>VMRM01000030.1:0-1245000 GCA_010277075.1 Poeciliopsis retropinna | reverse complement strand
CAGTGTATAAAAAAGCTGACTAGGTTTAGTGAAAAATGGGAAGTGTGTCAATTTTTTTTATCGAACTAATCGTCAGAAGAATAATCGATTTACTAAAATAATTGTTAGTTGCAGATCTAATCTCTCCCAGCCCTGTGAGATATAGTTTGTAGAAATGAATCAAATACATATTTATTTACTTTTCACAACTGTCAATAGAAACCGTACAGAAGTCAGTAAAATAGAGAATCACCAGGAAATATATCTGGTTTTATTGCTTTGTTGTTTGTTCCTCATATGAAAAATTGTAAAGCAACAACATTGATGACTGGGAATGTGCAACTTACCGCCAGATCAAGTTTTAGCAAAGTTTTGCATAGTGAGTTTTAATTCTGCTAAAGTTTCAAACAGTTTAAAATCCTTTCATAAAAACTTTATTGCAGTGTGAAATCACAGAGCAACAGTGGTTAAATTTAGTCTTTTCAGAAGTTTAACCATCTGGAGCAGAATAGCAAGAGGAGATTATCTTCAGAGGCCTGATAGCCACCAGACCTCAGCTGGTTTGTTCTCAACATTTTGCTCATGATCTTGAGACTCTAGCGGCTCTCTTGACACTTTGACCTCATCTGTGACTCCCTGCTGCTGTGACCTCTGCCATGTCGCTGATCTCTTTAGGCTGCTGTTTTTCTGTCATGTTGTGCATTTTATTCCAGAGCTTTTCAGCTTCTGCTTGCTATCTCATACTTTACTTTAATACATTTTTTAATCCAATGTATGTGGCTTTGTTTAGAAGCCGCATTGCTTACTGAGGAACGGCATCATTCTTATCATGTTAAGCACTTCGAATGGCAATGTTTCTGAATCTTAGTCTTATATGCTTTATTTTAAACATAGATATAAAAAAACAATCCACAAATATAGGAGAAAACATGACCACAACAATACTGACCTATTTGTTTTGTGGAATTGCTTCTGCTTGAAATATAAGCGATTAGATCATAGATTATCATTTTTCTGTCTTCACTATGATGAAACACCCATTCTTACTGAAGGTTATCGTACTGTTGGAATCTCACAGAGACAAGCACTCAGCTGACAGAGGCACTGGAAGATACTGGAGTAGTAGAAGTAGAAACCAGTCCTGCACCGCCATCGGGTTGTTGCTCTGCAGCCTCTGGATAGTTTTAAGTTTCCTAACTGAGACCGACTCGACCTTTGAGGTCATCTTCAAACATTATTTCTGCTTTGAAGCATTCTGGTCGAACTGATTAGTCCAGTCAATCGTGATTAATTGGTTATTTCAATAATAATTAATACCGTTTTTATAACAATAATTACACTGCTCAAAAAAATAAAGGGAACACTCCAATAACACATCCTAGATGGACAGTTTGATTCCACAGAAGTTTGATTTACTTGGAGTTATATTGTGTTGTTTAAGTGTTCCCTTTATTTTTTTGAGCAGTATAGATTAGATGTGATGAATTGATTATTGAAATGATTGTCAGGTAATTTAGTCATAGATTAATCATCATACAGCTGCACCTCATTTCAGCTGAACCTGGTTCAAATTTAGCAAAAAAAAAAAAAAAGAAAGAAAGAAAAAAACTAGTAAAAAAATAACTTTTTTAGCTGCAGATTCATCCTTTTATACAATAGATTGATTTTATACAACGATCAATCGTACACTAAAGAAATGCTGTTATTGTCTTATTTAGTAAAATTATTTGAATTATTTTCTCCTTTGCATTTTTAATATATTTCTAATTTTGTGTTAATTAAAAAACCAGCAGGATGTGCCAGTTTAAAAAAAAAATCTGATTAAGGGTCAGGATAATCAATAACTAAAATAGTAGTGCAGCTCTGCTTGACATGGTTGCTGTTTTGTTGGGGTTTTTTAGAAATTGTTGAAGTATGAATGGTATTTTTGGTAATATTTTGTATTTTTAAAGCTATTTACAAGATGCTACTATATAAAAAGTAACAATTTCTTGTAGGTTTTAGAGTTTACCTGTTAACTTTTGGGTAAGTGATCTCAGAGAGGAGAACTGTATGGATTTAATACGCCTTGAGTGGAATGTCAGACTTTAATTGACGCTGAAGATCTTCTGGTAGATTGCAGAGTTTTTCCTTTCCTTCCTCCCTCTCGGCACATTACCCTCTGCATCGCATTACACTGACTAATGCAATGCAGTTCATGGATGTTTATGGAGTTGGAACAGTATTTATTGGATTTCTAAATACACTTATTAGATGCATAAAGGCTGCTGTGTGTTTCGTAAGAGAAAGGGAGTCGATTCTGGGCAAAATTCAAAAATTCATAAATCAGTCGCTGCGTTTTGAGATGAGCGGAGTCAGAGGGAGGCGTCGCATTGTTTAGTTTTCAACTTTCTTTCTTGTGAAAAAACATATTTTGCAGATCATAATCGCACATCTCGCCCGCTTCCTGCTGCTTTCCTTACATCCTCATGGAGGAAACAGCAACTCTTACATACAGTCTAATGACTGTGCTAAATATTAACCTTTTTTATATTTTGACTCTAGTATGTTTTACGTGATGTATTAATGGGCCGCAGTGTAAACCAAAAAGACCCCTGAAAAACAAGAGACATGCCAAAGTCTCCTATTTGAACAAGTATTAAATTCCTCTTTCAGCAAATCAGACAAACTATTGTTTATAAATGAATAAAAAATTGTGTTTGTGCAGACGTCTGCTCTGGAATGAGGACGCAAATATTTGCTCTCGATCACTAAAAGTTTATTGAATCTTTTTCTTTCCTTCCTTCTTCCTCCTTTTCCATGCCTTTGTTTTTGTTTCCTGCCAGTCCACATTGTGAAAGTTGATGCAGAATGAAAGCTGTCAGCGCAGCAATCTTATCTGACTCCTGAACAATAACTTGTACTTTCTGTAAAATCTTGTTGTTGTCTGAGGCAAGAGTTGATCGTCTGGTTTAGTTAGGTATCTGCCACTAACGTCTTAATTAAACGAAAGCCATTTTTGTTTAACGAAATTAAACGTTAATTAAACGTTTAGTTATCGTTTAATTAATATTAATTAAATGTTAATTAACGTTAGGTTTGATCGGTGCATACATTAGTATAGATTTCCACAACACTTTATTGATCTGAAAGGCAATAAAGTGTTCGTAAACTAAATGCTTTATGAGAAAATAATCAGCACCTACTTCCTAATCTGTGGTGGATTCAAGACAAAGGATTTCATCTTAGAGGCGAAGCTGAGAAAGAATACTGTTGATTTATGTGTTAACATACATCATGTTGCACATTTACTCGGATCAGACGTTTGGGAAAGGTTTTCTCTGTGAAATGGCCCTTTACCCTACAGGTGATGCTGCTCAGACTATTAGAATGCATTTTTCTTGCAGCTCTGATCTCTGTTTAAGTGTGAAACAGCTTGAGGATCACGTTGAAACTTAAGTCTTTTTGGCTGCTGGCTTAAACCTAATGCTCCTCCTTCTTTCTGTTTCTCACTCCAGCTGTTATTGATACCCAGATGCTAGCCGCACCTCTGCCCATGATGGAATCCAAGAAGCGGAGCAAGTTGGACATTTTCCGGAAGAAAGTCCTGCCTCATCTGCACAAGGGCAAGAAGAGTTCCACCAAACATGCCCTCCAACCCAACCACATCATGGACAACCGGATGAGCACGTCCGTCCCGGACGTAAGAGACATGAGGCAGGAGTACGAGCGCGTCGCCTCCAGCACGCAGTCCCACCTCTACAACTCTCAGAATTACAACAGCGACTTGTCGCTGCTGGACAGGCAAGCGGGTGGGAGTGGCCTGCAGGTGCCCAACGCTGCTAACAAGAGTGTATACAGGCGGAGCATGCCTGCAGACTGCACAGACTGGGAGCTCTCCCAGGAGGCAGTGAATGGTTTCTGTGGAGAAGAGATGAGCTTGATGGAGACGCAGCAGAGAGCCGTTTCAGGCATGGAGCCCGAGGAGCTGGCGCTGCCAGAGATAATGACTGTATACACACCAGACAGGCCTGCAGAGGACGCTTCACCGGACAGCACACAGGTATGCTGACTGCTTTTTAATTAAGACACACTGATGTGAAACAGTTCTTCAGAGATAAGTGAGAGTCTCTGTACTGACTGATAATGGTTTAAACTTTTTTGTTTTCAGAAAGCAGAAAATTAAAACCTGCTCGCTTGTTTGTTTAAATGTAAACTAATAATAAATAAAGACTAAACGTTAAATATTCAATAGACCAGGCCTGTCATGGTAACAAGTTATTGCAATAATATTGTTGTTTTGAGACCATTTTCTAGTAACATAACGGTATAATAATTCAACACATTCTCAATAAACTTTATATTCTGAGGAACATTTAAAATATCCAAAATAAATAAACAAAACCACAGGAACAGCAAATAAAGTGAATGATGAAGTTTAACTTTTTTATAGAAACAGAAAAAACATAAATCATGCAAACGGAAATTATTGAACTTGTTTGAATTTATTACACGATTAGTTGATGTATTACTTAAAATAAATTTAAATTACAAACAACAATGAATTAAATATAAAACATATTTGAAGACCATCTTTAAAAAACAAACAGTGAATATAAGTGAAGAACTTTACAGCTAGATGTTCAGGATGAAGGTAATATAATACTTTAATGAAATAAGACTTGTGTACATTGGTGTGGGGGAAGGTATCAGGTGTATTTGCATAAAAATGAGAAAGTTTAACTTGGAGGCGCTGAATAAGCTACTGGTGGTGCAGAATCTCCACCCAAAACCAACAGTCCACAGCAGCTCTGCCAACTGTGGCTGTGTGACTGATGGCATAGAGCCATCAGTCACACGTTTTCCTTTAAACAGGGACAAGAAATGTTGTGCAGTTTTCTCTTCACAAGAACAGGCTTCAAGTTTTAGTTAAAAAAGATTAAAGCCGAGGTGTTTTACGTTCATAGTTCCCTTTTTATGAGAGGAGGGGGACTTTACAGGGAGCTTTCCTGTAAATCCACCCTCTCAAAATGAAGTAGTTCACTTTTATTTATTCATTTTCCACAAAACAAGCCCTCGTTCTCTCCGGAACAGCTTTCCCTAAACTATGTTTGTCATTTTTTAAATAGTGAATCATGAATGCTGAATTATTTCTAGAGCTACACGCATTGAGCAGATGTGCTGACATGTTTTGGGCTCAGGGTTTGGTTTAAGTGAGGCTTTACAACAGAGCAAGGATAGCAACTGGGAATATTCATTTTTTGTGTGTTTTTAGTGTGCAGTTTCTGCAGCCAGTACAATGAAACATATTTGAGTTTAGAGTTATTGACTCAATGTAGTCTTTAAGGTTGCGGTCAGAAAGTTCAAATTTGACTCCTCAACTCGTTTTTATGTTATTCTTTACATTTTATCAGACCATCTCTTGGAGAGAGTGTAAACGGTGGACACGGATGACTTTGGTAGATTTTTGTTGTAGGGATGGTAAGTGTTTTTCAATTACATGGAGATGCATTTAAAGAAAATGAAAGTCTCAGTTGTTAATGACTTAATTTTGATGAGTGGCAGAAGTGGAAATGCTTTGGTCACCTTTCTTGGTTGTTGCTAAGCATGACATAAATCAATAAATCAACCAATCAAAGAGTAGAAAGGAATTAGAAATAGTTCAGAGAAAGCCAAAAGCCATGTTCTGTAGGAATGCAGCAAACATTAGGAGGAAAACGGATGCTGCCTGTCACCATCGCTGTAGTTAAACATGGCAGTAGCACCATCATTCTGTAGGAATGCTTTTACTCAGCTGGTAGAGTTGATGGAATAACGGATGGAGCTGAAAACAGGACGAAGCTTATTGGGCAGAAGGCATACAGAAAGACCCCAGGCTGGGATTTGAACCGAGGATCGTTTTACTGCAAGACAACGGTGTTACCAATAATTCCAATGTGCATCCACTGCAAAAATATAAAACATTATTAAGTAATACTTGTCTAGTTGGTAGTGCAAACATCTTAGTTTTCTTAAAATATGACAAAAGTAACTTTTCAGAAGGATTTAGGAGCTTCTTTTAAGTCAATAATATCTTACTATTGATTTACTTGTTGCACTGGTAGATTATTTCAGGTATAACAAGAAATTTTTTCCCGTGTTGTAAAGGAAATAATCTGCAAATGGAACCAGAACTTTGTCATGAATATTAGGGAATTATTGACAATCTCCGATATCTTGTACCTGTAAGTTAGTCTTATTTTACGTGTACTAATATTTGCACTAGAAACTAGACAGAAAACACATGGTAAAATCTTATGCTTTTAATTTTTTTCAAAACATAAAAAACTAAAATATATTTGTCGTTTAGACATCCTGGACGGTCACAATAACAATTTTCCTGCATCGCACATTTACTCTGTAATTATTTCAATAAACAATCATGTTTTTGATTTCAGACAATTTTCAAGAAATATACTGCCGATGGCATAATAATGCAAGTACACCCTCTCAAATGTCAATAAACTTTAACTTTGTAAAGAACACTTAACACTGGAGCTGGAAAATGTTTTAAATATCCAGAATAAAAAACTACAACCAAAAACAATAAACAAAAAGGAAATAAAATGCACACACAACCGAAACCATAAATAAAATGCATTATGCAGTCTCTGCAAACAAAATTGCCATTCAAAAACAATTAATCATCAGAATGGAAATAATTGATCTCATTCTAATTCATCATGTAATTATATGGTTGACATCACACAATGTGAGTGACTGAATGCCTTGTAACGGCGCTGTACGTTACACGGATGTGTGTTTAACAACACGACCATGTGTTGTGCACACAGCAGGTAACTAGATCCTGTCCTAATTATCAGACTCCTTTCTCCACAAAGCAGCCAACATGGGTCCTGAACTTCTCTCCCAGTTTACAGCAGCCATTTTACGCCTGAATATACAGTTGCCTAAATGTTTAGTGCAAAGGTCACAGGAAATGACAATGCACTTGAGGATTGACACAACAATAGTGAATAAAATGATCTCAGGGATCCTCTCTTTTCCATGATTTCTCTCTTCATTCTGCGTTTTTAGGGTTAAGTCTGTTTGTTCCCCGGGACTCAGGAATTTTTAATAACTTGCTCAAAGGATTTGTGCCCATGGCAAAAATGCCAAACAGGAATCAATACCTGACTCAGTAGTTGTTAAACTACCTCAGGCCTTTATTACCTGTAGGTGCTTGCCTTTTGAAAAACACTTTTCTTTAGTATCATATAACTTTTAAAGGATGTCTCATCTTTATCTGTGCAACATAAAACTCCTGATTCCTGCAGCCTCTTACGAAAGGACAAGGCCACGTGGAATGTAAGTGCAACTATGATGTGTTGTTAAGTTAAGTTAAGTGCAACTTAAGCTTTTGATGTTTGGCCAATAGACGTATTGTGAAATGTTTTTCTTTGAAAGATTGTGAAAAAAGTACAATTCCTTTTCCTTTTTAAATGGTTTCATTTTTGGTGTTAATACAAAGTATGGAGGTGTTTGCACACTGACAAATAGCAGAGTTTTAAGTTAGATGGTTGTGGTCAGAAGATCTTAGTTGACTTATTCATTATTTAGAAAGTGATATTTTGTTTATATTTTGGCTGTTGTAGTTTTAGATTAAAGGTCGTGTTTCAGCTTGTATACAGCTTTTGACTCGTTGAAGTTGTGTGTTCATCGTTCTGTTTATTCATTGAACCGGTTTATTGAAGACAACTGAAGTCTTTGTGGCAATGCAGAAATTAGTTTTTTGTTTCGTAGAGAAAAGTTATGGAAAACGGCTTAAAGCAAAGATTGGAGTGTGTTTAAGGAACATCCAATAGCCATCCATCCGTCCATCCATTTTCTTTCAGCCTTGTCCCTAATGGGGTCGGGGGTTGCTGGTGCCGATTTCCAGCTACGTTCCGGGTGAGAGGCGGGGTCACCCTGGACAGGACGCCAGTCTGTCGCAGGGCACATCCAATAGCCATAAAAGTGCGAAAACAAAGCACTTTTATGTGACTGTCAGGTTCTGTTTTGTGGTGCAAATCTGTGTGTAAAATACAAAGCCACAAGGCCAGTGCAATTCTTTAGAATTATTCCATTATTACATCTTTTTAACTCAGTCAATACTCAGTTAAAAAGGACTAAAATGCAAGACTAATTGGACAGAGAGAGAAGAAGACTGAAAGTACTGCTGGGTTACATAATCACAAATAAAGGTAATAAAGAAATCAAGAGCACAAGACAAGAGCATAGTGCAGAAAGGCACAAACTGTGACTGAGAGTAAAAGGAAAAGCAAAACCATGACAAACTGGAAGCAGCAAAGAGTTTACAGAGTCTGACAGGAAGCAAAGATGAGGAGGGGGTCATTTCACAAGAACCAGAGGAGATTTTCGGGTCATGACCATTGATGTAAGTTTCACAAAAAAAACAGCAACACAATTTTCCCGTCCATGGTGTCAGTCATGGTTAGTTAATCCTGAGTCATTTTTTAAAATTCATAGTCAGAAATGGTTCTAAAAATGTGTTATTGTCTCCAAAACCTAAAACCTATTTTCTCTTTAACTACTAGCTAAATTATTAGCTATCTTTGAGTTTGGAGATCAGGCTTGTGCTTACATTATTTTTAAGATTTACATCACTGACTTGGTAATAAGCAAAAAAAAAAAAAAAAGACTCATTTGAGAACAAACCTGAACTGACCGATTCAACATATGGACGACAAATCAGGCCTTTTATTTTATGGTTGATGTTAATGACAGGCCATAACTCCTTTCTTTTTAAAAGTAGATCATTACTTGTTAATCTGTCTAGTTGCAGAGTGTAAATACAAATCATGTTGATTTGTTCTTCAGATTTGAGAACGAACCTAAGACAAATGAGCTGCTGAAAGAAAAGATACATATATTGATTCGACAAAAGGCCAGTTTTCCCCACAGTGTGTCACCACTGATTATTACACATATCAGCAGTTCATCAAACTCTTTCTCTCCTTTATGTTTCACTTCTAAACTCATTCTGTTTTGTTTTGGGGTTTTTTTATTCACTTTCTCAGTCTGACTTAGAGGCTTGGCATACCTTGGTCTCTGTGACCTTTGTTGCCTTTCCTGATTAATGATTGCTAATTTATCAGTGTATTGAAAAGCTAATATTGTTATTCCATTCACATTTCAGTAGTTTAACGTTGCAGTTTTCCAGTCACTGTGCACATTTTATCTGTTCACATCTGTAAAATATTAACCTAAACGCCATCAAAAACAAGAGCTACCAGGCTGTAGATGACTTACTAGGCCAGATTTTGTCACTGGCTTTATCAAGTACTGCTGTTTTTATTTTTCAATTTCAGAATCTTATTTAAACGTGTATTTTATTCACGCAGCTGTTCACTTTGAGATTTGGTTATGGGCCAGCTCCTGATTGAAATCAACATTTCAAAACTCTCGAATCCAAACTCATTTCTAATATGTTGTTTTCCAGGAGCTG
The DNA here is from genome assembly GCA_010277075.1 of Poeciliopsis retropinna. Classification (NCBI taxonomy): domain Eukaryota; kingdom Metazoa; phylum Chordata; class Actinopteri; order Cyprinodontiformes; family Poeciliidae; genus Poeciliopsis; species Poeciliopsis retropinna. The sequence goes on along the minus strand of VMRM01000030.1, from coordinate 1,235,555 downwards.
AAAGTCTTCTAACATTTTGCAGTTGTTCACATGCTTGTTGAGTGACTTCCCTTTGATTTCTGTTAAAGAAAAAACAATCCTAAACTCATGGAGTCAACCTGCATGAAAAATACTTAAGTTATCTCTAAAGGGACTTTACTTGTCACAAAGACTCAGTGAGTCCTAATTTCTTTTAGTTTAATCCTAAAAGAATTAAAGTAAAGCAAATATACCACACAGACAGACTGAATGGTATTTTAGAGAAGCAACAAAATGAATCCCAGAAGGCTTTTGTTTGAAAATTTGGCATATTTTGTCCTGTTTGTTAAAAACAAACAGTCTTTGTCACAAGACTGTTTACACACTGCAAAGACATCTTTACCAAGTATTTTGGTCCAGTTTATTGTGCCAATATGTTGCTACACTTGAAATGAGACAAACCTAATTCACAAGTAACTTTTTAGAAAGTTACATGGTCTTGTTTTGAGTAAATCACTTAACATTGATTTTTTTTTAAGTACCAGTGGCACCAGTAGATTACTTCACTGCTAACAAAACATTTTCCTCATGTTATAGTGGAAATAATCCACCATTGGAAAGAGAACTTTATCATCAGCATTGAGGAATTATTGACTTTAAACAAGCTTCTCTAGAACTTGCTGAAAAGTTACTCATAAGTTAGTTTTGTTTTATTTCTAAAATATTTGCACAGGAAACTAGACCGAAAATACTTGCTAAGATTTTGTTTTTGCAGTGTCCCTATTAATTTTTTGGTTTAGTTTTATTTATTTTATTTCAACCATGTCTCATTTTTCCTTCAGTTTTGTAATATTTTGTGTAGATGAGGCACATGTGTGCTCTTTTGTTTTTCATACATTACACAATATGCTGCTATGATCGAGTAAAACTTTGAAAAAAGCGAAAAACAGCAACCTAAGACGCCCAAACGCTATCAAAAACAAAAGCTAAAAAACTTTAAATGACTCCTCAAGCCAAGTGTTGTCAAAGCTGGTTGGTTTTAAACACTGTTGTCTTTTTTATTTTTCAATTTTAGAATCTTATTTAAATAATATTCAGTATTTTATTCATGCAGCTGTTCACTTTGAGATGCTGTTTTTATAGCTAAAGCTACCTTTCTGTCTTTTAAGTAATGCTTTGCTTTCTCTGTCCAGGCCTCGATGGTGATCGAGCCCGAAACGCCGTCGGACAACGTCCATGATCCTCCGCGCTCCTATCTGCTCTCCATCACCCTAAAGGAAGGACGCAACCTGGTTATCAGAGACCGCTGTGGTAATGACCTCGCCCTGGCTCTGCTGCTAATAAACAAACTGAAACGGACAGTGTCGTGACCCGCTCAACCGTTCCCTGTTTTAAACTTTGTCCTTCTGCAGAATAATGACACATTTCATAAGACATTAGGAAGAAGGATTTAGTTTGGTATTTGCATACATTTTGGAGGTGAAAAGATTTTGGAAAAGCAGGAAAAAAAAAAAAAAGCCCTAAATAATTTTTTTAACAGCCTTCTGAGCCAGAATGTGATGCCTTTATCTTTTCAACAAGGAAACTGGGTTGAAAAGGAAGCAAATGAAGGTAAATGGAGAAGTTTGATGATGGAAATATGAAGTGTTTAGTTCCTCACATAGAATGGGATCTACTCATTCTCATATATGCTTAAATGGCGTGTGCGTCCCATATGTCAGTGATTTCCAGTTGAGCGTTTTTGATACCCGTCTGTTTTTGAGCTGCATTGACAATTGTATGTCTGGACCGGTGAGTAAGAGCAAATATTGATTATTTACTCTTCCAGCCTGTTTGCTTTTTGCGAGTCGATTGTCTGAATCTACTGTACGGGACATTTGAACCTCTCCGAAAATGCCGGCCTCCTCGCGGTTGGTGCTCTTTTCTGTTTCCATCACCGCCGCATAGTTTACTCAGCCTCATTTCCTTCACAGGGCCAGCAATGCTCGTTTGAATACAGGTGCCATTAAGTCGAGGAACAAAAAGACACCTGGGTGTTAGGCAGGCTGCATGGTTTCTGCTGCACCTTGGCACATCTGCATACAGCTCAAACATACAAGAACATGTTCGAGCCACACCCAGCGCCGAATACCTCAGGCTCTTTCTCTCCTGGGAGGCATTTGAATTCATTTTCCCTCAGTTGCCCGGGTGTTTGTTTACACATGAACACACAGGATGAAGGTAGCATAGGAGATGAAGATCAGGTTTGTTTCTATACAGTGTTGTTAAAAAAAAAAAAGAAAATGAGTTTTTCTTTTTTTTACTTTTCTATTTTGATCAAATTACAGACACAAACATTTGAGTCATTTGCTGCTGATTTTAAGATGCACGTTAAGCAGAGCCGGATGTGATCGAGAATAAAATGCTGATAAGCCGTCGAGGTAAATACGTCAGACAAATCCTGGGTGTTGCTTTTTCAAGACAAACGCCCGGGACAATAGACAATGTCTGGCAAAACTGTTCATACTCAAACTGTTTCTCATGATGTCACATTACCATCCTAATGTGACATATAGTTTATTTCAATTTCCATGTCGCCCAACACTAAGATGTACATAGTTGTTACGTAGAGAAAAAAATTATACTTAGCTGATATATATATATATATATATATATATATATATATATATATATATATATATATATATATATATAAAAATTCCCTTCTCACCCACCGCGGGTGGTTCCTATCCTCTGAGCTCGGGTCCTCTATCAGAGGCCTGGGAGCTTGAGGGTTCTGCGCAGTATCTTTGCTGTGCCTAGAACTGCACATTTCTGGACTGAGATGTCTGATGTTGTTCCTGGGATCTGTTGTAGCCACTGCTCCAGTTTGGGGGTGACTGCCCCGAGGGCCCCGATGACCACAGGCACCACTGTGGTCTTCACCTTCCAGGCCCTCTCCAGTTCCTCCCTGAGGCCCTGGTATTTCTCCAGTTTCTCGTGCTCCTTTTTTCTGATGTTGCAGTCACTCGGTATTGCTACATTCACCACAACGATATATATTATTTATTTATTTATTTATATATATATATATATATATATATATATATATATATATATATATATATATATATATATATATATATATAAAATTCCCTTCTCACCCACTGCGGGTGGTTCTTATCCTCTGAGCTCGGGTCCTCTATCAGAGGCCTGGGAGCTTGAGGGTTCTGCGCAGTATCTTTGCTGTGCCTAGAACTGCACATTTCTGGACTGAGATGTCTGATGTTGTTCCTGGGATCTGTTGTAGCCACTGCTCCAGTTTGGGGGTGACTGCCCCGAGGGCCCCGATGACCACAGGCACCACTGTGGTCTTCACCTTCCAGGCCCTCTCCAGTTCCTCCCTGAGGCCCTGGTATTTCTCCAGTTTCTCGTGCTCCTTTTTTCTGATGTTGCAGTCACTCGGTATTGCTACATTCACCACAACGATATATATTTATTTATTTATTTATATATATATATATATATATATATATATATATATATATATATATATATATATATATATATATATATATATATATATATATATATCGTTGTGGTGAATGTAGCAATACCGAGTGACTGCAACATCAGGAAATATATATATATAGTTATATATATAAATTTCCACAGGTCATGCTGCTTTGTAGCTCAACCTTCATGTCATTGATGATGTGTCATAATTTTGTACAAGCCAAACACTGTAAATCCAGACATAAACAATGGCTGAAAATTATGATTATGTCACTGAAGCTCATCACATTGCAATGCCAACACACTGACTTCCCTGCAGAAGTTGCTATCAATGCTCCACAAAAGACCGTTGCTATTAGTTGTGCTTTCTATTTTATTAGTTGGTTTTCTTTGTGTTATGATCTTGTGACGATACTGTCGGCTCCTAATGCTGAATGAACTTCAAAATCGATCCATAAACGGCTCCATCCATTATTGCTTCCACAAACAGTGCACTGCTGTGTGACGTCTCCGTTCTTCTTCTGCACATGCGGGTCGCTTTGCAAACCATTCACACAAAAGTCTGATTGCGGTTGGGTTCAATTGGTAGTTTAGACCACGCAAAAAAAAATAAAAAAATAAAAAATCACAATTGATAAAATACCAATAAAATCTGCTCACTTTTGTGTAAATACATTGAAAAACATAAAAATAAAATAAATAAATAAATAAAAGTTGTTGCTAATTAATAATGGAAATTGTTCATTAGGGTGTTTGACAACAATTGACATCTCTCAGAGGTTTGACTAAGCAACAGCAGTTGCGTAATACTCCTTATATGACCTCACTACCATCAGCTGTTGATGAACTTTGAGTCCATCATTGTGTTAGCACTGAGCAACAGGAGACAGCATGGCAGGCTTTAGGCCAAATGCATGTTTTGTACAAACCAATAGAAACTTACCAGATCTGTACGTTTCTATTGGCATTTGCCGATCTGTGAAAGGTTCTCCAGCCACGATTGGTTGGCTGCAGCCCCCACTGTTTCTCACATGGCTGACAGACCCGTCACGATTAGCTTGGAGGAACTTCTGAAGTGAAAGTATCATAAAACAACATGGAAATTCTACATCCATAGAAATGTATGGATGTATGCACATTATTAGTGTTTTGAACTGCCATTGATCATGCGGCTGAAGTTTAGTTGGCTTTTAAAGCAGGAAGTTGTGGTCCTGCTGCCTGGGGAGGAAAGAAAAAAAAAAACCACATCCTCCACACACACATGAGAAGTAAAGTGAGCAGGCCAGGCCTCCCTTTTACTGGAAATCAGTACATTTCCTTGTAAGTATATTATACAATAGAGCTGTGAATAACTTTATATAAAAATAATGAAACAAAAGCAGACCTTTTGGAGAGGCGTCTTTTTTTCAGGTCAAGTCTGTTTTTAACTTAAAAAGTAGACTTATGAAGCCAAAGCAACTGGATTAAAGCACTGAGTCTAAGTGCAATTGTTAATTTCAGATTCTCAAATATTACAGGCAGCAAAAAACAGAAAATCTTACTAAGGGTTTTTGGTCGACTTTATTGTCGTATATCTTAGTTTTGCCTTATTTCAAATGTACTACTTTCACACAACTTTTCATCGAGATAAAGCAGCTTGTTTAAAGTCAGTAATTCCTTGATGTTGATGAAAAAGTGCTTGTTCCATTGATTGATTATTTCATTTATAACTGAATATTTGCTATAAGAAACTAGCCTTGCTATAAGAAATACCTTGAAAGATTTTGTGTTGTTGCAGCCTTATTTTACAATTTCAAAAATTGTCTCTTGTCGCCCTCTGTCTTGGCACAATTTTTCTTTTCTTTTACAATTTGCTAAACCCTCGTCACTGGTAATATATTTTTCCGTGTGTCCTAAACTCTTTAGGTACCAGCGATCCTTACGTGAAGTTCAAGTTTGATGGGAAAAGCATCTTTAAGAGCAAAGTGATCCACAAAAACCTGAACCCTGTATGGAACGAGTTCTTCGCCGTGCCAGTAAAGGATCTGAGCCAGAAGATTTACGTCAAGGTAACGCCACGTCGGTCGCAGGGGTCATTTGGTAAAGGTCAACATGCTGCTTGGCCTCTGTTGAGTTATGTCACTTTTAGCTGTGTGGGAATTAAATGTTTCAATAAGCAAACATAATAAGACATGTTATGCAAAATCAACGCTTGGTTAGCACATTAGCTCCTTCAGACTAACAATTGTTTCCCCAGTTAGTGTTGTGGGTGAAGTTCAGCAACTGTGACTTCCCCTGTTGTTCTCTGGGGTTAACACTTTGTTTTCTGATATGACACAGGTGTATGACAGCGATCTGACTACAGATGATTTTATGGGCTCAGCCTCTGTTCGTCTGAGTGATTTAGAACTTGACAAGTAAGTGTCATGAATTATGAGTGCAGTGAATGTCTTGGCGTGAACTTGGTGGAAACTGATCTTTCATTCATAACTGCATTTGCCAATAAAACGGGGAAACACCTTTGACAGTGTCAGTGTGTGTGCTGGTATAGTTAGAACCCTGATAAATGGTGCCCCCTGGTGGGCATTTCTGAAGATGTCCCATCATGTGCTACATGTTACCATTTATTATCACTTCTTCATAGATATGGTCAGTTTTTCTCCTATTCTGTTATTTTTTTATATTTTAAACTATAAAATGAGTAAATGTAAAATCAAAAATACATTTAAACATGGTCTTTTATGATGGAGTCAATCAAATCAAGTTTTTTTCCCCTCTAAAGTCCTTCTAACTTTTGACATAGAGGACAGAGCAAAACCTTCAAGCATTTTTATTTAGCTTTTATGTGATAGATGAACATAAATAGTCCACATTTTTAAAGTGGAAGGAAAAGGATGCAAAGCTTTCAAAATGTTACAAAAATAAATCTAGAAAGTGTGGTACGCATAAGTATTTAGCTACTTTTCCTTAAAAATTCCTAAATAAGATGCAGTGCAACCAAATTAGCAAAGAATGTTTCATCCATTATATAAATATTGTAAATAGCAAACCTACATTTTCCAGCAGGACAACTATTGGTTTTGTGCTCTTGGTTTTATTTGCTTGTCTTCTACTGAACTGTTTAACCTTTTATTGACCTTTTCCTTAGGCCCAATGAACTGTCGCTCAAGCTGACTGACCCAAACACTCTGGAGGAAGATATGGGCTGCGTGCTGATCGACATGACAATCTCTTACAGAAACGGAAGCAGCAAGAAAGGCTTTGTATGGCAAGCCCTTTGTGTATTAACTGCATGTGTTCTAGAAGTAGAAATGTCTGTTTACGTTTGATTTATCACCAATCAGGCATGGTGGAAAAAAAGCACAAATATGCTCTGTTGGTTTTTTTCTTAATGTTTAAAAAACAATCCTTAATAATGGTTTAGTCTATCTTTAAAGTTTTTATCAATAGATTTTGAAGCAATGTTTGTTGGACAGATGTAACCCAGGTGGAAATATTACATTATTTACAGCGATACAGTGTTAAAAACCAAACCTCTAACAAGAACTAATTCATTTTGTAAACTGTCCTGATACATAAAGCTTAGATTTGGGAGAAATGGTGCTTTTTTAAAATTGTGTCTGTTTGAATGTCTTTTTTTATTATATTTTAAATGTTTTCTGTATGGCCAACTAACCTCAGTGCCATTTTGTTTTGCACTTAACATGCATGCTCCTGTCAGCAGAAGTGGCCCCGAAAGCGAAGTAGTAGGGTAAGACATGGTGGAGGGAACACACTGGACAGACAATAAGCAACAATCAATTCGGTCAGCTTTATGTCGGGTATCTGCCAAAAAAAAAAAAAAAAAGAATAAAACACAGAATCAGCAGTAAAAAGCTCAAGAGAGCAACCGTGTTTGGATTTGCCTCATTCTGATCAGACATGCTCAAAATTAAAGAAACAATGTCAGCCACTGTCTGTATTTTGGCAGATATCTTTTAATGCAAAATGTGTCTTTCTGTCACAAGAGGGCAGCAAATTACCATAATTTTGGGGAAAAAGGGCATCTACATCTTTAGCTAAGATGTGGCAGATGTATGCAATCACACCTTTTTGTACCAATTTTAATTTGGTTTTCTCTTTTAATCTGTGTGTGTTTGAAGCACAAGTCTGCAAATTGATCAGTAATCTTTCTTCCATATTAACCTTTAGCCAATAGATTTTCATGTACATTAAAGGGTAAACATTTTTAAGAAGAAAACATTGTCACACATTACATGCTCTGTAGTTTATTAGCACAAGAGACAATTACAAACCTCCTCCTGACCATAATGGAGTTGAAGTCTGACCGTTGTGTTCTGAATTCACCGTGACGAAGGGGTGTTAAACTCTCAGCAGTTTCTAAATGCATGTCTTGTGGCTTCTCTTGCTGCTGGCTTAGCATAGTGCATGAATCTGTTGTTGCAGCATGAGACGGTTTTCTTGTGGTCTTCTTGAGACTATGTGCATGCAGATTAACTACACTCTTGTTTATATAACTTGTATAACTGAACATGATGCAGTGTGGCAGGTTTCTGCTTTAGCCTGAAACAGAAACATCAGCCGTTCATCACACAGCAGACAGAGAGGGTTTGTGATTGTCGTCTCGGGCGAGGCGGGATCCTCTGTGTTTGATGACTTTTACTTTTAAAAAACACTTTCACAGTGTCATGGTGTCAAAATAACGGTATAATGTTATCTGATTCAGGGATGTGTAAAGTGTGGCCCATTAGCCATTTGTGGCAGTTGAGGCAGAGGGGCACCGCGTTTTATCTCTCTTGATGTTTTCACATCTGGTAGTCTGGTAGACTTGGATTGATTTCACACTCCTCTATGTCAAACAATCCAAACTAGTTGAAAAACTCTTTCCCCTCCTCACCTGTGGTGGCGCTGCACCAGGAACTACTGAAGGAAACAACAGAAAAACCTCTGTTTGTTTTTTTGTTGTGTGCAATTTTGTCCTTCAAAAATTGTAAACACAAAAGGAGTGACGTCAGATTTTAGCGGTTGTAGGATTTCTGTTTTGTCTCAGGTAAAAAAAAAACCCAAGAGTCATTTTTCCAGCTAGTGCTATACACACACTTTTGGTTTGGTTGTTTTTACCCAGAATGCCATACACTATAGTCCACTTCCTGCTTTTGGAGCGAGCTCTGGTCCGCTTGGATCCACATATGCATTCGAACTGCGCCAGAGTTCACTTTGATAGAAGGTTTTTAGGCAGACCACAGTTTGATTTTATATCTGTGCCTTTTCAAACAAACCAGACTTTCTAGGCCAAATAATTAGAGTTTGATTAAAATGGGCTGCTGTGACTGCGTCCTTAGAATGTTATTTTCACACTCAGAGACATTCTTACATTCTTAAGATTAAAAAAAAGTATTAGGTGCAACACAAATGAATTTAATGAGTAAATTTTAGTCAGTCTTTGTTATCAGATCACCAAATAATGTGACTCGCTGCTTATAACTTACTGCCTGTCATCTTAACACATGTTCTTAACAGTGATGGCTGATACTTCTTTGGTTTCCACACTGTGACTATTTGTGTTTTTCATGACTGATAGAAAAAGTATTTCTGTGAGGAAGAAATCTAGAAGAGAATAGAGATAAACGTTTGTTCTGGTAATCAGCTCTGATTCGGCTCATGACTTTTTCTGCTGGGTGTTTAAAGATAATAAAATTCATTAAGTTTACCTTAATTATGGTTTTTTTTTAACCTAAATGTGAATCGATGTCCACAATAATTTGACAGTTTTTATATATTTTTTGCGAGGTGTTCACGATAAGGATATAATTTTCATTTGTTTCTGTCTTTTCTGATCCTATCTCTGTTTTTTATCTGCCTTTCTTTGATATTTAATTTAGCTTGATTTTTTTGTTATTTATATCTTTTCTTCTCTCTCCTGATTTCCATCTTGCTTCAAACACTTTCTCTCATTCGGATGCCGACCTTCTCTTACAGGGAGGGCCGTCCCAGAACTCTCGGCTGTCGGATTCGATGAAGAAGAGTCAGCTCTGGACGTCGCTCATCTCGGTGACGCTGGTTGAAGGTCGGGGGTTGAATTTGGACAATCAGATTGGTGATCTGTTTGTTCGCTTCAAACTGGGAGAGCAGCAGTTTAAAAGCAAGGTACAAACATCTCTTCCATGAAGACTTTCTCCTCATTTATTTTGGTTCTCCTTTCTGTTAGACTTTGTTTCCGTTTTGTACTTTTCCCCTTCTAGCAAAAGGAGTAAACATGCAAACCCCTACACTATCCCTAAGTGTTCTTCTAGTGTAATTTGTTGGAGATTAAAGTGTTTTTCTTTATGTTTTATGTTCTTTTTTTATTCAGAATCACTGCAAGGTGACCAATCCTCAGTGGAGAGAGAGGTTCACTATGAGACAGTTCCTGAATGTTGCACAAATCCTGGAGGTGGAGCTCTGGTCCAGAGAATCACGAAGGAGCGAGGAGCGTTTGGGAATGTAAGACTCTACTCCTTATGGTTTTCTATGTGCTTATTTTTTGTCAACATTACTCCAAAAACTATTAATTCAGCTGACTTTCCTAAAATGTAATGGAGCGTAAACTGTTGCCTTTAGGATTCAGGAACGCAGTCAGAGAGGAAGTCATTGAAGTTAAAGACGGTTTAGGTTAAAAAGCAGAATCCCACATTTTGAACACCTCTGTTCACGTTGTCATCTGAAAATGGAAAGTTCATGTAAAAAAACAAAATGCAAACATCAACTTCCATAGTTGCTCTGTATGGATCAGATTTTCCTGGAAAACAGTTTAATATAAAATACTTTATCAAAAATAATGAATTTCTCAGAACATTTAAACTGTTCCCCAATTTTTCTCCACTCTTTTATTACTCATTTCCCTTCGCCTTTATTTCTAATGTGTTCTTCTGAATGTGTATTAACACAATTTTTGTTAAAAATCTGGGTGCACATGAGTGCTATAATATAGATTCTGGACAATTAATTGTACAGGATTAGGACAAGTCGGGGTGGTTAGAAATTAAATAACCAACTTTTATTTTTAAAGAGTCCATATTTTGTTTGCTTTATACTTTTTTTACTTTTATTGTTTTTATTATTTTGACATTTATGTATGTAATACAAGTATAACTCTAATTAATTTTAAATAAATCCAAAATAATTATCTGTGCCTCTATTTTTTGGAGTATTTAGCTCTTTAATCACTCTAACTTTTCAAATCAAACTGCTCTGTGTGTGTGTGTGTGTGGGTGTGTGTGTGGTGTGCGTGTGTGTGTGTGTGTCCAGGTGTGAAGTGGACCTCTCCGAGATCCCTTTGAACATGCGGACGTTGTTTAAACGGCCCCTGTCTTCCAACAAAGGAACCTTGGTCTTCCTAATCACACTAAACTCGTGCAGCGGCGTCTCCATCTCCGACCTGAGCGCCGCGCCGCTCGATGAGCCGCAGGAACTGCAGAACCAGCTGGAGAACTACGTCAGTATTCACCACCCACCTACTCCTCTGCTCTTCACTCTCGAAACACTTCATTTAAAACACATCTGGAATGTCGTTCGGGAGTTTGTTGCCTGTACACTTTTGTTCTTTTGGCCTGAAACATGATTGGTTGAATCAATCAATCAAATTTTATTTCTTTAGCACATTTCAGCAACAAATGCATTTCAAAGGGCTTTACATCATAAAAACACAACATCATGCAACATAAAATCCACAGCTGAAACATTACATTTAGTCAATATTTCAGTTGTTGATGCACAGTGCTGATGGATGCAGCTTTAGGAAAACGTGATGGTCATCAAAGGTTGGAGTTTTTTGGGATTCAATTGCTTCTTTTTTCAGACTTGGTCAGATTTTGGGGGAATTTCAGGGGGTTTTTTGTAAACACATTTAACAGAATCCTATTTCTCAAAGAACTATAATCAACAATATTACAAGATCATTTCCTCCTGTGTGGTTTTATTACTATTTAAACAAGTACAGAGGCAACATCAGGCCGAGTCAAACCTGTTTAAACTCTTTGACGTATTAGCGGTTAGCCACCAGCGGTAAGTAGCAGCATCTGTTTTGTTTTGTTTTTTCTGAGAGAAGATGAATCACTGCCTTTAAATTGAAATGGATTTATTTATTTGTGTAGAGGAAAACATTAAATATTAACAAATATCAAACACTTTCACATTTATAGCCAGAGTTATATCCCCAGCTGAACGTTTGGTCACATAAAACGATAAAAACATGATGCAAAATGTGAAATGCAAATAAAGATGTAAAAACCTGGAAATTTATTAGATCAGAAATGGAAAAACACGATCAAGGAATTTAAATGTGGCAGTCATTTCTGACTACAGATCCTTTTTGTTCAGTTCAGTTTTAGTTGTGCAGGAAGGGAAGTCCACATGTTGACCCCATTACCCAGAAATGTTTGACCAGTTGAAAAAGTAGTTTCAGGAGGAACCGAAAGGTCACTGAACAACCTTGGTGACTTACCAGTTATTCTTATATTTTTAAAAACAACAAAGTGATGAGATCTCACAGGCTGCTCATCCAAACCAAGAAAGCAGGGACACTTAATGGATTTCCTAAAATGGGTTTAAAAAAGATTCAGTAAATGAACGATGGAGATAAAAACTTGAAGGAATTGTTCTGTAGATGGCAGTGCATGTTCAGAAAAGGTCTGAAAAAATAATCTGTTTCATCTTAAAGGGAAAATGGTTTTACATCCAGTTTTAAACAGCAGCAAGTCAATCATAAAGTGAACTCAGATAACTCAGAATAATAACATTTAATAAAGTCCAACCTGGAGACAGAATGATGTCCCTCTGTAGAAATCAGGAGTATACAACAGGCAGAGAGTCCAGGTTTGTCGTGTGGGTAAACTATACTTGCTCGTGTTTAAAGACAAGAAGGGGGTAACTACTGTTTTGGAGAAAGCACCCTATTGCAATCTGCTTAAACGTTGTTGGAAGAAGCTTTCACGTCAACTATTATAGGCGCTTGTGAGTGTCAGATTTGCAAGGCTAGTTACACTTAATGCCTAAAAGTATGAATTTAATTGCAGGGACTTGAATGTTGCTTGTAATCTGGGAGTATTTATTTGGGTTGACTGTCAGCTCCATGTATGGAAATGTTGTGAAAACTTTGTCCTGATTGAAGGTTTGGTGGAAGAAGTGAGACGCAGAAGAAGAAGAAGAGAGAACTCGCTAATGTTGCATTACCAAGATGTCTTTGGTTATAGAAACAGAAAGTTTTTTTATTATTATTGTAATAATACATCAAAACCATTCACTGCAAAAAGAAAACCACAAAAACTGACCACGTATTGTTGGTGTAGTTTTTAGTGCAAATATCTTGAGTTCAATTGAAACAAGACAAAACTAACTTGATATTAATTAATATTGATTAAAACGTCCCTCTTCCACTGCCAGGTTATTTCAATGATAACAAGACATTTTTTTCCATTTTCAGAAGTAGCATTTTTTTATCAATATTAAGGAATTATATACTTAACACCAGCTCTTATATATTTGTTGGAAAGTTACTTGTATTTTAGTTTAGCCTTTTTTCCAGTATTTGCACTATAAAAAATACTTGGTAAGACTTTGTGTTTTTGTAGTGTTGGTAAAACTCTATTAATAACACATTATGATTTAAAGTTTGTTGAGGTTTTTTCTTTTAATCATTTTCGGGATGCATGGTTTAATATCGGCCGAGTTTGATGCCATACAGAAAATTACTACTGAATTCACTTAGAACCTTTCTGTTTTTTGAACACAGACATAAATAAACTTCCAAATTAATTTGATAACTGCACGATACCTGATGCAGAAATTTTTTCAATATGGGGAGCGATACAGATGTTAATATCGGATCGGTGCATCTAATCACTGTGCTTCTACAGCTGACCCTGTCTGCTTATCGTCTCTGTAGAGTTTGCAAAGATCTCTGACGAACCTGCAGGATATCGGCCTACTACAAGTCAAAGTCATCAAGGCCGGAGACCTGGTCGCTGCTGATTTAAACGGTATTTAGATATTTAGACTTAATTTTGTCATTCGCAGTTAGATTTGTCGCTGTTCCTCTTCAGTGATTTCTCTCGTCCTCAGGAAAGAGCGACCCTTTCTGCGTGTTGGAACTGGGCAACGACCGGCTGCAGACCCACACAATCTACAAGAGCCTCAATCCGGAGTGGAACCAAGTCTTCACTCTGTTAGTTTGAGTCTCAGGTTTAAATAATAACAAACATGATTCCGTTTCCTGCTCCGTCTGTACCTGACCTCCTTGTTTCGCTTCCACAGGCCTATCAGGGACATTCATGAGGTCCTCGTGGTGTCCGTGTTTGATGAAGATGGCGACAAGGCGCCAGACTTTCTAGGAAAAGTCGCCATCCCGCTGCTCTCGGTATACGTTCAACTCTGACGCAGACAATAGGCCAATCTATTTACACTTTGGGCTTAAATTAAAGTGAAGCGGGTGATAACACCTCAGCGGACGGGAGACTCTGAGATAAATCCAGCGTGACTGCTGGTCGGGTTCATGGCAGAGTTCAGCACCTCGTGGCCTTTCTGTCCTGCAGATCCAGAAGAGACGACAGGTTAACTACATGCTGAAGAAGGAGGACTTGGGCAGACTGTGGAAGGGGAACATCACTCTAGAGCTGGAGGTTATTTTTAACCCTGTAAGTGAAAGTTCACCCTCTACTTGTGACACAATGAAACGTGAAGGAAGCCTATGAAACACAAGCTTAATGCCGTCCGATCCTCTGCTGTTTTCTTTCTTGTCAGGTCAAAGCCAGTATAAGAACCTTCCAGCCCAAGGAGAGGGCTTTCATGGAGGATAATCTGAAATTTTCCAAAAAGGTTTGTCTCAGCTTTGACCAAATATTTAAATGATAATTTCCCATACAGACACAGTCCTTGCTAGTGGTTTTTAAATGTAGAACACTTCATACCTGACCTGCAATATATTTAAAAAATCCAAAATAAAACACAACAAACGAAACCATAAATAAGATGTATGGTACTATGATGTCTCTGTAAACAACATTGCTCTTCAAAAAAATAATTATCATCAGAATGGATTTTATCAAGATAATTTTAATTTATCATGCGATTGATTGATTAATTGCTTATTGCGACAGGTTTCAGAATGTCTTCTTTAATCTGAACACACCACCAGCATTTTCTGTTGTGTTCATATGAACAGAAAGGGAGCTGCAAGGGAACTAGGCTTTTATTGTGAAGGTTTGCTGTATTCATGGAGACACGGACCCTCACATTATCGTTTCAGCCGCTCTGCCGAGTGTAATCACACCCTTGGGGAAAAAAAAATGTTGGTTAGTCCAATAAAAATTTGAGCTGGTAATTAGTTAAACAGACCAAGCAGAACATTGTGAAGAGCACAAAAATCCAGTTAAATGTTTGCTTAGCCGCTCTGCAGCTAATAGCAGCAGCAGGAGGAGGAGAGGGCTCTGGTTTCTCTCTCCTGCCTTTCTGCTACAAAACCAGTCTTCATTCAGAATATTGAGAAACTTTGCAATATTGCCAAATATTGTATAACAGTATTGACTATAATTAACCCACATCTTTCTTTTCCATCATCACAATGTATCCAAAACTCTCACTAATATCTGTATCAGCTGTTTTCATAAAAGGACGGTGAAAGTCCAGCTAAGCAGTGCCAGTATTAACTGGGAAGCAAATTACATACAAGAACTGTTCATCTTTTCATACATTGGAGTTTAATGTATTTCTTAAATGTGTGTTTGCTATTTTATGTGTTCATTTTATCTTATATTTACTCTATATTTTTTAAAAGTTTTGCTGTTCTCAAGTTGAAAAGACTTCAAATGTGTTTATACCGTAATGTATCTCTTCCATTCTATTATATATGAATATAGATATATTTTATCATGTTCTTCAACAAACCTCAAACCTTCACAGAACAGCTGAACTTCCACTGAGATTAAATTACACACAATGTGGTGTTTATTTTCTAAAGCAACTATTTGCATTTAATTTTATTTCAGGGTAACGTGAAAGGAAGTGATTCATGATTTTATTTTAAGTTATTTGTTTACAAGTTTTTATTGCACAATTCCACTCTGTGTTGTCAAATCACATAAAATCTCAACAAAACTCAAAATGGCTTTAGCTCTTTTTGAATCTGTGTGCAGATTCATCAGGAAGGGATCATTCAGTCACTAACAAATCTCGATATAAACAGACTTCAGTCTTTTGTTCTTCAATTAACTTTGAGTAACTGCAGACATTTGTCTAAATTAGCTGCTCTGGGTTTTAATTGAGCCCAACATCGAGTGAATTCTTGCTTGCTGTTCTGCTACATTAGCTTGATATACAGTATGTAAGACAGGGTGCGAGACAGGGTGCCTGACTGTCTGCACGTCCCACAACGACTCATTGTTGTCAGACAATACGTTGCTCACCAGCAGCACAGAAGTGGCTTCTGAACTCCAGTTCAGAAGCCACTTCTGAACTGCAACGTGCAGTTCTGCTGCTGGTTTTAATGTTCAAAGTCTTGTTTTCCAAAATCAGGTCAGATTACTGACACTTCTTTACTGATGCTCGTGCAAATATCAGGTTGCTGCCTGAAGAAAGATCTAGATATTCATAAGTACAAGAAGTGATATTGGTGAAGAGGTTTCAAAAGAACTGGCTGGTATGCACAGTTCATACTAGCCAGAATTTATGTTTTCACAATGAAATTTAAGATCTTTAATTTGTAAAATTGGAGATTTTTTTGTTTGTTTGTTTGTTTTAGCCATGTTGATTTTCTGATTATCATGAAGGTATTTTACTCCTATTTTGGACAAACTAAAATAACATCATAAAACACATATTTTAGATTATTTAAATTCAAGCTGAATTTTTATGTTTAACATTAGTGATAGTGTACTTTTAGATCATTTAAAACTTTGAAATGACTTTCCATAAAATTATGTTGAATTCTGTATTTGTGCATATATATATATATATATATATATAAAGTAAATAGTTCTTGAATATAGATTTTAAAAAGTACCAGTTCCACTGAGATTTTTTTCATTTAACTTTTGTTTTATTACCAGTGAAAAAATTTATAGGTGGAGTTTACTTAAAGTAAGCTGATATATCTGATGTAGCATAAAAGAGATACTTTTATGTTACTTATGTTAATTTTGCCTTATGTCAAAATTAATGAGATATTTACTATTTAAAGAAAACCAGTTTGATGTTTCTCTAATGTTTTCTTGCTGATTGCAAGTCAGATATATCTCACAAAGTCCCACATTAATCAGAGAAAGCCAGACCCGTGGATGTATTATTATTATGATTTTGACTCCAACTTAATGTGTTTGTCTTCTGTGTGTGTTTTATTATCCGTGTCTTTCAGGCTCTGGCCAGGAATGCGGCGCGCGTGAAGGTGATTTACACGACTATCAGGTCCAGTCTGCAGTACATCAAAAGCTGCTTCCAGTGGGAGAGTGTTCAGAGGAGCCTGCTGGCCTTCCTGGTGAGGAGCTTTAGCTGCTGATCAACAACACTATCTGCATTTCTTTCTCTCTCTCCTGTTTTCCCTGCGAGGTTGCGGAAGACGACCGTAGCCCCTTACTTGAACTCTCCCCGAGAGATTCTTAATCAATGCAGTGCAAGAAAAAAAAAAAAGCTGTTAGCTAGCTCTTTGTCGGAGCGGTCGGCTTTCGGTGTCCTCCTGGATGCAGAGTTAAGCCTCAGCTGTGAGAGAGCCGGGTCCCAGCGGAGGCGGGATGGCCTATTTTATTCCTGACAACTCATTAGCCCCTCCGTCCGTTGATTCGGACCCCACGTCATTCAGCCGGAGTCTCGATTAGAAAGCTCTTCAGAGATATGACCACCTCTCCTTTCTGTAATATAAATGTGAAGACAGAAACACAGAAAACAACCTTCTCCTTCTTTTCTTGTCGGCCATACAGTTTTAACTTTGAAATTCGAGCGTGGGCAGATGTTTTGTCGTTGCCTTACGTCCCACATCGCAGTCGATGGAAATAGCATAGAGCAAGTTTTTCATTAACAATTCAAGCAATCAGGGTCATTGAAAGGTCTTTTTGTTTTTACTGTTCCCATCCTAGAGATGGCGCTAAAGTTTTGTTCTCAATCGGAGGTTGGAGGGCGGGAGGTGGTGCGGGGAGCCTTCTGCAGGGCTAATGAGGAGACGGTTTGCTTGCCAGTAGCACAGTTTGCTCAGTTTACTGTGAAAAACAGGAGCTGTAATCTGATTTGAGTCATGCATTTAGTCTTTTATGGCCATAAAATGCATCAAACGGGGAGGGATCAAAGGTCAGCGCGGGCTTCAATCAGCAGCCTCTTGCAAGTGAAACATCTAAGCCATATTAAAACGCGAGATTTAATGGGAAAACATTGCACTTTAGCTGCGAAGAACAGCGTTCCCTCTTCCACACATTCGACTTTCCGCCGTGGCATTCCTGTTTTAACTGACAGCTATTCGAGCAAAACATCGAGGCGATGTACAGCAACACGCACGTCCTCCGTTTGAAAGACAGCACCATCTGTAGTCATGTTTTCACACTGATGCCCACTGCCTTGTCAAGCCTCAGTGAGAAGAAATAAATGGCTGCCCAGTAATACCACCACATAAGCATAATGAATCAAAGCTTCAGTCTGCGTGACAGCATGCGCTGACGAACCACCTGCACCATCTGCCGGCTGTCACACAGGGAGCTGAAACGCGCCGTAAATCGGCGAGACGCCTTAACCCTGGCACCCGCCATCCTCCTCCTCCTCCGAACCGCTGAGCTAAAAAAAAAGAAAATAATAATAAAATAAAATGATTCATAAAAACGATTTGCCTTTTTCTGTTTTTCATAATTTACTGAGAATCAGAAACGAAACGGGCCGTCTGTTTCCAAACGGTAACCTCCAGACACTTCCTCGGTTTCCCCTGCCTCCTGTCTGGGCTGGTGTTCACTGTGAATCTGTCACTTTTTAAATGTGTTCCTCATTATGCAAACACTGTTGCCAGTGTTTAATTCCTGCATTTGGTTTCCCAACTCTTTCTCCACCTTTTACTTACCGGGAGGATCTCTATGGTTCTTGAAGGATCTGAGAATAATTAGCAGTGGAGTGCGGCAGAGCTGAGGCGGAAAATACGTGAACTCTAAAGCTCATCTCGCCGAGCCATACTTTTATTCCTTATGCGTTGCATAGTGAGCCAGAAAAACATGCATTTCCTGTGAAAACGCACTCTGAATACTGTAAGCTGAATGTTTTTGGTGAAAATTGCAGGAGCATATTAAGTTCTTAAAATGACTTAAGCAGTGAAAAAAAGCGATAATCTGTAAAACATGTACAGACAAACTGTTGAAGAGGAGTGAAAACTTTCAGGCAATGAAAAATACGTATCTAAGAAGTTTCAGAAATTGTTGCAGGACCTTCTTACAATGCTATACTACATATGATCTCACTCATAGCATGAAGAAAAATGTTGTTATAAGTGAAAAGATAGATGTATGGATGTTTTCATCCATATTAAGGGATTTTTGACATAAACAAGCTCCTACATCTTAAACTTACTTGTAAGTTAGTTTAGTCTTATTTCAAGTCTACTAATATATTTTCACTAAAAACTAGACAAAAATACTTGGTAAGATTTTGTGTTTTTGCAGCGTAAACTGTAAGGTCACAGCAGCTTAAAAGCTAATATGAGCTAAAGCTAAAATGAAGCTAGCTGAAAAACTAATAAAAATTTAGGCTATGACTAATGGGATGAAAGGATAGGGCTGCCATGAAATCTTGAGAAGTGCATGGAATATATATCATTAGATATAATTTTTCTTTTTTTCCCTTTGTTATGACAACTAACTTCTGTGGATTTATGTAGCATTTTACTTGATAACATCACAAAGTGCAGTGAAATGAAGGAAAATAGTCTGATTCACAGTTTTTACAAAGAAAAATTTGACGCGTACTTTTATGCGTCAATACTTTGTAGAACCACCTGTCACAACAATTACAGCTGCTGTTATTGCGTGTTTCTACCAGCTTTGCACATCTAGACTCAAAATTTTGTCCTCAAACCCAGTCCAACTGGATGCATGCCTTCTGTAAACACCAATTTTCTCGTCTTACCTCAGATTCTCAACTGAGTTTACATCTGTGCTTTGATTAGACCCTTCTAACACATCGAATATGCTTTTATCTAAGCCATCGTAGCTCTGGCGGTGGGTTTAGTGTAATTGTCCTGCTGGAAGATGGACCTCCAAATCACTCTCAGGTGTTTTGCAGCTTTTTTCAGGTATTTCTCCAATTTTCTTGTAGTTATGCCATAAACTTGGTTGAACAGTGCAGAGCAGCATGTTGTCACAGTTGAAACCAGATGTTTACACAAACTGAGTAAAAATACACATGCTCATTTTTTCCTCGCTGTCTAAAGGTAAAGTTAGTTAGAATGGCCAAAGTTTCTTCTATTTGCTGAATGCCAGAAAACATAACATGTTTTAGAGATTTTTTTGGTAACTTTTTCAAACTCTGAGGTTCTGATACATTTGTTCAGCATCAGGGAGAACAGGTCTTTAAACTGCATGACTTGAGTCAAACCGTTTGGGTTTCCTTCCACCAGCTTCTCACAATAGTTTGCTGCATTTCCTTTGACTATATAATTGCGCAATTTCACATTTCGAAAATAAATTTGCTTAATGGCAACGCGGCAATTTTCAAAACACGTTTTGTTTTTCGAAATTGGTTTATTTCACAAAACTGCAATGGAAACGCTTTTTTTGCATCACACCAGTCACATGTTGCCGCTGGCGCAAACCGCGAAGACAACGACAGAAAGCAGTTGAAGACTCATGGTGTTTTTTTATTGACTTATCACGTGAACAATCTTATTCACATGTGATTTTAATTGCATTTCTTATTTAACGCAAACATCGCAATTTGTAATGGAAATGCAGCTATGAAGCCCGGACCTGCAGCACATTTATTCAGAACTTCCTTCCTGACTGGTATAATGTGTTCTTTGGTCTTCATGATGGAGACATGAGACCAATTAAGAAAGAATACTCTAAAAATGATTACTGTATAAAGAACATTTTAAAACATATACCTATATATTTAAGTTAAATATATATATTGTACTAAAATAAATCTCAGATTGCTTCATTTTTTTATTATTTTTGACAGTTTTCTTGAGGCAGTTCTTGAAGTTATGCTGTAGGAATTTGGAACTTCGCTGCTGAATAACATGAATGTTCTTTGTGTAGGAAAGGGAGACTGTGAACTCTGACGATGACTGAATAATAACCTGCATGTGGATGTACAGAAAAAGATTTCTGACACATGCAAACTCTTTCATCTGGAACTCTTTCCACCAGTCTTTCCTTTTTCACTGCTAAAGTTTTTCCTGTGATGTGCATAATATTCCCACATCCTTTTGTTTATTTATTTGTTTTACAGCTGAAGTCTGTGTAATGCCTCTCGAGTTGAAATGAGCTACAATTATCCCAATCTTTATGGTCTGAGTATACATTTCCACTAAAGCGTGACTTGGTTTTTTCCCCCCACAAACCTTCAGTCATTACAAAGTCCTTCCTAATAAAACATAACCCTGGCAGCGTGAAACCACATCCACCTCGTCTCTGAGGCGCTGCTTTGGCTCGTGATAACACGGAGGAGCGTGCGCTTGGCACTCGGCACGTCGAGGCTGATGCTGGTGTTGGCCGTCTGATCTGATAAGCTTTATGTCCAGGAGAGCGATGTCTTTAGCAGATGTTCGCCTCTTTTTTTCTTGTTTTTTATTAGCTATATATATATATATTAAAAAAAACATAATTGTAATCCTCACTGAAACATTTTAACTCACTGGCGCTTTTTGGCTGAGGTTGCTTCTCTGGCAAGATTATTCCAGTTTGATTCTGATCTTCAGCTGAAACAATAACATCCAGATTGAATTGTCATTTTATCACTCAGTGCCTTGCAACACTTGGCCACTGCAAACTTCAGTGAAGTTTGAGGGAGATTTTATGTGATAAATCACAAAGTGTTGCTCATCTGTGGGGAGGAAGAGAAATCAAAGTTTATCGGAGCTTTTGCAAAAAGAAAAACAAAAGTATGCTGTTTTCCAGAGTCAATCATTTGTAAAATTGACCCTTTTTTCTATTTTTGAAGTGTGTAAACATTTTCAAGTCTTGCCCCAAATTTTCAAATGAATTTAATTTGAATTTATAGATATTTTTTTAAATTACTCTGGACTTTGGCTAGGACACTTGTACCACCTGCCTGTCCTCTGATCTAAACTAAAGCTGTATGTTTAGGTGCTCTTGCCAATCTTCCAAATAGATCACAAGTTTCCCTGTAAACAGATTCTCTTGTGTTTGCTGTGGGAATAAAACATCTTGCTATTTCCTTACCAATCAGGTGGTTTCTGCAGGTAATCACTGTACCATTGGTTTGAATCAAAGAGTATCACTGTAGTAGAGGCTCAATACAATCTCTTAGATTTTTATTAATAAATAATTGTGAAAGCCTTGCTGTATTTCCCTCGCAGTTTACCATCAGGCTCTACTTTGTGTTGGTGTATCTCCTAAATTGCATGTATCTGTGCTCTAGATAACATATCGGATGGCAATGACATTTCCACACAGCTTCCCAGGGCTGCTCTGAAGCGATTTCCTTCAATGTGCTCAGGATGAGTAACAGCAATTAGGCCTATGTAGCTATGGTCAACTCATAATTGGGGGGGTTGAGTTGGTCCAACTGAGCACCACATGAACATCGGGGCTCAGGTAATACCAGAACGCTCTTCATCAGCGGGACCGGAGCGGGTCAGATCAACCGTTAGCTTCTGGGTGTCACATCGAGATTCCTCCCCCTTCTCTGTGCCTCCGCTAACGTTCGTTTCCTCCTGCAGATTTTTCTCGTCACGGTGTGGTACTGGGATTTTTACATGCTGCCCTGCTTCCTGGTTCTGCTCATCACCTGGAACTACTTCCAGGTTCGCTCCGGACGAGTCAGTCAAGACGTGGTGAGTCAATGTATATATTTAGAGAGAAAGATGGAGAGCCTGATGACTTCTTTTCTCTGCTCTCTTTTTTTTTCTTCATTATGTGCAAAAAAAAAAAAAAAATGACCACCCAAATTGTGTTTTGTGCTCATAATTAGAAGCTCATGCGTTGCCATAGCAACAGTTTGAATATGGCTTTCCAAGTCTTAATAAAAAATAACAGAGTACAAAAGCTTAGAAATCCGATTAAATAGGCTAATATAACAGCGCATTATAGTCAAAGCTAATTTACAGAGCTTGCCCTTTACTAACTCAGCTTTCCCCGTCCCCAGTTTTTGTCCTTCCTCTGGTTCGCTGTAATTGGACTGCAGCTCAGCTTTTGTTTTGGCAAGTCAACTTGGCAAACAAAAAAAGAAAGTGCTTAGTGCTCTCTTCAGAAAAGGTTGTGTGTTTTTTATTTTGTTGGGTTTCTTTTTTGGATTTGGATCCCTCAGTTTCACTGATACGAGTCCAGAGACAGCAGGAAAAACTATTAAGTCACAAGTCAATGAAGGATTTCCTCAGTATGATTATCTGTGACTTATATATTTACAATTTTGCAACTAGATAGGGTTTGTAAATAAAACATGGAAGAAAATAGTCAATGAATAACTTAGGTAGCATCTTTCATCTAGTTTTCTCATCAAGAAATACAAGAATTATTACAAATTAAGTGTGTACTTTGTCAGCTAATGTGTTTCATTTGCATTTACCACAATATAGTTAATTTTTCTTTACATATCAAAGCAAAACAGTTGCAATAATCCATCTGTCATGAAGGAATTGATCTTTTCTGATTAAAAAAAATAGGAAAATAATAGAATATCTAAAAGAATGTCGGGCTAAATGTGATTCAGCAAGGAGAAGAGTTTAACTATAGAAACTATGTTGGAAACGTATCATTTTTTAAAATTATTTGGCTTCACTGAGGCATATTATTTTAATTGGCTTTAAAAGAGCAATGACATCTGGTGGTAGCTTCACAGAAAACCAACTGGATACATGCTGCTGTTCCTCTTCCCACCAGATGTGACAGATGTGAGCTCACCTAATGCAGCCAGACTCCATGTTTCATCAAACAGGAAGTATGCTGTGTGTAGACACCACTTTGGTGAACGTAACCTGTAATTAATTTAAAAAGTTTCTCAACAAAAAGTACTAAAATCACTGCTACTGGCAGATGTTCAATTTACTTTTCTTTATTGTTTTTTATTATTTATTTATTATTATTAAGCTGCGGTGGAGTTGTTAACAATTATGGAAAGTTTCTGCTTTTGTCGCCAGAATGTTAAATCAGAATGAGGACTAGACATATGTTTGGTCACCATCACAACAAAATCATTACGAAACATTCATTGAGGAAAGCAGAAGTGTTTCAAAACCTTAAGTAAGTCACCCATTCATCTGCTTTAGGGGTAATCACTCACATCCTTTTAAATGAAATGTAATTTATTCCAGTCATCCGTAATCTATCGCATGCTCCCTTTATCCTCCTGGAAGCTGTTTTATTTTGATCGTTTATATATTCTTATATTCTCAGAACCTTTTTTAGAAGCTTTTGGCTGAGAACCACTTTTCTCCACTTCCTGCCAGGTCTCCGTTTCAGTTTTAGCCTAAAATCCATTGATTCAGTTCAATTAATGGATTGAATATCCCCCTGTTAAATATAGTAGTTTTTACATCTATAGTTATAGCAAAATCAGCTAAAAAAACATATTTTTATAGTTTAACAAGAAGAAGCTTCTTTATATTTTGTTTTCACAGTTTTGCCAGCTCAAGTACAGATTTAAAGTGACAGTAATGTTTTTATTTTTTGTATTATTTTTTTTTAGCATCACCGCTTTAAAACAACTCCTTTTTCATGTGTGAGTTTATGAGCACCACTGATGTTAAAACCATGATTATAGGTTGTTAATATATTCTGGTATGCGAGGCTGAGCCTGAGAAAAAGCCGGCGCGTCCCGTCGGTCGGCGACCCCGCAGGGCCGAGCGTTTCAGGGGGCTAATCTCAGGGTCAGCGCTCAGCTGCAGGAGTTAGTCCAAGCTTCCAGTGTTACACCAACACCATGTTAGTTGTCTTATTTCTTTATTTTTTTAAATCTATGAATCCTTTGAATCTCACCTTTCAGTGTTTGTTTTTTCTTCCAGGACAGCATGGATTTGGCGGATGAGGACGAGGATGATGAAAAGGTATCGTACCTTTTGAGTTGGGTGTATTTTTAGCAGCTCAGCATCGACATGTGTATGAATAGAAAAGAATTATGATTTTCTCCCTCCACCCCCATGTTGACAGAGGTATCTCCCTCTCTGATCTATGGCTGTGTGTTGCTAAGCCTTTTATTCGGCACTAAATCTTCCGAGGCGTTTTGATTCCTGCCAACCACCAGTTGTACTCCTTTTGAAACCAAAAGACGTTTAGGCCTAATGAAGATCTCACCAACCTGTTTCCACTTGTCACAACACATTCATATGGAAATGGAGGGGCGGGGGAAAAGGTCTGCTGCATTTGGGAAAGTCCCTGAGCTTAACAAACTACATAATACCATCAATATAGAACTAATGACAGCACTTAGACATGCCTCTATAGAGCTCTTTCTGAAAGTTAGTGTTGACTGTGCTGAAATGCTTTTAGGCGGTGGAATATGTCTTCAGAGTGACAGCGGTTTATTGTTGACGTTGTGAATGGCCTGCGTTGCTCTGATTCATGGCGGTTCTCATCGGGATTCCTCTGGGAACCCGACCCTGAAGCGGCCCAAGCGTTTCAGTGCGCTGACGGATATTTTGCTGAGGCAAAGCGCCGTTTGTCTTAACTTGAGGTTTTTGGAGAACATCCTTCCCGCATCGGCCCATGTCCTTTCTTTAGATGTTTAACCATCTGTTAGTCTCGCTACCTTTGATGTGGACATGTTTCGGTCCGAAGTGCGTCTCTCCGAACAAAGATCTTCCATGAGCCTCGTCTCTTTTGTTTACTTTGAAGCTGTTCTTCGGAGTGTGGAGTGGCTTCTCGATGAAACTTCATCTCTTTTCGTAATTCAGTGTCCTCCTCCACTCTGGAGAGGTTTCACCTTCAAACCTACTCGCACGGATCAAATACCACTCCGAAAGCCAAAACCTAAATAAATCATAAATATTACTTTAATTGTATTAGGATATAGCATTATTTTAGACTTTGGAAGCAGTTCAATTTGCATCAACATTTAAATTGAGGCATGAAAAATTACTTTTACATCAGTTTGCTTCTTGGTTCAGATTTAAACACATTGTTTGACTCTGAATATGTTCAGCTTTAATTTCTAATACTTTTGGTTCTCAAATTACTGAAGAGGCTACAGAAGATTAGAAAGGAGACAGTGCAGCAAATCATTTGAGAGGCTTTGTTAATCATTTTGATATTCTAGCCTTATTCTTGAAGGCGTTGTTCACAAGTGGTTATTTGGAAAACAAAAACAGTTCAACTCCAATATTAAAGAAATTATTAAATGTGGCGTTCCACAAGGCTCAGAGTTTGACCTAAACTTTTAGTCAAAAAGCTTCAATTTTTTCAGTTTTACAGATGAAAATAATACAATTTCTTTGTGAATGACTTAAAAATATGATTAAAAATGCTGTTTGTGGTGACTGTTATAGACAGTGAACCTGTTATGAACTAGTGGATAAATATTTTTGATAGAAAATATGTTTTAGATTATTTTACTTTTGGTTGTTTTTGCACTTCATGTAAGAATGAAAATCTGTATTTATTTTCTCAAACTATAATATGAGAGAAGCAGCTAATACGATTCTTTCTGCTCATTTTTTACTCAAAATTGAGTAAATTCTGCTTTGAATGTTAGCTCTTTAGTTGGGGAGATAATTTTAACACATGTATTGTGAAATAAATAAAAAGAAAGCAACTCAAAACCTTTTGTAAAGTTAATTAATCATCAGTAACATCATAATAACAAGTCTTGGAGCCTTTGTTCAGTTTTTATTAGTTTTATTTCTTGACCTTTTTTTAAGCATGGTGTCGTTTTCTACCACAGGAGTCGGAGAAGAAGGGGCTACTGGATAAAATCCATATGGTTCAAGACATCATCATCACGGTCCAGAACCTGCTGGATGAGGTTGCCTCCCTGGGAGAGAGGATTAAAAAGTAAGAAGTCCTCAGATCCGTCATAAATCGCAAACCCTGCTGTGAATTTTCTGTAGGGCTTTTAATTGTAAAAATCATTTTAACTTCAACTTTCAGCACGTTTAACTGGTCAGTGCCATTCCTGTCTGGCCTGGCTCTCGTGATCTTCAGCACGGCTGCAGTCATCACATACTTCATCCCCATCCGCTATATAGTCCTGTTATGGGGTAAGTTTCAGACGTGTTGAAGCATCTTTATCTTTTCCTCTCATTTTACAGAACGTCGACCCAGGACTTTACACAAGTATTCATATCCCTTAAACTCTTTTCCATTTTATCATTTTCCAACCACAAGCTTCAGTGTATGTTATTATGATTAACACTGGACAGACATACAACCAGAGCCAGGACTGAAGCATACGCATGGTTTAGAATGGCCCAGTCAAAGTCCAGGCCTAAGAATCTCTAGCTGTAGTTGCAGTGAATGCTGGTTTTGCAGAGTATAAGACAAATGAAAGCAGATTTTGTTTTTGATTTGCTTCCTGTTATATATAAGTATGCAGTGTTCTGTTGTTTAACCCAAAGAAAATACTTTGAGTTTGTGATTATAACCTGAAAACTGTAAAAACTCTAAAAGTTGTTGGTATATTCGGTGAGCATTCTCACTTTAAACTGGAGACGAATTAAATGAATTCTCTTGTCACTTTTATTTCCATTTATGTTCCATTTGAGTCTTTCCCTGCATGTTTTCTAACACTGAAATATT
The DNA here is from genome assembly GCA_010277075.1 of Poeciliopsis retropinna. Lineage (NCBI taxonomy): Eukaryota > Metazoa > Chordata > Actinopteri > Cyprinodontiformes > Poeciliidae > Poeciliopsis > Poeciliopsis retropinna. Next base: position 1,208,220 of record VMRM01000030.1, on the reverse strand, counting down.
ATGACTCAAAAGAAGAAATACTTTTTATTGTTTTTTAATTGTCTGAAACTTTGGAAATCTCGCCGTCCTAAAGCGAGCGCATCCCCAGTAAAAAAAAACAACAAAGTCTTCATGCGGCACTGAGAGCAGCAGTTCTTGGACAGCCTCTCCTCCGAGCGTTTTCTGTTTGTGTGGAAACAAAGCGCGCAGCCACCAGAGACTAGTCCTAATGATATGCTGGTGTGACTTTTTGTTTTAGGTATCAATAAATTCACCAAGAAGCTGCGGAACCCGTACTGCATCGACAACAATGAGCTGCTTGATTTCCTGTCGAGGGTTCCTTCAGATGTGCAGAAGGTAAGCTCGGCAGGATCAGCCAGCCAGGAAGCCTGAAATCCCAGAGGCTGTCGGCTCTGCCTCCAAGCACGACGACTCCCAGGCTTTTCCTTTCCCTCTCTTGTCTGTATAATTAGTTCTGTTTCTGTGTAATTATGCGGCCCTGTGTAATTTCACCCATGTTTTGGTCGTGATACATCCCTGGTGGCGGGCTTCTGCTGTAAACCCCGCTCGCGCTTTTAGCCGCACGAATTAGCTGTGAGCGACTCAAGGTCCCGGTTCGCCGTGTGAAAGTAATATTATCACTTTTTATTTATTTACTGCTCACGAGAAACATACAGGCTTCTTTTTTTTTTATTTATTTCTGGACTTTTATCCTCTTTGCTTTCTACTCTCACTCCTTCCCTCTAAGCTTTTAAACTCCACTCATCTCCTTCTTTGCCGCCCTTGGGTCACATAGTTGAGTGAAAGAGACACTCTTGGAAGCAAAGAGATGCTCCAGTGTCATTGTGCGCGAATACAACCGTGATGGGCGTCCCACTCATTAGCAATGCCGTTCCTCATTGAGCGATCTTTGCTTACATTTTTTGCAGTAACACCAGACTGTTTTTATATCGCCCTGCATTGCTGAGTAAGAAACATATATATTGTGCTCCTCAGTTTTAAGAAGAAAGAAGCTTCGTGTTTTTAATTAGCATTCATGGAAACGATGAATACTTTCCCTGCTTTGATAATATTTCCCCTTAGGTTACAGCTGAACTCAGGAGGACCGCTTTGAATTCATTACAGCTTTGAATCTATTTACTCACGTCTCTGCCGCTTTTTTTTTTTTTGCTTGTTTTGTTCTCTTAACATCTAACTAAAGATAATTTATGTTCTGACTTCCTGCAGGTTCAGTACAGCGAGCTGAAAGCTAGTCGGAAGAAGAAGGTCCTGTAGAAGAAGGAGGTCATTTTCCATGGCGGTCCTGATGCTGCCGTTGCCGGGCGTCGTTGTGCAGAAATCCACCATACGGATGATTGTGTCTCCGTCTGAGAAAATAAATAAAAAAGGGGCGGGGGGCTCACCTTTCGCCTTGGTCGCAGGTTGTTCAATAATCTCCCCAGCTCAAATCGGCCGGCGCTTCTCAACCAAAGAAAGTCAGATTAATGAATGCGCTCGTTTGTGCATTTCCCGAGCAGCTTATGGTCGTATTTGTCATGAATGTAGGTGTTTTACCATCTGTACAGTTTTACTTTTAAATATTGATCAGTTAGTGACTGCTGTATGTTTGATTGTTGGCGCATTATGACACTTGTAAGTTGTTTTTTTTTCATCTGGGAAGAAAAACACAAAACTATGCAACTTTTGGGATGGATGTGAATGTCTCTGTGTTTCAGAAAAGAATAAGTCATTTTCTAAATCATAGTTTTTATATAGAATCTAGCAGTTAAGTATTAGATCTTTACTTTTAATGCATGAATGTAATCACTAAGTTTATTTAATTGTGTCAATATGAATGTTTTGCATGCAAAGAAAAGTGCCTGCGTTCAGTTTGCGGTTTCTGTCACTCTTTGTTTTATCCTTCAATCCTGTGCTGCAGCACCTTATTTATTATCAGTAAAACTCATAAACACGTTGTGTCCTTCCTGTTCCAGTAGCAATAAATGCATGCATCAGAGCTGTCCGTTTCTCTGAAAGTGCTTCCTGCTTGCCATTTCTCGTTTCTCCTGTGTTGCAGAATTGTGGGCGTCTAGCGGCTCACTTTCAGAAACCCACTCCTTCTTCCTCCCCCCCAAACGCTCCCCTTCCTCCTTCCGACTCTTCATTAGGCTTTCATGAAGCGAAGTGCGGCTCTGCGCTAGACCTCGCCGGCACCCCGGGATCCCCGCTGAGCCGATGGCCCTTGGGCGTCGCCACAAGCGGGAGGACCCCGGCGACCCCTTCTCAGCAGCCGTGACGAGACGCCTGCAGCCTGCGTCCTGTCAAGCGCGGCGGACAAGGCAGACCTCCGGGTTCCTGGAAGAGGACCCTCGCACTCGGAGAAAGTGGCTCAGGTGTTTCAAGGTTTTGCTTGGTAACAACTTCTTTTTTTTTTTTTTTTTTTTTTTTTTTAAGAAAAAGAAAAACAAGTAAAATCTCCAACAATTTAAATAAATCACAGTATATTCATAAATGAATTCCTAAAAATTCCCCCAAAAAATAGCTGTAAATTTGTCCGACTTCCTGGGAGACGCCGTGTGTCACACGGTGACCCGCGTGTCGCTTCGTCTAGTTATAATGTTGACTTAGGTGTTCAATATTAATAACCTGCTGTCACGGACACCGGAAGGACATCTCAATCTGCCACTTATAGGCTCGGCATGAATATGTATAGGCAGCGAGACGCCTCCGAATTGCCAAGTGAAATCATGGTTCACACATGGGGACTAATGTGATGTGGCACAGGCGTTACAATGAGCCGAACAACCAGCGGCTGATTGGTCTCTGTAGACTTGCTGGGATGTTCTATAAGATGGGAGAAGATTCAGCCGAGAGGAGCGCTGCAGAGGAAACGATACAGAGACTGAATACACATTAGCTATTACCCGAATGCTTAAATCATATGGAGTAAAAATACCACAGTGTTTCCACAAAGATTCAATACAAAGAGGTATAACATAATCTAACTGTTTCACCTCCAACTGAATGCAATACAAAGTTTTCAGATGCAGCAGTACTTGCATATCCCTAAGTGTACATGTAACACTGTATTACATACATAATATGACCACTTATTTGGTGGTTACGTCTGAAAAGGGATATGAAAATTCACATTCATTTTTTTGACGCCAAAGGGAAATTAAATTACACTTTTATTTTTTTCTTGTTACTTTTTGCCTGTTTGAAATAAATGAAATTGATAATGATATGACCGTTTTATCCCCAAACTTAATAAAACTGCTTCAAACCAAACGTTCACATTATGGTGCAACCATGTGGGTGTGAATTGGCAAAGTGACATAAACAGGGTCGGATTTACAAGGATGTGGGGCCCTTATTTGGTGTTGTGTAACTACAGAACAATTATTTCACTAATACAAATTACTGCATTTATAGGTTGTCCTGTGTATGAGCAGGTATGAATGGATGGATAGTAATTTTAGTTTAATACCTTCCCTGATCAGTAACTACAGGTTGTGTCCAAAGTAAATCTACTGTAACGTCACTATTTTCAATAACTTTAATATTGCATGGTATGTATTTACATAATACAGTTTATTATAAAATAAAATGCTTGAAAAACACAAATTCCTAACCCTATTTGAAAAAAAAAATATCTTTGGCATCCCCCAAATAGTTGGGGACTGCCGTTAGCAAAAGATACATGTAGTAGCCTTCTTTCATCCAGATGACCAGCAGTGCTCAGCAAAACCTTTATATTCTATGCAAAGTAAACTCATGAGATGCTGGAAAAAGTTTAAGTGGCCAAACATCATTTTAAATGATGTTCAAGTTTCAGTTTTATTCTTATGCCAGAGGGAAAGTGGTTTGCAGCAACCATCAAAAATACAAAAAAAAAAAAAAGACCAAATATCCACAAAATACATCACATTCTGTCACCTTTTAGGACTTATGCTGTAGTGCATTAAATGCATGGTGCTGTCAGGATAATAAACTGTAGGTAGGACTGAAAAGTGTAGCATTTTTCACATTTTAAATACTTGTTATATCCTGATCCTGGTAACTGACCCGTGCCTTCTCAGTACAAACCAAGTGAAATGAGTAAAAACTACAGAACCTGATTGAGCAAACAGCAGTTGGTAGTTTTCACATTGCTGGCTGGTAAGCTTGATGCTCAGTTCCTCTCAACCCTTTCAGACTTCCTCTTTGTCATTTTTATGAACGCTAGCAAGGTCATGTAGCATGTGTATCAAAAAATTACAATGCGCATTCAAATTCACATAATTCCAACTCAAATGCATGTGAGAATTTTGCGACAAAGTTCAGCCGAGCGGATCGCAGCTGTCCAATCATGTATTCCTCTTCCGTAATATCGCCACTCATCACAAGAGATATGTAATTACAGCATAATTGTGTAGATAATAAGAGCTATTACCATCATCATTATTGCTGCTGACCTCTTGCAAGCGACTGCCAAACCATTCATGTGTTTATTTTTATGTTAAGCTTAAAACTTGATTAAAATGAGGCGTTGACGGCTTTTATGCAAGCCGGCTCCCAATAAGAAGATAAAGTTGGAAAATTCTGGGTGTGTTACTTTTGTTAGATATCTGATGTACGTTTTGACGACACCAAAGCGCTTCACTTACAGAAAAAAATCGGGACCCTTTGACCCCCGTTTCTATCAGCTAACACACCAGGAGTTGAGAGAAAAAATGGTTTCTGTTTGGCAGCCATTATTAAACTCAGTATCACAGCTGTAAGAGGAAGCGAAGTGATGGAGAACTACAGCTGCACATCACCTTTGACAGAGCATCCACATCTGTGAACGATGGTGGGGAAAGCGTCATTCTGTTTTCCTTCAAAAGGGACAGAAAAGCAGGTCAGAGTCGATGGACGGTTCACCTTACAGAGACCGTGATCCACACAGAGATGTCAATTTTGTGCTTTGAGGAAAAAACTGAGTAATTAGGATCCTTAACAACTTCAATAGAAGGGTCATCTGACCCCCAGCATTCTCAAACACAAATAAAAACCTGAAACTAGATTACCAAAGCACAGACACCAGGTGTGATCTGGTTTGAATTAGGTCTACACTTTGCTTTGCCATGTTATCCAGTAACTGGTAGAAGACTAAAATACCTCAAAATGAATATTTCAGTCATAGAAAATGTAGAGCAAAAACCTGAACCAAATGGTAAGCTACTGATAAGAGTTCGGTTTAAGGGAACTGTTGCTACGCTGCAAATGTCAGTGAATATGGAGAAACGTCGACAGGAAAACCACTTTTTACCACTTTCACTGTGATTTGCTGAAGTTGACTCTGTTCCTAAACCAAAGTCAACTCCAGATTTTTGTGTTGCTTTTTGAGATTTTTATTTTATTTTATTTTATTTTTGGCATACTTCATGTTGTCAGACAGTTGATTCTAACTCCTGGATCAAGCTAACGAAATAATGGCAAAACAATTATGCTAATTGCAATAAATCTTGATTTAAAAGTGGTAGAAATTACATTTCACAGCTTCTTCCCTCTAAACACGTAAATCATTTGAAAACTGTACTTTGAATTTACTCAGGTTATCTTTGAACGATATTTAGAGATATCTGATGACATGAGACATAAATGTGAAGAACCAGAGAACATCTGAAGGGGGAGGGATCATTTTTCACAGTAGCATTGATAAAGATGTTAAAATTTTATGTGGGGTTCTTTGATTTTAACTCTCCACACAAGAATCTGTGGTTATGTTCCATTTTTTTTAGACTCTTTGCAACGTAAACCTCTACAAATTACTGACTTCTAAGCATGGAGGACACTGAGCCACAACGGAGGAACTCGTACATACTACAAGTTTTCTGGAAATTGGAAATTCAAATCTGTAAAATCAATTTGGTTCAAACAATCGATTGCTAACAAGAGATTGCTGCTTCCAGTCAGTCATTGAATAGGTCCTGACTTTTTTCTTTCACCTTTTATCCGCTCATCAGTCATTAGTTGCTTGTAGTAATGAGTTTGGTTTTGATCGTGTGGATCCCCTTCGTTCCCCCTCCCCGCCGTCTCAAACCGACGAGTCGTCTCTGGGTCCAGGCAAAATACAGCCGCAGTCTGTGCTGGCTGTGGGCTGACAGTCACCCCACAGTCAGCCTGTGGGGTGACTGTGTCGTCCTGCAGCAGGCCGACATCAAAGTCCCCCATCCATAAGAGCCTGAGGCGGTGAGCCGCCAGCAGCTCTGACTGACAGGGGAGATACAAAACAATCTCAGTAAGTGAGATGGGTCTTCTTACAAAAGCCTCGTGGCTGTCTCTGCTTATGTTTTGAATTAGCCTCCCCAACAATGTTGCAGAGTTTTTTTGCGAGACCCAGATGTGAATGTAATTTTTTTTTTTTTAAAAAAGGAGAAAAAGAAATGGACGTGGATTAGCAGTGCTTTGTCAACAACAGATGCTGCTATCCTGGACACGTTAGTGAGAAGTGTCGTCTCTGCAGGCCAGATATTGAACTGTAACTTTCCATCCATATTATTACCAGGAGAGTTCACCAGTGATATTTTGGCAGCCACTGACATTCAGCTGTTACAGACGATGGATGTAAGGCCATCAGTTCAGTTGTTTCTGACCTACAGACACTCCCCAATGCGCTTGTATCTGGTGATTTTTAATCATGCCTCGCTCTCTGCGACTCTGCCAATGTTTCAACAGTTTGTCAGCTGCTCTACCAAAGGAAACAAAATGTTGACTGTTTTGTCAAGGATTTATGCATTTCCAAAGCAAGACCTCCTCTTAGAAAATTAGATTAATCTTATTTTTTATTCCCTCTGAATACAAATGCCTTGTTCAGAAGCAACCTGTAAATAATGGAGCTATGAGAAAGGCATCACAGGAAGTCTTGTAGGATTATTTTGAGGCTACAGAGTGGATTGCTCTATGCCAGCCACTTGGACAGGACTGACTATGTAAACTTCTTTTTTAGATCATTCTCCTTTTCAGGAGGCGTTTTCTTAATAATAAACTGGGTCATCAGTGACTTAAAGGAACTGCTAGACAAGAGAAAAGGTATTCAGGGAACGAGGCAGGGAGTTATTGAGGAGTTTACAGAAGCAACTCAAAGCCAAAATTAGAGCGAGCAAGGAGAAGTACGGAATGAAACTGGAGAGCAAACAGCAGAGGAGCAATATCAGAGATGAAGATGATCATAAGCTTCAAGCCAAAGGAGAATCAGATATTTGGAAGCCTGGACAGAGCGAATGAACCAAGCGCATTCTTTCAATAGGTTCTGTTCAGGAACAAGCTCTTCATCCTTCTCTCCACCCACATCCAAACAGACATCCAACCCTCCTTTGACCCACAGCTGCCCTGTCACATCGGAGATGTTTTATCTTCCAACTGAGTCATTTACCCGTCTACTTCCACATGTTTTCCTTCAACCAAATCAGAAGATGCTGCTGATTTGGTACATTTTCAGCTGGAGAGCCTGAACTGGAGCCAGTCTGCAGGTCTGGATGATGTCGACTCCAGAGTCCTGAAGGCCTGTGGGGATCTGCAGCATCTCTTCAACCTTAGCCTCACCCTACAGCATTGATGGGGAAGACATCTTGCCTGGTTCAGGTAAGAAGAAAGAAAGCACAACCCACTTCACGACACTCTTTACAACAACAGAGTTGTTCAGTCTGAGGCTTCTTCAGTTCTGCTGCAGTACAGAACCTCAGCCATCACCATCTACAACAATTTGAAGAACAATGGATAATATGTTGCAGTAACATTTTATTTCCTTTTGCGTTTAATAATGCATTTTTTTATTTTGAATTTGAATTGAATTTATTAAACACTTTTAACGAAGTTGACTACAGCTAATCCCACGCTGCATTTCCAAAACCAATAGAAGCAGAATAAAGTACCATTTATTTTTACAATAAGCCCAGCCTTTACTAAATAAAACTCTGACGATTTATTCCTCATGATGTGTGTACATTGATCGCACATTTTCAGTAAATGCTCTTTGTCAAAATTTTGGAGATCCAACTGAAAAACTCGACTGAAGCACACGGTGAGGTTCAGAGTCGGCGGTCTCTCAGAAACCCAACCCATGAAGTCCTACGTGGGTAAAAATGTGATTTTGTGCTATTAGCTGTTAGCTTGGGCACTGAGCTCAGCAGTCAGTAAATCTCTCAGTTTCCCAATTGCAAACAGAAAAAAACAATTAGTCTGGATGTGATGTCACCCACAGATCTGAGTTTCATCCCCTCAGGTAGAAGGAACATACCCAGTTTGCTAACATGGAATCATGTTTGCTGTGCTACATTCTAGATGCTAGCTGCCTTAGCATCTTAAATTGATGTCTTTTGTCACATTAAACAAGTTGCCAATTTATGATAGACTTGACTTCTTTTTTGGAAAAATGGCCGGTGTGGGACCAGCAAAACGATTCAGCTGCAGTAAGTCGTTCAATGAAAACAGCGAGGAAAGGTCAGAGATGATCGCTTGTTTAGAAAAATCTAATTTGTTGCTACTATTGTTCTCTTTTCAATGTTTCCAAACATAAGTACTCAAATATAGAGGGAAGTTTAACTTATTTTAGTAGAACTTGCGGTTGATTTTTTAGTTTAGTTTTTATAAAATGCTTTTTGACATGAGCTTTTCTTTAAGCATCAATGCAGGTTTACTTAGCATAGCAAAACAATGTGTGGTCATTTGCTCCTCATGTGGAGTTTCATCTTCTGATCTTTAGAACCGATCCTCTTCTTTCAAAATTGTTCATTTGAGGTTTATTTAGTTGCTGACTCATCTGAGCCGTTGCAGCCATCATTGTGCTTTAAGCAGTAAGGAATAAACTAAAACACAAAAGCATAAATCTTTGTGTTTAGTTTATTAGGATTTCAGATTTCAAAGTATTCAATTGCAAAACTTCCAATGTTTAGTTAATATGATCACTTGTCTAGAAGTCTCATTTCTGGGAGAAAGAGAGAGGTTAGCATCTGTAGAGCATGTCCTTCTTCTTCTTCTCTTCCTGCTTTCTTCCTCCACTAGAGGAAGAGCCTGAGAGGCCGAGCAGGAGCAGGAGGCTGGTGGAGGGAGTCATCTTCAGGGTTGATGTGGAAACTCAGGAGCTTCTGGAGAGAACTGCTGTGGAGAGACGTCTTGAAGCTCGATATCTGCTTCTGTTCAGTCCAGGACATTTCGACCGTCCTCTTACAGGTGTGTCTGCAGGAGGATTTTGGGTGGTGGTCTGCTCTGCTAGGCCTACAGTAAACCTGTAAAGGGAGGACTCCACAGACAAACCTAGTCCTTAAACATGTCTAATCCCAGCTTCTGGCCATTTTGTCCGATATTTGTTTTCGATTGCTAGTCAGCTCTGATAACCTTGGCCTTTTTCATGTTCCTTTAATTTACAAATGACTTTCTCGCACCCTTTTCTGATAAAATTTGGCTGAACTCCCCATCCTCTCAAAACATTCTTCTTCTTCATGACCCGCATAATGAAAATCCCCCATGTGCTTCATTTGACAAGCTGCTGAAGTTGTATCAAAAGCATCGAGTCCCTTTGTGAGGTTGATCGACGGCCTTTTGATACTCCTGCATATGCAGAGGATGGTAATAGGTTCCTGTGGGACAGGTTGCTGTGGCTGTCGCCCTCAAAAATGAATTTTAAATTCAATAAAGCGGTCCAAGCCATTGTGCCATACCTATTGTACCTCCCACAATCACCAGATAGGTTTGTGTGCTCATGCATGTGTGCTAATTTAAAGACTCAGGTGTCTGTTTTGCGTGATACTTTTGAGTTTAAAATTACTTTGTAGGTAGTGCTGAAATGGAAAGGACTTCCAGTTTGTTTGGCTTTTGTACAGCTCTGACTATTTTTATATTTTCAATGAGATACTGGTAATTAAACATCGTGCCAATGACTTAATGTGTTCTTTCTGCCATTAAAGTATAAACCCCTATTTGGACAATTTAATTAGCACATATAAACCTACCATGCCACCCTTGAATCTTGGGCTCATATAAAAGTGTAAAGATGAATCGTGAAAAGAATGTGTGTGTGTGTTTGTGTGTGTGTGTTTCCCTCCAACGCGCCCCTCCCCCTCTCAATCTCATCAGCCACTGTGATTAAGGTTTGGCATTGGGGATTGTGCCGTCTTTTTGGAGAGATATTTCAGCTGCATTTCTGACACTCTGAAAGGAGAGGAAGATAAAGGAGGCGTCGGGGAAAAAACTCCATCCCGTTGTGGGAGTCCTAGAGAGGGCCTTGAACCCTGCCATTCATGCCTTTCTCTCCATCAGCTGAGTCTAATTGCCAGTGAGGACAGGAGACCCCAGGCCCGATCGCTCCTTATCCTCTTTAGTGCTTTCAGGCGAGTGAAAGGCGAGCTTCTGCTTTTGATCTTTTCTCTGATTTGCTTTTTCTTCTCTGTCATCCCTACCATCCTCTCCTCAGGAGTGACACCAACTCCTTTCACGGGTTGCCCCCATCTCCATCTGCCCAAAATAATGACCAAGGCCCGAGCTTTATTAAACAGAGGTGGAGAAGGGAGGTCAACCCGGGAGGAGGGAGAAGGAGGTTTGGACGATGGAGAGCCCCTTTCCAAATCTAGTCCGTGGCCTCACCGCGTTCCCCCAAGTTCATCTCTATACAGTTGTCCAGCCCTCGGCAAGGAGAAAGGCCTTTCTTTACCGGATCGCGGACGTGAAGGCTCGTCCTTTCCCAGAGGCGCCGCTACAATAAGACCCCAGGCTGCTTGAGACAATGGGGGGCCTGTGTGATCTCTAAGCCAGACTCGGGATGAGATGATGCCTTGGTTACTCGTCCCATGGGAGGGTAAACCCACTGGTCATTGTTGACAGCTAATGGACAGCATCTTTCCACTTGCAGGCCCCCCGGAGACCGTGTCAGTCCGCGTCACCTTGAAACTCCGCTCGGTGTCGGCCGGCGAAGGAATTCCATCGAGAACAAGTGTTTGCATGTTTGCAGAAGAAGATCTCGCCTCTCACAAATCTCAAACTCCAACAAAAGCGGCATTGGGGGCGGGGATTCAATATAATGCGTGAACAGAGAGCACAGTTAGGTTCATCTCATTCAGCAAGAACGCTCGTCACATCATCCTTTGGCATCTCAGTCGTTTTGTGAGTGTTTGGATAGAAATGGAGTTTTTCATTGACCGACCTTCAGCTTCTTACCTAGTTTCATAACCAGTGTTCTATTTTCTATTCATCGCCTCCTTTATGAAAATGCGGTTATATGACACCAATAAGCATCTCAGCGCAGGACACACCCCAAAGTTATTTTAGTTTGACCACAGGGCCAAAATCTCATATTTGGTCTGAGTCATCGGGCCTCAAGCGTTCGGTCAGAACCGGAATGAAAGAAGACAGATATTAATATACAGATTCCTATTTACACATGACATTTCAACTTTTTATTCTAGTGTTGATAACCGAATAAAGTTCTTTGCTGCAATATGAAACAAACTATCACACAAAATGCATTTTGTTAAAAGGTAAGAAATGGGTGTAAAAAGCAATGAAACGTGAGCACAAACTGATGAAGGCTCAAAGTGACCTGTAGCTGCAACTGGGACAAATAGATGAGTGATAATCTTGACAAATAGCATTTCTTGTCACTTTTCAGGGGCATGATGGAGATGTAAACTCGTTCCACATGCAACACGTGTGTTTGGCTTAAGGCTGTTTAACACAGGGAGGCAAACAGAGGCGTGGAAACCGTTTCCTTTGGTTAATTCTGCAGATTGCTCAAAACAAACACAGAGGGATAAACTTCATGACAGTCTCATGACAAATGACAGAGCAGAGTACATGTGGAACACTTTCTGCTTGTTTGTTCTTCTCGAATTTATTCGCATCGTGCTAAAAACGTGCTGAACGTTTTGCATTGTTGGAATACGTCAAGGCATTTACTCAGCTAACGTCGTCCCTTTACTTTGAATGCTTTGTTGTGTCAAAACACTTTTCTCTTTGTGGATAGGAGGTAAATCTATAAATCGCAAAAATGCATTCATACGAATACAAGGAGTGTCTCTTTTATTTCTGATTTCCATCTTTATATCAAAATGACATGTAGAAAATGATTGACCTTCAGTGGGAAGGTCACTGATCTATACATTTCTTTCATTTACATCATAGCCTTCAAACCTGGAATAAAATAGTTGTATAAAGTGTCTTTATACTGATCCGATGACGGCGATGTTTTCTGTGTGCGTCCGTATTTTTAAAATAATGACAAAATCTTTACATAGATGCATTTGGAGTCATGCAAAATGCACAGAACAAATTTTGCTACATCGCAACTGCAAAAACATGAAATCTCACCGAATATTTTTGGTCTCGTTTTTAGTGCAAATATCCAACTACACTTGGAATAAGACAAAACTAACTTACAAGTAACTTTGCAGTAAAACTATTTGGGATTGTTTTTACTCAGTAATTTATTTATATTGAAGGAAAAGCACTAGTTGTTCCACAGGTAAGATTACCTCACTTATGGGGAAACTGACTTGCTATATAGGTGAAATAATCTACCAATGGAACTAGAACGTTTTCATCAATATTGAGGAATTATTGACTGTTTCTTACTGAATGTATTTCATATGTCTCAGACAAACAGAAGAGAATAATTGTGAAGTGGAAGAAAAATGATTTTTTTTGTTGTATTGATATTTCATGTTCCTGTATCTAACCTTCCTGTATCTAACCTGTGTTGAAACCTGTACATTTCCATGTATAGGTTATGTTACTTGCAGTCCAGACATTATGTTTCCAAACTTGTAATCATAAACATTAAAGTTTAATGACTTCTACACCAATCATGTTTGGATCAAACAACACGATGCCACCGGATTTTATTCAAAGATTTCCACAGAAACACAAGAGGGGCAATAAATATACATCAGTCGTGTGTTGCCAACCGAACATGAAGGTATGTAAATCTCAGTCATTTCTTTGAACAGTATTGAGGGACGAGTCAGTAGCCATAAGGCAACTCCATGGAAAATAACAGAGTTGATTTTCAGCAGACTCAAAGAGAAGAAGAAAACGGCTCTGGCGTCGTCATCGCAGCTTTGATTCGACTCCGCTGTGTGAAATGCTCCTGTAAGGCGCTTTGTATCGAGCTGCGCAAATACGCTTTCAAACATTTCCTTTCAGTCGAAGCGTCGTCTTCATTTTATTCCTCCCCTTTCATTTTGATGTATTTCAACTATTCAGAGAGCGACACGACAGCACAACTGGCTGGAGCGATCTGATAGTCGCAGAAATTATGCCTGAAGAGAAAATCGTACCTGAGCCAACTAAAGCATCAGCATTACCTCTTTGGAAATATCTGTCCGAGACGAGAACGAGTCTTATCTAAATTGCTTTTAAGAGCTGGAGGAAGTGAAGTGTTTGTGTGTGTGTGTGTGTGTGTGTGTGTGTGGAGGTGTGTGTGTGTTGCTAGGGGCAGAGCTTCTCTTTATCAGTTTTCTCTTTCTGCTTCTTTTACAGCCTCAGGGGAAAAACAAAGACGAAATCACGTGCTCATGTAAAAAAATAAATAAATACAGCTTATGGGGGAAAAACATATATATGATACAAAACTGGAGAACTAAACTTTTAAAATAACTACAACTTTGTATTTCATGGTGATTTTTTTTCTTCCAATTAAGCAGAGAAACACTCACCAGAGAAAAGGTAAAGATTGTTTTATGATTGTCTAACAACAATTCATTTACACAACACCATTCATGCACGAAATAGACAAAAAAATATATTAAATGAGCAATCAACATACAATTTTAAATAAATAAAAAAATATTCAGGTGAGTTGTGATAAAGCCGATCAAATATTCTTTGATTTTTAATTATAGTTATGTATAAGTCAGCTGTTTAGAGCTCATGTTTCTCTCCACCAATTGACACTTAAGTCTGAAACGACGGAAATAATCAGTTTCTCATCAAGTACACAACATTTAGGTCGTCTCTGACCCTGAATACATTTACGGTCGGCCTTATCTCTACATTACAACATGCGCGTGTAATAACTATCTTTCAGTCTTTTAAAATTCATTAACAGAAATATATTTTAATTTATCTGAATATAATCTGAAACTGGAAAAACCTGCTGAAAAGCTGATTTCTATTATTTTGACAATTGATCAAATGTAACATTTACCCTGTTAGAAAAATAACTGGGCATTCATGTTCTTAGACAAACAATAATGCAAGATTAAAACCTGTTAATGTTGAATTTCTAAATGAATAAACTAATCTTGTTGGTTTTCTGTCTTTGCGGTGACTCAGTTAACACCTGTTTCAGCTGTTCTCCCTTCACTATGAGGAGTTTCTTCCTCCGGACTTTCTCGCTGCTGAACATGGAGCAGAGTGAGCCGGGATCGATGTCACGCACATTTACGCTCATCTAATCATGAGCTCTTCGTCTGTAAAAATAAACACCATAAATACACGAATACGCGAACAAAATCCCTTTTTCGGTAACACTTTATTTGAAGGCATGTGCATGAGACTGACATGACTCTTGTCACAAACCTGACATAACACCTGTTATGAACATGAATCAGTCTTCTGAGTATTTACTTTTAAAGCAAAGTTGACTCTTTTAATTGTAATGTAACTGCATGAAAATGTAATTATTTACCAAATAATGCTAAATTTAAACTTTTAATCCAACTTTGTATTTAAAGTGTCATTATTTAAGGGATGATACTTAATGACAACAGTTCTAAATATTCATAAAGACTCCTTCATGTTCATAATAGATGTCATGTTTATGAAAGTCTCTTGTCAGTCTTGTGCACACCCCTTCAAATAAAGTGTTATTCTTTTTTTTTATTTAGAACATAGAACGATAGAATGATAGAATGACATCATGATAGAATGACATCATGATTGAATGACATCATGATTGAATGACATCATGATTGAATGATCACGTGACTTGTTTTTTAACGACTTATCAAGTGAGCGAACATTCTCGATTGTGATTTTAATTCCGTTTTTCAATTAATACAATAGCAAGATTGTGTTTTTCAACATTAGCGGGATACTGACAAAGTTTTGCGCACATTTGTAGAATTACAGCTCAGGTATTTGTTTTAAACATGATCAGTTTTATCTGTATAGAAAAAAAAAGTCGTATGTCTTACAAAGCTGGAATATCTGCTAAATAAAGTCGTTTTTGTGGTAACTCCCTGTTTCTTTGCAAAGCAAAGACAACTGACTGAACGCCCTGTGAGAGTGACGGCTCCATGCCATTTCGCCAGGGGGAGAGTTAGCGCGAGGAGGAAACTCACGACAGACTCTGGGAGAGCAGCAGGAGGAGAGGGAAGGGGCAGAGTACTGGGTCAGGCTGATAGAGATGTCAGAGCTGCTTCAGTAAGCTTGTGACGCCTCCGACAGCGGAGGAAAAGAAGAAGAGAGGGAAAAAAAACATAGCAGGGAGGGAAGAAAACAGGACAGCTGAAAGACCAGCAGCTTTGGTGACAGCAGAGGCAAAGACCACCCCAACAACAGCAGCAGGGGATGCTGGGAGGGGAGAGGAGGAAGAGGAGGAAACTAAGGAGGAGGCTGGATCCTCAGCTGCACCACAAATAACCATTATATTAGGACTCTATCAATCTATTGATTATTCTGATGATTAATTAACTTGATTTTTTTTTTTAATGCCACGTTCATTTTTCATTTGACCAACCTTTCTTTTTTTTTTTTTTTTTTTTTACACAATATTAGAAAAACATTAAAAGATGCAAATAAGTCACATTCTTTTTTTAAATACAAATTTTTTCCCCCACAACACAACATTCCTTTAGTGAACGCGCCATCATTTGTAGAAAAGTATCCGGCTGCAGATAAACAAAAAAATTACTGTCTACTATTCTTCTTTATATATATTATGATTAAGAAATGGTTATCAAAAGGTTCTTAATAGATTTTTTTGTTTTTTGGGGGGTTTTTGCAGAATTTGAACCAGGTGTCACTTGAGGAGTTCTGGGTGGAACATGCAGACAAAAGGTTATTTCATCATAGCTACGAAATGAAGATATTTTTGTGCGGTTTTGACTCAAGTGCTGCTCTGACTGTGTTGTTCTTTCAGCAAAGGATCTCAGGTCCTGGTTTGTTTTGGGGCTTGATTAACTGATTCTAGTGTCATTATTATTCTGTGCTCCTCAGTCTCTTTTGCCCCTGGATCTATAGTGTTTTGTTCTGCCCTGGCTCCCTGTTTGGGTCCATCATGGCTTCACCTCTAATCATGATAATTGGACTATTTAAGAAAAAAAAAGAAATCTGTGTAATCCAGTTGACGATTAAAAGATTACTAAATTAGTTGATGATTATTCCAATAACCAATTAATCACGATTAATCATTCCAGCCCTACACCTTATCTTCCCCTCGTCCCTCTCTAAGATGGATAAGGCAATTTTCAGAAGACAAAATGGCCGTAGCTAGTTTTTCACACAACAAATAATAAAAACAATTCACATACCAACTCCAGCTGATGGAAGAATATTAAAGACAGATATATTTCCTCTCTGTCAAACGCTCAGTTTTTCATACTTATTTTCCCGCAGACGGTGAAACCGGCAGCAGGAATAAAGCCAAGCGGCGGGACAGGCTGTAAGTGCAGCGCCGTGATGTCCGGCGTCCGGTCAGTGGGTGACCCAGTAATGAAATGTGATTCAGGTGCTAGATGGATATCTGGAGTGAAACATCACCCCCCCCACGCCCTGCCCCGCACTGACTGGCTGCAGCCCAGACGTCGCCCTGCGCCCGCTCCCGCTGTAAAGTGTGATCTGCGGCGTTTGGCCTTTTGTCTGGGACAATTATGTTCACCATTAACAAGCTTCCTTCTGTTATTGTTCATATCAATTAGGGCTGGACGGTAATTTGAGCTGATGGTGGAGCCGGCGCCAAGAGATGCAGGCCTGATGTGGAGAGTGTATTTTAGGGGGAGGGGAGCAATTAAAGCAGCAATAAAGCATTTTGTTCAGCTTATTGGTGGTGTGTGTTTGTGTTGCAGGAACATTCCCATACATCTTCTTCTTCTTCACAGCGTTGTTTGTTTTTATGGAGTCATTTGTGTAAATTTTAAGATTTTTAAATGTTGACGTTTTAAAGAAACGTAATTAAAGATGGATGTATGGCTTGAAAATGGGTTTTTTTGTTGTTGTTGTTTTTCTTTTTTAGAATTTTGTCTTGAAATTGCTTCACAGAACTTTAATTATATTCATACCCTGAAAAATTCACAATTTTGCTAAATTAGAACCTCAGTCAAATGTGTCATAAGCATAAAAATGACAAAAGTCAACTTCTTAGGCAACTTGAAAGCCTGTTTAAATCAGTGTAGCTTAATAATACTTTATTAGTCCCAAAGGGAAACAAAGTTATGATATCCATGTTTCTTCGGAGGTTTATTGCAGATGCTGATGACTGTGGATAGGATGAATCTCCTGTAGCAGTCAGCATTACAGCAACTCTGGGAAGACCCTCTGACAGAAGATGCAGGGTTTTTTTGTATTGCGGTCTGGGGAACAGGATACTTGTGACTGTGGAAACATTGACGCCACGTTGATATTTTGGCATGTCTAGACCTTCTTTTTGCCACTGTTCTGGTGTGTTTGGCTTCTGCGCACATCTGTGTGAGGTTTTAGACTGTTTCTCACAATCCCTGTGTCGAACAGCCATTGCTCATTCCTCACTTTCATATTACTTGGGAAGTGGGAACTTGGAGCTGAATTTGATGTTAGACCGAAGGTGAACAGCGTTGTAGTTAAGACGTTGGAATTTCACCATGGCGACGCGTCACGTCACTATAGATATTGTTTGCAGAATCTCTCTCCAACATTTCTTCTCCACTTAACTGTTTTTAATTTGTTCAATTTATAGGTGCAGGTGCTACATGTGGCACTTTTACATGTGTCTTGTAAAATAAACATGCTTCCATTATCACATATTACCACTGATGATGCGTGGAGCGGCCATATTGAAACGCAAAGGTGGCTCAGTTAAAACATCTGACTTCAGAAAGCGATCCAATTCACTATTTATTTAATTTATTTATTTTCTTTTTGGACTGGGAGGTTGAAATTTCCCACTTCAGAGTGTACCTGGAATGCAGCATCAGCTTCAGTTACTTCCTTCCCCTCACAGATTCACCCAGTTTCTAATGAACCTCCTGCTTCTGGTTCACCAATCAACTGTCCTACATAAATATCTCTGTCAGATCCTCCTGTTGTGCCACCAGCATGAATCCCTCTGTTGTGTAATGTGGGCTTTATCCTGCCTGCACTTTATGTTTTTCTTATTTCTAAATAAACTCTTTGACTTTCACCTACATTGTATCATTTTATGATCCTGGATAAAAATAATAATAAAAAAAACTCATGAAATTACAAATCAATGAAGTTACATTCATTAAAATGTGACCCTGACCATGTTTAAATAGACTCGGTTTGATTGGGGACCAAAACTGCAGCTTTTGTTCCATTTCCAGCTGCTGTGGTTCTCTTACTGCTCTGAAAAGATCCAAGATAATTGAAAAACCTGTTCCCCTCTCCGCCTGTGGTGGCGCTGCACCGAGAACCACTACAAGGAAACAGCACAAAACCTCCGAAGAAGACACGAGCGCAACTTCTTCTTCACAAAATGTAAACACAACGGAGTGACGTCAGATTTTAGTAGACGTAGGATTTATTTATTTGTCTCTGGTTTTAAAAACACACACACGCCGTTTCTGCAGCTCCAGCTAAAGTTTGTTTTGGTTGCATTTACCCAGAATACATTGCGCTGTAGTCCACTTCCTGCTTAGATCCCTCGAGCGCGATGAATCGATCTGTCTTCTGATTGGCTGGTTTCATTTTTCACTGTCCAATCAGTTTGAGGCAGACAGATTTCTGTTTGTTCCTTTAAGCAGGATCACAAACTAAATCTTACTTTGTTTCAGTTTGTTATATTGATTGAAACGCATTTTGATTCTTTTACTTTAGAGCAGATCTATTGTTGATGCCTGAAAATAAGAAACGAAAACCCTTTAGAATATGAAAAGGATTGTGATTAATAATACTCACCAAACAACTGCAGTCTACTTATATAGTATATTACTTTCAACAAAAAAAGAAATTAAGTGTGATTTATTTTTTCTCTCCCACGGAGATCATATTGAGATTAAAACACGTTTTTAAACTGTGGCTGTTGTTTCGTGTTTTATTTATTCTGGCGGCTGTTTCAACCTTTAACTCCTCCGATACGGGAAACATTCCAGGGCTGCAACCGGCCCGTGAACCCTGCAACGGGCCCATCAGAGGAACGGCTGGATAATAACTTATTGATAGAGAGGGACGCCGAGCGCTTCATGCATGTTATGACGACGCTTCCTGCCGCTTCAGCCACGGCCTGCAGATGACCTACATTCTCAGGTTAATTGGTTCCCTCTTAGGCTCGGTACCCAATCATCATCCTCTCATCCTCTGCAGCGGATCAGTCAGGAAAATGTTCTCCACACTTTCCCCTTGGAAACGTCAAATATATAAAACGAAGCTTTAGATGTGACGTCCTGCAGGGACCTATGATGGCTTGAGAAATATATATATATATGATCACTTCTGTATCCAATAAAAATTAGGATTTTAAGTGATGAATCAGCTGAAGGTAATGTATGCCTTTGGTTTTTGTTTTTTCAAATTAAAATCTGAAAAGTGTGGCATGCTTTTGTATACATCCTTTTTCACCCTGAGCTGAAAGAACAAAATCACACCAAGAACAGAATACAAGAATAAACTAAGAAACTAAATACAAAGCAATTAACTGACATGGTAAGACCTTTCGAACATTAACCCAAACAAGTGACTGGACAAATGGGTCGAAATATCCAAACAATTATGAAAATACAGACAGAAACAGCGCCTCCTGGCGTGCTGAGGAGGTAATGCAATGTTTTTGGCAGAAAACCACCAAAACCTGAAACCTACTGCCGCCTTTGAGTCGTAGCTCCTCATCAGAGCTGCAGTTTCCAAACTTTGGCCTCACGGAGCGATTCCCCAACTCAGCTCCTTCAGCCAGAAGGAATCAGAAAACACAATGAAACTGCACACCTGCTGAGTTCATTATACGAGCTGCTTCTGGTAAAACATTGTTAAGGGGTTAATAGAAGAGATGTTGTGATGACTTCCTGAAGGCGGAGTTTCAGAAAGAGCGGGAGCTTCTTAAAGAGACAGAGGCCTGATTTCAAGGTGTTCAAGTACAAAGTCACATTTCTTTTGAGTCATATTTGATATATGTAGCATTTTTATAACAACTGAGGGTAACATAGTTACTTAGGTATGCTATAAAATGGCACTATGTGCCTGGGAAACAAAAAATACTGCCACTTTAAAAGGGGAGGCAAGAAAAAGTGTCTCCATTCCCTAAGTGGAGCTGCTCTCCACTGAACAATTAGCGTTAGCACTGCCGTTCGGTGGTCTGATCACGTGGAAAATGGAAAAATGTCAACAGGTAGGACAAACCTTTCCACTTCAGGTGGGAAAAACAACTTAGAGCACAGAGTGAAATCTGAGCCATTGAAATCTGAATGCCAACATCTTAACAGAGCTGTTTCTGTTTGATTCCTCTGACTGACAGGACAAAAGCTGAGTCAGCCATGCAGCAGAGAGTTCCCACATGTTCCCCGTCTGACATCCTCGTATTATACACCGAGAAGATGAGGACAAAAAAAAAAAAAAAAAACAGGGCCAAAGAAATGCTCCTGACATATTCAGAGAGAGGGGAACGGAGGGGAGGTTCCCAGCATGTCCGCATATGACAGTCCTTTGCTCCCGGCTGGCTGACGCAGCGACATTGTGTGCCTGTCATCGACGCCCTTCATCGGCAGATGAAGCTGTCAGCGGGACGATGACTTTCTCCTGACAGCCGCTCCGCCCTCTCTCTTCAGCGCGTCGCAAATAAATATGTTGGGCTTCAAAAGCTGCCAAGGCGGCCCATCGGACGGCGGGTCAGGGGGCCAAACGCGGAGCAAAAGCATTCCCGTCCCCTCCTAACCTGCTCTCAAAGAGCCCGGGTCACCTCTTTTTGGGGCTCTTATTCAGCGTGAGCCGGTCCAGTGGGCCCCGGACCCCCCAGATCTCTCGTTCTCTCTCTCTCACACACACACACACACACACACCATACACACACACACACACACACACACACACACACACGGCCTGCCGGGAGGAGTTCTCTTTCTCTCAGAGCCTTAAATATTGTCCACACAGAGACTCTCAGCAGCTCAAACCGTTTCAGATTGACACAGTTCGATGAAGATGAACTCAATTTCCCCCGCCAATCATTGAGTGTGAAAAGAAATATTCACCAGCAGACCTTCTCTTTCTGATGAAGTCAAAGTGTCACCATGAGGGGGTGTGCAGGCGGTAGAGGTATGGTGGATTTGGTTTTATATTTTAAATGGATCTGCGTCGGGAGATCTCTTAAAAAGTCTCTATTTTTGTATTTTTCTTCTTCTCATCTTAAAGGGGCAGCGTTATTTAAAATCTTTTTTTTTAGCTTTACATCATGCTGTAACGTTATTCCCTCGTCAAAAAACAAACCTGCCGTGTTGCTTAGATTCTTTCACACATATTTTAGAAATCTTTGAATCTCTTGTGGTAATAATTCAGGAGCTCTCTCTCTCTCAGCTCCTTCAGACTAGCCAGCAGCAATTAGCAAAGACCAGGTGGAACTGCACATCTGCTGAGCTCACACCTGCTGCTTCTCAATGCAAACACTCCTAAAAAAAACGTTAAAGGGTTAATACAAGAGCAGTGTTGTGACGACTTCCTGAAGGCAGAGTGTCGGAAAGAGCAGGAGCTTCTTAAAGAGACAGAACCCCATTAAACTGTGAAATAAAATTCCTTTAAAGCCTTGAGGTAACATAATACAGGCCCTTTAAGCTCTGGAATCACGTTGACATGAAACTTCTCCGTTCCAAAAAGAAAACCTCTTTGCTGAAATAAAGGGAACATTCTTCAGAGGCCTCCTCTCATCCTGGATAAACTGAACACTTGACATTTTGGCACTAAGTAAGGCCTGATCTTTGAAATCAAAGAGGATCACTTGTTTTTTGAATGAATACATTTTGAACGCTGTTATGTCACTGCTATGTAGATCAACCTTTTACCACGAATGTAGTTCTTTTCATGGTTAGATGGTCACATTGAGACGTCAACTCTTTATGTGTTTCCTGAGTTTAGATTTGGTCTCATCTGACTGCTTCACTTTCTAAGTGGCTGGTGGCTAAATGTGTGACAAATGGCTACTTTTAAAAACAGCTTTCTTCTTCCCACTATTTAATAAGGGGAGACTAGTGAAATGCATAACTAATTTCATCCCATTTTCAGGCAATCTGCCTGTGATGGTCAAACCTTGACCTCATGTTTTCTAAACTCTCCTGAGCCTCTCAAAGTTTCCTGGTTGTTTCTCCGTCTTGGCTGAACTCACCAAAGTTCAATCCCACTTCGGCAGCAATGTCAAAAAACCTTGTCAGTATTCCAGTAATGTCGAAAAACACAAATTGCGGTGCTATTAAATAAGAAATCAAATTAAAATCACAGGTGAACAAATGATCAAAGTGATGCTCCTCCAACCACTTCCTGTCTTCTTCGTCTTCATGGTTTCCACCAGCGGCGACATCTGGTTGTTGATCATGTGACCCGTGTGATGAAAAGTGTTTCCTTTTTGCAGTTTTTTTTTTTTAGCAATTGACACATTTCAATAAAGCCAGAAAAAAAACCTGCCTCATCCTTACGGCACAAACTCCAAACGAGTCACACTGAAGTTTGTGTTTGTAACGTGTTAAAGTATCAGAAAGTTTAAGGGAGGGAAAACGTTCGCTTTGAGAAAGAGATGAAAGTTTAAAGTTGGGTGATTAAATACCGTGGCTGTGACCCGACTTTGCTTCATCCCGGCCCTCTGGGTTGTTATTGTTGACACCTTACAAATTATAGAGAAAATTACAAACTCGCTCCCAAACCAATTTATTCCCGTACAATGCGTTCACCTTCTTTTATTACAATGATATGCAAATCTAACCCTAGTTTTTACAACAGGATTAATGACTTTTATTCATCAGCCATAATAGGTCCTGACTGTATAATAGGATGATAGTAGAAATGTCATTTTCCGCACTATTATTTTTCATCATTATTTCTTGATGCCATTTTGTCTAATGTTAGATTATTACAAATTAATTTAAATGATGGATTGTTTGTTTTTTCTGGACACATTCTTCAAAACCGAAGAGAAAACTTTTTAAACAGCTCATACCTTTGACCTTTAATTTGCAGTAACACCAAGTCACAGATGAATGTAACCACAGCTTCACTCAAAGTTTGAGTTGTGATTGGCTGTGCCTCTCTCATGCTCTTTATTAAGCAACTTTCTTTGAAAAGTGACAAAAAAATATATATATTCTAATACTCACTCTTCTGTTTGATTTACGCTAAAGATAAAGAGGAAACATTAACGTTGGGTAAATTAGTACAAATGGGTGACTCACTTATCCGATGTCGTCCAATTTCCCAAATGAGCGAGATTACAAACTGCAGGAGATTGGGAGGTCAAAGGTCACAGCACACAGACAATAATTCCTGTGACCCATGAATGATCGTGGACCATACAGTGGCGCTGAAAAGGAAATCGGAGTCGACGTGTTTGTAGTGGAGCTGCTCTGTAGATACAGACACAGAACTATGAGAACCTGCTAAACCTTTGATTGGCTTTATGAAACTTTTCTCTTTGTTGTCAAAGCTCTGAGACAATCGAGACGTATCTGACTGGCTTTTTTTTTTTTTGTCTGTTTGTTTGAGATTCTAAGAGTAGACATTTTTATTATTATTACTGGTACATTT
Organism: Poeciliopsis retropinna; assembly: GCA_010277075.1. Taxonomy (NCBI): domain Eukaryota; kingdom Metazoa; phylum Chordata; class Actinopteri; order Cyprinodontiformes; family Poeciliidae; genus Poeciliopsis; species Poeciliopsis retropinna. Next base: position 1,184,379 of record VMRM01000030.1, on the reverse strand, counting down.
TATTTGCTGTTTTCTCCTGTCCACCTTTTGCGTGTTTTGTTTTTTATTGCTCCTCTGGTTGCTCCTCTCCTAATTTGCTGTCTGTAACTGTCTGCCTGCATAAAAGTCTCAAACGCCTCCAGAATCACATTCGGCCAAAACGTCCCAACTTTCCAACCCGGAATAAATGTGAGCACCATTTCTTAGAAGCAAGGTGTTTCAGTCTGGTTCATCTCACACATGGTGATCTGTTTGCTAACACTGTCAGGATGAAGACTCACCTCAGTGGAGACTCTCCCTCTGCCATGCCGCTCTCCACCGCTGCCTTTCTGCTCTGTTACACACCAGTGTGTGTCTCATCTAATGTGTTCATAGACTGCATGGCTCCACTGTGTGCTTTGTCTATTGTCTGCAGCACCATGACTCCACTAAGAGAGAGAGTGTGTGTGTGTGTGTGTGTGTGTGTGTGTGTGTGTGTGTGTGTATTTATCGAGTCTAGCAGCCACACAAGTAAGAGAAACTGTAGTCACTTGATCTAACAGGAGAACTTCTGTACAGTGATTTGCAAAAACTGATTTTATTTATGCATGCAGGTTGACATTTTGTGTCACGTTAGAGAAAAAAAAAGCTTCTGCGAAATTTATCATAATTTTATAGTTAACTGAAGTTCAAATAAAACAATAAACGGTTTTCATCATTTTCTTCACAGCATTACGAGGGCAGAAGCTTACAGGGGGATGGGAGGTGGTTGTACATTTCTGCCAAAGAAATTTAAAAACTTTGAGACTGATCTCAGAAATTTTCTAGAAAGATATGGACATTTTTTAAATTATTTTAAAAGTCAAGAAATGTAAAGTTTTGAAACTCCGAACATTTCCAAGTTTTTTTCTAGAAAATTTCGAAGATTAGTCTCAAAGTCTCTGAAGTTTTCTCAGCAGGATTTCAAATTTTGAACATCTGAAATGGTCAAGTTTTTTTTCTAGTAAATTACAGAAATGAATAATAAAATCTGAGTGTCTGACGCCACCGATTTAAATTAATTGAACTTTGTTTCCAGGAGTTGCAATTATTTTATTTCAAAAATAACTTTCTGCTCGCCACTCTTTCATAAATCCAAACATATCTCATTCATGAAAATGAGGAATGTAACTTATTTGAATCCACTTTTGGCATCAACCAGTAACGCTGTGCAGCAACAGGTCCTCATGCAGAGAAATGGGATGTTTAGATGTCTGAATATAAAAACTGTTGCTGACATGTGTGAAAGTTCATGTGCTTTATAACATATTCAGAATTATGTCGAAAGAAACACCAAAAAACAGCTTTTAAAAATAACAACTTTCTGTTAAATACGATTAAAAATGTTATTTCTGGTCAGGAATAAATGAGGACACCTACATATCTAAAATGGCTAAAGCCTCACAAAAAAAATGTCACATCAGGAGGTGGCAGCATCATACTGTGGGGATAAGGTTCATTTTCCACTAGGATAAGAAACGTAAACACACAGCCAAGTCACCATGGATACTTTCTTTGCCACATGTGTTTATTTTCAGTGGTTGATTTGTATGATTGTGAGATTATGCCACATTTATTCTAGGATTAGGATTACACATCTCTTAACAGTCCCCCAGAAACTATATTTGTATTTGCTGTCATCTGTGTCACCATACAAAGCTGGGTTTTTGGGGGTTTTTTTCCACCTCGGTAGGATTTTTGCCTCGTCCCTCCAGTCCTGCTATGGAAAAACCAACTATTTGCACGTTAAAAAACTTTTTTTTTTTCTGTATTTGTTAAAACTGTCACCATGTTGTGAGGCACAATATGACACAGATAATCTATAAAAAATTTAAAATCTGTCTTCTCCACCCTGTTCCCCTGAATGGCTTTTGGCGTCAGAAGAAATGCATCAAAAACAACCAATCAGAACCCAGAGGAGGGTCTTAGCGCTGTCTATCAACCTCTTGACCACGCTGCTAAAGGAGAAACAAGTTGCAGTTGGAGGAAGCCACGTAACTAACACAGGCTATGTTGTGGTGAACCAGAAAGGGGAAGGGCGTCAACACGATAGTGATTGAAGGCGCTAAGCCCCTCCCCCTGGCTCTGATTGGTTGTTTCTGACTGAGTGCATTTCAACTGTTGGCACTGGGAGAAGGCAGAAGAGCTCTTTTTTTTTCTTCTTTTTTTTTTTTACAGATTACCTGTCTTATTCAGTGAGAACATAGTGATCATTTCATATATATATATATTTTAGCAACAGTTCCATCCTGCAGCTTGAATAGCAACAGATCTTTCTGCAACCTCTGCACACCTGAGTGTCCGGTCTGCCGTCGCACTCAAAATGTTAAATACCTGCAGAAATAAACATTATACCCGGGGCCCAAATAAACTTAATGTACCATGCCCTTGGTTGCTCCTGCAGGCTTGTTTGGACAGCATTGTAGCAACAGATCACTGACAGCGATGTCTTAGCAGGGGATTAGCATGACTTTCGCCCTGGTTTCTGTACACAATGAAGCTTTAATCTGGGTCCTGGTTGGTGGGTCGAGCCACCGGCGCCAAGCCAATGAGGAGCCGCGACGTCTGCGCCGAGTCCCCGCCCGTGGGCGTTCTCGGCAGGATTGGTTGGGTGGTGGTGGTGGTGGTGGGGGGGTGGGGCGCCGCCTCGGCCTGGCAGCAGGCTGCGGTGACAGACGCGCCCCTGGGATTCCACCTGTCAGCCACACACGCACTAATCGACAGGCCTCGTACGAGCTGAACTCTCTGTCACCTCTCTGTCAAATCTTCATCTTCTCATTCGTCTGACAGATTCCCTCTGCCCACCTCCCTCCACCCTCCTCCACCTCATCCCTGCCTCCGTCCCAAACGCCGCCTGTCGTCCCCCCTCAGCCTGGATGAAGCTCACCAGCAGCCATCCTGCAGGCCTGCTGCAACCAAACCAAATGGAGAGAAAAAAAAAAGAGAAGAAAGAAAGAAAGGGAAACTGTTTTCTCACTTCAGCAAGTATTCCAAAAATCTTCCGTGCAGCATCCTCATAAACCCCCACCTCCACCACCACCACCTCCACCCTCCACTCCATTTTCTCCTTGGCATTCAGATTTAACGTGACAGAGGTGGTCTTTAATGTTCTGTGGTAATTGGGTGGGAGAGGCAGAGACTGTTTGGGAGGCGGAGGAGGCGGAGGAAGGGTCATGGTCAGGTTTCTGGTGGAGGTTATTCTGCATCTGTCTCTTAGCAACGCCGGCTCCTTCTTTGTACAGTCCTTGAGTTGATTGCTGTGGGGTGTTTTTTCTCTCTCTCTCTCCTCCTCTGTCGTTGAAATGTTTTGCAAAGAAGGGGGCTCCTCGGCAGACAGGCATCCTCCAATATTGCCTGCTTTTAAGTCTGTGTGAGCATCAGATGGGCTCAGTGAGGCATGGCGCCGGAGCCTCGCCTCTCTGGGTGTAAATTAGCATTCTTTTTTTTCAAAGTGAGAAAAAAAATGGAAGATTTGGGATTTTTTTTGTGTGTGTGTGTCAGAGAAAATTGAAATTGGACTTGTAAATGACATTAAATAACTCCGGAGCTTGACGTGCCTCCGTCTGCCCCTGCCTGCGTTTTGGTTGGTGTCAGGTGAAAGGCCAGAAGGGTCAGAGGTGGGGGTCACTGAAACGGTGTGGAGCGGGGGCGGGGGGGGAAATCTCGTCAGCCTCCAGCCTCCAGAGGAGCCAGACAGAGCGGCACAGCATCCGTCTAAGGAGGAGGACGGGATTATAGGGGCAATTTGGTGGAAAAGGGGGAATGAGAAATATGCAAAAGAACTTTTAACGTGTCTGCAGAGTGAATCAACGTGTAGAAGTGGACAAGGGTTCGGGGTGACCTCTGGGGAAACCTCACGAATGTCATTTATTTCCCAAACTTCCATTCGATATGAGGTCAAGTCGCTGTTGGTTTCTTTATAAACGTTTCCTGCCTGCCATGTTGAGAGTTCTGGACCGTCGGTCCAAACTGTGAACCTGACGCTTCCACTTCCTGTTCCTGTCCCTCAGCGGATCAACATCCGACCAAATAAACTGTTGGCAGCCCTGTTGCAATGCTGAACTCTGACTTGTTAGTCTGGAAAGAGGACGAGCTGGTGTTTGTTTGAGTCCATTTCTAACCAATAAGCACCAAACTGAGTCATCTGCATAGCAGAAAACAAAACAAAACAAAAAAACCCCAACCTGCTACAGAGCTCAGGTCTTTAAAAGCCTTGTTTAAATAAAATAAAACAAATAAATGCAAAGGAATACAATGTGAGCATGCTCAGACGCTCCAGTAAAATAACAAAAGGAGCTGCAGCTGCGACATGCAACCCTATAATAATAATAATAATAACTATTATTATTATTATTATTATTATTATTATTATTATTATTATTATTATTATTATTATTATTATTATCTTTGAAAATGATCATTTTTCATATTTAAAATGGCGCTTATAGTCGTGAAGCGTTTTGGAATAATAAAATAAAAATTAATAATAAAAAAACCCCACAATTAATTCTATTTAAACTAAGTTTATTCAAAGCGACTTAAAATGTTTACGGTTGTACTTGCAAGAAAAAGTAATTAAAAGAAAAAAAAAAACAAGCCTGGCGCGTGAACTGAAATGACGTCGCTGTTCTATAAATAAGTCGGACAGAGAGATTCATGCAGAGCTAATTGAGAGTGATTATTTATTTATATATTTTGTTTCTATTATTTTATTATTATTATTATTCATGTTATTTTTTTAAAATTGTTTTTATTTATTTAGGCTACTTATCAAAAAATAAGGTAGGAAATTTTTTTACACATTGTAATAAAGGAATACAGTCATAATACGTTGTGTTATGAATTTAGTTCAACATTTTTTGGGGTAGTCCCTGAAACAGCTGGAATAATGTACTTTTCGCTTTTTGTACTTTGATAGTTAGCCCTGGTGAATGTTGCTGGAAATAAAAATCTAAAGAAATTATAAGTCCTCGAGAAACCGCATGGAAACTTTGAACTAAAACAGTAGAAATGACGTGTTTTCATCCGCCGGACGAGTTTTTATTTCACTTACTCGTACAGTTAAAAAAGAAAGAAAAACGAGTTTGAAGGTTTTTACAAAAGCGGACAGTTCTTTGCTTATACAACTTAATTTAATTTAATTTAATTTAATTTAATTTAATTTAATTTTATTTATTTATTTATTTATTTATTTATTTATTTATTTATTATTGCATTTTCTGCATTTATTTCCGTATTGTTTGGTTCCTGGAGATGGGGGAACAATTAGCAAGGAGACCGACGCATCGCCCTTTATGTGGATTTTCAACATAAACCATCTGTAAACTCTGTACATGAGTATTTAATGACTTGAAGTCCGTCCAGATTTAAAGCAGCAGAATAATTATTGATTAATCGTCTGTAAGCAGCGAAATCCAATCTGAGAAATAATAATAATAAGAAAACTTTGCAGTATCCCACGCTGGATAACGGACATTGAACCCACCGCCAACCTGCGGCCTAAAACTATTTAAAACGAATGAAAGTGACGCGGTAATGCGTGGATCTCTATTGATGAACGTCACGGTTTTTGTGGCGTAAAATGTAAATCCACATATTTATTCCTCGAAAGTAAAAAACTAAAAAATAAAGTGTTACAGTAGAAGTGCATCTATAAGAGCAGCAAAACAACAACAACAACAACAACAAAAAAACCCCGTCTCACTCGGGCTGCATCGACCTATCAGCATGATTTATGGATGATGAGTTATTAACTGAAGGCTTTCTGTCACACATGACATGATATCTGACGGATCCAAAACCCTCCGGGTTCGGATTTCTGACCCGTTTCTCGGGGCCGGAACTACAACTTCATCTACACTAGACCTCAGTCTGAACCCGGTTCCGTTCACTCTCCGCTTTCTTCTTCTTCTTCTTTTTCTTCTTCTTCTACTTCTTCTTCTTCTTCTTCTTCTTCTTTTCTTCTTTTTCCTGTCGGGTTTTCGGACCTGTACGTGTGTGGGAAAAATGCTCCATTGTTTCATGTTGGCCTTTTGGCCCGGAGCGCCCAGGGGCCGCGGCCTGCCCGGCTTCATCCTCCTCAGGGTAAACTGTAGTGACAGAGCACTCAGGGGCCCCTCATTAGCTCTCTGTCCGCTAAGAAGGAAAGAAGCTGCCTTAATCCTCTCTGTCTTCTTCAATCTGCCGCCGCAGACACGATCCTTGTTTCATTCTTCCCTCCGCCTTTATGAAGGGAAACAGTCTGAACGGTCAACTTGCATGTTAAGAAATATTTATGAGAATTGGGCAGAAATACATATCCAGCTGCTAAAACATGTAATTTGCTATTGTGAATAGTCGCCGAAAACAAATGTATGCTATAATCAGAATTAAAATGTTGCAATATCCCTTTAGACTGAAAATGAACGTGGTCTGCATTAATGGTCAAAACAAAACTGTATAGTGTCCGTTGTTATTCCTCTCTGTCTCTCTCTCCTGCAGAGGATCTGCACATCATGGCACCAACCACTGCGATTAATTTGTTTGACTAAAACCCTCCAGCTAGGGGCCAGGAACTGGCTCCAGAACACCACAGTATGTTCTTCAATGCAAAACAATAATAACAAAAAAAAAGATCTAGATGAAAAAAAATCTAATAAAATCATATTCTAACATCTACGGTCTCGGTTTGGAGACGTCGCTTTCATGAGACATCAAGTGAAATAAACAAAGTACACTTTATGTATAAATCTTGAGTTATAATTTAATAAGGTACCAATATGTTAACTTTCACAGTACATCAGAGTGGTTGTCAGAAAAAAAAGAAGAAAAAAAAAAAAACACGAGGGAACACACACACACGCGCGCACGCCCACACACACGCGCACACACACACGTTCGTATCCTTTGAACGGAGCAGGTTGTGCAAGTGAGTGGCCTGGGTCCATGTAAACACACGATTCCCATCCAGTCCATTTGTCTCTCGGCCCGGGAAGTTGTCGCTCTTTAAAAATCTCTAAGACAACCAAAATTAAAAAACAAAAAAGTGGAAACACATTATTTGGTAATGTAATCATCAATAATCTCCTTGTGTCATTGTTTGTTTGTTGTTTTTTTTTCTTTTTTTTGTGTGAGTGAAATAAACGTGACGGGAAGTGGGGTCTGAGAGTAAACCCCTCTGAGTAGAAAAATACCCGGCAGCTTCCTGACAGTGGGCCTCACTCAGCCTCAACATATCTGAACATATCGGCTAAAACCCCCCAAAATGATCCGCTTTTAATGTCGTCACAGAAGGCAGTCATATTTGCACAGTCGTGAAAAGAAGAATGAGGACATTTGTACAGTTCCTTTTTTTTTTTTTTACAAGAGAATATTTTTGTAAAAAAAAAAAAAAAAAAAAAAAAAAGAGAGCAATTTCATAACCAGGAAATGACAAAAACAATTAACCACCAAGTCAGGGCTTTAGTGTGGAACAGAGTGGGTCAGTTTCAAAACAAACGCTGTAAATATTTCCATTTTTCACTGAGTCCAAAGTGCTTTTTTTTTTTCTTTTCTGGAAGGTATAAAATCAACAAGAACAGAGAAAAAACTCAAATAAAAAGAATTAGAAATAAACAGACCAACACACACAAGAGGCTCCCTGCAGTTTCCTCATTGACCGTGGGCAAAAAAAAAAAACGACACACGTAACATTTAGAAAGCAAAAGGATCGGAAACTTAATTTACAAGCACGATAAATATACACACAGGTCCAATAAATATTGTTTTGTTAAAGCGTCCATAAACAGTCACAATTACAAAAAAAAAAGAAATGAAAAAAAAAAAAAAACAGTCCAAAATAAGCAGTCAACTTGTGTCGTGTCTCGTTTTTTATTCTGCCTGTGATTTCAAATCATTTCCTGCTCTTCATTTCGTTCAGGACCCTCTTTGTAAAATAAGGCAAACCGCTGATTTTAATTTTTTTTTACCTTTAATAATCTCATTCCTCTGGCAGAGAATTTTGGGTTACATGGGAAATAAAAAAATAAATAAATAAAAAAAAAATCACTGGATTGGAGATGTAACCTTGTAGCCTTCCACCTACTGGATGGGCATGTACGGCCAGCTGAAGCTGCTGCCGGACAGCAGCATGTCCCTTATCAGCGTCTCGATGGGCGTCTTCCCCACCAGGCGCACGAAGAACAGCTGCTCGATGACCGAGGAGGAGACGGTGCGCAGCGAGGGCAGGCGGAGCAGCAGCTTCCCGAACCGGTTGGGCTGGTTGGGGTACTGACTCCTCACGTACTCCTCCAGCGCGCACTGGGACTTCTCCTGGAGGCTCTCCACGTGGGCCACGTCCGACAGGCCGCAGGCGTCTGCCCCGAGAGGAACCACAAGGAAGAGAAAAAAAAAAAAACCCATCAGAACCATTTACAGAGATGCACTGATCAGATATCCGTCTCGGTCCCCATGTTGGAAAAAAAATTGGGTATCGGTGACAAAGTATCTTGATCTGCAATCAGTCTAAATCTATGATTTGTGCTCTGAGTGATGTCGTATTTTATTATTTATTTCACATATTTATTACACTTTCTGAACCATTTAAAGGAGGATTTATTGTAGTTTATATTTTACACGTTTGACCAAAACAGTCAACCTATCGATTTTGTCAGTTTCAGTTTCTTTCGCGCTACCAGAGCCATGCCGGCTGTTATACTCCTACTTGCACCGACTGGACAAACTGAAGTTGTTTTTACATGTTTGACCAATCTTGTGAAGCTACTGGTGTATTTAAATGAGCTGTACTGGTGCAGAGATATTAATTACATTTGTAATTCAGTGTGTTTATGTTACATTTTAAGTCAACTCAACTCTGTTTTCCCATATCAGGTCGGTAAATTTAAGATATCGGCATCGGTGTTGGAAGTGAAAAAAGTGGATCGGTGCGTCCCTGTTAACACACAGCTAAAAGTGAAGAGAGAGTCTTTCCGTTTTCACCTAATTCTGCAGCTCAGAAAAGGGCAGAAATAAGTAGGATTCGTCTTCTGTGTTGCAACGTTCATTAGAGAAGAGGAATGTAGCGTTCACTAGCATGCCCAGGTACACAATGAGGCAAGGAATGCTAAAGGGCTTTAGCTCTGCTAAAACTTCCCATCACATTGCAGGGGATCAAAGCAGGTAAAAAATAAATAAATAAATAAAATAACAGCCACTGAGATGGAAACAGCAACTCAGTCGTGGTCAGGTAACAACCTGACATGTAACAGCGAAAGGTTCAATCATCTGTGCTTGTGGGTAGTGAGAAGGAGTTCATCCGTCTCATCAGTCCAAACGCTTCCTGCGATCAAAGATGACAACGACGCTCGGCTAAAATCTCCAAAACCGTCGCAGAGGAATCCAGCAGAGCCACGTCTGGCAGAGCCGTGCTGCTGCGCTGGATCAAATGTTTTGCTTCTGCAGCCTTCCGCCACTGCAGCGCTGCAGGCCGCATGGCAGCAGGGGTGAAAGAAAGGCTACTGTGTCCCAGTTTAAAGACACGTGCTCAGATGTGCTCATGGGGACCGAAATAGACCTAGATAGAGGAGCTTCTTTTATTTTTCACTCTGCTGCTGCACGTTCCTTTCGATCCAGCGGCTCAGCCGTTAAAAAGCGGGGCTGCATCAGAGCTGGGAGTTTATCTGAGCACACTGTTTGTGATTATCTTTTTTTTTTTTCTTCTTTCTAATACTTCAAAGTATTTGTGGAATTAAAAACAATATTTAAAATGTAACGGTTAAGGATCACACAAAGTAAAACGTAATTACTGGAGCCGTCTCCTGAAAAACAGTTCAGCGCCGCTTGATTTGTGGATGCAGGATTACGATGTTGACTGTCGGACGACACAACCTCCGCTAGGGGTTTATGAACATATATTTTGATCGCTGTGAGTTTAAATCTCATTTGGATGCTACGGAGATTCAAAGCAGATTTTCCGAACCCTTTCATTTCCTTTCGAGTCTTGGATAAACAAATATTTAGTACACAAGATGCTGGAGGAGTAGAAGTAAACAACACTGTAAATAACATCGGTAAAGCCAAGAGAAACTATTTACAACCATATGAGATTTAGACTTAAAATAATCCTCATTCACACTAAGTTCCTGCCAGGTTGTTCTGTCAGAATGTGGGTTTTATGAATACTTATTGTGTCTCTTATTTTATCTTGAATGCATGTTTTTAATATGGAACTAGGTTAAAGAATTGTTTGCGTCACATTTAGGACAGACAATAAAGTTTAATTTAAACAGAAATCTCTTGAAGGAACATCGATTTTTAGTAGTTTACATATGTTTAATTTGATAAATAAGAAAAAAAACTGCATGTTAAAAAAACATTAGTATCCTTCTAAATAATTAAGGTAAAAAAAACAAAAAAACTAAACTCTTCTTAATTGCTGACTGTCTTTTTGCATGTTTTGACTTTGTCTTTGAGGTTGCAGTGCCTCTTTACCATTACCCTAATCTTTAGCCCTTCTCTTAAAATGGGACTTCCTGTCACAATAAAAACCTTAACGGAATTTCAAATAATTACTAAATTTGCCAAGTTTTATGTCTCATAAAGATCCAAGTCGCTAATCATAATGAAAGTTTTTTTTTTTTTTTTTATGATTTTCACTCATGGCTACAGCTGTTTATTTTATTCACAGTAATGGAGGTTGTGTTTAATAACTCATTTTCCTCCTTCTTCAAATGTCCAATTTTCCAAAACAATCCTTACGTCCAGTGTGCACTGGAGTAAATATTCCCAATGTATTTACCTGTGGTGAAGAGCACGACGGCCTTGATGCAGCTGTACTCCGCCGAGTCCACCTGCAGCACCTTCAGCTTCTCCACCTGCTCCTGGAAGACCCGGATGTGATCCATGAAAGCCACCACCCGGTCGGCGGACATCGGGGACGCGTGGAGCCCCGCGGCGGCCAGCAGCGGGGCGACGTGGACGGGCATGGAGCACTGGGCGGCGTTCAGCACGAACAGCTCGCTCCAGGTGAGGCGGAGCAGGGCCACCTGGTCCGGCACCTGCAAGTCCGGGAAGAACGGGATGTTCCGGGCCCACTCCACGGCGCTGAAGAGCATCCGCGCCGCCAGCTCGCAGATGTTCTCGATCCCCATGATGTTGTTGTTCTGCAGGCACTGGGAGCCGAACCGGGAGGTCGGGTAGGGCTCGGCCCGCAGCAGCAGGGAGATGTACCCGGACAGGTAGGAGTGGCACTGCAGGGGGTCTCCGTTCGTCAGCGCGAACTGGCCGTGGTAAGACTGCGTGGGTATCCTGCCCCTTTGCACGGCTGCAACGAGAAGCAGCAGAGACGTCACGTCAAAACTGAAACAGAAGCACCAATGCAGCCCGGCTGACATTTAAAGAACAGGCCGCGCTTGGGGATCTTTCACAGCAACAGATGCCAATGAAAAGCAACGGGACGCGCACGGTATCTTCTGTCCACTCCGATTATTTCTGCAGTCAGCAGTGGGAAGCTAAATTAGAAGTAAGCAGCGAATAATAGTTTCAGACAGCTCCTGGTCAGAAACGTCACATTCAGCATTGTGACGTGGAAAAACAATCCAAATTATTTGTAGGCCGCGACCTGCACGCAGTGGCGGGGGATTCAGTTTGTCTATAACGATCAAAACTGAGTCATAAACTGGATGATATTCAGATACAAATATTTGCCTTTGGTCTTAAATTAAGAAGACAATTTTTGGGGGGGTATATCTGAATATGATCCAAATTTTAAAAAAGAAGAATCTGAATTTATAATGTAAAAGAAATCAGAATAGGATACCTATAACTAGCAGCGCTATGCTACATTAGGCCACATCTGAGCCGGTATGACCTGCATACATTATAAATGTTGACACGGATTTTACATAAACTCACAAAATGCAGCTGTTTTATGTTTTAAGCCTCGCTCTTGAAAGCTGAAATCTAAACAAAAACAATTTTTAAAAAACCCGCCAGAATTACAAAACATTAAAAAAATATCACAGAAATGAACTTCTTACAACGTCAAAGGTTCTCTTGTTGTTTCACCCAGCTGACCGTGAAGGCATCAGGGATAGCTTACTGCTACAGGATGCTAGCTGCGACATTATTTCACACCCCTTGTGTTTACACTGAAACACACAGTGGCCCACTAGCTGTGAGATAAAGACGTATTCTTGGAACACAGGGAATGGAATAAAATGGGTTTTATCCACGTTATCAGAGCCCCACTATTTGCTTCTCACAAATGCTATTAAAGAAAATTAAATTAAAATTAAAGAAATTCCGCTTTTTTTTAGACAGTAGCACCATAAGCCAGTTAATAAAAGTCAGTGCTAATATATATATATATATATATATATATATATATATATATATATATATATATAAATATATATATACATATATATACACATATATATATATATATATATATATATATATATATATATATATATATATATAAAATTGCAAGACAAAATATGTTAAACACTATTAGTGAAATAAAGATTGAATATATATTTTAAAAATACATTTGAGACAAAATTAGGCTACATCAAATGCTCCTTTAAGGCTATTTACTTTTGGAAAAGAATAGAAGCTAATGGCAATATTTTTAGCTAGCTATGTCATAAAAGCTTATAAGATATTTTAGAAAGGATCAAATAGGTTTTCTCTACAATAGGACAAACTGTCATGCAATTTTTTATGACATTTTAAAGACTGCATAAGAAAATTCAAGTAAAAAAAAAACAAAGACAAAATATTAGCCAATACTAGCTCATATTTGCCAGTACTAGTCATTTTAGAGGGGAAAAAAATTATGGATGACTTAAAGGTTGTAATTATATTTTAGACACACAATGGGATGAATATATTCATATAACATCACAGCCCAGGCTAGTTCATTCATCTATTAACAAATGCTACACAAATGTTGGGTCAATAATATTCAAGTTTGAAAATAACACCAGCAGCCAATTTTAATATATATATATATATTAGAAAAATATACTGGCTTTGAGATAAAGGATATATTTAATAATATAGAATATTTAGAGAATAATAAGTTTAGGCTAATAGCCACTGTTAGCTAACTGCCTACTAGCTAGTTTTAGTCATTTTTTCAGTGACAAAAATAGAAAAGCATTCTCCTGACATAAACGCTGTTTTAGAAAGGCATTGAGGAGCAGAAGTAGGTTCTCTCCACTATCACTTCACAGAGCAAATATATATTTTTATGTTAACAAATGTTGTTCTAAACACATTTTGCGTTGTGCGTTTATAAGTCGCGTGCGGTTGAATAACAGCAGAGTGGATAATGGGAAATTGAGTTTCCGTCCCCATTCTGCCGAGCTTCAAACAAAAGGAGGGCGGCAAGGCCGTACCTTCCCTCCTCATGCCGACTTTGAGGCATTTCTTGAGGCGGCAGTACTGGCACTGGTTGCGGTGGTGCTGGTCCACGGGACAGTTCCTGTTGGCCCTGCAGGTGTACGTCAGGTTCCTCCTGACGCTGCGCTTGAAGAAGCTCTTACATCCCTCGCACGTGAACTGTCCGTAGTGCTTCCCGCTGGATTTGTCCCCGCAGACGATGCACTCGATCTGCTGGCTCTGCTGCTTGTCCATGGAAGAGGAGGACGAAGAGGAGGAGGAAGAGGAGGTGCTGTTGTTGTTGTTGTTCGTGGAGGTGGTGGTGGAAGTGGACGCGGCGGAGGCGCCTGACAGATTGGGTGGCGGTGCTCCCTGAGCAGCTCCAGCCTGGGGTATTTCCAGAGAGGCCGCCGAGTTCATGTGTCCCGTCAGCTCACCGGGAAGAGACAGAGGAGCCACCTGGGACACCGGGGAGGAGAGAGTCCCCTGGGAGTCCCCGACGCCCTCCGTGGTTCTCCACGCTACCATAGCCATACCAACAGACTCCAAAACTTTGCACAGGCAACTTTCCTTTGATTTAATTAATAAATTTTATTTTTATAAATTTCTAACGCACGCGATTTTAATCTCTTAAAGAAATTCCGACATTATTACTATAATGTATATATATATTTTTTTTCACAAAAAAAAAAAAGATAGTCACATTAGATGCTTTGAAACAGCCTTCATTGGACCACCGAGGTGCAACACTACTAATAATGTGAGACTAAGAAGACCGCTTCACTCAGAGCGGTCTGATGCGCTCCAACATCCAGGTTAAAATAAAAATAAATTTAAAAAAAAATCAACAGAACCGAAATCCACAGGAAAGCGCGGCGTTATTCCACACACGGATCCCCTCCAGTCAGTCCGTGTGTCCGGCTATGACTAGCAGAATGCCTCGCGAGCGGATCTTTCAGCAGAGATGGAGTCACCGGACCAGGCTCTCCAGACGCTCCCTGCTCTCCCGATCATCCAGAAGTTACATTAAAAAGACAACGGAGGAGGAGGAGGAGGAGGAGAGAGAGAGAGAGAGAGAGAGAGGAGGGGGGCGAGGATGAGGGGGGTAAAGCGGTTCTTGATGGATGGTGATTTTGATGATGCTTCGCAGAGTGCAGGAAAGAGAGGCATCCGCACGTCACCGCGGCTCGGTTGCGTGGACTCGGGGAGGGGCGGAGTCATCGCGAGGAATGGCCGGCCTGGCAGCAGCTGTGCGGGGGCTTGGGATTTGCATAATACTGGGGCGTCCATATACCTCCGCCCGTCCTTCGTTTTGTCACTGTTGCGGGTGTGTTTGTGTGTCTGCGCGCGCACTTGTTCTGGCTTTTTAGCTGCAACACCTGCTGTCAAAGCGCGTCTCCTTTTCTGCAGCAGATGTAGTATTTTTATTTTTTTATTATTATTATTATTATTTTTTTTTTAAGGAAAGCCTATTATTTTCTAAATGAACGCAAACACTTCAGGCTGTGGAGAGACTGGGCAGTCAGAAGCCCCTAACTGCAGCTGTCTGATGCCACCTAGTGTCATGAGGTAATTGCACAGAGACATTAATTCACGGAAAGAGCCGAACGAACTGCTTGTCGTTGAAGTGAAACGCAGTTCAGGGCGAGTTAAACATAGATGCAATCCTCGTTGGTTGTCACAACCAGTTTTTAATCGTTATAGTTATGCAGAAGGTCACCTCGGTGTAAGAGGGCCTAAAATCTGATTCTGCTGCAGTGAGCTTATGTCATTTTAAAGAATTGGGACTTTAATTGGCGTGAAAGATAAAATCATAAGTAAAACATTTTATTTATTTTGTTTTTGGTTTTTTTGTTGTTTTTTTCAGCGTTTTCTACAACATCTCTTGGGGCCCGAGCCTCTGCTTGTCCTATCCATAAAAAGACACACATATTGTTTTTCTCACTGTCCAAATGCAAATCTGACCAAAGGTCGGTCATAATTACTAGAAATTATTTCCATTATTTCCATTTGCAAAATGTTAGAAGACATGGCGAGAAGATTTTCTACAGATTCTTGCTTGTTACTTTTCTGAATCCTGACATTTCCATACATCTGGTCAGTATCAGGAATAATTGTGTTTCAAACTTTATAACTTCAGTGAAGTTTGGTTTGATTTAACTTCAGAGACAGGGGGGTGAGGGAGGGGAGAGTAAATGTGTATGAATCCTTTTTTTTGCTGAGTTTAAACTTCTGGCTTCAGCTGTTACAGTCATGTTTTTGAACTGTGGGAAGAAGCCACAGCAAACACACACACGCACACCCCCCCCCCCACACACACACACACACGTTTGCGCAGCTATCTTTGTGGGGACTTTCCATTGACTTCCATTCATTTCTACAGCCTAAACCTTACCCTTATCCTTATCCTAACCTTATCCATTACATACCTAACCCTAACCCTAACCAAAACTCAATTCACACCGTAGTCCTAAATCTGACCCCTGACCCAAAAACAGTGTTTCCCCTTGTGGGGACCAGGCCTCAGTCCCCACAAGGAGCAGTGGGTCCCCACAACTTAGCATGTGTCAGGAAAACGGTCCCCACAAGGTATTAGAAACAAATGCACACACACACACACACACACGCTCAGGGAAAGCAAGCAACCTCCATTCAGAAAGACCCCGGGGTGGGATTCTTACCCAACACCTTCTTGCTGGCAAGGTGACAGTGCTCCCAACTGGCTGAGGTTAACAAAAATGAAATAAGGTCACCTGAAGTATTTACTTTCATTGTTTAGACCTTACTGGTACTCTAGGAACATCTAAATAGAAATCCACAACCATTTGTTTTCCAGGGTTCAAACGTGATGTGACACAAAAGCCTGTTTCTGCCCACTACGCTGGAAGAGGAGGCGTGTTTATCTCATCACTTCACAACCTGAGCAGAAGGTAAAAGAAAAAAGAAACTTCAGACTTCTCTGCAGAAAAGAGCTGCAGCTCACCAAGCTGTCACCACGTCTCCATAACAACCAATAGACATCGTTTATTGCTTTCCAGTTGGTGAACCCTACTGGGGCTTTAACTGGAACCATATCCATTGGTGAGAGTAGATTGGGTTCGTTAGTAACAAACATGCTAAAATGTGGGAAATCCTCCTGTGACCCTGTTGAGTTTGGTGGAGGATCTGCGACGCTCGGGAAAACTTGTTCCGGTGCACGGCATCATGAACATTTTGAGACACAGTTTAATAACCATTCTGGAGGTTTCTACTGGTAAACTGAAAACGGTCGAAACGGAGTCTTCCAAAGGGATAATGGTCCAAAACAAACAGCCAGGTCACGACAGAAATAGTTCAACGACACAGAAAATTGGCCTGTTTTTATGGTCACCTGAGTCTCATCTTAAATTAAAGGTTGGATTTTCTTGATCATTGATATTATGCTATTTCTAGAAAAAATCTAATCATTTAAAAACTTGTCACACATTTATATGAGACATGCCAACAGTTTTACGTTTGTATATAGTCAACAATGTGTCTTCTAATTGTTTACGGATCAATCTGACATTTTCTACAATCTATGATACTTCCCACATCAGTACTACATGATTTCTCAGCTAAAGTCCAGGTTGGAGTCCTTGTTAGAACCACTTGACTAAAGTCCCAAAGGGTTAGAGGCCCAGCTGATATTTCTCAGCTAAAGTCCAAGGTTGGAGTCCTTGTCAAACAGCGACTAAAGTCCCAGAGGGTTAAAGGCCCATTTGTTTCAACTAAATTCTACAAGAGAGATGTTTCTAGAGCCCCTCTTTTAATGAGGATACCCCATAAGGGAGAATCCTCACATTGATAGGAAATTCTTTGTTGATAAGTAAAAATTAGCCAATACACAGTATAAAATCAAACGACTGGAAGTATGTCAAAGATCAGGATCCGCACAAAGCAAAACATTTAGATAAATGGATAAGTTATAAATTTGATGGCCATCTAAATTAATGTTTTGATTGTTTATTCTATGTTACATGACTTTGTGTTTTTATGTTTGTTATGATGTAAAGCACTTTGAAATGCCTTGCTGCTGAAATGTGCTATACAAATAAAACTTGATTTGATTTGATTTGATTTACATCTCAAAGGTCTTGAGCCAGATGCATGAGTCACGTGATTTTCTCTTCTGGTCTTTCACTATGTTCCCTCTTGTGTATGGATCAGGTAGTTGTACTGGAAGAAAAGGCCTGGGAGAAGAAATCCCATCATTCAGAGACATTTTCTATGTCCCACTGGACAAGACACATTTTGTTTCAAGTGTGTCCTGTGTGGCACGCCACATCGTTGTCTGGTTGTCAAGGTGATGCCCTAAACGTTTGCTTTCACAAATGAGCCATTTCTGCTTTTACTCTGATACTCTGATATGGTTTCTAGTATCTAGTATTAGAAACAAGTGACATAAAGCCAGTGTGAAAAATAAATAATATCTAATATTAGAAACCATATTAGGTATGGTTTCTAATATGTGAAACCATATTAGAAATTGCTTTGGGTTTATTTCAAATGTGAAGGGTGGAAAAGAAATGAGAAAACAAAGGAAGAACAGTGGGGAAAACTGTTCAAGGGAAAGAAGGAGAGAAAGAAGCATAGAGGGAATATAAGTCATCGCCCTAGACTTTGTTCTACACCTGCAGAAAGAGAAGAAAAAAAAAAAACCCTGAGAAACCATGGCAACAAACAACACATGCCTCTGTATTCTAACCTCTGTTATTTTTTCTCAGTTGTCACAAACACAGCAGATGTTTGCAATTTTAATAACACAATGGTCGGATAAAAAATAATTTTTGGGGGTTCACGTATTGCAACCTCATTGTTTCTCCTTTAGGAAGGGTTGCCTTATTGTTCTCCTTTGCTATTTTACTTTTGAAAAAAATCTCCAGAAAAACAACAAACCTGCACAGAAACACAAAAGCTCAGTTTAATGCCTCTGATTGCTCACTAGATTTTGGTTGAGTTGTGAGTCCCTTTCCTTTTGGACCAAGAAGATATTGAGTTCAGACTCAAACTATTCTCCACGAGACTTTGTCACAGTTCAAAATTTGCACATCAAGTTAGCTGATCTTCAGAGTTGGCCTCAGGTGTTTGCTTATGGGTCCATATCTCACCTTTTGACACCTGGAGACAGGAATGAGAGTATCTTTACAGGACTGTAAAGATACTAAAACTGCTTCTCAGAGAACCAAAACATTGGTTCTCTGAGAAGAACCAATGTCTTAAAATGCGATACTTTGCATTTTATGTCAATTATATTGACAATATTATTTATTACCTCCCCCGTTTCTTTGCTGCACCTCTTTATAATATTGGTTTTTGTTTATTTCTTACAACAGCGCGGCTCATACTGTAATGATGTGGTGACAGTTTTGGTAAACATGGAAAAACATATTTTTGTAAAGGTTACACACTTGCAGCTTGAAGCTGTCTTAATGATCATCCCCACGTTGACCATTCTGCCATGTTCTTCACTGCGGCCACACAACGAGCTTTAGTGTTTTCACCTCGCTGGGTAGGCAGGAGAAACCCTTATTTTGTTTACTGCGGTAATAAATCCCCTCTTTATCTGTTTGAGTGTTATTAGCCACAGTTTTAGCAACTGAACAGGTAAATACTGAAATATTTTTTTGCCCTTTCGAGACTCTTCGCCGGCGGGGGAAAACTGCAAGCCATGCTAATTGGAGACAAACCGAGGGAGAGTTTGACTGGGACAGACCTGCTGCGTGTGCACCGCCATAAAGGATGTGGCTGTTTATAGAGCGGCAGGAAGCAGCCACTGCTGGCTCACTGGCTCGCATTTTTCACACTGGCTTTATGTCACTTGTTTATTTTACAAATAGTAAAATAAAGCCTCAGAAGACACATTATGTGGTTTCCCCAGAAGGTTCAAATCACTCATTTCTGGAAGAAAAACAGAACAAGCTGATGGGATCGTGCTCAGTCATCATCTTTGGGGAAAAAAAAGTGTTCAGAAAAATTTAAAAAACTCCATCAATTTGTGATTAAACATGAACAAGCAGTTCAGTAGTGAAATACTTTTGGTCTATTTTATAATGATCTGATGTGATATATCTTATGAAAATGTTCATCCCAGCTTCCCTCTGCTTGGTGAAGAAAAACAACCCCACAGCATGATGCTGACGCCACCATGTGTTAGGAGCATGGTGCATTCAGGGAGTGTTTGTCCTTATGCTTAAACAGCACACGGCTGTTTTGCATAAAGGCTGAAAAATTCAACTTTTTTCTCCTCTGACCAGAATTATTTTTTTCTCTCCTACATAACTATTTATAAGCTTTAAATAATAATAATAATAAAAATGTGTAGATCAGATGGCAACAATGATTTCAATTTATCCTGCTGCCACAAAATAAGATTTGTCTATAACTGTAAACAGATAAAAAATTTTAAAAGCGTTTTTTTTAAACCTAATGAAACTAATTCTTGTTACAATTTAGGAAAAAATATAATTATATACGTTTTAGAAAGAAAAAAAATGTTTACTTTATTTGTTTAGTCTAGTCCCTAATGTCTTTAGGTAGCCTGCTTAAAAATATAAAGCACATAGTTTGAAGCCAAAAAATAAAATGATTAAATTACTATTAAAACCCACGTATCACTACTATATCACTGCTATTGCTGTGTCGTAATTTTTGTATAGATATTACATAAAAACACACAAAAGAACTGCCTGTAGAATAAAAAATTTGATTCTGTAGGTACCAAATGGCCACAAGCGCCTCTGGACCTCTGGTTTAGATGGACAGCCGTGTTTTGGTAAGTTTGGGGCTGAGCCATCCTCTTTCTGTCTTTGTTAAGGGGGACATATTATTCAAAATTCACATTTTTCACATTTTTGTACTTCCATTTGGCTCTTGAGAGCTTTTAAAAACAGCCCAAGCATTAAAAAAAACAAAAAAACACAGAAGTTTTTTTGGTAACATGCTCAGGTTTTTTGGTGTCTGGAAAATGAGCTGTTTCAAAAGCCTCATTATTGTTAAGTCACAATCCAGAGCACCCCATGTTACCTAGTAACCCCAGTCGAGCGCTGGTTTCACCAAAGTATGTTTTGTTGTCGACATCATCCTTCTTGTTTACATCTTTGCTGGTTTTGCAGGAGGCTCCACTTCTGCTTTTCAAAGCAGAAGTATAATTTCGTATAATTGCGCATCTGATTGTAGCCTTTTTCATGTAAGAGTGTAAACGTTGAGTTGGGGGAGCGTGGCCAGCAGGAACTTAATTTGGATTTAAAGTAACAAGACACCTTAAAATGGCTCATTCTTCTTTGTGTAAGAAAAAAGATGTGATGAATGTCATACACATACATTTTACATATGGACGTCAGAGTAAATCGGACATCTGCACACCACACTTTTAAGACTTTAATTTGTAAGAAAAGTTTGAAAATTATGTGCCTTTCCACTTCCCAAATACATGTTACCTGTGTGTCAGATCAAAGTGGACAAATGTGAAACATTTCAAAGCGTATGAATACTTTTGACACTGTAATGCTGGTAACATTATGCGCCCAGCAGACTGTGTTAGTTAGCCACCTGAATACACACAAGGATCAGTTTTTTTTTTTTGTTTTGTTTTTTTTCCCGTCAATAGATTGTTTTTTCTCCCTGACGACATGGACATATCCCAAGTAGACAATGTCAGAATCCATCTGGCTCAAACTGTGAGCCAGTGGTTCAGAGAGCATGAGATATAATTTTTACAGATGGCTTGACCACTACAAAGTCCAGTCCATGTAGAGAGTTGTTGGGATGTGCAGTAGAAGACTTCACCCAGGGCCAAACGCTTCGTCACAAGATCTCACTGGAGAAAAGAGAGAGAGAAAAAAATCCACCAACGCTTTATGACAATACCGCAGCAACTGCGTCCCATAAATAAAAAAAGTATTTAAGCGTGTGTATTTTCTCACCAGCTTCAAGGAATACGCAGGAGCATTCTCGGGATTTGGAGTAAACAGCGGTGTGATGTAAGCTCATTATGCTCATGAGGTCAGGAGCGGGATCTAAAAGTACACTCCAGCCAGAAGATTCTGAGAGAGTGAACAGAGAATCAGCGGTGTCACGGTGACCCACGACAGAGGCTTTTGGTGCAAAAGGCAAATGCTGCGGAGGAAACAAGTAGAGGAGTAGAGGAAACAAGTATTTGACACAGATTCAAGATTTTATCGCAGGTATCTCAAGTGTGAGAGACAGAAGAAGAAAATATCCAGAAAAATCACATTGTGTGATTGTGATGGCCAAATCCAGGGCCACACCCTGATAACAAAAGATGGGGGCCAGGGCTCAGCAAGCTTAAGTGCTGATTGGGTTACACCACTAGTTCCTGCTGGCAGGGGGATATGGTAGTTTTTCTTTGTTTAGATAAGTTTTGTATTTGAGTAAACATTAGTATTTAAAGTTTAATATTTTTTGATTTTCATTTTTGGGTCTTTAGTTTAGCCAAACTTAGCTGCACTGTTATTTGTTTTTGTGTTATTTGTAATTGTATTCTTTTAGTTACCCCTATTGTGTCTTGGTCTGATCAGCCAGTATATAAACCCCTGTGTGTCATTTCTTTGTTAGTTCAGTTATGTTTGTTTGTGCAGCTAGTTTGCTTACACTTTTGCCTGAGTTCAGTTTTGTTTCTTTGACCTCTTTTATGAGCTCTGTTCATCTTTTGTCAGTTATGATTTTTGGGTTAAAATAAAAAACCCTATTTTTCAAAAATATATCTTGCGACTCCTCCTGCTTTAACTCGGTCCATCACAGTGATTATATGAACTGCATTGCAGATCCGAAAATGAAACAGGTCGTAAATGGAAACAGCAACAATGTTCTTCTTTTTGCCGCTGTCATGAAAACATGACATTTAAGGTTAGAATATTATATCAGAGAATAACAGCCATTTTTAATACACAAATGTGGGCTTTGATACCTGCTTAAATGTTATTAGTTTTAAAAGGTACTTTTAATCTGACAACGCATATTCTAATTTATAACAGCACATAAAATAAAGGTGAACATGTTTCAAATTCATTCAGGTTTCAGTGGCTACTTTTCGATTACAAATGTGAGCAAAACTTTGTCGGTATTCCATTAACAAAGAAACACAATTAAAGTCAGACGTGAATAAAGAACACGTTGCGCCATCGTCATCCGACTTTGTTGAAAAACATCAGATTTTTTAAAATTGGAGTTATTTTCTAAATGTCAAATTATGCAATTATATTGTAATAAAATGTTTCTTCTTTTTGTGTGCAGGATTTTACTTAGGTGTGTCAGAGTAAAGAGGGCTGAAAAACAATGTATTGCACACTTTATACCACTTATTTCACAACAATTCACCCGTTTGTTTGTGTGAATTTTGTTCTTTCTTCTCAGACCACCAGCTGGCTGTGGAACTGAGCCAGGTTCTGCTTCTGTTGGAGGTTTCTTCTTGTTAAAGGGAAGTTTTTCCTCTCTGCTGTCACTATGCACGCTTGGTATGAGAGATCGCTTTAAAGTCAAAATGTCGCTACATGTTCGTCCAGGAGGAGTGAATTGTTGCTCGTCAATGACTGGATGCAGTCTGCTGGTTTCTGTCTGTAGAAACTTTTTAAACTATTTTGAGTAATTAAAGTAAGTGCACTATACTACTTAATAACTAGGACCAATTGAAATGTATGATTGAACTGAAATTATTTTTTTGTAACGTGTCTTGAGTTGTGAATAGAATTGATTAGACCATCATTTCAAATATAGACAGATCTCTCTCTTTATATATATATACGTATATATATATATTACACTGTGGCATATTGACGAGGTTTTGCGGGCTGCTTTCATTCTTTAACGTGCCGTACTCGGAGCCCACAGATCGGCTTCCTGCTGCTAACGCAGCCAGATAAACAAACAGGAACGTTTTAGGCTGTTAAGCAGGGTCAGATCCTGGTCAGGGAGCAACAATAGTTTGTCAGTTAGATTAGCTCATCCCCATCCACTGCTTCTTCACCTGTGCCTGCCGGTGCGTCTCTCACCGCGGACAGCCGGCCTGTGACTCTGTCAGAGACTTCGCGGGGCAAATTTCATGCTTGGGAGACGCATCGCGCCACAGGTCAGTGTGCAATAATAACGCAACAGGAAGACCAATGGTAATCCCTGTTATGAGCTCATTCATCCTGGTGAAATGTTAGGATCCTCTCTAGGACTTGTACAAAGTCCTACTTAACCTTTGGCCTCATTCAGGCTAGAACTCATTATCTGGCACAGGATTAACCCACATAGCTTAGTAAATAATCTAAATACAAACTAAGCATTACACGGAGACCCAACCTTCCCGATGAAATTACCAGAATGTAAAAGTAATTAAAATGTATGTCTCTGAAATACCAATTTTACATATTTTATTTCACTGTCTTTAGCTTAATTCTCACGCATCTCCATCTGCAGTTATGTTGCAAGACATCAGCTCAGTTTCATACAAAAAAAAAGTGGTTTTGCACAAAGTGCATCAGTGTGCTGCAAAAACACACAATCTTAATGTATTTTTGGTCTAATTTCTAGTGCAAATATCTTAGTACTCTTGGAATAAGATATAGGAGCTTGTTTTAAGTCAATAATTCCTTACTATTGATATAAAGGTCCTAGTTCCACTTGCAAATTATTCACTTATGACATTTTTCCAATGTTATAAGTGAAATAATCTGCCAGATGTACCAGTAATTTTGAACAAAACTTAAGGAATTGTTGACTCAAAACAACCTCCTACATCTTGATATGATACTTGTAAGTTATTTTTGTCTTATTTCAAATGCACTAAGATATTTACACAAGAAACTAAACCAAAAGCACCGCCTTAGATTTTGTGATTTAGCACTGGCTCGGCAACCTCCCCACACGAAGTGTTTTTAATGTAGTCAGCCCATTTTATTGAAATATAGACATCAATATTTTCTGTTTGTACGCCAGTTGAGTTTGCATCTACATTTTTTTTTTTTTTGCTATCATGCACGTTTCTCTGTCCTAGTTGGAGAGCAGCGGCGGTACTCTGAGGCCGTGACCAGCGGGCCGGTTTGGAGGATTTGGTGTCTCCGGGAGGTTTCTTTGTAACTGATCTGTTGACCTCTGGCCGCCGCCGGAGGGTGACGCAGGCACGCGGTGACGTACCAGGTGTTACATTAGTTCAGACGGTTGTGTCAGTGCCGGGAGGGACAGTCTGAGGCTTGTTCAGATTGTTGTGAATGACATGGAAACTTAACGAAAACCCGAATCTGACGTGGTGCTTCTCAGAGTCAGGTGGCAAACATGACTGTAACGCAGAGAGACTGCCCTTCAGTCTGCACTGAAGGAAAAGTAATGTGAAGCATGTTGTCTGTGCAGCGCTCTCTGAAGAGGCATTATGCATTCCAAACTCACCTCACTGTTTTTGTTTGGCCCTTTTAAAGGGGCAGTATCATGTAAAGTTAATTTTTTTTTTTTTTAAGCTCTACATCAGTGGTCCCCAACCCCCGGGCCGTGGACCGGTACCGGTCCGTGGACCAATTGGTACCGGGCTGCAGAAGAAATAATTAAATATTTCCGTTTTATGTATTATTTGAGTCTGGAGCATCGTTTATTTTGAAACTCTTTTAACTGGATTCTCTCGGTTACGTTGCGCGCCAACATTGAGCCACAAGCAGCAAAATGAGTCAGAAACAGATCAGATTCTTTGGAAAGTTTCTTTGTGAAGGGAAAAGGCCCAGAGAAGAGACAGGAGAATGGATTTATCCCTGGAGGTAATTCCCACATTCCAAGCTGCTCTGCATGATGTGGTGACCGGATGTTAATGAGGGAATGAAGCTTCAAACTGTAGAGACCAAGTAGCTCCCTGTGCATAAGCAACACTTCAGATTGTCTTTCATCTCTCCCAGATGGGAGAAACAAGCTCAGGGCTCCCATTAGTCGTGATCGTGAGTTAAAATTTTTACGAAAGTAAAATTTAAGGGATATGTAAATGTTACCACAGCAACCAGAGTGTCAGAGAGTGTTAGGGCAGCGGTCGAGATGAGATGAGAGGAATAGAGATTGTGAGTTTTAGGTCTGGTTCACACGGCACGATTTAAGGATTATCGGCCGATTTTCCAAACCTCTGTGACTCCAGAGCCGATAAAAGTCCAACAGGTTAGGTCGGTTCGTGTGCCCAGCCACACGGCAGGAGCAACCCGCCACAAGAACCGATTCCACTCACGAACATCCCGATTCCAGAAGAAAATCCAGTAAAACAACCAACATATCATATGAGAATTTAGAATAATCAAACATGATGGTGACGTAGAAACAGTAGTGATAGTTTATGGATCATTTCATTATCATTTTGATAAAAGACGAAACAAAAAGAAAATGCGTTTGATAAAAGACGGCGGGAACTGCTCTATCTGCTATACTATGATTTGGAGGTGAGCTATGTTTTTTCGTAGTTAATATTTTTAATGGAATCAACATAACCACATATAATAAACATATATAAAAATGACCTTTACATATAGTACCACAGGCTGCGATAATCAGGCCAAGACAATGATGAATATGTCCAATTTTAGATCTGACATATTCACCACACCACACACTGCAGGATGTTGTACAATTGTTGTACAGGAAAAATCGGAGGGAAAAAAAGGTTTTAGCGGGAACACCAACATGCACCCTGTAGGACATCATTATCTGATGGGAGAATGTCACTCCAGTTTCACTCAGTCCCTTTGAGCTCAGGTACAAACTCAGAGGATTCACCCCTAATTTAGGATAGGGATGGGGAAAGTGGCACTGATTGGAAAACAGAAGAATTTTGACAATTTTGTCATTTTTGTAATATTGATGAGACCAATTGAGGACATGGGAAGCATCTTTAATCTATAAAAGCTAACAGATATTTCCGACCTGGAATAGATTATTCATCTCTGTTGCTATGTTGCATGATGATAAATCTGAATCTGACAAGTTGTTGGCATTATTATCCCAGTTGATGGATCCCTGGAAGCCACAACAGTCAAACAGAAAGGCAGGCGCTCTGGGACAAAAAAAAATGAAAGAAAACAGAAGGCTAAAATAATATTGCAAATGTGAGTTCATTTCTAATGCATTCCAGATGCAAAAAGGTTTTTAAATTTCTCATTACTGAAGCTTCACAATTCAAATAAAGATTTCACGAATCACGAACCAGGTTTGAAATATTCTGCTATTGGCGTAAAATAATTAGTCCAGATTTGAAGTGTCAATGTATGTTTGTTTTGAAAGCAGAACAGATGATTTCTTAACATTTATATGTTAAGCATAATTACATGATTATTATTATTATTCACCAAATTTAACTTGGTTGTAATTCCAGAAAGGTGACGTGAAACATAATTAAATTCAAAGCATGATTTATTTTGAAGAAAGGAAGTCTTTTATTTTGCAAATTTCTTGACAGGATCTAGTTTTGTCTTTTGCCGCTATCTGGCCTTTTGTTGATTTCGGTTGCTAGGTTACGAACAGCCGTTGCCGTTATTTGGTTCAATAAACACCTGAACAGAAAATATATCTGAGCCTCCGTTATTATCGCCTTTAGCCATTAAATGAATCAGAAGCTTCAATCGGAGGCCAACTTCAGCTGCGGTTAGGAACGTCGCCACAGCCAGAGGACCGGAACTGACGTTTCCTTCTGTGCGTCACGTTCTCTTTAGGATCCTGCTCAGAGGTCGCGTGCTGTTAATGGTTTCAACCACAGTGCAAAGCGTGGTTGAAATGTGCAGTTTTATTGATTTTCACAGGAGCAAAAAGAGCAGAAACTGACTTGCACTTCGCAGAGATCATGTTTGATCTCTCCGTGTTTTAGATCAAACATGAAGGGAAACTCGACCAATTCCTGTTAGCCTCTGTACTAGCCTAGCATAACACCGCCACTTCCTGGACATAAAATTATCACGTTTTAACAAGATACGTATCACGTCTAAGATACGTTTCACACTTTAACGTGATAACGCTCAAAATATTGTTTTTCCTGCCTGATAGCAATGAGCTTTTATCCAAATCAAACCAAAATGATTCCTGTTCCATCTGAGGACAGTTGGGAATAAAACCTACTTCCGTTTCATGCTTCTGTATACAAGCATGAACAGAAGCACATGCTTCTAATGGGGGTTAAAGATAAACAAGTTATAACACTCCCAATCCCAAATGAAGGATTGTGGTTTTACTGGTGAACAGTGAGGTTTATCGGAAGTAAACCCTGAGTTTCACTGTAATAGCTATATGCACAACACACACAAAGCACAGTGTTAGCTACAAAAACATACTCTTACAACCAGAATGTTTCAACTAGAAATAATGTTCACCACTAAAAATATCAACTAATTCAAAACTATACCCTAGTGTTTATATACAATAAAACAAATTCACAATTTCAATCGATCAAAATCAGAACCGTCCTTATTTACAACAGAATCACCTTGTGTCTCCATCAAGGGGGCCACTAACAACAAGACACATTTTAACACGTTGTTGTAACTTGTCTTCTGTTCCTTTCTGTCCTTAAGCTGCCGTTCTACAACATGTATAGAGCAGAAGTTGTCTCCTCAAAATAAAAACATCAAATCAAAAACTGGAAGTCAACCATATGTTATACAAAATAAAACGAGATAAAGGAAAAAAGCTCTTTTTTCCTTTCCGTTTCCAGGTCCGTTTATCAGTTTCACGACCTGAACCAAAGCCTCTCAGTGTCGGCCTGTTAGAGGAGATTCCTACCATGAAAAGTCTGGAGCAGAGAATTAAACTTCTCTTTTCCTTAGGAAACCAAATGTGCAGTTTTATTTATTTTCACAGGAGCAAAAAGAGCAGAAACTGACTTGCACTTTGCAGAAAATCCTACAGTATACAGTGAAATGATGAAGATTGCATGACTGCAGTCTGGATAAATGAATGTCTAAATGACAAACGGCCACAGTTTAACCTGAGTTCATCAAACACTTTTCCTCATCAAAATCGTCTTTTGATGAGGAAAACACTGATGAGCAGATTTAACCGGGTGATTGTGTTTTGCACATTGTTAAGCCTTTATCAATTACAGCCACACTGGCTGAAGCTCGTCTAAATTGTTGGAAAAAGTTACATTCGTCTTGATATGAATTAATTTATTTGGAAATGTTTTGATAGTTTGAAACATCTCCTTCTCTAGAAAGTGTGAATCACTTCAGAGCTTTTCCTGGTTACCATAGCAATAGCAACTAACGTTACACTTCTACCTAACTGATGATGTCACAAGGATCCCATGCTTTGTGACATAGATTCTATGACATCACCTCTGAAGCCCCTTAAATAGAGTTATGCGTGTTCTAGAGTCATATGTGCAGAACCCAAGAGACGTACAGTAAGATTTTTCAACATGACGCAAAAACTGATGATGGATATCCGCGAGTTGAGCAAGAAGCTCCTCCCTTTTATTACCACAAAGAACAGGAAGCCAAATTTGAACCAGCACAGCCAATTTATAGACAAGAACTCTTATTTGGATATTTCAAAGGTGCCCAAAGTTCCAAAATATTTGGAACATCAAAGGAAAGAGGCAGAACGACTGCTGCAAAAAGAAGAAAAAGAAAAGAAAAAGCAGAAAAAAAAGAAGCCTAAAATAAAG
Source organism: Poeciliopsis retropinna (assembly GCA_010277075.1). Lineage (NCBI taxonomy): Eukaryota > Metazoa > Chordata > Actinopteri > Cyprinodontiformes > Poeciliidae > Poeciliopsis > Poeciliopsis retropinna. Next base: position 1,155,401 of record VMRM01000030.1, on the reverse strand, counting down.
TTCTCCCCTACCGACTCTGACACAAGTAAAAGCTCCTATTCAAGTTGCCTTTCGGACGACAGCATCGATATTGAGAAAGCAATTGAATTAGATACCGAATTCAGGAGAACACTGGACTACAAAAAGAGATTGGAAGCTGAAGTACGAAGAGCGGAGGAATTTAAGAAGAAGACAGGAAAGAAATTCATGTATGAAAAAGAAGTGGAGGCTTGGAAAGAAGATCAACGGAGGATAATGATGGCAGGAACGAAAAGATGGGAAACAAAAATATTAGTTCCACTTAAGAAGAAAACACAAAAAGTTTTAGATTCGACCGGAACAAAATCGAAAGAGGTTAGTGAAAAAAGTAAACATGAAAAACCGCTTACAAAGGCGATTTCATGGGAAAAAACAGAAAAACCAGCCAGTGAGCTCCCAGAAAATACAGAAAAAGTAAAGTATAACAGCATTAGTGAAAGCATTCAGCCATATCAACCAGGCAGGGACAAATTTGTTCCTCAACAGGTTAAATTTCCAAAGAAATGGAACAAGGAGGCCTTTGAGAAAGTGGAGGAGAAAAGGAAAAAAGTTGTCAAAGACGCTTTAGAGGGGCAAAAGTTTTATAAAAAAATGGAACAGCAGAGGTTTCCCCAAAGGTTAGTTGACAAACAGGAGAGGGAAAAGACAGTTCAAATGCAAAAGTCTTTGACTGCTGCATGGGACGAACAGGTAGAAGATAAACACCTGAAGAAGATGGAAACGGACAAGATGAAAAAGCAAGAGTCCCACTACTTGACGCAATCAAATCGGCTGCATCAAATGGAAGAAATGGAGAAGAGACAGAAAGGGAAGCAGCAGAAAAGCAGCACAAAGGACAAAACTGAACCGATCGTGAGGGAGGAAATTATAAGGCAGAAAGAAATATTTCAGAGTGTTGGTGACCCAAAAGAAGGCTTTCAGTCCACATCAGTGTTTGTTCAACACAAGAGTGAGAAGAGGTTTCCTAAAAAGGTCCCAACTCAAGAACAGCAGCAGTTCGGCCAAAGGTTACAACAAGAACAGGAGAGGGAAAAGAAAGGCAATTTGAAAAAGACCCTGACTAACACATTTGATGACTGCAACATTCCCGAAAAAGGCAGAAGTCGTGAAATACGCAAGAAAATAGTGTTCGACCAACTATCCCTTACAAACAAGGAAGAAGCGAACAAAAAGGCTTTTATGGAGGAAAAGGTATTGAAAGAAATGAAACATCAGGAAGCTGCAGAGCAAAAGTGTGAAAAAGTGGAGAAAGAGAAAAAAGCTGCAGCCATCAAGTCTCTGACTAATTCATGGGATTCCCAGGTAAAACAGAAACGGCAGGAGATGGAAAGGAATGACATGACTTCCTTAAATGATTTGAAAAGAGTGTGTGGAGGTGAAAGCAGCAAAAGAATCCAGCGTGGGAAACACAACCAGCCAGTTTATGGCAAAGTTCAGGAGGCTCTGCCAGCAGCAGGACCAGGGAGAAGTTGCTCCAAGTCCTCTTTGGGAAGAATAATGGTGCATTCTCCTGACAAACATGACGACGGAAAAACCAGCAACATTTGCAGACCTTTAGTGAGTTGTGAGAAAGTTAGCAATACCAAGACTGTCAGGCTTCCCCCACTGAACTGCAACTCTGTGCTGCTCCCTGACAATTACCAACAAAGTCATAAAAGAGTTAAACTTCCATCCATAGTCCCCAAATGAATAATGATGTTTCTCAACTGGCCAAGGAGTGTGATGAGATTTCCCCCGACGAGCTGACCCAAGTGGCTCATCGTTGAAATAAACAAAGCTTTTCCCCGGGTGCTCCGGTTTACAGACACAAATGGTAGATAGTTAGCTAGCTAGCTCGACAGATAGATAATCCTACTTTAAACAGGTTTTCTCCGGGTACTCCGGTTTACCTACAAAAACAGTAGCTAGCTTGCTTTATATATATATATATATATATATATATATAGATAGATAGATAGATAGATAGATAGATAGATAGATAGATAGATAGATAGATAGATAGATAGATAGATAGATAACCGACTTTAAACATAGGTTTTCCCCGGGTGCTCCGGTTTACCTACAAAAACGGTAGAAAGGTACATAGATAGATCTTGACAGTCATTTTCTTTATGAGTAAAATTAAGTAATCCTACTTTGAATAAAGTTTTTCCCCGGGTGCTCCGGTTTACCGACAAAAACGGAAGCTAGCTAGCTAGCTAGATAGATAGATAATCCTACTTTCAATAAAGGTTTTCTCCAGGTGCTCCGGTTTACCGACAAAAACGACAGACAGACAGATAGATATCTAAAGATAGTTAGATTTAGATAGATGTATCAATCTAGATATATCTAACAATCTATAGATAGATGTAAATCTATCTATAGCTCTATAGCTAAGTAGATCTATCTATCTATAGACCTATAGATGGATAGCTCTATCTATCTATAGATATCTATCTAGATAGATCTATTGAGATATATTTATCTAGATAAATCAATCTATAGATAGATCGCTATACATAGATCTATGTAAATATATCTAGATCTATAGATAGATCTGTATAGATCTCTCGATCTATAGCTAGATAGCTCTACCTATTGATAGATCTAGACAGACAACCCTATCTATAGATATCTATAGATCTTGATGGCTAGATCTATATATCTATGAATCTAGATAGATAGATGTTGTCTGTAATCTTCTCTATTATTTAAATTAAGTAAATCTATGTTCTATATCAGTTCTCTCTGGTGTCTCTAGAAACATGATTCTATGTAGGTTAGCTAGATAAAGATAAATAGATCTATCAATAGGTAGGCAGATCTATAGATAGAACTATTGGTAACATTTTATCTGTGCATAAGACTGCCATGACATATCATGAACATGACATAACATCTTTCATGAACATGAAGGAGTCTTTGTAAATGTTTACGACTGTCATGAAGTGTCATTCGGTAAATGATATTTTTAATGCAAAGCTGCATTGAAAGTGTTGCATTATTTTGAAATGCAACTTCTCAGTCTAGGAGAACAATTTCACACTGATTTAGTGTAAATGGGTCACATGACCCAGAAGCTAGAGAAGAAAAATACTAAATTATTAGAAAAAGCAGACTGGTAGCCTCTCTGCACCATGTGTTCAGATTCAGACCATTGATATAGCTGATCTCTTTTGAGACGTCAAAAGGAGGAGTGTTGGAAATATTAGTTTAATTATGCTAGTTTTAATGAGGATTAATTTTAGTGCATGTTGAAATATTAGACGGATCCTGATTGTTTTGAGTCGGCCTCAGTTTAGGTTAGTTTTAGACTCATGGTTTAATAAATATATAATTTAATCAGTAGAGCATTTTTCTTAGATATAATGAGCACAATTTCATGAAAATTAGTCTTATCAGTAGTTTTTTATATTAGACCACATTTTTAAGATTGTAGAAGTTATATATTAATTTGGAATTTGTTTGAGTTCATTATAACTAATCGGAAAATATATTATATGAAACGTGGGATTATTTTAATAATCAGTATCTGCTGTTTGATGCCCGGGGTCAGAGGTCAGAAGAGCAATGTGCGGTTCAGGAACCAGTTTGAAATGAGAAACACAGATAGCTCATAAACTTTGGTCCCGCTTTCTTGAGTAAAATGTTTCTGTATGAAATGAACACATCTATTGTTCATACCCTGGGAAAGTAGGCAGGATAGCTTAGACCAGAGGTGGGCAATCCTGGTCCTTGAGGGACCTGCAACTCTTAGATGTCTCCCTGGTCCAATACTGCTGAAGCAAATAGCTGAATCACCTCCTAAATGCAGTCAGGTTCTCCAAAGTCCTGCTAATGACCTCATTATTTGACTCAGGTGTGTTGAAGTAGAAACACATCTAAAAGTTGCAGGAGACCGGCCCTCGAGGCCTGGAGTTGCCCACCCCTTGGCCTTGGTAACACCTGCATGGTCTCTGGCTGCAAACAGCGACACGTCATTACGGCTGTTTGAGTCCACCTCTAAACTGTACGTTAGAACGCATCAGACAGTAGAAACACGCCTTGGTATAAAAGTAATTGAGCTAAAACAGCTGGTCAGATCACTGGGGTGGAACTGTCTTAACTACCACATGCAGCGGCCTCTGAAGGCGCGTCTTCGTATTTTTGTATTTTTCTAAGGTAATTCATTTCTTCTTGTGGCTTTGGTTTCTGATGATTATGTTGAGCTGTTGGTGCTATTTTATGCACTTGATTGTTTGATTAAAATTCCAGATGATTGTGAAGTTGAACAGTGATTGTTGTCTTTATGGTTTCACCTTTACAAACGGCATCAAGGGACCTGGGGAGACGAGAAAACAACGAGCAACAGGTAAAAAATATCTCGTTTCTCAACACTGAATAAACATAACCACATATGATAAACCTATATATAAATGGCCTTTACATGCAGTAATAAACATTTCCACATGTCACCCCCGACGTCTCAGTTGCCATGTCAACTGAGGATTCCCCTCAGTTCTTACGTCACCGCGTTTTCTGATTGGCTTCCTGTCACATTCAACAGGCAGCGTTCTGGTCCCAGTCAGGGAAAACCCCACAGGCTGCGAAAAAAGGGCCAAGAAAATGTTGAAGTTGTCAGATTTTAGATCTGGCATGTTCAACACACCACCACATAACACAACACACACTGCAGGACGTTGTAAGATTGTCGTAAAGGAAAAATCGGGACAAAAAAAAAAAAGAGGCTTTAGCAGGAACACCAACATGCAGAAGAATTATCTGACTGTTCCCTTCAGACTAGCCAGCAGCAATTAGCAAACACCTTGGGGAACTGCACATATGCTGAGCTCATTATATGAGCGACTCCATAGTGGTAAAAACATTGTTAAAGGGTCAATAGAGGAGCCAAGTTGTGGTGACTTCCTGAAGGCGCAGTTTTAGGAAGAGCAGGAGTTTTTAAAGACACAGAGGCTGAATTTCAAGATGCTAAATAACAGCGTCAAAATTCTTCTAAGTCATATTTGGACTATATAGCAGTTTTATAGAAGCTGAAGGTAGCAGTTCAGTTTCTGCTACCTTCAGTTTCTATGCTATAGCAGTTTTGTAGAAACTGAAGGTAGCACAGTTAGTTGACTGAAACACATAACGCTGCCCCTTTCAGAGACGAAATGTGGAGGTTTTGGAAGCGTCTCGCTCCGCACCACCCACTTAACACATCCCCACTTCGACATTTTCACAAGACGAGCACAACAAAGACTCAAAATCCTCTCCTTCAGAGCGACGGCGCTTCTGTCCCTCACAGCCGCGGCACAGTTCCTCATTCCCAAAAACCTCTCCCGTCTGGTGATTGATTATGTATTTGTGTCTTTTCATAGAGGCCAGATTCATCATTCCAATTTGTCAAGTTTCCGGAGTGCCAAGTTAATTATGTGCAGGGGAGCCAAGAAAAAAAAAAAGGAAAAAAAAGGGACACCCTCTCTTTAGGCTCATGTGAGGATTTTTTTTTTCCCACCTCTTCCTTATTTGAAAACGAGCAGCCGAAGCTTCTTGGGAGGAGCTGCTTGGCACCATGGGTAATTAGCGTGATGAATGCCTCAGCAGAACAAATAGTGGCAGTCGACTGTCTCGCTCATCGCGTGGCTATGCTGTCAGAGCTCTGGGGCTGCGAGCTCATCAGGGTAATAGATGATTGTGGAGCAGGACCATTCCTTAACCAACAGCACCATGACTGAGCAGAAAACATTCCTGTAGGGGATTTTTAAATTTTTTTTTTTTTTTTTTCTGTCTTGAGAAAGAGAGAATCCAGCTGTCCTGAAGAAATCTATGAGGTTATGGATGTCAAGTGTCTGTTTGGAGGTTACTCATAGCTATTGTTGTTATGCGATAAAGAAGTTCAACATTGTTCTGCGTGTGTTTTTTTGTTTTTTTTAATAATGCCCCCTCCTCATCCTTTGGAGTCTTTTAGGTCTGCATATATGGTTATGCAAAAATCCTGATGGTAATCCTCTGTGGGATTCGTTTTCATGCCTGAGCTGCTGGGCTGTCCTTGCACAAATGATGGATCACATTATTAGATTAAAGAAGAGCGGGGGAACACCAGCAGCTGGATTTGCAATTCACATCCTCTTTTGAATACGGACCTATTCTGCATGAAAAGAAACGGGATAATTGGGCCTTGTGTCACTTGGCTGGTTTTTTTCTTTCTTTGTTTTTAACAAAGTGTGGAACCTCGCAGTAAATCAGGTCAGCTGTCTGAAACACGTCACAGGAAAAAAAAAAATCATACTCGGATATGCAGAGATGGAAAGCACGCATCTATATGGTATAGAGATGAAACCAAGAAACGAGGTGCAAAGTGTTCATACCCATCGAACCGTTTTGGAGCTTCAGTAGATTTCTACGTTTAGCCGACATTACTGACTTAAAATATCAGTAAGGTAAAAAAAAAAATTGTTTAATTGATTCAAGTTTTTGGGAAATTGTTGCAACTGATATGAAGTATGACTCGGTTTTTATTTGTGCTATTTTTAATTTATTTTCATGTAGTACTTGTTTTTAATCAAACTTAATTTTATTTCTTATTTTATCATTTAACACTAACGACCTTGTAATTATTGTGAAGCACTCTGGTCAGCCGAGGTTGTTCTAAATGTGTTCTATGAATAAGCAACGAATTGATTTGATAATTGCGAAGTGGAGGTACCCTGGGCTACAGTTTGTGGCGCACTCTACAAATCAAACCCTTTAACATTGAATGAAAAGTCATTTAACATTTAACACGACTCATGTGGGGGGCACATCAACATATTGGTGCTGGGGTCCGATATGACTCAAATTAACGATCCTTAAGGAGGAAAACGAATGCTGTGTTCACACTGCAGACATTAATACTCAACTCTGATGTAATTGTGAAATCTGTTTTCTGTTTTTTTTTCTTTTTCCTGTTTTGCGTGGTCGTTCACATTTCCAAATATTTCTGACTTCTATGCAATCTCCTGTGTGAACGGCAAACAGCCTAAAAGTGTCCTTCATGTGCAGCAGAGGACCGTAACGTCACACGTACCAAGCATGCTCAGGGGTTCCTGAAGCAAATGTAGACACTAATGGTGGAGCGTATCCATCATAAAGTCGTTGTCCAGCTGGAGCCAGCACATCAACAACTAAATCCTCTGTTATTGATCGCAGTGGTTGCAGTTTTTATTCCCACTTCCGCGTATCAGGATGCAGAATAGTGACGCTTGACGTCATTAATACTGTCTGCATTACCCAAGGAGGTAATGCAGAGATTTTGTCGTCACTTTTATTGTTTTCACAATAGTACCGCTAAATATTGTGATAAAACTTTTGGTCCATATCGCCCAACCCTACTCTTTTTCCAGTTTTTTTGGGGAGTGGGATATTTTGAAAAGCGGAACGGGGAAGAGTTTTGGAACAAAACCAGATAGAGACGTACCCCAAAGACCAGCAGCTGTCAATTTTCGTGCAACATTTTTCAGATTTTTATTTGGTAAGGAATGTAAAAACCATCTATCATTTTCTTAAGTTCATGGTTCTAATGTGGTGAAATGTAGAAAAGCTCAAGGGGTGTGAATACTTTTGCAATGCAATGATTGTGTGATGGTTTGATCCCGGAATGAGTCGAAGGCAGAGGCAGGTACTCCAATTCTGGACTTATTCCTCTGCCTCAACATTGAGTCAAGATGCTGGATGTATGTATGGAGGAAGCCTGATCTGCGTCAACCAGATTACAATTTCTGGAGAGTTTGACAGGCAACCTTTAGTGATATTTAAGTTACACACACATACATGGATGTAGAGAAAGTGGCTGTGATAGAAGCCAGACTGAAGTTTGACAGAGCATGAGAGACAGGCAAGGTTGTCCAAAGGTTACTTCTGGGTTCAGAAGGTGAGACTTTTGGGGATGTGAACACATCAGTCCAGCAGAGTCGTCGGGTCAATGTGAAGACAAGTGGAAGACACATTTCTCTGTCAGCGCGCAGAAAGCCCGCACGGGTTAAGGCTTTTGTCGTGAAGTCCCAAGTCATTGAGTCAATAGCCAAGGAACATGACACAACCTCTAACAGTCACTCGGCATCAAGCGAAACAGGGAATGGCATGCTTTCCATTTCACTGCACTGTGGCCCCAGCGAGACCCCGTCTGCACTTGAGAAACAGGAGAGCTCTCATGCCAGGCGCTCGCATAAAAGCAATGCCTCGACTTGGCCTCGAACACGTAGCTGTCGCTCCCCTCCACCTTCACCCCCACCCCAAAGCAGGGGCACACGATGACTCACCGGTCAATCCATAACCTTAGCTATTATCTCCACTGGCTGGTGTGGCACAGTGGGGAGGCTGCAGATAACCAGAGGGCTTGGATGGGAGGAAATTAGATCATGGCAAAGCGCAGGCACATTTCGATTGGGCTGATGTCAGGAGTTGTCATCGTCCATCAGCGTGTTGGGATGGGGGGGAAAAATGCTGCCTTTTCTTCTGTCTAACCCATGACCTAACAAAATGAAAAGCTTTTTGTGACAAGAATGCAACTTCATGTACAGTTGAAGCCAGATATTTTCATACGTTGTTGCTGAGAATTAGCCTCTTACAGAGCAGCTTTAGAGCTGTGTGCCAAAGGAACAATACTAATATTGTACACACACATGTATTTGTCAGGGAAACACCTGGAAACTAGGAACTAATAATAACTATCAGTCTTGAATGTCATTTGACCTGTATGTGGTCGGTCAAATGACATTCATTTTGTCTTTATGCTAAGGGTTGATTATTAGAGTAGTTCGGGTCATGACCTCTCCGTGTTTCTAAGGAAGCCATTTGAGTGAGGGTTAGTCAGAGAGTGAGTCAGCTTGTGTGAGCTCTATGTGCTGCGGTGCTATGCATTGAAGATGAAAGGCATGTAGTAGATTGCCCAGCTTCATAGACACCCGTTTTTTCACTCTGATTGATCCAGGTATGACCTCCACTTGACATATCCTGCTGGGGACAGACACCCTAAACACAAACAGAGCTATAAAGCCCTTTAACTCGTTTAATCCCACCGGCAACAATTGGTGCCAGACATTTTTCCTAACTTCTGAGAGCTCTAAAATAATAGTTTTGACTTTTGGCAGCTAATTGAAGTTTTAAATAATAATGTGTCTACTCTAAGCAATATCAATTTCTTATATCTCGTGTGAAAGGTCACATGACCAGACCTCTTTACTTCCTGCCTGTAACACTGGAGGCAAATGTCTGTCACAAACCTGTACAAGAGGAAGTCAGAAAAATATTTAAATGAACAAGTAGAAATAAAATATTTTGAACATATGTTCTTTGAAGTGTCTTCTATTGACATATAAAGAAAATTGTATCCCTTCATTTATCTTTTGATCATAAGAAGAGTGAATATATGCATGGCAACAATTGTTCTCGCTAGCATAATACATAGACAGCACTATACTATGTGTCCATAGCTTTGCTGTTTATTCTATATACCTTGCTGTTCCCACACAGCTTAAAACCATCAGATGTTTTAGATCTTTTAGACCTGAAGGAACCTTAAAATGATGTAATCTACATCACTGTCATTCCCACAGTTGAAACCCTCCTCTATTTCACCTCCCCGAAAGGTGATCCTTTACACAAAGTGTGACCTATGCACTGAATTACCGCTACAAGATGACGCCACGTCTGAAACTACTTTAGGACCGAGCCAAGGTGTACTGCTTGGTCTGGTAGAACAGGGAGAATTTCCTCCCAGATGCAGATTTGTTCATACTGACATTTTTACCTGATTTTGCCTCTTTGATGAAATGACCAAATGAGGTCAAAGGTCGCTTGGCACATTGAGACAATGACATCTGCAGTATTGAATATTTATGGACCTAAAATATTTCTGAACACTCTTGTAACCATTCTTTGTTATAATAAGTTATGCATGTCATGATTTTTCTTATTTTTTTTATATGTATAAATAGGCCATATTTGTGTAATTTAGACTAAGCAGTTTCCCACTGGCAACAATTGTTGCCAAGTATAAAACCTACATTTTCACTAACAAAACCAACATAAAATGTAATAATTCATAAATATCATGTGTTAGAAAGGTGCAAGGATTGAAATGCATGCACTTATTTTGCAGAAAAAAATTTGGGATTAAATGGGTTAATAACGACTTCTATGGTCAGGGAAAAGAATGGTAGCAAGGACTGCAGACCAAGTTCACTTCACCCGCCGTGCCTGCTGGTGGGGGTCAGAGGGCCTTGTGGCACCGGTGCACTGCAGCCTCACCTCTGTCAGACTGCCAAAGGGCAGCTGTGCTTCAGTAGTGAGTGTGTGTGTGTGAATGGGTGAAAAACTGAATGTAGTGTGAAGAGCATAGGGGTGCACTGAACTTGATAGAGCGCTATACAAGTACATGCCATTTACCATTTACTATGCTGCTAAGGACAGACGCCCCAAACACAAACAGAGCTATAATGTTCTTTAATAAAGACTTCTCTGGTCCAGGACAAGAATGGTAGCAAGAAGTGAAAGCCAAGTGTTTGTTACTAGTTCTGCTGACTGACCACGTTTGTCACCCCAACATAATTCAACCACACTTTATAAGCTGGCTGAAAACATTACCCAAGAACGATTACTAGTGACTGTTTAGATAACCTGGAGATACTTCCTAGCACGGTTAGAATGGATAGCAAAGTATTCACTCATCCAGTTCAGGAATTTAGAAGTGTCACATACCCAGTTATCCTATCCTACCGAAGTTGTCCGATCCTTTCTGTTTTCCTGCTTTTGGATCTGAGACAAGGCATTTTTAAAGTAGAAAATCACTTTACCATTACTCTTCTACCTACCATACAGGCAGCTTATTTTCACTTTAACGCTTGATGTGATAAATGACAGCATGTAATAACCTGTCCTCGGTCACAGATGATTGCGTTATCTAAAGTTGAGCTTGTTATTGAAGTACTTGATCTTAAAACTGACTGCACACCTGTTTTGGAGCCCTGTCCACCAAGTTATCATGTTCTGTTAGCAGCAAACATGTTTGCACTGGTCCAGGCAGGGTTGACATATGTCAGAGTAATGAATCCAACTACAGCTGACATCCAAGTGCCTTCTGACACCAGACTAGGTGATTTTCATACCCCTAGGGTAAGTTAGTGATAGATTACTACTATGTAGTGAAGACTACTGTAGCAGCAGATGAAACAACAGCTATTCCTCCTCCTACACCAGGCTTACCTGACGTTGATCTTCACCACTCAGGACTCGGCGATGACCAATGCGGACAACTTGAAGCACTATTACTAACTTGCAGTGACATGTTCAGTGTCCATGACTAAGACAATGGACGCACAGATGTGGTCAGACATTGTGCTCAGACAGATGAGGCTCCTCCCATCAAGCAAAGAGCATACAGACCTTCACTCAACATCTGAGCAGACATAGACAGGAAGGTGCAGCAGATGTAACTGAGGACAGCTGTAGCCTATAGTCTTCCTCTATTGTTTTTGTGAGAAAGAAAGATGGAGGCCTCTTTTGAAAACACATTTTTTCCGCCATGCCCTGCAGTGTCACATGACAACCCTTTTTGCTGTGCCTACTGGTTCAGTACAACAGTGATAACAGATTATACCAATTCAAGGTCAAGCATATTGGTAACAAATGTACCCCCAACCTTTCAAGGAGGCATTATGTTGGTACTCAAGGGCCTACACTGGAGGGATTCGTGAAATATCTTGATGACATCTTTGTCTTTAGTTGCTGCAGAACCTATCTGAAAGGTTCAAGTGGTTTTGCTCAGTTGGCCTTAAATTGAAAGCCAGGAAAGATAGATTTGTACTCACTTGTTATCACCAAAACCTGTACCTCACCTTATTGTGCCCAGGCAGTACTTCTCCCAGATTGATGTAAAATGGAGCACCAGTATTTGCAGGGCTTATGTGCAACAGGGAAGAATACCCACAAATACTTAAGAGCCCCTCCAAAAAGGCTTGCAGCTGTCTATTTTAATAGTTCAAACACCAAGTATACCTTGATGTGCATTAATGCGCACAGTAGAAAACGTCTTAACACTACTGCAGAAGCGGATTCACTCTTTCTTATTTCCACTCTTGGGTGCACAGCCAGTCAACATCATGGAAAATAAATGGTGTTCCTGGATTGTGTACTTTGCACATATCAGCCAATGCCATGTCAAGTAGCACTGCACCCAAATATTTCAGCTTCCCTGGCTCCATTTTGTTTACAATTTTTTAGAAATGTTTTATATGAAACTTGCAAATAGGTGGATTTTTTTGTGAATAATTTAGAGTTACATTCCACAGAAAAACATGCAAATAATGGACTGTGTATAGGCAATGGTTCACTGAAGTGGACCTGCTGTGATGTATTGCAAAGAACACCTGAAGCCTCAGAATGTCAAAAAAGATGATTTATCCTGATGAACCTGGTCACCTTGTTTTTTTGGATGACTTTGCACAACATATTTAACAAGTTTGCCTCAAGATGGAAGGATTCCTCAAAGGTCTGTTGATGAACCAGAAAAGGCAAGAGCTGTTATGTCACATGTGAATAAGTGACTCAAGAAACATACACTCGTGTATGAGGATTGTGCACCTTAACAGGCTTACACATTTACACTGGACATTGCCATTCTAAGAACTTCCAGACTTTTATTTTAGCCATACCTATCATTAGTGCCTACATTAGGGCATCACAGTTTTGTAAGAAGGCTTGTCTATTCTTTCCTACTCTTCCTCACAAGCACAGGCTGCAATCTTATCCTTTTCTATACTGTACTATACTCTCCCCAACCATCTAATTCATTTCTTCCTCAGGGTTGTACCACTAAGACATTTGACCTCCCGCAGTGGAAGCCAGGTTTGGTGCCCAATTAAATTCAGAGACTTTGCTATGTGAAAGGCCTTAATTAGGCTTTGGGGACATCCTCTGATGTCACACTATTGGAACATGTTGTGGTTTAGTCTTTCACCGTTTACCAATCAATATCTATGTGTTGTAGCACTGGATTCTAATCTCAGTACATGTGCATCAGTGTGTTTTATATTAATATATTTCACATTTGCAGGTTTAAATGCCACAACACAACTTACTTCTGCTGACTTTCAGTTGTGATTGTCTTTGTAGCTTTCTTTTTTTCTCATTCAGGGATATCATTTTTTTAATTATTTTTGTTACTTCTGTGGAGGTGAAAGAAGAAAACCTTCTTACTAAACCTGCTTAATATGGGATTTGAATGACATGTCCACTGTTCTTTACTATTAGAGGCTGGTCTTTAGGGGCTCTGATCCAAAAATATCAACTTCCATCTTGTCTGAATGTAAAAATAGAAAATAATTCATCCAGGCTCTTATGTCTTCAGGACACATCAATAGTTTACCTAATTGATTGGATTCTTAAGGATTTACAGATGAACAAAGCTTGAGTATCATCAACATAACAACCAGTGACGTGGGGCCAGGGGAGGCAGAGTCTCACCTGTCATCATGGAAAAATAATATATAATAATAAAATAATTTATATTGCTATTTTCACCCTGTGGTTTGTACTATAAAGTACCTATTTTTCATTTAGCTTAATCAGTTCTGATTATATTTTCTTCAAAATCACTGATTTTTCCCATTCAAATGCCCGTAAGTAAAGCAGGTGAGGCAGCAGTGAGCTGAGCCTCACCTGGGATTGATCAACCTCTCTAATTGCACTGGCTGCCATTCTATGGGAGCATGTTCCTCCTGTCTGTACGTCGCCAATAAAATGGCTAAAAAACATTTAATATATGAACTGATTTTCTATAATTTAGGTTACGTATATAATGTTCAGTGTCTTTTGTTGTGTGTAACTTGTTTCGTGTTGAGCAACGATCAGAAACGACAGAAAACAGATTGGCGGTGAGCTAGGCAGTTATCTTGCCTCATGGCAGGGGGCGCGCATGATCCCAGGCACTGTGACTCCATAACTGCAGAGTAAGAGACAGTAACAGCGAGCTAGCCATGGAGCTAGCCATACAGTAAAGTGCAGCGATATATTTAGAGTTTTCTCCTCTTACCACAGCAGTCACTTATGAGTAATCGAAAAATAAACACTAAGCCTAAAACCATAGTACTGCAACAGACTGAATGTTCTGCTCTTTGTGTGGAAAATATTTCACTGTTTGTTTGGTTTTTTGCCTTGTTGTCAGTTGCTATAGCAACGAACCTGCGCGTATGGTTTTGAGTTGTATTTTAACGGTTTTCCCCTTTGCTGTGGAGCACAGCACAAAATTAATAATATCTACATGTTTAAGTTTAATTAAGTTAACAGAGTTATTCTACGGCGGCAGCGCGGCTATGGATGACATGTAGAAGAATTGTCTTTTTGCCCTCCAGCTTAGTCCGCATGTGCGAAATTTCCTCACGTGAACAATAACATGCCTGGGGTATATATATATATATATATATTATATATATATATATATATATATATATATATATATATATATATATATTTGTAAATAGGATTATGACTAAGTCAGTGCCTCAACGGCTACAAACCTCACCACACGTCACTGATGACATATATATATATATAAATTCACATGAGTTCATCACTACTTTGTTAAAAAAAAAAATCAAGCCAAAACTCCCAAAATTGAAAACAAAAATAGCATATTTAATATATTTACAATAAACATACAATCATGGTTTCATCTCCAAGAAATACACAAAACTTAAAGCCTTTAAATACAAACTCATAAGACGTAAAGAAAAATATCTTGAGAAGCAAAAGGGCACATTTCAAACTCTTAAGAGCGCCTTTGAAAATAGAGGTTATATTCTTTCATTTCAGTGTCCTTTTCCTTCATAAAGGTCTCCTGCAAAAGAGCCTGAAATTCATACACTGAATACCATCCGCAATATAAGCTTATATGTCATTCTAAACCATCACTAACACCCGTTAGCACAAGGTTTCACTTAAAGGCAACATGCTAAGGCTCAAACCAAAGGATACTATGAATATATGAAGAGTTTTCTGACTGCTAGAGTTGATCTGAATTTTTATCATGGCCATATTTACAGAACATATAGTTCTTTTTTTTCTAAAATAACTCGCAAAACACTATAGGTATAACACTTCTGCACAAGGTGTTGCATTTGGACAGTAAACTCTTCATATGTTGATAATCCGTTCATTAAAGTTCCTCTATTAAAGTCAATCACAACGCAAGGCCATCAAAGAAGGAATAATGAGAAAATAGTTTAAAAAAAACATTTAGGCTCTCAAGTTAGTTTCTCATCACAAGGCAAAAAACATTTCAAGCACATTTAGGTGCGAAAAGAAACAGTCCTATTGCCACGGGTGAAAACACAGTCAAGCAAGTGTTGCCTCACTTGCCAACTTGTTGGACACACCTACAATATGTTCTTGTTTTTTCTTTTGTTGTTGCTTTTTTTTGTTTTGTTTTGTTTTTGTCGCAAATGTTACAGTGCACAGGTTGATATGGCCGCAACTGGCTCTTGTCAGCAGGGAGCCCGACACACGAGGGCGCAGTTGGAAGGATGCAATCTGTGACGTTTGGCTGTTAGAGACATTAGAGACTCTTAGTACAAGCAATGTGTTGTTCTCATACGGACGAAAGCAACACAAATTTTGTCAGTTTTGCCACAGATGGAAAGACATTAATCTATATTAGACAAGACCTTTACTAGTAGAAAAGTCCTACATATGAACAGTGACTACATCTTAAATATTACTGTTCTCTAGATCAATATACAACAGCTTTATAATCTTTTGGGAACACTTATGCATGATATGGTCAAAATAAACCGAGGTCATCACAGAGAGGCTACAAAACGCTGAAGGAGCTGCACCGCACCGCAGCGCGTTAAGACTATATTCTCCTCAGAACGTCACACAACACTTCTATGGTGTCACTTTTGGCACTTGTCTGGACAGTAGAGTTAGTACAGTGACAGACTGGATGATACCAATGTCCAAGACAAAGCCACCGCCACCGTTGGAGGTTGTTGTCAGTAAGAAACCCACAAACCTTCCCTTGCAGCAAGTGGTCTGATTTTTAACATTAAAGCCAGTTGTCCTGAAGCTCCGACTGGACGTCTGTGTTGCCACCTAATTTTTTGAGATTTTGAGGCAATATCTGATAAAAAAAAAATAAAAAAAATACCCACAATTCAAAACAAAATCACAATTTTAGGTCCATTGAGGGTTGATTTCCAACATAGAGCTATATTCAATATATTAAAGCTATCCCACATCACTTTGAATTTATATAATAATCTGTTTCTGATGCTACAGAAGCATCAATATAGTATTTAAATCCTCTGCTATCTAAATACTTTATGAAAGTAGGTACAAATGATCTTCAATGGGCCGTGTGCTTCAAAAATAACCTGCAAAAATAAGTTTTTGAAACACAATATGTGGCATAATTCCCCTTAAATTGAATCAACAGAAAGCAAAAGTGGACTTTTACGAGTTCAAAGATGAATTAATAATCTTTGGGATTGTCCTTACATGCCTTTAAAAAAAAAAAAAAAAAACTTTTATTCTAATAAGAAAACTAAACACATTTGGAGCACAAGTTGACGTCAAAGCAGCTACCATGGCTCCATGCTGGCTCAACAAGTCACCTTAAACCTAACGCATACCGCCTTTTTGTTCTCTCTTCATTTTCTTCATCAAATTGGCAGTTGGCAAACAACTAAACCCTTGTTCAGTCGACCACAAATCCTGTTCCTGTAACTAAAAAAAGAGTTAGCTAGCTAGCTAGCTACCCAGTCATGCTAGCCACTCATGTCGTTTCCTAATTTTCAAGCTAGCTAAACTGCTTTTGTTAAGTATTTCCCAACCACATCACATATAGTATACACATTTAAACCGAATTGAGAGCAATAGAGAATTTTTGATGCAAAACAAGCATAATCCTGAAATAGCCGGAAAGTGGCACTACACTGTGCTGATCTGTGTACAGGACAATGCTGGCTGTATGTATTGGGACTTGGAAAAAAGCCAGTGGGCTTGTTTCTCTTCCAAAGGTTCATCAAATCCTTGATAAAATTCTTAGGGCATCATAAACTCTTTGAAATCCCAGCAAATTTTGAATGAATGTCTATTAAACTCTGCCTGTGAGTTGAAACGTGGGTTGATGATTTGGTTTTTCAGCAGAGAAGTGAAAAGATTTAGCCATATCAACACGGAAACATAAAAACAAAACCTTCATCCACGGCCACCGCAGTCCCCAGAAATAATCCTACAGAGAACTTGGCGGTGGTGCAGTAAAAGGTTGATGTTGTTTTAAAATTTCCACACGCAATTGCCGGGGATTTCAATAAATATAATGTATGCAAGACATCTCTTCAGATCAGTTTTTAAAAAACAACATTTAAATAACACACACACACAAAAAACACTTTGATCACTGAAGTGATTATGACTCGGCATAGATAAAATATATATTTTTTAAAAATGGCAACATCGCAAAGCATTATGCGTCATAAAGCTCTTTCACAGTCCAAAACACAGTTTGGAGGAGTCTTATGTGTAATATACCATATGTTCAGCTAAGGACCTGCCGGCAAAAAATGGTAAAACTCTGTGGCTTTATACTGAATGTTTGTCTTCATGTTTAAATGCATGCGTTACCAGCATGCGTTTGACTGTAGCTAACTCTGGCATAACGCTATAACAGCCGTTTTTCCTGCGACTCAAAAGGTCTCGTTGCATTGCTCTCATGTTCAACTCGTTTTCCCGTAACGTGAAAGAAACATATTCACAAAGTCTCTTGTGTTATTTATGTTGCTTGCCTTTTTTTTATTTTTTTTTTATTTTATTTTTTTTAATCCATGCATTACTGCTGCAGGGCGCTTCCCCACAAGTGGGATTAGACCACTCAATTAATCTGCATGTCTTTGTCAGTCCTGATAGAATTACGTTGATGGTTTATCTGAATCAGGTGTTTCTTTTTGACGCTACAAAGATAGTTACGTAACATTCGTATTTGTAAGTGCATGTTTACGGGGTTTTTTTGTAATCTGTATGCTTTCTGTTGAAGTGGAAGGAAAGAGCTCACTGTCCAGGAAAATTGGTCTGACCCAGCACGTACCAAGGCGCTATCGTATGATGTGACTATTACTTGTTCACATTCATGTGTTTTAGGTATGTCTGAAAATTCAATAAATAAAATTGGTTAAATAGCTTTTCCCCCCTCCCCTTAGATATCTGAGAAATCTTTAGAGAATATAAAATATTTGAATAATAAATCCCTTGAGGTGGCTGTTGGCGCAAAAACGAGAAGATACATGTTTTAGTTTTCATTTATTTTAAATATTTTCTTTTGATTTAATACCTAAAATAAGGTTTGTTTGGGGTTTTTTTCAACATAAGGAATAAACTTACGGGTTTTGGAGACTATTAACAAATGTTCGTTTTAAAAATCCTTCTGGTTTGGTTTCCAAGTAGTTCAGGCTTAAAAACTGTATTTTTTTTCTTCATCTCTACTCTAATCTCACCTGAGAAACACTCAACTGTTTTTATACTCAGATCTAAAACGCAGGCATGACTCTAATATAAATCAACAGTGCTGGTCAGAAATTTACATACATTCATCACTGACAAGAAAGTTCTATTCATTTAGTTGTTTTTTTTTTAAGTCTCTTGTGTCACGGTAAAATTATGGTAACACTACGATGTGGGCTAAATACGTGTTATCTTACATTATTTTAAATATTTGGATCTGTATGCACAATAATACACACAGGCTTGATATTTGACCATTCTGCTCATCAAAGATAGTGGGACTCATTGAAATATGTTGGCTTCTTGCCACAGAGCAGACTTCAGAAATAGTTTTTAAATATTCAATATGGCTGAGGTCAGAGCCGATCCAGAAACTTAAAGTCACTATTCAAACCAAAACTAGTTTGGATACGTTTCAGTTTCATCTAAAACCATCCGACCAACACTGATGCCTTCAAACTCGACTGAAATTTGCAGCTGCCCACCGGGATAGATCAAAGAAAGTTGGCATGCTAATGGTATTAGCATAATGCTATGCTAATCTATCAATTCTTGTAGAAAGCGTGGACAAATATGCTGGCAGAGTTACGCCAGAAGCTTTTTTATGACTACAAAAAGAATGTAGTTTTTGGTGTTGCGCATCACTGAAAGCCCAACATCAACATTCATGACAGCGAGGAGCAAATGCGAACCTCTAACCAGCACCACACTTATGGTTTCCAACACTGCTGCATTTTATTTGACCCTTCATTGCTTTCAGACTGAAAGGTGAAAAAAATACCACAAATGACTAAATGCGTGTTACTAAGTCAGTTTGTGATTTTGAATGTTTTTTTTTCTTTTCTTTCCTTTGTTTTTTGGAAGTCCCGTTACTGTTTTTAACAGATCTAATGTTTTGGATGAACAACGCTCTACATGTTGCACAACACCAAGAGAGAGAGAGACTGTACATCAGATCAGATGCACACTAACGGATCCTGCTGGCCTCGTGTAAATCGCCACTATAAAACCGACTCCACGTTGTCACTCGTCTCCTGGTCCTCCAGGTTGTATATAAACTTTGTCCTGTTACTTGGGTTCAGGGTAATCTCCTTACCCAAATTGTCCAGAGTCACATTGGAGGCGAAAAGTTCGGTGGGCGTGAGGTAGCCCTCGTTGTTCTTGATGTACCTCCGGTAGTTGCTTTTCAGGCACTGCCACGTGGTGGCGTACAGGAGGAACGCCGAGGACTTGAGCACGATGGCGATGCTGACGTACAGATGCCTGTAGGCCACGTTGTCGTACAGCATGCAGGCGCCCTTCTCGCCGCAGACCGAGCTCCAGGACAGACAGGTGGAGTCGATACCCATACCAAAGATCAGTGGGGGAGGGATGAAGCCTGGAGCAGGAGGCAGGGGGGGGTTGTGGACAGACAGCAGGTCAAAAGGCCAGTATGAGCACAGGTTTGAGCTCACGTTCCAGCTGGGTCTGAGCTGACAGACTGATGAAATGCTTAAGGTAGGTGAAAAACGACTCCGACATCTTGGCCTACAGCAGGGAGAACTTACAGCGGAAATTGAGGCCAAACAACAGTGGGCGCGTTTCGACACAGTTAAAGTGAATAAATATGTATTTATCTTACCTATCAGCCTCAAGAGGAGGAAGAGAACTCCAAGAGCATATGATTTAAGCTCAGGACTTACAGTTCTGAGAAGAAAAACAAGAACAACACAACAAAAAAACAGATTAATGTACAAAAGTAATCTCCACAAGGAACTGCTTGATCCAAAGTTGCATCAAGTTAACTGCTAGCTGTAGCACGGTCACAAAACAAAACAGTTGCTGGCGGCTGGACTCTTCTGTTAACCTGATGCTGTCATTGCCATGTTAACCTGTTGCTAACGTAGCAGTCTATTGACAATGACACTCATAGTCCAAAAAGATGCTTCTTATGTCCGTGGGTCGCTATGTGTCTGTCCACTCACTTTACTTAATCTTAATGAAGTGAGTTACTGAAATGCATGAACGTTTAATTTCATTTCAATATCGGGATCAATATGTGATCAAGGAAGTACTGAGAAACTGGTTGAAACAGAAACTTGAGGTCCATGCTGCTGCCAGAGAGAAATAGTTTCAAGATGTAAAAACTAAATTTCGCCAGTGGTGGTATTGGCATTGCTAATGTAAAAAGAGAATTAGAATTTTTAAACCACTGACATACATTTGTATTTATTATATTCCAGAGAAAACTTCAAAGAAGCACTCTGTACCCTCCTCACATCTAGTCCTCAAAATGTTTCACTTCTTTACAAGAAAGATGATTTGTAGCATTGAAAAAAAATCTATTACTGTTAGTAAGCTAATGTGTTTTTTGTGCAAAAAACTATAGCAGACATGCTAGGAAGCTCGAATGGGTTAGCAGCAGAGGTTGGGCTAGCTGACAGAGCCAATAAGCTAAGTAGCCGGCTGAAATGAGCTTCTTAGGCTCGGAGTTTTAGACACCAGAAAAGCACAGAGCAGTGATATTCCTCACAGTAGACATCTCTACTTAAAAACGTCTGCTAAATTCAGCAGGTGGTTGGTCCATCGCTCTGTACATGCGCTAGGATATAGATGATCTGCAGCTAACTTTGGTAAAGTGACACATGATTCTCATTTTGAATAGTCTGACTGCTGTTCATCAGAATCAAATGAGCAAAAAATAAATGTCTTAGAAATGATTAAAACTGTTGTAGTCAAGAAAAGCAGGCCAAGCCATCGTGGACATCATATTCCCAGGTACAAACAATCCCCAAATAGAAATCTTTAGACAAGTCGTGTGTGTTATTTTTGGTGCTTTGATCATTCTCATGAACGTGTGACATAATATTCCCGTGTGTGTCTATATTCCTATCTATGACGCCTCATTCTGATGATTCACTCGTACAAAGTTCCTTTCAGGATGCTCCAACTCACATCATCCCCTCTGCCAACTCCCCATGTTGCTGGCTCCCTCTTGTGGGCTAACTGGGACCGTACCTGATAAGGATGATGACGGAGGGCGTCTGGGCCATGGCTCCGATCATGCTGCATACACAGATGACACACAGGAAGGTAAGGAACGCATGCTGACAGCGGGGGCTGGAGCACTTCCCCGGCGAGGCTTCATTCTCGCCGCCGATGCTGGGTATACACCCACAGCTGCTCAGGTTCTGACACAAAGACAAGAACCAGACGGTAAGCGTTTCTCCTTCCTCGCTGTCCAGGAAAGTCTTTCTTGGTTTGGTTTGGAAACTCACTGGTTTGGTGCAGCCAGCGAAGCAGGCTGAGATGTAGGTGACGCCGTTGGAGCCGCAGACAGGACTCACTGAGGCAGTGTAGCAGTTGCAGTTACTGTTGCAGCCTGACTCAGGCTGCTTCTTCGACTGCAGCGTCCTACAGAGGCAGAGAAAGAGCGTATCAGTGGTTACCCCGAGTGCACACGTCAAGAAGCTTAACACAGCAACCAATTCTGAAAGAACCAATAAACAAGACATTTTGTCAATTGCCGTCATCAAGCAAATATGCATCAAACATTGATCAATGTTCCAGTTACTATTAATCAAAGGCAACTCTAAACAAGTGGAGGTTTAGCCTTGATTTAAAGGAATTCTGTGCTCCAGTTTTGTAGTTTTCTGGAAGTTTGTTCCAGTTTTAAGGAGCATAGAAACTGAATACTGCTTCTCTAAGATTGGTTCTGGTTCTGGGGATGTAGAACGGACTAGAACGAGAAAACCTGAATAGTCTAGATGGTTTATACCAGAACCTTTTGGTGAGTACTAAATGCTAACACAAGTATTAAGTTTTTATAGAAGGCTTTCTGTCGTGCCTTACATAACGTTCACTACGGCAGGAAAACTAGTTGAATCAGAATTGAGTCTCTCACTTCTTAGTAACTTAATCGTCTTACTCATTGTTGTAGGCCACCGTAACCCCAGCAACAGGCCCCGTGTCACAGCCCAGGAAGAGGAAGGAGACGTAGCAGGCCGTGGACACCAGGTTGACCAGCATGGCCATGCGGACCGCTCCGAGAGCTGAGAGGTTCAGCTTCTTAACCAGGAGCCCCCCAAGGAAGATACCCAGACAGGCACAGGGGATGGCGGTCATACCTGGAGAAGCAGAAGACGTCGACTGAATCATTTCCTTCCACGCAGAGGTTTCTACACAGACACTGCTGTTAGTGTTTACAATTTTTAATAACGGTGACGAGGGAAAATAAATGTGAGGGAATTGGGAAAATAAAGAATTAGAAGTAAATGAAGGAACCTAATGCAGGTTTTTTTAAAAACAAACATTTATTTACCTTGTAAAAGGCTTATCACAACAAACGCCTCATATCTGCCCGTCAGTGTATAAATGTGTGTGTTTGAGAGTGTGAATGGGTGAGTGTGTAGCGATTTGGGCGGTCATAATGACTGCTAAGGAGCTACATAAATTCAGTCTGTTATGTGTTAGCATAGCTCTGTGCTAGTTTATCATATTATCTCCAGTGTGGATATCTTTGTTCCATCCCTCAGTTACTTTGAAGATTTCATTTTATTAAAGTCACACAATAAACATGCATAATCTGCTGTAACCCAGTGCAGGAGGATGTGTTGAGTAGCTGGGGTTGCTAAGCTACTAACTGTTGTTTACATCTGGGGCATGGCTACATTTTGACTGCTGTATTTTACTTCTTATGAAAAAGGCTAATTGAATAGCCTTTTTTTTTTTAAAATTCATAAAAGAATCTAAATGTATTATGTAACAGTCAACATAAACAAAGGAATATTTTTTATTATTCACGACTATCGAGCGTCTCTGGTGGTACGCATGTGCCATGTGGTGGCTTGAGAGGAATTCAAACAAGAGATTAACCTAATCCATTTGGACCGGATGGATTTCTGTTTGCATTACCCTCCCTAATAATTTAAAGGCAAAGCAATCACTAGTCCAACACTGAGTCAGGAAAATGGCCGCAGTACCTAGCAGCTGATTAGCTGAGGAAGTGGTGAGGTTGAACTGCTGCTCCAGGTATTTCCCAAGGAAAGCAGCAAAACCAGCAACCACAGCTATCTCCATGCAGGCAGCCAATGTGATGCAGCTGAACACCGGGTTGGACAAAAGATGCCTGGTTACCCGGGGGATCACTGGAAGGAGGAAGCAAAAAAAAAAAAAAAAAAAAAAAAAATAGAAGTATAAAAGTTGTGTTGCCTTTATCCAACCTCCTCCTACTATATCTTCTCACCTCTCAGATGCTCCCAGACCGAGAGTCCGCTGTTCATGTCGAAGCCACGAAAGTCCCCGTTGGGTTTAGAGTCCTGGCTCTCCAGGCTCAAGGAGGTGGGCAGCATGGCCTGCTCACTCTCCCCTTGAGCGTCCATGTCCTGCTCGTCCAGCGCCTGGGGGAAGCCGAACATGAAGAGGGCCGACAGGAAGAGTAAGGCACTGCAGAGGAGGAAGCCGCCCCACCACGCCCCGATCCAGCGAGGGTCATCCGGGGTGATATCCAGCTTACCTGGGCAAAAAAAGGTAGGAGGAAAATTTGCAACAATCTTTATTAAAAGCTTTGGTGACAAGTGACTTCAATGTGTCCTAACCGCTCTGAGAACCTGTCATCACTTCTTAAAAATCTTTTACAACAAATGGCTATTTGTTGTAAAAGTGTTTCCATCTATTTGTTCTGGATGTTTTGCGACATTAACCAAGTGGCTACTTACTGGTATCGATGAAAACAGCATCAACGTAGACTTTGGTACAGATGGAGCCTAGGATGAAGCCACAAGCTGGGCCGAAAACTAGTGTTGAAAATAAGATACCTGCAAAAAAAAAAAAAAAAAAACAGAAAAGGACAAATGAATATTAGATATTAAATATCAGATAAGTTAGAAGAGACAAAAGCGAGAGCTGAATTTCACTGCTACCCCAAAGCAGCTCAATTCACCTCATCTGCAACCAGAGGGCAGCATTGCATTAAGGCCAGCTGCTTTTAAAAGGAACTTGAGGCAGACCACTTCTTTGCCCAGTTCCAAAATGTATACCTCCCAAGGGCACAGTAATGCACAGTCAACACGTTGCACAGACGTATTGATCGAAGACGAGATAATGCGGTGGCATCAGGACTGATCAAGCAGGAAATGGCTTCTTTGCGTATGAGTACACTCATGCAGCAGCCGCCTCACTAAGAGCTTTCCAAGAGGTATCAGGCCAGGCAAAATTGTGTTTGTGTTTGGAGCAATTAATATGTTACAGTGAATGGGTACGGTAAGTGCAACAAGAGGAAGTGATGGGCTGTCTGCTAATAATGAGCCCAAAGCTGAGGAAGTGCTGCTTACTCCTGGTGCAACAAATTGACCATTAAAACCCTACAGGAATGACTTTATGATCTCTTTTATATGTATTATCTGGGATTATTTGTTTTATAGAGGTCTGAATCTACTGAAAATCTAAAAAAAAAAAAAAAAAAAAAAGAAAACAACACCTCAAAGCTCTTAAAAGTTAGATATCACTTGCAAAGTTATTCACACACACATTTAGTCTGTCTTGAAAAACCAAACTTAATCTAAAGAAGGGAAACTCCAGCACTTCCGCTGGACAGATTTGAATATGTATATTTCAGTCTCAGACCTTCATCGAGCAAAAAATGTTCCAATGGTGGAATAATCTCTGACATAAAAAGCAGTTCCAAATGTTTCATCGACCAAAATAGATGCTGCTTGGGAGACACCGAGCACTGTGCATCACCGCAAACACACCATCGCCGTTAAGCATGGCGGTGGCAGCATCATGCTTCTCGGCAGGAGGGCTTGTGAAGGTAGAAGTTGAAATGAACGCAGCAAAAGTATCCGGAGGACAATTTGAAGGCCTTCCAGAAACAGTCTGTCAAAGGACCGAAAACAGTCAATTATCTCAGCCGAAGAGCATTGGATGTGAACGCTGGATCCCCGTGAAACCCACAGCCTCGTCCAAGAGTTTATGAAATGACTCCAGCAACTATTAGAGAAACTGAATACAGGCGTCTAAAAATAGATACGTTTAGTAGAGCGTCATCTGCTAGCTTGCCAATAGACATTGAAGTAAAGAGCTTGAAACTTGGGGCTTGGATGTCCAGGTTTTCCATTCAAGCAGCAAAATTTTGAGTTATTAAAAAAAAAAAAAAGTTATTATATTAAAGACAAAAACCTCAAGTAGATGAAAGAAAGGTCAAGGAGTCACAATTGTAGAGCTGAGGTTTCTGTCAACTCATTATCAAATGTCAGAAGAAAATGACTCATTAGTTGATGAATTTGAACAGTTCTCTTTTCAAGTTAGAATGACAACATACGATGTCCATGTCAGATTCCTTCGTAAATATTTCAGATCATTACTTTTTTTTTTTTTTTTTTTGTCCACCATAGTAGAAAAAATCTACAATTAGTTCAAGCTCATGCAGTTGAATTTTATTTTACTTTTTTCATGCATTGTGCTGTAACCTGAAAACAGAACAATTCAAAAATCCCCAAAATTATATAACTTTCATCCCCATAGTATGTGTATTTAAACTTCTAACACACATTGTATCTATTAAATCAGTTATTGCACTGAACCTAACCTGAAACGCAGCAAAGCTCTAAGGCCACTGAGACCTTCATAAATATGATGTGTTTCTGTGATTTGGGTGATTGTTTCAGCTTATTTCTGTTTTAATGCCTTCGATAAACTGCTGTGCTTTGCTTATTGCACGTTTTATCCAACGATTACATTTGTTGAATGGGGCACAAGCCCTGTAAAAGCTTTTGTACATGATTTCGGACGTAACACTTATAGAAATGGTTGAAAAGGTTCAATAATTTATATTGAAACTGTCACAGATCCAGCCCTAGGAGAAACCAGGAGATCCGTCTATATGTCACTGATTTCCATTACAGTTGATTCAGTCTGCAGTCAAACGTGACCCCGACCATTAGCAACCTCAGCCAGCACGTCTGACAACTCAACAGCTGACCAATAGATGCACTCCTATATCTTCATCTGCCCTCCACCAGGGGCCAAACGGGCAACACATGGCGCTTAAAGGGGCAGGATTACGTATTTTTCAGTCACAAAGTGCCATTTTAAAGCACAGTCAAGTACCTATATTACCTTCAGTTGTTAGAAAAATACAGTGTATATCAAATATAACTTAAAAACAAATTGACTTTGTAGTTTAACACCTTTAAATTGGGCCTCTCTTAAAGAGAGTTTCTGTCTCTTTAAGAAGCTCCTGCTAGTTCTGAAGCTCCGCCTCCAGGAAGTCATTACAACATGGCTCCTCTATTAACCCTTTAACAATGTCTTCATCAGCATTGCGCTGAGAAGTAGCTCAATGCGTTCAGGAGAAGCATAGTTCCCCCCGGTGTTTGCTAATTGCTGTTGGCTAGTTTGAAGGAGCTGAGTGGGGGCGGAGGGGTCCTCAAAGGCTGGTGCTCGGTCTCACCGGGGATTTTGCACAGCTGAATGGTTGCCATGGGAGATTAAAGGGTTTCTCACACTCGCGTGAAAGAATCAAAGCAACAGCGCAGGTATATTTTTGATGAGCGAATCAAACATATACCTCGACTTAGCATTTCACAGCACATAACATGATGAAAATCCCCTGTAGTCAGTGATGTATAGTATGTGATGCAGTGCGGCGGGTAAACACACACCCAGCAGATGATCAGATCAACAGCACACCAATGCTCTTATCTTTAATGGATCCAAACCAGCCTCAATAAAAAAGCGATCCGAAGCCAAGCGCCTGGAGCAACTTTCAAAGGGAAACGGCTGATGATAACAGCAGCGATAATATTGACACAGATGTGCAGGGAAGTATTGTTATGCAACCGCAATAAATTAGAGAAAAAAAAATTTGTAGAAAGTGGGTTCATAAAGGATGGTTCTCTGCTGTGAGTTGCTGCTGCGGTTAGAGACATCACTGCCTGTTGAGGCACCAAGCCTTTGACGATGTCCGCCGCCGCTTTGGTGATCAAATGTTCGGTTGTCTACTGCTGGAGAGATTGACTAACTCCGTCAACCCTAACCCAAACCCTTAAAGCTCATTAGATACATCCCATTAAATGGGCATCCATACATTCATTATCTAAGCCTGCTTATCCTTGCCAAGTCACCGGTGACTAACGACAGCAGTCACCGGGCGAGAGGCAGTGTCCATCCTGGACTGGTCCGCCAGTCCATAACAGCGTTGAACCTGTAGTTATTGTAGAAGACATGTTCAGATGTTGATGTCTAATCAGTTTGTTTATTTTTGAAAAAAAAAAAAAAGTTATTTATTTACAGGTTTACACCAAACATTATCAATATACTTTGAGAAGCACTTTTGGCCAGAATGTTGCCTTATGCCTCGACTTAGCAACTTAGCAGTGTAGTACAATCTCGTACACACCTCTTGTTGGCCTGTCATATTCTTTTTAGAAAGAATATGTTACGGGATGTACTTCAAATTGACAGGGCATAATCTTATAACCCTTCCCAGATTGACGGACAGCAGCACTGGTCTCTCTAGAAGCGGAACAGTCTATGCGCAGTCGCATGCTTTCGGGCACAGACCGAAAGCATGCGACCTCCACACCACTACCCTATGACGAAACGGTCGCAGAACTAATCCCCCACTTTTCCACAAACAGCGCCCTCCGTCAATATTCCAGGAGATATTGATCACTTTCCAGTCTTACTAAGACTGTAATCTTACTCTGTACCATTCTTCTTACCGAAGAATGGTACAAATATACATAATTCCTCACCACGTCAAATACACGTTCCTCAAAAGTATCCATGTTTCCTGCAGATATATAAGCTGGAAGTGGAAGAAAAATATTAACGTTAACCAATCACACAACACTTTGCACAATGATTTCGACAATTTGGATGAAGTATGTGTTATCAGATGCAGTGTGCCTCCTTCATACATGTATCCAAACTATCTGATGGTCAATCATACACTGGGTTAGCACTGTCTGGTTGCGACTTACACAATAATTCTTCCATCACAGGGAAGTGCCAAGGATGTTCTAATCAACACATTTACTGACAGCCACCGGAACTTTTTTTGTTCACATGTCGATACACGAACAGGCTACCCCTTTAGTTCAGAAACATCAGCGGTTACAGTACTAAAGTTGTTTTTTTTTTGTTTTCAGTTTGCAAGGTAGTCTTAAAATGCTATGTGCACACTTTATTTTATTAGACCCTGACATTGCTCATTAGATGCAGTAAGTACAGCACTGAGAACTTGCTGTTCTCAGTTCAAATGCAGTGAACCTCAGGCTGCAGACTGTTCTTCACATCTTCAGCTGAGCTTCAGAGTAGTTCCACTTGGCTTTAGTTAAAGTGACTAGAGACTTACGAAGTGATGGAGTGTGACTTCAGTAAAACAAAGAGTCTAGCTGACTCTTTGGTTCTGTACACACTGTACATTAGGTACAGAATACCATGGGGATTTTGGCTGCATCTCTGATCAGTGCACCCCTAGTCATTTTAGGTGGACGGCCTCATCTCGGTAGGTTTACAGTTGTGCCACACTCTTTCTATTTCCGGACCATGGATTGAAGAGCGATCAGTGAGGTGTTCAGAGGCTGGGAAATCTTTTTACAGCCTAAGCTTTAAACGTCTCCGCAGCGTTATCCCTGACCTGTCTGGTGTTTTGAATCATGAATAATTTGCTTTCTACTTCACAATTGTCTAGCACTTTGTTTTGGTCTTTCATATAAAATTCCAGCAAAATACATTTATGTTTGTGGTTGGAAAGTGGCAAAATAACGGAACAGTTCGAGGGGAATGAATACTTTTGTAAGCCGCTGCATATGACCCCACTGAAACACATTGCGGTTTCACAGAGTCAATGGCTGCATGCATGTTTTTATCAATGCAATTTGCAGAATACCAGGTGATAAATCCGGTGCGTCCTCTTCAAAAGGTCCAAATGAAATATGGCGTATCCACAAGTGACGGGAATCATTCTGGAGATGATAGTAATTCCGGAGCCATAATAAGTCCTCTGCGCTCAGCAGTCGTAAATAGAGCAGCAGAGAGGTCACTCTGTGTGGGACAGGGCTTCTCTACCTGGTCACGCTCCCTGCACATGAATAATTTCACACTCAGACTCACATTAGAGCACAGTTCAATCGCTGGCCCTTCGTTTCTTGGCAAAGGTGCTCACATAAAACAACCCGGGCTCAGACCGAACGGGCCGGGCGTGCTGAGTCAGTGTCCATTCCTTCCCCCGCTGTCCTACAGTGGAAGAGTAATAACCCCGGCGGAGCAAAAACATTTTTGCTGCAGTGGACTCTCAGCTCGCAGCCCCACGGCGCTTCGTTTGACGTATTACAGAGACAAACAGAGGCTGAGGTATGATGAAGGGGAAGATCAGTGGACTTTCTGCAGACCGCTCTGGCTGCGTTTCAATATATCCAGGGTCGCATGGCATTCCGTATCACAGTCGGCTGCACCGTTGCAGATTTGCACTCTATTTCCGCCATGTTTTCATTTTTGCAAAAAAAAAAAAAAAAAAAAATGAAACAGGTTAAAGGTTCGTTCAACGTTGTACTTTCAGGAAAGATGGCGTTAGTGTGACTAATCTATTGGATATTAGTCACCTTAGTGCTATGCTGATCCAAATCCAGTTGAGGATTGGTGGCGAGACTTATGAAATAAATAAAACATTATGTTCACAGATGTCCTCCATCCAATCTGACTGAACTTGAGCTATTTTGTTAAGAAGAATGGCCAAATCATTTTGTGTCTATATGTGAAAATGTGTTTGAGACAAAACGGCCCGCAGCTGTAAAGGCGGTTCTTCATCAGGCTGAACCAGAGGTGCTAAACGCCACACTTTCCAGATTTTTATTTTTAAACTATTTTCAACTCAGGCGTTATTTTACACTTTGATGCTGATACACTACCTTCCGTTGGTCTGTCATGTAAAATCCTAATGAAACACACAGAGGGGACGTTCACGGTGTACGAACACATGGCGTTTGGGGGACTGTGAGTCCAATTTTAGAACAACAATGTTGAGTGTTTGTGTTCTTTGGCACAGCACTACGGCACAACAGTCTGCATATCAAGTGGCTACGGCCAGGGCCTCCATCGCACTGCATCTAAACCACAGGTGGCAACATGCCAGTTTCCAGTCCTAAACAATCGCACACAAACAGATGACTGGCACCACGCTGGTGTTTTGTTCTTCCAGACACAGAGCTTCAGTTGTAGTTGGATTCATATATTTAAATCTGCATCACGAGAATCAATGACACTGCAAACATCTTAACAAATGTGTTTGGTGTAGTTTCTAGCGCAAATAACTTGGTACACTTGAAAGAAGTCAATAATTCCTTAATGTTGAAAAAGTCCTAGTTCCACTGGCAGATTATTTCACTAATAAGTCATTTTTCTCAAGTTATAAGTGAAATAATCTGCCAATGGATTAATATTTTTAATCCATCCATCCATCCATCCATCCATTTTCTTTCACCCTTGTCCCTATTGGGGTCGGGAGTTGCTGGTGCCTCTCCAGCTACGTTCCGGGCGAGAGGCTGGGTCACCCTGGACAGGTCGCCAGTCTGTCGCAGGGCAACACAGAAACAAACAACCATGCACACACACGCCGAAGGAGAATTTGGAAAGACCAATTAACCTGACGGTCATGTTTTTGGACTGGGAGGGAGCCGGAGAACCCGGAGAGAACCCACGAATGCACAGGGAGAACATGCAAACTCCGTGCAGAAAGACCCCAGGCCGGGAATCGAACCCAGAACCTTCTTGCTGAAAGGCAACAGTGCTACCAACTGCGCAGCCCAGTACTTTTAATCAATATTAAGAAATTATTTACTCAAAACAAGCTCCTACTAGATATCGATCTAGAACTAGATATAAATACTTGTCGCAATAATACATTTTGCTGGACGATAAATTTTCACAGTAACAATAATGTTGTTTTGAAATCCTTTTCAAGTAATACATTGATCATGGAAATAGAATGTAAGTTTGTCTTCTCAAACACTGATAAACTTTGGTTCTGTAAGGAACGCCTCACGCTGGAACTGGAAGATATTCAAAATCTCCGAAACATAAACGAAATAAAAACTAGCTGTACTTGGAACCAAAACCACAAACCAAATGGATTATAAATCCTCTGTAAACAAAACTGCCCTTCTGTCATCACAATGGAAATTATTGCGATTAATTGATTCATTGCTTATTGTACCAGACTTAGGCCAGATTCCACATGAGTGAAAACGTCGGGATGGTCATCACCTAAAAACAGACGCGTATCGC
Source organism: Poeciliopsis retropinna (assembly GCA_010277075.1). Taxonomy (NCBI): domain Eukaryota; kingdom Metazoa; phylum Chordata; class Actinopteri; order Cyprinodontiformes; family Poeciliidae; genus Poeciliopsis; species Poeciliopsis retropinna. The sequence continues at coordinate 1,123,619 of VMRM01000030.1, read as the reverse complement.
CTGCATGCGTCGTTGTCAATCTTCATTTTAACCTCAACAACCTGACGCCTGGAGACCCATTAAAAGCTGGAGGCCTGTGAGTGTCCTACAGTGCTGCTGCTGTCTGGCTAACGAGAGCAGCACACACGCTGCGCTCCACTTGCACGTACAGCCGGAGCTGTTTGGGGTCTGCCTGGCTGTTACAAACACAGGCCATAAAACCCGTCATTAACGGACGCTTCTTTGTTCAGACCCTTAGTGTGCTGAACAACCGACGGGACGCTTGTTGCCTGTTGACGCTTACTTACCTCAGCCTATCAGTCAAGAGAGGGACAGCAATCAATAATCCAATTACAATTTGGCTCTGACATTAGAGTCTACACAGCTAAAGAGCGGGTTAGTCTTTCTACAAGCAGCCATTTTCTGCCCAGAACAATGTGGCTTACTTTGAAGCTCTAAATCTATTTTTGCTTCACTTTAATCTGCCAGCAGGCACAATGATCTGATGCACCAGCCACCGAATGACAAAACGAAACGTTAGGAAAGAGGGAGGCGATCAGAAAAACACACATAGGACACGGGTAAGGTTTTAAAATCTGTTCTGACAGATCCAATCCAATTACAGGGCTCTGGGTAAGTATTTGGCTCCTTCCAGATGCTTTCAGATCATAATACTAATTTCTACAAAGAAAGTTTGTCAGGTGGTGATTTAATGTGTTTTAGAAAAGCTAACCCTACAATCAACAAGACTTATTGGGAACATACTTTACAGATCAATTGCTATCCATTAAAAATGTGCACAAAACTTTGTTGACAGTCCGCTCGAGTAGAAAGAAACACAACTTTGCAATCGTGGTATTTCCATTAAGCAAGAAATGCAATTAAAATCGAACGTGAATAAATTTGTTCACACAGAGTCATTCAAAAACATGCTGCACCGTCATCCTCCAACCACTTCCTGTTGCCGTCTTCGTCTTTTCCGGCAGTAGCAACATCTGAAAGTCTTTCCAAGTTTTGCTAAATATTTTAATTTCAATGCAGCTAAAACAACGACCTCATTCCAGCGGCAAAACCTTTTACAAGAGGTTTCTTCAAAATAAGCGGGTTTCCATAAAGCAAATTTGTTTTTGAAATGTCAAATTGCTCAACTTTTAGATTAATGGAAATGCAGCTAATGAGAGGCATTGGGATTTTCTGGAAGGTGTGTGTCCTGTTACATCAAATGACATGCTACGTACTTAACGTTAGTATTTCAGGGAAAGAACATCTTTAGCGATGTTTCCGGGCGAATCTTTAGAATGTTGCAAAAAATAAGATGTGAATTAGAAGTGCTCAGTTACAACCAGGCAACTCAAAGTGTCATTTCCTCAGATACAGATGCTACTCATGGCTGTAATAAACAAGATATAGAGGTTACAAACATGGACCAGACATTTGGACTTTTTGGTGCCTCTGGTAAGGCACAGATCCGCCGGTGGATCTGGGCATTATTCCAGCCTGAAGTGACCTTTCACCGGTCACTTCAGGCTGACAGCTTCTCCCAACGCGGGTGGGAAAGTTTACTACGTCAAAACTAATTCGGCAAATGTGTTTCTATCTCCCCTTTGGTGCTCTACCTCTTTTCAGAAAAGCCAAAATCCCTGTCGAACGAGTATGAGCACATACTTATAATTTTGCTGTTTCCATACACCTTTTCTAACGCGACACTTCAAAATGCACATAACAAACCGTTGATAGAAACACGGTTACTGTCAAACAAGGTGGTGGTAGAGTGATGGTGCGGGGTTGCTATGCTGCTTCAGACAGAGATTACTGGAGATCTGCTCTTCCAGCCATCAGTTTGTGATCTTATCCTCATGCACTTCGAACTGTGGAGCCAGAAAATGGTTGACAGCACAGTGGCGAGTCCACCTCTGAATGACTCAAAAGAAGCAGAAAGAAGGTCTGGAAGTGGCTCATTAGTCAACTAAAGTCTGGCTAAGATGTTACATGACACAGAACAGGCTGGTAATGCCGTAACTCCTTCGTCGTGACGTAAAAAGCTCACTGGCTCTCATCACAGGGGCGTGATGTCAGCTCTTCCCAGCACAACCTATTAGGTTTAGGAGGCGATTACTGTTTTCACATGATTACCCTGGAGTGTTTCTTGTCCTCTTTGTCTCATTCAGGCTGCATTGATCCAATAGGGTGAAGATGCGATCTCTAAATAGCGGCCTCGTCTTCGATCATCCCATCCCGTTCCTTCCTCCAGAGCTGCTGCTTTGGTATTTAATCAGCTGGGCAGGTATTTGCTGAACTGAACCCAGCTGCTCCTGTCTTGTGGTTTTTACTCAAGGCGACTCCGCTTTCACACATGGAGCTCGCCAAGCAATGCCGTCTTTAAACGGTGGTGGCAGAAAAAAAAACAGAGCATGCACATACGACTTTCTAGACGACGGAAACATGGAACACAGTGCGGGCGGTGGTGAGAATGGATTGATGTTTGTTATATTTATGCGTTGAAGGGAGAGGTTGGGGAGATCACAGCCAGGACAGAAGTGAGAAAATGGCAATCAAGTGCTTTTTAGTCTTGTTTTCAGTTCTTTAAAGGGGCAGTGTCATTATTTTCCATTTTCCCACCACAGTCAAGTAACTATTTTAGCTTCAGTTTCAAGAGAAATTTGATTTCATTATTTAAACTCTTGGAATTGGGTCTCTGTCTTTTTAAAAACTCCTGCTGGTTATAAAATTCCACCTTCAGGAAGTCATCACAACATCTCTCCTCTACCAACCTTTTAACAGTGTTTTTACTAGTGATGCACTGAGAAGTGGCTCATATCATGAGCTCAGCATATGCACAGTTCCACCCAGTGTTTGCTAATTGCTGTTGGCTAGTCTGAAGGAGCTAATTAGGGGAGTCGCAGGGCAGGGCTGGAAGTTTCAGCTCGGAGGAGGAGTTGATCAAGGTCCTACTTGATGCCAAATATGGGTGATAGACTCAAGGCAACAATGCCGGCATGTTTTGGATGAGGAGATAACACTATAACATGATGTAAAGCTGAAACAATTATTATTAATTATTAATAATTATTTAATGTATTTTAGAACGTGAACTGGCCACAATCCTGACTTGAGTCTGACAAATAATCGGTTGCAGAAGCTAAAGATTAGGGTGATGGCAACAAAGACTTGGACTTCATTAGTTATGGGAAGAGTTTGAGTCCAATAATATTGATAAAGATTTTTTCACACTTCTAAACCATCGTCTTCCTGAAAATGTGGCCTGTTATATTTTGCCAAAAGTGAATTTGGTAATAAAATTAGCACCTCTTTTTTCCCCAGGGATCATTTAAGCCAAAGGGGAAAAAATCATTTTTGGCAAAAATACGACTTGGTCTGTTATTTTAGGAAGGTGCCAAAGTATTTTTTGACATGCCATTTTTAATCCCTATATTTTTACGCTGTTTTAGTCTCATTGTCTGTCAAAAACAAATTGTTTAGTCGAATGAAAATCGTTCAAAATCAGCATCAGAGAGTGGCATGAATAATTTTGGGGCTAACTGTACGTCCATATTTAATGGTGCAAATCAGACACCAACAGGAATTAAATATATGTCGGTAAATAAACTCCACCAGGTGCATGCGGTGTTAAGTGTCATCTGCTGAGTCGTGAAGTCTCAAATATTTTCTTTATTATGCATCTACATATAAGGACACCCTTGTCGGTTCTGAATTGCTACTAGAAGGACTCTGTCTGAAACTTCAGGCTTCGTCGATACAGTTTTATTTAAAGAATAGAGAAACAACTTTGGATTTTTACCTCCTCTTTTCCTTTCTTTCTCCTTCTCTCTACTTACTCTGATGGCTATCGGCTAATGACAGGCTGCTGAGCTGCAAGAAGAACGGGAACGACACACCGCACTGTCTCTCGACTGTTACCAAGGTAACGTTGACAGACAGCCTATTATGCACATTATGTCAGCCTCCTAGTTGTTACTGTAAGTCAGTGCTCTACTGCCAGCCTGGGAAAGTTTGCTGATGCTCGCAGAAAGTGCTTTCCTCCTGGGAACCTAAACTATATGACTGCAAGCAAAGTACAAGACACAATATTCTTCCTAACTTTGCCTGTGTAGAATTCCACTTTTTTTTTTCCCAACTTATAGTACCTCCCATAATTGTGCAGTAAAAGAAAACCATAAAACGGTTTTCAATAGCTTTTACGGTTGTGTCATTAGACTTCCAGACTCCGCGCCTCGTGGAACCATATTGCTCCAAATGATTTTTCTCAAAATAGTTCTAAAAAGCCCAGTGTGGGGTGGGCATTTATCGTATCGATTATCATGTATCATGAGCCCAAACTGCCCTTATTGTCAATATTGATAGTTTTATTATTTTCTCCACTGTTTGTTCAATGAAAGCATAAATAAATACCAAAAGATACCGTGATGAAAATCACATGTCTTTATATGACTAAAGAAGCGCTTTACAAATGCAATTTTTTTTTTCCCAAGAGGATAATTTGTGTTTGTGGGGTTATGATTACCGTGCCACACAGTCACAGTTGTACAGTTACCTAAAAAGGATGTAATAAATCGTTTTTGTGGTCCCTTATATTGTTGTCACAATAGTACCGCATCACTCTCGCATGACCAAAGACATATCACATGACCATCCTCCTCCTCTTCACCTGCACAAACAAACAGCAACGAGATGAAAATAAATATTGGTTGTAAATATCTGCCCAGTTTATGTGTTGGGCCGATACTGATATGTTAAAAAATGACCAATATCGGCCGATACCGATGCTAGCGTTGATATATCGTGCATCACTAAATCTATAATTTACTAATTAGCGGACTTCTGAAAGCAATTGGTTACAAAGGATTTCCTTCTGTGGTATCAGAGTAAAAAGGCTTGAATAAAAAAAAAAGCAGGAGAGAAAACACAACATGATCAGTGTTTGAATGAAGACCTCGTGTAACCCCGTTTTGCTGCTGGAGGCAAAAACATCCCAGCTCCACGCTGATCACTGCTACCTACTAAGAGCAAGACATGTTTAGCTTTAGCTGTGGTTGCCAAATAAACAAAATGCAGTCTGAAGGCTAGGAAACAATTTTCCTCATTTTGCTCACACAGCAGATGGTAAACTTAGAATCGGGCGCCAACGTTATAAAACCAACCTGCCCTGACACATCAGTCCTGGCTGCCGCAGCCGGTGCGGCGATGCAGATTTCCTTTACAAAATTTATGCTCCTGAAAAGGAAGCAGGGAGGCCAAAGTCTACCTGAGCAGTTTCTGATAATGTGCATTGATTTGCTAATGGCTACGACCGGCACGGCGATGATGATGCAGCTTGTCACATGATCTTTTAAGTCATAAAGCTGCAGGTGTGCGATCAGCATCCGATGCTGGCAGCATCACACAGCGTCTGTGTCAAACAGTAAAAGCACCTAAAGGGACCCATCAGGTGTTGCTGCTTCTAGCTCTTGGGACTATTAAAAACACAGTTCTTCTCCAGAACAAAACAGGCATAAAACACTACTCAGAATTTAATGAGGAATTTCTTTCTTTTTTTTCTTTCGCTTCCATAAAACCATGAAGCCACAAGGTTGTAATAATCAATTCTCCACAATCAGTGAACATAGGCAGGGTGAGTGTCAGCTCCCCTGAGTCTGAAATTGAGGTTCCCAACAGGTGAGAGGTTGACTCCGATTCATGCGAATTGAAGGGTCCTCCAATTCATCAGCGGACCCTCAATTTTCAAAATTTCTCTAGGCTTCATCAAATTACGTTTTAACATTTAGCGCCTTGTGTTCCGGATGGATAATTATCTGTGTTGCGCTCTCACTTCTGCCAGCGATTAGCAGCACTGTAAACATGACCAGTGTTTGAAGATCTCTGCGACGGTGACGAACAGAAAGAAGCATCACCAAGAAATAGACAAAAAGTGTCAAAAGAATGGAATCTCTTCAAGCTAAATAGAAAAGATATTGCGTGTACTGCAAAACCAAATTTACATTTCACAATGCCATGTCTTCTAACAAACAACCACTACAATTACTCAATTGTCTACTAAAATAATTGTTTAACCCTAGTTGAGTCCTTCCTGTGAGTCAAGGGTCAGTTTTGACCTCAGTTGGAAGAGTTCATGTACTTTGCGGTCTCAATCGTAAGTAATGATGGGGTGGACCATGAAATGGATTAGGGCCTAGTCTACAGTCATGGGTACAGGTCTGTGGTGAAAAGAAATTTAGCCAAAGACCAAGGCTCTTGTTTTACTAGTTCATATTTGTTCTGACCCTTAAATGACCAGGTGGCCAGGCACAGCTTTATAGAGAGGATGGGGACGTACTTAATTGGGGAGAAAGAGGGAACTAATTACAATCACAATGTGTTTAGGATGTTATTAGGGGATGAAAGGATGGGCGTCAAAAGACTCACAAGAAAAAAAAAGGTTGCATCCATTTTTGGGCTAATATTTTTTGTGTGTCTTGCAATTCCACTGTGTGCCGAAGCACTCGACTTTCATTTCGTATTCTTTGAGTAACTCACCTATATACAATGAAGAGTAGTTCTTGTGGATGTGGCCAATGTGCAGCACACCCAGAGACTCTGAGTCTGAAGCCAAGGTTCTCAACTGGTGAAAGGTTGAGTCCTTCTAGCTGACAAATTAACAGCTGACCAATGAACCAATGGAGTCAGTCTTAACAGCTGACCAACAAACTAGTGGCCTTTTCCTTCATTGGAAGTATTCAAGTACCTTGTGGTCTCAATCACGAGAAATGATAGGATAGAAATTGATGAAATGGGTTTGAACTAGTCTATACTAGCATATAGGTGCTGTTCTCTGTGCTCTGACCCTCACCTGACCTGGCAGCTATGAACAGCTTTATAGAGGTAGTGGAGATATGTCACTTGGAAGGTGGGATACAGTCTACCCCTATATATGTCAAAGGAGTGCCTTGGAATTCCTCACAATGTGTTTATGACTTTGTAGGAGGATGAAAGGACAGATGTCAAAAGTACAAGACCCACCAGAAAAAAAACTTTTGTCCAGTTTTAGACTAATGTTTTTATGTACCTTGCAATCCCATCGTGTACCAAAACAAACACTTGACAATCATTTCGCATCCTTAGAGTGACTCACCTATATACAATGAAGAGTCTTTTTTGTGGACATGGTCATCGATGTATGACACTCCCAGAGGCTGGACGGGAGTGGCCCCGATGCCGAGCAGAACCTGAGCTCCGATGAGCAGAAGGTACATCATGTTGGTGTTGGCTCGGTTGCCGCAGTTAAACCCAGAGTCCCGATTCTCTGACCTGGTTTTGTTGGAGCAGATGACCCTGCCGTCCTCGGCATGCCATGAGTCCCCTGCCTCGTACTCATACTGATGAGTCAAAAACTCTGGCAGAGCTGAGAGCAGCGCCCCCAATGCCATGACAATCCCCCCGCAGCCAATCAGCCGGGGCCGGTGGGCCTTGGCGCCGAAGTAGCTGACGAACAGGATCAGGGCCAGGTTTCCGATTTCAAAGCTGCTGGCGATGACGCCCACATCGGCACTCTGGAGGTTAAAGCGTCTCTCGAGAGTCGTCAGGACACTTACCTAGCAGGAAAACAGAAAAACAGTGAGTGTTACAGGTCTTAGCCAGAACCATTCTTGTGACTTTATCGCACACAGTCTCTGTGTATTTAACCGTACTTGTTCATAGGATGCATTTTCAAGTCGAACTGAATGCTTTTCAATAAGAACATATTCTGGGACATGCAGAAAAATTATGCTAAGTACAGTATGCAGTATGTGTGTAGTATGTAGCTTGGTAACCTTTGGGTTTCATGGTAGGTCGGGAGTTGTTTTTAATATTGGTTCAATGAGAAGATTAAAGATTAGACCGAAGTCTTGAATGAAACTTAACCACGATTTAACCGAGAAAATCAGACAGAAAAAAAAAACAAGTTTTGTTATCTTTTAGGAAAGGGTTAGAAAGTAATTTCTAAGGCTTTGGGATTACAATGAACCACATCGAGAGCCATTATCCAGAGAACAGTGGTGAACCTTCTTAGGAGTGACAAGTCTACCTGCTAAAATCCATCAATACTTCATCCAGCAGGTCACTTGGAAATCAGAAATCTCCTTCAAGCCTCACTTGCCTCTGGTAAGATTGGTGTTCAGGATTCAGCAATCAGAAACCGAACTGTTGCAAGAGTTCAAAGGGCAAATCCACTACTGACCAAAAAGAACACAATGGCTTTTCTCATATGTGTCAAAAAACATATTGACGATACCAAACACATTCGTGGGGGAAATAACTCTATGGATTGATGAGATAAAAGTGGACCTTTTTGCTAATTATGTCCCATTCTGGCATAAAACTAACACCGTGCTACCTAGAACATCACGTCAAGACTCAGACATAGTGGTGGTAGTATGATGGTCTGGGCAGCATTCCTGATAAATTAAAACAACCACAATAAGTTCCATTTCCATGATTTTTAATTTTTCTCTCTTCTCTCTTTCTCTCTACCAAAAACTCTAACTAAAGTCTTAAATCTGGTCCCTGGGTCTCAATCTACTCCTTTTAGAAGGACAATTTTGTCTTTCAGAGACTTCAAAATTAATTTATTTGTTTGTCCGGTTGTTGTGTCTATTTATTTTATGATATCTAAAATGTTTTCCAGTTCCAGTGTTAAATATTTAATAGAATTTAAAGTTTGTTGGTCTTTGAGAATGTGCTCTTGTGTTATTGTGCCGTTACCATTATATGACTTACTGCTTGAAAATGGTCTCAAAACAACAATATTATCAGTAATCTGGGACAATTTATCATCCAGCAAAATGAGTTATCATGTCAGCCCTGGACATACGTTACACTACTGAAAGAACACATGTGACAGGATGTCATTTTACCGAAATACACGCCAGCATTCTGGAATAAAACATCATAAATCAGGGGTCTCCAAAGTTCATCCAAGGGACCATTTGTGGCCCTTGTCCAAAATTCATGGCACAGATTTATTTCACCACTCTAGTAATCAAAAATAGTTACCTTAAGTCATTCCAGTTTTTGCACAACGATGAAATTAAACCGGTTTAGGTGGGTTAGCTTGGAACTTCAGTGCAGACTGTCGATGGTGACATGCTTAAGATAACTAAAGTGAAAACCACATTTTTCTTTTCATTTTTTGTATCATGATAGTCCACAGCACCTCAAACGTCCAGAAACCTTAACTTTCGAGTTAACAAAAAACAGGGACTCATATCATGTTCTTGTAGCCTACAGTACATCTAAAAAAGATATTGTGTATTTAATTTGTTTAAATACACAAACAAATGTATTTCCCTCCGCCGGACCGGAACTGAGTGGGTCCGGTCCGGTCCGGTGGAGGACAACAACAACAGTTCTTTTGTTTTTGCAAAAGAACTGTTGTTGCATTTTTCAGAACAAAAGAGATGCTGTTTTAGGCTCACGTTTCAAAATGTTTGGACAGCCCTGCCCGGTTGTCATGGTGAACATGCCTGACTCAGTTCTAATAGTTTATACTTCAGGATGCACTGAAACACAACTACAAAAAAAAAAAAAAAAAAGTGTCCTTGTCCTCAATAAAATCTTGCACCGAACAGGCAGTACAGTAATCAGACTATGTCGAAAGCTATCAGAGGACAAACCAAAAAAAGAACAATAAAATAAAATAATAACTATAGCGACTTCCAGGAAGTGGTCAGATGATCCATTGGAGAGGATGAGGCTTCACTTCCAACTTAAAATGACATCGGAGATTTTGGATTACATGGGATGAAGTATGAATTCTGCCAGAGGTCATAAAGTCTCTGTCTCTCTCTCTCTTGCTCTGTGGATTTTTTTTTCTTTTTAGCTTGTTTAATCATTTCCTTCACTACTTGGAGCAAGCTGCTGCTGATCTATTAATACCAGAGCAAGGAGGAGGCTCTGTCAAAGGAAATGTGATGTTAATGAGGAAAAGAAAAATCTCTTGTGTCTTGTGTTGTGGAGATCACGTCATCTCCTGGGCCTGTGTGTGTGTGTGTGTGTGTGTGTGAGTGTGTGAAAGGCCTCCTGCATTATTTACCGAGGCATTTCTGTGCAGAGAGCAGCAAGAGCCGGTAGGAATGGACGAACCTCCAATTTCATAACCTGCTTCCATACTGTGCACAGACGCATAGAGATATGATCGCCAAACAGCGTGGAGCACATTGGCGCTGTGACGCTGTCTGGTGTCGCACACACACACACACGCACGCACGCAAGCAGGCCCTGATGGGTGAAGCAGCAAGCCATCAATCAATGGCCGTGTTTACTGAAGGATGCCATTATGGTAATGGGATGGGGAATAATATGGCACCGGATGAGGCGCCGCATCTTTCTGCCCGCGACCCTCCGTCATCACTCGGACACGTCTGAACTCACCAGATAGGCGCCCACGGTGCCCTGCGCCAGCATGAGCGCGCATTCCGCCACCAGGAAAATCTTGATGTTGGAGAAGCAGGAGGTCTTCTTCTGGCTGTCGTCCTGCTCCGGGTCGTCCGCGCTGCTCCTCTCGGTGCAGATCTGGCTTTTCACCTGCATCCTTCCAGCTCAGGCTCCGCTGGGGTCGGTCGGCGTGGAACTGAGCGGGTCCGGTCCGGTCCGGCGGGAGGGCATCTGGTTAGGATGGCCGGTGGAGCCGCGCGACGCCGCGAGAAGGAGCCGGACTGAAGGCGCCTCTTCCGGACGGAGCGTCTCTGGGGCCGGGGATGCGGAGAGGAGCACAGTCCGCCCAGGAGAACACAAACACAGAGACCGTCACAGACATCTCCTCTTCCTCCTCCTCCTCTTCTTCTTCCTCCTCCTCCTCTGTCTCCTCCTCCTCACCAGTCCTCTCGGTGGATGTCAGCCTACGTAGCTGAGCGTATATGGATGACGGCTTCCAGGACGTACGATGACTGGATGTTGCTTCCCCACATCCGGGATGCTGCATTAGCACCCAGAGAGTCTTGCTGCGCTCTCAAATTTTAAACAGCATACGGTCCCATCAGGGTTTTGTTTCTGTTTAGTTTTTCAGATTAAAAGCACCTTTTGGAAAATGATGCAAGTATTAAACATGCTTTTCACTTAAGACCGCAATCCTGTTTTTAAATGATTATTTTTATTGGCCAGTATAATAACTCAGTCTTTAATGTTGTATTTTATTTAACTGTGAGCAGAAAATATATTTTTTAAAATAGTATGCCGTCTTTGAGTCACACAATGTGACGAACATGACGCGACTCGATGTAATGTTGAGTCATGTAACTTCAGATTGCTTTATTGGAGGTTATAAATGTCATCTCCGATTTCGATTCCGATTCAAAGGGTTTTTGCGATTTCCTATGTTCGATATGTTTGTTTCACATATTTACATGTATTTACTCCTAGGACACGTCTGGAAATAGGCCTACAGAAGTATTATGGTACTTGTTTTGATCTCTTCAGGCCTACAGTGGTCGTCAATGGCGTCAGTTATTTATTTATTTATTTATTTTTGTGAAGTGCCTTGAGATGCCGTGTTATGAATTGGTGCTATATAGGTAACCTGAATTGAAATGAATTGATGCCTGAAGGAGGAACTGGCTCACTATGGCTGTCATGCAGGAAGAACACCTGCTGGTCGGAGGCCTGCTGCCCCCAGTGGGCTACTTGGATGTAACGCATATGATTTATTTTCCTAACATTTTTTTTTTTAATGACAGGCTTAAACACAAAAATAAAAATAAAAACTGCTGTTTGTTATCAAAAATACGTCAACATCCAAAGCAGAACCACCAGATTGCCCCGGTCATAACATATTTTTCCATGCATTCATAATGCATTCATAAAATGATTTCTCATAATGCAGTAGGAAGGAAATGTGTAGATCTATGTTTCTCTACAGTTCTTTTCATTGCACAAACAAAATTGATGGGGAAATAATATTTTGACAATCTGTATATCAGATAGTTTTTATAAGCACATAGAATATTGGCTAAGCTTTTTCCCCCTTTTTCTCCATTTCTTGATTTTTGTTGCACACTTTCAACATGTTTTTCATGATATCCACAAGGGGGTGCTGTTGCTCCCTCACTTCCACCGACTCGGACGCAGACTCACTGAGCGCCTCCTGAGTTTGTCACTCATGAAATTGTTTCACTCACAACATGGGAAAAATGTCTTGTTATAAGTGAAATACCCTGCTACTGGGACTAGTACGTTTTAGTGAATATTAAGGGATTATTGGCTTAAAAACAAGCTACGATATCTTGCTGTAAAGTTCATTGCAAGTTAGTTTTGTCTTATTTGAAGTGAACTAATCTATTTCCTCTAGGAATGACGACCAAAAATACTTGGTAAGATTTTGAGTTTTTGAAGTGTGTTTATTTACTAAAAACTTCCCACATTTATTTATTTATTTCTGACTCATTGGGAACACTGTAATTATACCGAACTGGCAATTATTTTGCTTCCAAATGCATTGACTAATCACAACAAATGAAGAAATACATAATAAATAAGTTGTTGACCTTGGAAAACCAAATAATTTCTTGTCCCTTTTCTAATATCTCTTAGGAATATAACCTTTATAACTTAAGTAAGGCCTTTATATGAGCTTTATGCTGTGTTGACAGACATGCCTGGTTTTGTGCAAGTATAGCAGGGTGAGTAAACTACATTTTGTTGACTTTTTTTTAATCTAAAAATATTACAAATCCACTTGAAATAAATTAATGAAAAGTCTACTGTTTGTCCAAAAGGCAGAAATAAAAATATGGAGTAATAAAAAAGTAATAGCAAAGTAAAAGTAATTTTAAAAAAATACCTAAAAGGACCACGTTCTTATAATATCAAATATCATCACCACCATGCAGCTTTTTTTTTCTTTTTTTTCTCGCAATAATCCTCAAACAATTAAGACGCCCCATCAGGACTGATTCAATAGCATCTGAGGGAGGGACGATCCATCAGGTGAAGTGTGGACTCAGCAGACAGGGCGTCCATTTCTCACTGCGTCTCTAGGAGTTGTTCCGGTGATTTAGGCTCCAGCGCGGTGTCTGCTGATGCAGAGCAAGCCTACTGAGGACATTATTTTGGGACGCCTCTTAATCACAAGGTCCACTGAGAAGAGCCTCATGATGCATTTGTGCTCAGGAAAACCACTAAATAATCAAACGCGGATGAAGAAGATAAGTAACGTCGCTCCCCCAAATACAGAAGGCTGGATGTTTGCTTTTCTGTGATATGGATTAGCCAGAGAATGTTTGAAGATATATATATCTCTCTCTATATATATATATAGATAGATATATATATATCTATCTATATATATATATAGATAGATATATATATATACATAGTGCTTCCTAAAAAGAGAAATGCTATGACATACTGGTACAACAGCTGCCTGTGAAGCACAACCTCCAACAGCTATGTGGTGTTTTCTTATGTGATTGGTCAAGAGTTCACCAGCTATGGGAGGCAGACCATTGAGACCAACATGAGGGCCTTCGCCAGCGGTACTTGCGTTCGCTTCCAGCAACGTACCAACGAGCAAGACTTCATCAGCGTTGTGAGCCGTTTTGCCCAGGTCTGAACTGGGCAAAACGGGAGGCATGCAGGACTGCATCTACAGCGGGATCGCCATGCACAAGCTCAACCACGCTCTGGGCTTCCAGCACAAGCAGACCAGGAGCGACCGCGACTCCTACGTCAGGATCAGCTGGCAGAACATCATCCCAAACACCGCCTACAACTTCAGTAAGCACGACACCAACAACCTGAACACTCCCTACGACTACTCCTCCATCATGCACTACAGAAGAGACGCCTTCGCCATCGCTTATGGACTGCAGACCATCACCCCAACCCCCAACGCCAGAGTCCAGATCGGCCAGAGGCAGGGGCTGTCCCGCTGGGACGTCTCAAGGATCAACATGCGCTACAGCTGCTAACGAGATGAATGAAGATGCTCTCAAAATATTTCAGAAGTTCAGGTGAATCTATGATTACCTGGAGTTACTTAAATAAAGGAAATGTAAAAGTACTTATTAGGGTTTTGTGTTTTTTGTTCAGTACCAGAAGTATATGACATCTCCCGAACTAATATTAGGCTGGGTGTCAAATTGTATTCTCCAAAAAAATGAGCATCAACAAGGTCTACCATTGATTCTTGATGACAGATTGGTGGTGTGGCGCCACTGCCATCGAGATTAACCACAGTTGATGTCAAGAGTCAGGCCTGAATAGAATTGACATGAAGAATCTGCCTAAAAACACGAAGCAGGTGAACAGCTCTCAAAAAGAAACTCTTTATGTACCAAAGGAAATTCAAGATCAGATGAAAAAGAAATTATACTAGTACAGAAAAGATTGTGCACCAGTTCTTGAGAAGTTGTTTGACACCAGTGAGTGTATATATATTTCTTTATTTTGTGACTGAGGTGAAAGGAAAACAGAATTGTTTGTTTTTTTTTTTAAATTGATCATCTTTCTTACAATATGCTGTTTTCCCCCCAAAGCATTTTCCATACGACCGTATTAAGAATCATGTGAAGTAAAAAAAAAATTTAAAAACTACAAATCAGAAACGTCCAAAAACATACAATTAATGCAATGTTAATTAAATGGTTAAAAAACAACAACAACAACAACAACAGACCAGTAACATGGGATTCACATGACTGAAAATGAAATCATTTTAAAAAAAGAACGATTTCCGTTCAGCGGTTCTAACGTCAGTTGTTCCGTGTATAAATCTAAAAGGACCCAGAAATGCTCCATATCAGTGCGTGTTTGTTTTGTTTGAACAAAGCGATGGAACGTGTCTGTTTGTAGCTCCTCAGTGAAACAGGTGTTCAGATCCTAAAGCCCAGCAGGGGTGTGAAAATGAGGGCAGGGGGATGGTGGTGTTTTCATCTCCCTCTATAAAATGTCTGCTTTATAGATACCAGACTGGGTGCTATTATCTTTGAATGGTTGAAGGCTCCACTTAATGAAGCTTTTTGTGCTTTTGTCCTCTCTCCAACTACTTTTGCCACATCATGGAAACATTTCCTGCACACTCTGCCATGCCCTTCATTAAACAAGAGGAAGATATTTCTAAATCTGGACTCTACTTGCTTGAATTCTGCACACAGGAAAGAGTAGTCATTACCAGTATTGCTTTTGTAAGAGATCTATAGAAGATAACATATAATACTGTGCTTCAATTCAATTTGCCACAGCATACATTTTTATATTTTAGAAAAGACAGACAGACTTAGGGTCTCGTCCGTAATGTCAGTAGCTGCCAGCAAAGCAAACTATCATTTGAAAGCTGCTTATTCCTTTTACTCTGCTTATTTGTGTCTGATACTAACAAAATCCTTGATGACCTGAAGCAGGTAAGGGTGACAAAAAGCAAAAACATACATAAGAAATCAGAAATGGTTCAAACACTTTCATATCGCCACACATCCTGATGTTTGAGGGTTTGTGTCAGCAGATGGCAGCAAAACCTTTTCGAATAACTATCCTCAACTCCCCTTCAGAACCCAAAACTGTTGTGACTTTGATTTGTACATTTATTTTATTTTTTTAGCACTGTGTAGGCAGTTGGTACCTCATGACCTGCTATAAAACAATTTCTCTACAAATTTTAAGCTGTTTTTCTCCTTGGGATTTCTTTTATTTACTATTATCATGTAGCATTTGGACTGTTTCTAGAAGCAGTAGAGACCCAAAATGGATGTACAAAAGTGATCAAAATGTGAATTTTCCGTAATAGGTCCTTTATATATCAAATCAAGTATCCCACTTCATTATAAATTTGTGCTCTTCAAAGGTTCAAACTATATTTTAATGTTGTGATTCTAATGTTATTCACTGGCATTTGCTACTGGAGCTAACCAGACTATAGGATGGTGCTCACTCAGAAGGTTACTGGTTGAAACTCCAGGAGTCACATTCACCCAGTACATCCGGAGTGTTGATCAACTGCGATGGGCAGGTGGTCTTCCCAACTTGTAACTGGACTCCTGAGGTCCAGAGTTCAAGTCCTGGACGAGCCCCCACTTTGTTATGGCTTGGCTCCAGGACCATGACAAATAAAGGAAATCGATGCATGGGATACCTCAAAATTAGATTTATATGAGCAAAATCAATAGAGAAGACAGGGCAAGGATGTAAAGTTCTTCTGGAGACACTGAAGGCCAGCTGCAGTTCTGATCAGCACCAATTAGAAGCACAAAGATGTTAGAGAGACCCAGGGGGAAGGCCTTGGGCTGAAACAAAGGGTTTCTGGAAAGTGTTGACAGCCCAATTAATGGATCTATTTTTCTGTGTGAGATTATACCACTGCGGTAAAGTAGATAGCGGGCGTGTCAATTCATCTGACTCTGTGAAAGCTTTATTTATTTGAGGATGATGAATTTCTGCCAACATCACTGAAAGCAGAGTTGATATGCGCTGCATGTGATAAGCCTACTTGGGGAGAGAAAGCGGTGCATTTTGTGCAAGAATGCAAAAAAGGTAAATAAATAATTCAAACAAGTGTCTTCCAGATAAGGCCGCCATAAATAATATGTGTGTGTCGTTTATCACTAGGTCCTGAGTTAGTTTTCATTGTGTTCAGTTTATCCGAGCATGATCCCTTTTCACATGTTCAGACACAACCATGCGCATTACACTTGACTTTTTTTTATTTCGAATTATTACTTGTTTTAAATACATTCACATCATTCCTGTCATTTATGTTAATGGTAATGTAATGCTCAAGTGTTTTCTGTTTAGTGTAATTGTTATAGTCAGTGCTTTTTTCACAGATTCTTATTTGCAAACAATTCTAAAAATTACATTTCCTTTGACATCAGAGTTGTGCACTATTTAGATCGGTATGACCACATCAAAAGCATATAATTAAAATATGCGGTTGTGATGTTTCAAACTGTAAAAAAAAACAAAAAATCAGCACATGTTAAAAAAAACAAAAACAAAAAAGAATAAATAAGCATTAGCTCAATACACAAAATAGACACCAGACATTCTCTCCATGAAATGCTAACTCTTCTGCCCTAATTCCAGTGATATAGAGAAGTCAGTCGGAGACAGATTTTTTTCAGTCTGACCTAGTTTTTCTTTTAATTTCATCGGCCATTTTAACCCCTGAATAAGCTTAACGGCAACAGAAAGAAAACAGTAAAGAGAGGAAAAACAAAGCAAGCGAATAATGTGAGATTCAGAGGAGGAAGCACACAAGAGGAAAGAACCTTTGCCAGATGTAGGATAGTAAAATTAGCTTGCAGCCGGGAGCAATCATTGATATTACTTCCTGAACTGTGGAGGCTCTTTGTTCACAACAGGACAACATGAAACTTCATTTTTGGTCTAATGTAATTAGTTCTACATGTGGAGTCTCAACACTTCCAACCTGGTAAATGTCAAGCATTGTTTAATCATGCAAAGTACAGGCTGGTATGTCATTTGCACCTGTTGCTCTTTTAATCAGGGTTTAAGCATAAGCCCAGATATACTTTACTGGATCAAATTTTTAAAAAGTGTGGTATGCATTTGTGCTCAGACTTGTTTACTTTAATACCTCCACTTTAAAGACATTGGTGGCCTTTGACCAGATAAACAGTAAATGTTTATCTAAGATAATAGCGACACAAATTGCATACTGACAGATGCACCTGACAATCTTGCGCCATTTACATTTAAAGGGGCAGTGTTGTGTATTTTCCAGGCACATAGTGCCATTTTATAGCACAATCCAGGAACTGTGTTAACTTGACTTAAAAGACATTTGACTTTGTAATTTAACGCCTTAAAATTCAACCTCTGTCTCTTTAAGAAGCTCCCGCTCTTTCTGAAACTCCTCTTTCAGAAAGTCATCACAACATGGCTCCTCTATTAATCCTTTAACAACTTTTTTTTTTAACCAGAGTTTCACTGATAAGTAGCTAATTTAATGAGATCAGCAGATATGCAGTTCTATCAGGTGTTTGCCAATTGCTGCTGGCTAGTCTGAAGGGGTTTAGTGGGGGGACAGTTACTCTGTGAAGTGGAAGCTTGGAACTTGGAATCTGCAGCTCTGAGGAGGAGCTTCGTCTCAAAGGCGGAGCTAGACCCACCCAGGCGTTCAGCACAGTCGAATGGTTGCCGCGGGAGATTAAAGGATTTCTGAAACATGCATGAAAGAATCAAGGCAACGCTCCATGTATGTCTTTAATGAGGGGATAACATTATGACATAATGGCAATTTCAAAAAAGTTGATTTTACATAAAAATCTTCCTCTTCTATGACTAATATCTGACAAATCTAAGAAATTTTGTAAGGAAAAAAAACATGAAATCTTAGCTCTTGCTGTTTCTAGGTTAAGCTCACAGTGATCAGTGCTGTGCGAGACGAAACATTTGAAAAGGTCACGCTGTGTTAAACGCCACTTTGAAATGGCAGAGCCAGTTAGCAGAGATTACATCTCGGAGCGTGTCCAAAGTGGCTGCTCTGTCTGTGGCGAGCTCTAATGACTGCTATCTTTGCACTTTATCTGCAGGTGACTGGAAAATACATTGACTTCAGTAACAAACTCGGCTGCCGGAGCGCAGAGCCGACACAGCCCAACAAATTTAACACTGACTGGAATAACTGTGTGAGCGTATCCAGGCAAAAATGTAATTAGCCTTCTGTTGATTTATCTGCTTCAAACATTAGGCTAGAATTTTGAAAGATAAACTGGTTCCTGTCTGGAGCCAAAGATTGTCTCAATAATATAAACCACACTCATCTTAGAGATCATGAGCAAATGCTATTGGATGTTTTCAGCAGAACCTGAAGAAAAAAGAAAAAAAAAATCCATCATATCTTTTTTGTAAATACGTTGTCTAAAATGTGAACTTTCTCAATAAATTAGATTTCTTCAGATTTCTCCAGAAAGTTCTTAAAAACTTTGAGTTTTGCCAAGTGCTGTTATGTCTGTGGGGTGTTTGCTGCAAAAACACAAATATGAAGAATTTAACTTCTCGATTTTGGTGCAAATTATTTATTACACCTGAAGTAACACAAAGCTGACTTACAAGTAATTTTTCAGGGAGATATGAGAACCTGTTTTAAGTAATTAATTCTTTGGTACAGATTTTTAAAGGGTGACAGTTCCACTGGCAGATTGCTTCACTTATAACTAGACAAGTGAAACAACCAGTAAAACCAGCATTTTTTTAATCAATATCAAGAAATTATTGACTTCTCCTTGCAGGTTAGTTTCGTCTTCATTCGAGTGTGTGCGCTTAGATATTTGCACTAGAAACTGCACCAAAAATACTTGGCAAGACATTGTGAGTTTTGCAGTGCGGATGTTCACCTGATTAGCCGAATCAGTCGCGCTGCCTTAAATCTAAAGTGGCCCGTTTCTGCCCATTAGTTGGGACATTTGTTGTCAACTCACACTATAAAACTCAGACTTCCCGCTTCTCAGTGACGCCTGAGGCGACTCCGTTGGTTCTGCTCCAGAGGTTCAGCTGCGTTCCAAACTGTCCTGAACTGTCGGCACCGAGCGCAGAGTTCAGGTCTGAGCTCTTACCTGTACTGTGTGGGTGTAAGGTTGTAAATGCCGGCCCGTCTCCACCGAGTGCTCAGGAGTGTCAGCTGCCAGCTGTCAAAATGACATAAGGCCTTCAGATTTTTGTGTCACTGTTTTAAGAAATAAAAAGGTCAAATATGGATAATAATCGGTTGGCAACACAAATGGGAGTGAGCAAAGATTTGACCTAGAGAAAGAGAAGTTCTTTTTTTTTTTTGAAGAGCAGAATTTATTTTATTTATTTAAGCAGAAATAACAGGAAGTTAGGCAAGAATTTTTGGCAACTCTACTCAAAAGGCAGGACTACTTCAGTGAAATAAAAAACAGCAATCCAACAGATAACCCACATAAGAGTATAATCATTTTTTGGAAGAAAAAGTGGTACTCAAGCGCTGACTGACCGTTTGATTGTAACATCTGATTGTATTTTTAAAAATTATATAATCAGACACACAACATCAAGAAGTTACATGCTCTCACTGGCATTTTTAAAAGGTAAAATAAATAAATTTGCAAAAATAAATTGTATTGAGACTGAAG
Source organism: Poeciliopsis retropinna (assembly GCA_010277075.1). NCBI lineage: Eukaryota > Metazoa > Chordata > Actinopteri > Cyprinodontiformes > Poeciliidae > Poeciliopsis > Poeciliopsis retropinna. The sequence goes on along the minus strand of VMRM01000030.1, from coordinate 1,103,559 downwards.
ACAAACTTGGGCGCAGGTATTCTGTTAACTTGGTTAGTTTCCATCCAAGACACACCGACTCATATCCAGTTATGTCCAGTTCCTGCTGTAGACTGAAAAAAGAAAATAGTAAACAGAACTGATCTTTAAAAAATGAGCAATGTTTTGCTTTTCTTTTGCGATAGGCAAATGTTTCCCAGACTGATTTTTCAGTTAATTTTTTTCTATGTTTTGGTTAAAAATACATTTAAAAAACTTGCATGTTTAGTTTTTTGTTGAGCATCTACAAATAAAAGAAATCATAATGACATTGTTTTTATGTTTTTAATTTAAATAAGAATCCAATTTTGTGGTCTTTGCATACTTTCTGTCTGACTATTTTTGGCTTATGGGCAAAGAGTTTGAACACCAGTGTGATCTGTGGGTGTTTAGACTTTGTTTCATTTGTATTTCTGGTTTATTACTTCTGTTATTATTTTAGATCTTCCATTTTAGTTTTTTCCCTGCTTATAGATTTGATTATATTCTTTTGTCCTTGGTTCTTGTTCAGATTCGTTATTTTCATTCATTGTTTGTAATTTTCAGGCTCCTTCCCTTTAGTTTCCTCCGCTGTTTTTTACTCTCACATCTCCCTCAGCCTGCCATTTTCTTCCCCTTTACAGCTGCTTCTTATTCCCTTGTTTTGTCTCCACCTGCTCCCTTGTCCAGCTTCATCTACTCACCTCTAATTAGCTCTTGTGATGCTCCACTCCCTTCTCAGTGTGCATATTCCTCTTTCTGTGACATTTCACTCATGATTTCTTTTAGTTGTTACATTAAGGATTCATATTTGTCAATAAAAAAAAACTTTTATTAAATTAAATTAGATAAATATTTTCCTTTCAGCGAGGATTATTCTGACACGGAAAAAAAGTGGAATCACTTTCACCGTGAGCCAAAAGCAGCCAGTTGTTGTGATCAGCACACATTAATCTTACATTAGCACGGCTGTTGAACAAAGCAGCTGTTGTTCCGTGAACAACATCTGTTTGCTGACGTAACTGGGAGAACGCGATGCGCTGCCCACTCACCAGACAGGACATGATGCAGGTGGACAGACCTGAGACAGATCGCTGAGCTGTCAGACTTTGGGCATCAAAGCCGAGGGGGAGAAGCCGTGGTTCCAAGGCAGAAAACCCAACATCTTGTTTTAAATCAGAGCTCTGTCAGCAAACTCTGGGCGCTTAATTTTAGCCAAAATTAGCAGCTCAGCTCGAGCGTGACTGATATAGGCCCTAGCAGGTGACCCCACACATTAAAGCAACAGCTCAGTCATGGGTCACTACAGCCCTCTGTAATCCTCCCCCCTGCTCCTCCATTAAGCCAGAGGATGTCCTGTCGTCTTGTTTGTCCTTGACCGGAACTGCTGACTGGACTGGTCAGACCACTCTGGATGTCACTATTACAATGTGCACACAGGAGTGAACAGCTAACGGTTAGCTGACATTCTTTTAGAGGAAAAGTACAAAGAGTTGGAAAAGTAATCTCTTGATTTTTTTTGTGTTTTTTACAGATTGTCTCAATGTGTTTTGTTGTGAAAGGACACAAAGTAGTGTGATTAAAGCAGCTTCATAAGCTGCAGCAGATCCAGAACGCTGACGCTCCTGTTCTGACTAAAACCAGGTAGACAGAGCACATCAGCTCAGGTCTGAAGTCCTTAGACTGGCTCCCTGTAGCTCAGAGAATAGACTAGGAATCACTGAATGGTTTAGCACCTTAAAGATCTGCTATTGTTGTATTAACCTTCCTGCCCTCTCAGGTCTTCTGGTTCTGGTTCTGCTCTGCATCCCCAGAACCAAACGAGGAGAAGCAGCATTCAGCTTCTAAGCACCACAAATCTGGGAACCAACTTCCCAGAAAACTGCAAAACATCTGAAACACTGTTCCTTTAAATCAAGATTAAAAACCCACCAGGTTATTTGACGATGATTATTCTTGATGATGGCATTTGACAAAGTACAAGGTTTATTGCTCGTTCCATAAGCGACTGTATTATGTTTCTATCATGCAGAACACTTTGAACCGCCTTGGTGCTCAAATGTGCTGTATAAGTAAACTTAACTTGACTTAAACTTGAATTAAAACTGAACTGCTGCCAGTCACTGGCTGCTAAAAGCTTGACTGTCTGCCCAGATCTCACACGGCCCGGCATCGGCCCACAGCTGTTTGGACCTCCAGCTGTGTCCATGACCTTGCATGAGTCAAAATGTGGGTCATGGAGAGGTTAGCTTAGTTGGAGTTAGCTACAAATCACTTTCATTTCTGGTAGTTTAGTTTTATTTCTGAAAGCATAAGCAGACTAGCTAACTGGTTTTGTTATGGAAGTGATTAATTATTTTCACAATCAAATCTGACTGGATGACTAATGGAGACCTCTGGATGTGCAAAGCTGGATGACACAAAGGAGACGGAAGTGGTTCACTCATTATGCAATGAGAGATTGCATAATGAGTGCATTTTATTTATCACATCAAATTTAAATAAAATGCACATTAGGGTTGTAAATGTATAGAAAAAGTACATATGGGGGTGGATACTTTTGCAAAGAACTCAGTTTAGATGAGCTAATAAAGGCCAGACCATGTGAGTTAAAGGGGCAGTATTATGAAAAATCAACTTTTTGAACTTTACATCATGTTACAATCTTATTCCCTCATCAAAAACATTCCTTTAGCGTTTTGAGTCTTTCATGCGTGTTTGAGAAATCCTTTAATCTCACATGGCACAATGTTCAGCTGTGCAAAACACCTGAGTGGAGCTAGCCCCACCTTCAGGGACCCAGCGCCTCCTCAGGGATGCAGTTTCCAAGTGTCCACCTCACAGAGAAACCCCTTCCCCTCACAGCTCCTTCAGACTAGCCAGCAGCAATTAGCAAACACCTGGTGGAACTGCACATATGCTGAGCTCATTATACAAGCTGCTTCCCAGCTGGTAAAAACGTTGTTAAAGGGTTAATAGAGGAACCATGTTGTGATGACTTCCTGAAGGTGGAGCTTCAGAAGGAAGAGGAGTTTTTAAAGAGACAGAGGCCCAATTTCAAGGCGTTAAATTAGGAAGTAAAATTACTTTTCAGTCATATTTGATATACATGGCATTTTTATAACAACTGAAGGTAACATAGTTACTTGATTGTGCTATGAAACGATACCATGTGTTAGGAAAACACATAATACTGCCCCTTTATGTACCCCGAGCAGTTCCTTAAGCTCTTTAATGACCAAACGCCGAAGCCATTTGCAGACAGAGCCTGTATATAAGATGTACAGTGAGAACAATAAACTCATTACCCACCTTCAAATCTGGATTCTAATGATCCTTTCACACATGCATATGGGTGTTAATGTGAGTCCAGTAACAATGACAAATAAAAGTTACATTTCTTGCTTTTGTTTCTCTTCACATATTGCTTTCTGTGCGCCCGCCCCCATCGTCAGTGGCTGCATTCATTCAGAGCCTGCTGTCGGTGGACTTTTGCTCATTTGGCTCACAGCTGCCGTCCCTTCCACCCTTCTCAGATCCTCCAGCCAGAGCGCATTTCATGGACTCCGCCGTCGCCGGCTTGGCGTCCAGCCCGGAGATCACGGCGGCCCTGCTGTAGCGGCTCCTCCGCCTCCTGTTGAAGCGCACGGTGAAGAGGCCGTAGATGATCGGGTCCAAGCAGGTGTTGAAAAGCCCGAAGATAAACAGGATGTGGGTGAGGGAGTGCGAGACTTTCCCCTCCAGGTCGTCGGGGAAGAACCAGTACCAGAGTCCCAGCAGGTAGTACGGAGTCCAGCAGACGATGAAGGAGACCACGATGACGACGCTCATCTTCAGAGTTCTCATCCGCGCTTTTGGGATATTGTTCTTTGAGCAGCGAAGGCGCGGCTCATCAGAGGACACTGAAGGGGAAAATCGGGAAATTATTGTCCTTGTTGCAGGTTGCAGCAAACTCACTGAGTAATGGCTTTTAAAGGTGAACGCTCCTGCTAAAAGGCCAAGTTTTATTGTGTAAGGGAAGACACTGGGACACAAAACTTCATTTTTACACTTATATCATTACATTCATCCTGTCCAATTAGACTGTTATAAAGTAAGTGTGCAGACTGTTAAAATGAGGCTTGGCTAAAGCATCTTCTGATTTTGATTCAGCATTCAGGTTTCTTAAGTTAACACCTAAAACGGAGTATTATGGCCATAATAAGAACAAACAAAATAATAAAGAATACATTTATGAGAGCAAAGTAATACATTTATGAGAATAAAGCCATAAAACTCAAGAACAAAATCAAAATCATATGAAAATAAAGGTATGCTATTTCATGAATAAAGATATAATGGGACTTTATTCTTGTAATACCACACCTTTATTCTTATATTGTTTTGACTTTATTCTCATAATTATATATTAATATATATCTTTTTAGTTTTCTTAATGTGGCCCTAATACGCTGTTGAAAACATCTACCATAGTGAACCTGAAATGTTCAGCTATCCCCCAAGACTGTCTCAGTTTTATTCTTTGTCCAAATCCAAAACATAGGGATAAATTGAGCTCTTTGGACAAAGGTATCAGTCAGGAGAAGGTGACAAAAAGCCACAGAGCTTCACATTAACAGGGGGTTTTACACTTTTGAGAAAACGTAAATAAGATCAGACTCCACTCTAGATACGTTGCTCTAGTCACAGATATGTCTGCTGCACGAAAGCAGAGAGTTTTCAAATAAATACATGGAGTTGAGTTTCATAATGTATCACTTTATCTGTAAGTGCCTCTTCTTAAATGGTTTCAGGAATATAAAAATAATATATTGAACAGGAAAAATGATTCTTCCTAATAACATTTTCTTTTTTTTCTTCTATATTGCAAGTTAGCGAACCAGAAAAAGATAAAATATTAGACTTAGTAAACATGAGTAAAAAATAAAAAATCTCAATAAGTATTTCTTTGGTTCTACATTGATATTCTATGTCTTCTTTCTTGTTTTCATTTAGGACTAGGTTTCAGGAAGCGAACGCTGTTTGGTTTGCGTAGTTACCATTCTTTTTTGTCATCTGCTTGGAGATGTGGATGAAGATCCGACTGTAGCAGACGATCATGATGGCCAGAGGCAGCAGGAAGAGCCAGGAGAAGGTGAACATGTTGTAGGCCGTTTCCTGCCAGTGAGTGACGAAGCTCCCCCTAGTGGTGCACTGAGTGAAGTTTGCTGGGTAGGTAATGGTCACGTTGTGGAAAATGAAGACCTGTGGAAACAGGCGAGAATGAAGGTGAGATTCTAACTTTGACAATGAGAGTAATTAACTCATTTCTTAGCTTGAAGCTAAAATGTTATGTCTGCTCACTATTATGTCAGACAAAATGTCTGTGGACAGGAAAACTATTTTCTTATTAGACCTAGAAGTTTAAATCTTTCCAAGTGAATTTGTTGAAAACCTCAACATCAACATACTTGGCAGACAATACAGAATTCTTAAGTTTGAAAGCATAATTTTGATCCATCAGATGTGCATATTTTCACGAGTCCAGCAGTCAAAGCTACAATAGGAAAAAAAGGAGCTTCCATAATGTTAATTTATATGAAGGCTCATTAAAATTAGAGATGCACCGACTGCAGTTTTTAGGCCGATCACCAATCAAAAAACCCGATCTGCTGGTTCCGATGTTTTTGTTTAATGCAGGCCAAAGCTGAAAAAACAATCCTGATAGATAATCAAAACAAATTTATGCTGAACAAAAGCTCAACTTTAACCAATAAACCAAACACATCCAAATGTTAAGTGTCTTTTAGAGACACCTTTAGCAGTGGGTCCTCTACTGGATGACCTTTGCGGTAGTCTAAACCATAACAGAGATCAAAACTTGGAACCAGGGTTGTCCCGATGTGATACTGATATCGGAAATCGGTCCAATATTAGGGAAAAAACATGTACTGGATTATATCAGCCTGCATCTAAAATCTCTGATTTAAGCAAGTCAATAGAGGCACTCCGCTCCAACACCTAGTCCACCCCAGGATTTCTATCCAGCAGTGCTTGTATCCAGTAAGCAGACCAACTGGGTAATAATAAATGGCCCAGTTGTCCTTGTACCTTTTTGTTGTTGACTACTGTTCTCTGTTTTGGTAATATGACTTGATCAAGGTTTTTCTAACATTCTACACTTCAAAATAAGTTGTAAAATCATGTATGATTCATGCTGATATCGTTTCGGCTCAAAATCAGTATTGGCTAATTCTCAAAGCTGCGATATCGATATGACATCAGAACTGAAAAAGTTGTACTGGGACAACCCTGGTAGACTGTACTGTAATTGCAGAAAATGTAGTTCAGTGTTTCACACAAGCTTTTGATATTTGTCTTGTCCTATAAACCTGCATTTCTCTCTGCACTGCAAAAGCACAAAACCTTATGAAGTCCCTTTGGTTTAGTTAGCAAATATCTGAGTTCACCTGTAATAAGACAACACTAACATACAAATAACTTTCAGCAAGAAATAGAGGCTTGTTTTAAGTCAACGATTCCTTAATATTGATGGAAAAGTGCTAGTTACAAGTGAAATACTCTCCCAGCAGAACAAGAGATTCCCATACCATCACATTAAATAAAATAATGGCCCAAGTCATTTTCTGCCAAGTGATTTCTACAACAGCAAAAAAAAAAAAACAAAAAAAAAAACATTTTTATTGGCAAAAGGTGATATAGGCAAAAAAAATTACGTTACTGAGAAAAAATGACCTGGGCCATTATTTTAGGAAGGTGGCAATAAGTTAAAAATATCTTGTTCAGCTGGCAAATTATTTCACTTAAAACTAGAACATTTTCATAAATATCAAGGAATAATTGACTTGAGACCAGCTCCCATTTCTTGCTGCAAAGTTACCTGTAAGTTAGTTCTGACTTTTATCAAGTGAACTAAGACATTTGCACTAGAAACCAGATCAAAATTACTCAGTAATACTTTGTGTTTTTGCAGTGTGAACCACGTTCTTCGATTTCATCGGCTGATCGCTTTGTGCTTCCTCACCTGAGGGACGGAGAGCAGAGCGCTCATTATCCACGCCACCATCAGCATGACCCTGTTCCTCTTCGGAGCCATGCTGGTCTGCAGGGGGTCAAGGATCGCCGACTGCCTGTCCAGACTTATCACCACGGTGACAAAAGCGCAGGAGTACATGGCCTGCAGCTTGAGGAACATCAAGAACCTGCAGGCCAGGTCTCCGGCCAGCCACTGAACGGTGATGTTCCACGCGGCGTCCACGGGCATCACGATGAGGGTGACCAAGAGATCAGCCGCGGTCAAGTTCACAATCAGCACGCGCACGTGGGACCGGCGTCGGTGGCCGCTGGCCGCCCAGAGCACCGCCACGTTGCAGAGGGTGGACACACCACACAGGATGAAGGTGACGATCACTCTGACTTTCGCCGCCGTGGAAAACGTGGGCAGCTGCGGGGTCCCGTCCGCGGCCGTCCAGTTGCAGCGAGGAGCCGAGAGGTCGCAGCTGGCATTGAGGTCACATCCTGAGCTCTGCTGATACATGGCGACGAGGGCGGCGCAGCAGGACGAGGCGTTCATTTTCCGACCCCTCAGCACGGAGTCAGCATTTTGGTCGTCGGCGCGGAGACTTGCCGAAGGGAAAGAGAGCAAACAGGACGCAGTCATGTTCACAAAGTTTAAGCAGAAGATTTATCTGCATGGATTTGCATTTGCAAGATAAATTAGAAATTAGCTGTGTGTATAACACAGAGGCTGCCAGGGAGGGAGCAGTCATCTGATGCTCACTGAAGTGGAAAGACACTCAGCTCTAACAAATCACATTAGGTGCATGTGGGGGGGGGAGTATTGAATTTTCAGGACTTCCTGCAGCAACACCTGGAAACCAGTCAAGACAAGTGGGCTGCACAGCACTTTCAGGAGGGAAAATGAGCTCAACAGGTTTAACAGAATCTCACTGCTAAATTTTTGAGTGATTTCTAAACACAGCTCCCATCACTACAGTTTCCCACATTAAGCCAGAAAGTGTTATATGCATGCTACTTTTTCTTTACAATTACAAAATTAAGAAAGTAAAAGACTCGCTCTGAGCTTTGAAGAGTCTTTAGTCGTGAAGTTATTGAGCATTTATGTTTGACGTGTTCCTCTTTAAATATCTGCTACTTAGGTCCGGTCCATAAACCACCTCATAATTCAATCGACAGAATAAAAAAGGTATATGTTTGCAAAATTATGTTTTACAAACGTTTCATGACACAAGCGTCTAGTGTCTGACTATCACGAGAGCTATGGGATTATAAAAATACCAGAATGGAAGCAGCGGGACTAAAAATAACGCCTGAATTAAAATATTGAATCAGCTGATTTGATATTTCAGCTCATGTACAATTCAGCAGATTTGTGGTATAATTACTTTTAAAAAATAATTCATTTTTTTAAATTCATAGTAAACCTGTCAGGGGCCAGACCAGCACCCAGGAAGGACATTTTAAAAGGTGTCTGTCTGTGTTTCAACATGGATCAATTATGGATCATCTACAATCCATAATGATTGAGTCTGGTGTTCAGAGAATAAATGGTAAAAATATGACTGAGGGATGAGGGTGCTTTATTTGGTTTGTGATTCAGAATACTGATCAGTGAAATAGAGCTATTTCACTGGTTTTCATTAAGATGGACCACATCTTCCACTGACTATAATCATCCACCAACATTAGCAATATTTGTAGTTGTCTTATTATTTTTTTTAAACCAAAAAACTACAGTTTATCATCTGTTTATCACCTTTAATTGAAAATCTGAAACTGGATCACTTCACAGTGAACAGAGATTGTTGCAGGTGAGATTTAGTTTTCTGTTTTTAAACCACTAGAAGAGCATTTTACATGCTTTTATGGCAACAGAGTTTTAGAAAAACATGCAAACCTCAGTATACAGGTCAAACCTGGGCAGAAATGTTCACATTCATAACAGCATCTATAAAAAAAACCTTGTATTGTGCACCAGCCACTTCATCTCTAATGGCTGTAAACTGAGTTATGGTCAAATAATATCTATGTTGCTGATTGTATTTTACCAATAAGGTCTGGCCAAGCTATTCAAAGCATTGATGGAGAAAGTAAACAATATTAATGTCAACATACTCACATTAGCCCCCAGGTGTTGGAAAACTGCAGAGAGACAAAACAAAATTAAATTAAATCCAAAGTAAACGATGTTCCAGACGCGGCTGTGGATCCGTCCCGCGTGTTTCTTTCTGTATAGTCTGTATGTCCACAGAAAGTCCCAAGGTGTCCCCACGCAGCTGTGTCCCTGCGCCCAGCAGCTTCTTCTCTCTTTCTCTCTCCCTCCGCCGTGCGCGTGTCAGAGGCTTTATTAGTGCGCGCGCACGAGCTTTTCCGCATCCCGCGAGCGTCGGTCGGATCAATGGAAACTCGAGCGTCTCAGCGAAGTTTCTAATTCGCTGGGACGAATTAGAAACTTTTTAACGCCGCGTTAAAAAAAAAGAGAGAGAGAGAAAAAGGCAGAAGTGTAATTGGTCTCCGCAGCCCATTAGCATCTCTGTCGTCGAGTCGAGACTGAACCGAACCGGGTCGAGACGAGGTAATGAGAGGAGGATTCAGAGGGGAATATATATATATATATATATATATATATATATATATATATATATATATATATATATATATATATATATATATATATATATATATATATATATATATATATATATATATATATATATATATATATATATATATATATTATGTATATATATATACTATATATATATTATATGATATATATATATATATTATATTATATATATATGTATATATATATATTATATATATATATATATATATATTATATATAGCCTTCAAACTGTTGCTGTTATTAATTATTTTATGCTACTGGTTTCAAACTGTGTCCACAAGGGAAGAACAAAGATGGCTTTCTGTACCCAAGGAACTATATTAACTTCTATGACCTTTAAGCACTTGGTACCTTCACTGAACAAATGTGCCATCACAGCTAGCGCTTATGGTTGTAACTAAGCCAAAGCGTTTCATGTTTAATCTTAGATATTCTTCAAAAGAAGAACAGAGAAATTGGTCGCTGAGGATCGTTGGAAGAGGTTTTATCAACAAGCCCTTCCCCTGATCTGCATTGGTTTTCCACTGCCTCCCCATCCAAACCATAAAAAAGGTTATTTCCAAGAAGACCCAATTCCACAGCACGAACAAATGAGGATACAAATTGTGACAGAAACCGTTTTCCATTTTCCATAATGTTTTTTTTTCTTTTTCTTTACGTTTACAGGTGCATGATGGGTTGGCTTCCACTGTGCGCTCCATGCCCTGAGTGGAAATATGAATCTTGGCTGGAGACGTAATGTAGTGCAGAGATTGCACTTCCTCTCTGTATCGGTGTGGGATTGTGCTGAGCTTCTTCCCACAGTCATAAAACGTTTATTTTACTGTGCACACGCTGCACCTTGATGCTCGTAGTTAAGCACCAAGGTGCACTTTCTTTACCACTTGGGATGTGAAATTGTTCTTTTAGCGACAAGGAAGAAAACAAAAGTTCCAAAAGGAGCAGACTTTGGTCGAAGGTAGAGTTGGAGAAACAAAGCACTGTCCGCTTGGACCACCCAATTGTTTCCACTTTTAACCGTCTGAACCAAATTATCTCAGCGGATTAAAGGAAATTTGGTTGAATGTTTCAACAACAACCCAGGAAGTAGGAAGGGTTGAAGTGAAAGGTAGCAGAAAACCAGTGTCTTTAACCGTTCTGCTGTCAGAGACAGTCGTGGTTGACACTTGAACCAAATAAGATGTTTCAACAGGACAGTAAGGAGATTGATTGTTTATAGATGTTTAGAAGTCAAGAAAGCCAATAAGAAGAGCAGTCATGTAAACACCCATTGATTGCAACAATCAATCGATGAATGCCCAAAAGTTACGTAACTTCCACCAATGATTAGCGTTGGTAAACTTCTGCAGAAATTCACGTTCCACACAGTTCTTCCTGTCTTCCCCTCTTCTGTTTGCTTAACACATTAATTTCTATTTGCAGCGTTTTCTCCTGTGACTCAGGCTGTTGTCTGAGCACCAAGGGCTTCTGGGGAAAAGTTGCATCCGGTCTCTGCGTGAAAGCAGAGTCACAATCAACAAAGAGAATCTGGTCCGTTTAAACAGACAAAAATACCAAATTGTTATTCGTCTGCATGAGAGTCAGACAAAGAAATCAGACAGCAGTCTGATTTTAATTATTCAGATTGCTGAATCATCAGATTTAGTGATGGAACCACACAAAATGTTTTGTATATTTAGTGATTTTTGGGGGGGGGAACAAAACAAAGATAATGAACTACCTACAGCCTCAGGATCCATTGAAATACAGAAAAAAAACTTTTTTCTCTTTATCGTCTTATGAAAAAAAAAAAAAAACCTGAATGTGACTTTCCTCTAAAGTCTCAGATCACAACGTGGGGAAAGTACCAGAAAAAATTCCCAAGAAGACAATTAGGAGAAAATGTAAACCGTCTTGACATGAACGCATTTGGTGTGTTTCACTGAGCTTTTCATTTTTAGCAATTAGGAGATGAAACACAGCCGCATATTTAGCTGTGTGTGCAGGACACACCTGACAAATACATTTTATTTTGTATTTTCTTCTTCTTTCCTGCGAGAGGCAGAAATAATGCGCCGTCTCCAGCTGAGAGGAGGCACAAAAATAATGCGGCATGCATTTGCCAACTCCTGGGAGATTTAACTGAGAAGACACAGTGTATTTGCAGGGTGTATTTCCCCATCGTGCTGTGAAACTGATGGCCTAATCCCACCGCATCCATTACATTTTATATTTTTATGTTTCAACGCTGCAGTGGGGCTGCTGGTTGTGTGAGTCGGCGTTCCCTCAGAGTAACATGGAGACACAGCTGACAAACAACCGCGTCCCGTGGAACCGCCTCACGTATTGGCACAATTGCAGACAGAAAAAAAAAAAAAAAAAGTAAAAATTTTGAGATTAATCTCAGAAATTTCCACGTTTGTTCTAGAAAAAACTTTTTTCTACCCTCATTCTGTCTATAAAATAGAAAATGTTAGTGTATTAGGGCCTAATACGCTGTAGTAACAATGAACACATGTGAATCCGTACGTAGGCAGTGGTCCGCTATATATAGACAGGACAAGTTGGGGAGACGGACAGTTGTGTTTTTGGACTTTTGAATCTGGAGTGAACGGGAAGAACATTTAAACTGCATGCAGAAAGACCCCAGGCTGGGATTTCAACCTTTGTGCTGCACTATTGTGCCTCCCAAGTCATATAGTATCTACAATAAATATAAAAATAAATATGCAAACAATTTTATCTTAAGGCATACATTACATAATGCAGACTATTTGTACATTGAAATAAACATCTTGGAGCCATAAATTACACAATTTCCATCTTCTTCCTTAGCCTATGTGTGGATCCCACAGCAGAGACCCGTCCACTCAGATGAATCTCTAGCTGTCCTTCCAGAGGAAGGACAGCTAGAGGTCGTCTGCCATTGGACAGGTTGGTGCTTTGATCCACGGCTTTCCACGTCAAGGTGCTCTTAGACAAAACACTGAACTCCACTTTATCTCTGATTTGTTCACCGGCCTGTGAATTTGTGAAGCAGAACCGGCCCTGAGCAGCCCGGGTTATGCAGAGCAGCAGTAGCAGCCAATAGACGTGTCTTTATTGTTTTCTGTTCTTCTACACGACATGCAAATTATCGAGGAACTGATTCTAGAACTATTTTCTTTGTTTATTAAATGTACGTGAGGAGAAGAATGTAAATCTTTGGAGCTATAAAATTTTTTGGTTTACGTCACAAACACTAACTTCAATGTATTTCATTTGGATTGTAATAGTTCACTATTGTGAAGTAAAACAAAAGGGATAGCTGTTTCTCAACATTTAAGAAAACGAACAAAAAAAATTTTCAAAAAAATGTTCCATACATTTTATTAACCTCTCTTTACTCCGATACCCGTAAATATAATCCAGTGTGAATCAACGGAATTTCCCTAATTTTAGATAATAAATAGAGTTAATCTCTATCAGCTCGGTAGAAATAATCTGGATGACTAGATCTACACAAATTTTGGGGCTGAATATAAATGCACGCCACACTTTTCAGATTTCTATTAGAAAAATGCAACGCGGATCTGTTGAGGCAAAATAACTAAATAAACACAAGAATTGAGGCTAGATACACAGAAATCTTGAAAGAACTGCAGAGCAGGAAGTGGACCAGAAGACGATCGGCCAGGCTGGCAGTGAGAAAGGCTGTTAACAGGAACCAAACATGGACGGACAGGACCACTGAGCCATTGCTATCCGTCTTTTTTCACTACGTGACAATCGCCTTGACGACATAACGGGGAATGTAGTTTTAACGAGAGGAGAATAACATTTCGTCCCCTGCAGCCGAACTGAAGGACTCCAGATCAAACAGCGGCGATGTACGCCGGGCCTGATTTGGGTTGAATACAGAGATCCACGCCGGCTGCCATCCAGCCTTCATCCGTTTGTTCCAACAGACCAGAGGAAGAAGGAAAGAAAACACGGAATACATTTCATTTTCAGATTGACCGTTTTGTCTCTCGCATATTGAGAGCTGTAATTAAAAGCGGCAGGTGATTATGTGAAGGAGTTTTTTAATCAGCGGACGGACGCTGCGTTGTCGCCAAACAACGAGAACAACTGATGTGACGTTGACGTGCCCTGCAGACGATGGGACAGATCAGCGGCCGTCCAGAGCCGACAAATGTTAGTGGCTGCGGGGCTGATATGAAACGCCGGGCGTCAGTCCAAGCACCATGCTAACTATTTACTTCACCAACAACTCATCCCAACTTTAATTAACTGCAACTGTAAGACTTATTTATAGATTTAAGATATAAATCTATAAAAGTTTATTGCAACAACTTCCAGGACAGATTATCATCCGGTAGAATTTGTTATACGCCGTGTTTGTGGTTCCAACATGGAGTCACTTTCCAACATGAGAAAGTCTGTAGGTTATTAAGGTTACTGTATGTATATCTCCATGAGCAGCTCAAGATGATAAGTTCAAGTCTCAGCTTTCAAAAACTTTGACTTCTGTATCTCTAGTGTATGTTTGCTAAAAATAAGTGGAGTGACCTTCTTTTTCTAATGCCCAGCTAAGCCTGACTGTGTGTCATTCATGTAAAGCCCCCAGGCTGCAGTCAGCACATTAAGCACCAAGGACCTCTGGCATCAACAGATATGGCCGCCCACTGACTTAGAAGAAATGTGTTTAATTATTTTTTCTCCAAATACGCCTCATATATTTCATCTAAAGTAGGAGAAATACAACAGCAGAGGGAATTAGTAAGTGATCCCTCTCTGCTCACTGTCAGCACACTTTGGGAACAAAAGTGTGTTTCAGTGGTCAGAGGGGGGTGGAGGGGGGTAGGAGGAGGAGATTCCCCTTCAGCTGGCAGGGTGGGAAAAATGAAATTAGTTCATCTGAAAATAACATGATCTTAAGTAGAAATGCATCGATCAGGCTAATCCGACTTCTCGGCTCTTGCTGGTGACTTTAACAAATGCAAACTCGCTTGTCTGGAGCTTCTTTTAGTTTAACAATTATTAGGGACAAACATGGACAACAGCAGTTTAGGGATTAAACTCTAATCTAATACACGTTTTAGTTGCATTTCTTATTAAATGGAAACACTGTGATTGTGAAATTGTCTTTTCCACAGCAGCTGAATATTAACAAAGTTTTGTGCACACTTGCAATGAAAACGCGCAGACACATGTCGATAATGTCACAGTTCACTGTGTCAAAAACAGAGTTGGGAGTTCAGGCTTTAACTAGGCCGGGCTTTTGGATCAAATCCCAACTAAAACTGCTTTTGTCTGTTTCAGTGTAGCTCAGTTGGAATGCCACATTGCTTTCACAGCTTTAGTTGTGCAAATAATGTTTAAATAGTGCTGAGAAACAACGTGAATAAAAAAAATAAAGCTGAGTTCAGGACAAACACTGTATAACCTACACTGTTTACTTCACATCCTTGTGGAGTTGGGATGTGTTCATTCTGCTGCCTTATAGCTTAAACAACATTTTTTGCCAAAGTACACATGATTTATGTCTGTATATATGAACAAAAAAGCTGTAAGAAAAGAGTAAATGAAAGGACTTTTAATTTAGTTTACACTGATCATCCATGCCAACCAGTAGAGGTCTGAGAGAAACACATCAGAGTATTCTGTCTCATCTGGCTAATCGATTGACCTCGGCTCTGCCTCCGCAGCCACCACATGCAGTCGGTCACATTTCGTCTCCAAGGAAAGACCGAGGCTTGTCGCCCGTCACCGCAATAGCCGCCGGGATGCGGAGTGGCAGAAATAATTCACACACACTCCGAACTGCAAGCGTAAACAGGCTCACTTTCACATGGAAAAGGATTAGACCAAAGCCTGGAGCACAACAAGACTCTCCATGGAGGGGATTTTGTTTTCCTGTCTCCGCCGGTGGGCACAGGAGGCCACAGTGTTGATTAAAATTAGCGTGCGACATGTGACGGAACCAAAAGCAGACACTTCGGAGTGGCAGCGAAATGTACAGTGAAGATGAGGATGCATGTATTAAAATGTCACTTTTGTTTGCGCTTTGTTGGCATGTTTATAACACGAAAATGAGTCAGTTGAGTCACAACACAAAATCAAAGGGACATGGGATGATATCATTGTATGAGTTAGCTTGCTTTGTAGTCACATCCTTTAATTTTATCACATTTTATCACATTATAATCACAAACTTCAATGTATTTCACTGGGATTTTCAATAATGGACCAAAACAGAAAGATGCATAACGATGAAGTAGAAGGAAAACTATTTTTAGTTGATAAATCTATACCTGTGTTGCAAATCTAAACCTTTACCAGATTAGACAGGGAGTCAGTAAACACTGTTTTTACTACTCCTGTCTGGGCTTTGACTGGGTCACTTTGATGTATGGATATGCTTTGATCTTACTGATACCTTTGTAGCTCTTTGCTGTAAGTGTTGTTGGGCTTATAGTAATCCTGTCTCAGTCATCAATTAATCACTCTATAATTTCTATTGTGATGATTAAATGTTTTTCAAAGAGCAATTTTGTTTACAGAAACTTCACAGTCCATTTTATTTATGTTTTCGGTTGTGTGTGTAACTAAATTTAATTTCGGGTTACCGAATCAAATACATATAACACTTAGTAGATTTTTTTTAAGATTGGTGGGAAACCGGGGCAAAAAAAGTCCTTCCGCTTCCTTGCTTACATTCGTTTTGGTATGTATACCTAATAAAATTGCAACAAAATACATTGAAATTTATGTTTTTAACAAAAATGAGCAAAACTGAAAGAACAAATAAGGAAGAGCAGGTTAGATGAGTTAATATGTTGAGACCTACTGAAAATGAAGCCAGTTTTTAAGAAGACTAGACCATAAACATCAGAAAATATTCATCCCATCTTCTCCAGTCTTTGTCAATAAAAACTAGAGGGAGCTGCATTTTTACTCTACATTATTTACATATTGAAACTTTATTATTCAAGTCTGAATTTAAACAGGTTGCAGAAAATGTTTGAATTAGAAATCGACTTCATGCATCTACATTGAAACAGGCGACAAGGAAACCGTCGTGTTCGTTCTGCGACATTGTGAGCCTAAGTCAGCATAAAGCAACGGCGGTGCTTAGTGGAGTGGATCTTTTTGCAGCTCTGATGGAAAAGGTCACCGGAGAGAAAGTCGTGCAGATGAAATCGCAAATTGTCATACAAAATGCAGAACATGGCAACCGCAGCATCCTGCAAATGAATGCTGCCATTTGATTGTGCTGAACTGTAAAGGGCAGGGAGTGAAGATGCAGAATGCAGTTTGTACAACATGAAGGGATCGCAGTGTTTATGGAACGACGTTACGAAAGCGAAATAAAATTATAGGTGAAATAAATCACACAAGAATCTGAACTGTCACTGAAGACGAGGTCCGTTTGATGTAATAAGATTAATTACATTTTTACTGGAAAAAAAAACCCCAAAAAGAACTATGGAAGACCATTTGCATAATGAAAGTAAAAATAAAAATATTAACATTAAGTCATAATTTTGACGTACAAAGTTAGAATTTTGACTATAAGATAGTGGAGCAAGCCTCCCTAGAGACACAACGTGACTTCCTATCTTAAAAGCATGACTTACATTAATGTAATTATGACTTTAAAACACAAATTATGGCTTATTTTTGTAATTGTGACTTTAAAACTTAAATTTATGACTTTTATTCTCACAATTATGACTTTAAAGCTTATAATTATGACTTACTGTTGAGCTCTTATTTTTCTTCATTTGTGGCGGAAATGGGCTTCCATAAAGAACTGTCTCACTTAAAAAAATAGCTTTTTTTTCACTCTGCATATGAGCTACTTATTGCAATGTCGTGCAAACAAATCGTTCCACGTTCCAGAGAGGAGGGTGAATAACGCGTAACATTTTGGTCTCCAGAGAGTCGAAGCTCATGGTCCGTCTGGGCTCTGAGGACGGGAGCGGTTCTGCCTGACTGAGCTCCTCTGCTCTGTCTTAGGCAGGAAACTCGAAGCTGAGCTGGATGGTTAATGTCACATTTGAGTCACCATGTTTGAAGCCTTGGTCCACCTCTTCATTTGGCCATCCAGGCACAACAAAGTCAGCCCTGGCACGAGTGACGAATGCCGTTGATCCTTGGCCGGGCAGCGGCTCCGTCATAAGCCAGAGGAAGGGAGAATGTGATACAGTGCTGACATTTGCTATTTGGCTCCACTTTTTGCTTCCCTCTGTGTTGTCAGTTCAATTACACTGTAGACCAATTATTCCAGGATCCTGGTCACAGTCAGTCATGGTCCCTTTTCCATCAGAAATCTTAAT
The DNA here is from genome assembly GCA_010277075.1 of Poeciliopsis retropinna. Classification (NCBI taxonomy): domain Eukaryota; kingdom Metazoa; phylum Chordata; class Actinopteri; order Cyprinodontiformes; family Poeciliidae; genus Poeciliopsis; species Poeciliopsis retropinna. The sequence goes on along the minus strand of VMRM01000030.1, from coordinate 1,085,610 downwards.
CTAAAAGCAGAACCAGGTCACTGCAGTGCAAGTAAGGCAATGGAAAGCATGGTGTAAAAATGAAAAGAGGTGTAATGTAATGTTCAGTCTTAGAAATTAAATTCTTAGATTCTGTCATGCATCAGGGAATATTTTCCAAACAGTTGCATAAATAAGTATTAAACAAGCTTTAGTTTAGTTTTTCTGTGCAGAGATATTTCAGTTGACATGAAATTCACGCCAGAGACGTCAGTAACAACCGGAGCAAGCAACAAATTATTGTAAAGCAGTGGGGTGCGTCCTAGTGTGGTAAAATAATAATAATGGTAACAGTTGCATACCTAACCTTCTGAATGTTTCAGTAAAGACCCCTGGAGTCCAGCAGTGTAAGGCACATAATTTGACCAAAGACAAGCCACAGCCAGGCATCCCTACGTTAGATAACTGACAAAAGAATCATCAAGAGTTGACCAAGAGCCAAGAAACACTCACACAGTTTCTAAAAAAATCCTGGAAGTAGAAAGTACAGTTTCCCCAGGAAAACAATGAGAAACACTCTGAACCGCATTTGCCTCTGCATACATTCACTGCACAAGACTGTACTGCTGAAGAAAAGGACACTTTAAGCTTGTTTAAAGTGTGTATACAATTAAAAAATGGTTCATCATCCAAAGAAAATCACACCATGCTGAGTACGGTTCTGACAGACAAATGTGTCTGTTAAGATGAGACGTGTGCTGATGTCCCAACAGGACAACACTCCCAAAAACACAACCAAGGAGACTCTTCACTGGTTTAAGAGTACAAAAGTAAAACTGCGCTAGAACAACGGAAATAACTGAAGATCAGAGTGCATTTATCAAATAGTAATTTTGAAAATCCTGACTGACCCGAAACAGGAAATATTCAGCGTGATGCGGCTTTGAACACAAAGTATGTAAATATCAGAGCTCTTTATTTTTACAGAGAAGTATCAGAGATTCATCTGACAACTCATTTTTACTTATGTTTGATCTTGACCCCTGTCCTCATGGCTGTGATATTGAAATTGCTTGAATGGTGTTGAGCCACGTGAAGGACATCACGACCCCCTGCTGGGCCCCCTCCAGTTTGCTTCCCGGATGTGAGCGGACATATTTCCTATGGCAATTCAAGATGTTGTAGGAGATGTTGGTCAGAAAAGGTCAGCTGTGATCAAGAAAAATGCGGCTAGCATCTCGGCAGGCCCCACAGATCCAGGGCACAGCCTGTTCAAATGTTTACCTCCAGGCAGAGCATTTCTGCCCTCAGGCATTCTTTCTGATAATCACACAGATAGCAGTCAGAGTTCTCCATTTCAACCTGGTTTAGCTATACGGTTCCTTTGAGAGAACATTGACATAAACTAGGATCTGAACATCACTTTTGTAACAAGGTGAGCAATTATACTCCATCTTTCAATGGTTTCAATGGAATTACTTCCACTTTTTGTCCCGTTTCAATGTTTGACTTAACAATGTCAAGAACTGCAAAGTCCTGCAGTTCCAAACCCACTTAGTAATCTGACCTGCAGCTGAGTTAGCAGTGCTTAGTCACTTTAGCTCAGAATGCTGATGAGCTGTGAACTGCTGACTAGAACAACTATGGCTCATGTGAACGCCAACAGTTTTAATTTTAACTAGCAAGTGATGCTGCTGACAAGATGAAGGCTCTCGTGAGACAACAGGTCTCAAGAAAAAGAAAAAGGGCCTGGTGCATGTTCCAATTTGAGATAATCATCAGGTAATCAGGGTTCCTTCTGCAAAATATAGGAACCCTAGAAGGAAGGATGGATAAAACTTTGGCTGATCACGGTTTACTGAGCCACTACTTGGTTAAGAGCACCCTCTAGTGGCATGGAGGTGACCTGTTTCATCTTGACTGAAACTTTCTAACTAAATCCTGAAAGGATAAGTACCACACAAATGTTTGGATTATTTCTTGTAAAAGACACTACATATATTTTATGCCTTTTTTTAAAATCTCTTTTGGTTAAAAACTAAAACAGGTCCATCAGTCAGTTGTCCTGGCCCCCAAGTAGTTGAAACAAGCTAAACTCAGAAAACCTAAACCTATTTACTTCCCCTGAAAGATTTCACATATTAATCAGCTGTGGAGAAAGATGCCAAACCCTTAGAACTACCTTAAAATGAAGATTAAACCGTGCAACATCTGGAGCTGTGGGAAGAATCCAGTTTGCTCTACTTCAGTAGAAACTGGAAAACATCAATGGTTTCATCAAAAAGAAAAGTTCATCTTCTGAGGTTTGTACGGATGTCTAGTGCAGTAAGTGTATTTTAATCTCAGAATGCGCAAAATCAGCATCAGTTTCTTAACGTTTCTCAGCTTTTTATTCTGTGCAGGTCTGGCGGAGCTCGATGACCTTGCGTGTTTTTTTGTGTGTGTATGTGGTTTTGAGAACTGAAATAATTTCAGTTCAAATAATTTAAAGAACTAACATTCTTAGTTATGAATGCCATTGAGAATGAGCTGCAAGTTATTTCTCAGCATGTTGAAGCTCAACAAAAAGTCATTTTAGTTCGACCAAAGACTAGGACACACACACACACACACTTTTTGGCTTCTAAATCACAGAAATAATTGTAGAAATCCATGGTTTAAGCTGTGGCTTCAAATTTATTTCACAGTAAATCAACTGTTTCACATGATGATGATGACAAACAAAAGCAACAACTATACAAAGTAGAGAAATATTTGTTGCAGAAAGACATGTCTGCATGTCAGGTGTCCATTATCATCCCAGACCACGCTGGGTTACCCTTATTTCTATTGACAAAGAGCAAATGTTCCCACTGGCTCACAGCTCTTCCACCCATGTTGCTTAATGGCGTTGTGCTCTCCTAGTGAAGCCACAGCAGGCCAGGCCTTATGCAGCGCAGCAGGAGGGATGCGGTTGGGCTTTAGGAGGTGATGGACACCATGTTGTTGGGACTCAGGATCTCAATCCAGTATCCGTCAGGGTCCTGGACGAAGGCCAAGCCTTTCATTTTACCTGAGGGAGAAACGTGGGGAGCAGGGAGTTGACTTCAAAAATCTGCACCTCATAAAAAATTAATGAAAGCTTTAAATATTTACAGTAGGTCCATGAAGACGACACAGATTTTTTTTTTCTCCCAACCCATCTTACCGTCATCTGGCTTCTTGACAAATGTTACTCCTTGCTCCTGAAACATCTTACAAGCTGCATAAACATCAGGAACTGCGATACCAATGTGTCCTATAAACAATTCAAAGAGAGACCATTCATTTCTAATGCACGGTGAAGTTAGAAATGTATGCAAAGCTTAGCTAATAACTGATGGAAATATAGCTGCCTTAATAAAAAGGCAGGAGTGCATATATTTAACTAATACTACGCTTATTGTAAAAACAGTAAACACATTTACCAAATCCACGTGGGTCAGAGTTTCCATTGTGATACGACTGGCTGTCATCGGACTCTGAACCCCAGTTACTGAGAGACACAAGAGGACAAGTCCATGAGGGAAGACAAGAGAGAGAGATTACACCACAAGTAAAGTATTTCTGTTCTAGTTTCTAATACAAATATATTAGTACACATGAAATAAGACTAAATTAACTTATTACTAAAGTTTTTCATGGGAAAAATGTTTTGAGAAGAGAATTTATCTGCCAATGGAACTGGACTGTTAAGGAATTATTAACTTAAACAAGCTGTTAAACCTGCTGAAAAGATATTTATAAATTAGTTTTGTCTTATGTTTGCACTAGAAACCAGACCAAAAATACTTGGTAAGATTTTGTAAGTGCAGAATTTGGAAGTGAAAGGAAAATAATACCTGGTTCTCAATCAAATATACACAATCACAATATAACACTTTCTGCACTTAAAAATTAGCCAAAGTATGAAAAAAATCTAAAACCACTGAATTAGACAAATAAGACGTTACATTGAAATTAAACTAAACCATAATGAAAAACCCAAAACCATTATAAACCTGGTCTGCATGTGTGCGGTTAAGAATAATCATTGGTGCCAAATTAATAATCATTTGCCAGATAAATACAGTATAATCAGAGTCACATAATAGATGGCAGTGAACCAGGAGCCGGTGTTGATGGCTGCTGACAGGCGTCACCTGTACAGCGTCCTTCCTTACTGTGTCAGCTCGATGGTGGCTCTCCTCGAAAAAGTCCAGGCGGTCCTTTCCTTCACGTCGGCAGGAATCTCCTTCTTGTCCTCGTAGCCCAGGAAGAAGAGCGTGAACCGCATGGAGGGAAAGTCAAACTTCTGCAGTAGCCTGCAACATATGGCCCACCAGAGGGAAACTTTTCACAGAGCTTCATGTCTGGTAGTCACAGTTCATAAACCAAAAACTGTACAAAAAAAACAAACAACTAAGCTTTTAGCAAAGTTCAGTGAGGATCATCCGTTTTCTCTTTGCAAGGTAGCTTTTTTCATTCTTTTTCTGCAACGTTCAAATTCAGCAGCTTACAAACTCAAACTCACGTCATGCCGAGGATCCTGGTGTAGAAATCCAGGGATTTAGCCGGATCCTTCACCCTTAACATAGTTTGCTGCATCATAAAGTCCTGACCACAGACACAAAACGACACAACTTTAAACACAGAAATACATCACTGCAACAACTACAAACTGCAATAAAATGCACCGTTTGTGCTTTTAAAGTGACAAATACAAAGAATATCAACACTGCACTATTTGGCTAACATTCGATTTTTAAATTTATTTTCTTTTCTTAATGTCTGCTATAATCACTGGACGTCAATTTGAATAAAACAGAGATGTGAATCTTTCGGTGTCTAGTGATTCGATTCAAAAACAATTTTTAATTCAAATGGTCTAGAGATTCTGTTTAAATTTTGTGACTGACAAAAGGAAAAGACAATATAAATAAATGAAACATTTATTTAAAACAATTATCTAAGGCTCCATACTGTATCAAAGTCCATTGGTTTATATTATGTGCATAAAATTCTGCAACTTAAATTACCTGAATTAGGTTAGTTTAGCTGAATTTAAATTTAATTGAATTTTTGAGCATTTCAAGTCAATTCGGAATTCCCAGAACTGGGATTTGTGAGTCTTTATAGATTTTTTTCTCCACCTCTAATAAAAATATAAATTTTATTTACACTATTAAATGGTTTTTAAGATCCGGAGATAATATGAGTTTATATGTTGCTTTTTCAGGCACTGCCTGCCTTCAGGGTAACAATTTGTATCCAAATTCTGCTTTGGATGGTGGTAAGTGGTCAAGTGATTAACGACACCCTCTGGCCATCAACAGATAATACCACCACATGAAAGCTGCTTGTGTTGCAGATCAAAGTCCTCTGGATAAATGAGCATGCTTCAGACATACATGAACAAGGCCTGGTCATAAACGTACCAAAGCTAATAAAATTACATATAATCTCATTACACATGTACATCTTCTTCTTTGGACCCTGAAAACCTCTGCTGTCCACATCTGAGTTTCACAGATGGGTGTTATATCTGCAGTTAGTCACGTTCTCCTTTTTCCTGCTGCACAGTTAACCGTTCATGATGGGAAAAAAACTCAATGAATCTATGAATCTAACTGTACAATGCTTTGCCAGCCATAGGACTTGTCTACATTTTTTAATGTTATAAGTAAAAATCTTTGTTTGTTTAACTTACTATTTTCATTGATAGACCAAACACAAAGGTTAAAGGGATTTCCTTTTTCCTCTTTGCAAGTGTGGCTTTAATTTGTTTTCAGCCACTTGGTTATAAAGCAATATTACAATGTTTGAAAATCTCACTTGTTTGAATGGTCCAGTCAAAGTACAGACCTAAATTCAATTAGGGATGTTTGGCAAGATGTCAGAAATGTCGTTCACAGATTATATCAATGAAATAATAACAGCTACATGAACAACGTTGATGGAGATACATCCCAAAATACTTATCCATCACACTTTTCAGGCTTTTCTTTGCAAAACTATTTCAAAATGTTGCACTCTTCTTCATAATTATGTACCACTGTGTGTGGATCAATCATATAAAATGCCAGCAAAATAAGCTCACGTTTGTGGCTGCAATGCGACATAATGAAATGCTTTTAAAACGTGAAATAATTATTTACAGCTGCATTTTATTCAGACAGGTCAAAGTTCACAATAGAATGAGCTACTCTAAAGGGGAAGCTTCATTTTGAAAATAAGTGACACCTCAAAATTGTGCAATTGCTACTCAATGGGTTTGACGATATTTTAAAATATGCAACACAACTTCCAAAGATTAAAGTGACAGGGTAAATAAACTGGAGCCTCCATGCCAGAAATTCAGCGAGTACAGGCTTGTTCATGTGCAGAGTCAAGTCCACTCTCGTCTGTTTCATGTCTACTCTCTTCAGCAGGACTCCATGCTTACTAAAACCAGTCTAGGACCACATAGTGTCGTGGCGCTGGTCAGGTAACTCTCTCGTGCTGCATTTCTGCCAATGACGCGCACGCGCTGACAGATGTCAAGACTTCCAAACTGTTGCAGTTTCGCCAAGAGAAAATTCTGCTTCAAGTTAGCCTATCGCAGCCTCTGCTAAGAGCTTTAACAGTTGGAAACGTGATGCTTTACAGCAGATATTGGAATCTTTGTCAATCATGTTCAAATAAACCCAATTCAATTTCATCTCCGAGAATTACCCGCCTTAAAAAGTCATGAAAGAAAATCAGTCCGATAATGGGAGCAGCGCGAACAGCAGATTAACCTGCCAGGAAGTGTTCGGCCTGTTGGGTTTGGCCGTTAGTCAGTTAAAGACCGTTTCTGGCTCATTCTAATGCACACCGGGTCAGCCGGCTGCTTACCTTAGTTAAAGGGTCTCCATCTTTACAAGCTGCGGCCGTTGCTTCGTCTGACAAACCGGTGTCGCCCATTTTCACAACCAAGACCTCAGTGCAGCTGAGAGCGACAGGGACAGCGGAACTATCCAACTGGAAGTTTGTAGGAGAATAACTTCCGGTACAGGCCTTTTAAAATAAAAGACGCAGTAACCATGCTAACCTTTAAATGCCGAATTACACTATTCTTCTAAAATATACGTATGCGTAACTGAATTTTGAAAAAGGTTGTAAAATAAATGGAAAAATTATATAAAAACACGACAATATCAACGACTTAAAGACATTGATTGATAGATACAGCATTCTTAATCAGGATGGAGTATTTGCCTTGTATAGCCAGACTATTTGTTTTCATATTGTCTAAAACTGAAGGGAGGCTAATGCAGACAAGGCATTCAAACTACACTTTTACATATCCAATAAGTCACAGAGAAGTTACTTTAAGTGCACACCTGTTAACTTTGTTTTTGTGCAGCCCTGGGTAAGAAGCCATACAGCATTGTCCACATCAAACACCATCAATGCCACTCAATACATAGCACAAATATTTTACATTAATTTAGATGTTGTATTTTTTGAGATTCTGGACTCTTCCGTTTCCCAATTTAATGCCATTTTGTACAAGTTTAAAATGTCAAAATCTTACATTTTTATACTCGCTAATTAATATGTTTTGGTTTTCTAATACACAGTAGGTCCCATTAAGATGAACCCCAACTCAAACAGCACAAGCCAGTTTGCAGTGGAAATTGTTTTATTGTACAGACTGCAAAGATATGTGGGATAAAAGTGGCAGGCAGCAACTTCATTTACTTTACACAATAACACTATTTCACCATAGCTACGCATTCTGTAGGCTTCAGGAGATCACAATGAGCCAACATGATGGAACTGGACAAACAGCAAAGCTGACACACCTGTGAGAATTACACACTCACTGCAAGTCTGAATACTCACCAAGTTCCTGAGACAGTTCATCTGGGAGTGAGAGTTGGCAGGCTTTTCCTCTGATAGAAGTGGAGAGTAAAATTTCATTGCTACTTGCCATTTTTTAGTGTTGTCCAGATTTCGAAAACCCCAAACCAAGTAGACAGAGAAGTTATGGCCAAAACTATGACACTGATTACAGTTTCATTCTAGAAAGTACCTCAGAGAGAGCAACCATTCTGTCTGTTAGGAAGCCTGGGCCGTGACCAGGACTGTCTTTGCTTTAAAGGATTATAACCAAATTCTAATACTAAACAATTTCTGGACCCCTAATTTCCCTTTGATAATCTCATAACATGTAGAAAAAAAATAAAATAAAAATACATATTTTAAATTTGAGATGCTTAAGTCAGCCTCCTCACTTAGGTTAGACATGTTAGAGAAGATGGAGCAGCCCTTTTTCCAGCAGGAAGCCATTTTGAAGGAGCAGACGTTTAGTAGCTGCGTCCGAACAAAGTGTAGAACTGTGCAGGCTCCTTGCCGCTGACGCACATCTGACCTGGCTTGAGGGTTTTAATGGGAGAGAAGGGGATGCACAGGCTTTTAGCTCCCATTGACGGAGCGCCGGGCTCCAGGTCCTGGTCCCTGTTGAAAAAAATAAATCACAATAATCAGTAAATGATCCAGCAGAAATCGACTAAGTTCTTGATATACACACAGAATGTTTTAAATATGTCAGCCGTACTTGGCAGTGGTCTTCTTGATCCAGTCCTCACACTCAATTCCTCCACAGAAAGGAATCTGAACAATCTATGGAAAAAAACAGATGCATCCCTGATTGTTTGCTCTGTTGTGGAAATTTCTGTTATCAAAGAATGAAAGTCTATTCCAATAATAATTCATCTTGGAGGTTACAAAAATTATAAATCTAAAAAAAAATGTCCTCTGGCATTTAGCATTAGCGAATAGAAATAATTTTCGTCATTCTGACTGATCCAGAAAACAAGAAAAGTTTAGTCTGATTCAACATCACACAGTAAAAAAATATATTTTTATTAGGTGTATGAAAATATCTGGTTTCAACTGTAAATAATCCAAATCAAGGCATTTAATTAAGCATCAAATCACACTTTATTACAAAACTGCAGAGTTTGAATATCAAGAGGTTTACACAGAAATAAAGCACTTTCCAAAGCTTTCAAACACCTCATGGAAATTCAAGCATTTTCAAAGGATTTTAAAATACTTGATTTTGTAACATGAAAAAGTAAAGGTAGGGTGTGAAGGGCAGAAAAAAAAAGGGAGTGGATAAATGGAAAGACAATGGAAGGATGGTGAATGGAAGAACCAATTAATGGAAATAGATGAATAGACAGGAAGTAATATCTGAGAATGCACAGTCTTCTTAGAAAAAGCCTAAGTAGAACTCATTTAGTCTCTGCAGCCTAAAAGCCGTGGAGCTAAAGCAGAACTTGTGGTACGAACGGAGGAACTCACCTTGCCCTGGTCCAACTCTTTCTGGAACGCCTCCATCGTGTCAACAGCCACCATGTGAGACTTGAGGTCGTCTGAAGCTCTGACAGTCATATTAAAGACATTACGAATATTAATCATCTTCTACTGTTGAAATATTTCACTCCTAGCAGGCAGAGTTATTCATTTTTGAGCCCAGAATAACACTACAACAACACTGTGCCAACATGTTCAGGTGAAAGCTGGACTACGGTGATTCACACCGTGCTGCTTACTTCTTAAACAGGTTGTTCTGGATGTCCTCCAACATGCCCTGCAGCCTTTTCTCCACCTCAGCCTCTGGGATCGTCAGCTTGGCGCCCGTGTCTCTCCTCACGGCGACACACTGCTTCTGCTGCATGTCTTTGGGCCCCACTTCCAGACGAATGGGGACTCCCTACATGAAACAAACAGGAAAAAATACAAAATTAAAAACCAGCAGAATGCAATTAGAAGTGGTTCATATTCAACGACTCGATCATTTACACTTTCTAGAATGTATACTTGATTCTATGTTTTTTTTTGTTTTTTTTTTTAAATCTACACAGAAAGAAGGAAGACCTTTAGCTCCCAGTGGTTGAACTTCCATCCTGGAGAGTAGTTGTCTCGCGTGTCACTCTTCACTCTGACGCCGGCGTCCAGCAGCTTACTCAGGTATCTGGAGCACTGAGCCAACAAGGCCTCCTTATCCTGCTCCGACAGGGACGCAGTGATCCCACATGGAATGATGACAACCTGAAAACAGGAGAACATTCAGCATATTTTATTTTAGGAGTCTAAAAAAGTTGACGTCTCGAGGGCATTTTGTGTCTATGTGAGCGAAGAGGTGCGCTGATGGCAGTTTTTAGGTCGATTCAGATTTTTTTGTTTGTTTTGTCTGAACAGTTGCTAAATATGTAGATGTCTTGGGTACGTCTTGTAGCCGTGTGAGGGTACCTGCAGGCAGGCCACCCTGGGTGGAAGGACGAGTCCCATGTTGTCCCCGTGAACCATGGTGAGCACTCCGATGGTCCTGGTTGTGATGCCCCAGGAGTTCTGGAAGGCCAGCTGCTTCTCGCCCGGCTTTTTGGGGTCCTCGAACGCAATCTCAAACATCTTGGAGAAGTTTTGACCCAGATGGTGGGATGTAGCACCCTGTGGAGATTAGAAAAATACTGATAAATACTTTACGATTCACCATGGGGAGTTGAAATGGTTTCCAGAATGCATAAATATGCAGTAGGACAGGAACAAGCCTTGTGTCTGGGAAACGCATTATCCACTCCTGATATTCCCCACTGTGTCCCTGTCAGCAGTCTATTCCCATCATTATTTATTTCCCAGAGACATTCCCCAAGGCAACTGAGGGAATAAACAGCTTAAAATGTTGTCCTTATACTCCTTATTTCAGTCCTTCCCATCACGTATTTATCAATATGATCTTATCCTGGGGTTCCGCGAAGCTCATTCAGCTGCCATGGAACCAAAAATGTCATATATTTATAATCTGACGTTTCCTGGGAAATGTGTCATTTTATATTTGCATGAATAATCTTACATTTTCATTTATAATGAGATGGAATGAAAGGGTCAGACACACACACCCACTGTGTTTCCTGATGTTTGATTACATTTTTATCCTGCTCTTTACATTACAGAGTCATCTCTGTAATGTAAAGAGCGGTTTTGAAAGGTGGCTATCAAATAAGTGTATTTTTAACATTATCACTACCTGAATGGCTCGGTGGCTGGCGGAGATGAACGCCTCCACCGTGGTGGTGTAATCTCCTCCGGCAAACTTCTCCTTCTCGGTCTTCCTCCCCTTCACCACTGGGATGGCCATCAGCTCCTCATACACCCTGGCATACAGATCCAGGATCTGCATAACCTATACAAGGACAACCAAACAAACAATCAATCAACCAGTCTCTACAGGATGGAGTGGACAAGGAGGTGTGCAGGTGTGGCACCTCCTCAGCTGCCTCCTCCTTTGTGGCAAACGCCGTGTGTCCCTCTTGCCACAGGAACTCTCGTGTCCTGAGGAAGGGCTGCGGGTGTTTGAACTCCCACCTCTGAAATCATGAGACATGATGAAGAAAAGGCAAAGATCTGTGTACTAATCAACTTGTAATTCTTATGTAAAGAAAGGGAAAGGGAGGAGGGTGAATTTCATTTACTAACCACAACGTTACACCACTGGTTGAGTTTGATCGGCAGATCCCTGTGGGACTGGACCCATTTAGCGTAGGCAGGATACATCACTGATGTGAAAAAGAGGAAACGTAAATCCAGTATCAACACAGCAGCGGGTTCATTAAAAACATGGAATTTCTTCAGAATCAGCGTTGAAGAAAGTTGTAGATATTTTCAAAATCGGAAAATAACTAATTAAAGGGGCATTATTATGTGTTTCATTTTATAGCACAGCAAAATAAAAATGGTATATATGCAGCAATTTGACCTTGCAATTTAATGCCTTGGAATTCAGCCCGTTTCTTTAAGGAGCTCCTGCTCTTTCTGAAGCTCTGCCTTCAGGAAGTCAACACAACATGGCTCCTCTATTAATCCTTTAACAAAGTTTTTACTAACGTTTGATTGAGAACATTTGAGTTTATTATAGGAAGTAGCTCCTATTATGGACTACTTCCTGGCTACATCAGCAGATGTGCAGTTCCACCAGGTGTTGCTAATTACTGCTGGCTAGTATGAAGGAGCTGAGTGGAAGACTGGTGGGAGAGGGCGGAAGCTCGAAAACTTGGAAACTTCAGCTCCGAGGACGTGCTGCGGCTCAAAGGCGGAGCCATCAGGCGTTTTGTACAGCTGAATGGTTGCCGTGCAGATTAACGGATTTTTCAGACATGCCTGTAAGAATCAATTTTACATAAAACTGCCCCTTTAAGGATAAACTTATTTTTCAGACACTTGAATAACAGGGGGAAAAATATAACAAACAATATATGACGGGATATAATTTAGAAAGTTTGTGTGAAATGACCAAAAATAAAACATTTAGAAACAACGCCACTCGATTCTAGTTTGTATCTTCTTACCAAGATTCATTGCCTCAAGCTATTGAAATGTTGAGCTATAGTTCCACCTAATGCAACACCTTTTCCAGTTCATCCCTCTGTCTTATACTTGTGTTTATATTTGTCATTTCTGTTTTTCTTTTTCTATTTTTTTTATTTTTTTATTTTTTACTTAAGTTGCATTTACAATTCTTATTTAATTTACCATAAGAAATGTAAATGTAAAAATCTGGAACAAGTCAAATAGGAGGTGATTGGACAAACCTGTCTCACTGGTAGGTCTGACAGCGATGGGCTCAGCCAGCTCCGTTTTTCCTGAACGGGTTACCCAGGCAACCTGGTAACAACCAACCACAGTGATTATAGACACATCAAGCATCATAACTGCACTAAAGGGAGAATACAACAATCCTAATCCACGTTACATTTACCAATCATCTTCACAGAGTCCTTTTCAAGTAAGAATACTGGTTGTACCTCTGATTTCCGTTCCCTCGGCATGTTGGCTTACCTCGGGAGCGAAATCTGCAATGTGAGACTTTTCCTTCTCCAAGGCAGCTTGGGAGACGAACATGGGGAAGTAGCAGTTCTCTACGCCCAACTTCTTAATCTCCCTGTCAAAGAAGTCTTTAATTGCCTCCCAGATGGAGTAGGCCCACGGCCGCAGCACGTAGCAGCCGCTCACGTCGTAATACTCGATCATCTCCGCCTTGGTGATGACCTGAAAGGGCAACCAAAAAAAAAAAAAAAAAAAGACATACATTTAGGATATTTTGGACTTTTATTCAAGCAGATCGAAAGTAATGTGGAGTGAGAATGACTCACCTGAGAGTACCAATCTGCAAGGTTTTCCTCTTTCTTGGCTTCCAAACCCAACCTGAGAGGGGGGCGAAAAAAGCTTTTAAAAAATTATACACAGGAATAGTTTATTTGTTAGATTAAAGGCTGTGATTACTGGATTAAACACACACACTTTTAGACGTGAATCACATTAAGCAACCCCATGATGCACTTTTTAGGCCAGAAAACAATGCCACTCAAAGCAAGTTAGTCATCCGCAGCAAATTGACAAAATAAAACCAGTCTGTCATTTTTGAGGAACAAATTGTTTTTTGTTTTTTTTTTTACTTGTCACATCTTAAAAGCAGTTTTTTCATCCTAAAACCGTTACCACCCTACACCATACTCTTTTGTTCATTAGATTTTATGCTAGGTTTCTTTTTTGAATTTTTTAACATCACAAAAACTGCAAAGTTCTATAGGTACTGAATTATTAGCATAGCATGGTAACGCTAATTTAAAAATATTATCTCTGTAATAATTTTGTCTTTAAATAATAATGAAACCCACTGTGAAACAGAGTATTCTCTCACACAGTGTGACGTTGCCTCTGCTGGTAATATAAATAATGACAAATCATGGTAAGAAATCCGGGGAAAATGGAGCTTTGACTGCTGCTGACCATCGTGGTTCTTTAGGAGAAATTGGACCCGGCTGCAGGTTGGAACTTAAAAAAAGATGGGAAATCAAAATCTGATCGGTGCGTCTACACGGACACAATCCAGAATTAGTAGCGCAGGAAGACAACAAAGCCTGTAGTCTGGAGGCTGACAGCAGACAGCAAGCAAGGACGATGCAGGTTCTTGCTGAAACCAGTCTGACTCACCACGGACAGAAAATCCCTCCAGAGTGGCTGACTCACAGCGGCGTGTGCTTTTCTCAACAGATCCGTCCTGTGTCATCATTTCCACACACCAGCACTGCTCTACAGCACTGCTCTAAACCCATCAGAGTCCATTCATACCAACACCATGCTCAGGACCGACAAAGTGACTCAGCATTCAGGCTTTTTATTGGCCGAGACCTTCCAAATTCACCGCCGCATAATTACAGACAGCCAGAAGAACAAGCAGCTTTGGACCAGCAGTGTGTGCCGACACGTCTGGCACATGTCCATTTCCCTAAACCACAATGATTTCTGTTGAAAACAGTGAGGTGGCAGCGCCAGTAGATATGAAAAGTAAAAAGAACATTTTGTTCCTCGTTTTCCTAAAAAGTAACATATTTAAACCAGAATGAAGCTAAACTCAGATCAAAGCTCTCCAGTGTGAAGGTCAGGATTCTCTCAAACGCGTTTCAGATAAAGACGGCTGCTACAGCTTCGCCTTCCTCCCGTCGTCGTTTGGCCCCTCACCGTGTCTGCTTCTTGGGGCCTTGGCCCTCTCCTCCAGTCCCTCCGCCTCCTGATGACTCCTTTCCTTGACCTCCCCTGTCTCCTTTTCCCTTCTTCCCCCCTCCTCCTCCTCCTCCCTGTTTCTCGGACTTGTTCTCCCTCTCCTTGCGGTTCTTGTCTTCTCCTCCGCCGACTCCAGCAGCAGCCACTGGTTTGTAGTCCTGTCCGGTCAGAGACTTGTACTTCCCCTTCAGGTCCAGTAGAGTCTTCACAGCTTCATCCACCTGCTCCTAAAACGTGGCAGCAGCGTTACGTTTTCTCATTTCCTTTAATTTGGCTGTGAAAACAACCGGTGGCTGTCTTACCTTAGCAGCCTTCTCCGTCTTCAGTTTCCTCACCAGCTCCCCCTGCTGGGCCACCTGTGTGTAGAGTTCCTGAGCCTGCGGTGGCGTGCTGGACTGGGTGGAGGCAGCACCGGCCTGAGTCTGAGCCGTGCTGGCTGGGGCTTGTGAGCCCGGCTTATACTCCTGTCCAGTCTGCTGCTTATACTCTGCCTTCAGAGCCAGCAGCTGCTTCACAGCAGCATCCACCTGATCCTGATGAAACATTACAGGCTTACCAGTGCTGTCCAAACTTCTACCCACTTGGGTCAAGGTCAACTCGACATTTCTCTTGGGCCAAAAAAAATTAAAGACCACAATTACAAGAAGCTTTCATTTGTATATAGCACTAAAAGATGAATGCTTTGTGTTGTTTCTAAATGTTTTTATGAGAAGGTTTTCATTTTGTGGGTCACAGTTGTCGCCTGACTGGAAGAAAGTTTCAATCTGCATCTAACAGATGTACTCAAAAAATATTTAATAAATGCTTCATATTCTGTAAAAAGGAAAAAAGGCACCTACTAAGTACCTTTTGTTATCCAATTTATTGGATAATCCAAAGTATACACAGATTAGCTCTTCACTGTATTGATGTTAAGTCAAGCAGAAAAGGCTGAGATTTTAAATATTTTTTTAGCTGCAGATGAATCTGTTCCTACAAATGATTATGCATACACCAATGAAATGCTTCTATTGTATTTTATGCAATATCATTTTTATTTTATTTCTATCTTTTAATGCATTTCTAATATTCTGATAGACTTACGTGAGAATTCTGCAGAAAATGTCAGGTCTTTTATCTGATTAGTTGATTAATGGTCTTAATCACTAGGTGCAAATAAAATAATGACTCAAATAAATTAATGCAAAAAAAAAAAATAAAAATGCATGCCACAACTTTATATATTTATTTCTCAACATTTTTTAAAACATGCATCATTTTCCTTCCCCTTTAATTCCTCATCACTTCGTCTTGGTCATTGCTAATCAAATAAAACTTTCACTGATTTGCGTTTGTGGCTCTGACGTCACAGAACGTAAAACAGTTCAAGCGTTACTGTCTGCGTTGATTAAAGGAGGGTGAATCTTACTTTAGGTGCTTTTTCAGTCTTCAGCTTCCTGACCAGCTCTCCTTGTTCAGCAACCTGTCCATAGAGGCCGGTGCTGGCGGCAGCAGCGGGGCTGGTGCTGTTCTGGATCGGGGCAGCGGTCTTCTGGGGGGGGCCTGGGGCGGGGCCTGCTCCTGGCTTATAGTCCTGCCCTGTGGCCTGTTTGTACTCTTCTTTCAGGGCGAGCAGCTGTTTCACCGCTGCATCAATCTTGTCCTGCAGCAACGCCAATGAGCAAACTTCAGTTCCACATACTTGTCTGTTTCAAACTGAGTGTCTGGTTCAGGGATATTATTTTGGAAGCTGGTCCTTACTGAGTTGTTATCCATTTCAATTGAGTTTCTATAACCAATTCATACCAATATTGTGGTAAGGCACTTTATCAAAAGGCACACAGGTGCATTGGAAGTCATTTACATATGTCATCTGGCTAACTGGTCATAAATTTGCACTTCGATGCAAAAAGCTAGCTCGCAAGGGCATATTATCAGCTAGTTATTGGCAGCTTTAACTGCCTTGAGTCACAACTTACATTTCCATAATGAATTCAAGACATTTTAAGGATGTTGTTACACATTTGTATCCACTGGGACTGGGATTTTATTAGATGATAAGATAAGATAAGAGGAAGCAAAAACCTGAACATAGTAAAAACAGCCGCTTCTCATGAGAAACTACAATGATAGACATTTATTCTCTAATCCCATCTTAAAAGTTATAGAATCAACTTCTGACAGCATGAATACATGATTATTGATTCTGCTTGTAAAAAAATTAATTAATTAATTAAAAAAATCGTTGGACACAAGTTATGTATGTTTTTGTTCCTATGGAAACGTCTCTGAAGCGTGCTTTACCCAT
The DNA here is from genome assembly GCA_010277075.1 of Poeciliopsis retropinna. Lineage (NCBI taxonomy): Eukaryota > Metazoa > Chordata > Actinopteri > Cyprinodontiformes > Poeciliidae > Poeciliopsis > Poeciliopsis retropinna. The sequence continues at coordinate 1,068,773 of VMRM01000030.1, read as the reverse complement.
GTTATTTTGATACAAAATTCAGTACAGTCTCTGAATACCTTGGGGGCTTTTTCAGACTTCAGTTTCCTCACAACCTCCCCCTGAAATGCGACACGCTCATACAGGCCAGTAGAAGAAGAGGAGGATGATGAAGAGGAGGAAGAAGAGGAGCAGGAGGAGGTCACAGTGGTGGTGACGGAGGACGTGGGTGCGCCTGCCCCCGGTTTGTAATCCTGACCAGTTATCGCTTTGAACTCCGCCTTGAGAGCCAGGAGCTGCTTCACTGCAGCATCAATCTGGTCCTGGTACCATCGATAATGGGATTTAGAGTTATGGCTGTTCACGACTCAACTTCACTCTCATGCAAACACGACAGAGATGAACTGCGGCGGAAGCAATATGAGGAATGAGCAGAAAAAGATGAAACCGGTGACTTGACGGCTGAACATGCAATGAGGAAAATATAGGACAAATCCGTCTGGGTGGAATAAATGATCGGTGGTGTGAGCGGGGACAGACAGACAGACAGACAGATTACTGTGGGTTAATAATTAATGTTTCGTACCTTCGGTGCTTTCTCTGCTTTCAGTTTTCTCACCAGCTCCCCCTGCTGGGAAACACGGGTGTACGGACAGGAGGTGGCCTCTGACGCCGGCGCTGTTGGGGCAGATGCAGCGGGTGTGGCTGGAGCGGAGGTGGGTGGAGCCATGCCTGGCTTGTAATCTACACCTGTCTGCTGTTTAAACTGAGCCTGCATCAGAGTTGGTTAAAACGTTGAGATGTAACCATTTTATCTGACTCCATCACTTCCAGTTCTTTCAGGCAAAGCAGGAGTACCTTCAGAAAGAGGAGCTGCTGGACGGCCTTATCCACTTCCTCCTTGGAGGCTTTGGCAGCCTTTAGGTTGCGGACAGCTTCACCTTGTGCTACGACACTTGAGAAAAGGTCAACTGCAGAGGCGGGAGTCGGGGAAGGAGCAGAGACAGAGCTGGATGGAGCTTTGGTAGCCTTAGCAGGCTAAGAAACAAAGACATAAAACAGGAAATTAATTCACCAACCGATCTGAACGGTTGCTTGGGAAAAGAATACACAACATTTGTTTATAAATGACATTTTATCTATATTTATTCATGCATGTCTTTCTGCTTCACTTCTTACTCATTTTAAAATAACATTTCAGCTGTTGTTTCACATATGTTTTTCTGCAGAAGTGCAGAAAAAAAATTTGCATTTTGTGCATTTACAAAAAGTGAGTCTCACTATTTGTAAATATTTAATACACATGTACGTCTTCAATATGTCTATTTCAAAGAACTGCAGAGTATTTCTTGTTAGAATCTTGTACAGTATACCGTTATCGTTGTTACAGTAATCTTGTTTTTTTTTTAATTATTTCTTTAAACACTAAGAATTATTTGTGTGAACTTTTCTATATCTGTTGGTGACGTTACACCTGAATTTCCTCTTTGTGGGACAATAAAGGCCGTTTGTTCTTTTCTATTCAACAGTTTTATTTCACAATGTTTACTCAGAGTGACGTCAAAAATATGTGAATGAAATCTGTAAGTTTCAGTCTTTCCTACTTATCCAGCTTTGGAAGAACTGGTTGGTCCAGTTTTACAAAGTTCCTGTTATTGCCTGGCGATGTTTTGTTCTTCCCTTGATGTTTTTTCACATCAAGCAGCATCTAAATGAGAACCTGAAGATTCTTCTCCTAAAACACTCACTGTGTTGCTGGAGGCCTGGCTCTTGTTTTTGTCCTTTGACCCAGCTGTCGGCATCTCCTTGGTGTGTCCATCAGGGATGTAGAAGAGAACACAGGGACTCTCCTTGCAGCTATTGGGACTTTATACAGAAACACAGTTATCTCCCCAAAAGAACAGCGGGACGTCGTAGCAGGATGGCAAAACGACACGGTAACCATCTTTCACCTGATTGGCTCGTACGGCTGGTCACAGATGTAGAAGCCCCGCCTCTGGAGCTGGATGACGTCTCCTTTCTTCAGGCTCTTCAGACACGGATCTCCCAGCATCTTCTCCTCCAGCTGAGAGAGAGAGGTGGTTAAGAAGAAGAGCTTGCAGAAACGGAAACAGAATCGGGGAACTCCAGACACTGCACACCCACCTTGCTGTTTTTGTTGATGTACTCTTTGAAGTCGTCGTCTTTGGTGATGACGGCCTTAGTGATGAGAGGCTGGTAGTTTACGCAGACGACGGGCAGCACAGGGGCACTGCCGGTTTCAGCCAGCCAGGTGATCTTCGTCGTCTTCTTGTAGTCCTTGTTGTCCAGGTCCAGGCGAGCCTCCATGGACGCCACCTTACCATCCGATGCTCTGAGTGACGGTAGAGGAGGTGAGGACAAGGACACGCAGTTTTCGTGCACAGATACGCAGGGTTAACGTGAACAAGCATTACGTACTTGTTGATCTTCGTGATGACGAGGTTACCCCAGTTGATGAAAGTGACCGTTTCTCCTTCTGTCAAAGTCTCGGCGTCGGCTCCTTCGATCAGAACACGAGGTCCGTACCAAACTTCCTTCAAGCCGATCTCTTCGTTCTGTAGGCAGGGTTAATATTGAGCTCTGTGAGGTTTGCTATAAGTCAGTGAACGCCTTAAATAGTCAAGTACTGAACTGAAAATAAGTGGCCAAAGTCCCATCCAAAAAAGTTAAAAAATAAATAAATAAAAACTACTTATTTTGCAGCATTTGCTAAGCAAGACCTCTGCAGATGTAGATAAGATTGGTTTCTCATATATATATTGGCCGATTGTCATCTTCCAAAATTACAGAGGATTAGACCTACTAACCTTGGGATGCTTGGCCACCTCCTTCATCTCCTCTGTTGCCTCTGGGACTGAAACCGGAACCACATAGGAGCTGGACAGAGCTGTGTACCTGGGAGCTACAGGGTCAATAACCTGACATGGCAACACAGAGAAGAGATCCACGGTCAGTAAAAGCAACATGAACATACTGACAGAAAAAAAAATCTGACAAACAAAAATGGCAAAGAAGCAAATAGTGGAACTTAAAGTTTATTTGTAAAATAAACCCAAAGGAAAGCCTGCCCAGCTCAGAAAGAAACAAATGCAGAGTGTGAGCAACTAAACAGAAAAATAAAGAAAAACTGATTTTATGAGTCGATCAGCCAGGTTAAGTTTACACAAACAGCCAACAATCTTGTTGCAACAATGTGGCAGACACACCAAAGAAGCAGCAATCAGAATATTGCAACCGATTCTTCATCTCTGGTATTAAGATTTGACCAACAAGACAAATTTTAGCCAATTTCGGTTTCCATTTAAGAAATGCTAAAAATGATTTATTATAGTTAAAGCAATCCTTTACTCAAACTTTTAAGTACAGAAATCATAATTTTAAAGTTAATTGCCCTTAGAGCAGTGTTTCTCAATTCCGGTCCTCACGCCCCCCTGCCCTACATGTTTTAGGTGTTTCCCTTATGCCACACACCTGGATTGAATATATGGGTGATTAACAGGCTTCTGTAGCACTTGATGGTCATGCAATCATTTGAATCAGCTGTTCTGGAATAGAGGTACATCTAAAACATGCAGAGCAGGGGGGGCCTGAGGACTGGAATCGAGAAGCGCTGCCTTAGAGTCTTGTATTGGCAATTAGCACAGTTAGCAATTAGATGTTAGCAAATGGCGGAGTTAGCATTTCTAAACCCTTCACTCTATTCAGCCTCCTTTGTAACTCTGTTGTCAGAGCAAAGATGGCTATCTTGAAATCTTCAGTCAGCAACAACTTTGACACTGAAGAGGGTCATTGTCCCCACAGGTCAATCAAAGCAGAAAAATCAATCCAAGACGCTGACTGTTTTCAGAAAGGACAGGCTTCAAACAGGCCATTGGATGAATGTTTCCTCTACATTATCCAACAAAATCATTTAAAATTTTCTAACATTTCCTGTCTTAATAAAAAGCTAAAATATTTCATATCTCTACATTGTTTGTACATTAATTTCCTTGTAATTTTAATAAACAGCTCAAAGATGAGCAGTCAGAATCGTATAATTTAGTAAAATGTGCATTGCTGCATTGTAAATACGTAAAAAGGTTGTTTCCAAACAGCTGAGAACAAAGGGTGAAAGATGAATAATGGATGGGGAGAACGACAAAGGGATGAATAGTTTGGGAGACCATTTAGTTTAACTAAGACAAACAATAAACTTGTAAATAATTGTTACTATTAATCTCTAGGAGGAGCTCATGATATGAAACTAAAGTTTTGCTTGTCGATGCTCCTAAGCGTTGGTTTGGCTGGTGAACGACTGCAGCGCATGACAGAAGCAGGGTGGGTCAGAATGAGGAAGAAGAGGAGGAAGAGGAGGACGTGGTGGAGGAGTACCTTCAGACAGCTAACGGGCAGCTTGGAAACAGAAGAGTGAGATGTTTGTTGAATGTCAGGTACAAAGAGGGAGGAACAGAGAAAGGAAAAGAGGCAGACACATTGGCACATAATGAACTTTTCACTTGGTTTTGCGGGTTCCTGTTTTCGTTTTCAGGAATTTGTGCCTTTTACTCCTCTTCAAACATCATTAAAAAAAAAAGAAAACACGCTATGATGTTGACGAAGCTTTTCATTTTCCCTCTGCAACACGACAGCAAATTGTCAAAGTAAAATAATTTGAAAAAAAAAAACTCAACAAGAGCAGCCAGAGCGTATGGTAGAAACTAAAAGAGAGAAAGCGGCTGAGGTGAAGAGTGAAATAATATCAGCTGAGCAACAAAAATCCCAGAGAAACAAATGCGGCGGACTGCCACAGGTGCTGAATGATAACAGGAACCCCCACAGTACAATAGTGATCACAATCATCTAATATTTACCACACGACTCTCTAAAATTTACACACTGGGATAAAAAAAAAAAAAAAAAAAAAACTAAAAACAGAGTATTCCCTCCCACCGTCGCCATGTGCTTGGTTAAGATGAGGGATTCCTGCAGGGTCAGGGATTAAATGAAGTTGGCTGAGTTTTCCCAGGTTTTAATTGCATTGTGTTGTACGTTAATGGATCTTAATCTGAAATGACTGAATTATATTGTATGACATGATTTGCATTGGATCTGTAAAGACTTCCTGTAAAGTCTTTTGAGATGCAGTTTGTAGCAAATTAGCACTTTAATAAATAGCATGGATGAAACTGACGTGAAAATTTGAAGAGTCCCCACAGAAAAGCAGATTTCTGAAGGCGTGTTTTGCATTTTGCAACCTTTTTTTTTTTAGCATCAACCATCTGGAGAGTGCAGAAGTGGAGCATGTGGACCAGACATGATGCGTTTAGCCGAGTGTAGGCATTTATTTTAAGCAATCTATGCTGGAATATAACTGCCATTTTGACACAACAATAAGTAGAGCTTCAGGTTTGCAGTGTGAGTTCAGAATTTTTATGTAATTTTATTAAAATTGAGCTTAAAATTTATCAGTCGAAATTTTTTAAAGGCACAGCGCATGATTTTCTAACATGTTTTAAGATCATGCTGCAAGTGCTAACAAAGGGAAGCAACATAGTTAAAAATATTGAAGATGACGTCTGAAGTGAAATGATGCAGGTGATCCTGCACATAAAAGAAGAGGCTGAAGAGCAGGCAGGGGGAAAAGACATGTAGGTAGCTGAAAGCACAAAACAGAAAAAGCACAGCCAAGCAGCTAGAAGCCATGCTGGTTGTCAAACATAAGGGGTGATTTATGGAGAGTAAAAGCCGAGGCTGTCAGAACCAGGTACGTTCATGGTTTGTGGACAAACCTGACAGAAGGTTTGTCTCCTAAAAATAAAGGTTTTTACCTTACACACAGGCTAAGAAGTGATCTGCAAAGAGGCTGTGTGGTCGTTTCAGTTTATCTTTTAACATCTGCTTGCTTCATCATAATGCAAAAAAGCTTGCAAAGTTCAAAAAAAGAACAATTGAAATTTTATTTAGCTAAAGCGTCTAGGTTTCATCATATCAATAATAATAAGTTTTACTCAAATATTCCAGCCAATGGCAACCTGAAGGACTGGCAGTCTGCAACCACAGTGAGCAGCATACAGTCCATGTAAAACATTGATCCATGATCATAATAATGACTGACAAATAACTTTGTTACTGTAATTATGGGAGTCTATTTTCAGTATTTGTTTGAGGCGATGTGGAAAAGTTGAACATGAATATGAATAGAAATACCTTCTTATTGAAGGACCAGATCTTGTCCCACTCCATGTTCACCACTGACCTCGATCCACCCTGAGAGGACAAAAGATGAGGAAAAACATTTTTATTAGTCAATTTCTATAACAGTGAAGTGAATAATATTTCCCTCTAATCTTTGACACAAGATGCTACAGCTAGTTTTCAAAAGGCCTGTTTTTCCTCTCACACAGTAGCGTGAGATTACCTCACTTCCTGTATAAATAATGAATGACTGTTCATGGATTATGAAAGCAAAACCTAATGCTGTTAATAGAATAGAATAGAAAGATTTTATTGACTAATCAAACTTTCTGATTTTATTTATTTATTTATTTTTTCCACCAATGCACTCCTCCGGGTTTCCGTAGTTCAGAGAAATGTTAACCCACCACAAGCAAGTTTTACAGCTTCTATTTATTTCCACTTTGAATTCAAGTTAACTCACAGAAGGAAAGATTAAAATAAAATCAAGTTTTTTAAAGATATTTTCTGTAATTTGCATCCTGGCTTTCAGACCTTTGCAGGGGTGGATAAGATCAGTGGATAAGATTGGTTATACATTTAAATATTGGCCAATCGCAGCATTTCTAAAAGTATGGGTTAATCAGTGCACCCCTAAATATGATAGTTCAGAAAGAGAACTTGCAATGGGATAAAATTGGTATCTGCAGTTCAAAACCAGTTACAAACTGGTGACTATTAAACCAAGATCAATACTTTTAGAAACGCATCAGTAATGTCTTATGATCTGGCCTTCCGTGCTATGATGAAGCAGTCTCTCCCTTTAGTAACAGCTGGGACATACCTGGGCTGCTATGAACTGCTTCAGACCATCCACAGTCATTCCTCTCCTCAACACTCCTCTGACAGTAGGGAAGCGAGGATCGTCCCTGGAAAACAAGATGGCGCAAAGGTCAAAAACAACTACAGATAGAGGGGGAAAACAGCACACAGGTCCTGATATATTAACCAGAATAAGCTTACCACCCGTCCACATATCCCTGGTCGACAAACCAGGTGAGTTTCCGTTTAGACAGCACTGTGTTGTTGAGGTTGAGCCTGGCATACTCCCAGATGTAGGGCTTCCTGATGCCCAGAGCTTCAATAAACCAGTAGAACTGCTCGTCACGGTCGTGGTACTCGGTGGTCCTGAGAGCATGAGTGACCCCTCCAGACTGTCCACAATGGGGCAGGCAAAGTCGTATGTTGGGTAGACTCTGGAAGAAAAGGGAAGTGGGAGTGACTGCTTGATGAATATGTTGAAACAAATGCTTAAAGATGCAATACGAGCAGAGTATCTGGAGGTTTCAGCAAGACTTTTTAAGACCTGTTTAATGCCAATTTGAAATAGACCAAAAAAAATAAATAAATAAACTAACAAGCATAGCAAAGACTGAAATTTCTGGGTTTTGTTTGTTGCTCTTGGCAGTGGCTTTGTGCTTCTCACACTGCTTTTGGCTCTCTCCTACTGCCAAACTTAAAATATTTTGTTTTCCTTCTGAGAATGCACCTCGCCTCGTATGGGTAGTAACAGAAGTGAGCCACCGGTGAAGATGAACGTCAACAGGCGATAAATTTGAACTTTCCATAAGATGTTTTTGCTAGCGAGATGCAAAAGACACTAGTTAGCAAGTAAGGGTATATTAGCAGCTAGTTAGCTGTAGCCTCAAACACCTCGTGTCACATAATGTCTGAGAGCTACGCAAACTTTTGCCAGACAGAAAATTACCACGAGAAAAAAGAGCTACATGACATTAAATAGCCCCACACGACAAATTTAAGACACGTGCTGAGGCCAACTCCCAATGTTTTCAAGAATGTAAGACATTTTAAAGCCTTGATTTTAGATACATGACTTTCAGACTTTTCAAGGATGCATGGACTCCCTGTTCTTTTTTGTTTTTTTTTAAAGCCATCTATAAGCTTCTTTTAGTTACTTCTGAAGTCTGCTTGTTTATACAACACACATTATTTAGTATTCATGATGTGAATCTGTGCAAAAAGCAGCTAAAAGGTCAAACAGGTTTCTAAAACGAAAGACTTGTACTTGTAGGTCGTTCCGGTGCGCGGGTGGGGGGCGTTCTTGCAGCGGTACAGGGTGGGGTCTCTCAAGCAGCCGTTGTTGGAGCTCATGTCGATCTTGGCTCTCATGCAGCAGCTCTGACCGTATTCGGTCCCGGCTTTCATCTCGGCCCACATCTTCATGTTCTGTTCCACAGCTGCGAGTGGACGATCAACATGCCGGTTAGTTTGCAAGCTTTTTGATTTGAAACAACGCCGCGATAGCTCCGTATGCCTTACTGTTGTTTCTGCATCGGGACTCGGTGCGCTGCTCCCTCTCCTGCTTCATCTGCTCAGGAGGGGTGTCGTCGATGTAGGCTTTGCCCTCTGCGAGAAGCTTCTCCGCCAGCCGCATGATGACGGGAAAATGGTCGCTGGTGTAGGTGAACTGGTCTGGATGGATCTGGAGCATGGCGACGTCTTCCAGGATAACCTGAGGTGAAGCACACAGAGGTAAATTCTCTGTCTTGCTATGTAGTGTACACACTGATTAGAAACAATGTCACTAATTCTCAATCGTTTCACATTCTGACAATACCAGACCTTCTCAAAGTCCTCCTTCTCCTTCTCCGGGTTGGTGTCGTCGAAGCGCATGATGAGCTTGCCTTTAAACGTCACCTGGTAGTGCTGGTTCAGCAGGGCCGCTTTGGCGTGGCCGATGTGCAGGTACCTGCTCGCAGAGAGACACCGAGGCAGTTCGAGTCAGGAGACCCGCTAATCAACCTGCATCAGAACAGAGCAGATTAAAAGTGCAGCCCTACCCGCTGGCCTCAGGAGGGAATCGAACTACCACCTTCCCCATCTCTGCTCCAGGCAACTCCACAAACTTCCCAACATCCTGCTTCTTCTCACCTGACTGGAACATGTTAATTAAAGATAAATTACCCATTAGAACCAGTCAGGATAAATGGCATCGTCCTGGTTTGTTTTGTTGGTTTCTGCACTGCAAAAATCACAAAATCTTACCAAGAATTTTTAGTCTGGTTTCTAGTAAAAATATCTTAGTACAGTTTAAATAAAACAGAAGTAACTCACCAGTAACCTTTCAACAAGTTGCAGGATCTTTTTTAAGATCCACTGGCAGACTACTTTTTTTATAACGAGACATTTTTTCCATTTTAAAAGTGAAAACATCTTGCTGTGGAACTAATGCTTTTTAAGGAATTGTTTACTTAAAACAAACTCCTATATTACCTGAAAAGGTCACTTGTAAGTTAATTTTGTCTTATTTCAACTGTACTAAGACAAAAATACTTGGTGAGATTTTGCATTTTTGCAGTGTGTGCAAGGATACAACCTGAAAACATAACCAATTCATGGTCAGGAGAGAACAAAATTAAGCCTTGAAAATGAGATCTAGATCCCAACGGGGTTCACCTGGTTAAATAAAGGAAATAAAAAAAAAAAGTCTTACATTGGAGTTGTCCTTTACAGGTTTCTTGCTGGCGTACTTGCTGCCCACAGAAGAGAAGGGAACCTGCGAGTTCAGGAAGAAGAACCAGCGGCTGACGTGAGGGAAAGCTTTGCTCTGACTTGGCCAACTGCTGTGATCTATGGAGAAAATAAATTCACAAGCTGAGCTGCTGCAGGCTACATGTATATCAGGGAAAAGATATATATGTAGGGTTTCTGTAATCACGATTACAGAAACCCGATTTCTCAAATCGGGTTTCTGTGGGAAAGTTGTGAACAATTACCATCTTGCCTTTAATGGGTAACGCTCTTAAAGTTTTTATCTGATTAGTTTCCATGGAGGTCGTATGTTAGCTACCTTTCAGTGCAGCCCACACAGACAGATCAGCCAGGGTGAGGGCGTGTCCGACCAGGAAAGTCCGCAAAGACAGGGCCTTGTCCAGGTCGCCCAGCGCCAGCGTCAGGTCAGGCTGATCGCACAGCCGGCGAGCGCTGAACTCCAGCCAATGGTCAACCTGAAGTCAACGATCACATCAAAAGGTCGTCAATTCAGAGTGAGTGTGAAACACCTCCACCCAGTCAGAATGTACCGACCTCAGTCTGTTCCATCATGTTGGCTCCGTAGAGGCTGAGGGCGGGAGCAACCCGGGCCAGGTAGCGGCTGATGGAGTTGGTGTCGCTGAACCGGACTGAACTGGAGAAAAAAAGAAATAACATATTGATTTTAAGGCTGAAAAATACAATCTTTGCTTTTTTTTTTTTAAAGGTACAAATGAAAGACAATATCGTTTTTTTTTTTTTAAATGACTTATTTCAATAATTTCTTGTGCAAGTCCACCTGAATTCAAAATCAAAATAAAGAGAAGAAATAAAACAGACTTGTCAAACAAGATGGTCCTGGGGTCGGTTGTCATCACTCTGAAAACCTAAGTAGTGCATTGGTGAAAAAATAAATCCAGATTTTTCAAAAATTAAATCTTCATTAGCTGTCCTTTCAAATTGTGCCTGTTAGGATAGAGTGCTTTAAAATTATATCCATACAGTTTAAACTTTACCACAGGGGTAGGAATACTTTTTATGTGTTTGTCACCAAGTTTCCATGAAGAACAATCGTAAAACAGATCAAACATGGCACTTACTCTGAGATGTGAAGGCTGTTGTTGCTTCCTTCCTCCACAGACACCTGCACAGTGTTCTTCACATGCTCTGCAGTCAAAAGCGCTCCTGTAGAACCAGCAATTTTATTATTATTATTATTATTTTCTCTCTGCAAATTGAGAGTCTCACTTCATAACTTCTTTAAAATGACAAAGAACAAACTAAACTTTTAAAAACATAGATATAATGGAAAGAAGCTACGCATACATAATGAGAACCTTAGGTCGGGATTCAAACCTAGAAGGCTTCTTGCTGAAAGAACGAGTGCTACCAATAGTCTAAATATCTTTTGCTGTCATCTCAGCATGTCAAAAAAAAAAAAAAAGAAAGAGTGTAAGTATGGCCAGAAAATTTCTCCAGTTCCCAGAAACAGAGATGGGATAAACTAAGACGAAACAAAATGAAAGTTCAACAAACACGCACAGGCCGTTTAATGTCACACGTTTCAGTATGCTTGCATCAGCCTGCTGTATTCCCTCTGAGGTACAAAAGAGGGCGCTGTTTGACCAAATGGCTTTGACAGTCACAACATTAGATTATCCAAGTGCAACGCTGGATTAACAACCACTGGAATTGTAAGATTATCAAGTAGAATCAAGATAACAGATTACCTTAACAGGATATCACGGCATATACAATAACTATGGCTTCACAGCCACTTCGAGGCTCAGAATGACATCCGACACTCGGTGTGTCCCAGTGAAATCGGCGCTTACCGATCTGCTACTTTCAAGTTCAAAGAGCTGATTACAGTAAATAACAAAATGGCATGTGGAACTACAATGACAGTGTGTGTATAATGTGTAACGTTATTATTTTTAGGACCGGGGAAAATTACAGGATCCGGCTACATCTGTGGTTTCTTGCAGCGCCACGACTACAAGTGAGCAGCCGTGGCAGACCAACCGCACGAATAGGATATAACATCATGAACAATTACTACCAATTTAAACACTTTTTTCTGATATAGACGGAAACTTTTTACGGGTTTATTTTTTTATTTTATATTGTACGACTTAAGTACTTTCATGTCGCTCCAAAAGTAAGCATAACACGAATATAAATAGAGAGAAAAATCAGAGCGGTGTTTTGTTTTGCTAGCTGCTGAGCTGTCACCCGGGGCGCGTGCAGGCTCACAGGCTAATTGAAGCTGGGATAAAAAAAACCGACCGCAGCCGGAGCTCACCGAGAGGCGGGTTGGAGCTGTTAATGGTCAGGTTTAACGCCATACTGACGGATTCTTCCTACGCGCAGCCTGTATAGTCTTCACAATGATGAACAGAAACCAGAGAAGTCAAAAGACATCCAGGAGCCTCTCTCCACACGCCACACCAGCCGCTACAGCCCGGAAAAAGAGAGTGAGAGTTATTCTGTCACGAACAACAAGGTGCATGCCGAGGCAACACTGCCCCCTGCTGTACTGGGAGAGACATAAGTGCTTCCATTTGAGCTCATTCACAATTTGTTGCAGGTTAGTGAAAGTAAAATGACAGATACCTTGAAAAAACTGACAACAGCTAAGTATCTGAAAAATGTGGTATGTACTTATATTCAGACCTCTCCGACAGTGCTTGGTAGAATCATTGCATGTATACTTTTGAAGTATTTTAGGGCATGTCTCTACCAGCTTTGCAAGGTTGTATAGTCTGAGCTCTGTCAGACTCGACCTTTTGACCTATTCATGAAGAAACCATAAACATCAAATTCCTTGAAATCTTACATCAATTAAACTCAAGAGTTTTACTACTGGAACTACTGCAAGAAAACTAACAAACAAGTCGATACATAAATAAATAAAACCCGTTTTTTTTTAATTCACGCCTCCATTTCATCTTCACCCCGCGATGTGAATTTTTAATTTCTAATTTATTTTTTTAGAATCAAAATTGAGGCGGAACTCAAGACAAACAATGCTGTTTCCGACCGGACTCGTTTCAATGTACGTCCCGTTTTTCTGCAGAGCGCTTCTCAAACAGTAAAACAAAGTTTGGCGGAGCCAGTTTGGCGGTTTTGTCGTGTACCTGTGTCAGTCCTCGTTTTTCTGACTTGGTAAGAGAAACACTGAACTCCGAAGATTAAATGTAACATTACTTAATTTTTTTTTTTGCTGTTTTCCATTTTTGCTCGCCGTTCATTCCATTGCTTGCATGTAGCTTTGTGTCCAAACACAACGCTACATGCAATAATTAGACAGAAATTGTCAGCCCGAGTTTGTTATTGTTGGTTCTTCATGTGCAAATAATATCAGTGTTACTTGCGTCAAACGCTTTGTTTACTGCGGAATTTGTTTATATTGAACAAATACATATGATCAATAAACATACAGTAGTGAAAACAGAGGGACATTACATATAGAAGAAGAGAAAAGAGAATTTCAAGTAGAAATATTATACTAGAATAAATTGAAAAAAAATATGTCTAAAAATTCAAGTAATTATTCTTCTGCAAACACTATAGATATATTAGTAATAATAATAATATAGCCTGTGTTCACAAGCATCAACCAGTTTAAAAATAAATACAAACTTAAGAGAATTAACAAAAAAAATTGTTATTTTACTGTTGTAATCATTGTTTTTTATTATTATTTATTTGCAGCTATATGACACAAATTATGAAAAAGTGGTAAGCTTATTATTTTGTTCCTGGTCTGTAGGCACAGATTGGTTACTTGTTTTTAAAAACCAGTGTGAAATAAAATGAATGAATGAAATGTTTCTCCTCCTCACTGTGTCTCTTCAGGGATGTCTCAGGCCAGTCTGCATGGCAAGTGGACCGTCTCCAGCAGCGACGACGATGATGAAGTTCTTCCTCCTTCGGGAACCACGACACCAAAGTCCCGTCGACCAGCCGAGTCCAGGCACGTCTCCAGCGGGTCTCCCTCTCCGGTACCAGAACCAGCTCCCCCGGAGGTGAAAGCAGAACCGGACAGCGCCCCTGCGTCCGCTCTCGCTGTTGGTTCTGAGGCCAGACAGTCGGCAGCGAGGAACCAGAGGAACCCGGTCAAGTTCCAAACCAGCCCGTCGCTGAGCGGGAAGCGGAAGAAAGAGCCCTCGGACGGCTCCGGCTGGGCTCTCTCAGACAGCAACGACGAAGACGAAGCAGAAGGGAAAAGGAGCAGCCAGAGTAAGCTGCCGAATCAGGCGGCGCCAAATGGTGAGACAAAAAAGCCGAAGGTGGAGAGCGAGCGTCCGCCAAGTCCCCACGGCCGACTCTACTACATAGACGAGCCGGACGACTTCTTTGAGACGTCCTTTCCCTGCCTTAATGACACCTACAGATTCTACCTGAACAAAGTCACAGGGCTGGACAGGAAGTTCAACAGCGGAGCGCTGCACATCAGAGGTGAGGCTGCTGAGAGCGAATCTGACAGGAAGGAGTTCACTCATCATTCCTCTAGCTGCCTCATTGTGTGGCTGCTGGTCGGACAGAGTCAGAGTTAGAAAAGTAAAACCTATAACCTTGTTTCTATTCCAAACATTTTCTCTCCACTTACAGTCGCAGGACTGAACGATACGGGTGAAAAATCTTATCGTGGTATCAGCGTTTCATATCAGTCGATAATAATTGATTTTATTTTTTTGTTTGAAATATCTGAATACTGCCAAACCGGTGTCGCGGCCTTTCCTGTTTTATCCCCAGCTTTCTCTCCAAGCTGTTTTTTTTTTTGTTGTTTCCTGTGAGGTTGTTGCTATGCAACAAAAGAGTAAGTAAGTTAGTTGATGCCACCAACCTAGCTTAGCTGGCCATTACAGGTTGAGCAGCTAAAGCCTAGCCAAAGTTTACATCTCCCAGAATGCTGTGCAGCTTTCGACCTCGGTTCAGAGCAATCATTTACAAATACGTTAGTGCTTATTAGGTCAGTAAAGAGCATATATGGATTAAGCAGGATTAACTAAGTTTATCCTTCTTCCTACCTCCTTTTCAAACAAAAAAAAAATTCTATTAAGCTATTTGAATTGTGAATGTGAATACGTTTGAAACTAAACGAATAAACCAAACTACATAATGTAGGAAACCATGTAACGTTTTTCCATCGACTTTGGATTTATCTGCTGTTTTCTGTTGGCCAATCACATAAAATCACAAAACAATAATCTGGTCGTAACACGGGAAAACTTGAAGGGTCTGAATATTTCTCCACTATATACAGTCTCTTATTTATCTAACAAATATGACATCTTTTCTGCAGACATCCTGTCCCCGTTATTCGGTACCCTGAAAGAGTCTGTCCAGGTGAGAAACTCTTTTCTTTATGATGCAATTTAGACTTTTTTTTTTTTTTAATTTGAAAATTTGGTTTACTTAATTCACCAAAGCTTTTGCTTGTTTAATAAATTTCCAGGCTTTAATACACCTCTGCTCTTGTCTTTTGTAGTTTAACTACTGTTTCGATATTCCCTGGATGGTGAAGCAGTTCCCATCAGAGTTCAGGTAACTTCCACTTCTTATTTGTCTCATCAACATATTCAAGTTTTAGTCTTTTTAAGAGTGTTTTATAAAGCCCACATTCTACTTAGAATATGATTAATGAGCAAATACATACTTGGTTGAAAATTAGCCCGTTTTTTTGTTGTTGTTGTTTTGTTTTGGCAATTGTTTATCCAGTAAAAAGTGATTTGACACGTGCGGCTGTGATTTTACGGCACTGTTTTGGTTTTCAGACGTTGCCCGGTTCTGATCGTCCATGGAGACAAGCGGGAGGCCAAGGCACGGCTCCTTCAGCAGGGTCAGCCTTTCCCACACGTTCGCTTCTGCCAGGTATGAACCCCGCAGCCAACGGCTGTAGAGACAGATTTCTGAGTATCGTCTTCCTCCTAAGGTGAAAAATGTTCATGTTTCAGGCCAAACTGGACATTGCTTTTGGAACTCACCACACGTAAGAAACGCTTTCTTCCTGCATGGCTTTTTTAAAAATAGATCCAGTCCAATTCTCTCTAAACCTTTTTGCAAACTTGGCCCCAAAACAGGCCAAGTTTTAATGAAGCCCAATTTAAAAAAAATTAAAATAGGACATTTTATTTTATTGTGTTTTTTGTGTTATTTTTACCCACTCCACAATAAACTTAGTTCAGGTAAATACAAAAAGTCCTACACTAATAATAGGGGATTAAAAGTTGCAGTTTCTTGGTCATGGCTGTGAGCAGATGGATCTCCTGCTCTGGATTGTGCTGCAAAATGGGGCAGCTGGTTCAAAACATGGAAAAAATAATAATCTACAGCATTTTCAACAACAAGTTAAGGAATATGGGTCACTTTTCAGAAATTTTTTTCCTCAAAATCCTGGGATGTTTGTGGTTATACTTGCTATAAGATCAAAGGCAAAAATAACCAGATTAGAAAAAGAGGCATGCAATGTGTCTCACCTACGATATGAGAGAATTTGAATCCATGTATGAATATCTCACCCTGAAAAATGAAATAAAAACCTTTCCATCCATATCAGCTCCCTCAGCTGTCGGAGCAAATCATTACTGTTTGGACTCCACTGGTCTGGTGTTGGTTGAGATTTGAAACAAAACTTTTGTAAACTTCCATGTTTTTATCATGCAGGAAGATGATGCTGCTGTGGTATGAGGAAGGCTTCAGAGTCATCATCCTCACCTCCAACCTCATCAGAGCGGACTGGTATCAGAAGACGCAAGGGTGGGTGTTTCAGGGGTTGTTGGGAAGGAAAGATCTTGGTTAACGTTTATTGAGTTTGCTGCTAAATCAGTTTTATTGTTGTTGTTCGTGTTGCTTGTTTGGGTTTTTTTGGGCCTTAGGATGTGGATGAGTCCTCTGTTTCCACGGTTACCAGAGGGGAGCAGCGAGAGTTCAGGGGAGTCGCCCACCTTCTTCAAGCGGGACCTGCTGGAGTACCTGGCGTCGTACCGCGCGCCAGAGCTGGATGAGTGGATCCAACTGATCAAAGAGCACGACCTGTCAGAGACCCGGTAAAGCCGAGTGGAGGGATGAACCTGCTGATCCACAGCAAGGCTTTGACTGTAAGATGATGCTGCGGTCGAACGCAGGGCAGAAACATTTCTCTCTCCTTCTGTTTTCAGAGTTTATTTGGTCGCCTCCACGCCGGGGAGATACGTCGGCGCAGACATGGAGCGCTGGGGCCACCTGAGGCTCAGGAAGGTGAAGACTGTCCTCCCTTTTCTTCTGCTACATCCCACTGACCTCCTCTCACATCCCACACTACTGTGATTTAGTGCATCTTTTTTTAGCTGTTTACTCCCACATTTTTTCGCTCAACAACCCTTTGGTTTCCTCTGTGCTTCTTCTTTTCCCCCCCTGTTAGCTGCTGTATGATCACACAAATCCAATTCCAGACGAGGAACGGTGGCCTGTGATTGGCCAGTTCTCCAGCATCGGCTCCATGGGGATAGATAAGAACAAATGGCTGGCAGGGGAATTTCAGCGCACACTGACCACACTCGGAAAATCCTCCCTCCGATCAGACCCTCCCGTTCATTTGGTTAGTTCCTGAAGTGTTGACTCTTCTGTTTAATGTTAAAAAGGCTTTTTTTAAGTTTATCTTATCCGACATACAGGAAGGTCAGCTTTAAATTTCTGTAGGAATAATTCGATGTGATGCCACTTTGCAGCTCTATCCGTCTGTAGAAGATGTGAGGATGAGTTTGGAAGGTTACCCAGGTGAGTCTTTTCCTGTGAAACGTTGGAACATTGATGTGATGCTTAAACTAGATGGAGTTGAGATTTGTCCTTTAAAAAAAATTTGCATTTTGGGTAAAATGAGAAAATAAAATGCATAAATGTTCTGCTCGCACTTTAAAGTTCTGGATATTTTTCATTTAATTTCTTGCCATGGTGCAGATTAATGTCAGATTTCTTGATTAGTCATAAATTATGTCTGCAGTATGCTTGTTGCAATAAGCAATGACTCAATTAATTGCACAATAAATTAGAAATAGCTCAATAATTTCCATTCGTCATGATTAGTATTTTTTTAGAAGGACAGTTTTGTTTATGGAGATGTCATCATTCTATTGTTTTTAGTTGTCATGCTTTATTTTTGATATTTAAAATATCTTCCAGCTCCAGCATTAAGAGTTCTTTAAAATAATAAAGTTTATTGGTCTTTAATAACTTGCATTGTTATTATGTCTTTCTCAATATTTTACTTGAAAGCGGTATAAAATAGTATTGTTTCAGTGTCTGTGTTTGACGTGGGTTTGTGA
Source organism: Poeciliopsis retropinna (assembly GCA_010277075.1). Taxonomy (NCBI): domain Eukaryota; kingdom Metazoa; phylum Chordata; class Actinopteri; order Cyprinodontiformes; family Poeciliidae; genus Poeciliopsis; species Poeciliopsis retropinna. The sequence goes on along the minus strand of VMRM01000030.1, from coordinate 1,050,780 downwards.
TGGATGGATCCTCATGTTTTGTTTCCAGCTGGAGGCTCTCTTCCTTACAGCATCCAGACGGCTCAGAAACAGATATGGCTCCATTCCTACTTCCAGTAAGTCGACTTCTCTTGATGCAAGCTCACAGCTGTCAATCATATCTGGTAAACTAATATGGATTTGATTCATTTTTGGTGATCACAACAATCTTACATCAGACTAAGAATGTTTTCACGCCTGATAGTCCGGTAGACTCGGTTCGATTGGGGACCAAAATTACAACGTTTGCCACAGTGCAGTGTGAAAGCAAACCGGAGCAGCTAAAAATGTAACAAACAATTTAAACTAATTGAAAAACTTGTTCACCTCCTTGCCTATGGTGGCGCTGCACCCAAAACGACAGAAGGAAACAAAATGAAACAAAAACCTCAAAAGAAGAACAGCGCATCTTCCTTCTTCACAAAATGTAAACAAAAATAGAGAAGCATCAGGTTTTACCGGTTGTAGGATTTCTTTTGGTAAAAGACCATGAATCATTTCTTCCTGTAACTTGAAGCTCATGCACTTGTTTTGGCTCTATTTACCCAGAATTCCCTGCTCTACCGTCCACTTCCTGCTTTTATCGTGCTCTCCGGTCCTCTTCGTGTCCACATATACATTTAAACCGTACCAGACTTCACTTCAACCAAACCGAAAACAAAGTTCATTTGTGCATTCACACCTCCCTAAATGAACCGGACTTTCTAGTCAAACAAATTAAATTTCAATTCAAGTAAATAAACAAATGAAACTAAATATTAATTTTGTGCTTTAAAAAGCTCAGATTTCTGGTAACAAGCTGTGGTCTTTTCTTTTCTCTGATTCCAACATTGAAATCTTATAATTCTGTGTGTGTGTGTGTTTTTCTGTAGCCGCTGGAAGGCGAGGAGGACGGGGAGGACTCGCGCCATGCCACACATCAAGACGTACATGAGGATTTCACCGGATTCCACTCAGCTCCTCTGGTTCCTCGTCACCAGGTGCGTGTGCAGATTTGCAGGCTCATGCTGCCGCCGCTGCTCGTTTTCATTACCTCTGATCAAATATGCATGGATCCACTTTTTGCATCGATCTGTCCCCTCTTGCATGACTGTATGGACGTGTGCTGCAGTGCCAACCTGTCCAAGGCGGCATGGGGAGCCCTGGAGAAGAACAACACGCAGATAATGGTGCGCTCCTATGAGCTGGGGGTCCTCTACGTTCCGTCAGCGTTTGTAAGTGGGACAAACAAACAGATGAATAAAGAACAGCTTTAATCCACCATGATAATCCTCCTGTGCAAATGATAAATAGAGTGCAGAGAAGCTACATGTTACACAGAGTTAACGCCAGGTTGTGTTTTTACAGAGCATGAAGACATTCCCCATCGATACCAATCCATTTCCTGCCTCCTCCTCCTCTACGTTTGGATTCCCGGTGCCCTTTGACCTCCCGCCTACCAGTTACTCACCAACAGGTACAGATATTTGCTCTGGGTGTATTAACTAATTTTTTGTAACTGCATGCAGAAAATGTTTTGAACAGACATACACTCTCTAATTCCAACATTAGTGGGTTTTGATATTGGCCATATTAGCTTTCCACTCAGGGTGGCAGAGTCGGTGGGGCGCAAGAATGGTAAAAAATAAATAAATAAAAATCATTTGGGCCCGGAAGGAGTTTTCTGTTCCTTTTTTCCATATCTGGTCAGCTGGAGTGGGCGCCCCCATGTGGTGAACAAACTACATGTCAAAGGTGGCTGATGATGCTGAAGTTGGTGTGTGATTTGAAATCCAAGATTTGGTTCTACATTAATGGACTACTTCTATTTAAAGAGTCTGGACTGTATTTGACCATTTTAAGTTACATTTATCAAAGCAGAATTTAAGATTTGGGAGTCTTTTAATTTTGTCAACATGTATCGTAGGGCAATATATTTATTTACCAATTTGTTTCATTTTGTGAGATGGCGATGGGCTGACATATGAGATCTTATTCACTGATCAGATCTGTCTAAGGTCTGAAAATCATTCACTGTTCGTTTTTGCTCTGCAGTGAGAGAGAACTCACCTACTGGCCTGTCCACCAGCTGACATCTGCACATGCGTGGTTAACAACAGTCACCCCACTGTTGTCAATGTTACAACTTTTCAGACAAAACAATCTGTATTTTTTTTAAAGATCGGTAATCAGAGAGAAAACTGCAATCGGTGCGCCCCTAAAGCAGTGATTTATTCATCAAAATACCCAAAAACATTTTGTTGAGTGGTTTCTTTAGATAAACTTTAAACTAGTCAAACAAAGTCCAAACTCTGTAGTCATTACAAATGTTTTCAAACTCTACGTGAAATTTGTATGCATCCAGGTGAGAGGATACATCTAATAAAAGCAGGAGTTGCTGCGCTCTTTAGTTTTCTCACTGGAGTGAATGTTATCTCCATCTTCAATCTGGAGAGCAGCATATAATTAAACTAGTATGTGAGCATATTAAAAACAATCTAAGACAAACAGTGCAATGTGGGATCATTTTTTGGTTTTATAAGTCAAAGTTGTTGTTGTTTCACAACATGTTTCCATCTGTTCTCTGCAGACCAGCCATGGATCTGGAATATCCCATACAGCCAGGAACCAGACACTCACGGCAACATCTGGATCCCCTCTTAGAAATTGTTAGCCGACTCCGAAGCCATTAGTGAAATTAAGCTATTTTTATACTGTACTGTAGACAATTTTCAATAAATAAATTACACTAAATCTCACTGCCTAGTTGTTGTTAAATGTTGCGATGAGATTTTTGTTTCAAAGGATATAAGCAATGATTTTATATCAATTTAATATTGTATTTCATCACTTAAAAACTCCAGTTAATGTGAGGCTGAATCCTCATTGTATGAATGTTCAGGTTGTTTTTGCTTCTGAAGGTTTTACTTTCCATAAAGCATTGTTTTCCATTTGTAGAAGCCACACCTCATGCATTCTCCAGATTTTATGATCATCTCTTTTGACCATGTATTCCCCCAAATTAATGCTTTTCTCCCTAGTTGTTGTTTTCCGGCCTCCTTAGTGGCATTCTGGAGTTAAAAACAGCTGCCGCAACGGAAGACTCAGAGGAGTTCAGCTCCCTTTTTCACGAGCGTCCCAGTCAAAATGGGTAACCACCCAGTTAAGGAGACGGTAATGAAACGCAGACAGATCATCTGACTTTATTGCAATAATTAGAATACCAGACAAACTGGGCAATGGAGTTGGCAGATGGTTCTGTTGGTGAGGTTTCACGCTCTACAGCCGTTGTATCCTTTCCTGGAGCGAGTCGATTTTAAATGCACTAGGCTCCTTTAAAAGCAAACGATTAACAAATCTGTGCTGAATTACTTCCAAATTACACCATTTCCTGTGTACTTACTCTTTTTGTCATTAAGTTGATTTTGAAGGAAGCATATTTGAGATCTTTTATATGGGCATGTTACCACAAAAAAAAAAAAAAAAAAAAGCTGTGTTCAATTTTTGTATGTCTTACAAAAAAAAAAAACATACAGCATATTGTCACAATATAGACATACACTATACTGTGGGATACAATATAGATAGACACACTATATTGGAATCAGTACTTCTAACATCACTGATGCAGTAGATTATCTTTTCGATGTAAGGGCAATTAAATAATTTATTCTGAACTCGTGAATGGTGGGACATTGAATAAAAAGATAATTAGGGATGACGTTTTAATAGAAACTGACTGTGTCAGTCGCTATTTAATAGTAATCTCTCAGTTATGTATTTTTTCCAAATACTATGCAGGTGTAGATTTAGCTAAGTGTTAACTCGGTGAAATATATATACTTCCTGAGGGGAAAAAAATGAGGAGATGTCTATACTGAATATAAAATATATACTTTTTGTGGTCCAGGTCATCTTGTCCATAATAAACTACCCGCCGCATGGACTTGTGGTACAGTAAACCCTTTGAACTACCACTCCCGTCGGCCTTCGCGTCACAGTGTCAATATGGCGTCTGTCTGCCGGACAAAAGGCGAATCTGTCTGACGGCGGATTGAAACCCAATTAGAAGCAGGGGGGAGACATTTTGGGAAAACTGTGACAGTCCCCGAGTCTCTGCGCTCCGAGGCGGCAGATATATGATCAAACTAACGTCTGTGGAGGCTCTCGGACTGGAATAAGGTGAGTGTTTCAGCTCTAACAACTGCTGTCTTCAAACGCTCCAGCTGCGGCTGCTAGCCCCGATGCATTTCCCCTTTTTTCTCCTCTCTCCCAGTAAGGTGATAACTGCAAACTCCTTAAAAAATCCCCAGAGCCGCGGGGTTTTCCTCGGCTGGTTAGTTTCACGCCTCCTGTACGGTTTAAGCTGAATAAAACGGGACATTTCGACTTATTATCGGTATATATACAGTTTGTCGGTCGCCTAACGCAAAGTCAACTTTTCCTAACCGTTGGTAAATGCTAATAATACCGTTCACGCGCCTGTTTTATGCGTAATTAAACAAAAATATATGCGCGAGGACATTTTTTTTTTTTTTTACGCGCAGACGTTTATGGTTAAACGAAGCTTAAGGGCTGTAACCCAGTGTACTTTCACGTAATTGGTCGTGAAATTGATCATAATAAACCCCGCAACTTCTAGAGACACCCACAGTGTAACCTCTGGCCACTTTAAGCAGCGGTTGGTGTTTTTCTTGATGCGGTTTCGGCTGCGAGTCCGGTCGTAAAGACGATCTTCGCTTCCACATGTGTGCAGCAGAACACGCGCCCCATGCCACGTCTGGGTAAGAAGCCTGGACGGCCGGTTCACTGGGTTCAGCCCCTGCTGCACAGTTATTGTTTAACAAGTTTAAACTCTTCTTTTGGTGGAGAGATCGGGTTCAGCGGGCATCGAGTTATTTTGGGAGAAAAGCACACAAGATCCAAATGTCCCACACAGTCTACGGGGAAACTCTGGAAGATGATTTAAATGTTTTCCACGGCTTATTAAGGATGGTAAAACATAGCAGGGGATGGTAAATATTTGTGTTTCCAATCCCATTTGTTTAAAAGTTCTATTTTTCCCATCCTTCCATGAGGCGGTGAGCATTTATCGTAAAAAAACAAACAACTATATTTATATCATGAGAATTTCGATTTATCGTTGTCTCGATAAATTTCAACTAACGATGTCTAATAAAAACCACTCCAAAACTGACAGTATTATCAGAAATGTTATTCTTACTAATTTATCGACTGTTTCAAAAGAGCATAAATAAATATCAATACTTTAAAAAATGTGATTTAAAGTAGTCACTGTGCAATTTAAATCACGCTTCTTTAAGCTAGTGGCATCCTGAAGAAGCCTATTCAAATGGGAACATTTTTCAGGAAAAATATTTGTGGCACTATTGCAATCACAGCCATATATGTGCCCAAAAAATGAATAGTTTTTTTTATTATCATTTTTATTCTTACAATAGTATCACAAAATATTGTGATAAAATTCTAGTTCAATATTGCCCATCCCTAACCATCCATTGTCTATTTATCGATCCACTTATGTAAAGAATGGGCTAAAAAGGAAAGCACTGGGAAACTGAGTCTGGAAAACTACTTAATTTTGAGAGGAAAAGTGTGTAGGAAGCCTGAGGTCAGAATAGTGTGGTTTGTGTGTGTAGGACTGAGAACTTATCAGACAGTGCTACAAATTTGTTTTATTTTATTTTTATTTTAGTCTTGATTATCGTGTAATCCTCAGACAGAGGTCAACCTCATTAACTGTAATCACCACTAAAGCTTCGTCTCCCGAGCATCTTGCTTGTCGTTTTGAAATGCAGAGTTTTGAGCCGCCGGGTCAAAATATTCTGGCAGTGCGTGCACTTTCATGTAATCCCCATGCTGCTTTGGAGACACTTTACAAGAAGCTACCAGCGTGTTGTCAGTATTATAGGATTGACCCCGTCGTTCTCCGCACCCTTTGGCATCCGAGTCGGTTACAGGCTTGAGGAGTTTCTGAGGCTCGGAGTCGTGCAGCCTGGAAATATCTGCACAAATGAAGATGACTAAACATGTTCCCCACACTCTCTCTCAATGTCAGATCTACATTGGTCAAGCCACAAAGCCACACGTGGTTTTTGAAAAATCAATCTCAGATGAGCTGTAAATACGGTAGAATAAACCAGAGAAAAAGGATTATAATTAGAAAAATACAAGCTTTCCAGTGTTGCAGAACTTTTCAAAAGTATTTGTACTCCTTTAGCTTGTCACAAGTCAACCACAATGTTGTTTATTTCAATCCTATGCCATTGACAAACAGAAAGTATTGCATACTTGTGAAGGGTAAGAAAAGGAATGCATGATTTTGTAATTATTTTTTTTTTTTACATGTAAAAATCTGTAAAGTGTGGCACGCATTTAGATCTATTCAATCTGTAAAACCACCTTTTGCAGGTTAGGTTGAATACGAATTTTCACGTCTTGTCAGATTCCCAGTTGGATGTAAGATTGGACTTTGACATGGCCATTCTAACGCATGAAAATATGATTTGATCTAAACCACTCTATTGTAACTTTGTATGTTCAGACTCGCTGTCCTAGTTAAAGTTTAACATTCCCCCTTCAATCTGAACTCTTTTTCACCCCTAACACAGGATTCTTCTGTTTTTAACTCTGTTAGTTCCTCTTCTTATCAACTCTAACTGGCATCCCCACAGCATAATGCTGCCACCACCTTGTGGCGCAGTGTTTTGTGATAGTGTTTACTTGTTGGCTAACATAATCTGTTTTTTTACTGTGTCCCTTATATGTCTTGCAGCAAACTGTGAACTGTACTTATTTCAGTAATGGTTTCCTTCTTATCTCTCTTCCATAACGGTTATATTGGTTTGTTTTGTAAAATGAAAAAAAAAAAAAAGTTTGAAAATAACATATTTTCTATGCTCCTCACATTTATGCACTAGATTGTCTCAGTCTGGCACATAAGATCCCAATAAAATCCTTAAAAGTTTGTTCATTGTACTGCGACACAATGCGAAGAGGTTCTAAGGACTCGGTTCTTTTGCACGGCGTCGCAGCTGCTATTTTTAGTGCATATCTGTTGAGCCGTATCACCTTTTAAATCAGACCTGGAAGTAATTTAATGCAGATTGACAACCTGCATATTCCCTCATAAATAATTTACCAACACAAGCCCCTTTTGCTGTAATTCTACAGCTCTCTGTTATTTGTTTCAGTCTGATTTGATATACCATGAGTCATCCTCTGCAGCAGGAAGAGAAACTATGTAGCTTGGCTGCCAGAGATGTAAAATTTTCTTGGCATTTTTCCTAAGACACACACACGCACTCACACGCACGCACACACACACACACGCCCTCTATCTCAATTTCTTTTTATATGCGTCGATCTGCCTGCTGACTTTAATTTTCTTCTGTTGCCTGTTTCTTGTCTCTCTCTTTGCTCCAGAAAGAAACGCATTAAGACGGATGCGTTATCTCTTATTTCTGTTTATCTTACTCTTCTCCCTCCCGCTCCCGCCCCACCTCTAGCACAGACCGGCTTTGTTGTTATTATCAGGGCAGCTTTTCTCTTTTTTTTCAGTTTAATTCAGTGACTGTATGCTTTAAGAGTCAAGGCACAACAAAAATACAACCAATGATTAGAATTTACATTGTCCAGGCTGAAGCTCTGGGTTCATTTTCCTTTTGAAATCATGGAACACAACACAATAAGCGCATACAGAACTGGGGCCATTTGCATAACGTTATATGATTACTGGGGTTGAAAGCGTCTCTGCTCAGATAAAAGCCTGATTGAATCTGGAGGAATGCACTTCATATCTGGATAGCAGCTGCAGAGCGTTGTTCAAGAGGCTGCTGTGTGTGTGTGTGTGTGTGTGTGTGTTGTAGTTTGTAATGCTGCAGTTAAAAAGCTGTCTTGTAAATTTAAAGCAGTCATTCTTAGGTTTGTTTTATTAGTCTTCACTCCTCAAGTCGTTATTGAGATTGTTTTTTAATTGTTGTATATTATGTTTCAGTCAAATTGAACAGAGGGAGTCTGTGAACATATACTTTAAACTTTGCTAAAGATTTACTCTAACGTCTTACCATTGTGAGTTATGAAAAGATCTAAGCCATTCCACAACAGCTATGACTATATGTTTAGGGTTGCTAGATGTAAACCCTTGACTGAGTTTTTGGCGGGCTGGTTTTCAACCATTTAACAGATTTCTTTCTAGTATTGTCTTGTGTTTTGTCCATCTTTTTTTTTTTTTACATCAACTCTGACCATCTATTTTGCCCCAGCTGGACAGAGGTATTCCCACATAATAGTGCTTTCACCTCCAAGTGTCAACTTGTTGTTTTTGTCTAACCTGCTAACTTAGCAGGTTAACCAATTTTAGCATTTTCACTAAAAAAAATAGCATATTAGTTGAAGTCAGCCTGAGACATGGTGTAAGGCCTACATTTAGGAAACTAGGTTGTTTATTCTCTATAGCAAATTGCTAATACAGTAATATTGTGATTTTTCATTTCAAAATAAAAGCTTTACTTTTTCATGGACCATTGATTGTAATCCCAGGTTCAAGATTTTTGATAGGATTTGAAGCTGAAATATTGGGGTTATCATACCAACAAGTCTGGAAGGATGATATGACAACAGATCTTTAATCTGTTGTCATATCAGATTAAATAATGTATTTTGGTGCTAAATCATTCAATGATTTATAAACTAACAACAGTATTTTGAAATCCATCCTCTGAGCTACAGGGAGCAGTGGAAGGACTTCAGAACTGGGGTGATGGGCTCATTTTTCCTCGTTTTAGTCAGAACGCCAGCAGCCACGTTCTGGATCAGCTGCAGCTGTCCAATTTTTTTTATTTTTTTAGGCAGATCTGTGAAGACACTGTTGCAGTAATCAATGCCACTAAAGATAAACACAGTGATGATTAGTCCTCTATTCCTGGAAATGTTCTTTTTGTGTCTCTGAAGGTTCAGGTCTGAGTCCATCACTACTCCCAGTTTTGGGGCCAAAATTTCTTCCAGAAATTTTTCTGGTTACTTTTTATTGTTAAGTTGGAATAAAACCGACACAAGTCAGTTTCTGCAAAACATATAGTATAACAAGCCCTCCAGTAAAATGCTGACATGGGCATCTCAAATCACAATAGCAGTAATATCATCAGATAGTTGGTGGAGTGTCTGACCGCCACGGTGAGTAAAGGTCATCAGACATTAAGGATTCACTATATGCTGCAATTTCCTGACTCTTCAAATATAAAAGCCAACAAATAAAAAATAATACATTCCAAACAGTCTTTTGAGATACTAATATTTCATATATGTTAGTGATATATCACATAGCCCTACTTGGATTTCAATGCTCTGCTATGGATGGCCTTATCTGCTGTCTATGGTACATGGTAGAGAGGGGCCTCCTTTATGTGTCCAACACTGGTATGCAGCATTTCTTCTGCTCTGACCCAATAAGGACATACCTTGATACTTGTATGTAGTTAGTTGAAACTTTTCAGCTTAATATAATACATCTTTAGTCTCCTGGATTTATTTGGATTTAATGGTTGACTGGTATAATCCAACACACCTACATACCTGGTGTTAGTCTTGTAGATTTAACTGATTGCTCCAAATTGCCTAAGTTAGCGGTTGCCTCAACATTATGCTGCTGGAGGTGGCCATGAGAAGACGGGAACACTGATCAGCTTTGACTAGTTTTATTATGATAAGGAAGCAGATCTTAATTCCTTTTTTGCCTTTTACCTCGGGGTGCACCAATTGATCTGTCGGCCAGTCGATCGGCCCCATTTTCATACTTTTGAGTGATCAGTGATCCGCCGATACTTGAATGTGGAACTGATTTTATCCACCGTTCTTATGTACATTTAAATGGCTACAAAGCTGCTGCATTTAGCTACTTTTGTTTTGCATTACAAGAAAACCTAAAACCAAAGATACTATATTAATGGTTTAAGCTATTTTGTAAAAGCTTGTGAGTTTGTCTATAGTTAATTTGTTGTGAAAGTTTTGTTTTTCACAGAGTTGATGATTTTTTTTTTTTCAGTTTAGCTAATTAGTAGTTTGGACAAAAACACTCTAAACTTTTCATTTACATTTGAGAGCATTGCCTCATGTGGAGTTAAAATAAGTTTTTTTTTTTATTTTATTGTTTTGTGGAACATTGAAAGTCTTTATCGACTCCGGATGCACCAATATAAAATTTGGGCCAGTACCGAGATCCAATATTAATACTGATTTTATGACCCATAACCGATATTTACCAATATTGTATATATTTCCTCACTGTTTTCACACCTTTGGGGAAAAAAAAAACTACTCAAAGTAACAGACAGCAACAAGATGGAAATAAATATGGGTTGTTAGTATCGGCAGCTTTTTGTGGGTTGATACTGATATGTTAAAATTACTCATAAGGCAGATACTGATGTTACTGCCGATATATCGTACATCCCTAATTGTGACCTTATAACATATGATAGGTTGTTTAAAAATATCTGAATCGGCAGGCCAGGCTTTTTAAACGTTGGTGATTTCCCAGAAAATTGCAATCGGTGCGCTCCAACTTTGAACTCTTCCTAACCTTGATGTTTTCCAGGATGTTCCAGCAGAGTGAGGAGCCTCGCTTCACCATCGAACAGATCGATCTCCTCCAGAGGCTCCGACGGACCGGCATTACTCAGGTGGAGGTCCTCCACGCCCTGGACACGCTCGATCACCTGGATCGACAGAATGGCCACAAGCAGGCCCGCAAAGCTTCCTACCTGCCACCCTCGTCTTCCTTGTCTTCCTCCAACTCCGTCTCTGCCTCTTCGTCCACCACTTCCGCCTCCACTCAGACGGTTTTTCCAGACAACCGACTCTCCCTGTCACCTGGCAACAACCTGGACACTGCCTCCCCGCCTCTGCCGGTCCCGACAGCCTCGCCGGTTGTTGTCCAGAATGGACTTGGCGCCATCGCCAACGGGAAGCTTTCTCCACCGCGGTTTCCTCTGGCGGTGGTCGGAGGCAGCGTGACTGCACCGGGCTTTGGGTTTGAGGCCAGTGAGGAAGACTTGGATCTGGACGACAAAGTGGAGTTCTTGATGAGGTAAGATGTGACCAGACTTAGAAGAAGACGAACCAATTTTAAAAAAAGAGCCAGATCAAAAGAAAACCAAATGTAGCCATCTACAAAGTAATTGCTCTAAGAAGGACCAAATCCAAAAGTCTTTGATAAAAATAAAGTTTTTAAATGCAGTCTGAAAGAGATTAACAGTTTTAAAGAATATTAGGGGATGGGCGATAAATCAATTTTACTGATTTTAATTGAATTTTTGATTGTTGAAGATTTCATTTTAGAAAATCTGGATTTTTTTTTTCCCCAGTAATGTACTCCTTGAGTTTCCACAATTCAGAGTCATGTCAGCAAGCTCAGGGCGGCCATCTTGTTTGTCAGATTCTATCTATTTGTTGGACTTTGAATTAAGGTAAACTTTTAAGACAATTTTACTTGTATAATTGTGTCTTTAAGCTGCTAATGGAATATAATTAATTTTTAACAATTAAAGAAAAATATCCAGAGCTCAACCCTGATACTCCATAGTAGCGTCACTTTCTGACACTTCAAGAAAGCAATAATTGAAATAAAAGCCACTTTTTTGAATGTTTGAGGGTTTTTTTGTTTTGTTTGTTTGCTTTTTTAGAAAAGAAAGTGAGAAAAAATACATTAAAATCAGATCTGGTTGAAAAAAAAAAAAAGAGATGTTATTTTTAAGCAGTATCCCCCAGCCCTGGTAGATAAAGCCGCATTCAGTCAGAGGCTCATATCAGTCTGAATCACAAACACACACATGTATACACACACACACATACGCTGATGCGTCTCATCTGCAGTCTGCAGCCGGGCCGCAGCATCTCGGTAGTATTGATTTGAAAATGTGTGAAGATGAATTCAAACTAGAGGCAGAGCAAACATTACCTTCAGACATCCTCACACATACACACATTTTTACACACTGTTTCTGCTACCTGCATGCTATAAGAGTGAACTAATGTTCTCCTCTGATGTTGTAGATTTAGATAGGTTTTGTACTTTGTGGCTGTGTATTGTAGGAGGGACAGCAGTGTGATCAAAGAGGAGATCAAGTCCTTCCTGGCAAACAGACGGATCTCCCAGGCCGTGGTTGCTCAGGTAACAGGTGAGTGTTGGTCTAATGAAACACTAGAGTAAACAAAACAAAAGTACTTGACAAGCCCTGTCGAGTGACACAAAGTCGTCATCTTCCAGGGATCAGTCAGAGCCGGATCTCCCACTGGCTCCTCCAGCAGGGGTCGGACCTCAGCGAGCAGAAGAAACGGGCCTTCTTTCGCTGGTACCAGCTGGAGAAGACGAACCCCGGTAACCACGTGTGAATAAGAACCTTCTTAATGTGGGTTCGGGTTAAACTTCTGCAAGCTAACAATCTGCGTAACAACAGGCGCCACTCTGGCCATGCGGGCGGCCCCGCTGGCTCTGGAGGATATGATGGACTGGCACCAGACCCCTCCACCGTTCGCCTCGGCCCCCGGGGGCTTCCGGCTGAGACGGGGCAGCAGATTCACCTGGAGGAAGGAGTGTCTGGCTGTCATGGAGAGGTGGGCAACAAAAACAAGATTTTACAGTAGCTTGTGCTTATACTTTTGAGTGTTCATATAAATGTACAGCCATATTCAATAAATTAGAATATGGGACCCAGTGAAGCTCATTTAAACTTGTCAAGTTCAGCAGGTATTAAACTTAATTTTCATTAAGGCTACAGTTCTGTATTAAAACAATTTCTTGGTAATATTCTAATTTTAAAGCCATGTCTTTATTAACTGTCAACAAAAAAATAATCATAATTAACAGAAATAAATCAAGCTCCATTTGTGTGTAATTACTCTATGTAATGTGTTTCACTGAGTAATAAAGTTCCTGCAATAAATGAACTTTTCAATAATATTCTAATTTATCGAATGGATCTATAGACATGTGGCAGTGTGAAGTCACTCGCACAAGAGCTAGCCACTGATGACTACTGTTGGTTTTACCTATCAAGTTGTCAGCATAATGCGCTAAATCTTAAATGTACGGCTGATGTATTAAAAAAAAAGAACGCAGTGCTTTGCTACTAATTATTAACATATCAACATCGAGAAACGAGGACCCAGGGTATCACATTCCACAGGTCAGTGAAAAGTTTTAATTAAAAAAATGGCTTGGGTGAGAGAGGTAGGTCAACTACGCTAGCTTGACTTTGACAACCTTAACATGTAGATGTGCTGTGGAACTCGGTTTGTTTTGGTTCATTAAAAAAAAGACGATCCACACACCAACTCTGTGACAGATCATCAGTGGAGCAGGTGTTTAAATTAGCTAATCAACCACCAGGGTATTCATATGATCACTTCTTAATAATCACAAAATTAACATCGAGCCCATAATGTAATGCACTGAATGTCCTTTGTGTGGGAAACGTTTGCATGTTTTTTGGTGTTGAATCCTGTGGAAGTGTTGTCAGTCAGTCGCTGTGGCAACAGGTCTGTGTGTAGCACAGCTGACACAGAGAGCGTGAAAAACAAAGAATAGGAGTGGTTTTGAGTGGTTCATGGGTTTTCTGTGTTTTTCCCCTTTGCTGAGGCACACTGCACTGAATTAATAATACCTACATCTCCAGGCTTCATTTTGTTAACAGCATTAATCTACCGCAGCAGCGCGGCCATGGATGGCATGTTAAAGAATCGTCTTTGTGCCCTTCAGCATTGTGCGCAAACGCCAAATTTCCAGCTATAAGCTTTGACATGTCTATATATTCAAGTCTGTGGCTGTGCTGTGACATGCGAGAAAGTTCACTGATTGCAGGTACAGTGAAAGGACTTGCCTGTAATGAATGTGATTATGTATAAACAGCTACTTCAGTGATAACCAGTATCCCGACGAAGCAAAGAGGGAGGAGATTGCTACTGCCTGCAATGCTGTCATTCAAAAACCAGGTATTATTTTCCCCACTTTTATTTACCACAAACTGTTCGACTGCATCATACTTTGTATTGTAATCGAGGAGTCAATGAAGCAGGCAGTTCAGAGGTCACGTGTCCCTGTGTGTGTGTGTGTGTGTGTGTGGCAGGAAAGAAGCTGTCTGATTTGGAGAGAGTTACGTCTCTCAAGGTCTACAACTGGTTCGCCAACCGCCGTAAAGACATCAAGAGGCGTGCCAACATAGGTAATGTTTACTTCTGTGTTTGTATTAGACGCTCATGCATTTATACTAGAGTACATTACATTTTAGATGTTATCTAGTTTTCCAACTGTTGAGATTTGACTATTTTTACTTAAAGATTGTTGTAATAATACTAATAATTGTATTTAAATTTGAATTTATTTATTTCTTTTAGAGACAGTGCATGTTAATAACATTTACCGGAGTTAGCCACAAGGCTATTTTTCACCGACAAACATTTGGTAAAAGTCACCCTAAAGAAATAAAAGTAAAACTGCATAATTACTTAAACAAAATGACAACTACAATGCACTTAGTAAAAATACTAAAAACTAGAATGCACATAAAACAACACATAGACAGACTACAAGGCAAGATGACAGCAGAGGGGAGCAAGAGCTAATCAAAATTATACAATATTATTTTATATTACTATTATATCATAATATTCAAGATATTTTTTAAAGTGCTACATATGACAATAAAATGTGTGAAATCTTATTTTTAATAATCCCCTCATCCATTTTAAAATTGCAATCTGTGAACAAATGTATACATCAGTAAAAAAATACCATTTGATTACATAACCCAGCATATTCAAAATGTCATTGTGGATGGTGATGCTGTGGGCAGGAAGGATTTCTGGTAGCAGTCGGTCTTGCAACAAATCAGAAGAAGCCTCTGACTGAAGACTGTATGGCAGCTTCATGACCATCATGATATGCCAACAGCTCAATTTCAGGGCAGCAGAGACAATATTCCACCGTATCATGTTCTGGATGACAACATCAGTTATCTAGCTCTGCTAACCCGCCTCATTTGCTTTTGCCGCTCCTCTTGAAATCTCTGTCTGGCTGTTAGAAAGCCGAGCATCTCTTTGGCCCTGCTCTGCATCCATGCAGCCTGCTTTTCAACTCCCCTGGGTTCTGGGGTCATAGTTTATGTATTATTTAAGCTTTTTAGAAGCCAATCACCTTCTCCCACTTGTAAAAAAACAACAATTATCCCCTTTGGTTTTCCAGCTGCACAACATCCAAAACCAGAGGGGATAATTGTCCAAACGTGCAGCGACTATCACCAACACCAGCGCAATTCTAGAAAAACCTCAAGTTTAAAAATCTTAACTCCTCATGTCAAAAAGTTTTAAATATGTCCAATTTTATTTTTGTACCTCGTCTTAAATCAGGTTTAAATATGATTTAGAGCTGTGCTGAATAATCTGGGCATTACATTAATTCACACCTAAGCAATTAGCCCCCTCAAACATTCCTCCTTCCCTACAGACCTGTGAAATAATTCTGCCCCCTTATAAAAATATGAAAGTAAGCAATTAAATCCAATAGTTGTTTAAAACATACCATTAACACCGAAAGCTCGTTATATACTGAAGGGACACTCAAGTCACAAACCAGAGCTGGAAAACCTCAATTTAGGTTGTAATTCTACTATAAAGTTTGGAAAATATCATTTATTGTGTAACTTACATGCATGTGTAATGTTTGAGAAGCTGACTGAACATTCTCAAAACCCTGGTTGGTCTTTTAGACCCCCCCCCCCCCCCCTCCTCCTCGCCTCCGTGCCCACCGTTTACTCTTGCCGCTCGTTCAGCTTTGATATGCTATGATAAGGTTTCTGTTTTTGAAGAAGCAGCCATCTTAGAGAGCCATGGCATCGAGGTCGAAAGTCCAGGAGGCCAGTCCAACGGCGACGAGGTGGACGGCAACGACTTCCCCGACCAGGTGAGCTGCACCTGTACGGCGAGTTAACGTCACGCACAATCCACAATGTTTAATGCAGCGTGTAATTAACCTGTTGCGTGTTTCAGGGTTGCGACATGTCCCTGTTTGACAAGAGAGCTTCGGCCAGGCAGTTTGCTTTTAGTCGAGCTGACCTGTCCTCTCCCACCCAGGTAACTATTAGGGCTGAATGACAAGTTGTGATTAATCGTCGACTAATTTAGCAGTCAATTAATCGTCAACTGAAGCATAAAGACTCTTTGAAAAAATAAAAGACAAGCAATTTGCTATAAGAATAACACATACAGAGCAGTAGCTAAACCCAAAACTGTACAAAAATATGCATATTTTGCATTTATGATATAAAGAAAAGTCTTTGTAAATACATTCCACCCAGAACTGGAGTGGCAGTTTGAGCTTCGCCTGATTGAAATTCAGCAAAAAAATAAAATAAAAGTGAGCACCTTTTGCAATTATTAAAAACATAAACAGAGCAACACTAACAGTATTGTTGTTAAGTTGAGCTTTTTGTTGCTGCAATAATTTTTTTCTTATTTAAAAAGAAAGAGTTGAATTGTTTTCTAATTTGCATCTTCTAACATTGTAAAGTGGCTAAGCAGAAAAATCTGCAGAATGTGCCTATTTATTTATTTTATACAGTTAATTGATTTAGTAAAAGAATCGTTAGTTACAGTCCCGACATCTGCTGACCGTCTCCCTAACGTTTCTCCCCTTCATCAGGTTCCGCCACAGCTGCCCAGCTGGTTCTCCGCCCTGGCCCGGGGAGGCCAGCGGGGCGCCTCGCTGATCGGCCGCTCCCTCCTGTCGGGGGCGGGCTCTCAGGCAGAAGGGTCCAGAATGACGGGCGCGTCCTGGTCCCCCCCGTCCCCGTCCCTCCAGGACGACCCCGGCCTCCACGTCGTGCTCTCCGAGCCGCAGGACACGGCGGCGTCGGAGAAGACGGCGGCCGGCCGTGGCAGCCCGGCCTCGGCCAATCAGGCGGACGCGGGGAATCAAATCAAGACGGAAAGCATGGATGACGACTGACGGAGGGGGAAACCGTCAGATGCTGGAGCTGTCAGAACAGGTGTCCATTATATGCAAGCAGATTTTATAGGAATGTTATAAGTGAACAAAAAAGACCAAACGTTGTGTAAAACTCCAACCCTGAGATACCTCCCAACCCTACCTCCAACCACCAACCTACTCTGCTACACTCGTTTAGCTGTTAATAGTGTAATATGATGATAACCACGAACCTTTATATGTTCGCCGTCTCTGGCCATCCGCGGGAGATTCAAACCTGCGCCTCAGATCAGATCCTGCAAAGAAAAGTCGGTTTCTCGGAAAACCTCCGGCTCCGACGCTCCCAGGGAAACGGCCTGAATGGTCCCGGGCGATTTCTTTGCTGGGTTGTTTTTCGATTGGAGGTGGGTTTAAATCTTCCCCGGATGGCCGTCCGGCGGGACATGAAGCCTCGTGTGCGGGCTTCCGTAGAAGACTGCGTCACTCACAGCAGGGCTACGCTGTATTTGGCTTGGGAATCAAATGCTTTCAGGGGTCTTGCACTGTGATTTCAACTGAACAGCCTCAGTGTATAGGAATATAAAAATGAGCTTCATGTTTTTCTTTTTTTTTTTTTTTTTTTCTTCTCCTTATTTTTACTGAATCTTTTATAGTGATCGTCGTCGCATTTCCCGCCAGATTTCTGGCTGATGAATCCGTGTAGGCACAGAACAGGCTTGAGGTCGCAGCAGTTTTTATGATAATGAAAAGTAATTATCTTCAGAGAGGCAGAAGCAGAATAATCCCCCCAACCCCGCAGAGTAAGCTTTATATATAATGACTAAAATGGCTATAAAATATAGATACATTTAAAGAGCATCTTGGTTGCTGTGTCTTTGCAATATATTCACAACCCTTGAAGCTTTTCATATTTTGTCAGATTACAACCACTATATTTAATGTTGTTTTATTGGGGTTTTAATGCACCGATTTACACATTTGTGCCGATATTGATGTCTGATATTAATAATACTGCTATGGCTGATAAATGATATTAGCCAATATTTATATGCCGGGGTTTCCCCCAGAAAAGTTGCTAAGCTGCCTGCAGTCATCCTGCCATATTTTTATGTTTATAGTTGACAGGAAATTTGAAAATATCTTTATAGTTATGCATTATCGGAAGACTGAAAAATTAATACCTAAACAGCAACTGTAAGGTCTTTAAAAAAAAAAGGCAACCATTTAAAAAAACTAAAATAAATGAACAATGCTCAGCCTGGTGGGGGCATAAGTAAAGCCTGGTGGGCCACCAGGCTGAGGGAAACCCTGTATTTCATGACGTCGCTCTGAGGCCAGAGCATAGAATTGGACTGAATTGGTCTACCCTGTCGGATGAGGCACTTTGGATGTTTTTTTTTTTTATATTTATTTATTTCCTCCAGGAACAGGGAAGTCGATCAGAGTTGCTCATAACACTATAATTTGTTGGTCCATCACATAAAATACCCCACAAATATCCTGCCTTTTGTGGCTGCAACCAACATAACGGAAAAGAAAAGAAAAGGATCATGGGATGTGAATACTTTTGCAAGGCCACGCATAAAATGTAACGCTAAATAGAGTTTAAACATTTTTTCACTGACTTTAAAAAAAGAGGAAAAACCGCTTTCATATTTTAGAGTCTAACTTCAGATTCTTTGATTTTTTTTTCATTTTTTATTTTCTTCAGCTGATCTGAGACTTTGTGTTTTTAACGCACTGCTTCCACAAGCCCATCAAAAACTAAATAGGAATTTAAGCTGCATTAAAAACAGCTGCTCAGAGTATTTTAAGGCTATAAATTTAAGCGATATTTATGAACGTGATATTCAGTAGATATAAAAAAAACAAAAACAAAAAAAAAAAACCCTCAGTATTCACCTCTTAGATTTTATTGCGACTCAAAGAAAGCCAAAACTACAAACGTTTGTATATAATATAGCCATGTAAAGCGACTTTTGAAGTTCGATCGGTTATTATTTATTCGTTTTGTATCCGAGAATGATTGATCACTGTGAGATCTGCCTTCGACGTAGGCGAGTCGGTTGGGATGGATTCAGCCCGTTTTAGAAACTACAAACGGAAAACGAGCTGAAAACCTACACAAACCGTGTAAGTAGGTGTGTGCGCGCACACGCACACACACACCCATATGGTATACTTTATGTAACAATATATAAACATATAAGCATCTATCGAGAGGAACTATCAGCCTGAGTGAGTGTTGTCAATGAAAGGTGCGTGGAACATTAGCCAAAGTATTGAGTTTTATTATCGGTGTATTTTTGACGTGTGTTATAGTTACGGATGGCTCTAAACGACCGAGACATGCTAATCAAAAAGGCACATCAGATGTGTCAAATAATCATGTGAATTACGTCATCTTCCTATTTTTGTTTTATCTTTAATTTTTTTTAATTATTTTATTATTTTATGTTTTTTGGTGTGTCTGTGCTTCCTCTGGGTATGTCATGTGTTTTAAACACATACAGCCACAAATTAGTTGGATTAATCTGTCTTTTTTTGTTTTGTTTTGTTTTGTGACACTTTATTGAATACGATGGTGCTTAGAGTCCCAGCTGTTTGTAACTTTCAGTGATCACTTTGTGTGAACGATAGAGCAGCAGCAGTAGGAAGAGAAAAATGGTTGCTAACCTCCCTCAGTTTCTCTCTCTCAGCCATCAAATCAACCACACTGAGAAGCGCTCTTCAGCTCTTAAAAACCTATATTGAAAAGAATAAAAAGTTTAACATAATATCCGAACGTACAGCCATTGTGGAAGTCTGCCATATTTTTAGCTACTTGTCAAACATCCAGTCCATTCTGACTGGTTAGTTTAAAACTCTGCATTCTTTTAATGACCACCAGGGGGCAGATTTGGGTGAAACGACGCCCAAAACGAAGCACTAACAGTTGTGGGAACATTTTCTTATGGTGTCATGGTAACAAATGATGAGGAGTGAGCTCGTTATTAAAAAGTGCAACACTGTAAAGAACAAAAATACATTATAATATTGTTAACAGAGTTGCTGTTTCCTTCTGAAATAGCTATTTATTAGACGCCTCAAACTGTCTGGCCTGGGAAGTTATGGTCACTGGTTGGTTGTTAGAAATCCAGTCGAGATGTTTAAGCAAGTTATTAAATGTTCACAAAACTACATACATACTACTACATGCAGAGAAAAACGACAGTATTACTGGTTTAGAGTGACTGCTACATAACTAGATCCTCGTTTAACTTTAAAGAGAAGTTTTTTTTTGAATAATTGAGTCTTGTTGCCAATAAGAACGGAAATTCCAAGCTCCAGTTACAATAAAACCAGCTCATTTTTGCTGTAACGAGCCGGTTGCTACAGGGGACCGTTTTATGATTCTTTCCAAACGCCCAAACACTGCTGTAGCTCACAACGTATGCTCATTTTGGTTGTTTTTGTGACTGCAGCACTCTGTGGTGGTCGGTAAACAACTCGGTGCACTACCTAACGGAGCAACATAGTCGTGAAGGGAAAGCCCACCCAGCTGTGCACCAATCATTTGACAGTCGGCTAAAAAAGGCACGAAAAGGTCAGAATACTAAATGTGGGCTGGACTTCTACTGGGCTCTGATTTTTATTTTTATGGGAGCTCCAAATTGTTCCTGACCTTTTTAAAAAAAAGTCCTACATCCACTACCGCTGGGATAACACATTTGGTTTGGGTTAAAGTGTGATACAGCTGGCCCGAATCATTATCGTCTCTGCACCAAGGGATTCATAAGTGAAAGTTAAATGGATTTTACCAAGGGCAACTTGAGCAGGAAAACAGATGTAAAATACTAGGTGGTTATGCAGTGAATTATGCTTCCCAACATCTTGAGTCAGTAAGAAGTTCTAAGAATATAGTCCTGGTTCATAACTGAAGTGGTAACTTAGTTTCCAGTTTTAAATAATGAGCTAAGAACTTTAATGATAAACTGGGAGGTAAGCCAGTTTGGGTTGGGGAAAAAGTAGCAAATTGTACTGGAAATGCACCGATTATTGAGCCAGAGATCAAAATCGGCTGATTCAATAGTTAAAAAATAACTATTTCCCCCCCTAATCATCATTGAAACACGTCAAAAGTAAAAATTCCCACCATTAAACACAACCTACTGCTTGTGCCTTGATGGACTTTTTGTATTTAGCTAAAAGTAGGTTTTAAATAATGAGCTAATCATTATTCTAAGGAATAATGGATAGTTTAAAATTTACTTGGTCACCATTTTGATTTGACTACTATCAAAGAACCATCAATCCTTAACCTTAAAGTCCAAATAAGTTCAAATTGGAATCAGCAGGTAAAGTGGAAATCGCTTCATTTCTAGTTTCAGCGAGTCTTCATATTTCGATTATCGGATGTTTCAGTACGTCAAGTTTGTTTTTGAGCAAACGGGCTTCTATAATGGCCGTACATTCAGAGCAGTTCATTGTTTTTCAGTGATGTAAAGGCTGCCTTCTTATTGCAGAGTTAAACATTGACACGGATACCTCAGACACTCCCCGTTACTCTGCTGCTGCTGCTACTTCCACTTTTTTTTAGACTTTTAAAAGGAAAAACCAGAACAGAGAACGGTCTCGCTGTCGGAAAACTGTGATGAAGTTCTTTAAAAATAAATAAATGAAAAATAGATATGTGATGCTGGGGGAAACCGCCTCTCCAAGTAGGTTCAATAAATATAAAACTGATCTTAAAGGGACGTTTTACTCCAGTAAATGAGTTAAAATCCTTCCTAATGTGGGAGATTTTAACACGAATCTTCAGTGTTTTTGGTGATTGATTGTTTCCATTTTTGTGACAGCAGAGCTGTCCGTCTTTGCTTTAAGCGTTAGTGGCATTATCAGTTATGTAACTCTTATCATCTTTTTTTATTATTATTTACACCAAAAACCTTTTTTTTTTTTTTTTTTCTGTTTAAATCTGCTTAGCAGAAACCTTTGTGAAAGGAAGCTAGTCGTAAGTTTAGGAAAATAAAATCTGCTGTCATGAGATTATTTGAGTCATTTCATTCGCTGCCGACGTGGCAGACTTACTGGGGTCTGGTGTTGCCATTTTGAAATTATTCAAACTAAAGGACATGTACTGTATCTGTTGAAAACAGGAGAGGACTACATGAAAGGGATCTGAGCAAACTGGTTCTAGATTATGGGATCTTTCCTCATCGTGTTAAAAAAAAAATAGATTG
Source organism: Poeciliopsis retropinna (assembly GCA_010277075.1). NCBI lineage: Eukaryota > Metazoa > Chordata > Actinopteri > Cyprinodontiformes > Poeciliidae > Poeciliopsis > Poeciliopsis retropinna. Next base: position 1,028,562 of record VMRM01000030.1, on the reverse strand, counting down.
GATGGTTCATTGAGAACACATTGTGTTGCAGAAATAGACAAATTACTGATTTATTTGCCAGTATTTAAAATAAGCTAACCCCCCTCCTCCTCCTCCCCATCGGTTTCCTATTTTCAGCCTCAATCTGTTTTCATTGTGTTTATTTAGGTTCTGTGTCCTGATGACCGTTTTGTGCCAGAACGTGATGTAATCACTGAGTTGTTGTGAAAAGAAAACCCACTTCCAGAGGTCTTTGCTCTTCCAGCTCCGACTGAACTGTATTGATGTTTGTCGAGTCTTTTTTTTTTTTTTGTCCTCGTTCATACAAATGCAGGTCAACGTCTGCCTTCAATCGTGTTCATTTCTGAATATTCTTCAGATGAAAACAGTTTTCTATATGTACATCTTTCATGCGGTTGTCATTTACTGTGTACTCTCCAGCCTTAAACCTTCTCATGCCATTAGCCAGGGACTGGAAACGCTACACTTCCTCTAGCATTTTTAGAAAAAGCGATGGTCATCTCCATCGGTCTGGCAATAAGCTCTTCAACACATCTCTGTAAAACTAAAATATAAAACCTCAACTGGATGGATGTTGGATCAGTTTTTGTTTTTTTTAAATCCCCTTGTTCATTTCTATTTCAAGATTTAGTGCCTTTTTTGGACAAGTAGACTGTTGTGTAATTGCTATGTAGAAAATCTACATATGCCTTTTGTTACTTTTTCATCTGTTCAATAAACCTTGATTTGTTATTTTTAAGGTGTGTTTTTATCAATATTCTATTTACAAGGGAATAAAAGCTGATCAGACTCGATGCTCTGTGTCACTGCATTTCTTACTCGGTACGCATAATAGCAGCCGCGAAACACGAAGTCTTGATTTTTGACCAGGGCACTTCAAGTCAAACACAAACTTCGATCTGAAACTATTCCACCAGCTATGGGCCTGGTGAGTCGTCACCTCAGACTCAAACATTTTGTCACCACTTGTGTCACTGACCCTGATGAAGAAACGCCTCCACAGCCTTTCACTGCAATGTCAGTTTACCTGTGGAGCTCAAATCTGAAATTTGACTTTTTGCATACAGTAGAAACATTTAATGTTGAAACTATTAAATACTGTCAGTGGGAAATATATATTCCTTTGAGACCCTTTTAGTCTTATTGTCACCAAGTTGTTTTAAATCTTCATTCTGCAGCAGAAGAGGGTCACATCGGAAGCACATTGCTGTCATCTAGTGGTTGGAGTGTGAATAACACCCATTTTTGATGGAAGTGCTGTTTTTTTAAAGGATTTTTTTTTTTACTGTAGTGGCCTTTTGACCTCCAATCTGGTTACCGCAGAAAATTGGAATCAAAGCAACTTATCTACTTCAACGCAGAAAGAAATAAAAAAGTAAAAGTTACATCACACACACCAAACAAGAAAATCCTCAATTTCTTTTATTCTTTATCTACTGTTCAGATGATTAAAAATGAAAATAAATGTATTATAATACATGTTTATTCTTTGGATTGCAGCATAAAATTACATAAAACAATTAAATTAATCAAAACCCAAACTTGTGCTCAGATTTCTCTCCTTTATAAGTCTTAATATGCGCATATGTACACACACACACACACATCCAGAGAACAAACACAGAAATGATGCAGGCAGACATTCCTGTTCCACACAATCAACAGCAGCAGTGACTGATCATGATTTCTCACAATGATAATAGTAATACTGTTGACCGGGCCAAGGCCACGTTAAAAACAAACAGCTGAGCATTACAGTTCATCCTCAGCTACACGAGGGGAAAGTAACCTTCACACTCTGATGAGCCTTCATCGTTATGCAGCCCAGGTAAATATGGTTGGAGTAACACAGAGGAGAAAACAACCCAAACAGGAGATGGAGCTGAAATTTATTGAAATGGTCGAACGCTGCACCTGGCAGCTCTGTATTGCTTGTTTCTGTGGTTCTTTTTGATGTTGGAGAACACACTGAAGCTGGTAGGAACACACTGGAGCAAGGACTGAGGTAGTTCAAAGCTTAAAATAAACTTCCAATTCTGGTTTAGCCAAAAAAAATAAAATAAATAAAATTTCAATCCTGAAACTAGATATTATCTGATATGGTCCTGGGTAGTTGTGACTCCCATTTTCTTTTTCTTTTTTTCTGGTTGCAGCTAAAATTCCCAGCATGGAAGACAAACCCCTCTATTTTCTGGCTGAGGTGTTCAAAGCAGCCACTAGGGGGCGGCTCTAGGCAAACTCCTTCAGTGGGAAACAGGCAGTGATAAACCTGACAGCTCCTGAGACCAAAAGGCTTTACTACAGGAAACCAAAGTGGGCTCTTATTAATTTGTAAACAACCCGCAAAGATAGAAAGTTTGCTGAAAGTTTAGCGTAATAAACTGCACCTTTATAGAGAGAGAGAAAAACTGACTGCTCAACTGGAAATTGCTCTGCATCCAGGCTGAAGGCCACATTAGAGGCAGGGGGCTGCACTCGGAACAACACGATGAACAAAAAAAAAAAAAGAAAGGAAACAGTGTGAAGGTCTGAAGGCTCATAAAGATTCAATATGCAAGATCCAAATGGGAATAAAAATAGAACAAAGTGCCTCTAATGGCTGATACGGATCCATAAATAACGCTGGCTTGGCACCAGTGTAAAAACAAACAACCGTTTTATTGTGTTCAAATGTCTTTTTGTTGCTCTAAATCCACTCAGAGGTCAGAGTTCATCCATACTTTGGGATCCTACAAGCCTTGTTTATACAGAGGACTGTTTGCTGTAGCTGAGCTCTGCTTTTAGCTAAAACAAGAACATGAAGTGTTTTTTTTTTTCTTCTTTAACTTAAATAGAAGAGCTCGTAGCTCGAGAACACTGAACAGAAAAACAAAAATCCCAAACAGGTGCGTCGTTTCCACCCAAGAGTTGCACGTTTTTCTCCCCTCTGTGCAAAGTGTAGTCGATGCAACACGACGTGTGAAAGAAAGGCGGTTTCTGAGGCACAGCAACAAAAAGAAACAACCGGAAGTCTGAAGTGATCTCAGCCCCACCAGCCCCGTCTCCGTCCCCACGGCAACCATCTCTGAGGCCGGACTGGAAAAGGAAGGTCCAGCGGCCTCGCAGGAAGCAGCTGGTGATCGTTTTCCATCAGAGCGGCGTGCACAACATTCCTTCACACACGCATCAGAGAACTTACTGCCTTTCCTTCAGAAACACCTGTTAGAACCAGAAAGTTACAAAACAGTCAAATCTCCCGACCAATCAGAGAACTCCAAAACATCAGGCTAAATAACAGCTGCATTAGTCATGGGCCTGTTGTGTGATACAGTTAGAAATAAAGTGTGCCATATTGTGGTATCAACATAAAAAAAAAACTTCAAAGCACTGACTACAGCAGTAGTACTGTTAGCTGTAACTTATTATTTTTGACAGAGTTAAAACTAGCTATCAGTTCTTCAAATGCCCGTTGAGCAGAATATTATTGCTTTTGTATCACTTTAGTCCAAAGTAATATTTGGAGTATGCATGGTTCAGACAAGTCTGAACTGGAAGGGATCTGCCGCACTGAACCGCCATCTTGGTAGGCAAGCGCAGCACCAAGCATAGATGAACCATGGCAAGAAGAAAGTCTATAGAGAAAAAGACTTAATAGTTGTAATGTAATTATAATGTTTATAAGTTAGATAGGAATGAGGCGAGAGCTAGTTCTAAGCTTGTGGCTTGTTTATTGTTGTCATAGCAACTCCATAGCGCCTGTTCCAATTAGCTATGCATACCTACCAAGACGCCTGTCAGTTACAAAGCTCCCGAAAGCGTGACGTCACATGAGAACTATGTATTAGAAGCTAAAGGTAATATTAGCTTCTTTAGTTGGGCTATCTGCTAAGGTAGCTCCTGCTAACATGCTAACTGTAGTCTTTAAAAAGTGTTTCATAAATAGAAGTGATCAGTGTTACTTCTTCAGGCTCCATACGATTACCCATGTTTGTTATAACCATCTTTTCAAACAGCTTCATGTTTGCATCAGGGATGCACAATACATCGACATCGGTGTCGGGACAATGTTAGTCATTTTTTAACATATCGATAAAATCAGAAAAACTGGGTTGATATTATCAAGTGATGTTCATTTTCATCTTGTTCCTGTAAGTGCATGATGTTCAGGGCTCCGATATTATTTATAAGTGATAGAAGGAAATATCGGTTAATATTATCGGCCCAAAATTTTAAATTGGTGCATCCCCAATTTTTTATGCGGGCATGGGAAAGTGGAGAAGCGTAATTATGTGTTAATCAAAAACTCCAGTCGTTATTGCCCGTTTATTATTTACCAGTATCTCACTAAAAGGACATTAAACCAAACTGAAGAAAAAACTGATTTGCTTTCACACCATAAGCGTTTAAAACCTTTATGTACCTCGTTAATGGTAAATGGCCCACGACTAAAATGCACAAAGAATAAACTCAACTCAAACTAGATTCCAACGTTATTGCAGATTCAACATTAAAAACGTCTCTTTCCTTATAAGAACACAGGTGTGCTCGTCCTCAACACCTTCTCTTCCCTGCTCACAAGACAAAGTGCCTCAACATTACCTAACGAATACAAAGCACCACCCCTTAGCTTTTTCAAAACAATTAAAATCCATCCAAGAGATGGAGAAAAACAAAAGTCAACCGATTCATTTACAAGTCTATTTACAACGCTCATAGCAGCAATTCTCATTAAATCATTGTGCAATAATCATTCCAATAAAACAACTTCGTCAGCTCCCGTGCGATAAAAGCAAGGTGTACAAGCAACCCGATATAAATACTTATTGCTCATCTCTCAAGTAAAGGACGCGCTATTATAAAACAGATGAAATCCCAACGGACTCTTGAGGGACAAGAGTCTTTACGCACACAATATAACTGATAACTTACGAAACATCTTCACCCCATCAATGTGAGAGATTCTGAGAGTCCTGAGTGTGCAGGGCACAGATTTACAGGCACTATTCATCAGCATGGAGGTCATTTTAAATTGAGGGTTTTATTGATGCATTTACATGTTGAATGATGATGCTGGACGGTTGATATGTCGACTACGTAGAATATTAACCTTCTGGAATGGCCCCAAATGTCAATCCTATAGAAACTTCTTAGCTGCATAATTTAAACAAATTTGTTCTATTATTTCTGATAAACAGCAGTGATGAAATGTCCAGTTGGAATTAAATCAAATAATAGTTATGGTTTCACAAGCATAAGACTCCAAGAAAATCCTGCTCATCGACAAACCATTGGTTTGGGCCGTTCAATTCTCAACCTACCAAGCTAAATCTTAAATGTATAAATGACACAAAAACGAAAAATTGGATCCAATGTTTTGATGCTAATTGTCAACAATACAACAACTAGATAAAGTCCAAGGGTATCACATCTTAAAGGTCAGAAAAGTGTTTTAATTGAAAGAAGAAAAACGAGTCAGAGGGAAATAGGTCCGTTATGCTAGCTTGACTTTAACAACCTTAACATGTAGATGGGCTGCAGAATTTGGTGTGTTTCGTTCAGTTAAAGAAAAAAGGAGGGACTCGCACAGCAGCTCTCGGACAGATCATCACATCTTTACAGCAGGTGTTTATTTTAGCTAGTCAACCGTCGTTTCTCTGCATTATGTTTCCCTTAGTTGTTTTATTTACTTGCGGATTTATTCTGTACATGAAACTGCTCTATGTGCTGCTATGCATGGCATAAAGATTAATCTTTTTGCCCTCCAAAATCGGGCGCATGCTCAAAATTTCCAGAGATAAACAATAACAGGAAGTAAGACAATGGGGCCAAATTCATTGAAGTTATTCTCCCATGTAAAAATAATTAGTTAAATGCTTCATTTAAGTCCAGCATAAAAATGAAATTTGCCCTGATGAAGAGTGTATATAAAACTCTGACCGGCAGTGATCACCACAGGAACACAGTGAGAACAGACAACGCGTCCAGAATCACAACCCCAGCCGCCACCAGCAGGATGAGCCGGCAGCTGTAGTAACAGAATGACGAAGCGTCCCTGGACAGATAAAACATTTCTCTTCCATCTTCATATCAAACTCATCCCGTCAGCCCCCTCTTGGTGACACAACAATGCTCCAATGCTTTACGTGTTGCACTCTGACCTCAGTAGAGAAGAAACGCTTGGTTAAAAAGGTGGAGTTGCCCTTTATCTAGCCGCACAGCAAATGGTTGCCTTCTAGTAGAGTCCTAAAAAAAACTATCTTGGAAACATCTCTATAGGTGAATGTTCAGGTTAAAATGCCTCTGGAATGTCTCATGAAATCATAAAAACTCATTTAAAACCTCCCAAGGTTTTCTGAGTTTTCTTCACCGGGTGTTGTCTAGAATGCAAAAACAAGCAGACGCTCTCCCAAATACACTCAATTTCCCAGTGGTGTTAAGATTTTTTTTAAAAATCACATGCATAGAATAAAATCAGCTTTTTCTCAAGCAGAAACTCTCCCAACTAAACACATCCTTTTTCGTCTTTCCGTCGACACTTGCATTAAAACGACAGTAGCCATCATTGGAAATCCCCAGCACTCTCCACGCTCACGTACAGAAGCTTTTCCCTCCAACGTGTCCAGTGCAAAAGAAAAAATTTAAAAAAATAAAATCAACCTGTAGTGGCTTTTTCCACACGGCGTCATCTTTTGACAATATATTTTACGTCCACTTCGTTTCACAGACACACACACACAAAGCCCCTCCCCTCTCTGCAGTCCCTTAGATCACCTCACACTTTGTACAAGGCTTTCTCGTCAACACGGCAAACGGAACGCGAGTGAGACAAAAACACAGAAAGCAAACACAAACCAGACCATGGCGAAAGGCACGTTCTGGAGACTTTAAAAAAAGAAGGAAAAAAAAAAAAGTCTAGGAAGGGAGCGACGAGGTTCAGTTCAGGAGGGCGGCAGTCGACGTCGTCGTGGTGTGTTCGGGAACTTCGGGGAAAAGTCGATATAGAGGGACGCAAACATTTCTCGTCAAAAAACTTTCAAAGTGTTTTTTCCTCCATTTCCTTATTTATATATAAAACAAACCAAAATAATCCTATAAGTTCCATCTTTTTCAGTATGTATCTGAAATTTTTTTTAAATAGTGTTTTAAAAAGACGTGAGGAGTTTGCATTGCTGCGTATCGACTCAGAGAGGATCTCTGAACGGACGCCTCGGCTCCCGTTCGCTCTCAGCCACCAGCTTCCCACAGAAGGCATCATTTCCCCCGTGTGGTCACCAGCCCTTCATTGGACTGAACAGTCATTCTCGTGCACAGGCTCTTTACTCTGATCTGTTTTTTTTCTTTGACTTGAAGTGGAGCTTCCAGCAACATGTTACCAGGAAGTAGACAGAGCCTGTTGTGTTTTTAGGAGTCAAGGAGGAGCAGATGGACCATGGGGAGTTTGTCTCTCTCCCAACTCAGTTGCTCCAGGACTTGCGGTTCTCTCCTCTTCGCGCTACGATGGCTTCCCCTCGCAGGACGGGGACGTGGGCCGGCTGAGCCAAGTCTGTGGTTCGCCGAGCGGCTCGGTCGCGGCGCGACAGCCGGTCTGGGCGGACCAGCACCCCATAGCCTGGTTTGCAGAGGAAGTATCGGTGGCCTCCGACTGAACCGTCGTTCTTACCTGCAGGAAGGAAAACAATCCAGGTCATCAGGGTTCGTAGATTTTTTTCCCCCACAGTGAAATTCAAGCACTTTTCAAGATACGTTTTCAAACTTTTCCAGCACCACAAGTTGGAGTTAAAAACTTATTATCTATTACTGCTATTAAAGTCTTGTTCTAATAATCTACATTGTGTAGCAGGAGTGAGGTAAATTAAAATAGAACAAAACTGAAAGTTTTGAAAGGTCTCCCTCACATACTCTATACACCTGACTGGTCTGAGAACAAAACACTGATTTAACAAAAATATCCCCCAATTTTAATAACTTATCAATAAATTGAGGCATTAGGAATAATAAATGTATATTACACTGAAACAATTCAAAGAAATTGTGTTAATATTTAAATTAAATGTCTGAACGTGATATAGAGTTGTGAAACAAATCTGAAAAAAATGTCCTTGCTAAGGTTTCTTGACATTTGGCCAGTAAAAATAATTTTGGTAACTTTAATTAACCTAAAACAAGAAAAATTTGGTCGGATTTAACTTCAGACAGCAAGAAAAAGAACGGATGAGTCTTTTCATTATGAAAATATCTGGTTTGAACTGTGGACAATATTTTCCAAGTTCATGCTTTTACTCAAACGATAAATTGCACCTAATCACAAAACAGGTTGAATGTCGGTCACTTTCCAAACTGATGCGTTTTCAGGGATTTCAAGAACCGTACAAACCCGTACAAACCCTACAAACCCTGGAAAGCGTTAGCAGCGTTTTGAGCGATCCAGTCCATTAAATCTCACACTTACCTACTGGGGTGTCCAGCTCCACGCCCACCCACACTCCGTCGGCGAACTGCGTCGGCCCCACGTAGCGCACAGTTCCGGCCTTGTTGCTTCCTACGGTGACGTACGCGCCCTCCGTCAGCCAGTCGGGTGGTACGTCGTCATGACTGCGGCCGTCGTCCACAAAGATCTCCAGCCGCTCAAAGCCTTCAACTAGCTTCTGGTCGGAGAAGGAGAGCTCTGCTGGGACGCTGTTGTTGTGATTGGACGCCACGACGGCCATCTTGGTGCCGCACTGGGGGGGAGAGGTCACAACATCGTTCCTGTCAGCGCCCTGCTGCTGCTGCTGCTGGGGGTTTGAGGGTGACACCGCGTCGGAGCCCAGGAGGGACGAAGACGAGGAGGAGGGTTGGAGGACGTCGGACAGGGTAACTGTGGAAACGCTAGCGGAGAAATAGCCGCTCGACGACTGGCTGAGGGGGCTAATGGGGGTGGTGTCATGCGGGTCATGCACAGGAAGAGGAGGGACGTCCGGAAACTCGGCCCTTCGGTCTTTGGCAGCGGGTCCTGGGACAACAGCCTGCAGGGGCCCGACGGTTGCCGCGGCAACAGAGGGACAAGCGACAGCATGCGGAGAACGACAAGCCAAAAAAACACCAAGGATGAAAATCAGCAATCTCAAAACTCTTCATTGTGAGCAAACAGGATATAATATTTAGTTCATGAATCCAGACAAATGTTTAAATGTTGGTTCTGTACAAACTCCCATTCCAGCAACCGTTGCTACAAATACAGCAGATGGTAGTTTGATAATGTCACCTAAAAGTCATTTGTTGCCAAAAAATTAAAAAATAAATAAAATAAAAAAAACCAAAAAAACATTTATGCAAAAAATTATTTGGCTGTTATTTTAGGCAGGTGAGGATATATAACTTTTCATTAAAAAAAGATAAAATAAAACTAGCTCCTGAAGTTTACATTTCTTTTCCTCCTAATATCAGCAACTGGCACCTCCTCACATTATGATCAGATTAATTTTGTGCCTATAGAAACGATACATTCAGATTATTTAATCAAAACACATTTCAATTTGAACAAGGAATTCTGCACATGTAAACATGCAAGCTTTTGTATGTTACAAAAATCCAAACTAATCAAAAATGTTTTTAGTAAGAAAGAAATGTCACCCGATTAGAGATGAACTAAGAAACCTGCTGGTCACTTTTTTAGAAAAGTGAATGATTTTCTGCAGACAGGCCAGCTGCTCCCTCTACAGCAGAGGGTTGGATGTGAATGCATTTTGCAGCGCTGCACTGATCGCCTTTTTCCTAACAGACCTCCCAATTCTGATTTTGGCTGACACCAATACTTTTGTCTGAAAAGTTGCTAAGTTGGTTAGATTACCACTTCATATGGATCTCTCACCGTCTCAGGCTTGCCTCTGCTATCGTCCCCTCCCGTTGATGCAACAATGCGAGGCACATGCTGCTGAGTGACAGACAAAAGTTAGATCGCACCTTTTAATCGCTTATTATGCAGTCGTTTCCGCTGACCTGCTGGCCGTGCGGTGAAGGTCTGAGCTCTTTCTTGTCGTCCCGAGCAGGAAACAGAGACTTGAGCAGTTTGGGCATCTGAGGAACCAGGGCCTTAACTGAAAGATAAGAGGCAGCAAGTCCTAAACGACCTGGGGGAAGGGAGAAGAGGGGGAGAGGCAGCGAGGTGGAGGCAGAGGAGAGGAAGGAAACGAGAAAACAAGAGAGGAGGTGGAGGAAGAGTGAAAGATTAAGACGAGAAGTTGAAAGCAAGTCCAGAAAATGGCAAAAAAAAAAAAAAATCACCAACATAGTGACAGATTGACAGAGGAAGCGTCTAATAAAACACGACACAGAGGTGATTTATTTATCAGCTAAGCTATGAGGCTCTAAATTACTGCGACAGGAATTCATTGAGATCATTAATTCTGCTCATTTCTGAAACAAAATTAACTTGATGTCACACTGAAATGGGAAAGGAATCACAGTTAAACCAGCAAGCCATCAGAAATATTCACAATGAAATCATCAGACATGCACAGCACTGATCAGCGACAACGCTAGCAGGGTTAGAAAAGCAGAATGGGTGTAAAAAGCTGAAAAAACACCTAAAGAAAATGAGTTCACACATTTAGGCTGAAACATGGAATAAAGTGATAAATGTCTTTGAATCGTTACACAGGAGAGGAAAATGATAAAAACAAAAAAGAGGAAGAAACAAAGAGACGGAGGGAGTGAAGGATGGCTAGAAGAGTAAAGATGGTGGGACAGAGAGGTCGTAAACGGCAGGATGTTTACCTTGCTCTGGTTCCTGGTTCTGAGGGGGGGTCATATTGAAGGGCATGGTGGATGAAGAGGGGGAGGTAGAGTAGGTAGACGGGGATGAAGCCGGGCGAGGGAGGGTGCGGTGAGTGGGCATGAAGATATCCTGCTGACTCTCCCATCGACCCTGAGGAGCAAAGACAGAATTCGTTTCAGAATGAAGTTTTCAGCAGCGGCGCCTGCAAGAGGGGGGCAGAGGGGGCCATGGGAGCCTCTTAAAAAATATCGGTCACCCCTCTGAATCATGTTCAGGTTATTGAAAGGTATACAGAGCCATCTTCTTTGATCAGGACATAAATGCAGAACCCATTAAACAAATAAATAGATTCATGAAGTTTTATATATTAAAAGACCAATTCAAATTTCTTTTCGTATAAAACGTGCCTTTGTTTTTAGCTCATATTTTATTAACTCATTTAACAGAGTCAAATTTCTCATTTTCGCTGTATTTGTAATTTTCCTTGTTTTATCAATACAGATCTCTCAGAAAATTTTTTATTTTCGAACAAAACTTGCCTTTGCTTCTAGCTGATATTTTTTTTGATGTTGTGTTTGTAATTTTGCTTATTTTAACAAAATAGGTCTGCCTTGTAAATGAGGCAATGTGAAAAATAAAGGTAAAATAAAAACATATAAATAAATAAGAATGGGTCTCATTATGACGCATCATAGGATCAGCTACTGCCATATACAAACATAAAAATTTAATAAATGTCTCCAGAGTTTAAAACCAAGCAGCAGGTCGGTAAAGGAATCTGTGCTACCTTATCGTCCAACAGGCAAGACGTGGACAGGTCCTGCCTGCTTCCAGACAGCTGAAAGGTGAGAGACAGAAACATCAGAAAAATATTTCTCCGTTTCCGTACCACATGTAAGAATCTGATCATTTATTTTACCCTGTGAACAGACGGAGAGCTCAAACTCCTCCTGTTACTCCTCCCCTTGCCAGTCAGCTGCTCCTTCACTGCTACTTCCTTTAACAAGTTCAAACAAATCCCAAACATTTAGCATTCCTGATGACCAGTCATTGTTAACAGAGCTGGGAGGTTCTCCTTCTACCTGTCTGAGTCGATCCAGGGTCAGGATGTTCTCCAGACTCATCACGCTACGGAGGTATTTCTCAATGGCAGCCTCGTCATCTCCTGATTGGCTGTTGTGTGCGCTCGCCGCCAGCCGGGCTAGCATCTCTCTGTCCTCTGAACCTGGAGCATCCTGAAAAAAGAAAAAAAAAAAAAAAAAAAAAACTTATGTGAGGCACTTTCAGCCAAACTAAACGCCGGCGCCCACCTGTTCCTGGTCTTACCCCAGGAATGTTGGAAACCACTTCGAAAGTGACACCGCAGCCAGGTATGGTGCTGCGGGTCGACATCCTCCTGAGAAAGTTGTGGGCGAAACCCTGGCGACCCGGGTTGACGTTGACGCAGATCCTCTTCCTGAGCACCAGCTGCATGTCGGCGGGGTGGCTGAGCTGGACCACCGCCCGCACCGTCAGGTAGACGCGCTGCTCCGGCCACGACCCGCCACGACTCAGCTGGGGACACTCATGGACGGTGGAGTCCCATGACGCCTCGGCTTTCACCTGGCGGTCATTGAGGGTCATCACTGCAGCGTAAGCAGAAAGGCAGCCAGAAAAAGAGAGAGAGAGCATCAATGCTCACCTCTCCATCGTAATGTCTGACAATCTGCAGGTCGAAGAAGTCGTCCTCGTCTTCTCCAGTCAACATGGCGTCCCAGCCTCCGGCTTCAGGCACTTCAAACTGCTCATGGGAGCTGAGGTCGTCAGCTGGGGGAAAAGAGAAAATGTATGTTCGATGAGAACCTAATGTGATGTTAGGGCAACCTGCTCTAGTTAACAAAACTGATTACGTTTAAGGTCCAAGAAGAGGACTGGAATATGCGTCTCCATCCCTGGTAGAGGTGCCCTGTGAACACAAAAACAGTATTTTACAAGCACTATGTATGTGGGGTTTTTATGCTTGGATGATAAGTTGATTTTATTGACTAGCTGAATTTGAGATTAGTTTTTTTCTTTTCACCATAGATTTTCATAGTTCAGAGTCAGGCTCAGATTTAAAAAAAAAAATTTTTTTTGTGAGAATAAAGACACAATGTTATTAAAATACACTTGAACTAATATATTAAGTCTTCATATTACCAGAATAAAGTTGTAATGTCAGGAGAATGAAGTAATTTTATGAGAACTAAAAATAAAAAATTACTTATTCAGGTTTTTTTCCCAAATTAAAATGACTTTTTTCCCGTATTTTAAGACATTCTTCTAGCAAAGCTGCATCTTTATTCTGCTATTATGACTATATTCCTGTAACTAAACAAAAATTCTCAAGGCCAGGCCCTAATACTCTGTTGTGCAACTCACAACAAAGGGAAAATTGAAAAATAAATCACTTTTTGAAAAAATTTCCTATAATTTGTCATTTCTTTAACAGAAAACAAACTGACAAAAAAAAAAATTGAGATTTTACTTTTAACCCAGCCCTACAACAATCAGCTGAACGCATCAGGTGACGTACCACTCTGCAGGAGCGCCAGGAATGCCGCTGCCAGCAGAGGGCACCATGACGGCGTTCCTCTCCTCAGTGAGAGTCAACCTCCACTCCAGCAGCTGCGCCTCCCTCTCCATATCATCCTCTGTCTTTTCTGGGTGCAAACATGATAATATTTAAACATGTCAGACTCAAAGTAAACTTTTTCCATTTTTTAAAATCAGTTCTTGGGGTTTAAATTAAACAGCCAATCATTTTACAACCTTTTCTTCCAACCTCCTGATAAAAAAAAACCTAAACAAAAAATGGTGTAATTTCATGTGTGAATATCTGTAAATGTTACCTGCTTTGCTAACCAGGCTCTGCAGGTGTTGGTCCAGGTATTCCTGTCTCTTGGTGAGCGCAGCCAACCACTGCCGCCGCAAACGTTCCAGATCTCTGTCCTATCCAACAATGACTGGGTTAATGCGTTCTGTCCTTAGACACAACTTCATCCAGAGTATTCTGAAGCAGAAATGTGGCGCGAGTCGTGTCGGTTTGGCGTACCTGGTAGCTGTCCATCTCGTCCCCTTCCTGGTTTGCTGTGCTGGTCCTGATCTCCACGCAGCCCACCGACACGGCCAGCACGATCTCTGCTATCAGCGGCATCGTGCCCGAGTCCTGAACCGAGCGGACGTCCACCTGGACTCGCCTCGACTGGCCCTGGGGTCGACGTGAACCCAAACAGCAGTTTGAACATTACAAAAAAGCTTCTCATCCTCCTCTAGAGTCATGTCGGCTGGGACTGTGCAGGTTTTACATCCTTACCTGTCGAAGCTGGAAGATTCCCCCTGTGCTCACGTCTCTGGCTGGAACTACTTCCACCGGAACAAAGTCTCCGTTTTCGTTTATTTCCAGGATCTGAATCCACAGTTCCAGGCGACGTGTGACCTCGCTCCACCTACCATAAGTTTTTTTTAGCGTTTTTTTTTTTTGTTTTGTTTTTTACAAATCAAAATCTAAAAAGTGTGGCATGCATTTATATTCAGCCTTCTTTTCTCTGATACTCTGAAGGTGGTGAAGAAAATCCAGATTTTCCACAATGGTTCTTTATAATTCTAGCTAAGATGATTAATGAAGGAGAACTAGTGTTTCTAAATATAAATACAGCCAAAACAAAATGCATTTGCTAAAGCATGGTGTTTTTGTCATTAGGTTTTTTTAAACACCTTTTCTTGTACAAACGTCTTCAGTTGTTTTTTATTTTATTTTATTTTAAAACCTAAAAACAGAAATAAAAGGCGAGGTCTTAAGAAAAAGACACATTTCCTACTGTACATGTTCATCAAAAATGAATATGTCATGTAACAAACTCCACAAATCTGAACTCCATGGAAGAGCGTCTGGAAGACATTTTTAAAAGAAAGATGTAAGAAGTCCCGTTTAAAGGTGGCCTGAACACATGGAAGACACAGCAAACACCAGAAAGAAGGAGCTCTGGTCAGATGAAAGCAAAGCTGAACTTTTTAACCTACATGCAAAAGTTTACATGGTGAAACATGGCAGTGGAGTCGTCAGACTTCAAGAAAAGATAAAGGAGCTACACGCAGAGCGATCCCGTTAGAGTCTGTCTGTAGGAAGGTAAGTGAGTGTGTGTGCGTCTACCTGTCTCGTAGCGTCCGCGTTTTGGCCTGGATGATGCTGAGGTCCCACAGGGCCGGGTTTCTTCCTGCGTCAGACTGCTTGTGTCCAAACACCTCGATGGCGACCGCTCCTTCAGTCAGATACTCGATGAAGTCCTCCGTCACCGACACCGCCACCTCCTACAGGTTGAAAATCACATCTATTAATCACCACATAACAAATAGATTTATCAGCAATAAATAAATAGATGCAACTCTATTTACGTGAAATGACATATCGAATTAATGCCAACAAATCGATTGCTGAAATAATCGTCAACCAATTTAATAATAGATTACCGGTAATTGTTAACTCAAAAAAAAAAAAAAAAAAGAAAACCATGCTTGAAAACAACACACTCAGAGCAGTAATTAAGCCAAAACTGCATAAAATATAAACATTATGCATTGAAGATAAAGAAAAGAAAAAAAAACCTCTGTAAATAAGTTCTACTTAAAATTCTTAAAGTGCCACAATTTTGCTGTCCTCTCATAAATATATCAAAAGAACAAAAAATAAAGGCATTATTCCAACGCAATATTGATGTTAACTCAAACAAAACAAGATTTTGAGAATATTTGTAGCTGCAGATGCATCTTTTGCTACAAATGATCAAACGTTTATTTTTTTATTGAAGGAATACAGTTTTATTTGCGTCTTTTAATGTATTTACAACATTGTATTAAAAAGATTTAAAATAAGAATATCTGCAGAATGTGCTGATCGTTTTTAATCCAACTAATTGTTATAAAAATCAACAGAATAATCGAGGACAACAGTCATGGTCGGTTGCAGCCCTAAAATAATCGTGCAGTACCGATCACTAATCAGAAAAATAAAAGTATTGACATTCACCTTGCAGCTGTCAAACACAACCATGCAGTGCGGGTCCTTTGAGTTGGGCGACGAGGAAGATGGGTCGACCTCAGGGGCCACGATGGTGGGCTCAGCCTGGTCCCAGAACGAGTACTGACAGAAGACAAAGTTGGACAGGTGCTGCGGCAGACCGGTGGCTTGCAGGATCTTTATCTGCAGTTACACCCAAGTCGACATCAGTCAGAATTTGAGTAAAAGTCCGCAGCGTCTAAAGCGGCTTCAACGACGAGCATAGGCGTTGCTTACCGAGCAGACCAGTTTGCGATCCTCAAATTCAGAGTCCTGGTTGTTGTCAGGTTCTTCTCCTCCCGCCATGTTGTCCTCCAAGCCCCCTCCCACTCTCATGACCTCCACATGTAAGCGTCCTGCGACCTTACAGAGGAAAACAGAGGGGAGGAAAAGTTTAGTTTCTGTTATAGTGTTTGAAAAGAAGCTGAAAAGCCGGGGTTGTACCTCTCCCTTTTGGTTGATGATGGGAACTGCGTACTGCAGCTTCACATCGTAGAACAGACAGGAAAGGAAAACGTTGGCGACGCCGATCAGACTGTGATTCTCCTGCTCGTCGAAGAACGGGTCGGCCCGGCGGAAGTATGAACGCATTACCTGGAGGAGGAGGAGTAGAGGAAAAGTAGACTCTACAGGGGTTTCTGAAGTAAAACAACATACTCAAATCTAATTGACATTTTCTCAGCATTCACAATTTCTACTTCAGTAATCTTGGTATCAAAAATAAGCTAACAGTCGGGAGACTCAATCAGAAGTGTAAGTATTGCAGCGGCTGCTGTAGTTTAAGAGAAAATGAGGATGGAACATAAAATAATGTGGCAGTGTTTGTTCCCCTCACCAGAATTTTTTTTTTGCATTATACTGCATTTAAACCTTTTATAAATATCATGAATACAGCTACAAAATTTTGGAAACCATGGATCCACCTATAACTGTGCAAGAGTGGTGCAATTGAGGTAAAATTAAAAAAAAAAAAAAAAAAAAGGCAATTTACACAGGTTTTATTAAGGAAAAAATACCTAGACCTTTTGCCTGTGGCGCCATCTGCAAACTTAATGTATTTTTGAATATCTAAAATTGCTTATTTTTCATCTTTTTAGAAACACCCCAAAAATATTTGATAAATATTTTTTTTTATCAAAAAAATATTTTTTTGATAAAAAAAAAAAAAAAAATTTTATGATTAAAAAAAATATATTTTTTATCAAATTATTATAAAACAACAAGTAATTGCTACATTTTACTCCAGCAAATGTGTATTTTTGGAAATCCAGTGTTAAGAAAAAAAAAAAAAAGGAAAAATTTAGGCAAGCTACCAAAATATATACTAAATTTTTTTTTTGGCACAACCAGAGCTCCATACGATGTCTTTGACCCGATCGTGATTTAATAGCAGACTGTAGGGAGAACTCACTGGGTCGTCTTGGTGGTGGACGTGATAGTCCTGCCACTCCTGGTAAAGCTCTCTCATGTCCACCAGACGGTTCTCCATCTTCTCCAAGCTCCAGATCTGTTTGCCTCGGCACCGCCGTCGAACCTGAATGGCCGGTTCGCTGAGCACCGCGTCCCGCTGCAACGCAAACACGGCGAGGTTAACGAGCTGCAGGTAGACGCACGTCGGCGAGGTCCCGTCAGAGGTGCATTGTGGAGCGCGAGACCTTGCGGTTTGCGTTGAGGTTGTCTGATGGGATTTGCAGGGTGACTCTGTACTCGGTGTGGCGCTCCAGCTCGTCGGAGATGAAACACGCTTCCTGCACCAGGAGGTTTGCTCTCACTATCTGCTCCCTCAGCCTCCGGAGACTCCTCACCAAAACCGCCTCCCTGGAAGAGGACGGGAGAAGGCCGCCAAGTCAAAAAACAGTCAGGAGGAAGACTGTTATCGATTAATAATATTAATTAATATATAATTCCTAAAAGCATTAAAACCAACAAAACAAATTGAGTTTTTTTCTGCTCAACAATAATATAAGAATATCATAAAATAGAAAGTGTTATACTGAACATTTTCTATTGATATAAGATTTTAATTTCATAGTAATAATTTCACTCTAATAATAGATAAAAGTCTTAATCTGCATCAACCACCTGAGCTGGCGGGACACAAAGAAATAATCCAAGGGCCAAAAATGGAACCTCCGCCCACACTTTGGACAACCCTGGTCTAAGAGGATGAATTTAGATGAAGAACTGGAACTACTTTTAATCAAATAAACCATTTATAGATAATTAATTATAAGTCGATTTTGTTTTTTAAATACAGACCCTAAACATGCCCACACACCTGTCTTCACTCCACTGCCTCAGTCTGCTCTGAGCGCTGGTAGAGTGGCTCATCCCGCCCACACTGAGCCGCTCCAGGCTGCGGTAGTGAGACTGCTGTCCCTGCCCTGGATGGACAGACATCTGTCCTCCGGGCTGGCCGGTGGACAGACGGTCTGGGTTGAGCTTCTTGCGGAGCTGCTGGAGCTCCTGCTCGTACATCTGCCTCTGTCGCTCCAGAGCCGATCGCTTCTCTTCCTCGTGTTGTCTCTCCAGAGACTGGAGGACCGCCTGCATGGGATCTGAGCACAGGCAGGACAGATGAGCAGAAGAAGAAGAGGAGGAGACAGGCTAACGGTCTGGCTGGCAGGGAATCGGTGCAGCGTTCTGATAGGTCCTCTCACCGTTGCTGCCCAGGGCCTTCATCATGACCTCGGTCTGAGCGAACTCGTAAGAGAAGCTGACCTCACTGGAGACCTCGCTGGCCGTGTCGCCGTCGGCGTCCAGCTGCTCGCTGCTGCCGCTGTTCTTCAACACGCCGCCTTCGCCCTCCTCT
Organism: Poeciliopsis retropinna; assembly: GCA_010277075.1. Taxonomy (NCBI): domain Eukaryota; kingdom Metazoa; phylum Chordata; class Actinopteri; order Cyprinodontiformes; family Poeciliidae; genus Poeciliopsis; species Poeciliopsis retropinna. The sequence goes on along the minus strand of VMRM01000030.1, from coordinate 1,009,941 downwards.
TCCTCTGTTGGCCGCGAACGCCGCTTTGCCAGATTGATTCTTCAATTAAAATAAATACGTGTCAGTGACTATAAGGGTTTAAAAAAAAAATAAGTAAATGACACAAAAAAGATTTAAATTCTAGAAGATGACACAAATTTGTTTTTTATGATGAGGAAATGAGAAAATGTTGCAAACTACCTGAAGAAGTGGTTGTTTCCCCAGAGGATTCGGTCACCGTGGTGAAGTTGCAAAGCACTGGTTACTGGGGAACCATTAACACATGTCCTGTAACACCAATAAATGCATAAGACCTTTAGTAATCAGGTTTATCTCTAACCCTGAAATTAAACACTTCCCGGTCACACTGACTGGAGACTCAGCTAGCTAGGTTTAGGTTTTAGTGATGTATTAAAAAAAAAAAAAAAAAAAAGACATAGGAAGCACAAAATAAATTAAATAATTATTAGTAAATTATTTAAAACGTAAGTTACGTCTGTAACTACGGTTCTATGAATCCTGGATGACCGCCAGAGATTCTCTGTCACTCAGAATTCTTGAATTTCGCAAGAAGATTCTGTAGGAACAAAGCCTCCAATGACATCATGCTATATAGCCTCTGATTGATCATCCGATATGTCACAGCTGTGACTCTGTTGATATTATTACTTGAACGGCGCATGCGCGAAGGGAACATTCAGTGCTTTCAGCACCGCCCTCTGGAGGTCAGTAGGGATGAAATAGAACAGCAGAGATATGCCCAGTGATTAACTTGGAGAACCCAGACCTAATGGTATCACGGATACTTTCAATATATGCAGGGAAGCGTGCCACTAACCTGGTCATTCTCAACTACGTTATAAAGTTCTGAATCAACCAAAAAATTTACATATGCAGTATTTAATTATAATCTCCCTGTTTTTAGAAAAAAAAAAACTCCAATTTCAATCAAGATGATCATTTGTCCTAGTAATTGTTGCAATAAATGATAATATTGTTGTTTTGAAACATTTTCAAGCAATATGTTTGTAATAGCTAAATAATGCCAGTTTTCCATCTCAAAGACCAATAAACTTTTATTTTGCACTGAACACTTAACACTGGAGCTGGAAGATATTCTAATTTAAACAGAACACAATCAACCTAAAGAATAAATAAAACAGAAATAACAAAATACATACAAGTGACACCAAAAATAACATGGATTTTGATGTCTCTACAAAAACTTTCCTTCAAAAAATATTAATTAGCATAGAAATTATCAAGCAATTAATTGATTAATTGCTTATTCAGTATGTGAACTTTTATCTCTGTGTTAGCCGGAAGCATCCTGTGATTTAACAATCCTTCATTAGGTGATTTTAGATGTGCTGCACAGGTTTCTTATAACGTCTAATTAAATCTCTCTGTTAAAACCTAAATGCTTTTTTAAATTACATCTGACTGCAAAATGCGACGGTGTTGATCTGACTTTGTTTATTGGTATGGCATTGATGCAGAGCCGTACAGACCTGTTCTCCAACTCTACTGTGGGAATCTTGGTTGTCCCTACCAGCCTCCTTTCAGGCTATTTGGAGTTGAGTTCAGCTCATTTGCCTAAAACGTGTAACTGTAGAGTTCCTCACCGAGCGTTGGGGTGGGGGGTGAGGATGACGGCGGTCTCTGCTGTGACGTCAATGACGCAGTGCTCTGCCTGGATTCCCATCCCACACAGCTGGATGTCCTGGGAGTCTGCTGAGCCCACCCGCGTGTGTTCCTGAGGCACAGTGTTCACAATGTTATAAGTAGGTGATCCAAGGAAACCTGCAGAATACATGCATTCCACCATGGCGAGGAATGCGTTGAGGCGTCTGTACCTTTAGGTAGTACACCAGCAGCTCATTGAGGGCGGGATCCGCATTGAGGTTGACAAGAAAACTCTTATCATCTCCAACTTTGATCCCTGACGACTGAAGGGAAATCCCCAGACTCTCCAACTGCTTCTGACGTTCCTGAAAGCACACACACACACACAAAAATACTGAGCCTGATTTCAAACACTGGGTGAACACAGTTGTGTTGCCAACCACTTACTTGTGCGATCTCCTCGGTTTTTCGGAGCTTCTCCTCCCAGGTGTAGGTCATCTCTTGGATCAACTTCTCGGACTCTTCCAGGCGCTCTTTCAACTCCGGAGCTTTCATCGACTGCAGAACAGGAAGCCGATGATAATGGACAGAAAGCTGAGATGACTTAATGTCTTAGATTGCTGAAGAAGTCTCACCTCGGCCTGAGTGAGCTGCACTCGCAGTTTCTCCACTTCTTCCCTCAGCTCCCTGATGATGCGTGCGTTGGGGTCTTCATTGACGACGGCGTGGTTTACGATGTTCTTCGCTCGGTCTGCGTAGCGCAGCGTCGACAGGGTTTCCTCGTAGTTGTCCGCCGCCGGGCTCACTGTTGCCACCATGGCTGTGCGACTGTTGCCCCCCAGGCAGTCCTGGAGAAGCAGCACAAACAGATGGAGTGTCAAAACGGTGGAAAATTCAAACGCGTGCTTGAATAGTTCAATCAAAAGGGTTGATTACCTTCAGCAGCCAAGTCAGAACCGAGTCTCTGTAGGGAACAAACTTGGTCTTGTTCTTCGCCGTTCCCTGTTCAGCTAGCGCAGAAATGACCAGACCAAGTGTAGTAAGGGACCTGCACCAAACAATGCACACATGCTAGGGTTAGCAACCGTTAGCTTCTCATTAAGCACCTGCTGCTGGCTGGATTTCAATGCAGTAAAGGGTTTCTGCAGGTTGCACCAACTCCAACTTAAGACTTTTCAAGACCATTTTGAACGGACCATACGACCTGTATCTGAACATAAACATATGAACTTCATCCAGCGAGTTAGCAATTAATTTGAATTTATCCACTATAAACACAAAAAAGCTAGCTATGCTACGGTAACTTAGGCTAGTTACCGGAAGCCTCAAAAGCCCAATGAGAAAAAAAAGAAGAATATATTAGATTAAAGAGCCCTGCCAAGACAAAATTTAAGACCTATGACTAACGTATTTAAGGTCAACTTACATTTTTAAACGAATTTAAGCCATTTTAAGCCCTTATATATGCATAAATTTAAGCCTTTTTAATTATGCTTTGATACCTTGCAGTAGGTGATCTGATCATTGCCCTTGCTACTTTATTTTATGGATTTCAGCTCCAGAAGTAAATGTGGCTCATGTGGAAACACGTTGCAAGTTTCTACTAAGAGCTTTGCTTACTTGTTGATGTTGCTTCCCTCCTTCAGTCGTTCTCCTGCTGCTCCAGTTTTTGCTGCACGTTCACTTCCAGCCAGGTCAACCAGACTTAAACGACTCACCTTCTCCCCACTCGTCTGCAGAATAAACAAAGACATAGACATCTTTAATTCTTTCCACCCTTTCACCTGTATTTCTCAGGCTAAGTTCACAGCAAGTCATGAGGCTCAATTTCAATGTTTGGCTGAAATCCATTTTCTTTTCTCTTTTGTTTTGCATGCTGAATGATGTGACTACAATCAGACTTCTGTCCCCTGAGCAACCCAAATGTGCAGAAGAAGAACATAAAAGTCACACAGCAGGGCACTCTTTAGAGAACTAATATCTTATGTCACTGCTTATGGGTAGATTTTTAAAGTTTATTCAGCAATGAGAAGCTATCGGAATTGTCACACTATCATTAAAAGATTAAGTAAACTAATGAAAAAAAAAAGAAAAGGCTTCAACTAGTAGCAGTGGCGTTTTGTGGAGCATTGACTGCAACTTCTGTAGAGAAGTCTGTCTGTATGAGTAGTCAGAACCAAGAGCGACGGGATTGTGATATGCTTCAGAGACCAACTTCTTTCAGTTTCCTAATTAAGATTTTTTTTTCAGCCATTGTGTTACATGTGTGCTGCTTCTGGTGCAGAATTATGATGCACATCTCACGCCAATGACGTGTAAGTCGGATTAAATGTGACATGACTGTTCAGACTGCAGGCACTTTGAGATACACATATGCAAGTGCTAAAAATCAGATGTTTTGGGGGGGTAAAAAGATCAAAAATGAGCCGTTTCGTCTGCCTTCAATAAAACTAATTGGATATCGGTCGCATATGGGCAAAAGAGAGAAAAAAAAAGAAAAACAGATTTGGGTCGCATTTGCCAGCTGCATTAAAGTGGCCTTAGTACTGCTTCAGTACCAGACAGTAAATGTTTACTGTGGAATTCTCCTCCGACGCCATATTTAGACAAAGAACTGCCAGAAACTCTTGCTGAAAAGGCTTTTTATTCCTCCATTTTCCTCCCATTGTAACTCTAGCAGGCAGGTATAAGTACCGTCATCTCTCGGCCGCTGGTGTAAAGCTTCCCTCTGCATTTTTCTGAGGACCGTCAAAGAAGAGGATATCAGGTCTCCATCTGTGACTGCTCAGCAGCTGACGAGGTTGAATCTAACACCTCACCAACACCTGATGTCAGCACATCGCCACGGATGTGGCTCTAATCAACCACTTTACTTTATCTGAGGAGGCTCAGGGCATTAAAGCACACTGTCTTACACTGAGTCATGTAAAAAATACATGCCTGCCGCTGCTTTGTGAGATTTGTGTGAGGGATCTCCAAGGTTATGCGTTCCTTTTATCTTAAACATTGGAGTCCGCTTTTCAAATATTTCACCTAGCATCCCACTGAAAATCTCAGGCTGAGTTTACACACAACACAACTCCTGAAAAGACACAGCGGAAAGATGGGAGATAAAGAGCTGGCAGCCCAGGGTGCTGTGATACAGATCAGCCCCAAACGGGTACGGCTTCTCATTCCCAGAGGAAAACTCACTGTTGAATAAGGGAGATTTTATCTTCTGGATAAAAGAGAGAAAAAAAGGATACAAAAGGAACTGAAGTTGTGAAATTTTAAGAGGGAACATATTGGAGTTGCTGCTTACTGTAACCACCAGTAAACAGTTTTTTATGCTATTTTGATTCAGATCTAGACACATGAAGTGACATAATGATGACGTGGCGATAATCTTCAACGTGGTGTTTTGTTTGCATGATTAGAAACTCTGTAGCCAGACTGGGTGATAACCAGATCAGGAGGCAGGATGTGTTGCGATAATGTGTCAAACTACTTGGCTGCAGTTTTAACAGATCAACAGTCGAGATAAAAGTAACTAAACACCCATTGCATTCATCAGCAATCTGAACGGAAAACGACCAAATAAGTTGTAAGTAAGTTCAAGGTGCAAACAAGAGTACAGAGTGTTTTCCTGAATGAAACTAATGATGTTTCTTGGAATGACTCATTCAGCGGTTGTGGGTCTTTACTACCTTTTAACCGTTACGGCTTTAAACACAAATTCAACGACAGCCTCCTGCAGTGCTGCGCACATGAGCACTGATGACCTATAACATTAAAAGAAAGTGATGTATCATGTTGTGAAGTGATAAATCTTTGTGGAAAATCTTGTTTCTGCGGCAATGCTGCAAGCTAAAAACATTTTTTTTCTAGCCTCAAAACCAACAAATATGGCTTTAATGTGATTTATGAGCTAGCGAAGTGACTCACTCGCTTGAGGAGTGACCAACTTGGTGAATGACTGCGTGTGTGCGCGCTGAAAACAAAGCAGGCTGTATCAGCTGACAAACTCGCAGTCATGTCTGTGAATTATTAACAGGGTTTGGTGGGAGCCAGAAATAAGAGCGAGGAGTAAAGTGGGTCAGTGAGGAAAGGAGGAATGAGTCATTGAGGTCTTTCCTCTAAGAGACTCACCGTTGGGGCTGATGCCACCGCGTTCGGTAACTACCTTCACCCTCATCCCAGAGGGCGGAGGATTGGATTATTTGAATTCCTACTCCTACTTTCAGTAATGGCTGCATCTGAGGCCTTTTTCCAGTCTGACTGAGGTCGAGCTCAGTCAGACTGGACAGAAAAACTTTGAAGAGATTCTCAAATTCTTAATTCAGGAACCAGGAACTGAGAGAACACCGTCTGAATAAAAAGGTGATGAACACACGATGCAGGGTGACATCAGCTGATCAAGGTTTGAGTTAAAAGAGTCTCTTAAGATCTGCTACATCTACAGTTTGTGACTCCTGATCACAACTTCACACTCTGATTTAAAATCCTACGTTTTCTCATCCAAAACTAAGATTTCCAGGAGAATTAATCCATTAACAGTTTCTCTTGCTCAGCTCTATGTGTGCGTATGTGTGATGTCATCTTACCCCAGACTGCAGGTCCTTGAGTGTGTGTGTGAGGATGATGTTGAAGACGGCGTGCGATCGACTGCTCTCCTCATTCATGTTTGTGGCAGCGACCGTCCGAGATTTATTCCCCTCCGACATCAGAGACTCAATGTCCTGATGAAACAAATAAATTCATTAAAGATGTCAGCAAAGAATTATACAAACTTTACGCTTAGATCTATAAAGATATTACATTTTCCGTGTGTGCGTGTTAGGTCTTGATCATAGAAGCTGCCACACAGGTTCTGGTTTATTCTGTCACTCACTCTGCAGACTAAGGCAAAGTTGTCTTGGGCGACTTTTGCTGTCAAACTAAGAGTTTCAAGAGTGACAGTCTGCCTGAAGTCTCATTCATCACTACAGAGTAGAGCAGGAGTCTCTCATTGTTCTGCACAGCTGACCTGCTTTACTAACATCACTAGCAGTCTTTTCATGAAATGATTTTAATTACAAATTTTGATACTTATTGCATCAGTAAGTAACATATTTCATTAAATTGAGATAAGGGATAGGAATAAATAAGTTGTGCTTCTTCCTACTCCCTTTCAAATAGAAAAGTACTGGGAAGCTAATTATTTTGGTCCTAGTTATGTTTGGACATTTTTCTCTTATTCTGCTGGTTAAAACATATTTAAAATAAATTAAAAGAAAATGCCTCTTTTCATGTGCATCCCCTGCAAAACTATTTTTAAAGACTGCCCACGTTACTTATCTGATTTAGATTCTCTTTTTCCCCCCACACACTCTAGAGTCACTTCTTCATCTCCTTGTATGAAGGAGATGAAGTTCTATGTGCAAATCATGTGACATGATTTGCACATAGAACTTTGATCATATGGCTTGGATTTCCCCAGCTGTCCCAGAAAAGTTGCACAGAAAGCAACTGAAACACTGATCATTAAGTTGACCTTTCAAAGAAAGTGCAAAGTTTCTAAAGCAGAAGAACAAGTTTCTCTGGAAGTTTTGTCCTTGCAAGGCTAATATGTGCCAAAAAGGATTAGGGCCACTGAAAAGAGAAGAAAAATAAATTCTGGGGTTAAAGGCAAAATTCATAGTCAAAAAGTGGCAAAGGAAAGCAAACAACATTTTCATCCCTTGGTATTAGTTCAGCTCTCATGTGTGGGTTGAGGAATTACCTTAGTAATTCTCAGGAAGTTGTTTAGTGTGGCTCATTAGAGCCTGGAGGATTCAGTGTAATGCTCTCCCTTAAGCATGTCGAAGCTTTATCTTTGTGTTTTGCAGTGTCATACCTCTAAAAACAATCTTACAAAGTATTTTTGGTCTAGTTTCTATCGCAAATATCATGGTGCACTTGAAATAAAATAAAACTAACTTACAGCAAGATATCTGAGCCACAATTCCTTAATACTGATGAAAAAGTGCTAGTTCCACTGGCAGATTATTTCACTCACAACAAGACATGTTTCCCATGTTATGAGTGAAATAATCTGTCAGTGGAACTAGCACTTTTCATCAACATCAAGGAATTATTGACTTAATTCATACTCTCATTTCTGGCTTAAAAGTTACTTGTGAGTTAGTTTTGTCTCAAGTGTTCTAAGATATTTGCACTAGAAACTGGACCAAAAATACTTAGTAAGATTTTGAGTTGGAGCCCTTGAGGTTTTGAAGGTAAACCAGCAGAACTAGTAACAGGAAAGCAATTAACCGACTCCAGTTGGATGAGAAAACCTTTTTAAACATGCCAAACTTGACTTGAATGCAAATCGAAGCAGTAGAGGAAATGCAAGAGTGAAAATGCAGCCAAGCATCTTTGGGAATTTAAACCTCAAGCAGGAAATGTGATCACCGACAGTAAATGTAGAAGATAAAAGTCAATAAGCCTGGCGGAGAAGAATGAGTGACCCACAGCTTTACCTTGTAGCTAGCTACAGCGAGGCGCGACAGGCCGTCGACGTAGGGACCCAAAACTTTGTGCTCCCTCACCCTCAGCGTCTGTCGGCCCCTGGACGCAAAACAAAACAGAACAGGGTGAGGAGACAGACGGACAACATGGCCACTGCTGGCATTTGCTCTTGGTGCTTTGTGTTAGGAGAGGGGTGACGGCGAGAGCCCGGCTCTTCCTGATGGTCACTGAACTCGGCTCGCAGGCTTCACCGGCACATGGCTCTCTGACCCCAATTCTGCCACGCTCCCAACAACTTCATCATTCGCGGATCTGCGGCCAAGGCGCATATGGCTGTCAGATGGTGAGCTTCATTCTGGGTCACTTTACCAAGGTTAAAGGTTTTGTAGAGAGGGAGGGTCAGAGGTTATGGTGTCTGGGGCAGCAGACGGTGGCCTGAAGCCCTGATTTACTGCTGACCTGCTGGACATAAACTGGCCTCTATTGGTGGCTGCAGAGCAGGCTGCTAATCTTTTTATCTGCTGACCACTGCAGCCATCACAATGCAACCTCCTCTAATTTATCAGCTCAACGGGTTTGAAATAATTACAACTTTACTACAGGTTAGCCGATAAACTTTAAGTGTTTTTGGCCACCGCTTCAATAGGTTTGGTAAAGATGACTGAATATTCATCAACTGCAAGAAAATAAAAAACGAAGACAGGAGCTTTAGAGCAACGCAATGAAAATAAAAGATATTCAGTCCCTGGAGGATGTTGCGCTGTGTTGTGGCCTTAAATTTCTGATTTTGTGGAGCCTTTTTCAAAAAGCTACAACATTTTTCCAACTTCATTTCTGACTATTGTGACAAAGATTTCTTTAAAATATGTGGGAAAGAATCACATATTATGCACAACTTCTATACAGAAACTAAAGAGAACTGAGTTTATTCCTAGTATTTACTAACTAGCAGAGAATGTACAATAGATAACATTAGTATTCTTATCGATAAGCTTAATATGACATATTGGCATGGATTAACTACTTATTTAGCTGAAATTATGTGAATGCAGAAGCACTACTTAACTGGTTCGGTCTGTTGGGAAGAAGAAAACAAAAAAAACTGAAAAGTTTTTTTGGCTGTTGATCATCACATAACGCAGACCGTACAACTCTGCTAAGCAGCAGGCCTCCCCACGATGATCATATTCAAAGGTGTAACCAGGGCGACAGCATGTGTATGCTCGTAGTGCATTAAAGGTGGCTTGGGGGGAAAAAAATCACGTTGCTACATCTTAATAATGGATCAACAGATGGGGGGGGGGACAGAAGGCACAGATACGATACGTACGGGTGAAATGTCCCACAAATGTAGCCTGGGTCAGTTACGCTCATGACTGTGTTAGTAAATCCTACAGAAGATCTCGAAATGGTCTTAGGTAAAAAAGGCAAATATTACTGCTTAGCATCACAATTGCTTTCATCTTGCATGTTCGGCTTTCAAGAGACATTGTGAAGTTGAACAAGAAGTGGGCTAAGGGGATTGGTCTATATTCTGCCAAGATGCAGTGATTGGCCAGAAAAGAAAGAAATACAGGACTACACAGCTGCACAAAACTTACAAAAGATGAGTGAATTACCTAGATTAGCACTGGGTTTCAACAAAATATTTTTTTATAAGTTGTTTACGTTTTTCAACTGAATAAGGACTATTTTGCATCGCTGAATCCAAAAATGCAAAAATTTTTCTCAATCAGGTCAGGTTTCTATTCTAATTTGATCTTCTGACTAAATTGATGATTAGACATTATCATCAATGTCTAATCATCTGATAATGATTAGACATTGATTAGACACTGATAATGGAGACATTATCAGTTCACTGATAATGTCTCCAAAAAAGACTTTAGGAGCAACAAAAATGTTTTCTAATAGTGTATTAATTAAACGCTACAAACTTGGATTTCTGCAAATTCAACAATAAACCCTGATAAGGCTAAGTACGTGTAAATTGAACATTGTCTTCATTGTTTAAAATTCTCTGTCTCTTTTCTGTCCTGATGGAGTCTCTCTTCCTGGATTGGTTTGATTATCAGCAAACCAATCCAGATGTGAGAACAAGTCATGCATTTTGATTCTCATGTTGCTCCATAGTTCAGAAAGCTGACCTGATTGAGCAAAACCAATGAAATTTGTGGATTCAGCACATCAAAATTACTCTAAAACAGTTGAAAACCACAGATTATTTTTTTTGGCTGTTGACCAGTGTTATTGTACAAAACAAGCATTTGACTGAGCGGGAAATTACAGCTTTAAAAGAGAGACTCCACACTACAGGTAGGACACAAACTCTGATATCAAGTTTGCGCTGGACGTTCGGCAGGCGTTCCTACCCCTTCGGGTCGAGCAGGTCTCGGACCTTCTCGTTGTAGATCTCCATGTAGGACACCTCTACGGTAAAGCTCTCCTCCTCCCGCTGCTCCTCCTTGGTTCGCTCAAACAACGCGCTGCAGAGTCGAGGAATCAGCCCAGGCTGGTCACCTGAGCCCATCATGGTGTACGACTTCCCTGACCTGAAACAAAAGTCACAGACATGCAAAGGCGTCACTGGCGCCCTTTTTTTCTATTGATTTATCTACGAGAAAATAGAATGAAGTCATCAGTCGAGAGAACATCACATACACCGTTTATACAACACACAAAGCAAGATGTGAAATAATGTTTACAGAGATACATATATATATATAGAAGCCAGAGTTGGTGAATTACCAGTTTGTCCATAAGCAAATATACAGGCGTTGTAGCCCTGGAAGGCGTTGTGGAGAAGACTTTCCCCAAGGCACTGGAAAACTACCTCTTGACCTGCAAAGAGGTCAGGCCCAAACTTCAGGTGTTTAAATTAAAGTGCGTGAATTCCTGTGATGAAATCTTAAAGACGCTAATAACAAACTGACCAGCAAATTTTTCCTTATCCGTTTCATCCATGGACCAGAAGCAATAGTCATAGGCAAAAACCTGAAGGAAACAGAGGAAACAGCAGAGGTGTTAGCCATTAAGAAATCTGGCAGATCTGAATTGTAGGTAAGCTTTTCACATAGCTGGAATTGTGTGGCTGGAGTGACTATCAGAAAACCAGGTTTGTGCTTTGAAATTGCAAAACTTTTTGTGGTAAAGCTTTTTACCTTCAATCTGTATCACTTTCAAAATTCTGGAAAATCCTCTGAGGTGGACTTTACAGAAAAAGAAAATAAACTACAGGAGTATGAATCATCAGGTGACATCTGTTTCGTCTTTTTAAATAGACTTTTTTTCATTTCTGCCCCTTGCAGAATTTTTTCTTTGAATCAAAGACTTCGACATGTTCAGGGAGTCCATTTCTACAGATATGTAGGGGGTAGTATTATGTATTTTCTAGGTACATAGTAGAATTTCACAGCATAAGTAACTGTTAACTACTGTTAAAAAGTTATTTTCTATATCAAATATGACGTAAAAGAAATTTGACGTCCTGAAATTGGGCCTCTGTCTCTTTAAAAGCTCCTGCTATTTCTGAAACTCCACCTTCAGGAAGTCATCGCAACATCACACCTCTTTTAACTCTAACAATATTTTTTACCAGCATTGCACTGAGAAGTAGCTCGTATGATGATCTGATCAATTTGCACAGTTCCACCAGGTGTTTGCTAATTGGTGCTGGTTAGTCTGAAGGAGCCAAGTGGGGGAGTCAGGAGGGAGAGACTACTCTGTGAGGCAGAAGCTTGGAAACTGCAGCTCAGAGGAGGAGCTGCTCCTTGAAGGCGGAGCTAGGTCCAACCAAGTGTTTTGCACAGCTGAATGGAGATTAAAGGAATAGTCAAATATGCAGCACTCCAGTTATGTTTTTGATGAGGGAATAGCGTTAAAACATGATGTAAAGCTCAAAAACATTTTTACATAATACTGCCCCCTTCAAATATAGATTCTTAGCATCATTTAGATATAACTTAGTTCTATCAATAATGATATATGCTTCAGTTCAATTTAAACTGATATAAAAAAAAAAAAACTGCTATGACTTTCATTTCATCTCAGGAAATCTTTCAGTAGTATGATCCGGGTGCGCATCATAAGTCATGTTGCAAAGCAGTGCACAAATATTTCTGCTGAATGAGGAAAAAAAAAAAAACATAAATCCTGGAAACACTGACATGCTGTGATGTGAAGCAGCCAGCAACGCTCAAAGATTCAAAGTAAAAAATAAACAAAACTAAAAAAAGGCACTTTAAAACTGCTTCTTTTTTTCTTTTCCTTTCTTTTTTGTTTCATTGCCTGTATGGCTCCACACAGCTCTTGAACCTCGCAGAAGTTGACCAGCGGTGCCTTTGTTAGACACAGAGATGATTCACAACACTGGAATCGGGTGAGAAACGCCTGTGTGTTGGTGTGCGCCGTTACCTTGGACTGATTTCTGGTGATGTTGGGAATGCCGAGGTCCACGGGAGGAGCATGTGGAAAGACGGATGAAATTAAGAGCACATTAATAAAAGGTATTCAGCAGCTAGCCATCCTGACTCATAAAAAAAAACATTTTTAGATGTGCCTTTACTAGAAATGAGAGTTGGATTGGAAATGTAATAAGACACCAAAAGCAACATTGAGACAAACTCTTCAAACTTTCCCCACTTTCAGTCAAGTAACCGAATGCAACACTCTTGGTCATATGGAGGTTTCTCAAAAATATTACAGATAATCCCATCACAACAAGCAATAAATCAATCAATTGCGTTTCATTCAGGCAAACATTTTGAGAAATGCTGCAAATTTTTGACACCCAGTACAAAGTAGTTAGTCAAAGCTGAATGATTCTCATTTTTTGAAACGTAATTTTGATTACTGAGATTTTATAGCCTATTTTAAATGTTCTTTAGAAATTGTAGTCATTTTTATCTTTGAGTGAGTATACCTGCATTAATAAACCAATATTATTACTATATTAGTTGAATATGGACTCAAAACAACAAGAGTATCATTTATCGCAATAATCTCTGGGACAATTTATGGCCCAACAAAATTTGTTATTGTGACAGGCCTAATTATAGAGGCTTTGAAAAGGATTCCTGTGTGGGTTTTGGGTCTCAGACAGAGACGGGTGAGACCTTCTAGAGATGTCTGTGTCTCTATGAATTTATGTCTGAGGGACAGGGTGGAGGTGGAGGGTGGGGGAGCTGTTGCATATTGAAAAAAAGATGATGGCAACCAAAGGTTACTGGGTCACAGTCACACAAAAAAATAGACACATCTGGTGTAGACTCTCTGACGAAAGCAAGTGGTGATATTTTCAAAGAGAAAAGAGAGAACTATAACACAGAAATAAACTGACAGAGGCTACAACACATTTAGCATTGGAAATTGGCCTGATTGAGGTATTTTTTTAAGTAAAGAACAAATAAAACATAAACATTTGGCTTTGAGAACTTCTGCAACCTCACAGGAAATTATCTTATCTACAAACGAGACAGACAACGTCTTATAGAGATTTGCTAATATGATGACTATGATAGTGCTAAATAAAAACAGATATAGTTCAAATTCATGTTGTAGTCAAACACAGATAGACTAAAAAGCCCAGTTTCTTTACTAACACCTGCATGAATATGAGGAGGAAAATGATGGAAGCAGTCTTTACGATCTTCAACAGACCAATAATTAAACTTATCTAACAAGAATCGGATGAATCTCAGATGAGTCCACCAGATTTAAAGTTTGTTGGAATGTCCATCCTCTTAGCCGCCTCTTTTCTCTTCTTCCTCCTCATTAGGATAAGGAACAGCAGAGCTTTCATCTGACATCTTGACAGACACATCCTGCAATTACGTCAGCAGCTGGAAAAACAACCCTTTTCCTGGGTATCTGTTCAGTTCTCCACCAATGGGAAAGCTCTTTGCATTCAAACGTCCCCCTCTTCCTATGTAAAAGCAAAATAAACTACTGTTAACGTCTGAACCAAGTCTGGGTGAGTTGCCTCCATTTCAAGAAATATGCTTTAGTGTCTTTTACTTGAATCCAGTTGTAGGATGAGACAGAAGAAAAGACAGCTTTACAGCTTTACAGCTGGTGCTTTACAGTCAGTTAAAAAAATAATAATTCAAAGTTCAGGAGAATCCCTCAAACATTCTTAAACACAACACCACCTACGTTGGGCTAAATTCTTGGCCCGCTTAAGTAGGTCATTCACCTCAACTTCTTTTTGTTTTGAACTGCATTTTTTCCTGAAATAACCAGGATTTTCGTCAGTTGCAGAACCAAATTCACAGTTTTTTTTTTCAGTAAATTGAAACTGGAAAGTCTCTCCAGAAAGCCTTCTACATCAGACCGCAACGACAAATACCTTGAGCAAACGTCACATTTGAATGGTTTACTACGCATCACTTACATATAAAATGCTCCTCTGCTAGAGCTGCGCTAAAAAGCCCAAACACCTGTTTCCCTTTACCCATGCACATTCTTCATGAGCCACCAAGGCTGTAGCTCTTCCACAAACCCGCCAGCGATCTGTAACACTTCATATTTCAGATGCTCGGCTGCTGACAAGCAAACGCTCACAGAGCACAAACAGGCTCAGTTCCTCCTATCAGCACTTTAATTGAATCCAGTGGCTTCTTATGACGCAATTAACGCCTTCACTCCTCTGCTTTCTTTTTTCTTTGGCTCCCACCAGCTGTGTTTTATTTTAAAACATGTTGGAGTCACACTTTCCCTCCAAAGGGAGGATACAGTGGAGATTAAATGGTTCTCTTGGAACATACTTTCTGATTCACCCTGTTCTGAAGATATTTTTTGTTTGCCTGAAGGGCTTCTCCGATCTGGACGGACGAGGGATGAACGCACTCTGGCAGGTTTTGATGTGCTTAATGATGACAGCTGTCATGGTTGCTTCGGAAACCAAAGGAGAGAGGGGTCACCCATTAGCGGAGTTAGGGGCTCCCCCCCCTTCAACCAATGGCTGAGGACAGCGAGGCGGTCAGGAGAGTGGCGAACCCGCCTCTCCTCCGTCCTGAAACAATTCTATTTGCTCCTCCTCCCTTCAGCCTGTCGCCGTCATTTAAAAAATAACTTAATGCATGAATGCTCCCTCTCCCCCTCTTACTCCTTTCCCTACTGTTATCGCATTCTTTTTTTCCCCCTCTCCCACACTGTAGCATCCACGGCTGTGTGGAAAAGAAACAAGGAGTGGAGGATGGAAAGAAGGTTAAAGGTAGCCAGGAGATTTGAGGGAGAGCGAGGCTGGGTCTGAGACAGGAATTTTAAGCTCAAACACAAAGGTCAGCGTTACACAGTACACACTGAAGGTCTGAGTACAGTGCATACAGACTGCAGGACAATGGATTCTCGTAGTGCGCAATGATTTCTCTCGCCACTGTAAGCAAAAGGCTAAAAGAGGAGCCATTTCTTTCACCACGGGCAACCAAAACCAAAGCAAACAAAGGTGACTCTGAAATAAAGGAAAAAAAAAAAAGAAAAAGGTGGAATTTGTCACTAGAAAAAGCAAAACCATGAATAAATTTGAGAAATATGATGAAGCATTTGAACATATTTACAATTTTATGGCTTCTGATTAAGATTAATTTAATGTGCTGATAACTCATGACATACAACTGGGACGAGAAATATTTATTTATCCCTTCAGCTTGTTTTATAAAATGGTAAAAATAGATTAAAAGAGGCAAATAAACAATTCAATTCCTATTTTAAATAACTAAACATTTTACTGCCCGTTGCTTTACCATCTGCTTGTTTGTTTGTAGCAAAGGATGCATCTGTAGCTAATAATACTTCTATCATGTCAAAAGCTCAGGGATTTCTGTTGAACAGAATGTTAATAAAATGTAGAGCTAATCTGTTGATTACTTTTTAGATTAACATAATATTTGGATAACAAAAAGTGCTTAAAATATTTAGTTGTTTTTTTTTGCAAAACTTGAACAAGAATTGTCCCTTGAGAGGTTCTGAATAGAAACTACTTACAAAGAAGTTATTTTCTTTGTAAAAGAAAAGAACTAAAAGTGTCTTTATTTTTCATACAGTTTTGAATTGATTGCCACTCTGACCGTGTTGTTCTTTTAGCAAATGGCTGTATATGCGGCAACTAGTAATCGTTTACTAAATTAGTTGACAATTGTTTCAATCATCTTCTCGTCACGATTAATCCCATTCATCCTTTCAGACCTACACACAACATGGATTTTAGTCACCCGGGCCAAACACCCTCCTTTCTCCATCGTCTTGGGAACCAAGTCTCTTATTATTGCATCACCCACAAGAAGCTGATCTTTGTCAGCAGAACGTGTCAACATCCAGCTTCACTGGTGCAAACAGCCCTCAGGTCACCATGCAAACCACGGCATCTGAACATGCAGCTATGCCAGGGTTAGTCATCTACTTATCAGCAAGAGTGGCACAAAGTGACCTGAGCCTGCTGTTTTAGGGCATCTCAACCGCAAAGGGTTTGCTAAGAACGGAGGATACAAATAAAAAAATAAAAATGCTGCAATTTACTGCCATATTTCTATAACAAGCATCTACGGGGGAAACAAACATCTCCGTGGACTCAAAGTTGGGAATCTGAATATACAGACGGCTATAAAATCGAATGATTTAATAGTTTCTTGTCTAGGAGTCAGGGTTATGTAATACATGAACTCTGTAAGAGGATATCCTTTCTGGAGTTCATTTGTATGAGATGCAAATGAGCACCAGAGGTTCCAGGCTAGCCATTGTTCCACACTGGGTTTAGAAACACGTTGAAGTGTTGAGGTTTGGTGCTCACAGGAACATCGCGTCACTGTTAAAGCTCATATTTTAGAAGCAAATGATCCAGGATCAAATCTGAAGGAAACAAAAATGCACAAAGGTTAAGGCATGAAGCCTTTTTTTTTTTAGTAAATGGTTAATAATTCAAGGTTGGATCAGAATGGGCTCAACGAACAATTCAATGTTTTGCAAAGGTATTTTTAAATTTTGACCCTTGGAAAACTTTCATCACGTCTCAACCACAAACTAATTTATTAAGTAGTATTTAGCTCTGTGTAAACCATGTGCACTACACTTCCAAAAGAATTAGTTTGTATGACTTCAAAAGAGTATAAACATCTCATTTCTAACCTACAGGTTTTAATATGATGTCCCTCTTTGCAGCTAGAAATGTTCTGGTTGTCCATCCACAAGGGTTAGCAGAGGGTTTTATGGGAAACCCTCTGCTAACCCTCTCATAATTCCAGAGTGAGGTCAGACACTGGTGTTGGATGAGAAGGCCTGGTTTGCAGTCTAGGCTCTAATTCGCCCTGAACATGTTCTTCAATACCAAACCAGTTCATCCATAACTTCGCTGACTTTGCTTTGTGCACTGGTGAGATTTTTGTTCGGAAGTGAAAAAAGTGGTGGTGCATCCCTGAACAAAACGAGACAAATCTTTATTCAGTTAATCATCAGAATATTTGCAAGATTACTAAAATAATCGTTTACAATAGTCCTATAAGAATAGCAATGATAGTGTTATGTCATCCTGTCTTCCAGTTATATGTTCCCATAATTAAACAGAGGGGGATCTGATCCTGGAGGCTCTGTTATCACGAGCAAACATCACGCACCTGCAACACGCCAATTTAACTGCCTACTTCCTCAATGAACTCAACCCCGTCTATCTCAACGAACATGTAAAGCACTATGTCAATGTAAACTGGCCTCAAACAAACAAAATTAAAACAGCATCTGCACACTGAGCACAGCAGTCAGTTGGCCCATCCGGCTGTTGCCTCTTTGCCCCTTTGTCGCAGGGCGACTGAGAGAGAAGCTACAGCTCTGCTCTTGTTCCGAGCTCCATAAACGTCACCAAGGGAAGTTTATGGTCGACAGATGCTCAAGTAAATGAAGCTTCTTCCCCCCCCTCCCTCTGCCATCTTCTTCTCACTCAAGGAAGGAGGCTCCCCTGGTCATCAGCAGCGACCCGGACTTAACCTCCTACCGAGCTCCCATGGAAACGGAAGAGATGAGGGAAAGAAAAAAAAAAAAAAAAAAAAGGAGGAAGCTGGGGCAGCGGCAAGTGACGAGGGAAGAAGAGAGCCGAGCGGAGTCGGGCGTTTTTATGCACAATTGTCTGTATGTCAAAGCTGCTGTCTATATTTTCAGGCTCCTCTGACACACACGACCACCTGCTGCCGCCGCCGTCCTCCGCCTAAAGCCAGCCTTTTTACTGATTCTAATCAGACAGACAGCAGTCACAAGGGCTTCTTTCTTCCAACACAGCTGACCTTCCTCCAGGATAGCCAGTCAGTTTTTGAGCGGATTTCAAACCCTTACACATTAAGACTAAAGAAAAGGCAGCTTCTGCATTGCAGTTTCGAATGTGACCTACATAATCCGTCCTTCCAGAGGCATTCCAACATTCCTGCTCTGCTCTGTAACCTAATCTAATAGATCTCCAACCATCTCCCAGGGCTGAAGCTGAGAGACTCAAGCGTGTTCAGCCTAACCAAATAAAGACAGCTGGTTTACATGATGAAACAGCCAAAACAGAGACAGAAGTTCAAATCCACCTGTTGTGACTGGTCCAATTTCTTGCCAAAAGCACATCATGAGGATGAGGGAATGTCACAAACAAATTTAGGAGTTTTAGAGAAGTAGGAAAGGATTAAAGACGGGTGCATAGTTTTCCTGAAGGTCAGCATCTCTCTCTAAGCGTACAGGAATTAAAACAAAAATGTAAATCTGCCATAAAGGAATTTTGCACGGTGAAAGCAGCTCCCAAAAAAAGCTGTGGCTGTACCATCAGCCAAAATGAAAGTCAAATTTGCTATTGTATCCATATAAAACTGCCATATGTTGTGCTGTGGGGATGCTGTCCTTCAGGAGGGACAGAAAAACTATTCAAAGCTGATGTGAATTTGTGTGGAGCTTACCACATGACACAGGAAGAAGATCTGTTAGGAGGGAAGGCAGGGATGGCTCACCTTCTGAGGTTTTCTCCAGTGTATCCAGTGTAGGCTAATTGTTTCTTTATTAGGTTTCTTTACTGTTTTTGCCTTTTCCAAGACTTCACTGTTGCCGTTTAGGTTTATATGAGAATGTCTACCATTAACACATAATTACCTAATGATATTTTTTAATTTTCTGTCAACCTGAAACATTTTTAACTCAAAAACACAGTAGGTCGCTAAATGAGCGCCCCAACCACCGGGTTTAGCACATTTTCTGGAAGAAATTCTGATGTTTCCTCCCAGAAATGCACAGAAAGATGACAATATTCATCTATTAAACAAATAAAACTCCAGACATAAATCCAATAGAGAAGATCCACCATGCCACCGCATTAGTAATGATTCATACTGTGATAAAGATGTAATTTGTAACGAGCTCACATCCTTTCTCGTTAGGGGAAGAGAAGGGATGACTGCAGTTTTTTCTGTAAACGGCCTTTAAAACGCCTGACCTGCCAATTCTGGCAACAAAGTTTCTAAGTTGGAAACGGTGGAGTGACTTTTGTTAACCGCACACGTGCAGACATGACCTAGTGGGCGTCAGTCAGCCCTCTCTCATTACAGAGCATAAGGCTGATTTTCAGATTTTTGTAAAGAAAGATATCAGTGGATAAGATTGGTTTTTACAGGTAATTTCAGCCTGATCTCCTAAAATGAAGAAAATAGGGGTCAATTCATCAGCTGATCAGTGCATCCCTCTTTCTTAGAAGCGCTCATAATATATTCTGTGAATTGTGTGTGAATTGTGTTTTAATCAAAACTTCCAGTGTAAAGACCATGAGTGAAAGTTTGATTATTTATGTTAAACACAGAATACGACTTTCATTCTTTACTTAGCAGAGCAAACATGCTGTCGGCTACAGATGCGCTCATTCCCTCCTATGCTGTAGGATGAGGCAGGACTGATCTATAAAAACATTTCTCCATCCGTATCTTATTTACAAATCAAAATGTGGGAACAAACACCGAGACATAACTTTTCACCACAAAGTATTGTATTTTAAAGATAAAAATCATATGGAAGGAGAAGTCAGCTGTTTTGTTCAAAGTCTGCTTCCTTTGTTGTGCTTTTTAGCCGACTGAAAGGGAAATACTGCATTACTTTTCTGTTACTATAAAAGGGATTCTGTTGAGGATGTGCTTTAATAATTCCACTGCCTCAGAATGATTTTTTTCCCCCTCAACTGCAGCACTTAATAGTGTACGGGGAGTTTCTCTCAGAGAAGTCAAGTGCACATGAGATGAATAATTTGCACATTATCAGGTGTGGAAATCAGAGCTTAGTCATGCAAATAACATGCTTACCGAGAGTCTGCTTTTCCTAAGTTGGCTCCAGCAGGATGGAGGATTGTCTGGTTCTTCGCCATTTCCACAACACATTTTGTGTTTAGCTCCTTTTCTGTTTAACAGAAAACAACAACTGTATGTTACTACAAAAACTCGAAGCACTTGGTTATGTTCAGCAACAAACAAACCTGCCGATGTCAGAGCTTCTCAGAGGCGGTGCTTTTTATGCCAGGCTAAATTATTAGCTCTGTCTTTTCAAAAATGTATCGGCTATTTTAAGGTATGCAGCATGAGTTTGACAGCATCATAATGATTTTTCTGTTGAGCATCAAGTTTAAACAAGTGAGCAGGCAGGGACATAGAATCTGAAAGTGACCTTTTACCTTGGACTAGGCAATGTGGCTAATCAATAAAACACGTTGAGTCATAATGCAACACTTGACGTTCTGAGCGCCAACTAAATTTTCCTCAGTCACCGTAAGAAGTGGTCCTTGAGCTTTAGTCATTCAGGTCCAAACAAAACAATGTTCAACAATGTCAAAAATTAAACATTCATATTGACATTTTGACGGTAAATCCCATATGCGTCATGTCGCTCCTACTTTAGAAACAAGTTTAAATAAATACAATGTAGAGGGAAGGTCAACAGCCAAGATAACCAGAGGAGTTTATTTCTGTTAAAGAGTTAATTTTTCTTAAACACTGTGATACAATTACTAATATAATTGTATCACAGCATTCTCATCACAGCTATTTATTTTTAAGATTATGAACTAGGACATTTCACTGAAAAAAAGCATAGACTTAAAGTTTTGTTTTTTATGGGAAGCTTTGCCAGGATTTAAAGGGAATGAAAGCCCTTTCCCACAGTCATTTCTGAGTTCATCTGAAAAATATCAATACTCTCCCACATGGATACTAATCATCCTTACGACTGCATTACATTTAATTTATAAAATTTGAACGAGAGTTCCTAAATCTATTGTATGTCCTTCATTAAATTTGTCGGTATTCCACATAAACCTCTGTTTAAGGGATAAAGTACCACAGGGCTCTGTTGTTGGATCACTGTAGATCACTGAACCAAAAAGACAACTACAACTCAATTTTTATAATATTTGTTACTTGTGAGCTTCAACCCTTTTTAGATGACAATTCCGTGACAAACACGACAAACTGAACCTAACTTAATTACCTCTAAAATGGTCTATTTTAACTCAACACATCAGTTGCTACTGACCAAAAAAAAAAAAAAAAACTTACAAAAGGGGCACTTATCAACATCAGAAAGCATTTTTAAAAGACCAGCAAAGCAAAACTGTAAATGTTAGAACTTGAGTTAACAAAGACAGGTTATGTGTGGCTTCCCTTCTTTTCTCTGGGTGAGGATATCCTCCTCCTGCACCCTCTCACAAAGAGTTAAGAGGACAGTGGGAAACCTGCTTCCCAACAGCAAACAAGTGTTTTCCTGGGACAATCAGAAATGTTATCCTACAACAGGAGGAGACATTCATTGTCTTCAGGTTATCAATGTTGATACAGTAATCAAGATGCACTAAACCTTCCTTACAATGAAATTTATTTAGTACTAAATATATCAAACCAGGCTAGTCAAAATGTCAATTTCTGCTGCGCAACTAATTGAATCCAATCCCAGTCAATGTGACACATACTTTTTTTTTTTCTATTTGCTAACATATTGAAATAACATCATCTTCATTTTGCCAAGAGCTTAAACATAGAACTGGTAGATTATTTTAAGAATGCAATGAATGTTAATGGACTGGAACAATTTTATTCACTATAGTGAAGTTGTGATGTGCAAGCATGCAAGGACGGCAAACGAGTTAGTACAGGAAACTGTCAGTGGTTTCAATTCCTTTCTTCAACAAGTACTGCTTTAACAACTATTACACAAGTGTGGTTTACTAATATAAAAGCTCCTGTTGCTTTTATGACAAAGCAGTGACAACTATAGACTGTGGATTTACTTTTTGCGGTACAATGGAATAGCCACTGAAGATGGCAGCTGTTTTAAAAAATGTTACAAGTTTAAAAAACTTTTTTTTTAAAGCGTCTGAAAAAGTAACACACTCCAGGATGAAGCATGGGAGCATTTTAAAAACACTTCTTGTTCTTTAGTTTCAATACCTCAGTATCACATGTAAATAACTACAGCAACTACATCTTCTAGTAGTTGCTGCTCAAGTTGATAGGTGATTCTTATAGGCCACATTTTACTAAAATAATGTCAAATGCTCTAAAGACACAGACCTGCTGTTAGACTCTACAAATGTGATTACCTAAAAATCTGGGGGTAAAGTTAAATAATGATGGATATGATGTTTATCCTTCTTCGTAAGGTGATGATGTACGAGTGAAAAGCGATGTGTGTTGGACGGGGAAACCACCAATTACTCTGGTTTAGAAAAAAAAAAAAGAAAAGAAAACTATATTTGGACTTTTGAAATCCCAGTTTTTGAAAGCTCTATAGAACTTGTAACAACTAATCAGAACAAAATAAAACAAGACAGAAAAACAGATGTTTTCATTCAGTTTTGAGCCTCTGTCTTCTTCTCTGCCTACATTACCCATGTCATAGCTACTGTACTGACAGTTCTTCACACTCAGCCAAGGGGAAAGTGTGATACAGTATGGTTCAGAGAATAAATGCACTCATTGCTTGCTGCC
Organism: Poeciliopsis retropinna; assembly: GCA_010277075.1. Classification (NCBI taxonomy): domain Eukaryota; kingdom Metazoa; phylum Chordata; class Actinopteri; order Cyprinodontiformes; family Poeciliidae; genus Poeciliopsis; species Poeciliopsis retropinna. Next base: position 986,896 of record VMRM01000030.1, on the reverse strand, counting down.
TTTGGCTGCTCCATAACCCATCCCTATTTTCCATTTAGCTCTTCCATGGGCTACCTAGCAAGCTGAGGTTTGGCACAACAACCCCGACTCCAGCCAGGACGTCCGCTGGCTGTGGTGCTGCTGTTGCTACGCCCGAGGTGCACTGTTCTTCGAAGGCCAACGCCATGGGAACGTGGAGCGTTACGCAACGTTAGCAAATACACATTTGGACTCACTCCCTTCCTGCCTTTGTCCGGCTGGGCAGCTAAGCCCATGTCTCCTCCTCAACCTGGGATTACACAGGGACAGTGGCCTCCAGGTTGTGGTTGCATGCTCACAGGTCTGAACTGGGGTAAAATGCAAATTCAGAAAATGTCATCCTCCTCCCTCCCAACTACTTTGAATGCATCTGGAAAGATTGTGTCTGAGATGTGAGATCCTGAATGCACGCAACTTGTACAAAACGAAGAGAAGGAATTTCCTTTTCTCAAGTTTTATTCTTCTGCTGCTGAGAAATGTGCAACAATAAGTCTATTCTACAACAGTAACACGCAGACAGAAGCGTTAACAATGAAACCACCGGGAAGGCACTTCTGGAAAAATGGCAGTGCCTTCCCTGCTTTCAGCCTTTCCATGCCTACTTCCTATTAAAACCCATACTGGTGCATTTTTTCCCCCTATTCAGGAAGAAGTGATGAGTAATGGATGACTTTGCCTTGCCAGCGTGAAGTCTGCTACCTAGTTCTACTTGAAGAAGAAAACAAAAGAATATGTTTTGACTGACAGATGGAAACAAGCAGTCAGTTTGCACTTGTGTCTTTCAGGTCAGTGAGCAAGCTAAAGAGGCAGAAGCGAGTGAGGCCATAACCAGGACCTGGTTGAACAGAACTCATCAAGAGATACGAGCAGAGATGAAATTCTGGCAGGAAATCCCCCCGGCCATCCATTCAAATGTACCTGACGGGAAGAAACTGCCAGAGCTAACACAGTGCATAACCTTGCAGAGATTTCCACTAAGGGTGTGCCAAAAACCACAAATATACTACAGTTCAGAAAAGCTTTAAAATGTCCCAAAATTGATTTGGAAAAAATAAAATAAAACCAATCCACTGTCTGTAGACCTCCATTTTGTAACTACGCGAGATGTTTTGACGTTGCCACGCAGACTGTACTGGAACACAGAAACCACCAAAACAAGAAGGAAACTTGTTTTGGCCCAACATTTGTTGAAGGCAAAAATATAGATTTGTTGATAACAAAAAATCTAGTTGTTTTTTTTAACAAATCTCCGGGAAGACAGATCTCGACACGAGCCTCACCAGGTGCAAGGTTCACAAAATGAAGATTGAGCACTTCAGGAACGCTACAGCTGAGCCAAGGTACACCATGCCCTCCTGTACAGAGCTGTGAGGTGTGTTGTATAATTAGTCAGAAGTTTTGACTAGGCTTGTCTCAATAAATCAATTAATCTCATGATAAAATGAGCTCAATAATTTACATTTGAATCATTTACTGTTTTTCTCTCTTTCTACCAAAACCTGGATGACAAAAGTCTTCAGTCTGGTGCATTGGTCTCAACTAAACCACTTTTTGAAGGACAACTTTGTCAACAAAGACTTCCATAGCCATTTTATTTGTGGTTTTATTTATTTATTTTGTATATTTAAAATGTCTTTCAGTTCTAGATGTTCGTTAGAAATGAACAATTATTCATCTTTAGAAAGTGTTTTTGCATCATTATGCATTACTATTATACTACCTGAAAACGGTCTCAAAACAACAAACCAAGCAGACTGGGGTAAAACATGGGGATCCTTTGCACAACGACAGATTAACTTTGGTACAGATGGTGAATGAGAACAGAGTGGTAGCTCCACTGTCTTGATCTTGTGACTGACAGCTCCAAGTAGAGGGACACACTGGGGGGATACATGTGATTCATTCTGCCAGTTGTCGGTCAACCTCTCTGCCTCCCCACCTCCTCCTTTCACTGGACACATGGTATCCCACGGCACAAACCCGACTTGGCAAGCAATCAGGAAATGTCATCTGTGCCTTCCTTTCCTGCTCTGGAAATCTGCTATGTAATTGCGTGAACCGGCGGAGCGTGAACGAAGACTTGCGCGACACTGTGCCTTTGTTATCTGGGCTTTTCTGAAATTAGACACAAGGATGTAACAACACATAGCAGCCCTGGGCAGCTCAGTGCCGTTTGTGAGAGTAAACGAAAGCCGTCTGTTAAGCATACATCGTAGTGCAACTCCAGAGACGCTCTCCGACCAATCTGGAGGTAGGAAGCTTGTCAGACTGAGTGGACGTTAAGCCGGAATACCTCCTATTATAAACTACTGACTCCGCTGTTGCCTTTGGCAGAAGATAAATTAAATACAGACGCTATTGGCATCTCAATCAAGCAGCAAAACAGACAAGGCGTTCAGTCTCCTCAACGGTGGATCTCACACAGCCGCTTGGCTTTAAATCTATACGGGTGGCAGGCGTCCATAAGAGAAGCCCTGTGGCAGCACTGTATAAACACATGCCATCCAGACCAACCAGGTTACAGCCCTTCTTTTTTTTTTTTTTTTTAATACATCTACAGAAGCTCATTTCCCTAATGGCCAGTGATTTCTGACCTCTATCTCATTCCCAGGAAATTAAAACAAGGAGACAGAGTCTCAGGAAGGAAGATGCCGTCTTATAATGGTGAAGCTGAGTCAGGGCCTTTAAGAATCTGATGGGCAAAGGAACTCAAACGGCAAGAGGTAGAGAAAAGCCTGGACTTCAACACGGACAAATCGAAGGAGCGATGGCGAGATGGAGCAGAGAAACAGGATCATATTTAATACCTCAGAGTTCCGACCTCTGATGAACCAAGGGTGCACCTATGGCAGCTTACTGGCCGATTACCAATCTTTTAAAATGCCTGACCTGTCGATTCCGATTTTGGTCGATACCTGTTTTTTTGGGGCGGTTTTTTTTTTTTGTCTGAAATGTTGCTAAATATAGCAAGAAAGTCGCTGAGCTGGCAACAGTGGGGTGGCTACATGACCTGGTGGGCCGGTCTGTCACGGTCTTTTGCTCTCACGGGAGAGCAAAAGAGCAGCTGATTTTTAGACCTTTGCACAGGTGGATGAGCTCAGTTTCCCATTCAAGTATCAGACAATCACTCATCTCCCATAATAAGGAAAATGGGGAATGTTTATCGGTGCACCGATAACAAGAACGAACCACTTTTTGCTCACTTCTCACAACTTTCTACAGAGTTGTGGTTTACTTTTGTTTGTGGACAAACTGTGTCTCAAATGGTAGTACAGCTGCCCTGCAGAGGATAGCAACGGGAGAAGAGGTCATTTTAGTGTCCCTACATTTTGTCAGAAACATTTTCTAACTCCTTTTGCTTGCCATGAACTTTCTGAGTCAAGCGGTACCAAAACCAGAACCACCAGACAGTACAAGTCCATGTTGTTATTTATTTATTTTTTATCTGTCTTGTTCAGGGTTTTATTTTATTTTTTTCTAAGTAATGGAAATGCTTCATCTTTTAGTTAGCAATTAGAATCCATTAACGTGACACTGAATCGATTTGATATGCAAACCTTTGCTACGATCGCTGCAGTGCATGAGCAATTTGATGGCTTGCAAAGGGAATGTTGGTCAATCTAATCACAATAAAAACCCTCTCACCTCTCCTGTTCATGGGCCGGACCCGCACAGCCACCTTGACATTGGAGTCATCCAGGCTGGGCTCACCCATGCTGACTTCTAGTTGTTTTTTTCTTACTCCAAGTAGGTCCAAAATAAATTAGCTCCTCAGCTGGACAATCATCTGAAAAGGCTGGAAATGTTGCGCTAGCCGGGGTGTCGACCAGCTAGCCCCTCACTGTTTTGCTCCATAGAGAAGACATGTCCTCGGGTTAAAAAAAAAAAAAAAAAGGCTGAGTAAATTCCCACAGGAAATCAGTCTCCTCTCCTTATTTTCTTCTTCTGTTCATATTTCAGGTTGACTTAAATCCACACGGCCATGGGAGCTGGAATGGGGGAAAAAAAAGAGTCACACGGGTTAGGTAAGGAGTCAATGTTTGTGAATGAGAGGGAAATATACATCATCTATTCGTGAGGGGAGAAACGGGGCTAGCCAGCTAATTTGCCCAGGCAAACACTGGAGGAGCAGCGGAAGGAAGGGAACTAGTTCCCGGCCTGTTCTCTCATCTGACAACTCAACACCGCCGAGCAGCAGCCGGCCGCCGAGCTACATACCCGAGCGGACGTGTCCCGGAGTTGACACGGCCAAACTGAGAGGACAGCGATAGATCAGCAGTGAAGAGCCCAGGCGATGATCCACAGCTTCCCCCAGCGGACCCGCTCCCTCTCTGTCGAGCTCCAAACTCCCAGCAGCATCCGCCCTTCGTGCTGACAGGCTTGCCCTTCACAATAAGAGCTCAATCAAAACCATAGGAGTTGCGTTTTGGAGCCACACGATTATATAGAGGCAACTTTTCAAAAGCAGAACGAATATTAACCTACTCCTGTCTGGATTGTTTTAATGCTTATACAACACGTTTACACTTTTAAAAAAAGACGTAACTTTCACTCGGGTGCCTAAATTACTGGATTAAGTTAAATTAATGACACGTTTAAGCTAATTTTGGTAAGTGACCAATGAAAGACGGTTAACTTTAGGTTTTTAACCTTCCTCGTGCAAAGCTTTTGATGTTGTTTCGCTTTTCACTCGCCGTTTCCACCCGCATCATTTACCCACAAGCCCCCCCCTGCCTGGAACCGTTACTTACAAATGATTGAGTGACGTCAGCAACACTCCTACCAACCGAGAATAATGACAAGTAAAATAGTTTTCTTATTTGTTTTTTAGGTAAAACGACACTTTACCAAATGTGCTCGCGAGGCCGGTTGGTCAGTCACGCGACACTTCCGTTGTCCAGCGCCCACCACTTTGCTGAACTTCCCCAAAACTTTCAAAATAAAGCTCAGTGACACAACGTCTGTTAAATTGGAGGGTATCAAAGTTCCGAACCAGTTTTCAGAGTCTCCAAATATCTTTAGTATCCAGATGTTTAGTAGCACACCAGGCTTTGGACAAGTATAACAATGTCTACCTGTGTTTGGTTTAAAATCAAAAAACGTAGAAATTGTAAGTGGTGGAGGCCCTGACCTCCAAATCTAACATTGCTTTCTAGTAAATAAAACACCATAGACATTCATCTTTTATTTAAAAAAAAAAGTATTGAACTCTGCACTAAACTCCAGTAGAATCAGATATGTCGTAATATGTCGTTTTATTATCACAGTTAAGATAAACTGCTTTCGCTTCATCCATAATCAACTGAAGAGTTGGTGTTAAAAGGTTGTTTGCACCACCCAGCACCTATAAGAACATTCATATCCCTATACCTAGTTTACCATGTTTAAATATGATAACCTCCCTGACGTTTGCAGGTATTCATAGACCGATGACACGCTCTCTGTGTCTTTATTTTCAACAAGAATAATAAACATGCTCATCAATGAACAGGGGAGTCAACTGCTATTTTTTGAAGACCTCAATAGTGAGGAGTTTGCGACACCTACTGGGCAAAAACTGAACTGGCATTGCAAAGCAGTCAAGAGTTCCGCCTTTTAACTAATTAGATGGTTTCAATAAGCGGTTATAAATGGCTGCTGATTTATTCACAGTGCAGTACATTTAAAAAACGAGGAACCCAGATGTTCTGGTAATTATCTTAGATGTACCATGGGGGGGGGAACATCTTCCATTTCGAGTATTAAAAATTTCTCAATAAGCATCAGATATTTAAGGCTAAATGAAAATCTCAAAATATGTTTAAATCCCCAGGCGTGTTTCATTAACCTAACGTAATGATGTGTTAGGTATTTCAAGTGTAGTTTTCAGAGTTAAAATAGGCTCAGGGCCCATTGGAGGTGCGCCGCTAGAGGGCGCAAGTCGTTAAGATGAAGCAAAACGACAGTGGAGGTTGTGCTTGAAAACACACAAGTACTGAAGTTGTTAAAGTTTGTGAATGAAGTTGAATAATGAAACGTTTCTGTCGACATGATAATACACTGCATATATACTTACATTGCAGACAATAAAATCATACATACATACATACATACATACATACATACATACATACATACATACAATAACAATAAATAAGCAAAACCTTTGCAAAACCCAGGATGGCATCCTTAGGTTGTTGCTACAGAAAGTGTACATCTTCTCCAAGCACCGCTTGATAACTTTGGATCAGCTCAAAATGCAGGTGAGTTTTTAAGAACAAATTCTTACTTACAATAATAACCTGGCACAATATACCAGCCATGTGCTGAGCAGGCTCCCCTTCACAACCCAGTGAATTAGATTAACATTCGGTCTAATCTGCTCAGCTATTAAAGTTCTTGGCGATCTCACGGTGCAAAAACATTTAAGAAAACATAAAATTTCTGAGGCTCTCGCTTCTGCATCTAATCTGATTTGTGAGAAACAACTCGTCCAGACAAGCCTGATGCACGGCAGAGAACAAAGGTTGGAAAACCTGCACATTATTCTTCTTCAGATATGTAAATTAAGTTAGTGCCAAACTAACTAACTAATGCTGTGTTGACAAAAATAAACCCAAATCAAAATTAGGGAAGAAATTAAGAATGACATAAACACATATGTACATTAGAATATTAAACTTTTCTTCTGTGTACACTTATTTTTTAGTAAGAGATTATCAAAAAATCTTATTTAGTAGTTTTGGTCTAGTTTCTAGTACAAATATCTTAGTACACTTGAAAAAGAGGCAAAACTAACTTACGAGTAATTTTCAACCAGACATAAGTTAAAAAAAAAGAAAAAAAAGAGAAAGAAAGCTTAATATTAATGGAAAAGTATTTGTTCCGCTGGAAGATTATTTCACTTATTGCAAAAAAATTGCCTATGTTGTAAGTGAAATAATCTGCAAGTGGAATAAATACTTTTTAATCAATATTAAATAATTATTTACTTTAAATATCTTGTTGAAAAGTTACTTGTTAGTTCTGTCTTATTTCGAGTGAATTAAGATATATCTATGAGGCTGAATTATAGTTTGATTACCAGATCTTGAGAAGACATTTGGTGGATTTTAATTTGGGGGAATTTAATATTTACCTCATCAATATTTAGCTTATGCCCAGGACGGGATTTCAGTTTCACCTATAAATTCTGATTTCACACAGAAGAAATCTCAATGCCCATGATCTTTAAATATAAATGGGGCTTTATTTTTAAATAAATGAGTTATGAAAACTATTTTCTGAAGCTTTATGGGAACAATATGATAAACAAGACAGAAGGCCATGAAATGGAGACTTCTGCTTGAGAACATAATGGAGAAAATAATGCAAAGAACGACAATAATGACACAAATGATAATGATGAACCTTCCACTTTACAAATATGCAATTATTTATTAGTCCATAAAAGAAAGTTGTGAACAAAAATTTGAAAAAGCAAAAGAGGAGTAAGTACTTTTACAAATGTATGCCCTTTTTTAATGTAAATAATTTCTATTCTTTATTTTAGTTATAATGAAATTTATTCACATACATATAATCTTTTCACCTTGTCATTACTTGTTCTAATGAGCCTTTTCCAGTTTGCCTAATGCTGTTGATTTTTACCAATCAGGCCTCAGTAAATGTCTTTTTCTCTCTCCCTCTTAAATGGCCTTGTTGTACAAGCTGACTCCATAATGTATCACCTGCTTCAGATTTTTGTTTCTCTGAGGAAACTTTAGCTGAGGAACGTGATTTCTTTTTTAATCCAAATTTTCAAATGTTTCAAATCTTAAAGGCTTGTCTTGTTCCAATTAACTTTGCCCTCACAGTCTTTCAGTCATCCATGCACATTCTGCATGACATGCGAGAACAGTTGATGAGTTGAAGGCTAATCTTTTCACAAAGTTATATATAGAATCCCATTTGCTATTTCTAGTCAGCGTTTGTTTTTCTCAGTGATATTCCTGCGTGTGGCCTAATGAGTTTCCTTTTCAACCCTCTGCGTCCGCTGCTCGTCCTTTCACTCTGCAGAGGCCTCTCTTCATGACGTGTGCAGATACGTAGGAGCCGAGCGCAAGGGATGTCAAATGATTACTGGAACACACCACTGCTGTCGTGAGTTGGGGGAATCTGGATTTAGCCGATAGAAACTGGAAAAGTGAGGCTGGGCAGCGTCAAGAGAGAGAAAGAGATGTCAAAATGTGAGGAGAAGTTATAACAATATACGTTTATATATTAGAGGTCCATTGATTCTGATTCAAGCTGGTTATTTGAAGCAAAGCAACACAAAAGATGCTGTGGTTAAGCTCCCCCAAGTGGATTCCCAGTGAAAAGGGGACAGAGTTTTTAAAGATTGCGAAGAACTCCCAATCCGTTTGACATTGTTCACTTCAAGTCTGCATCATTCAGTCAGGTAGACGATGAATTAGCCGCTTGTTGTCTGCCTCACACAGATCCAGAAAGTGGAAATAATCCTGTTTTTAGTTGCTATAAATACACAAATAATAATTTTCCAGGCCAAGAAAGTACACTGCAAAAATACAAAACCTTTTTAAGCTTTTTTTAAATCTAATTTTTAGTGCAAATATCTTTGACAAAACCACCTTACCATCAACCTCCAAAATCTCTTTTAATTAGAGATTTTTTTAACAAGGCAAAAGTGCAAAGTCTTAAATGTGTCTTGATGCACATATAAATTTACACTTATATGTAAATTTAAGTTTACATATAAATTTCCTGCAAATCTCTGTTTTATTCTTTTAATTAATATATTGCACATTATGTGTTGAGCACTTAATAAAAACAACATTAGTTATGTTATCTCCTTAGTTTTCTAAAATTTCTTATGTTCTTTTGGACTCTGATCACTTTTTACTTGACCATTTTGGCTCGTGACACAAAGAGTTTGGACAACACTGCCCTAAGGTCCAAAGAACACCAGCAAGAGCCCCGGATCTGATAAAAATGTAAAAGAGGTGCTGTAGCATGACCTTTAAGAGGTCATTCATCCCCCAGTGACGCTGAATTAAAACAATTCCGTATATAAGAATGGGCCCAATTTCCTCCACAAGGATGTAAAAGACTCAGCCAGTTATCTCAAATGTCATGTGGCAGTTGTTGCCGAGGCTGACGCAACCAGTTATTAGGTTTAGGGTGCAACTGTCGTTTTTTTTTTTTTGTTTTGTTTTTTGTTTTAATTTAAAGAACTTCTGGTCTTCATTTAGAGAAATAAGTCAGGAAATGGGAAAAAACGAGAAGGGAAGACATGCAGGAATGGTCTCAAAGTCACAGCACTGCAAAAATAAAATCTTGAGTATTTTTGGTCTAGTTTTTTGTATCTTAGGACACTTGAAATAAGACAAAACTAACTCGTAAGTAACTTTTCAGCGAGATATAGGAACTTGTTTTGAGTCAATCATTTTTTAATATCCATTAAAAAGTACTAGCTCCGCTGGCAGATTGTTTTACTTATTACAAGATATTTTTCCTATGAAAATAATCTGCCAGTGGAACTTATACTTTTTAATCAATATCAAGGAAACACAAAAAGTTACTTCTAAAAGTTTTGTGTTCTTTCAAATGACATTTAAAGTAGAACAGAAAAATTCTTGGTAAGATGTTGTGTTTTTGCAGTGAAGTCGAAGCCCAAAAGGCTGATACCTGCTGATACCTTTTCACATATAGACCCAGGTTGGTTTGTCCGCCTTATTTAACTCACTGAATTAAATTACCATTTGAAAACGTTTGCTTCTTGGCATCACTCAAGTTGTGTTTGTTGTTAGATCGCCTTAGATGATCTGATAACTTGAAGTGTGACGTAAAAAGTAGCAAGAGATAAAATCTGTGAAGGCACCAGTCCGTTTTTCCCAGCACTGGAGATTGGTTTCGATTTATGACCGGGGCTGGAGGAACTGAGGTTATGGATATAACCGCGATGGTTAGCGTGGGCTTGTGAATGCATTACATCAGTGATGAATCACTGAAAGGATTAGCTTGTGTGAGTGTGTGTGTGTGTGTAGGTGTGTGTGTGTTTCTGCGCACATGGGTGTGGTTATGAGTGTGATAAGGGGCGAGGGGAAGGTCTGACTCTTTATCTAATGCTTTGTTAAGATGACACGATAACAGTAATTGTTCCGGCCACTAATCAGACCGGTGTAGGAGATGGTGGATGTGTTTGTGTGCGTGTGTGTTTGTTTGTTTGTTATACCTTGTGGGGACCGTTTTTCTGACACATACTACGTTGTGGGGACCCACTGCTCCTTGTGGGGACTGAAGCCTGGTCCCCACTATGAGTCAGGGGTCAGATTTAGGACTAAGGTATGAATTGAGTTTTGGTTAGGGTTAGGTATGTAATGGGTGGGGTTGGGATAAGGGTAAAGTTTAGGCTGTAGAAATGAATAGAAGTCAATGGAAAGTCTCCACATAGATAGTCATGCAAATGTGTGTGTGTGTGTGTGCGTGTGTATGCGTGTGTACGTGTGTGTATGTGGTAATGATTTGGTAAAAATGGGCTCTTGGTGATCCTTCCAGTTCAATCTGCCCGTGCTTTTATTTAAACACTGCAAAAGCACAAAATCTCACCAAGTATTTATGATGCTGTTTCTGGTGCAACCATCTTAGTACACTTGAAATAAGACAAAACTAACTTAGAAGTAACTTTTCATCCCCCACACCAACCTTTTATTGGTTATTTATTTATTTGTTTATAGGCATTTGTGTGTGTTCTCGAGTTGGCTGCTGAAGTTGTAATATGCTGAGGAATGCGGCCAGTTGTTGTAAAGTTCTTATTCTGCTGAGAATAAAACTCGAATAGTGTTCCTTATATTAGCTTCTGCTAGCTGTTTGTCTTAGGAGTTACTCTATGGTTTTTATCTACATTCCAGTTCCAGAGCGCCCCCTGCGTGTAGATTCTTTAATAGCGACCATCATTACAAATGTGTTACTCAAAAAAGAAAAAAAAAAAAGAAACACACAAAGAAAGTAGAATACAGTGGATTCTGACCAACAGTAAGTTTCTTTTTTCTCTCAATAAATGGATTTAAAAAAAGAAGCAGAAATAGAAGCTTGTTTTAACTCAGTCATTTTTAAATGTTAATGAAAAAGCATTAGTTCCACTGGCAGATTATTTCACTTATAACAAGTAAGTTTTCATCAGTATTAAAGAATTACGGACTTAAAACAAGCTCCTACTTCTGGTTGAAAAGTTACCTGTAAGTCAGTTTTGTTTTATTTCAAGTGTACGAAGATATAAGAAACAATACTAAAAATACTTATTAAGATTTTTGTATTTTTAGAGTAAATAAAATCCAATCCATAAACCTTTGTTGGAAGTTAAAAAATCTTGCATTATTAGTTTTTAATTCATCCCGTCACTCCCGATACAATGAAAAAAAAAAAGCAATTTTCGGTTGTTTCATTACATCGTTATTTTACTTTATTAAGCGTCTGAATGTCTTGACATTTTTCCCGTACTTATCTAACAAGTAGGTATTTGTTTTTTCCTCCCTCGGTGCAGGGAGAAGTAATTTGATGTATTAAATGGTGGACACTAACCCAGTTTCTTTTTCTTATTTTCAGCTCACCGGCAGCAGTCACAACAGGTTACTGGAGCCAGCTGGTGATTGGAGTGCTGCTCGGCCAAATTCCCCAATGGTACCAGGGGGAGAGGAGACCTCATCGAGTGATGCCCCTCCATCAGCGCAGGGTCCTGCACACACCAAACTTGCACACTTTAAGTACTTTTTGATAAGGATGTCTCATAAGGAAGAAAACTACTTACACTCTTTACCCTAAGGTAATAACCTCTCTCTCTCTACCTTCACTCTCAAAGACTCAAAGAAAAAAGCAAGTGAGTGGAAGGTTCTAGCTGCTTCTCCTCCTTTTTAAGAAGTTTCATTAGTCATAGTTTTGAAAAGCCTACACCCAGGTGAGTGCTTTCAAAGGCCAAGCAGAAATATCTTGACACGTTTTGTATCTAAGGAAGATACATTTATTTTCTGCAAATCAGTGTGTGTGTGTGTGTGTGTGTGTGGGTGTGTGTGTGTGTGTGTGTGTGATCTTCTAGTTGTGCAAACCTGAGTTGCTGCTTTGATAACTGATTGCTCCATTCTCTTTTTCACACTCTGAAAAAAAAATTTTTTTCACCCCAAGCTAAAAAAAAAACATGCCGTAATTTGCACAACCAATGTTATTAGTTTTGTTCATGCTATAATTCTGATTTCATTTCCAAACAACTTTGACTTCTTTCTGCCATTCTTCAATTAAAACACAGATTAACAGAGATAATAGTTTTCCAGTCAATAACTCTTTCAGCAACTCTTTTAGAGTACGAGTTATTTTTCATGATCTAAACCTGCTTTAAACTTGTAACAGCAATGATTAGCAAAGCCTTTTGGAATTGCCAACAAGTTGCTTGACTTGAAAAGACGGTACGTAATTTTGGATCTGGTTTTACTACATTACGTCAAAAAAAAAAAAAAGAAAAGAAAAAAGAAAGAGCTTATCTCTAAATTTATTACGCGGACATATCAGCTCTGCCAGTCCTAATAAACTTGGGAAAACAACATCATTCAGTGACATTTAACATCTGGCCTGAAATTAGTCAAACTGCAGGCACACAGTCACGACCCCGGAGATGTGATATCATCCTGTCAATTACAACAAGTAAAATAGTACATCAACTCCCCCACATGTCCTAAACTAAAACCTCCAGCCCACCAAACTCTAATGGGATCTCAAATGGTGTATAATAGAATTGTCTTTAATGTCTGCGGCTTGCGGTGGGTTAGGGCCGCGGTTAGTGCTGTTTGGATGAGGGCGGCGGGGTTGGAGGTACAGGGAGCTAAACGCTGAGTCTTCGTCAGGAGACGGGGCGGAGGGCTAAGGCCCTCGCCGCCACGCAGGCATCCATTACAGCGGGCTCTATTAAGTTGATGGCTTTAACAGTTTTATGGGTATGGGCTCATTACTGAGGCAGACCAGGATGAATACATTTTCTTTTATGGGAGGTTTTTGGAAAATTATGTAAAAAAAAAAAAAAAAAAAGAAAGAAAGAAAAAAGGGCATAGTTTCCAAGATAATGACAGAAAGATTTAAAAATCTAAAAGAAAAAGACTGTGACTGGTATGGTTAGTGTCCTTTTTGAGATTAAACATTTTTCACAAAAACTGCTAAGATATATAAAACATGCATTTACGTATATTCAAAAATTCAAAAACGTTAGTTGATTTGCTTTAATTTTTAGCCAAAGTTGTTAACAACCATTGTAAAAGGACCAAAAAGTCACAGGTTGCTCTTTGATTGCAACAAAGGTGGTTCTACAAATTATATTAATCAAACTACTAAAGCTACAGCCTGTAACTTTTATGTAAAAAAAAAAGTTGTTTTTTTTACATATTTGTTGAAAATATCACTTTGTCGTCAAGGCATGGTATGAGACATATAATCTGTGAAAAAAATCAAGCTACACTGCCTTCTCCCAGAGAAATACACTGCTTGGTCAGAAAAGCCAATCAGAGCCAGGATGAGGGTTTTAGCACTGTCAATCACGATTGTGTACACGCCGCTCTCACTCCCCTTGCTCTCTGCTACGCTACAGCTTATTCATGGTTGCTAAGGCTAGTTAGCATGACCACCGATGACGGTGGATGAACGGTTTTCCCGGAATGGTAAGTTATTTCTCCATCTTTAGCACATTTAGCAGCATGAACACGAGGATGATTAACTGCATTAAAACCCTCCTCGTGGCACTGATTGGTTGTCATCGGAAGCGTTGCATTCTTGCAGGGAGAAGGCAGAAAAGCTAAATATTTTCACAGATTTTCTGTCTCACCACATGTTGTTGTAATGACACTCACAACTGTCATGACGTAGTGACAGTTTTAAAATATATGTAAAAAAAAAAAGTTTTTTAATTTTTAAAAATAACTTAGATACGGCAGCTTTAACTGAACACAAATGCCTGCCACATTTTTCAGATTCTCATCTAGAAAAAAGTTGTAGAAGTCAGTTTCCTTCTACTTCATAATTATGGTCACCGTGTTTCACCTTCACACAAAATCTCAATTAAATAAATGCTTTGGAGTTGTAATGTGACAAAACATAAAAGTTACAAAATTAACTGAGTCAAATCGAGTTAAAATCTTTCTCTCTACACCTGCTGGAGTTGTGACAGTGCATGTCCAACATGAATACTTACTGGTATTTATGCATTGGGGAGACACAAGCCAGCCAAAAGCAGCCAAAAGCAGCCCCATCATCGACTCCTCCTGCATCGACTCATGAGCCAGAGTGCTTCCTGGGTCCATGGTGTTCAATATGGAAGCTGCAGGAGTTTGTTTGGTTCGTCTCACACATCACTCACAGACAGGGTTATTTTAAGACCTGATCTCTGATGGTAAACAGCAGGTTAGAGGTTAGGAAGCAGCTTTCCTGGTGGTAAAAAAACAAATGTATTTCACGGTATAACTGATCCAAGTATGTTCAGTCTGCAGCCGCTTTCAGCTCTTTTTGCTGGGATTGTTGAATTAAAACCTGTAGCTGACTGAACTCTATGGAAAGCTTTGAATGTGCACAGCTTTTTAAATTCTGCACGTGGCTGTAGATAAACAGTTAAAAGAGGGAAAACACAACAGTGTGAATTGAATTTTAATATTTTCCTTCTAGTTTCATTAGGGCATGAGGGCCATGCTAAATGCTATCATTTTTATTTTCTTAGCGTGACCCGAATGCTCTAAGACCTTCCAGTAATAAAAAATTATCTTACGGTAATCTAGTATTTAATAAAAAGCAAAACAACAACAAAAACCACAAATTGCAATTTGGATTTCTTCTGGTTTTGTTCATTATTGTATATTTTTAACGCCGCAGTATATTTTCCGCCCTAAGTCTTGATTCTTTAGTTTTCTGTTGAATTCTCCAAAACAATGACAATAAAAATTTATGGAAAATGCTTTAATATAAGGGCAAAAATTTAATAAAAGTGAGAAAAAGACACTTTATAAAGCATTTTTCTATAGCTATGTCCTGCTTGGATTAAACTCAGCTCTTAAGCTAGGCTAAGCTTGCTTTAAGCGACTTTTTTCATAAAGTTTCAATTTCTTTTTTCTGTCGGTTTGTGTGTGCTTTGTGTAAAAGGTGAAGCCAGAGACCTTCCTATTAACATTCTGCTGACCAGAACGTTCGGGTTTACAGGCCGGAAAGCGGAGATGAGGGGACACGAATGAGGAGAATGAAGACAAATGAGAGCATAAAATAAAAAATAGATGAGCTCCCAGAGTCAGGAAGGGATAGTAAACAGACAGAAAATTATTTTGTCATCAGATATGCCCGTCCGTCTCAGCCTCATATGTAAAAGGATGCAGATACACAAAAGGATGACAAAGCAGGAACATGTGCAGCGAGCCTTTTTCAAAAATGGCTGACTATTCGGCAGACCAAAGAGATGAATTATCTACAACAGACTCCTGCAAAGCTGCCTACACTATCTCCACAAAGCTGCATGATTTCGACCTATATTCTCAAGTGGATGTACATAGATGTGATTTTGTGACTCAGGCTGTTTTCACACTAGTAAACGTGGTTGAATTAGGGCTAAAAATTGCGACATTTCCTACATTTTCATTTGGTTCTGCACTCTTTCACGTTGCAGTGTGTCAAATGATTCAAACTAATTGAAAAACCTGTTCCCCTCCTCGCCTGTGGTGGCGCTGCAACAAGAAAACCGCCAAGCGCAGCTTCCTTCTGCACAAAATGTAAACGAAAATGGAGTAGCCTCAGATTTTAGCGGTTTTACGATTTCTCTTTTGCCTTTGGTTAAAGGCCACGACCAATTTCTCCCGCAAGTGCGAGACTCTCGTGTTTGTTTTGGTTGTTTTTACCCAGAACACCCCGCGCTATAGTTGACTCCCTGCATTTGGAGCAGTCTCCGGTCCACTTGCATCCGCATTAGGCATTTGAATTGCAGAGCCCTCTCTACCTAGGTTTGCAGGCGGACCAGAGTTCGCTTTTGATTTGATTACGCATTCACACTTCCACAAGCGAACCGGAGTCTCGAGGCAAACGGACCAGCGTTGGGTTAAAGCTGACTAAACGGGTCTGGTGAATTCACCCTTTACACGCTCCATAACAAAAATGTTTCCTCAACATAAAGTTCAGACTTTGCAGATTTCTATGAAATGTAGCATTTTGGGACTTTTTGTTCAAATTACCCTCTACATTATTTCAGCTGAAGAATCAAATCCCTTCTATAATTTCAGAGCCTTTTCACCCTTTAAAGAGCGTTCATCCCTTTGATTAAGAGCTTTGTGCGACCCAGCAATTTCAGACAGCTGCAAAATGTGTGGCTTGGTTGTAAGTCGACGAGTCTTCTGCGTGTTCGTGTGTGTATGCGTGTGTGTGTGTGCGTGTGTGTGTTTGTGGGAGAGGCAGAGAGAAAGACAAGGCGGCTGAAGTGAAGCAACCAGGGAACACTGATTGATAATGTGTTTCTGTTCTCCGCTCGGCTGAATACCAATCACTTTCTCTTTCAGATAAAACCTGGAGACGAATGAAAACAGACTTGTCAGTGTATGTGTGCTTTTTTTCTTGTAAATGTATGTAAGGATGTGTGACTGGGAAGCTTTTTTTTCTCTGCACTTAAAGCTGAGTGTTAAACTGTTCTGAAGCATCGCTGATCCAGCAGTCCTTGAGTCACGGCTCTCATCTTGGGTCCAACTGACCCAACAGGAGGGAGGAACGACTCCGAACCACTGAGCTGGGCATCTCTCAGTCCCCGATGCTTTGGCCTGCTGTCCTCCTCCTGCTTTCTTAGCTAATAGTTCTGACCTCTATTAGTGCCTCCTCCTCCGCCCCAGCTCCAGCTCCCATCAGTGACTCACCTCCTCCACCCTCTTCCACAGATGGCTCTCACCTGTTCCTTCGCTTCCTGCTTCTAGAAAAGCTTCTTTTTCAACCCTCAAGTCGTCACGGTGCACCGAAACTAATGACGATGTGAGCAAAAAGAGCCCTTCTCTTCAATTTTGTTTTGTCAACGTGCCTGAAAAGAAAAAACAGGCATGCATGATGTCAACCTCTAACAGTAGCTGCGTTTTTAATGGTCGTATAACTGAGCAATTTGACCATTTCGAAAATAAATTTGCTTCATGAAAACACGCTAATTTCAAGAGAGAGAGGGGAAAAAAAGCTTAGTTTATTTTGCAAAACTGCAACAGAAACGCTTTTTTCATCACACGAGTCACAGGATCGACAGCCTTATGTTGCCACTGGCGCAAAACAGGAATAAGACGACGATGGGAGTTAACAGGAGGATGACGAGGCGGCATGTTTTCTAATGACTTATCTGAGAAAAAAGTAAATCTTTTTTTTTTCAGTGACCCTAATCTGCTTCCATTTCCTGTAAAAAAAAAAAAAAAAGATAAAAAAATGGTACATTAATTAAAAGTGTTTTCTGAAATCCAAAACTATTAACGACAAATTATCTTTATAAATGATAAAAAATGCAAAACTGTAACTGATACGTTTGAACTAATGTACTAAAAGCATTGGTAGTATTACTTGGTAGTAAAAACCTTTGTTTTACAGTATAATCAAAGCAAATGTTTTTATTATAAAGTAATTTCAAGAACATAGTTATGATATTGGTTTAAATTTGAGATAAAATGTAAAACATGACGTCTATTTTGGTGCACAGATGGTGAACTACAAGTTCTTGCAAAAATCAAGAATTTGACATTTTATTGGTAATTTCAGTCGTTGGCTGTGTATCCAGCTTAGATGCTTGGCCTTCGTTTGCCATGCTGGTTATGATTTTACACTTTTCCTTTTTTCTACAGATTTACCTCCACGCCGTTCTGAGTCGTCGTGTGAGCACTTTGAGAGCAGACAAAAAAAGGAAAAGTGGACATGTTGGAGGGAAGAGGGAAAACGATTCCAATACAAGGTGAAGGCTACGAGCCAATTCCCACTCGACCTAATGTTCATGAGACAGCAGCAGCTGCTGATACTGTTAGAAAGTTTGAGCTTTGCAGAGCCGTAGCTAATCTTCCTCCACGCAGCCTTCAGAGAGTAGCTGACCCCAGGTTGAGCAGAGGCATGGTCTCCAAGATGGAAAAAGAATTAAGGAAAACTTTGAAATGCTCACTAAGGCAAGCTGTGACTGGTGGCACCAAGTGCAGCTTTTTGATTATGGTAAAGGCCCAGAAGTACACCTTCTCAGAGAGGGAGATGTAGAAAATGAATGCTTCTGTTTCAGCAGCTTTTGCAAAAAAAAAACCAAAAAAAAAACCCAAAACAAAACAAAAAAACTGATATAAAACAAGAGGTCTAAAATTCATAACAGACAAAAAAAAAAAAACCTATGACCTTCTTGGATTGATTTAAAAATGAGCAAGAGTATCAGTTACAGTTGTTGTGACTTCCAAAAGGCCTTAATCATTGATCTAAACCTGCTTGGTTGGTTTGTCGTCCCCATGGCGATCCCCACCATCCAGGCTACTGTGCTTTGCCTCGGTTGTTTATTTGTCTTCTTTGCAGACAGCGACCATTAAGATTATCTTCACAGATTCCCTCAAATACGTCTAACTCAAATCTCACACGCCTGCAACAGTGACTGCGTTTCCATTGACCATACGATTGACGTTTTGAAAATAAATTTGCTATGTGGAAACACTGCTAAGTTTTTGATTAAAAGGCTTTGGCGCTAGGATGAGATGTCCACCCCCATTTTCCATATCACAATTTGTTTATTTAGCAAAACTGCAAAGGAAACTTTTTTTAATGACACGAATCACGTGATCAGCAACTGGATGTTGCCACTGTCACAAACCACGAAGAAGAAGTCGGGAAGAGGCAGGAGGATGATGGTCTGGCATGTTTTTAACGACTTATTGTACATACAAACTTTTTCACGTCCAGTTTTAATTGCATTTCTTAGTTAATGATACACTGTGTTGTATTTTTTCATTACCATCGGAGGAATGACAAAGCTCAGCGCGCATATTTGTAGCCGAAACACAGCTACGGTTGCATCAACCCGGTGAGATTGTTTTACTTAAGTATTATTGATGGGTCATTTATTTTTGCCATCTATCAAATTAATTTCTCGGTTTTTGAACTTTAATTCTTTCACACAGTCCTTTCACATCGTTTCTTTAAAAAAAAAAAAAACAATGTCCACCTGCTTTCCCAGCCTGTTGATTCAGACACTCAGCTCCATCAATGATTTATTTCCAGAAGCTGCCAGCTGTCCGGATGTCGACAGAATACATCTTATTCTTCGCGGCATAAATCTCGGATGGGTTTTGAACTGGTGTGTATTTACTCTCAATTTTCTCTATTTCTTCCATTCATCTTGCTTCTTCCATCACTGTTCCACTATACAGGTATTGGGCAGATTATTGGTGCTAACCATCGCCCACCACATCGGTTCTGGCTATGAGTCATTCCTATTCCGCCCAATCGCAGTGCCACCCCAGCTCTCTTTCACGATTAAGAAGATTAGACGCAGTGACCCATGGGGCTGAAGTTATGGAGGAATATATTTATTCAATCCCTTCCTCATAAGTTGGAGCTGATGCGGCCGTCACCACGGAGCTTTTAGTGGCTAATAAATCAGCCGGTGTGGTGGAGGTGTGATTGAAGCCTAATTGGATCTAACTTGAATGTCTGCTGCTAAATGAAGCCGATGACGTTGAGGGAGGCTCCTACTAAAGCTAGCAGTGGAGATCATGAAAACAGACATCCGTCAAGCCTGTTTGAGGTTTATAGAATAACTGAGGTGAACGGGAGCCGTCGCTGTTGATTGCTATAACGCCCTAACCCCGCTCATAGCGTCATTAGGTGGGAGGTGCCGACTGGTGCCAAAGTCTTTTGTGTTTCAGTTAGACCAGGTTTGATCTTGGTAAGATGGCTACAAAACTGCAGCCACCAAGTGATGAAACAAAAAGACCAGAGTTCTTTTGCTTAGTTTTCACATCTGGTTAAAGAACTGAGCTGTATTTTAACAGAGCACTTTCTTACAATGGCGGCTGAACAAAACAATTTCTTCCTTCTCTGAGCGCAGGGCAAGGAGGCACAGCGGCACGAGGGACCTTCCCTTATAGAAAGTAATTAGGTTTTGTTGAAAAGGTCACAAAAATTATTTGAAACAAGAAGGAACATTGGTGGAAATCTACGTCAGTATAACCCACTGAGCAATTTAATGCTCGGGATTTCTACCTTCAACAAATAGCGTGATGAAACGCTACAATATTTAAAACACTTCTAAAAAAATAACTGTGTGTGTGTGTGTTTTATGAGTTTTCTGTCTATATGGAACGATAAAACGTACATTTACACGACAGGTTTCCACTGTGCGCATTATTGCATGTTAAAGCTGGAGGATATGACTTTTATTTAAAAACAATGTTGTTGTTTTTTTTTTTACATATTTGTTCAAATTATCACCATGTAGTGACAGCAAAACATGACACAGATGATCTGTCCACTATTGCTGTCTGAAGAAATGAACCACTCCCAGCCAACAACAACCAATCAGAGCCAGGAGGAGGGTCTGAGCGTTGTCAATCAGCTTCAGGTAAATTGGCACTGCTCAGTATGCCAATGGTAGAGAAATAGCCTACCATTACAGGCCATCATCGGTAGCCATGCTAACTAGCCTTAGCGTTCATGGTAGGCTCCGTTGATGGGAAGAAGCATAGTGTAGCAGAGAGCAACTTGGAATGTGTGAGCAGTGCGTACACTCTTGATTGACAGCATTAAGACCATCCTCCTGGCTGTCAATCAAGCCAGGAGGAGGAGCCAGGAGTGATTGGTTGTTTATGACTGAAATGTGCATTTCTGCAGTTAGAACCGGATAATTCTCCCCCACAGATAATCGGTCATATTATACTTTCACATCATAGTGACAGTTTTAGCAAATATGTAAAAAATTTTAAAAAATAAAAGTTACATAGCCCAGCTTGAGGGTATATTTGGAGCTTGAATTATTTAAATTGGTAGCTGTATGCATTTTTATAGGAGGCCTTAATTATTCATAGATTTTAGCTATTAGCAAATCATGGGACTCCACTGTTCTGGTAATTCCTTCTAATAATCTAGGACATAACTTCAAGAACATGATCCACCATCACCCGTTTCAGCTTTTCTATCCATAGTCACAACTGTGCTGTTTGACTGAGCTGCCATGTTACAGCAGACATCTGATTCTTTTCATACACTGTTGAGGACGGTTGAAAACGATCCCCAACGAAATACCAGCCTTTTACAACCAAACACCTTTAAGGTTGTCGTGACGCTGACATATTAAAGCAAATTTGTAAGTTTTCCCACAAAACAACATCTTTGTTTGTAAGGCCACATGCTCCTGCTTGCATACCCTCGCCTCTTATCGCAAAAAAGAACTGGGCCAACCTTACCTCCCGGTACGACGGAGCCAAAACCAGGGCAAGTGGTGTTTGCTTGACACTCATTGTCCTGCTGTGGACAAAATTACTAGCATTCCTTAAATAAGCTGCTTGGATTTCCAGTCCAGATGATGAAATGCCAGCATGGACGCTTGCAGGGAACGGAGAGGATCGATTTTAGTATGACAGACTGTTGCACTGCTCAGTCCACATAAACGTGGTCAAATCATTTCAGGTCCTCAGGCCCAAAATAAATGACCAGACAACCTCAGAATAAACAAATATATCACTGCAGTAGCACACTCTGTCACCAAGTTTGCATCTTGAGTGAAGACAAAGGAGATAAAAAAAAAGAAGACCCACAGCATCAAAGTGCTTAATAGTGGGAATGAAATACATTGCTTGACGACATTTGCTGCCAAAAAACACATTTTGACTGAAGCACACGACCCAGATTGAGTCCCATGTTTGCATTTGTGATGGTAGGGCATCTTCCCAAACATCCTGCTGATAGAGAAGGCATCTAGTGGTTGCCGTGGAGACCTAAAGATGCCACTCTTTGCTTGGGTTATCTAGTGCGGAACGTCTGAGAATTATTTTTTCTTTACCTCCTTACCATCCTGCTTACTGTTCATAGCAGTAAGATAAATATAGGATAAATATGTATCTGTTTTTTGTCTTGTAGCTGCCAAAAGAAATTGACCTCATAACCAAAAGTTATGGATTAGAAGTTCCACCATATTAAGACCTATGTTAAAAAGTAAACCATCAATTGAAAAATAATGTTTCACTTTCAGCTATCATAAAGTGATTGCCAGAGTACTACAACACCTTACATGTTATGAAAAATGTTGCTGTTTTTCCTGATGGTTTCAGGTGAAAGAGGTGGGATTAGTGGCTCCTCCCTAAATAAATCCACCGAGCATCAACAGGTCGCTCCTCCTTTTAGCTGAGAAGATGGCACCACACCAACTTTACTGCATTTCGTCACGTATTAAACTTCAACGATTCATTAACGATGCCCTCCGCCGACATCGACAAGGTCACGACCCTTGACTTGGAGCTTTGATTCTTCCCTCAAGGGAGACGCTTCAGAATAAAAGTGATTTTTTTCCAAAGTTCTGAATCCCCTCAGACATACTTGCTCCCTGGTTTGAACTTTGCTCTTTAAAAATGACTACAATTCTTCTTAATTTATGTTTTACTATTATTTCATGAAGATGCATTTGTACGAGGGGAGAAGTTCTAGCCAGGTTGTTATCAGCTTTAGTAGCACAATATATTCAGGTTGTTTTTAGCCCAGATTTGTCAGTGTGCTTTAAATAAGCATTTGGAGTGGGGGGTTTCTATGAACTAACGCTGTGGCAGACGGTCCATCACCAGCTAAGACGGGAACGGGTGGCAGCAGTCGACTGCAGAGAGGAAAGGGGGCAGTCGCAGTAACCTTTTTGGTATGTCGGACGGAGGGAAAATGACATGTTCCCATGTGTTAGCGCATGAATCATGGCTGTGACATTTAGTCCATAAAGAGGTTTTCACCGGCAAACACAGCGAAACAACATCACGGCACGGAAAAGAAAAGTTCAAGATAGTTTAGGATGGAGGAATTAGTCCCGCCAGTCAGCCACAACCCACCAGGGCTGACATCGAATTGTAGACTTTACATGATAGGAGAAATGCTGGGAAAACGGAGAAATGACGACGCATAAAGTAAGGACAGAACGCCGTCATTGGATCTGCGGGCGATGAAACGGTAACTGGTTGAACCCAGTATTGATGAAGGAGTTGGTCCATTTAAATGTTTAATCAGTTAAAAATATCAAATTCCACAAGTGAAATAATCTGCCAATGAAACAAATAGTTTTTTTCTTTTTGAAATCAGTATTATGGAACCGACTTGAAACAATCTATTTCTTACTGAAAAGTTTCTTGTAGGTTCTCTTTGTCTTATTTCAAGTGTAGTGAGATATTTGCACTGGACGCTAGACCAAAAACACTTGGTGAGATTTTGTGTTTTTGTTGTGAGACAGTCCTATCAATCCTCAGCGTAATTCTTAGTGGGCATCTGGACCAGAAACCCAAACCCTGTTATTGGCTGGTGGTGAACCTGAGCATGAAAGTAGCAGACACCAGAAGGCTTAACAACCAGAAAGTTGGCTCTGTGTTGGCGCAGACCTGGTTACCATACAAAGCAATTGTATAAAAGTGTCTTGACGGAGCAGTGGGTGAGAATCTGCAGTGGGTGGGTTTGGGGTATCCAACTTGCTGAACCTCTTTGTAGAGTAGAAAACATTTCCCTTTGCCTCAGGGTGGAGGAGTGGACAACTCAAGTCAAATTGTTGTCTCAAAAAAAAAAAAAAAAACAATAGACTGAAACTCTCTCAAAACTCTCATTCTGAGTAAATCTCAGTTGGACTCAAATATATGATTTTAAAAAGCGCATTGTTCCTTCAAGATGTTTGCTTTGACAAAAAATAACCCCGGGCCTCCTCTCTTCTGTCCTCCTCCTCCTCCCTGAAGCCATTCCTTCAGGTGTAAAAGTCAATGAATTGTTTTAACCTGGTCTCGATTGGATCAGTTGTGTCGGCGTCTGGTGGGGGGGAGATAAGACCCGTTATCTCTTTCCGACAAATCTGCAACCTCTCGCCGTCCTTTCTTTGACTGGACAGGAGGACAGGCAGTAAGGAATGAAAAGAGGGGAAAACACAAAAACAGACACTTGGAGTGGTGGAAGTATACTTCAAAACATAAAAGGCACGTTGTGGCGTTGCGTCTCCTGAAAGGCCACACCACGCATGCACAAGCATGCTAGACGGGCAGACGGACCAGGAAGAGTGTTTTAAAAGTGTATCGATCAGGGAATGAGTCATTTTCTAATATAACGATGCTGATTCCCTCTTGTTTCAGGCAGTGACTCTGACTACAGGAAGATGGCTGGTGTTACGCCGCCTCCACTCTCCCTTTCCTGATAATCATTGACTTCAGTGGAAATATCTGCCCAATGCAAACACAGTGACAGGTTAATGGCTTGGAAAACAGCAGTGGCTTAAACCACTGTGGTGTTTTTTGAGACGAGTGAGCGAGTGGCCGTCTACTTTGACCTGGGCACTTGTCGTATTAGCCTTTAGCTTCAGCTGACAGGACCAATCAGCCAGTGACCAAAACAACATCTACTGCACTGAATAGAGGTTTAAACAGTGCAACATCATGACATTCTCATCATGTTTGCTGCAGCCTTTGTTTAATATTTGCCATTTTAAGTGGGAGTAAATGTGAGGGGGCGTTTTAATTTATTCTTTGCCATAAATAGCTTTTGTATTCTAACAATCAAATATACAGTCTTTCATATGGTGTCCTATTTTTATTTTTTTATTTTTTACAAACAATTGTGCACAGCTTTAGAGCAAAGTTGCATAATCATAATTATTATTATTTGTATTCTAGAACAAGATCCTAAATACAAGCGAGGAAATTGAGTTTCTTTCCCCTTAATGTATGTTCTGTAATGCCTTCAGGTTGTTTTGATGCTCCGGCTAAAATAAGTATGTGATGTGCTGCTGACAAATGTACTACTCAGCCAGCAGCTATTTCCCACAGGAAAGGTCTTAACGAGCCTTTAATGAACGACAATGATCCATTCAGATAGACAAAAATCTGTCCCTCACCTGGCAGACACGGCCAACAATCTGCTTGTTTTTCCAGTCCTCATCTGAACTTACTTCTCTGCTTGTTTCACACATACACACACACGCACACACAAAACAGTATTTGGTTCAATTTTCGGTTCAGTTTCCAAACATCTCCTTTAGCGCTGCTCTTTGGCTTCACAATGCAGCCTAATTGCTCATTCTGCATCTTGTGGGTCCCCCCTTTTTCAGGTCTCCAGAACAGCAGAGAGCGTAATCAGGGTTGGACACTGGCGAGGCGAAGCAAATAAGGCGCCATTGTGAAGCGTGATTACGGAGCGCGCGCGCGCGCCACTCATCTGGTGGTTCGGTTGTTTATTTCCTCTTGTTTGTTTTTGGAGGCGCGTGCAGCTCTGAACTGATGAGCCACGTTGACCCTGCTCTAATTATGACCTGCTATCTGCCCTCTAATAATCTGATTTGCATGTGATCGGATGCCCTGCGATTCGATTTGATTTGAGCAAAGCTCGGCTCAGTTAAATCATGTCGAATTGTTTATTTTTTATTTTACTTGTTCTGGCAGTTTTATTACAACCAACCAGCCAGAGTTAATTGTGGCAGACCTCTTTATCTTTTAAGATAAAAAAAATATATATATTAACTAACCTTTAAATGGTAATCATACAGGTCTATTCAAAGTATTAAAAATCACAACGCCTGTAACCCACAGGGAGATTTTGCTGTGTGGCAGTTCATGAATGTGTCTTGTTTTCATCTTTTAATGTTTAAATCTGTATTTTATGGTTAGTGTCATTAATTACTTCTTTTTATTGAGATTTCTGAGAATAGTCAGTGCACTGTAAATAAAATCGACTGTTATTACTAAGAAAACAGGTTCATTCTTGACATTTTTACTGAGCGCTTTGAAGGTGCGTCGAGTCGTGACGCATTGTGTGGTGAGCAGAAATGATGGGTGAGAGGCTCGGGAATCCGGAACGCCTTAATTATAAAGTCCGTCCATTGGATTACTTGACCCAGCCGCAGGCTTTCCTCTGATGGCTATCTGCTAATGAAGCATGCAGTAGAAAAGACAAACTCAATAACAGCCTGTTGACCTCCAGAGGTCGTCTTCGCTTTCGCTAGAACCTCTGTTTGCGGCTATTTCATTGTTTGCAAGGCAGCAAAAGTCACAGACTCATTTCATGCCAGATTAGTGAAATTATTTTGACTCCTGTCCTGATATCTAAAACCTGAGTGTTTCTAACTGTCAGAGTTCCCTCCTAAATATTTAATAAGTAATCAGCTAAATATTTAGTTTACTAAACATGTCTCCATATTTAATTTGAAAACTAAATATTTAGTTCATGGACTAACTTAAGTATTTAGTTTTCTTTGTAAGCTAACTATTTATATCAATAAGTAAATATTTAGCTCTCAAATTAAATATTTAGTTGGAAAGCTAAAGATTTAGCTTCCAACTAAATTATTTAATTCCAAATAAACATTTAACTTGAAGCTAAATATTTAGCTCCACATTAAATATTTATTTTGCTAACTAAATATTTAGCAGGCTAAATATTAACCCAGACCTAAGTTGAGTATTTAGTTTAGAAGATATGTAGTTTTTTTTTTATTTTCTGCCCAAATGTGATATTTTTAAAAGAACCCAGTTGGTGCAGTCATGGCCATGAAAACTCCATCATTGACCTAGAGTTCCTCGCTGTGCAGGCTCACCATTTGCTGCTGCCGCCGCTGCAGATAACAGTTGGCTGTGACATGATTTTGCGTCCCAGTTTCCTCCCGTCTGTGTGAAACTGACGAGTCGGTCTTTGTGTGTTGTGATTGTTTGGGGTTTGCTTTCAACAGGTTGGCTAGTTCTAAACTTTCAAACGTAAAGACAGGAAGGACAGTCAGCATGATGCTGGTTGAACAATGGGTTAGCAACCGCTGGTTATATATAACCGTGTTTGATCATATTACTAAATGATCAAACTGAGCTGAAATCCCTTTATATGTTTATGAAACAGTTTCTCTTATGCTACACTGATAACAACACTCCAAACTTTCTGTCTGACTCATAACACCGACTTGTGTGTTTCGCTGTGTTTGCCGTTGCTTCCCGTTGGATAAAGATACAGTAACTTTAATCAGGGAGACGCAGGCAGCATGCTCGTAATAATGAAGTCCCGGCGGACACACAATGAGAAACTCTTGAATTGATGCTTGTCGTGATTCTTTTGTTTCCAGCACAGAGTCTTTTTGGGGGGTTTTTTGAGCGGAGTGACAGTAATAGAGTCCTGCCACTTCTAGAAAAGAGGGTTGGAGGACATCTTACTGTCACTACGAACTGGCGGAGGAGTGACATGGTTGTCCTCCAACCTCCCCTCATAAGCCTCCCCAAACACTGAATTAGACATAATTACAGGCAGTAATAGGAAAAAAAGTACAGATTTCCTCTGTTTTTGCCTTTTTGTCACACTTCAGCATGTCGGAACGCGTTTTTGCTGTTGTGTTTTTGTTCTTGTTTCTGACACTTGCAGATAGAAAACAAGACTCTGACATGGTTACAGTGCAAAATTCAGTTATTGCACATTTTTTCTACTTCCTGTTGTCAACAGCTTCTCAAAGCAGCTCACGTGATTTAAAAACAAAATACATCCAGTCTTTTTTTTAAAATAAGTTAATATTTTTTAGTGGTCCAGCACGTTTGGTCAGCTAGTTTTACCGCTGTATGTGGCGTACAACAGCTGCTGGAAGAGACAAGTGTTTTGTTGATGTTGAATTAATGTTTTGGCTGTGCAGGAAGCTTCATTTCTGCTTTTCAAAGATGTACGGTCATATAATTACGCATGTGTTTGCAGCCATTTTCGTGTGTGAGGGTAAACGCTAAGGTGAGGAGGCGTGGCCAGCAGCAGCTGGTTTGGATTTAAAGTGACAGAGGCCCTAAAACAGCTCAGTCTGAAAGGAACTTCAAATAGGCAGAACTGAATCTCGTTATCTAAGAATGACTTTGTGAGGAAAAAAACATAATAAACATATTTTTTTAGACTTATTCTAACCTGTACAATTAAACATAACAAATCAGCTTTAACTTATGCTGTCAAACATGATCCAAAAATTCAACTTTAATAGGCTCACAGCAAAAAAAAAAAAAAAAAAAAACAACATTAAGGTTTTAATGGCTTTGACTTGTGGCATAGTCAAAGCCTGAACTTAAATCTGATGGTCACTGACCTGAAACAAACCATTTATGCTCAGAAATTCTTCCACAAAGTCATGGCTCGCTAACACAAACACTTGATGGCAGCTGGTTTGAATAAGGTTTTTTTTTCCTGCAACAAATTAAATCACTTGAAAACTACTTGTGTTATTTATGTCTGAGACTAAAATTTGTTTGAATTTCTAAGACATGCGAGCGCGACCACCAAACGCAAAAACAGAGTAAGTCTCTAAAGGGGCAAACCCTTGTTTTCCCCAGCACTGCGCTTTGACTGCGTTAATGAGAATCATTTCTTTTGGTAATTAAAAACTTTTAAGACTTTGCGATTCATTTACAATGACAAGTTGATTTGCATTTTTTCTTGATGTGAACGTTTGTTTATGATGGGCCTTTTTTTTTTTTTTGCCATCGGGGATCACGGGGGGGAGGGAGGAAATTGAAAGCGGACCTATTTTTAAACTCGTCTTCCTTCACGCTCATTCCGCGCCCACCCATGCTCTCGCACTTTTATCTTTCCCTCCCTACGTCCCTCAATCCTTCAATATTTTGTCATCATACTGACTTTCACTCCTCCTTGCACGCTCCCTCTCTCCTTCCCACCTACATCACTCATCACCCCCTACCGCCACCCCCCATCTTTACCTCCGCCCTTCCAGTCTGCATCTCGGTCCTCCCTCCCTAATGAAAAAAGGGGGAGTTCAGAAAAAGGGTGGGGGGGAGGATGCAGGGGTGGGCCTGTATAAGAGCAGCCGTCTCCATCCTCCACGAAGCCAGAGAAACCACGCTGAGACCGAGGCACGGGAACGTAAGCTGAGGAATCTGAAAGGACCTCCACAATCTCACACAGGTAAGTGGAGCCTCGGGGGAGGAGGAGGAGGAGGAGTGGTGTGACCTTTGACCTTTGATCCAAAACCTTTAAAGAAGCTTTGTTTTTTTTGTTTTTTTTAACACTTTGGTTCTTTGGGAAGCTCATCAAAAACTACAAAACATGTCTTATTGTTTTCAGCTTTGACACACAAGTGGCTTCAAGTGAATTCCTTATTTACTAGTTAAAAAGAAATCCACACAATTTGACTTGACTAAAATGGGTGCTGATGCAGTTTGCGTTGCCTGGAAATTATGTCGTCTGATACGGGATGCTTCATGCTGGTCGTGCTTCACTACACACAGGTTGACCACCGGCCCTGACAGCTGATGACTTAAAGTAAACTCCTGTTATCTGCGTGTCGTTTAGCAAAATAAAACGTGGACTGTGATATCTGACAGGAGTTATTTTGATCAGAGGTTGTAATGTTGAGAGTTTGCTGGCTAAAACAGAGGAAAAGAAGCAAAATAAACTGAAATTGTGGCTCTTTTATGACTCTCTCAGTAAGTCATAAAAATACTTAAAAAAAAAAAAAAACTGGAAAAGGAAATAAAAATAAACTGACATGCATCTGAACTAGTTAGTTCCCAAATACAAAATTGTACAAAATATAAAGAAAATGACAAAATGTGATTTTGAATAAGGGAAGGGATCGAGTAATACAGAACCGACAAAAAAAAAAAAAAAAACAGATTAGATTTTACAGGTGGAGCTGTGTGTGCAGCAGACACTTCCTGTCTACATAAGTAAAAAAAAAGATTATTATTTATCTGTGTATTGTGATTGCTTTGTCACTGTTCTTTTCAGTTCATGTATAATGAGCCAAATAATGACAATTGTAACTCATGAAATTTTACAAAACAATTCCTGTTCATATTGAGACATGCAAACCTATACAACCAGCTCACTCAAGTCTAGTGTAATTACATGAACAGATTAAAATCCTCTTATGTAAAATCTGGTTCGATCTTTGTTACGAAAACAAAGCAAATTGAGCTCATTAAGCCAGTTGGTAGACAGTTATGTATCTGAGGAAGCCCAGGTGATTGCATCGGGTCATTAACTTTACAGCAATCTCTCCTCCTGAGCAAGCATGTGGTGACAGTGGAAAAATGACTGCTATTCCTGGTGCCCTGTCCTCTTTTTGTAAATTTTTTATTCCGTTTCTATCTTTTGTCATCTTGGAATCTTTATAATTGTTAACTTGATTGACCAGATGTGGTCTTTGGGGTATTTGATGCAGCAGAGTCAGGAAGAATATCTAATTTTCCTCTCCTTGTGAGGAGAATCAGACATCGGCACTGCAAGGCAACCAGCCTTGCAACCAGCCCCACTATACAGTTTTTATAATTTTTTTATTTTTTATTATTTTTTTGTACTTGCAGCAGTTTTGTTTACAAGGCTATTAACTTCAATCCGTTGCATAAAATGCAATTTATGTTTTTTCAGATCCAGCTGGTTTGACGGTGCAGATGATGGACGTCATGTACAGATGTTGGATTAAACTCCTGATTTAGTGCTGCAGTTTACTATGAACGGTTGGATGGATGGATGGATGGATGGATGGACGACAGACAATAATGAAAGGTTGTTTGGGTGAGGTCACGGCTGCTGATGAGGGTACGATGCTGTCGTTGTCACTTCAGGTGATTATTTTAGGATATGCCTTGAAGACTGCTACGTTCTTGAATGACGATTTCTGGCCAAACTGCTTATTAGGTTAAATAAAAAAACAAATAAAAAAATCTGTGAGGATTGTTACTCAAAAGTGATATGAGTCAACATTTAACTTTGTGCGCTGTAATGTTAAAAGGTGTTTGGAACGGAGCAGGATTTGTGCACCCATAAGGTTCAAAGCCCTGTAAGGGCTCCAGGGGAGACACTATTGATCACACATGATTTGGTCACATCTGGCTCATTGTTTTCAGTGGACCCCTGTGTACTTAATGAGCCTGAACCGTTCAGGGGCTTGGCTGACAGAGAGGAAATTAAATGGATGGAAATAAGATGCGCCAGCTGCACAGTGGAGCAGTTGGAGGCACCGTTGCCTTGCGATCTGTGGTCTTTATGTATGGAGTTTGCATGTTCTCTCACACACTCTCAAAATATGGTTGACTGGTGGCTTGAAATTCCCAGTTGGTGTGTGTGCGTGAAGGTCACACACAAACTTTGTCAAGTGCCTTCGTTAAAATCGTCAATAAACATCAAATGTGTTGGTCTATGTTCCATTTGTTTT
Organism: Poeciliopsis retropinna; assembly: GCA_010277075.1. Classification (NCBI taxonomy): domain Eukaryota; kingdom Metazoa; phylum Chordata; class Actinopteri; order Cyprinodontiformes; family Poeciliidae; genus Poeciliopsis; species Poeciliopsis retropinna. The sequence continues at coordinate 955,524 of VMRM01000030.1, read as the reverse complement.
GGTCCAAAAGCAACTCTACACAGGTGGGTTTTTAGCCTTAATTTATTGTTGTACTTTCACTATATCTTAAGATTATTGTTTCTTGACAGGATCAGGATAAAACATCCCACCTGTGACACCAGAAATTAGTCAGAAAATACAGTTTTGCAAAGCTCTTTGAAGTTTATTTACTGCATCATGAGCGGGTCACAAGGCACGACCTCTTTCTGATACATCTCAATATGCCCTACTAAGAAAAGCCAATTAAAATTTTTGTAACTAAACTTAAGACAAACCAAAAGCCTCCATAACATGAAACTTTTCTGCACCACATAATGAACATCACCAGTGCATTTTCCAAGGACTTGAAGAGGAACTCAGATGAATACAAAGCATTTATTTCCCTTCCCCTTTGGAAGATTAAATGAAAGAGATAGATGTACAGTGCAAGGACTCTGACTGTTCCATTTTACAGCCACAAAGCTCCAGGATTTAAAAAGACCTGGTCCTTCCTAACACCAGGTGTGGGTCAAACAATTTTTGCACAGGGCTCTGTGTTGTGTGATTGGACGTTTGTGGGCGCATTTCACTCGGACAGCAGTGCTGATATTTTACTTCAACAAGACTATTTCTACTGTCAGGCACGGCGAGAAATGAGGTACATTTGTACGATTCTTCACAAAATACCTACAGGGCCAGTCAAATGGCTAGAAGTTCCTGAAAGGAAATTGCAAAGTCGTTGTCCAAAAAGGAGACAATGTAGAAAAGGGTGGTGCACAAAAAGGTGTAAGGTGTATGTGAATAGAATGTGACCATGTGTTGACTGTTCCACTTCGGATGGGACGATGCATGTAAGAGCCCTTAGTTCTCCGTGGTTTAATCTGTGTTTAGTGCCATCTATTATTCCATCAACTTTGTCCAGCGTGCCTGACAGAGCTACAAGCATCCCCGCCGCATGGCACTACCAACACCACCTTGTTCCATCATGAGGATAACGTGTTCAAGGAGATGTCTATTGTTGGTGTACCACCTGTGCACCATCTTCCACATATTGGCTTTAACCACCGCATGGCTTGAAAAATGGCTTCTTATGGATCTCTTCATGTTTCCACAAACAGCCAGATTGTCCTGACTTACCCCACTTGAGCTGAGAATCTCTGCAGCCTCAACACAGTTACCTCGGCCCTTTTGTTTGTTTCTCTGATTACTATGGGATTTACTGGTATGTGGTCAGTCGTGTCTTGGTAGGTATCATCCATCAAATTTCTTGAAGATGGATTGAACTGTCCTTTACAACAAAAACCCAGTCAACACATGCCAAGAACTTTCTCCCTAGGCTGTCTGCTGTGTTCCTTCTTCTTCCACACAACTTAAACAACACAGCAAAAATTATGGCATGGCCTTTAGTTTCTTAATATACAACCCAAAGTTTATCAAAGCTTTCTGGAGGCAGCCCTGACACAGGTAGCAGACGATGCCACTTGACCAAGCTCATGATGTAACTCTTGATGTTTCTTTCGCCCCCCAGGCAGGTACAGGCGGAAGTCATTAACTAGATGTGAGTGCTGCCATCCTTCCTCTGTCAATAGCAATCTTTAAGATGGGGATAATTAAATTATTGCTTCTGCTTTTACACCGGGGCTTCAATTTTCACTTCACCTTGAGAGAAACAAAGACATTCTGGTTTCCCTCGCATATTTACAAGGAGGTTAGATCATTTTAGCCCAGTAGGAGATGTGCCTCTTTTTACACGTTTTAGGGCAGTATTGCTTTAAGATTTACATTTATTTATAGAGAGATTAAGAAATATGTCCTTTACTGTGTCTGGAACATTTTGAGATACATGAAGTGCCTCATGTATCTCATGCCCCTAAAAAAATCTCTCTTAATCCTTCTCCTCATTTTAGTATCTTCGTTGGCTCCAGGCCACATCCCATTAGCTTTATGAGTGTACTTCCCTAACCCCCTCTAAACATTTTCACCCACAAGCTTTATGGGGAAAACGAAAAGAGGGCAAAGAGTAGAAAACCAAGGGACACACCCCATAGAGACGGCTCACTCAGCGCTGCCAGTTCTGCTAAATTGGGTTTGAACGTGTGGCGTTAATCCATGGATGCAATGTTCCCAACGCAGCGGTGTCCCACTACATTTATTTGTGCTGCACAGACTGCACAGCTCCTTCCTTTATGTCTGTTTGCTGCCTGCTCTTTGTGCTCTTCTGGTCCCCTGTGATTCTTCACTAATAAGCAGCCGATCCTGGGCACATGTGGTTGTTTGAGCTGAAAGTCGCAGATCTTCCTCTAGGCTCCTTTATTTGTTCACGGCTAATGTTGGTAATCTGAAGACCAAACCAGAGGATGCATTTGGTTATATTTTTCTATCTAATTATAGTGCATCTATATACTTTGAATTTTTTTTTTTATTATTATTTTTCAAACAGACTTTAATGCACCGTGTTGGGATTTTGATCAACTCAAAGTGGTGCATAAATGTACCACTTTGAGTTGATTTAATTTTCTTTTTTTACTGGAAATTAAATTGGGAAAAGTGTAGGGTGCATTTACACTCAAGAATTTTATTTTGTCATTTTACCAAAAAATAAAAACAAACCAAAACAAAAAACAAAAAACATATCATTATAGCCATATCCTTATTGATGATTTGGCTATGAATCATATAGTGATTGAAGTGACTTGAGCAGAAGCAAAATACTTTTAATAATGTAACTACTCATCAATCAAGGCTACCGATCGAAATATCTGAAAATAAAAAAAATGAAAAAACCAATAGAATACCATTTACAATTATGTTCAAAAATAACTTCATTGAGTAGTCTTTTTTACACAAGTGAATGACTTATTTTTTAATGTATGCTTCTTTTAGACATCCCTGGATTTATAAGGGTTGCCAGTGCCACTGGAAACCTTTTTTATTAAAAAAAGGTTTCAGTATTTAATAAAATACTGTTTCCTCAATAATTTAGCATCAGTAACTAATCCAAGAGATTTATCTTAAACTCTTTCAATATTTCGAATCAACAATGACAGTATCGTCATGCATTGCATACGTTTTGATATCCGAATGGCAAACATTTAGTCTTAATATGCAAAGCTAGTGTATTTACATCACACCACATTTTCAATGATTCAGCTTCTTCTACATAACATCCTTAATATTTGAACCAGAACAAATTGGGCCTTTATCATTTTGCAAAGGTAATACATTAAGAAGGGCCTGTGGATACTGTTTTTCACTAAAATGTTTTAGAGACTTTCAAGCTTGTCAACATCGTCCCCTGTGCAACGTCAGGGTCAGAATCATCCTGTCCAGGTCAACCTGCGTCTTCAAGTTCTCAATGAATGTTTCATATTCCACTGAGACTCCTTAGGATTGTGTTCCCACAGGTATCGCTCTGAAAGTGGACTGGGCTTTGTCGTTCTGGACATTCATCTGATGTCCAGTTGGTCCGATTAATGTCTGGGTCAACAGCCCAGTTGTCTTGGGCGTCTCTCTGGCAACTTTTGGGTCTCACTCCTGAACTCCTGAACTTTGAATTTTGTTTTAGACTTAGCTCCTTTTTCCTCTTTTGTTATTTCTCTGTTTGGCTGATTTGTGGAAGTTATTTTTTCTACTTTTTTCTGAGACCCACATTCCCGTCCAGCATATGGTTTCAGTTGTTCGCTTTGTTTCTCCTCTGGTTTGTGAATTTAATGATTATTTTAAATAATTGTGTTTTAATTTTCTTTTTCATTTATTTACGTAAAAAACAAAGTTAACTCAATTTTGTTTGCTATGTTTGTTATTTTTGGGACAAAAACACAGATGGAGATTAGAAAACTGCACAAAACAAGAAGCATTCTGAATCTGCAGTACGGGACTTTTTGCTGGTCTTTTGTCGTGGGGGAACCTGAGGAATATGTTTGCAGAAAATCTCCACATAGATCTCCCCCTTTCACGACTGACAGAACAGATCCCTACTCATGAAATGTATCAAGTGAGCGAGCTGTTTGTGAGTTGACCAGGTAGACATCAATTTCATAACAAAGAGCAGCATGTACTTTGAGTGGGCTGGAGAGGAGCTGTCGCTCAAAGTGATTTTTTTTCTAACAGACGGCTGCCAGCAGAAGGCCTGTCAGAGTTGCTCATCAAGCGACAATGCAGACATCCGCTAAATAACAGATGTTTTTCTTTTTTCAACATATTCCACTTTACACGCCAAAAAGAGTTCATTTTAAAGGGACAGTATTATGTGTTTTCCAGCCACGTACTGCAGTTTTCAACCACAATCTAGCTACTTTCAGTTTTCTCAAAAGTCCTACGTATGTCAAGTACTACTTAAAAGAAATATGACTTTGTAATGTAACGCCTTGAAGTTGGGGCTCTGTCTCTTTAAGAAACTGCTAATCTTTCTGAAGCACCGCCTTCAGGAAGTCATCACAACATGGCTCCTCTGTTTACCCTTTAAGTAATGTTTTTACCAGTGTTTCAATGAGAAGAGCCGCTGTTCCAACAAGTGTTTGCTAATTGCTGCTGGCTAGTCTAAAGGAGCTTGGAAACTACAGCTAAGAGGAGGAGCTACGTCTCAAGGGCGGAGCTAGGTTCATCCAGGTGATGTGCACAGCTTAGTGGTTGCCATGGGAGATTAAAGGATTCCTGAATCAAAGCAACACTCCAGATGTGTTTTTGTTGAGGGAAAAACATTATAACATGATGTATAATCTAAGTTATTTGTCAGATTAGAAACTTATCTGCTGACTGTCAGCCTGCTTTCCTAGATGTAAAATCTGCTGATATCTCTGTTGTGTGTTTTGTCGTCACCCGTCTGCAGACTCAGTGTAATCAATCACAGTAAATCACTTAGAGACTCTGGTTTGGCTGCATGGGCAAAAACGAGTTAAGCTTCAGTTGAGCAGAGAGGCCGTTCGGGTGCAATGACGTTAAGTTTTGTGGTTCTTCCACAAGTCATGCAATAAACTGCAGTCCTGCCGTAAAGCACTAGAGAAAAGAAAAAAAACCCTCACACATTTCTCAGAGCAGATTCACTGCGTTTCTCTGCTCGGCCAGGTGTGAATAATCCGGCTTTAAGTCGCGCTGCAGGCTGGGAGTAATTTATTTTATGTTTCCCAGTTCTTGATGAGAAATTGCCAGTAATGGAGGGGAAAAATGGTGGGAACTGTTGATAAATCAGTGTGAGACAATGGGAGGATTTGTGAGGCTCTTGCATTGTGTCTGTTTGGATCAAGTGAACGGGGAGGAAACCGGAGCAGCACTTCTTTAACGTTAACTGTACTTATTCAGGTTTGACAGGAGCAGCTTGTTTTTTAGCTGCTTCAGCAGCTTGAGCAGGGACTAGATACTTGCTTCTGCACTTTATATCCCAAAGTAAAGTACCTTGGTTATGTATTTAAAAGCATGGATGACAGTGCAGTCATTTCCAAAATTATTTACCCACCTTAAATTTTCTCATATTTTTTGAAAATGTGACACATTTTGAAATGAAAGGAAAATTATACTAGACGTTCAGATTTAAACGGGACAGTGTAGAGGCTGAAGGTATCGTCCGTTCCTCTTGCAGAGCCATCTTTTGTTAACCTCTGTCTAATTTCAAGTCTTTTGCAGGTATTACATTCTCTGTAATGTAATTGCAAAACTATTTCTTACATAAAATATAAGTATTTGTTTGTTTCTATCATAATCTTTATCGTTATCGCAATGGCACCACAAAATATTGCGATGCAATAAGTCTCAATCGCCCACCCACAAACAGTGACGTCAGTAACGCATCACTTATTAACGCGTTACTGACGTGGAACCACTTTTTTCAGTAACGCGTAACCTTAACGCGTTGCTATTTCAAATCCAGTAGTCAGACTACAGTTACTTATCGAAACCACTTTCCGTTACTATTTTCTTTTGTAATTTAATTTTATTTCCTCTATTCGTCTTGGGTAGTGACCATCGTTTCTACGCGACAGTATCAGCAGCAACAGAAACATAAACAATGGAGGGAAGAGGAAGATGCGCATTTTGTTGCTGGAAGAACAGGAAAATCCTATTTATAGTCAATGGTGGACCACACAAAACAATTACTAAAGTTTTTTTTGTGCTGTTGTAACCATTAAACAAGCTCCCCTTCAGTTCAACCATATAAGTGGAGACACATTGTCGATGTTACCATTTTAAAATAACTTGCAATTAAGTTTTGGCAAAGATCAATGTCATTTTCACAGGTGGCGGAGCGTTGTTGTTAGTAGCTGCTGAAAGTAACTAAAAAAGTTACTTTTAATGTAGCTTAGTTACTTTCCAAACCAAGTAATCAGTAATATAAGTTACGTTTTCAAGGAGTAAACAGTAATCTGATTAAAGTTACTTTTTCAAAGTAATTTTGCCATCACTGCCCACAAACCACATTTTGTTTTCCTTCCACATAACAACCATGTGACACTTTATATTGGCCGAATACGAGTCAAAGAATTGTGGAAGTTCTTCCAGGCTTTTAAAAAAATGTATTACTCTAAGCTCGGCACTAACGCTGACTCTGTACAGCCCTCACTGCAAAGACTTAATTACCTTGTTTATTGAGTGGCTAATTAGCAAATTGAAAGCAGAATAATTGAGTTTCAAGGGCTCTCATGAGAACCTGATCAGCCAGTAGTTGACCCCTTCTGTAGATTTGTTGAGAAGTCTGCTCTCAATAAGAGAGGACTTTGCAGATGACAGCCATGTTGTTTTAGTTCTGTTTCTAGTAGAATCCTGTCCTGTTTCAAAAATCAACCTGGTGCACCATGAATGACATGCATTCCTGTATATCACCAGACTCGTCGTGGCAATGATGACTTATTATTCATAAAAACAAAGGAGGTTACAAAAACTGTGTCCCGGGATGGCTGATTGTTTGCATGGACTTCCGGAAGTTTTATTTGGATTTTATGTGACAGACCAAGACAAAACTGAGACATACTTGTGAAGTGAAATGAAATTTAAAAAAAATTAAAAATTCCATTCTGTAAACTTAAAGTGAAATTCAAAGCAACCAGTTGTCTTCACAAATCTCTTAAGTAACAATTATAATGTCTGTAGTAAAAAAAGAGTTGCAGTGAAACAGTTTAGATTAAAGAAGTCGAGTTGAGCAAATCAGTCCAAAATATCGATAATATCAGTATCAAGTCGGTAAGTTTCGATATTGGCTTGATAAGATTGATACTTTCAGCAGATGCTTTATTTTTACATTGTAGTTTCCCAATCCTCCCTCAAAAAAGATTTTGTTTTGATTTGTAAAATAACGCACGCAACTATGTTTTGTTTTACTGTTATTTCTATGTATAAGGTTAAAAGGTTATCAAAGTATTTTTGTGGACAAATATATACTTTATCCAGATTCCATCTTAGGTTTTAACCAAATGATTCAAAGAAAAACTACAAAAACACCTATGGGCCAAAAGTCTGATGATATATCAAACTTAAATAAGAAACAGAATCAGTTTCTGTACTTTCTTATCGGATTAATAGCTAATTTGGAATTATCGCACTTGAAAACTGACGTTCCCACAACTTCTCCATCTAACGTGTATGAGCTTGGACAGAAACTTAAACCTCTAGATGTTCTGACACAACTCACTTTTCACCTCTCCATTTTTCCATCCAATCTTTCCTTCCACTTTACAAGTATGCTGTACTTTGACTTGACTTCTCAGATAAAATCCATCTTATTTTTAACATCCTTGTCCGTTCAAACACAAAAACAACTGCACACGGATATCCAGATGCGTTTTTCAATATGAAACCATAAAAGCACAGAGGTGACTCTGGGTTTTAACAGGTGACTCAGTCATTACAAGACGGATACAGGAGGAGATGTGTTGTCCCTCCCAAAGGACACACCCCCAGGCTGTTTGCCTGCATGTGTCAATTACCTCCCGCCTCTTCATTTCTCCTCGTATCAGCTCAACCTTCCTTTTGTCCTTCACTGTCAAACACCTTGTTGTTATCAGACTGCAGAAATGTAACTCTCTTGCATTAACATTAATTAATATAGTGGCGTTACATCAGTATGAGCAAGTTAGGATAAAGAATGAACTTTTTTAATTAAAACTTTTGTCTTTTTTTTCTTTTAAATTAGTCTTTGTTAACTTCTTTAGACATTGTCGACGTATTTGACAGAGGACAAATTTACTTTCAGCTGTCCCTTTTTCACAGAGCGACCCCTCAGTGTTTCGGTGTCCTGTGGTCGGCAGGAGGACCAGAAATTCACAAGTCGATGTTTACATTTGTTGTGCTAAATATATGAACACTGTGCGTGGGTGTTTCCTGCGCTATGCGGGTGCCAGTCGAGTGTGTTTGTCAGCAAGAAACATTGACTCAGTTTGGTGCCAGAGGCATTAATTGAGGCATCAATTAAAGGAGTTAACGAGTTTGCTTAATGAGACGAAAACTCTGCTTGTGTTTCTGACGTCAGACTCGCCAGACGGGGGCTGCTCCGACAAGAAAAAGGTCAGCCTTTTTTCATGCCGTCTCCTTCTAGTCGCCATGCTCATTGTCTCATCCTCTGTCCCTCAGTCTGAGTTCTGCTTCTGCCATCGTTTGTTTCTTGTTCCTCTCTGAAAAGCAGCGGAAAAAAAAAACCCAAAAACAAATCAATGCAGTTAAATGCAATACAATGGTGGTCTTAGTGACTAAATGGAACATTTTTGCCTTATTTCCACTGAGCAGTAGAGCGTGGTTCGGTGAGCTATTATGTCTGTTTCAATTATAAAAGCGTTGCGCACTTTCACCGTTTGAGTGAAAGAGATACTAGTGTCATCACACTAGTATGATGTAACATTTGACTTTTGGGTTTAAACCTGCCTGCCCAGAGTCCAACTAATGGTGGAAACGCTCTCCGAAATACAAGCAAACCAAAAATTTAGCATCAAAATTATTTTGCTGTTGTATACAGAAAAAAAATCCTAGCAAAGCATCGATTGACATGCAGTTGTTCACTACTGAAGCAGCAATACGCTTTGAACAAGTGGTTAGGAGACCCAAATGGCTAGCAGCATCCTTGAGGTGTCGTAATACTCCAGAATCTGAGCTAGAGGTGTCCTGTGGTAGTCGAATAAAGTGGGTTGGGTTAGATATATAGTCACAATTATTGAGTAGTGAGGCATCCAGATTAGGTTTCTTTAAAATGATCTCTGAGGTTTGAAAGACTTGTGGAAAACCAGGAGAGAGAAGAAACTACCATCTGAAATGTTTCAGGTGGAATGGAGTTGAGGATGTTTCTGAAAAAAACTCAAAGGATCCATATCAAGGCTACAGTTAAGGATTTTATGATGTTATCAGTTTCAATTAGAAATGCGTAATTTATTTAATAAAAAATACAGATGCCTAAATACTCCAGAGTTTATAAAGACAAGCTGTTCAACTTTTTAATGTTCTCTTTTTTTTTCCCCAGAAAATGTTTGAGATTAAGCTCAGAATTTCTGCATTTTTCTTCTTTTTTTTTCAAGCAAATTTTCCACTTTTTAAATTCAGGAATTTTTGCTTTTTTTTTTCTACAAGATTTCTGAAATTAATCTCAAAATTTCAGGGGGGTTTTTTTGTTGCAAATTTTCAACTTTGCTCAGAAATGTCCACATTTTTTCTCAAAGATTTTTAAGATTAATCCCAAAATGTCAGCGTTTTTCTCGCACATTTTCCACTTTTCAAAATCTGAAATTTCCATGTTTTTTTCTAGAAAATTTCTGTAATTAATCTCTAAATTTAAGATGGGGTTTTTTTGGCATAAATTTACTCCTCCTTTTGTTTCTTGTCCCCTAATCCACTGCCGTGGATAAATGATGACACTGACCTTGTGCTTCCTCTCTGCCCTGCGTCACGCAGCAGACGGTGGGACCATGAGGACCGTAGTGGCTCTGCTGCTTCTCTGTCTGTGCGATCCAGGACGGAGTGACTGCCAGACCGACTGCCTGTCCTGCAGCAAAATCCTGCCTAAACAGCTCAGTTTCAACACTGTGGTAAGACAAACACACACACATACGCAGACACACGCACACACAGTTTCAGTCTCAGTCACTGGGTGTTATCATTCTGAAAGCTCTGTTCAAAGTCCAAGAAGCATCTTTCAACATGATGTTGGTTGCAGACATTTGTAGAGAATTGAACGCCACTCACGCAAATGATCTCGTGCGAAACCTAATATTTCCTTCCGACTTGAAACTCTTCACCCCAGCATCTCGTATTCATTCTGCACTGTCAGCCTGACTCAACGAATGATCCTTTTGGCATTTGAGTTTTAATTTGTTGAGGCTAATTGATTCCCGGGGACAGATGTGTGTTTCTTCCCTCTGTGCCTGCTGGTGATTTCTGCCTGGATAAAGACATGTCTGCGTCCCAGAAGAGTCTTTGTCGGAGGCACGCCAGAAGACGTTTAAAGTTCGACAGTTTAAAAAACGTTAAGCTCTGATCTGTTCGTGTTTGATGCCGGGATCACGGTGGTATTTACAGGGAACCCAGTTAGGAGGGGAATCGGTTGTAGAGTGTGTTAAAACTTCACATATACTCACCATAACTCTGGCTGCTATCATAATTGTGGCTTTTTATGAGGGTGATTATTTTATTTGATCATTCTGGAGATCAAACAAATATAAAGAAAATCTTTGCAAAGCTAAATTAAACTTATGTAGAGATTGTTATTATGGTTAGACATATATAGTTGCCATTTATAAGCTACTTTGGTCAGAATCATAAGAAGCCCAAATTGCAGATTGCCACAAACCCCAAAGGGGCACATGAAATCTGTGGAAGAAAAAACATCACAGTTTTGGCCTTCATGCAAAATCCTTTCTGTGACAGAACACAACATCCTCTGCTTTAAGCAAGAAAACAAATAACTCCAATTCAAATTAGGGTTATTGTGATACAAAATTGTTCATGTTGATACTTGATACCATTTGTGGCCCATTGCAGCAGGACAACTCTTTCATTGCCTTAACTAGGACAATAAAAGTAGGTAATTCACCATTCATTTAGAAATAATTAGAAATAATTATTTAATTTGAAAGTGTTGCTATGTTCATGTACATCATAATCGTAGACAAGAAATTTAGCTTGGATTCGGCCGTGAAGTTAATTTAACTTTTTTTTTATAGTGTAAACATGGATCTGGTTCATAGCAGAAGCTCTGTTCAATTTTTTGTGTCGTCTTTTTTAATTAACTAAAAAAACGACAGGGAAGGTTGTTCCCTGTTTACATGCCTCAGAAGTAAAAGATTTCCCCACAGAGTTTTTACTTTGTTCTTTTTTTTTCTCCAAAAAAAGTGTTAAAAAGGCTTTTCTCCATACATACTTGCCGTGTTAGAGGAGATTTAAACTTCCAGCAGCGGATCACTGTTTTAGTATTGATCCATGGATGTTCAGGTGAGCTGTTCTCTCTGTGTGTCTGTAAAGCTGCTGTGAAAACTTGAGATTAACTATTATTATTTTTGGCATTGATTATATTAAAAAATTTGTCAATTTAACTTTGTAATTTTTTTGCAAGAGCGCATCGATTGCAATCTTCTGCCCGATAACCAATCTTTAAAAAGCCTAACCTGCCGATTCCGATTTTTCCCGATACTGATTTTTTTTTGTCTGAAAAGTTTCTAAATATAGCCAGAAAGTAGCTAAGTTGGCAACAAAGGGGTATATAGAGTTACCTTACCTTCATCCCACCGGCCCCTTTTGACAGTAGCACCGGAAGACAACATTTCCCATAGGGTCAAGTCCAAAACTTGACAGGTATGAAAACTTGACAGGTATGTTGCTGCTGTGACCAGGTGGGCTGGGATGTCAGTCAGCCATCTCTCATTTCAGAGCAAAAAGGGACAGCGGCTGATTTTCAGATAAAAAAATCTGTGGATATGATCGTTTTCTCATATAAGTATTGGCCATTCGCCGATTTCATAAAATCAATTAAATCGAGGCCTACTTTTCCTTGTGAACCTTATGATCTTTTGATGATTAATTCGTCTTATTCCTCCTAGCTCTGTTCATAAAAGGAAGAGGATGATCTCTTATCTATCTCTAACAGGTGTGTCTGATTGGTGTAAAAGCAGCTCCTCTCCTTCCTCCTCCTGGGACATCTGCCGTAAAGCTCTACCTTCTTCTTCCCCTGATGGCACCGTCAGAAGAAGATCCCAAGAGGAAGCTGATGTCCTACTTCCTGAGGAAGAGGAGCAAGTGGATGGGGGTCTTTTCCTGCCAATGGCTTTGCAGAGATTCAACCACATGACCCGCGCACTCGACCTGAATGACAGGGGCCTGGTCGGCCAGAGCAGCCAGCTGAGCTCCCTCTACGGCTCCCAGGACGCCCTGTCGCTCGCCGATGAGTACGAGGAGGAGCAGGCAGGGCATAAAGGGGAGGACGCTGGCGAGGCAGCGAGAGGGCAGGACGACCCGGAGCTGAGCGTCTCCAAGAGGTTCGGCGGCTTCGTCAAAGGGAGGCACGGCTACAGGAAGTTGGTCTCTCCGGGAAAATCGTACCAGAAGAGGTACGGGGGCTTCATCGGGATCCGGAAGTCGGCCCGCAAGTGGAACAACCAGAAGCGCTTCAGCGAGTTCCTGAAGCAGTACCTGGGCATGAGCACCCGGTCCACCGAGTTCAACAGCGTCTCAGGAGAGCTCACCCAGCAGAACGAGGTGTGAGGGATCCATGAGGCCCCGCCATGACACACATACCAGATGTGTTTTCAGTTGTCTTCTGTTAGAGCAGAGAACATTTCACAGTTAATCTGGCAACATGACAGTCACACAATTTGATTAAGTACATGAAAAAAAAACATAAACCCCATCACAGCTTCTGGTTGTATGAACAGCCTTTTTGTTTTCCCCCAGTCTTTTCTATTTATAGCTTCTTTTTTAAAAATCCTGGGTAATGGATTTGAGAAATGCTTCTTTTCCTAAACGATCCTTCTCACAATGGGGAACCTAAATTATGTTAGAAGTTACTTGCCATGTCTTAAAAAAAGCATAAAGAAGGATTTGAAAAGTCGAATTGCATTTAAACATTTTCCGACTTTTTACAAGTATGAACATAAAAGAAAACCATGCATAGGAAAGTATTTCATTCCCCCCAACCATTTGCTCCATTGTATCCATTTAATACTTTAAGGAAGGGTTAGGAAATCTGAAAATCTGAGTTTGGGAAAGTGCTTTTGGAAATGTGTTGGGACCCCGTGAAGCTTCTGCCCCCTTGAGATTGGCAAAGAAACTAAATCTAAAATCTTTGCTCTTTGAAAACATTCTGTGGCACCTTGCAAACATTTTTGTTTCCATCTGCTTCGGGCCTTGTTACGGATGAAAATTTGAGCACTTTCTTTTTCGTGTGTCGCCATCTAGTGGACAAATACGTATAGCAGTGCAAAATGAACTGTAATGTCTATTTTTTTTTTTTTTGTTCTCTCCTCTGTTTTTCATGCTCTTGTCTCTTGGTGATAAAAACTTCAGCAGCACTGTATCTCTGTGTGATTTATGTTGAATAAATTAAAATGTATAAAAATCCACATTTACATTTTGTCGGTCAACATCTCCAGCATCATGGTTCCGATGCAGATAAAGTCATTCAACTTGAACAACTCCAGACAGCATGCAGCATTCATCCAGACTTTATGACAGTAATCAGTCTCGATTATGTTGTGCACAGTTGAGCATAAGCTTTGACGGCCTGTTGTGTTTGAATACCTGTGTGTCAAAATTGTCTCTGAACTGTTACAGATGTCAAATGTCTTGTCTTGTAAATAACTGAATTGAAACATGCCAATAAATATAGTTTACTATTTCCTTCGTGGCTTGTCATGCAGGAACTGAGTCTGCGTCTTGGAAGTATTTTGTTCCTAAGACTCAACTTTGCTTGTTATGGTGCTATTTCAATTTTTAGTTGTGTTTTCAAGTCATTTTAGAGAGGATGACTTTCTGACTTTTTTTAATACTGTCTCTATTTGACATTCCTTTATATGTTTTAAAACAGAATAAGCACTTACTGGTTTCTTACTCTCTTGTAAACAAGTTTAAAAAGGTAGAAATGATAACAAACGACTGAAATAGTTTGTTATAAAAAGAAACACGAGGATTGTTACTCTTTACTCACGCAGTTAACATCAGAAAATCAGTCTCCGAATGATCCAACACCACCAGTTTGTCATTTACCGATTTCAAATATGAGAAAATATGATATTAAAATGCACCAGCACCTCCCGACTCCTCTAGGGACAAGGGTGTATGAGGATGGATGGATATAATCTTAAAACAGGGCAGTGCAATAAATACATACCAGAGTTATACAGTTTTGGTGTGTCAGCATTGACACACCAAATACTGTCAGTACTGAGTGTTTTCAGATTTTGCCTGAATTTTAGTTCATTTTTTTTCACAGTAAATGGAAGAAGAATGAAAAACACTTTCATTTATTTCTACTCTACAAATTTCACTAATTATGATTATCTCAAGATTGTCACTTTCCTAAAGTTTTGTGCCAAACTTCAGTTGTATTTTTAACATTTTACCACAAAATGTGCAATGAATAAAGCCAAAGGACACAAATCAAGAATAGCAAACTAAAAAAGACAGTCACAGCAGATGATTATGGTAGTGCAGCAGCAATATAACAATATGTTAACAATGTAATACCCCCAGGTGAACACCCTCTTGCTACAGACCATATCTAGTTGTAGGTATGCAATTAATGTGCTGAGTGGAGAATGTACACTTTGATCGCCACAACAGGAGAAAGTTAATATAGATTAAAAAGCACCATGGTTGTTATTGCAGCCTTCAAAATGTGTCATGTTGTTTTAAAGGTGGATCTCAGGATAAGTTTGTAGCTGGCTGTGATTACACAATCAGATAGTGGGCCTGTTCTGCAGAATATCCTGGGCTATTTTATTTTTGCCCCTGGATCTGAAGTATTCATAAAAATAAGACCAGTGTAGTCAAAGTAAAATACATTTTTCTATAGAAAAACTATATTTTGCTCTTTATTTTTTAAAATCCATTTATATTTTAAATGCATTGAGGTAAAAGCAGACCCGAAGTTAAATTTCTTGTTTGTTTGAACTAACCAGGGGAATAAAACTGATCCTATTTTTAAACGTGTAGATTCTATCTTACGTCAGCACGTACGCGTTTGGTTGGAAATTTAAAAAGTGTAATAGGTTAACATTACTGTCCAGTTGTGAAATACACTTTTGACCATGTTGGAAATGGCATAAATGTTTAAAAATTAGTGATATACAGACGGGACATTATGACCACGAATCAAATTGTGTTTAGTGATCTCAGTTCCGACTCCGGAGTGAAACGGAAATAAGAAAATAAATGACAAAGCGTGGGCATAAAATGGGGCGTGTGACTTTAATTTGAAGTTCCGGACCGGAAGTGGCGCTTCCACTTGAAGCTAACTTGATTCATGTGGAGACTTCCACTCATATCAGTCCTTGCTCTTCCCCACTTTGTTTGTAAACCTACAGCAGCGGCCAGACTTGGCTGACAAGGTGAGTTTAAGGCCGCCGCGAACTAAATGTCAGACGTGTGTTTTTAATCCTGTGTCATTCGTCCGAGTGAAGGTACAAAGTAGTGAACATTAGCTAGCTTCTGCTACAAGCTACGCAGTGTAGCTCCAGTTAACCCTGATAAGTTAAACCCAGCCACCATAAAGCCTCGCAATGTCAGGGCGGCATTTATGTAACTTTAAAAAACGGGGCTCGGTTCGGCCGTTTTACCTCTAAGCTGAGTTCGCAGAACAATTTGTGTGTCAAAAGTGTCGTCAGCTAAAGCTAGCGGTCCAGCTCCAGGGAAGCTTTAATAATAACAGAGCCGTCTTCATTTAACTCTTGTTTTCACCTTGCTGCTCCTCCAAGACTCCTGCTGCTCTTTAAATGAGGACCACGGAGCTTCTCAGTAAAATAACCCGTGTTACTTATGAAGGCTGTAACCGCTGGCTTGACCAGCATTTAAACTATAAGGAACACTTCCTGTTGTCTTTGCTGACCAAACCTCCCTCACTGAAGCTTTTGTGTTTGGGTTTGTTTGCTGCAGAAAGCACAGCCATGTGCAGCTGTGTGCGGAGCTCCAGGGCCATGGCCCCTGCGCTGTTCCCCAGGCTGCTGCTCCCTCAGATGGGCTTCAGGCTGGCGGGCAGGGGGCTCTGGACCTCCCCGCAGTGTCTGGCTGTCAGCGGGGACTCCCAGCTCCCTCCTGTGCCAGGCCAGGCCCGGGTGGTGATCTGTGGAGGCGGGATTGTTGGAACATCAGTGGCCTACCACCTGGCCAAACTGGGCTGGACGGACGTCGTTCTGCTTGAGCAGGGCAGGTGAGACGAAAACCCTATATTATATTTAAAGGAGCACGATTATGTATTTACCAGGCACATAGTATCATTTTACTGCACCAACTCCATTAACTAACTAGCTAAGTTGCTTTCAGATGATTAAAATGTACTTAGCAATTTAAAATCTGGAAATTGGGCCTGTCTCTTTAAGAAGCTTTTGCTTTTTCAAGACATCATCACAGTTCCTCAATTAAGCCTTTAGCATTGCTCTCAGGAGCTTTGCACTAAGAAGTAGATGTGAAGCTCTACCGGGTGCTTGCTATTTGCTCCTGGCTAGTCTGAAGGAGCTAAGTGAGTGAAGTCGCAGGGAAGGAATGCTCTTTAATGCAGAAGTTCACCTGGAGACAAAGAAAAGGTGTCCCTTGGTGATAGCAAGCATTTTGCATTTCCCATAGCAACCATTTGGAGCCAAAGTGATTTCTTAAACATGTATAAAAGAATCAAAGCAACACTCCAGGCATGTTTTTGATGAGGAAATAACATTACAGCATGATGTAAAACTCAAAAAAGTTGATTTTTACATCACGCTGGACTGGCCTTAAATTGGTTGATATTGGTCTTCAGGAGGAGATCATAAGGCTGAATATTATGTTTTATTCATATTTTGCATTTCGCTCAGGCTTGGTGCAGGAACAACCAGACTCTGTGCTGGCATTCTCAGCATGGCTAAACCCATCACCATCGAGTCTCAGATGGCCAACTACTCCAGCAGCCTCTACCAGCAGCTAGAGGGGGAGACCGGCGTTAAAACAGGTTAGATGCTTTCACAGCCTTTACTCATAGTCAGCTTTTGATGCTAGCAATAAAGGGAAAATTACAGTGTGCAACTTCATCATCATTAACTTGAACTGACGGATACAAATAGCATTTTGCACCACCTGTCTTTGCACTGCCTGTACTAGCGTCTGTGTCAGGTATGATTAATTAAATTTGCGCTAGACGTTCATAAAGGAGTACAATGTGCCTCTGAAATAGTATTTTGCATTAATATCTTCCTGTTTGCATTTTATATTGACCATATAAAATCCTTTTTGGGAAGGTTATGCGCTGCAATTTTGTATTTTTGTAAGGCTGTGTTATGTCAAAAATAAAGCTTGTAAAAATGTGCAACTGTGTCAGCAGCTTTTGGAAAAAGATGCTGCAAAGTCAGCCATTTTAGGTCGCAACAATCACAAAAAAAAACATTGCAAAAGTTCCGGAGGGACTAAGTGCAACACTATACACAAGCTGTTTAGCACATTGATGAGTTATAATCAGTCCAGATTGAAATCGCGACCGTCTCTCATCAAATCTGACGAAGCAACAACAAAGAGAAATGGTTTGAAATTTCCATGTTTATCTGCGTAAAACTAGCAGTGATGCAATTTTTCTTCCACTTCATTGGCATTTTCTGCCTTGTGTTGGCCTATCATGTGAAATCTAAATAAAATATATTAAATTTTTTTTTTTTAACTTGACAAATTAAAAAAAAAAAAAAAAAGAATTTATAAGCATTTCTGACTCAATACTTGTGTGTGTGTGTGTGTTGGATTTCTTATTATTTTCCAGGTTATGTGAAGACCGGTTCTTTGTGTCTGGCACAAAATCAGGATCGCTTCATTTCACTTAAGCGCCTGGCAACGAGACTCAAGTAAGACAGGCGGTTGAACTCATTAGTGTCAGAGGCTACATGGGTGTAGGCGGATGCCATCGATTTGCTTGATTTAAAGGCAGTAAAGAACAATGAAGTTCCTAATTTATCCACAGAGTGTTGGGGATCAACTGTAACATTATCAAACCCAAAGAGATCGCCAAACTCCACTCCCTTGTCAACATTCATGACCTGGTGGGGGCGCTGCATCTCCCTGACGACGCTGTGGTGTCCTCGCCCGATGTTAATCATGCGCTGGCCGTGGCTGCCGCCCGACACGGTAACTTCAAAGGGAACCCTGACTTCCCGTTTTTCTCTCTCTCTCTCTCTCTATCTTCCTCCTCGTGTTTCATTTCTGTTGGTTTTCAGGGGTCCAGATTCTGGACCGGACCGCCGTTCAGCAGGTGGTAGTAGAGAAGGGCCACGTTATGGCTGTGGAGACTGATCGCGGCTCCATTGAGTGTGAATACTTTGTCAACTGTGCCGGCCAGGTAAAACTCACGCTCTCGGGACTCGGTGTCTTGTTTACACAGCTAACTAGCTGCATATTAGTGTCAGTGACTTTCAACAAGATTTCTGTGCATCCTTATAAAGCCTTAAATTAATGTATTTAAAATGGAGGCCTTAAAATGTCTTAAATCCATTGGAAGATATGTAAGTTGGCCTTAAGTACATTAGCCACCAGTCTTAAATTAATCTTTAATCTTGTATATTCTATATAGTTTTCTCGTGGGACTTTTCTGTCAGGCTAAAGTTTGAGTCGCCACTCAAGGCAGAGGCTACCGCTGGCTAGCTGCTAATAAAACCTTGCTAGCTAACTAGCTTTATTGCGAATATCTTTGGTGGGTCTTGTTTGTTAGGTTCATGCTGTCATCTGGTGCTTCCTCTCCGTGTGTCTCCGCTCCAGTGGGCTTACGAGCTGGGCCAGGCCAGTGAAGTGAAAGTGTCGGTCCCGCTCCACGGCTGTGAGCACTTCTACCTCCTCACCAAACCTCTCCAGGAGCCACTGGCGCCCGACACTCCAGGTCTCTGATATAAAATACACTGAATTTACACTTTTTTTGCTGTTGTTTCTAATCCATTTGTAAAGTCTGTTTTTACTTGAAACTGCAGTTTTGGGTAGGATTTTAATACATAATCCTCCTTTGCTCTGCTAGTCACAAGATAATGTCAGAACCTCTGAGACCACAAGTTGCAAAACCAGAGATTGGGAACCACAAACATTCTTCTTGGTGGATCTCTGCTCTTGTGAATGAATTGTTAAAGTTGAGGTTGATCTAATAGGACTTGTGTCTGTGATTTATTTGTATTTTTCCCAGTTATAATTGATATGGATGGTAGGATGTATGCAAGGCCGTGGCAGGGAGGCCTTTTGTCCGGTGGCTTCGAGAAGAACCCCAAACCAATCTTCACCGAGGGCCGGAACCAGCTGGAGATCCAGAACATGCAGGAGGATTGGGATCACTTCGGTAACAAGGACCGACTGCTATTTCTGAGCACTTTATTTGACTGCATATTAATATATTACAGGGCTGCAGCTCATAATTATTTTAATAATCAATTATTGTATTGATTGAGTGAAAAAATAAATTAGGCCATGATGGATTTTTAGACGAAAATTAAATAAATATCAGTTAAATCATTCTTTTTTTTTTTTTTTTTTAATACAAAAAATATATTTTGATTCAAAACAAATACCTTGGTTTGTTGTTTTTGACTCTGTGAGTTGTTGTACATTTCTCAATACACATGTGTGCTTTAATCTTTTGTCCTTGGCTTCATGGTAGTAATTTGAGATGCAAGCTGGCAGGTCGTCATAACTCTTGTCAACCTTATGGGGAGGACACAAGTTCTCAGCCAAACCTGAACCACAGCAACACACAACTAAAATACCTCGGCTAAGTTCTCACAGAGGCGTCACTTCGGCACAACGTGCCTCCTGAAATCTGAACGCACTAATCTGGATTTTTAGAACATAGAAATGTTTGTTGGCGAGAGAACTCCTTACCGTTGCGCTCTTCTGCTTCCAGAGCCGATGCTCAGCGCCCTGCTGAGAAGAATGCCGCACATCGAAACAGCCGAGATCCACCAGCTGGTCAACTGTCCAGAGTCCTTCACGCCCGACATGCGCTGCCTGATGGGGGAGACGCCGGGTGTGTCTGGCTACTACGTGCTGGCAGGGATGAACTCCTCAGGTCTGGCCTTCGCCGGAGGAGCCGGGAAGTAAGCAGTAACTCATTAAATGGGGGAGAAACTGTTTTAAAAAGTGTTTTTTTGTTTGTTTGTTTTTTTTGTTTGTTTTGGAGTTTTTTTTAGTTTTACAGGCATTATTTATTTACTTTTTCCATGTGTGTTGAATGGAAAGAAATGTTTCATACGTCGACGCTCTGCTGTGATGTTGACATGTTCATTGAAGCTCAAACAGCCTCTTCCTGCTGTGTGCAGGTACCTGGCAGAGTGGATGACCTATGGCTACCCCACCGCCAACGTCTGGCCTCTGGACATCAAACGCTTCGGCAACCTGCAGAGCAGCCGAACCTTCCTGAGACACCGAGTCATGGAAGTCATGCGTCAGTAACGGCCGCTCCTTTAATCTGTTACCCTAAATAACAGCAAAGTGCTGTTATACCCTTTCAACTTTAAAGGTCTTCAGGAACTGCCGATCATTCATGGAAAAATATTTCTCTAGAAATGTGGACGTCAGATTTACATGCGTACCAGAAACACACAAATGCCAAAGTTTCGACCGGAACCTTTTGCATTTGTGTTTTTAAATAAAAAATAATAATAATTAAGTTGCTGTCCTATTATAATTTGATATCTTCGTCAGATCCACAACGTCCTCTGAAGCTCAACACTTGATCTGTTTACACTTTCAACTCTCAGGCTTTTCACAAGGGTTCCTGCACATGCTGGAAAATAATTAATATTATTGATATATTAACAATATTATCTACTTCTGGGGGCGTGCTGTGGTGGCGCAGGGGGTTAGCACGCCCCACGCCTGGAGGCCCTGGTCCTCGACGCGGACATCGCTGGCTCAACTCCCGGTCTCGGCGACCCCCTCCGCATGCCCCCCCGCACCCCCGCCCACCCTCGGAAAATGCGAGCCACCAGCACTGCAAAAAACTCTTCGGAGAAAAAAAAAATGAAGAAAAAAAAAAAAATTATCTACTTCTGGGTAATTATGGAAAAAAAAAAAGTTCAGAAAAGTTTTGAATTTTTTCTCAATAACCATATCTCCTCCTAGCCATCCATTCAGCAAATAATCCATCAGTTTACCAGTTTCCTAGCAGTTGGTGTATTTTGACGTTTATGTGATACACTCGCATCGAATTCTTGTGTGTGTATATACATATATATACTCATTGAGAAGTTATTTTTTATGTTTTTTTATTGTTGTTTTTCTGCGTCTCATACTTAGCCCTGCTGTATGAGCTGAAGGTTCCTCGGTGGGACTTTCAGACCGGCCGGCAGCTCAGGACCAGTCCCCTGTACGACCGCCTGGACACCCAGGGGGCTCGCTGGATGGAAAAACATGGCTTCGAAAGGCCCAAATACTTTGTTCCCCCTGGGAAAGGTGCATACTGCTCAGCATCCACACCAAAAACTTCCTACCAGTTTTTTTACTAGCCAGTCTGAGAACCGACAACAGAGTGAAGTAGAGTTAAGAGAAGTCATTGCAGATGCTGTTCCAAGAATACTAATGTTACTTACTCAGTAAAGATGGAACATCTACGGAAATGATGTGATTTTTACTGCAGATTTCCCAGAATTCGTCAGCACAAACTAACTTTTACGACCGCTACCAAGAAACTGAATTCATAGAAACGCATTGTTTCAGGTGTGACATTATCGATTTGAACCCAGGGTTCGAACTCATTCTTTTGAGTTTCTGCAGTCTGATTTCTGGAGGTGTTTCATGAATCAAACCCCTGCTGTTTCTTTCTTTTTCAGATCTGCTGTCCCTAGATCAGAGTAAGACCTTCTACAAGCCCGACTGGTTTGATATTGTCGGAGCAGAAGTGAAGTGCTGCAAAGAGGCCGTCTGTGTCATCGACATGTCCTCCTTCACCAAGTTTGAGCTGACTGTGAGTCACGTCTTACAATCAGCATCAAATTAGGTAGAAAAAAAACGCTTCCCCTTTTAACCATCATCTTTGCCTTCAGTGTCGCATTGATTTGTAACAAACTATTGGCTCTTTTTAAAGGTACCAGCTAGTCTTTTCTGTAGAATCAATAAAATACTGTTTATATATATATATATATATATATATAGTTTGTCACCAAAAGAATGTTGTTGTTTTTTGGTGAGTAAGCATTTAATTTGAGCAGGAATCTAACAATTTATTTGAATGGTTGGAATGTAGAATATTACTACAAGATGTTATTAATAACAGTAATAGATGATATGCAATAGTAAATTTAAACTTCCTTTTTTAGTTTTTTTTTTTTTAAATTTTACATTTAAGTTGTTTGAAAAGTGCTTGAATTGTGCTGGAAAAAAGTATCATAACTATATCAAGGTTTCTACAAAATACAGGCCTCCACATGCCTCTTAAAGAAATCCACTTGAGTTCTTCTTGCTCGTTTCCTCCCTACTTCCCTATTTTTGATTAAACTCAAACATTCGGGTTGGATAACACAGCGGAAGTGATTTGTGAACTTTTGTCTCAGTCAACAGGCAACCAGGCTTTGGAGCTGCTGCAGTATCTGTGCGCCAACGACCTGGACGTTCCCGTCGGACACATCGTCCACACCGGCATGCTGAACGAGAGGGGCGGCTACGAGAACGACTGCAGCGTGGTCCGCATCAGCAAGAACAGGTTGGAGCCGAGGAACGGCGCCGTGGGCTTAAGATCTATGTCATAAAAGAAACTCACCTAAAATGAAAAATGACGTCTGTTTGCCTCCAGTTTCTTCATCATCTCTCCGACGGACCAGCAGGTCCACTGTTGGTCTTGGATAAAGAAGCACATGCCCAACAACCCACACCTCCACCTAGAGGACGTGAGCTGGAAGTACACAGGTGAGCTTCAGTGTCCTACTGCCTTCTCCGTGTCTCTGGAAAGGGTTACTTATCAAACTTTTCTCTTTCAGCTCTGAATCTGATTGGTCCGCGAGCAATGGACGTTCTGGCTGAGCTGTCGTACGTCTCCATGACGCCCGAGCACTTCCCCTCCATGTTCTGCAAGGTGAGAGAGACGAGTCGAAGCAAAGCTGACGATGAGCGGCTTGCTGTTTGTTCTGTGCTCCTGCCCTCATGTTGCCCCTGTTTGTGTTTGCAGGAGATGAGTGTGGGCTACGCCAATGGGATCAGAGTGATGAGCATGACTCATACCGGAGAACCAGGTTTCATGCTCTACATCCCCATAGAGGTGCAAACGAGTTGTATTTAGGCAACAGGATAGGGTGTTTTAGAAAATGCGCTGAATTTTCTGATCACTTTTGACCTCCACTCATTGGAATTTAACAACTTTGATTAATTTTTAAAAGAAATGTGACTGCCCAGATTTTGAATTATTTAGATTTTCTGTAGTGCACATTGTATACTGGGTGAAAATATTTTGTTTTTTTTGTTTGTTTGTTTTTTTTGCACAGCCACAGTTTTATGGACATTATTTTATTTTTATTTCTTTATTCATGATAATTCAGGATTTCCCCCAGTGTATTGTGGGGCAAGTTCAGGCCACTAGGCCGTTGGCCTCACATGCTAGTATTTCTGAAACCTTGATATTAACCTGCTTTGTCCTTTACCAGTTTTGATGCATCATTTTGGAGCGCTCATTTTGAGTTAGTCCTTCTTTAGTGTTCCACACACTTTGAGATGTACCAGAACCGCTCGTAGTTAAACTGGCTCTAAAAGAGTTTCCTTGCAGACATTTGACTGCAAATGTGAGACATGAGTTTGATTTTTAAAGTATTCTATTTTTCTTTCAGGCTGCACCAATAAATCGACCCCAGTTTCCTTCATTTTGTGCGATCTGCCAGTATTTACATGTTAAACCAACCTTGCCCTTCTGTCTTATCTACCTCCACAAAACTCTAAAAATCTTCCGCTGTCCCCAGTAGCTCAGCCATGCGAGAGGGCTGACTGACAGAACCACCCATCATATCACGTTAACTAAAGTCACCTCACAGTTATCAGCTTAACAACTTTGTTGTTATATTTAGCAGCTTTTCAGACCAAAAAAATCAGCATCAGCCAAAATCTGAAGCAGCAGGTCAGGCTTTACAAAGATTGGTGGTCGGCCAGAAAACTGCAATCAGTGCACCCCCTCTTTTTTCTTTTTCTTTTTTTTTTTTTGTAAAACTTTAGTTACTTGAATGGACAATGATACTGGTGTTCTTATGTAGAGTCTGTCTAATTAAGCTGAAGTCCAGGCCATGGACTCACTATAAAAGCAACCATATTTGTGATTTTAAAAGTTAAGTAACTTTATGGTGTAACCCACCTTCAGGGAATGGTTTGGAGGTCCTTCATTAAAGTCCAACATCAGCATGTTGACAATAGGTTAACATCAACTTCTGATTGCCACTGCACATCAGGTCCCATCTTCTCTGTATGATGATTTATACCGGTAGGGATTTCAGGAAAAACAGATTCCTGTGAAGTCTAACTGATGTCGTCCATCTACTCCCTCCAGTACGCGCTGCATGTGTACAACGAGGTGATGTCAGTGGGGCAGAAGTACGGCATCCGTAACGCCGGTTACTACGCGCTGAGGAGCCTTCGCATCGAGAAGTTCTTCGCCTTCTGGGGTCAGGACCTCGACACGTTCACCACGCCGTTGGAGTGCGGACGGGAGTTCAGGGTCAAATTCGACAAGGTCGGTCCGCCCCCTGGGGAAATGTGCTCTCACCGCACACACACAGCATTTATATTGGCGTGCGAAGCTTCGTTTCAATCAGTTTGCCATCTGCTTCTCTCTAAATGCTCTGACTGCAGCTGCAGTCACAACAGGCGGCACTTTAAATCAACAAGTTTACTGCAGAGCTCAGAACCAGAACCTCTGGTGAGTCGCAGCTGTTGTGGCAGTGCAGTATTGCTAAAACGAGCCGCGCGGTTAATGATCAGTTCCAACACACCGAGAAGAACATGGCTCTGCAGGCGCCACACAGTGGGCTCTGACTGCCTTTTTTATAGAGCAATTATTTGTTTGTAAACACAAAGGACACACACAATTTTCCTTTAAACTGTCACTGGTTGCTATGGTTACTTTTTATTGTCTTGTTGTTTTAACATTAGTCTGTGCACAACAAGTGTTTATGATAAAACATGTTATTCTTCAATATTAGTGAATGAGATACTAAGGAGAAAAGAGGTGGATCTGATCTCAGTGCGATTTGTAAATAATTTTATAATTGTAAATAGTTTGAATAGTTACAACAACATACTCTGCATGACACGCACTATTGGTGTGTAACGCAGCGTGAGGTCCACTGATAATCCCCTCCTCCACAGGACACCAACTTCCTGGGCCGTGAGGCGTTGCTGCAGCAGCGCCAGGAGGGCGTGTTCCGCCGCTTCGTCATGCTGGTCCTGGAGGACCACGACACGGAGCTGGACCTGTGGCCGTGGTGGGGCGAGCCCGTCTACCGCAACGGCCAGCTGGCCGGGACCACCACCAGCAGTGCCTACAGCTACACCCTGGAGCGCCACGTCTGCCTGGGCTTCGTGTCCCCGCCGCCGGGCCCCGAGGGCCTCCCCACGCCTATCACCCCCGACTTCATCAACCGCGGCGACTACGAGGTGAACATCGCCGGACAGCGCTACCCGGCCAAGGCCAAGCTGTACCCCTTTAGCTCCCTCTTCACCCAGCAGAAGCGGCGCAAGGAAGACATGGAGCTCAGCAACCTCCAGGGGAAGTGAGGCGTCTCCCTAGACGAAACTCCTTCAGTTCTCCCTTCTTGACCCAACCCAGGGTCTGGTGTGAGGGCTGGATGTTCAAGCACTTCCTGTTGGTACTCTAAAAATCAGTTTTGGGGTTTCATCCTCTGCTTTTAAAAGTGCAATATTTAGAAAAGCACCTAACGGTTGAACTTTCATCTCATTGAAATCCATTTTGTCATCCCGCTGTGTCGCTCCCACCCTGAAAACCCCGACTGCTGTGCCGCTGCAGTCTGTGGTTACGTGGCTTTATCAAGGCGAGATCAACACTAGCTGCTGCAGACTTTACCAGTTTGTTGACTTTAACCCAGGGGTGTCCAAATGATGATTTAGAAACTTAAAAAAGTATGCAACTTTTATAAAACATGTTTTTTACATATTTGTTAAACTTCTCACCATGTAACTTAAGACAGATAAAAAGCTATTTCTTCTTCACTTCCTCCCTGAAGAAATGCACTGGTCCGGGTCATCATCCTCATGAACGTGCTGCTAAACATGCTAAAAGTGGAGAAAAACAATTCGCCATTTCAGGACAACAGTTTATCCACCATCATCAGTGGCCATGCCACTGGCATTAGCAATAGTTACAAAGTGTGCTGAAGGTGTTTCGTAGCAGAAAGGAAGGAGGAAAGCGGCATACAGCCTTGATTGACAGCGCAAAGGCCCTCCTTCTGGCTCTGACTGGGTGTTTCTAGTTAGGTCTTCTGCCTTCTCCCAGTGTTTTTTTTTTTTTCCCCACCTTTTCACAGATTGTCTCACGTTGTCATGACATGGTGAGTTTGAGCAAATATGTAAGAAAAATATTATTTTATGAAAGCTACATACTGCAGCTTTAAAGAGAAACACAAACTATCTTAACTCCATTTTTGGCTTTCATATTAATTTGATAGTACACAGCACCACAAGCATCCACTAACTTTTGCTTGAATGTAGACTTGGGTGCATCCATTCATTAAAGTAGGTTAAATAAGTGTTTGTTTTTGTTCAAAGGGGACACATATCATGTTTTTGTAGCCTAGAATACATCTAGGCAAAATTATATACAGATACTGCCTGAGTTGAAGTCAGGCTGGTAGATTTCATTAGAAAACCGTGCATTGAGTTTGTTTTTTACTCTAGAATTTGCTTTTTTCGTAACAAAAGGCATCATTTTAGTTGTGCCCCCCTGTTGCAAAATGTTTGGACACCCCTGCTTTAACCCGTCCTGAAGGATTTTACTGACAGCCTTCTCCACTTCATGAGCTGTTCAGGACATTATGGAGGAAACACAAGCTGATGTTGCACTTCTGAACACAAAGTTCTCAGCCGTAAATCTGCTGCTAACAAGGAGACCTGTTTCAGAAATGTTATACTCTTAGCCTCATAACAATTTGTCAGAAATGTTTTCTGTAAAAGGAGAAAAAAACAAGAACTCAAAAGAGCCTAGGATAATTAATGAAAACCCAGAATTGTTGTTTTTCGTCCACTCCACTTCATCCTGTTGCAAACACTTCCTGAAACTCCAAAGCGAATCAGAACAGCTTCTTCCGCTCTCTGTGCTGGTGTTATCTGCTGAGAACTGCTGTGGTGTTTTCATGTGTGCTGCACTCGTAGAAAAGATATTTGTTTTTTGTTTTTTTTTATTCTCTTGAAACATTGATGCACTTTTGATGTTTTTCATTTAGTTTTATTGAATGTGAGGCTGAGAGAACAAATAGCCCTTCAAGTCGTGCTGTTTTCAGCCCTCCATATCTACATGTTTGTGTAAAGGAAAAAATTAATTGCCGTTTGAAATAAAAATGTATTTTTGTATATCTGACGTGTATAGAAATCTTTTGGTTTGTTTTTTTTTTTTTCCTGGTTTTCGTGTTTTGTATAAGTTGAGTTTGCCTTGTCGCATGAAGAATTACTTGGTCAGTTGCAGCCGCACTTAACGTTTATCACACGTGAGGTGTCAAAGCAACTGATTGTGGCATTCAGGACGTGTTACTGTGGAATGTTTTTCTCTTCTTGGGTATCAAGTTATGACGACACTCAGGAGACTGTCATGCTGCTGCAGTCTTCGGTCAGAGGTCTCTTCAGATTTGTTGCGAGACTGACTGCTACCAGAGATTCTTCCTGCTCACAGCATCACCATCTACAACTCCACGAAGTCGAGTTATGACATTTCATCTCCCTCTTATGTAAAGTATTTATTAGATGAATATTAAGTGGTTGCAAAGATTATACAGATAGCGTTTTTTAAGTGATTAGCATTTAGTCTGTACATTTATGGGGCTCTTACAGTGAAAGCAGAAGGCTAAACTTCTGAATTTGTTTGGAATAGCAGTGAATCTGTACTGCTGCGCATCCAACAGTTCATTTCAGTAGAGATGAACTGTTTAAACTGTCATAAAAATATCATAAGAGACACTTAACTTCTCCCACATGAGAACTTTCAGAACATTCTTCTGTGGTGATAAAAGTTTATTGCAAAACCACCATAGTTTGGGAACCATGCTTCAGCGTACTTTAGGCATTTATCCGCCCCCCCAAAAGATCAGTCGGTACTAAACAATTCAGCATGCTTGTATTTTATTTGAAGTCAAATCAAATAAGTCTAAAAAGCTACCCTTTTGTTATTCTGTACCAGCTGAACTCATTCACATCGACCAGCAGGACTGAAGTGTTTGGTTCTGATGTGTTGACAGATACGAGGACCTTTGAATCAGGGTAGAAGAAAAGACGGGAGTCACTTTTCTTTGAGTTGGTGAATGTTTGATGCAGTTCTGTGCCGACATGTCCCACCCAAACTAGGTAAACTTCAATGGTTATACCAAGAGAAAAGTATTACCAAGGTTTTTGTGAATCCTCTGAAAGATTCTGCAAATGTAACATTTACAACCCCACTTGGCTTGAAAGTAAGAGATAGGAAAGCACATTGCTTCTTTTCCACAGTGTGAAAACTAAAGCAGATTAAGCTCTCTGCAGTGAGACTGAATGTTTGTGCACAACAGGAACAGCAACTGCTTAACATCTGTTTCCCCTCAAACACTATGCAAAGTTCAGAGGCAGCAGAGTTACGTAACAAAACACTTTATTAGCATAGTCCAAGTTAACAGCTTCCATACGAATCGCTGCGGCATCAGATCCTTCTGGCTTTACGTGGGCGGCATCCATTGTGTGGCACGGGGGTGTTGTCTGTGATCGATACCACCTGCAGGCCTCCCATCGTCAGGCCTTTGATTGCAGACTGCAAAACAGACAAGGACACTTTCAGTCACTAAGGAAACAGATCAACACGTCTCTGGTTGAGTTAATTATCCCCGTCATGAACGGCCCTTTACATATTCTGAAGGCTCTCTCTGTTTTTCCACTAACAACATTTCTTCAAAGATTGCTGTTCACCAGTGTCCTTCCAGATTCCGAGACATTTGTGTTTTTTAATTTGCTTAAGGAAGAGGAAGCTGCTCAACACACCAGGCTTCTTTAAATCTAGATAAAATTATCCTTTCGACCAACATTCGATCAGTTTAGTGTTTATACCCACTGAACCCTTTCTGACTTTATAACCACATTCAAGTTTTAAGTACTACTTCACTCGAAGTAGTGAGAAATTGTGAAGTGGAAGGGATATTACACTTTGGGATGGAAAAAAAGTCACAATAAATCACATTTAAAGTTTAAAGACATGTGAAAAACGACTCCACAGCCAAAAGGCCAAGACCTTGTGTAGATGCTATTGAAGTTGGTAAGGCGGTGTCATTATCCAAAGAAATGCATCCTGTACCAACATGGACTGAAAGGCCACCCAGCAAGAACGAAGCCATTACTCTAAAGATAAAAAAAATAAATAAAAAAAACCCAGATTACTGCTTGCCAATGCACAAAGACCTTCATTTTTGGAGACATGTCCATGTCTCATGAAACTTAGGTGAAACTGTTTGGCCACAACGACCATTGTTATAATTTGGAGGAGAAATCGGGACGCTTGTACAAGGTGGTAGCATCATATTTTGGGGCCGTTTTGCTGCAGGAGGAACTGGTGCAAATCATAAAATCGATGGTGTCATGAGGAAGGAACATCTGAAAACATCAGTTGGGAACCTTAAAGTTTGGGCACAAATTGGACAACGACCTGAAGCAAACAGTCAAAGTGGCTACAAAGTGGCTTAAGGACAACAAAGTCAATATTTTGGTGTGGCCACCACAAAGCTCTGATCTCCCTCACACAAAAAAATTTGAGGGCAGATCTGAAAAAAGAGTGAGGCAGCTAAAAGAGAACCATCAATAATCCAGTTACAAACTCCAAAATACCTGCTGCTGTCATTGGATTCAACACACTATTGACTCATTGTCCTGTGAAACCGTCTGTCGCTTTCTTTCCACTTCACAATTATACTCTGTGTAAAGTCTATCACATAAAAATATGTTGGCATCAACAAAATGTGAAAAAGTCTAATGGGTGTGGAAAAAACCTCATAAAAGTGCAGGAAGTGCTCACCAGACGTCCAGGACCAATACCTTTGACCACAACACGAACAAACGTAACTCCTTTTACTGTGGCTTTCTGTTTGGAAGAACAACAACAAAAATACAGATAAATATACTGTGTTTATATAGAGGACTTATTAGTCTTCCAACATGTCTAACCAAAAACATTCTGCAGACATAATCAGCTCCACTGGTCAGGGACCAACAGATCTGACCGACAGAAGCCCTGCTCTGCCTCAGCATCAGAGGAGAAAACTCACCGCTGCAGCAGAGATGCCTGCAGTCTGCGCGGCGACGGGCGTCGACTTCTTGCTGTTCTTGAAGCCTTCTGTGCCACAGGACGTCCGGACCAAAGACTGTCCTGCGCTGTCTGTAAGCTGGATGTGTGTGCTGGTGAAGGATGGAGAAGTTTACTCTGTGAACGGCTCTCAAGAGTATTTATCGTTAACACCAACACAGACTTGACTGCGTTCCGCTGCAGGTTAAGGGGTTAACATAGAAGCCAGATGATAAATTAGGTTGATGCTCACATATAGCCAAAGACAGGAGTCAAATAGTAACACTGCAGGCGGCCACTGTCTTTGATTCCTCAGGTTGTCAGGTCTATCTCTTTGATTTTATAAAGTTACTAAATTGTGCCTCTTCCAGCTTGTTTTAAAGAGACACAACTGTTTGTAATTGGAGTTTAGATTTGACCTAAAAAAAACAAACTAACCTGGCCTGAGCTTGTAAATGTCTCTGATCAGACTAATGAACTTGAAGTCTAAGCCTGGCGTAAACCCTACATATTACTTTAAGGCAGCGTTTCTCAATTCCAGTCCTCAGGCCCCCCCTGCTCTGCATGTTTCAGATGTACCTCTATTCCAAAACAGCTGATTCAAATGACTGCATGATCATCAAGTGCTACAGAAGCCTTTTAATCACCCACATATTCAATCCAGGTGTGTGGCATAAGGGACACACCTAAAACATGTAGGGCAGGGGGGCGTGAGGACCGGAATTGCGAAACACTGCTTTAAGGCTTTACTTGGTTTGTTTTTAAGGCCATCACTTTAGTAACTAGTGTGATCTCTGCTATTTTTAACTGAATTTAATGAATAACTCCACTTACTTGTTGTATGTTGCTTTTATGTAAATAATCGGTAACTCCTCAAACTTCTTCCCAGCCCATCTCAGTGGACTGTCTTGACCGGGCAAAGGGGGGAAATAGCTGAAAGATTGAAAATGGGATGAGCAAAAGCATTACTAACCCTAAGATCATTCAGCATCGAGAGACTACTGTTTTAATCAAATTTATCTCAATAACACGTACGTAATCACAATTACTCAATTTGTTTACGTCTGCTTTGCAAAGCCAAGATGCCCAGCTGCTAAATATGCTTAATATATTAAATTTTTTTTGCAACCAGGAAAACGAGAGTAGACATCCTTCTGAAAGCAGCATTATGACGGACTGATGGATAACAGTGTGCATACCTGAAGTTTTCCCCCGGGCTAGCTTCCGCCTCCTGATGCCTCACAGCGTTGAGGAACAACGGCCTCCGCTGCGGCAGCCTTCTGACTCCACACCTTAACACACACACACACCTTGTCATTAGCTCGGTCTGTAAGGTTTTGTTAGAAGTTGTTCGGTTTTTGTGCACGCGGAGCTTCACAACCTAGCAAACACTTCCTCAGCGTTAGCCGTAAGCTAACGGCTGACAGGAGCACTTACTGTGAGGCGGTCCCATTGACAGTCAGCGGGGCGAGCAGCTGTCGGCATAAACTGCTCCCTGAATTAAACACACACCTAAAATTAAGCATGGTTGATATCTGTACACAGACGCGTTCAATGTTCCCGTCCGTACAAGCGTGACATTGAAGGTGAAGGACGAGACCATTATCCGGGAATTAGGGGGGAGGATTCTTCTTTTTTTTTAAAGTCACTCTGCCGATATTTGCTTTGCAGCTGAGCGTTGAATAACACGTTACTTTTTTTTCTAAAGCTAAATAAATGTTAGCAGTGAGGTTGTGTGGCATTTCGTTCATTAATTGTGGATTTTTTTATTATTTTTTTTTTAGATGTAAACGGAAGTCACTTCCCCCGCCGTGGGTCCACTTGGTGTTATGTGAGAGCCAAACCTCTTCCGGTTCATGGAAGGTCGGGGTTAAAAACACAATGCAATTTCTACAAATCAACAGTTTATTTGTCTTTAATATTAGGGAGAGGTGTCAAGTATGACAACTAACAATTAAAAATTAAAGCAGAAATATGTATATATTTTTGTTTGTCCTTTTCCTTATAAGTGCGTTTTTGTGAAGAAATGTAAATATATTTTTCTGTTTTCTTTAAACATACGCAAACTAAGCGGCTGCTTAGAGCCCTGGGGCCACTATGGAGCCCCAGCAGGAGCTGATTTCTTTCTTTTCTTTTTTTTTTTTTTGGTAATTATTCCTATATGATTATATTAACAAAAACACAATTTCTTTATAAAGTTGTGATTTTATTTTATTTATTTGTTTTTTTATTTTTTGCAATAATATATATTTGATTATGTAAAACTCATTCATCCAGTTCAATAAATCATTCAATCATTCATCGTCGTTTAAAAAGAGAAGAAATTGCTCTTGGGCGCCCCCTTGTGACCGATAAAATTTATCCAAACCTCCACAGCACTGGTGGGAGAGAAGTAAGAAAAACAATGTCGCAAAAAAATTACTTGTTCTACAGAGAAAAGAAAGAGAAAGAATAGGAAAAAAACCAAGACAAAGGTATGTTTGCATGTGTCTTGCAATGTGCAAATCTATCAATAAGATTTGTTTACCTGCTAGTAGAAAATTAGGCTCAACATTTATGCTAGAGTGTTTGTATTTTGAACTCTAAATGAATTGATTCTCGTGGTTGGCCCCAAGATTTTTTATTGAGTTCAGAACGACTTGTTTGCTAATGTTTGATAGCAGTAATTAAAACTTTTCATGCTCGGTGTTGGACATTTTCTAGCAAAAATATTTTTACATCAAGCTTACCTGGTTACTACATTGGCATATCGATGAGCAGCACTAGGGTTAAGCTCTGGTCGGCGATGTAGTGTTTACCGTTGAGCTTGTTGCTAAAACAAATTAATTGTTATACCAATTTATAAGTTATGTAAAACTTCTCCAACTGTTAATATTTTTTGGAGACACTGAACCAGCCCAGTACCGGTCCAGATGTTCAGCAGGTGAGAGAAACACTCGCTTAGTATAAATTACAGCATCTTCATCCCATCTCCATCCTCTGCAGATATAAATCAGGCACTCCCATCTGTATCCACTGTATCATCGCCTTTCCTTCTCCAAAAGCCTTTTGGTTTTTTTTTAAACACTCAAGAGTTTCTGTATGCTTTGCAAAATAAATACTTCTCTGTGGTGATCTCTCTGCCTCTAGCAAATAATGTTCAACGCTTCTGGTAACGAGAAACCACTTCTTAGGCCGTAAGTTAATGTTCGACCATATCTGTCTCCTTTTGAAGGTTGAATCAAGCAGACAAAAAAAAAAAAAAGTTTAATTGCTGAAGGTTGCAACCTGCGCTGTTTGCATCTTTGAAGAAGAAAGAAGCCGGATCACATCCGTCAGCTTTATTCAAGTCATGATACAACGACTGTGGTACAGCTAATTTACACCGGCCTATATGTACAACAGCAAATACAGTAATGGTAGCCTGTTGAGTCTCAGTAAATTTACAGACATGCCGATATCATCCAGAATCACACACACACACACACACATAAACTCACGCATAAATCAGTCATGCTGAACACGTACAATGCTCCAAAATAAAATCTTGACACATGTTGTCAGAAATGTAGCAAAGTTCTGCAAATCAGTTCTTTATCAGAGCATTGAAAGGAGAGCGTCATATGAAAACATCTAGTCTTACAGTTTTGCATTGTTCTCTCTCCCTTTAGAAAAAGACAAAAAAAAGAGAAAAGAAAACAGACAGTTCCTTACACTTTGTCATGGCAAGATGTGACAGATAAAGACCCTAATGCTACATGTTACAATACAGATTAAAACACTACAATGGGGAACAAACAGGACATACCAAAGACACAGAACCTGGTCGAGTTGCATCCGGATCTTTCGGGAAACCCGAGGAGAGCTAAAAATCGTTTTTTAGAAAATGAGATCTACATTTCATAAATTGGTTTTACCTAAAGAGAACAAACTGGGCAACACAAACTACAGACACCACGAGGTTGCTCCGAACAAACATTGGGTGAATGTTCAAAGGTGTTTGGTTATTTTTTTTTATTTTTCAAAATTAGAGTAATGCTGCTGCGGAGACTTAGCAGCGAGTCTCGTCGTTTTCAAGTTATCACTAAAAGTCCTCTTCTCTTTCATCAAGAGGAGGAAATGAAACCAAAGCACAACATGGTAACATGATCTCTACACAACCATTCAAACACAGACACATTGTTTTAATCTTGTACACCAACCTCAGACAGAACGGGTGTGTGTGTGAACGGAGAGCGGGGGGAGACAAAGACATGATGTGACAGAAAAACGCTGGGCAGCCTGAGGAGCTTTCCCGTAGCGGAGAGCTACCGCAGGTCGATGTAGGCCACCGTACAGGTTTTGGTAACTATTTCAAAAAACAAGTAACCACATAAATACAAATCGCACAGTTTGCCGTTTGTGTCTGGGGATCTGAAGCAGCAGGAAGTTTGGCTTTTCAAGAGAGGATTTTCTCCCGCGTTTCAGGCAGCTTCAGGGCCACCAGGCCTCCACAGACGAGGGCGGCGAAGGCCAGAAAGATGGGGATGATTTTTGTGATGCCGATGAAGGCTGCAAAGATGAAGCTGGCAATGATGGCTGCGAACTTGCAAATCCCGTTCAGGATGCCGAACGCTGTCCCTCTGTGCAGTGAGAAGAAGTGCAGGTTTAAGCTTGATGGTTGGGTACAACGTGTCAAACAAGGATGCTCTGCACAAAACGCATACTTTTGCGGAGCTTAGATGTGAATTGACATTTTTTCACAAATCGACATTTGACACGTAAGGTATGCAGGTAGCATTTAGCCCTCCTACATCAGCACCACAATTCCTGCTGCAAGTCGTTTCAGATAATTGAGTATTTCAGCAAAAACCATTTGCATACATTCCTTTGCTGATAAAGGAATGTATCTTGGCATAGATGTTCCCAGAGTATTCTTTTTTTGGGGAAAAAAAAAAAAAACAACAGTTGACCACAAAAAAATTCAAGATGGCAGCCGTTTTTCAAGATGGTCGTGAAGGAAAATGTATTTTTACACAAAATTTGTCACTGTCTATCCCAGATGAATACTTCTATTGTCAAATCATTCATAATTGGACCCATAGAAATCATATTTACTTGTTGCATATTTGCTCAATTTCTTTAAAGATAACCACCATGGTTGTCATTAAAAAATATTAATTTTTCCACTAAAATCGAACATTAGATCAATGCGTTTGATGTCAGTGTATTGACACCAAACGCATTGGTGTCATCAATACCAAAGTATTGGTATTGATAACTGCACTTTTACCGAGAGCAGTTTGTGATCAAAAACTGCACAAACTTTGATGGAGTGATTAATGGTTCAGATTTTCATTCGAGTCATTTTTCTTCTATTGTGTTGGTCTTTTGCATAAAATCCACATAAAATTCATTTAATTTTGAGGCGGAAACGTGGCCAAATGAGAAGTTCTAGGAGTAAGGCTTTAGGAGTCCAAAGTAGTCGACACTAATAAACGCAAACGTCGATGATGAGATGGAAAAACTAATCTTTCAGACTTATTTTGTGCTCACACATTTATGCTTTTGCTGAGTGAACAGCCTTCGAGGGTGCAACAGACGCCATTAATGTCTACATCATTATCTGGGATAATGAGTTTTGGCTGGAGCAGCTGGAGAGCACACTGACAAGTTTCAGTCATTAGACTAATTTATGTTTTAAGAGGGTGAAACAGCGGAGGTTTTAGTTCTGCTCGTGGCTCCCTTAAATCTCTCAATTAGGACACAACATGGTCTGTGAAAGAAATGGGACTTTGCTTGGCACACACTGTGCCCTGCAAAAGTATTCATGCTCCATGGACCTTTGTCACCTCACCACCACAAACCTCCATGTTCTCTATTGCAAGCTTACGAGCTATACCAACACAAAGTAGCAGATTACTGTGAAGTGAAAGTAAAGAGGTACATGCTTTTTAATTAATTTTTTTCCAATGGATGTCTGAAGAGTGGGATGTGGTTTTGTATTCTGCCCCCTTTACTATGAGGCCCCTAAAAAAGGTCCAATCGGTAATGTAACAGTTAAAGTTCAAGACTTGACCTTCACCTGTTAACTGTTACAATAGTGTAATCATTTCCAGATCTAAATTAAGTTGAAAATTTTTGGCAAAACTTGAACATGAATGTTGATCTATCAAGTCTTGGCTTTTTGGAGATAAAAAAAGACTTGCAGCTGTAATTGTAGCAAAAGATGATTCCATAAGCTTCTGAGTCAAGAGGCATCAATACTAATGCGTGACTTTTTTTTTTTCCAGATTTGTTTTTTAAACTATTGAAAACCATTCATGAATTTTCTGGGCACATAGTGCCTTTTTATATTACAATCTAGTAACTATGTTACATTTAGTTGTTACAAAAATTCTATATACATCAAATTTGACAAGAAGTTTTACGTCCCGATTTAATGCCCTGCAATTGGGCATCTGTTTCTTTAAAAACTCCTGCTCTTCCTGAAACTTCGCCTTCAGGAAGTCATCACAACATGGCTGCTCTGGTAACCCTTTAACAACATCTTTACCAGTGTTTCACTGAGAAGTAGCTCTTCTTATGTGGCAAGCTTTGAAACCGCAGCTACGAGGAGGAGCTACATCTTGACGGCGGGGCTAGGCCCCCCACCCCAGACATTTTGCACAGTTGAGTAGTGAATATAACAATAACAAAATAACAATTTTACATAATACTGCCCCTTTAATTCCACAGTGCGATGCACTTGTGGCAAAATTGATGTTAAACAGGCATATGAAGGTCATTCTCCGTTGCATCTGTTGAAGAGCCAGAGGT
The DNA here is from genome assembly GCA_010277075.1 of Poeciliopsis retropinna. Taxonomy (NCBI): domain Eukaryota; kingdom Metazoa; phylum Chordata; class Actinopteri; order Cyprinodontiformes; family Poeciliidae; genus Poeciliopsis; species Poeciliopsis retropinna. Next base: position 918,176 of record VMRM01000030.1, on the reverse strand, counting down.
GAACCGTACCTTTTAGAAGAGGGGTAGAGCTCCACAGAAATGACTTCCAGCCCATTCCAGGCTGCCACACTGACAGCATAAAAGAGACACTGCCAACAGATTACTGCTCCTTGACTGAAGCTCAAGAGCAGCAGGAAGGTACAGGCTGATGATGCCAGCATAGAACCGCCTGGGGAAAAAAAGAGACAAATAATCACTGAGCTAATTGCTGCAAAATTCGACTTTCGTGCTGTTTCTTTAACCAATTTGCAGCCTTGGAAACAATTATATCGTCAATGAACACCCAGATGCAGACACTGAGGAGGACTGTTAATGGTCATCTGCTCTGATGTTTGCCTAAACATGTCACCTATTATTCGGATCCGTCCTATCTTGTCCATGAAAAGTGCAGAGATGATGTTGCCAGGCAGCACAGCCAAGCTTCCCAGGAAGCTGACCAGATAGATGACTATGTCGTTCTCCTCCTGGAAGTTGAGATGACAGCCTTTCTTTGGATGGAGGAAGGTGGTGTTTTCCATTCGACAGTTTTTGAACTTTTCCTGCCACAGGTCTGGACGGAAAACACACGACATTTGGCACGAGACAAACCCCCCCACCCCCAAAAGTATCACTTTGAGTAAAGTCAATGCTACGTCTGGCTGTGGCAGCACCTGTGTTGTAGAAGACTGTGTTTTTGATCGTGCAGTTCTCGAAGAATGTGTTGGTGGACTTGATGTCCTCAAAATAACAGTTCTCAAAGAGCGAATCCTCAAATTTGACGGATTTAATCTCGATGTTTGCAAATCTTAAAAAACAAAAAAAAACAGAGAGACAGAAATGGCAAAAAGCTGAACCTTAACTTTGTGGGTTAAGGAACAACAGTGATAAACGTACTTGTCATGGATGTACTCTCCCTCACGGTGGACTTGGTTGACGAGGGAAAAATTAAAGTGGAATCGCTCCACGCGTTCCCGATGAAACACTCGGACCTTAGACTCGTACTCCTCGTACTGCATGTACTTTATCATGTCAGGGAACCACACTCCCAGTCCGTGGTAGCTGTCACACACAGAAAAGAAACGTCACACCTGAGTACCTATGTCATTCATGTACCTGAACTGAAAATCTCAGAAAGGTATGAACCTGTCATTGGTATCTGTCATACCAGTGACAGAAAAAAAAAATTTTTTGTTTAATCCAACAATGTAAATATTTAAATCAAAAATTAAGGTTACATTTTTGAAAGTATTCCTCTTGTCAGACTTTGAAGAGTTAAGGAGAGAAAAAAAATCACTGATTGTTCATGTTTATTTTATATTTTTGTGTTGACACCATGAAACTCAAATCTCAAACCGGTCCATGTCGTCTCCTCAGTTGTTATTCTACCTGAAAGCCATGCAGAACCACACGATGACCAGGAAAAGGCCCTGCAGCCTGAGCTCTGGCGCAGATAAAGACATCACATTGGCCATCACCTTCAGGAAAGAGACACAGAACATTAAACCAGTCATTGAGTCGTGGTTCGCATACAGGCAACGTTGTGTCAGGATAAAAGCAACCGAAAGCAAAGCAGAAGTTTCTGTTTGACCTTTTCACATCTGTTGAATTGTAAAACAGAGAAGTTTTGAAACCTGCTGCAGCATGGTCATTTTTCGAACCGTCCAGCGCTGAAAGGCGGTTCCAGTGTCACTCTGGATCTCTATGAATTCGTCCTCCTGGGTTTGTGGAGTTTTAATATTCGTCACCTGCGATAAAGAGACACAGAACGTGTTTTGATTTCTCTCAATGATTGCTTTCATTCTTAGACCTCCGGCTGGGTGAATAAGCCTGGAATGATTAGCGGGGAAGTGGGGATATGGGTTGTTCCATCAGACCGTCAATTCCCAAAACGACAGACACGAAAAATAAGAAAACAAAATAAACTTGTATTTGTGTATGTGGGGTCAGTTCCACCCACTGGACCTACACAGAGTAAAAAACTTGTAGGGTCTAAATGACTTCTTGGCTTAAGACCGCTGGAGGGTTACATAAAAAATGTCATTATTATTCTACATTACTGTTGTAGACATGTTTGTGTTGGTCTAAGTAATTAAAATACATTTAAAATACAGAGAAGTTAGTGGATGTAATTTGAGGTAAGGTAAAAATATTCAAGGGTTGTAAATACTTTTAAATACTTTTAAAGCACTATATACTTATCAGTCTACGCCATTCCCCAAAGAATGAGGCGTTTGATTAGTACTTTCTCTCAAGACCTGATGATAAAGATGTAACTATCTTCTTCTCTCATTATCCTTTTAGATTAGCGGTGAAATGTGTTTGGCCAGCCATGCGTGTTGGTGTGAATGACGGCTTACGGTGAAGACTCGCTCCGGCTCCCCCTTGGCCTTCCAGTTGGTGTCATGAACCTGTCGCAAGATCATCCATGCCTCATCGTGCCTGGCATTCTGGAATCCACAAACACACAGACTGTAAAACACCTCTGTAGGTTTCAAGGTAGCTGGTGGAAACCACAAATTGTGTAGTGAAGATGTAGTTTTAATTCTGAACACAGTCTACTGAGCATAATGTGGCTGCATGCTGATGACTCATCTGTGCAAGATGTGGATGCTTTACATATACCGCTAACCCCAAAGCTATTTAAAACCCAGGCAACCAGACAGGTTTAAAGCAATCTTAGTTTTAGCATGATTTTATTATTTATTTTTTTTGGACTGGAAGTGACGTTAATATTTTGGAGTGACCCAGATAAATGTACCGACCTGAATCTGTGAAGCAAAATTAGAAATTAAGGTAAAAGCAAGGAGGCCTCCCAATTATCAAAATGCCAGTGGAAACATGCAAATAGTTGGTAAATGTAAGGCTCATATAAGCAGTTGCAGGCTATAAAAAGTTAAAATAGATTAAAATATAAAAATAGGCAAAAAAAAAACAACAAAAAACAAATGTTCAGAATAATTCACAAAATACATTTCAATTCAGATATCCCATTTTTTACCAAAACAATGTGTGCAGAAAATAAGCCAACTTACCATTTCATTCATATAGTTGTAATACCTTAGACCAGTGGTCCCCAAACCCCGGGCCACGGACCGGAACCAGTCCGCGGACCATTTGGTACCATGGTACCAATGTTGGCGTTGCACATCAACATTGAACCACGAGCAGCAAAATGAGTCAGAAACAGATCAGACACTTTGGAAAGTCAAGCCATTAAAAATCGGAAGCTTCAATGGGAGGCCAACTTCAGCTTGGGTCCAGACGGTCAGTTAGGAACGTCGCCACAGCCAGAGGACCGGAACTGACATTTCCTTCTGTGCGTCACGTTCTCTTTAGGATCTTGTTAATGGTTTCAACCACAGTGCAAAGCGGCTTCCGCGTCTCCATGTTTTGAACATGAAGGGAAACTCAACCAATTCCTGTTAGCCTCTGTGCTAGCCTAGCATAACACCGCCACTTCCTGGACATAAAATTATCACGTTTTAACAAGATGCGTATCACGTCTAAGATAAGTTTCACACTTTAACGTGATAACGCTCAAAATATTGTTTTTCCTGCCTGACAGCAATGAGCTTTCATCCAAATCAAACCAAAATGATTCCTGTTCCATCTGAGGACAGTTGGGAATAAAACCTACTTCCGTTTTTCAGTTGAATGTGTTTGGCTCATTTGTCTACACATGTATACAAGCATGAACAGAAGCACACGGCTAATGGGGTTAAAGATAAACAAGTTATAACACTCCCAATCCCAAATGAAGGATTGTGGTTTTACTGGTGAACAGTGAGGTTTATCGGAAGTAAACCCTGAGTTTCACTGTAATAGCTGTATGCACACACACACACACACAAAGCACAGTGTTAGCTACAAAAACATACTCTTACAACCAGAATGTTTCAACTAGAAATAATGTTCACCACTAAAAATATCAACTCTAATTCAAAACTATACCCTAGTGTTTATATACAATAAAACAATTTCACAATTTCAATCGATCAAAATCAGAACCGTCCTTATTTACAACAGAATCACTTTGTGTCTCCATCAAGGGGGCCACTAATAACAAGACACATTTTAACATGTTGTTGTAACTTGTCTTCTGTTCCTTTCTGTCCTTAAGCTGCCGTTCTACAACATGTATAGAGCAGAAGTTGTCTCCTCAAAATAAAAACATTGAATCAAAAACTGGAAGTCAACCATATGTTATACAAAATAAAACGAGATAAAGGAAAAAAGCGATAAAGATGTGATACAACAAATAGGGAGCTTCATTTGCGTTTCTTTACAAAGTGTTTGGCAGACTTTCAATCATACTCATATTCTATAATTAATAATTATATTTAGCAGTAAATGACAATATAAAAAATACTGCATTTTTTTGGAACTTTCCTCTTTTTGCACCACCCAGGTCCATTTATCAGTTTCACGACCTGAACCAAAGCCTCTCAGTGTCGGCCTGTTAGAGGAGATTCCTACCATGAAAAGTCTGGAGCAGAGAATTAAACTTCTCTTTTCCTTAGGAAACCAAATGTGCAGTTTTATTTATTTTCACAGGAGCAAAAAGAGCAGAAACTGACTTGCACTTTGCAGAAAATCCTACAGTATACAGTGAAATGATGAAGATTGCATGACTGCAGTCTGGATAAATGAATGTCTAAATGACAAACGGCCACAGTTTAACCTGAGTTCATCAAACACTTTTCCTCATCAAAATCGTCTTTTGATGAGGAAAACACTGATGAGCAGATTTAACCAGGTGATTGTGTTTTGCACATTGTTAAGCCTTTATCAATTACAGCCACACTGGCTGAAGCTCGTCTAAATTGTTGGAAAAAGTTACATTCGTCTTGATATGAATTAATTTATTTGGAAATGTTTTGATAGTTTGAAACATCTCCTTCTCTAGAAAGTGTGAATCACTTCAGAGCTTTTCCTGGTTACCATAGCAATAGCAACTAACGTTACACTTCTACCTAACTGATGATGTCACTGGGATCCCGTGCTTTGTGACATAGATTCTATGACATCACCTCTGAAGCCCCTTAAATAGAGTTATGCGTGTTCTAGAGTCATATGTGCAGAACCCAAGAGACGTACAGTAACATTTTTCAACATGACGCAAAAACTGATGATGGATATCCGCGAGTTGAGCAAGAAGCTCCTCCCTTTTATTACCACAAAGAACAGGAAGCCAAATTTGAACCAGCACAGCCAATTTATAGACAAGAACTCTTATTTGGATATTTCAAAGGTGCCCAAAGTTCCAAAATATTTGGAACATCAAAGGAAAGAGGCAGAACGACTGCTGCAAAAAGAAGAAAAAGAAAAGAAAAAGCAGAAAAAAAAGAAGCCTAAAATAAAGTTCTCCCCTACCGACTCTGACACAAGTAAAAGCTCCTATTCAAGTTGCCTTTCGGACGACAGCATCGATATTGAGAAAGCAATTGAATTAGATACCGAATTCAGGAGAACACTGGACTACAAAAAGAGATTGGAAGCTGAAGTACGAAGAGCGGAGGAATTTAAGAAGAAGACAGGAAAGAAATTCATGTATGAAAAAGAAGTGGAGGCTTGGAAAGAAGATCAACGGAGGATAATGATGGCAGGAACGAAAAGATGGGAAACAAAAATATTAGTTCCACTTAAGAAGAAAACACAAAAAGTTTTAGATTCGACCGGAACAAAATCGAAAGAGGTTAGTGAAAAAAGTAAACATGAAAAACCGCTTACAAAGGCGATTTCATGGGAAAAAAACAGAAAAACCAGCCAGTGAGCTCCCAGAAAATACAGAAAAAGTAAAGTATAACAGCATTAGTGAAAGCATTCAGCCATATCAACCAGGCAGGGACAAATTTGTTCCTCAACAGGTTAAATTTCCAAAGAAATGGAACAAGGAGGCCTTTGAGAAAGTGGAGGAGAAAAGGAAAAAAGTTGTCAAAGACGCTTTAGAGGGGCAAAAGTTTTATAAAAAAATGGAACAGCAGAGGTTTCCCCAAAGGTTAGTTGACAAACAGGAGAGGGAAAAGACAGTTCAAATGCAAAAGTCTTTGACTGCTGCATGGGACGAACAGGTAGAAGATAAACACCTGAAGAAGATGGAAACGGACAAGATGAAAAAGCAAGAGTCCCACTACTTGACGCAATCAAATCGGCTGCATCAAATGGAAGAAATGGAGAAGAGACAGAAAGGGAAGCAGCAGAAAAGCAGCACAAAGGACAAAACTGAACCGATCGTGAGGGAGGAAATTATAAGGCAGAAAGAAATATTTCAGAGTGTTGGTGACCCAAAAGAAGGCTTTCAGTCCACATCAGTGTTTGTTCAACACAAGAGTGAGAAGAGGTTTCCTAAAAAGGTCCCATCTCAAGAACAGCAGCAGTTCGGCCAAAGGTTACAACAAGAACTGGAGAGGGAAAAGAAAGGCAATTTGAAAAAGACCCTGACTAACACATTTGATGACTGCAACATTCCCGAAAAAGGCAGAAGTCGTGAAATACGCAAGAAAATAGTGTTCGACCAACTGTCCCTTACAAACAAGGAAGAAGCGAACAAAAAGGCTTTTATGGAGGAAAAGGTATTGAAAGAAATGAAACATCAGGAAGCTGCAGAGCAAAAGTGTGAAAAACTGGAGAAAGAGAAAAAAGCTGCAGCCATCAAGTCTCTGACTGATACGTGGGATTCCCAGGTAAAACAGAAACGGCAGGAGATGGAAAGAAATGACATGACTTCCTTAAATGATTTGAAAAGAGTGTGTGGAGGTGAAAGCAGCAAAAGAATCCAGCGTGGGAAACACAACCAGCCAGTTTATGGCAAAGTTCAGGAGGCTCTGCCAGCAGCAGGACCAGGGAGAAGTTGCTCCAAGTCCTCTTTGGGAAGAATAATGGTGCATTCTCCTGACAAACATGACGACGGAAAAACCAGCAACATTTGCAGACATTTAGTGAGTCGTGAGAAAGTTAGCAATACCAAGACTGTCAGGCTTCCCCCACTGAACTGCAACTCTGTGCTGCTCCCTGACAATTACCAACAAAGTCATAAAAGAGTTAAACTCCCATCCATAGTCCCCAAATGAATAATGATGTTTCTCAACTGGCCAAGGAGTGTGATGAGATTTCCCCCGACGAGCTGACCCAAGTGGCTCATCGTTGAAATAAACAAAGCTTTTCCCCGGGTGCTCCGGTTTACACACAAAAATGGTAGATAGCTAGCTAGCTAGCTAGCTCGACAGATAGATAATCCTACTTTAAACAGGTTTTCTCCGGTGCTCCGGTTTACCTACAAAAATAGAAAGGTAGATAGATAGATAGATAGATAGATAGATAGATAGATAGATAGATAGATAGATAGATAGATAGATAGATAGATAGATAGATAGATAGATAGATAGATAGATAGATAGATAGATAGATAGATAGATAGATAGATAGATAGATAGATAGATAGATAGATATCGTCAGTCATTTTCTTTATGAGTAAAATTAAGTAATTCTACTTTGAATAAAGTTTTTCCCCAGGTGCTCCGGTTTACCGACAAAAACGGAAGCTAGATAGCTAGCGAGCTAGCTAGATAGACATTGTTTGTACTTTTCTTTATTAGTAAAATTAAGTCATCCTACTTTAAATAAAGGTTTTCTCCGGGTGCTCCGGTTTACCGACAAAAACAATAGACAGACAGACAGACAGACAGACAGATAGATAGATCGATAGATAGATATCTATATCTATAGATATATATAGATAGATATCTATAGATAGGTATCTATCTATAGATATCTAGATATAGATATATCTATCTATATCTAGATAGATATATCTATATCTATCTAGATATAGATACATCTATAGATAGATATCTATATCTATCTATAGATATAGATATCTAGATATAGATATAGATATAGATATAGATATAGGGGCGCCCAAAGTGGGTCCTGGAGGGCCGGCATCCTGCATGTTTTAGTTCTCTCCCTGGTTTAACACACCTGGATCAATGATGGCTCGTTAGAGGCCTAAGAAGAACATTGACATTCTGAAAAGGTTGTCACTACCACCAAGGAGAGAACTAAAACATGCAGGATGCCGGCTCTCGAGGACCCACTTTGGGCGCCCCTGATCTAGTTAGATGTATCTCGATAGATAGATCTACCTATCTATCCATTTATCTATCTAGATACATATCTATCTATTTTGATAGATAGATATGTATCTAGATTATATCTATCTGGATAGATAGATAGACAGATAGATATTTTCTGTAATTTTCTTTTTTAGTATAATTAAGTAATCCCACTTTAAATCAAGGTTTTCTCCGGGTGCTCCGGTTTCTCTAAAAACACAAGTGACAGACAGACACTCTAATTAACATGGATTTGTTACGAGCTCACAGTAATCGCAGATGTATTTGCTGGGTTTATTTCATATTGGGTGCTTTGGTGCCACGGCTTTAAATAGATGTGGAAACAATCGATTAAACCAGATGTTGGTCATTTTATATCGTACGACAGAACAAACCCTGCAGCCAAGCGATGCAGCAGCTTTCTGCATCTGCCACTTTACTGCTATTATTCAGGGTTACTGTTCCAACCCCAACTCCAGCTGGAGAGGGACAAAACCAGCAATTAGAAGAATGGCTTGTTTGATGTAATGCTCACAAAGAATTGAGTGTTGATCGTTGAAAAGAGTATAAATGATCTGATCTCTGAGCCAATTAATTAACCATTTTGCCATGTGACACGGTGCTCCATCACAGTGGGGAGAGGAAAAAAGGCCACTATTAATCACCAAATTGCTCAAACATTATTGGGCAGTGTTGCTCCTGGAGGAAGTTTTGAGCCCAATCTTTATTCACAGCAGTGTTTCTTGGCAAATCTGTGAGCCCAACCCCATGGAGAAAGCCAACCTTACAGACAAATGGTCTCAGGAGACCTTAGTTCTTGATAAGTATTCACCTTTTTGTCTAAGGACTCTCCTTGTTCCTGATATTGCCACGCAGTTTAAAAAGGTTTATAATCCAAGAAAATGGGGTTATCCCACTCCTCTGTAGTCCAGTCCTGGTACTTCATGCAGAACACAAATCTATCCTTGATGTTTTTGAGAGAAGGGCCTCTAGAGAAGTGCTTAGGAGACAGTCCTCGAACTTGCTCTACTTTCTTGGGCGCCCTAGAGATTTCGATTCCCCTTTAAGTTATAGACAATGCTTAATTCATTGTCACGGAATATCCGTGAAGATTCCTTGAACCAAGGTGATTATGACAGGACGCACTTTCTCTTAGTAACCATGGTTGAAGAATGATTTCACTCTACCCTGTCCTTGTTAACACTTTCCCCTAAGACTGTAATGACGTGAAAAGTTGTTTTCTGTGCCGGGGCCAAGATTTATAACAGGTTTCAAAGGTTTTAAACGTGGATGGCCTTGGCCACTGGTAGACTCAATCAATGGTATATTTTTATTTATAAGGCTTTACTGGGAGTTCTTCCTTCGTATATGTTGAACTACATCAATAAAAAGCCAACTGTACGATATTCTCTTCATTTTTACTCTCAGTGCCTAAAGTCCAATCTGAAGTTGGAAGGAAATCTCAGTTTTCTGCTCCGTCTGCTTGGAACCAGTGTCAGAAATACATGAACCTAAACGGCTGTCGTCACTAAATGTTTTCACAGACGTTCTTACTGATTTTGAGAAGGAATCAGCTGTCGGTAAATGTTTTAACTGAGGAATCTTTTAACTAATTTATCGATGACAGTGTCAACTTTCTCTGCTTTGCTGTAAATGGTCTGTAAACTCCGTGTGAATCTCCCAGTTTCGGCCAGGACTCTCTTGGAAAGAGATTTTTAATGTCAATGGGATTTTTCTTGCAAAGCAAGATTTAATAATAATGCAAAGAAGACTGTGATTAATTATTCTACATTAATATTCATTACCTTTTTTTAAATTTTTTTTTTTTATCTGACTGCTCTTTTAGAAAAACTAGACCCCAATTGCCACCATAAAACCAAAAGCTGCAGTGACTGTACAGTCCTACAGTTGCTAAAAGTGTAAAAGCTTTTAGCAACGACTTTTCATTTCTGAGATTATATTCTTTCTACCGTGTGGCCCTGGGATCTGACCTCCAGCAGGAAACGTGGGCTCTCGGGCATGAACACGACTCCGATGAGTGCAGCCAGCGCCGGGAAGAGACACACAAACATAAACAGTCTCCAGCTGTGTATCTGAAACTGGGTTCCAATGGCGAAGCCCCAGCCTGACAAAACACAAACAAACAAACAAAGTTACAGCAAGTTACAATTTCAAACAAAACTGCTGGGATTGTTGTTCGGGTAGGAGGGCAGCGTTAGCTCGTGGGGTGAGAGAACAGCCTTGAAGGAGCGTCGTCTTTCCTAATCGTCGGCCATTTTGATCTGAGCAAACTTAACTGAACTTCTCCCACTGGATGAAATAAATACTAACCTAGTGGAACTGGGTTATGACAGTTACTGTCTGCAAAGTATGTCAATGATTTGAGTTCACACTGCGTAATGTTGTTTTATCTCTGTTTGCTGCAAAACTGCTAGAGCTAACTCGGTGAAGGAGCCACACAATTCCTAACAGTCGGCCATTTTGACCTGAGCAGACTTCACTGAACCGAGAGGAACTGTCTTGTAATATTGTTACTGTCTGCAAAGTATGTTAATGGCTTTAATTTAACACGATCAAACCTGTTGTTTGTTGTTTTTTTCGTTGTTAGCTGCAAAATTGTGTGCTCTAGCTAGCGCTAGCTCTAGCTAGGTTCAACACATTCTTTGACCATATCATTGGATATATGGTTAAAAAAACCCATAAAAACCAAAAACCAAAAAAAACCGTATGTATTTATATATATATATATATATATATATATATATATATATATATATATATATAAACATAGTTGTTTTTTTTAAAAACTATTTCATTTTGGAGCTGTACAGAGGAGTACAACATTATCAGGGATCTTACAGAGTATGGATAAGTACAGAAAAAGACCATAGATAATGGGAAAATGTTTGAGGCTTTATTTCTTTCCTCATTTTTTCAGAAGCTGTGTCTTCCCTTCCTTCCTTTGTTCCTCCTTCCTGAAACAACCACTATTTATCAAATCACTGCTCAAAAAGCTCCCTTGTACGAGTCGTATTTTTGGTGTCAACACTGAGCTCCTGCATTTCAGTCATGGAGACTGGAAGGCACATTCGCTGTGAAGTCTATTTTGGCTCAACGCTCTTGTGCCTGTTTCAGCTACTCCACATCTTAATTTGTGTGTCAACAAAATGCGAACGTGTTTATTTATGGGAGCCTTGATGCCGTTACCATAGTGAGGGATGATTCCCCAGGCGGTGAAGGAGGCGTACAGGCCTCCCAGCATCCAGAACATGCAGAGCCAACTCAGATGTTCTCCACGCTTATCCATCTGCAGGAACTCGGTGAAGTAGGTGTACACGATCGGGATGGATCCCCCAATTCTGCAGCAGGAAAGATATTTTCCTCTTCAAGCCACGGTACCAAATTACACGTTGACAATTATGGCTGTTTACTCACAGATTTAGGTTTAGTTTAAGGAGACATGTGGGCAATTTTCTACTTTAATGTTGGTTCACAAAAAGCCTTTTTTTTTTTTTTTTTTCCGCAATTTAAAGAAGTAGAAAAAGGAATAAAATAAGTAAATTCTCATTTACTTATGAATTATTATTCAATTCCAGCAGGAAAATAAAACAAAATCTAACATTGTTACAATAATTCTGTCATTGTGTCACCAATTCACAGCACATGTCTTCTCAAGGTACTTTGCACAAAAAAGTTAAATCAAAAGTCACGCAAAACTGATTTCAAGTCAATAATATACATTCCAAATTTACTCTAATTATCAAACAATGCTGTCAAGTTCAGTCGTTTTTTTTTTATCCAAATTGGGTAAAAAATTTTCCAATCACTCATGTAATGCCAATCCAGAAGAATTCAGGTTTTAATGTGGACACTGTATGAAAGAGTACAACAGTCTAAGCAGTCCGGATTAGAACTATAACATAACTAATCCGGATTAGAACTGTTATAGTTTGAATCTAAAAGCACGTCACTCTATTTCAGTCCTATTACCTTTAATGTGATGTTTGCATCATTTCTCTAACCTTTTTTTGTTTTGTTTTTTTAGTTTAAACTTTGCAATAAATGTTCAGATTATGCACTCACAGCTGAGAAAGAGTCACATGAGTAGGTCAAACATTTGCAAGAGAACCGGGGCGTTTATTTTAAACTCGTGTTCTGCAGCTAGCATAGAGAGCACATTTGAGAAATTCAGAGCTTTTATTGCACAATAAAGGCTTTACAGGCAGCAGCAGGAAATGAGCACAAAACTGAAATCAAAAGCAAATGAAGAACCGCCGTCCCTTATCTGAATTTGCACAGCAAAGAACTTCTCTGTTGGGGTAAATAAACAAGAGATCTCCTTGGGTGTAGCTTGCAGCTAGAATCTCTTTGAGGTGGCATCAACAGTAGGGGGACGTGGTGCGCGCCAGCGTGCGACAGCATTAAAAGCCTCTTGTAACGACACGCTCTCTACAAGAGAAGCTGAGAGTGTCTTCACAACACTGTGGTGCTGTGATCATCTGTCTGGGGAAAGGCTAAATAAAGAAGAAAGTCAAAATTGATGATGAAAGCATACAGAAGAAATTTAGCTAATCTCCTCCCTGGTTAGAGGATTTTATGTAAAATCAACTTTTTTCAAAACGCAAGGTTGGACCTCGCTCCGTCTTCAAGGACAAAGCTCATTTTTGGAGCTGCAGTTGTCAAATTTCCGCCTCACAGAGCACTCCCACCCCACAATTCACCCATTCAGCTCCTTCAGACTAGCCAACAGCAATTAGCAAACATCTGGTGGAAATGCACATCTGCTGAGCTCTTCATGCGAGCTACTTCTCAGAGCAACGCTGGTAAAAACGTTGTTAAAGGGTTTATAGAGAATCCATGTTGTGATGAATTGCTGAAGGCGGAGCTTCAGAGAGAGCAGCGGCTTCTTAAAGAGGCAGAGGCCCAATTGCCAGGTGTTAAATTACAACGTTACTTTTTTTTTAAGTCATGTTTGATGCATGTAGCATTATAATTACCAAAGGTAACATAATGACTTGATTATGCTATAAAAATGACACTGTTTCTGGAAATACATAAAACTATCTCTTCAAGACGTACAAAAAGTTTCAATTTTAATGAATTTGCTTATGGAGAAAAATCCAACCTTTAATTTGAGCAGATGACTTAGTCTGGAAAAGATTGGCATGCTAGTGGACACCTCGTCTGCAAAAGAAACATCATTTTCTACAGGTCGATGGCTTGTTTGACATTTGTGATGTTGGAAAAAAAGCATTTTCTGTCCCACCATCACAAACGTCATCATGTGGTTTTTGCCACACTCTGTGGGATTGGACTGTGCAGTGGCAAGTTTACCAAACACTCGGAATCCTGTTAGTCAAGAGCATCATTAACTGTTTGAATTTTTTAAAAAAATTTTAGCGCGAATCTGATGGAAACTGAATCAGATTTATCAGAGAACTATTTGATCTGTCGAAAAATCAGCCTCCTTCACTTAACATCTCAGTCGTACGCCTAAGTCCGATTGGGACTGCAGCTAACAATTATTTTAGTTTTGGATTAATCTATTGATTATACTGATGATTATTTGATTAATCTGATTTTAAAAATTGGAACATTCTGTGAGTTTTTCCATTTAAGACATTTCTACACAGTATTAGAAGTGCATTAAAAGATGCAAATAAACCAAATACACATCATAAAGGTCAAATGGTAAAAATGCTACTCGAGGAGTCTTGGGTAGAACATATTCAAATCTCCCATACATCCAAAACATTTCACGTCTTCTCAAATGGAAAATCTAAATATTGTTTGTACAGTTATGGCTTAATTATTGCTCTGAATGCTGTTCTTTCAGCAAATTGCATGTTTTGAGTCTGTGCACTCTAACCTAACAGTCGATTACTAAATTAGGTTACAGTTATTTTCATCACGATTAATCTGATTAATCGTTTTATCTCTAAATCCAATCGAAAACCCGAAGAAAAGCGAGGATGGGAGAGGACTCTGAATATCAGAGATCCACTCTTGTAAAAGAGTTTTGCCTTTCCTTCCATACTTTCTTCCTGTTAAAAACAACAACAACAACAACAATAACAACAATAGCTTCTAATGGATGTTTTTGCAGTTACATAGCTTCTTAAAATGTCACACATCTTATTTTCAAAGGTGTTTCCTTTAAGCAGATTATTCACAGTAAAGGTCAGTTATTATAAAAACCCAGTGATGCTGTGCTGCAAAAACAAATGTGTATTTGGAAAAAAAAAAAAAAAAGGCATCTCACCCAAAGCCGGAGCAGAACCTGAGGAAGAGGAAGAAGCCGTATCCCTGAGCGAAGCAGGACAGGAAGGAGAAGACCAGGTCGATGGTCAGGACGTAGATGAGACACTTTCTCCTCCCCATCTTGTCACACAGACCGCCCCACACCAAGGCACCCACCATCATGGACACATACACAAGCAGGCCTGCAGAATGCACACAGAGACGCACATTACTAAAGCAGCTGGGTCTAAAGTACCATTTTGAGCAGACCTTGATCGCAATTCCATAATGGTTCCAGTCTGGGTTGTCAGTTCAGGCAGTTTGATGCTGATACACATTTAAAAACAACGTTACGGTAGCAAGTGATGCCTCATGTTTCAAATAAAGCTACAGACAATTTAACATCTTCCCGTGGAAAACGTGAGGTGCAACACACAGATTCATTTAGGATTTTGCTTTGAATTTCATTTATTTTAATAGTAAAAAAAAAAGCGACAACGAACATCCAGAGATTTTTAATAACATGCATACCCGGGCGTGGCCGTTTAGTAGACTTGGCAAAACAAAGCCAGAGAGAGCCGTACCCTGTTCCTGCTGCTGAAAAGACAAAAAAATCTAGAAAATGATTTTTTTTTTTTAAATGACTTTTTTTTGTTGTTTTTTTAATCTGGAAAACTTGCAAGACCCGTTTTAAGTTTTAAATCTACATTGATTTCACTTATCCACAGAAATCTGACTGCTTTGCTTGTTTGATTAAAATATTCAATAAATCAATCGAGTTCATTTGTATGGCACATTTCAGCAACAAAGCTCTTTAAAGTGCTTTAAATCTTAAAAATACAGAAATAAAAAAAATAATAAAAACAACAGACAGTCACCAATTAAGAAGCCAGTGACAAACATTACATGTTATCTACTTATAGTGGGGGGGAAAAAAAAGACAAATAAAAAAACTCTCAGTACTGCCATGTCAAAACGTTTGGACACCGCTGCACTGAAGGCTCTTTAAAACAGCAGCTGTACCACCAGGGGGCACCCTTCACCCTCATATGAACAGAAAGTGCTCAGCAGCTTTCATGCTTTATTTCAGAGTGATGCATGCTTTTCATTCTGAGTCCATTCAGCTCCGGATGTTTCTGTAACATTCATGAAGACATCCAAAGCGCACACTCACTCAAACTGGTGATCTGACGGACAGAAAGGTCCATGTTGTTCAGGGAACCTGCACCTTATATACCTGTGTGACCAGTGTCGGTCCAACTGTCATTGTACAACACCTTTATTGAAATGCAAAGACTTTCTAAGTCGCGGAATTCTTTAAGCTTGCGCCGGCGTCCAAAGAACCTCCATTTCTCCTGTCAGAAGGCCACCATGCCGACAGAGTTCAACGTCTTTTTCTTTTGCTTTCATTCTATATTCTTGTCGATTCTCAATCACCTTTGGTCAGCTACTCCTCTTGAGGCTTGTACTTCTTGCCTGCCGGTCCTGTGTTTTTACTACACAGTCCTAATTACTGAGGGCGTAAGCTGCTTAGCGGCACGTGGAGCCATAGTGTGCGTCGTGCACCTTCCCCACGGATTACTAAAGCGTGCAGATGCTTCATTCTGCTCCCCATGCATCCCATTCAGCAAGAGGCCGCACGGGACGTCAAGGCAACAAGAGTCAGAGGCATCGTGTTGCCTGTTAACTTTGGCAATTTGATGCTTTAGATTACATGTGTCAAACTGAAGGTTCAGGGGCCAAATCTGGGCCACTATAGCTTTTTATGTGGCCCTACAGACTCCATGAGGGAGGCATAAAGATAGCGGTTTTGTGCTTGAAAATTATTTTCTCAATCAAATCAAAGTGATTTTTATCTGTTTACTGCTAAAATACAGCAATAGCTGCATTTCCATAGATGTTATAAATGCACAATTTGGAATAATGAAAATACATTAGCTTAATTTGGAAAAAAAAAAAAACACGTATCTTTTGGTTGCATTGAAATGATTGTATTTTCCAAAACTGCAACGGAAACACATTTTTTGCATCGCAAGAGTCGATTGTTCAGCAACCGGATGACACTACTGGTGGAAAAGATGCCAAGATGTCGAAAAATGTTGAATATAGTTTAATTTTAAATTGTACTTATCGAATGTAGGCACAGCTATTTATTAATACTTTAAAATTAAATCAAATTTTATTTGTATAGCACATTTCAAAGTGCTTTACATCATAACAAACACAAAAACACAAAGCCATGCAACATAGAATCAACAATCAAAACGTGACATTAAGTCAAGTTCCATCATTACATTTTTAATTGGTTACGTTTCAAATCCAACTCTAACCAGGTGGGTTTTTAGTTGACATTTAAAGGAACTCAGTGTTTCAGTGGTTTTACAAGTTTCTTGAAGTTTGTTCCAGATTTGTGGTGCATAGATGCTGAATGCTGCTTCTCCTCGTTTGGTTCTGGTTCTGGGGATGCAGACCAGAACCAGAACCAGAAGTCCTGATACAACAACAGCAGCTCTTTTATATATTGTGGTGCTAAACCGTTCAGTGATCTGTAAACTAACAACAGTATTTTAAAGTCTATTCTTTGAGCTACAGGGAACCAGTGGAGGGACTTTAAAACTGGTGTTGTGCTCTATCTTCCTGGTTTTAGTGAGAACGCAAGCAGCAGCGTTCTGGATCAGCTGCAGCTGGAGGATTGATTTGCAGGACAGACGACAAATCCAGTCACATTGCAGTAATCAATGTGACTAAAGATAAACGCATGGATGAGTTTCTCTAGATCTGGCTGAGACATTAGTCCTCTAATCCTGGAGATGTTCTTCAGGTGATAGAAGGCCGACTTTATGACTGTCTTTATGTGGCTCTGAAGGTTCAAGTCAGAGTCCATCATTACTCCCAGGTTTCGGGCCTGATCGCTGGTTTTTAGTTGTAATAACTGAAGCTGTGCATTGACTCTAGATCGTTCCTCTTTAGGTCCAAAAATAATAACTTCAGTTTTGTTTCTGTTCAGCTGGAGAAAGTTTTGTCTCATCCACACATTTATCTGTTCTAAGAATCTATTCAGTGATTGGATGGTTTTGAATCACTCAGCTCTAATGGAGAGCTGAGTATCATCTGCATAGCTAATCTTATTTCCTGTCATAACCTGAGCTAGTGGGAGCATATAAATATTGAATAACCCTAGGATTTAACCTTGGTGTGACCTTTGACCTCTTTGATGAGACGTTTCCAATTGAAACAAAGAAATCCTTATTCTTTATGCAAGATTCAAACCAGTTGAGCACTGGACCTGAGAGCCCGACTCTCCAGTCGATTCAGTAATAAGTCGTGGTCAACAGTGTCAAAAGCTGCACTGAGGTCCAACAGAACCAGCACTGTGGTTCTCCCACAGTCTGTGTTTATATGGATGTCATTGAACACTTTTACAAGGGCAGTCTCTGTGTTGTGGTGAGCATGAAAACCAGACTGGGAAGAGTCAAAGCGGTTGGTTATTGTTAGGAAGCTCTTTAACTGTTTAACAGTTTGTGACCAATATATAGTGGCACAACCGGTCCTTTGAGAACATCCATCATGTGGTCCAATGTGAAAATGAGTCTAACACCCAAATTTAGAGAGTGTGTGTGTACATGCATGTGCAGGTTGAGAGGATGGAACTGTGTCCTTCAGGTGGAGAATCAGGATCTATTCCAGCTGCATTACTTTTTGAAAAAGTCTCCTTTAATATATTGAAGCTGCCAAATACCTTCAGGGTGAAGGAGAATTCATCGTTTCTCAGCCGCATTAGAAGTGAAAGCGATATAACTCCATCTGCCACACGCTGAAGATGAAATATTGTATCCATGAATAGATACAAATTTAGCCGATAAACCACGCGGCTTACAGTGAGTCATGAAAACACTAACCTTGTCAGCAGAACTTAGTCACCCAAGACAGATTAGATATCGCTATAAATTGCTTCATATCAAATCATTCGATCATATTTTTTTTCACAGTTTGAGTAATGGGCGATGATGCTTTCCTAGTTTGGGTTCTTTGTGTGAGGGAGTCAAAGACAAAGGGAACAACTTTGTCAGTTGGTGAAAGTGCTGATTGCTCAAAGTGACAAAGTCAACAGTTAGCAGAAAATAGTTAGAGTTTGGAAGGGAAATGTTCCAAGTACAGATGAGAAGAGTTCTGTTTTAGCTTTGACATGTCAGTAATCCATGTCAAAGCATGATCAAACAGCTGATCAAACTGTTTTTATATGATTCACTAACGTTCAAGGCATCTTACTTTAGATGCCTTGACTCTTACCAGGCTGGGAAGAGTCAAAGCCTGGTGTTTGTGTTTCAATTGGAAACATCTCATCAAAGAGGTCAAAGGTCACACCAAAGTGAAGGGAAAACATGTGGTTTTCAGGAAAATGGCACACTTTTAAATTTTTTTTTTAGAATTTAAAGTCTGAAAAGTGTGACTTGCTCGTGTGTTCAGCCTCTTACTTTTCAGAGTCTTTTGAACTCTGATCCTTCCAGCGTTTAACATCTTGAGACTATTCCACTCTTCTTCATAAAATAGTTGAAGCTTAATGATATTGACTGGACATCGATTCTCAAGGCTTTCCACAGAATCTGCATTGGATTTGTGTCTGGGCTTTGACTAGGCCATCTTGACATATGGATATTCTTGAATCTAGGAAGATGATTGCAGCCTTTGCAATCCAAAGAGTCATGTTTGCAGGATGCAAATGTTACATGACCTTTTGAAAAAATGGAGCTCCAACTTTGTTACAATCAAATTAAGTTTGTCAAACTTAATTTATTTGTTTGTTTAAGATGGCAACTTCACGCCTGATAGTCCAGTAGTATTGGGTTTTTTTCAGACCAAAATTGCAACATTGGTTACATTCCAGCTGCTGTGGTTCTCTTTCACACTCACGCTGTGTCAAACGATCCAAACTAATTGAAAAACCTGTTCCCCTCCTCGCCTGTGGTGGCGCCGCACCAGGAACTACTGAAGGAAACGACACAAAAACCTCTGAAGAAGACATTGAGCGCAACTTCCTTCTTCCCAGAATGTAAACGAAAATGGAGTAGCGTCAGATTTTAGCAGTTGTAGAATTTCTCTTTTGTCTGGTAAAAAAAAAAAAAAAAAAGCTAAACAGGAGTAATTTCTCCTTGTAGTGGAGTCTCATGTGTTCATGCTGGCTCTGTTGACCCAGAATGCCCTGCTCTATGATTTGCTCCCTGCTTTTGAAACTCTTTGCGGTTACTGGACCGGTTGCATTCGACCTGTGCCAGAGTTCACTTCAACTGGAACTGGGATCTGGTGTTTTTAGGCTGACCAGAGTTCACTGTTTTGGTCTGCATCAGACCAAAACAGGTGTTTTGGGATTCGCACCTCCCAAAACGAGCCGGACTTTAGAGGTCGATTAAAGCAAATTAACAGGTCTGGTGTGAATGCATACGCTTAATATGTTTACTGTATAAACTTCATTTGATTACTTGTATCAAATTAACAATTTTTTTTAAAGTCGGACCACCTGTTATCTCTATTTCAGTTCAGGAACCTGGGCAGCTGGGTTTTATGAAAGGTATCACACTAAAGAGGGATGAACACAAATTCCTTGCACGCTCTTCAGACTTTGCAAACCATTCACTACCTCAACTTTTAGAAACCATATATCACTTTCCCATATTCTTCTTCCTATATTTTTCTCCTCACTTCCATATTTTGAACTCCCCCCCTCCGCCTCGTCCAAAAACGTCATCCTCACTCTTTAGACAGTTGAAGAAACCCCAGGGGGTCAACACACATCTCTAACAAAACACTTGGCAAACCTTCTTCTATCCCGGACTGCAGGTGAAGATTAAACACATTTCCGCTTCCCCGTCTGTCCGGTGTGTCGAGCATGAGCCTGCATCCGGCAGCACCACTCTGCGGCACCTGCTTCATATTCTAAGCCAGCGATCATCGCTTCCTCTTGCCCTGCACAAACAGATGCTGCGATTTCATTTTTTTTTTTTGCGCCGGGGCCTCTCCTCCCGTCAGAGGCCCGGAGCGTGTCTGACAGCTCTGCGCCGGGACGCCGCGGGGCGCCGGGCCTCTCTGACCGCGGCAGCACGCTCCGCATTAGCCCCGGGAAAAACACACACGATCAGCGGCCGCTTCTTCCTCAAGCCTCTCGCCACGCCTCGTCCCGGGAAGCCCCGTCGTCGAGATGAAATGAGTGACGTGGCAATCTGCCTCACCGCCTCGCTGCGCGCCAGGGTCCGGGAGATGAAGGTGAGGGGTTTTAATTTGCTGCTCGGCTTTCAGAGCAGACAGTGAAGGAGCAGATGTTTTCGTGGTAAGTTTTCCACAAGGCTGCATACAATTAAAAAAAAAAAAAAGTTTTCTAAGATTGTGTTTTGAAAGTTGCAACTGAATGGAGGGAAAATAAAGAGGGACGCATAAGTAGAACCGTAAAGACAGCAGTTGTGTGCTTAAATATTACTTTATCAATCTAATCAATCAATCAATGCAGCTTTTATCTGTTTGACGTGATAATTGCGTAAATTTAAATTATGACAATAAATTTGCTGAAGTATGCCGATTTTGAAGTAAAACTCACGTTTTTCAAAAAAATCTGTCTTTGCGTGAGGTTGCGGCGGTTTTCCGGTCGTATCGCGAGACTAAGCGTTCTTTGCGAAACTGCGACGGAAACGCTTATTTCCGCATCACACAAGTCGTGTTCAACAACTTGACCAGCCGGAGAAGACAACAGGAAGTGGTAGGATGATGGCAGCATGTTTATTTTTAATGACTTGTCGCCTAAACAAAGTGTTGTTAATAGAAACACCGTTTGTTTGACATTAGCGGAATGTCGACACATTTGTAATTGGAAACGCCATTCACCAGAAATCACCAATACGTAATTGTGCGTTTGTTGCAAATGTTCCACAAAAACTGTCAGAACATTTCATTTTAGTCAGTCCCAGGAGGGAGTTACTACTCTGCTACACTTCAGTTCAGTGTCTTCTTCAGAAGTTTGTATGTAGGTCTTACTGCAGCGCCACCACAGGCGAAGAGGTGAAAATGTCACCATCATGTATAAGCACAAAATCTGTTGCAAATATTTCTAAATTAGCAACAAATTTTCTAATTTTGTTGCTGATTTAGTTTGGCACCCCTGAGACGGACAGTCTGGAGGAGACTGTCTGTCTGGTACCGTTGCAGACTAATGGTACCACCGCCACGGCTCGGCGAGGCTAATCTGGTTGAACACAATGAAGCATCTGACCACTGCAGGACACCATGGTAATCATTCTTTAATCCAAGCCCCCTCTCTTTAGTTGGAAGAGCAGCTTGGGGATATTTCAGTCTGACGAGCTGCAGCCATCAAAAGCCAAACATCTGTATAATTTTTTAATTTTTTAAAAATTATTATTTCTGCTAAGCACATTATCATTTCACCAACGGGTTACAAGTTCACCGACAGATGAGCGCAATTAGTAAATCTTAAGGATTATCTAAAAGCACTGTTTTTTTTTTTTTTTTGTTAAATGCTAGCATTTCACACTCCATTTGTTGCTAAATGTGTTGCTAGTAAAAGAATAAACCTGTCAGAACGCCAGTGGGGACGTTCTCACTTTAGGTTTTGAAGCAAGATGGAGCTGCCCTGCTTACAGTCCAGGCTTGTGCACTGATGAGCGCTAATGAGGACATTTTGTGAAGGCGGCTGTAAAAACCATAAAGCAAGTCTTCCCTGAGAGGATAGTAACGTGTCGCCTCAGATTGCTTGGTTAGAAATATATTCCTTGGCATTGTTGAAGAAGAAACTTGTATTGAATTTTCTCATCAGCTGTAGAGTTAGCGGGTCTTTCTCTAGCATACATTAGTTCTGGTTGGTTCCTTTTGTTTGTTAATCTTATATATGTATAACTACAAAGATTATAAGATTATAAAAACATGAGCAGTTGATTAGTTAGAATCTCAAAACCCTCTGCTTTCTAGTCAAATGACCAGAAAGAGGTTTAAAGAGGAGTGGCAGCAGCAAATGAGGTGGATTAGCAGTAGATGTTACTGAGGAATATCTTCTCTAGATATTGAGCTGTTAGCCATGAGACTATCATGCGACAAGTCTTCAGTCAGAGGCTTCTTGAGATTTATTTCTGCACTGACTGCTGCCTTACAGCCTCACAATCTACAGCAGCTCGTTGGAAAATACTTGGATGAAATAGTTAATTCCCCTTTGAAGAAATGAAGTATTTTTGACTGAAATTGAATTAATCTGTGAAATGCAACTACTCCATCTACTGTAAGGCTCTGATGTGGTGGCAAATTCACTTCAACTGATGTTTGAAGTGAATTTCAAATCCCCATATGTATAAAATGAGAAGTTTAGCAAGTTATTTTCTCTGGGGAAAATAACTGAATATCAACATTTTCTTTTTTAATTTTGTTGCTTTGGTTGCCGATGGTTGCTCATGCAGCTCCTCACGCTTCACTTCACCCAGTGCAATTTAGCCCAAACTCAACAGAGACTTGCTAAATCCAATGTCGAGAAAAAATATTGGATAAGAGTGATGCTGTTGACTGGAAAAAAGGCTTTGGACGCTGTAAATTTAAAATATTATTGGCCAAACTAGGTAAATTCAACTTCTCTGAAGATGCAAAAACGGATATAATCATATCTGTCACACATCGATCAGAGTCAATAAGATTACATTTCACCTTCTGTTCCTTTGTAGATAGGTGTTCCCCAAGGCTCTGTTCTGGGGCCTTTTTTAATTTCTCTACACAAAAACAGCCTCCCTTCAGTTTATCCTGACATTCCTGATTGTGCTATAAAACGGCATCGTTTGGCTGGAAAACGCATAACACTTCTGATAAATGTGGAGATCTCAAATCTCACACTGACGCCCTCTACGTCCCACAACTTCACTTCTACTCACCCAAGAGTCCTTTGTCTGCGTTGGATATGCACATGTCCTTCTCAGCGCTGGGCAAGACGAAGCCCACCACGAAGCCGTCCACGCCGTCCGCCATCAGCGCCAGTCCCAGCACGAAGAAGAGCATCCACTGGAAGCGGCCGTGGCCGCAGTCCTCCATGATAGTCTCATACTGCTCCGGCAGGCTCTCCTCCTCCTCCTCCTGCTGCGCGGCCAGACGGGCTTTCCTCTTGGCCTCCAGCCGGGCGGCCCGCCGCGCCTCTTTGATCTCGTCGGGGTGAGGGATGCCCTGGTACTCCCCCTCGTACATCTGATCGTCCTCATCGGCCCCCTCGGTGGCGTCGCTGGCGGCGTCCTCGTCCTGTGGGGGGTAGTCCGTCTGGTAAGGGTAGCCGTCCTGACCGCCTCCATCTTGAGTGTAGGTGTACTCTCCGCCCTCGGTCATCTGCTGGTTCACATTGTTTTGGTAGGGGTCATCCATGGTTCCTGCCTGTGCAAACGGGACTCGGTCTTGAAGGGTTTTGAGTGCTGAAGAAGCTCAAGTTCGTCAGCTAAAATGGCATAATCTTCCAGAGGAGCCGTGAGTTTGTTTGTTTTGATTTAATTTTGGTTTCAGCTGGTTGTAGAGTCTCACTTCTAAGCAGTCACAAACTGTGTTGATCGACTGCTACCTGCTTTCTGGAGCACAGAGCTGCATGCTGAACCTGAAAAAACAAAACAAGGCAACATGTCTGTCAAGTCAACAGCAGAGATGGTAAAGCAGAAGGATTCCAGTGCAACAATTCAAACTCGCACGAGCGTCGGCGTAGATCGAAAAAAAAAAAGTACATTTCTGCCAGAAAACTCTGTAGTATTGAGGTTAATCTCAGCAATATGCTGGAAAAACTTGGACATTTCTGAGTTTGAATTGTTGAAAATTTTGGAGAAAACCTTTCAGAAATTATGAGATTAATCTCAGACATTTTCCAAACAAAATGTCAAACTCAGAAAAATTGCAAAATTTCACAGTTTATTAAAGAAAATGTTTGAAATTTCCATTTTTTTTCTAGAAAGTTTCCGAGATTAATCTCATAATTTCTGAGTTTTTTTCTAGCAAACTTCTGAGAGCAATCTAAAAATCTGAGACTTTTGGTGAAAATGTACTCCTCCTTTCTGTTTAGTTATTTTTTGCTTCTGCAATGGCTGTAGTGTGCCATGGTAATATAATCAGACCCCACTAGAGCAACCATTTTCAAAAAATGACCTCAAACTCTTTGAAGAAATATGAAACATACAATACCTTTTCTTTTTTATTATTATTTCTGTCTTCTATTTGTAGTTTAGCCTCATTCTTATCCCTCTTTTCTATGTTAAAAAGCATTTCTGTGCTCCTGTGTGAGCTCTTATCATTCTAGGTGAATAGAAAGCGTCTTTTCAGCCAGCCAGAGATATATGGAGGAAAGCCGTTTTTCCCCAGTGAGCAGTTTGTCCTTCTGCACAGGCAGATAATCTCTCCGTCTCTGCGCTCAAATGTTCTGACGCCATTTTGATCCGTCACACAGCAGCCGTCGCTGTGACAATGGCACATTCAAATGAGTCCCGAGCAGAAGAAGACGCTTTGAAACCCAAAGGACGTTGAATACACAGAGTTTTGCCGTCACTGAAAATACAGGAAGGGTAATGTTTGGAGCACGTTCACAGCAAAATAAATGAAGAATCAAAGAGTCATGAACCTTGTGGCACGTCTTTGGCAGTAGCAGGTTGTTAGTTTGGTGGACAATGAAAGGTTAGAAACACTGACTTCCTTCTGCTCCAAGTGCACGAGTCAAAAGTCTCACATCCTACTTAACAACGTTTCCTTCTTTAAGTTGATGCTTGTTGGTGCCTGAGCTCCTGTGAAACATCTCACACTTGAGAGCAGTATTGATTGGAGGTGAGCAGATTGATCCAAAAATATTGATACCATGTTGGTATGGGTATCCGATGGATACTAATGTAATAAGATCGAAACATTAGTTTCCAATTCCCTTTAGATTTTTTCTTTTTGTGTTCTAGTGTTACAACTTTGACATAAAAGATTTTTGCTGTCAAATTGAATTTTTGTTTTGCATTTAAAAAAAGGCACACATATATATATATATATATATATATATATATATATATATATATATATATACACTGCTCAAAAAAATAAAGGGAACACTCAAATAACACAATATAACTCCAAGTAAATCAAACTTTTGTGAAATCAAACTGTCCATCTAGGATGTGTTATTTAAGTGTTCCCTTTATTTTTTTGAGCAGTGATATATATATATATAATATATATATATATATATATATATATATATATATATATAACATGCAATCATATATATAATGCGTTTGCATGTTCAACATGCAAAGAATATATATATATATTATATATTTATATAAAAGTTTATCTATATATATTACTATATATATTATAGTTTTTTTTATTATGTTAGCATATTTTGTAGACACCTATTAACTTTATCAAAATTATGTCGTAGGTTTTGACAAAATGATTAAAATGAAAAATCACAAAAGGTCAGAAGTCATACTTAAATAAGTTTCAGTATTGGTATTAGTATCTGCAATACTTGATATTTACTTGGCTTCGGTTCAATACCAAAATATCCAGTATCGCGCACCTTGGAATTGGCTCAGTGAGTCTATAAAGTGATTAAGGGGGGTAATTTTACATCACCACTCCAAAAGTGAAATGAATTTTATTTTTTTTTTATTTTTTTTTTTTCTAATACAGAAACCCAAAACCCTTCTTAACCAAACAGTCTGGCTGACTGTGAAGACAGCACAGTCAGATGGATTTGGAGCAGAGTGTTCTCTCTGCATAAGGCCAATCACTTCTAACATAAGAAAGAGCTTAATATTCATAACGTTAGATGGATTTCTTTGGTCATATATATGTCAAGTAAAAAAACTTCCAATCTATTACATTACCAAACGTCGTACTTAAAATCGCCAAGCTGTTGAAATGTGAATCAATTTTCAGCACCTCTAACTTCTGACGTTCTGGTTCTTAACAGAACCGTGCCCTCCAGGTCGGAGGTCAGTTTTGTTATAATATTCCCACAATATTCACTAATTTCATCACATACTACATATTTTTCTAATATTGTGCCTGGAGGAAAGCATGCAATATGTGATAGTATTAGTGAATACCGTGGTAATAATGTAATGGATCAGTAATAACCTCTGTCTTATTGGGATTCACAGCAAACTTTGACCTCAAATGAGCGGCTTGTAGTGTCCAACTAGTTGCTGAATGTAGACTACATTTCTTAATGACTTCATTTTTTTTTGTCTCTTGTTTTTATTCCAGAATCAAAATAAAAAAATAATATTAGCAACTTTTAAATGTTTTTTGAAGTCCAGGCAGTTCTTTGTATTGCACACAGCAATCTAGCAGTAACAATAAATATGGATGGATGGATGAATGGATTAAACTCTATTTTACTCAAAGTTCTTGCAACAGATCAATAGTAAGTGGCACATACTTGTAAAGGAGAAGAAGAGAGATAGAACAAAAATCCAAAAAGGATAGTGTACATTTTTTTACTCAACCTCCTTTCATTCTGATACCTCTGGAGAAAATTCAGGGTAAGCAATTATTTTTAGAGAACATCTGATTTGTAACAGAATCCACCTGTGTGATACTTAGTATGTATAAATCCAGCTGTTCTGTAAGTCTTAGAGGTTTGTTAACAGAGAGAAAGCTGTGGTGGAGCTTAAAGATCAAGCTGACTTTGGCATGCCTGAGGTTAGAAAATAACCAAATGAGTCAATCTAACACGACTATAGTTTAAGATAGTTTATGTGTATGCACTGACTGGTGGCATTTTTAAATTTTGTTGTTCCTGTGACAATGACAATAAGGAACATTTATCTTATCTAACTCATGCTAGAGGAAGACATAACTGATTAGCATGACTATTTAAAGTCTCTAACATGAGACTCGCAAGTTAGCAAGAACTAGCAAAAGTTATATTTTGCTACCTATAGTTAGCTTTTAACCTTAAGTCTTTTTAAATTGTTTCTTTGTGTTTTTTACTCTTAAATTTGTCATCTGTCTGCTCTGTGCTAGCAGAAGCTTCACATTATCTACCTTCTGTTAGCTCTGTGCTAGCAGAAGCTTCACATTATCTACCTTCTGTTAGCTCTGTGCTAGCAGAAGCTTCACATTATCTACCTTCTGTCTGCTCTGTGCTAGCAGAAGCTACACATTATCTGCCTTCTGTTAGCTCTGTGCTAGCAGAAGCTTCACATTATCTACCTTCTGTTAGCTCTGTGCCAGCAGAAGCTTCACATTATCTACCTTCCGTTAGCTCTGTGCCAGCAGAAGCTTCACATTATCTACCTTCCGTTAGCTCTGTGCCAGTGTCAATGCCACAGCCTGGTGAACTCACCTCTTTCCCACATTGTTAGCCATATTTTGTAGCTCATATTCATTGCAATTTTGTCTATTTCTACATTCTTTCTGGATCTGTAAACAAACAAATCCATAGACATGCAATTCTCAAAGGCAGCACGTAAATCAATTGTACATTATTATCTGAAAGCCTTTTCTATTTTCCATTTTATTTTAGTTCAAGGGCAGTCAATTCAGTCGGTGACCTCCCCCTTTCTGGAGTCATTTAGTCACATTTCACGACAGTAAGCCCTGCTAAAGGCACCAAGTCTGAAAACACTGGGTGAGAAACACTAGAGGTAAAGTTTTACTTACTGTCATGTGTAACAAGATCTTTGAAATATTTTATGTACATTTTTAATGGGGGGAATTATGTATTTTCCAGGCACATAGTACCTTTTTATAGCACAATCAAGTAACTATGTTACCTTCAGCTGTTACTAAAATGCTGTACACCAAAAAAAGCTTAAAAGAAATTTGACAACAATGCATCATAGTCATATGTGACGTATTGAAACAGGTTATTGTCTTTTTTAGAAGCACCTGCTCTTTCTGACACTCCCCTTCGGCATGTCAC
This sequence comes from Poeciliopsis retropinna, assembly GCA_010277075.1. Lineage (NCBI taxonomy): Eukaryota > Metazoa > Chordata > Actinopteri > Cyprinodontiformes > Poeciliidae > Poeciliopsis > Poeciliopsis retropinna. The sequence goes on along the minus strand of VMRM01000030.1, from coordinate 889,928 downwards.
CCAACAGTGGGGGAGTAACGTTATAAGGCATCAAAAAGTTGCTTTTTTACCAGTCCATATAAATAAACACTAAAACCTAAAAGAAAAATACCTTTTGAAATTCTTAAATTTGTAATTTTAGAAGTACATGTAAAAAAAGACAAGACATCAATTAATATATATTAGAGTATCCTATTGTTTTCATCTGAGTATTTTGGTTCAAGTTTTGCATTTTGAGGGTCATTTTGGGTTAATAACAGATTTCAAATGTGATTTCTAAGATTCACAAGTGAAGTCATTATTTCTGACAAGAACTATTGCCAGAATAACTACAAATATATCTCTACATTTGCAGTTTAGTTCTGTATCACAATCCAGCAAATTAAAGAAGTCGAAAATGCTTTACGCCATAAAAACATAACACAGTAACCAATTATGAAACAAGTAATAAACATTACATCTCATCAAAATCATCAAGCAAACACACATCAAATGTGCTGATCAATGTTCCAGCTACTGTGAATCAAAGCAAACGAAACATGCAGGTCTTTAGTCTTGATTTTAAAGGAAGTCAGTGTTTCAGCTGTTTTGCAGTTTTCTGGAAGTTTACTGGATGCTGCTATAATGCCGCCTTTCACACAGAAATCTGACACAAAGATGATGTGACCATTGAAAGTTGTATCTTCTTCCAACAGAATTTCCCTCCAATAGAAATGAGATTCAACTACAAACTGTTTTTAAACCTCGATATACTGTTTTTGAATCCGTGGAATAGCTTCTTCATTAACTGAAAACTGGCATAATTTTACAGTAAATCAAAAAGCATGAATTCTTTTTATTTATTTATTTTATCACTTTCTCTGCCTTGGCCTGTCTAAAGCTTGAGTAATGGTCATATTCTGAAGCTTCAGAATATGAAGCAAAGCTTCATATTCTATGATTATATTTTGAGGTTTATGTGGCAAAAACATCTGCTTGTGTCACGTGAGACCTGGCGCAGAAATTTTCGTTTGAGGTCATTCTGGTCTGTTCTTGCATCCAGACATGATGACAGTTATTTAATCCAGATTAAAACTCATTTTTAAAAAAAACATTTTGCCTTTTTTGAGATACATTTTTGCTACAATCCTAAAAAAAAAAAAAACATTATCAAAGTGTTTTTGATAATGGCAACAGTGTTTCAACTGTCATAGACTGGTGTTGGTTGGAGGTGGTGAGGCAGACGCTTGAGACCCAGGTAAGGTGAGTGGTGGGATTTTTAATAACAAAAAGTCCAGAAAGTTGACTGCAGAAGTCCGCGGCCAGGCAGCACGGCTGAGCGGAAGCCAGGGCTCACACCGGTAGCGCTGGTCTTACAGGCGGCAATGCAGGACACGAGCACAACGTTGACAATAGACAACGACAAAAGACCACGACAAGGACCCGACGAGGAACAAAGGACACAGGAGGGACTAAGTACACAGAGGCTAATCAGGGGAATGAGATACACCTGGGAGTAATCAAGGGGAAGACAGGACAACGAGGAGACTCAGGACACAGGAAAACTCAAATAAACACAACAGAAAAATGGAACATGACATCAACTGAGACTCTGAAGTCAGTGCTATGGTGTGAACAGAGCAGTTTTTTTCTTTTTTCTTTTTTTTTTGCAGCACTACATGATCACCACCATCCATTTTTCCTTCAGCCAATGTGAATAAAACATGGAACAATTCAGCGGAGGATTGCAGCAGGATCGATGCTCGGTCCGGTTTCGGGGGGAACTGATGTTGCTTTCATCATCACGCTGCAGCTGGCGCTTACATAACCCTCAGATTTTCACCCAGCTCCCCGCCCCCCGCCGCAGACGCCTCCCGCACTAATTCAGATGTCCGACAAGCTTTAAATGCGTGTGCGGACTTCGAATAGGTCACGATCCGCTTTTCCGAAAAGTCAAGCGAGTCCCTCTGAAATCGTAAGAAATCAATGGCAGCGCGAGGATTTACAGGATGCAACTTAATTTGCTGAAAGCGATTTCGCCAGTGACCTTTTGCTGTTTTGATCTGCTGTTAGTTTGAACTTTACTGTCGCCACTTCATCAGCGGGCCCTGGGTCTCTTGCAAGCAAAGGCTTCCATAAACTTTTATTTTACAGCACACAATGCTGCTTTTAACTTTTTTATTTTTGGAAACCTTACACACTCCTCTGCACATGCACACGCACACGTTTGCGTGGCTATCTATGTGAAGACTTTCCATTGACTTACATTCATTTCTACAGCCTAAAGGGTCAGGCCTAAACCTTACCCTAACCAAAATTTAATTCACACCCTAGTCCTAAACCTGACACCTAACTCAAAAACAGCATTTCCCCTTGTGGACCCACAGTGGCTCCTGACACATGCTCCAATGCAGCATGTGTCAGAAAAATGGTTACCACAAGGTATTACAAACGCACACACACGCAGACACACACTTCTTCGAACTGCATTTGTCATATTTCTCATAGTGCTTTTCTGTTCTTCCTGCCAATTCTTCCTCACTTCAGCCGTTTCTAAGACTTTATGTTGAGTTTTTGGAGAACAGTACACTGTAAAAAGGATTTTTGAGGACTGTAAATACAGATCGTGCAAGATATTTAAAATTTACCTTAAGACAATAGGAATCAAATCATTACAACGTTATTATAACAGGCAAATCCTGCTAACACCAGCTGATTGTGGACAGTATAAATTGCAACATAGCAAAAAAAAAAAAAAATTTACCCAATTAATTTGGTTCTTACATTGCATTACATGCCAGAAAGTAAAGTTCCTTCAAATCGATGCTTAAAACCCACCAGTTTAGATCTGCTTTTGGCCCACAGCAACTGAAGCATTGAGCAATATAAGTGATGTGTATTTGTGTGATCATTTTGATGATGGCATTTGACAAAATGTTGCGTGTTTCGTAGTCGATGGATGCGTTGCAGGATTAATATATTGCCAATTCAAACATTTTGTGAAAGCACATCTATAATTGGAGCATTTGCAAACATACACACACAGTGCATAGAGTAGTTAACTCATGAGTTAGTAAGCATGAATAAATACTGAGTATGTTGACTTTGGGAGTAATTAGGCATTATGGGTTAAGCATTAATAAATGTATTGATTTACAGCTTGTTAAAGTATGACTCATCCTTAATTAATGATGTTTTCAAAGTTAAATGGTGATTAAATGAGGTGTAGTTATTATAAAGTGCTTCCCTTTTTGGGTGTTAATTTATTCATTTGGGCCTCTGTCGAAACTTCAGGAGTCCTCTGAGGTGAACATTTTTGCCAATCGAAGGGAGATGAAACAGAGAATAAAAAATAATAATCTGCCTCCACTGCAGATCCTTTCAGCCGCCGGTGCGTCAGACTGGTTTTATGGCAGAATGAGCGGATTGTGAGGGAACTGAGTTCGCAGAGATCTTCACCGAGCCTCAGAGGGCAAAAGACAATCCGACATGACTTCTGAGGACGGAGCGCCAAATTCACTTCTGTAGTAACCAGATTTCCTTTGCTCATCAATCCTTTCTTATCGTATGCATTTGCAGATGTTGCAACAGTGTGAGAGTTAATAATAATAATCGTAGCCTGTTTATTTTCTGAGAAGCAAGCTATATAAAGGCTAACATCCAGTGTGGAAACAGAACATGATTTCAGCTCTAGTCATATTGCCGCACTTTCCAGTCCTATCACTTCTTTGTTGATTTCTGTGACAAAACAAACTGAAGTGAAAAGCAGCCAAAAGAACAAATACGATCTTACCATAGTTTGTATTTTCCTTTAACTTCTGAGGAGGGAACAGGTTAGTATTTAAAAAAAAGAAAAAAATTGTTGAAATCCAACTAGCATTTTCAATTGTCCCGAGCGTACATGACAGTTTATCCCGAGGCCGGGCTGCAGCCAAACCCGAGGGATTAGTATACCAGCTCACACAACCCCCCCCTACACACATACACACCCACATACACACACAACAAACACACCGTCCCTCCCACGCAGGACTCACACCCTCCCAGGTCCAACATCCCCCCCACACACACCTCTTCAGCCGAATGGTACAGTCCTAAAGGTTCTTTAGGACTGGACTGTGCTGTTTTTTTGGGGGGGGGGTTTATGTTTGCTAACGATCCTCCGCAAAGAGGTCAGAGGTCAGAGCTGCCATGCGAGAGATTGAAATTCTCCCTGTTTTTTAAATTTTTTCTCTCTTTCATTTCTCTTTGGGGGTGGAGGGTAGATGGTGGGGGGCGCTCAAGGCCACTTCACCGTCGCAGATGCTTGTTGTCATGGAAACATGAACAAGGGCCTCCAGTGTTTTTTGCAATCACAGCGCACGTAGAGCAGCCCAGTCCACATGTTTCTCAGATTATCATCTGAACACGGCAGTGAACGGTTCTCACCGCCGGTGTCACGTTTGGTTAATGCGCCGCCTGCGGGGCCGCCGAACCCAAGTTCTCCTTCATTTATTTATTTATTTTTATTTATTTAACTCCTATAATCAGCAGAGGAGGACTGGCCGTGCGCCAAAGTGTCCTTGAGTGAGACATTGAATCAGAATGCTGACTGCTCATCCGTCCCGAGATCAGCAAGAAGGAATGGAGTATTCCTCTTTCCTTGAAGTAGAAACGAAGGAGGGGGTGACACCAATTTGTCTCTGTGGAATCTTGCGACGTTGATGTTCACAGTTTTTCCTGCACCACACGTAATTCTTGAGGTTTAGAATCGTACCGAACGGAATATACAGCTGGGTTGGGCTGTGATCATCGCCCTTCGCCTTTTTCACACTTTGCCTCGACTTCAAGTGTTGATGTCAATGTTTGTGTGTCAAAGTGACACGAATTGGTGCGTGAGTGCGCGGCGGAACACGACTGAATTTGCAGAATCTGAAAAGTGTGGCATGCACTTTCATTCTGCCCCTAAATAAATAATTGATCCACTTTGTAAAAAAGTTACAAATTTATTAAAATCGTCACTGTTGTGACAGTGTTGTACGACAGATAATCCTGTTCTAAAGTTTGATGTTGGAGGATTTTTTTTCACAGATCATTAGTTACTGTGAATACCTGCAGCCTCACCACACAGCAACAGCTGCCATAATGAATAGATTTGTTTTGGTTTATTTTTTGAACATGTACAAAGAAGTACTTACATGCAGCAAGAACACAAAATAAAAAATAGTTTTGACATTGTGCTTCATGCTGCATTGCAAAAACACAAAACCTTACCAAGTATTTTTGGTCTAGTTTCTAGTGCAAGCATCTTTCTTGAAATATGAGAAAACGTAACTTTTCAAGACGATATGGGAGCTCATTTTAGGTCAGTAAGTTCTTAACGTTGATGAAAAAGCACTAATATGTCAGTGGAATGATCTGCCAGTGGAAGAAAAGTAAAAGGTAAAGGTAATTTTATTTATATAGGACTTTTTCAGCAACACGGCAATACAAAGTGCTTTACAGGAATTAAAAGGAAACAAACAAAATAACAAACCAAACGACAGAGCAAAAGAAGAAAAAACTAATCATGTTGATCCAAAGTAAAATTATATTAAAAGTAAAGACAAGGCAATTCTGTGTGCAGCTCAAGCTTTATGAAAACTTTTAAAAACAGCATAAAAATGTTTGGCGGGCGGAATGGGCCTGAGCAGAGGTCACCTGACACTTCCTGACCGGAAAAGAAGGGTGTTCTGCTCGGCATGTTCTCCTCTGGCTCCGCCCCTCCGCGGAACATGGTATGTCCCGCGATGGGACATCATTTTAGAGAGTAGATGTCTTGCATGGAGGCAAAGCTCTCTAATCCGAAGGCCAGATAATTCGACCGCAAAGAGGATTAGCTCCACCCCAGCAGAACCATTGGCTAAATTTAGCCGCTGTACTCTCTGTCTCCATCGGCGTCCATCTGACTCCTCCTTTCCCTCCTCCTCCCCGCCTGTCACACCTTCCACGCAATAACACCACCCGATCACAAACAGCTGCACTTTGAAAGCATTTTTTTTTTTTTTTTTAGACCCACGCAGCCAAATAATCCGCTTCCGTGTTCACCTTTGGGGTTAAAGACATTTCGTCAGAGTTCAGGTGTTCAGGAGGCCTAGCTTTGCTTTAAGGCAAGAAATTTGCCTTTCCCGTTTTATCCCTCTCCTCCATCTGGAAAGGGTTCACGTGATGCGTGCGCGGTGGGATTACCGCCTGATGGTGGCTGCTGTGGGCTGGAGGGAGGAGAGATCCCACCCACAACGTGATGCAGCAGAGGCGACGTTCATTCTGGAGAGTTTTTAAGATCTTCATTTTCCATGTCTGAAAAAAGAAGCCTAGCATGGGCTGCTGGTGTTGAAGTACAATTATCTTAGTACAATTCAAATGAAGATAAAACTAACTTACAAGTAACTTTTCAGCAAGATATATGGCAGCTTGTTTTAAGTCAATAATTCCTTTATATTGAAGAAAATGTTCTAGTTCCAATGGTGGATTATTTCACTCATAACAAAAATGTCTTATTATAAGTGAAATAATCTACCAGTGGAACTAGAACTTTGCATGTTCTCCCTGTGCATGTGTGGGTTCTCTCTGGTTACTCCGGCTTCCTCCCACAGTCCAAAAACATGACTGTCAGGTTAATTGCTCTCTAAATTCTCCCTAGGTGTCTTTGTATGGTTGTTTGTCCTGTCTCTGTGTTGCCCTGCGACAGACTGACGACCTGTCCAGGGTGACCCTGCCTCTCACCCAGAACGTTAGCTGGAGATAGACACCAGCAGCTCCCAACCCCACTGGAGACAAGGGTGTTAGAAAATGGATGGATGAATGTAGCAGGACACACAACCCTGTTACACAAACACACACAAAATACTTTTGTCTAATCAGGCCGTTGTGTTCTTCTTGACAGCAGGGTCCAAAGAATGCGTGCCATTTTGATAAGCGACATCAATCATTCACAACTTTTCCTCCTGCTTGCTGATTGGCTCAGTTGAAATTCTACTAGAGAAATCAAGGCAAATGGAAGAAAGCCCTGACTTAACAGTGAGGGGAGATGAGAATTGATTTGGGTTACGGCCAGACTATGAATCGTTGTGCTTAGAACGACTTGAACACTTTACAGAAAACATACATTTTATCCTTCTCATTAGGTTGTCACTCATTTCCTTTTCTAAAGCCTGTCGTCTGTTTCTCAGAAGCTCGGGATGAAGACTTAAAAACCCCACAAGTGATAATCTAAACCATAATCCAATTAGCTTCCCTGTCAACCTTCTCCAGCTGCAGAAAATAGGGATTTATGAAATATGTAGCATTACCCTCGCATGCTGAGTAAAGACGGTTTCAGCAGACATTAATAATGTATGTGTGTATGAATGAGTGTCTTTGCACTCTGATGTCCTAATGAAATCCTCAGCAGTTCCTGGCTCGGTTTGTTTACCCAGCTGGGCTCGTCTGAGTTATTAGCGTGGTGTCACGGTGCTTCCACGCCTCTTGTTGGGCCCTAATTAAAGAGGAGCGATCTGAGGAAGTTAATCTGCTACGGTTTGGTGAATGGAGGTGGGTACGCGGTGGGGGAGGAGGGCGGCGTCGTGGCTCTGACCTCTCTCCCAAAACGCTCTCATCCACCTAACTGGCCTCACTGGCGTTCATCCAGACCGCCGTCGTACAGAGACACTTTTTAAGAACGGACGCTGGAGACAAACGTCTCCGCTTCTCCATTCACGGATGGCGAACTGCTATGTGGAGACGGGCGAGACGCCAAGAGCCTTGGCAAAATTTACCCACGGTTTTAGATAATTAAAAATGTGTTTTTCCGCACGGAAACCCGAGAATTTTTTTTTTTTTTTTTTTATCCAGCCAAAACACGCGCACAGAAGTTGTGTGACAGTCGTTTTGTGCTCAGACTGCAGACAGTAAATCCCTGCTGATGGGATCAACTGGGCTTATTGACCTGCAGCACTTCAGACACTGACATCTTCTGGACATGTTTGGACCTGGAATTACTCATATTTATTCTTAAATATAAACGCTAAGGCCACCTAAGGTTGGGTGAAAAACACTGGTTATGTCTTCATCATGGCACTTTGGAGCAGATGGGATATATATTTGGGAGCAAATTCACATTTTACCCTAAAAGTAAATATTGTGACTGGTAGATTATTCAAAACCTCAAGTAATAGTGGCACTACTTCAGGATATTTTAACTCAATTGAAAATAAGAGTTGTTATTCAAGAAAATTACTCAAGTAAAATGAAAGGGTATTTTGTAAAAAAAAAAAAAAAAAGAAAAAGGCCTGGTCCAGTACTGGGTAACTTATCATAACTTCTGATTTAGTATTAAATTATGTCATCAGTGAAATAAAAATATAAAGTTCTGTGCAAATTCAGGTATTTTAGCGACTACAATGTGAAAAACAAATGAATAACATTACAAAATAAGAAATCTAGGCCAAAAATCCCCTTGCTTTTCCAAGTCGATTGTTTTCAATATAAAATTTATAAAACTAATACTGACAAAGGGTAATGTTTTTGTACTTATTTAAGTAAGAAATAGTAAATTTTTTCAAATAAATTGCTGAAATGCTTTGATTTAAGGGAAAGTGTTAGATATTTTTCAGCCACACAGTGGCATTTTGTAGCACAAACAAATAATTGTTGCTTAAAAATGTTGTACATATCAAACTCGACTTAAAAAAATGGACTTTGTAATTGAATTCTTTGAAATTGGGCCTCTGTCTCTTTAAGAAGTTCCTGCTCTTTCCAACACTCCGCCTTCAACTCATTGTCACGTTTAACTTTTCTCCATTAAGGCTTTACCAACATTTTTAGGAGCGTTTGAATGATGAGCTCAGCAGGTGCGCAGTTCCACTAGGTGTTTGCTGATTGCTGCTACCGCTAGTCTGGAGGAGCTGAGTGGAGACGTAGGGAGCTTGGAAACTGGAGCGCCAGGTTTGTGGAAAAGGCAGCATCCGGTGAGAATGACCACTTGGGGACCCTGAATGGTTGCCACCAGGAGATTGAAAGGTTTCTCAAACATGCATGAAAGAATCAAAACAGCACTGCAGATATATTTCTGATGACGGAATAACATTCTGACATAATATACAACTAAAAAAAATTTATTTTACAAAATACTGCCCCTTTAAGTAAATATAAGTAGTGGTAGCTAGTTACTAAGCACTAATGCTAGTTAGCATGGCCACTGGTGACAGCAGGTAAACAACTTTCCTGTCACGATATGCTGTTTCTCCATCTTTAGCACATTGAATGATGTGTGCACAACCTTGATTGACAGCGCTAAGACCCTCCCCCTGACACTGATTGGTTGTCTCTGACCGGGAGTGTTTCATTTCTGCAGATGGAAGTAGGACAACAGGGAAGAGGCAGAGGAGCTCTATATTTTAAAAATGATTATCTGTCTTATATTACACTGTAACAACATAGTGGCCGTTTTAACAAATATATAGATATAAAAACATTATTTATAAAAGTTACATCCTGCAGCTTTACTGCTACAAAACCATCCAATATTTTCAGAACAATTCTGGAAAGAATAATAAACCACAATTCTACCACAAGGATGTTAAACACTGAGTGCCAGTTTTCCCAAACACTTTATCGGCTGCTTTTGCCGAGGATGGAACAACAAGTTATTAGGTTAAGGACCCTTATGATTTCACACAATGTCATCATCTGAAAACCAGATTTTGTATATCCTAGGCTACCTTTTGTCTGGCATTACAATTTGTTTGACACGTTGAAACGAAAAAGCAAAGAGATGAGAAATTTGTAAAGGCCTACAGATGTTTTCACAGCACTGTCATGGCGTCCTCAACACTCAACTTTCCCAGACACCGGCTGGTGTCTGCCAGCACATCTGAGACATGCACACAACATCAAATGCACACCAGCAGCAACAGCAGCAGCTATTTCTGTCTTTATATGTGAAGTTGCAGAATAAAAAAAAAAAACTACTTCTTGCTTTGGAGACCCAGCAGGCGTCTAGGCCCTCCGCCCGTCGGCATCAGAGCCTCCGTGCTCGACGACCAGCTGAGGGTTAGATAAATGCCAGGTGCTGGTGAAAAGGCTCCCCACTCGCTGCCACGCTGAGCCGCACTCAGACAGTATATCGCAGTCTGGAGGAAAAGCAGAGGGACTGGAAAGGAATGATGAAGCGGGGCGGAACGCCGACTGGCAGAACACGAGCGAGACGAAGTAACAAGCAGGACACAAAAGAGGACATAGTTGCCTTTGTGTGGTGACAAAAGGAGGTCTTGTAAGTTGGAGGCCTTGGATGGAAGAGATGGAGCTGAGACCGCTGTTTCCAAACGTCTGAGCTTCCCCTTCACAGAGCATCCCTCCCTCAATCAGCTCCTTCAGACTAGCCAGCTGAAATTAGCAAACACCTCATCACATGAGCTACTTCTCTGCAAAAAAAAGAAAGGAAAAAAAAAAACATTGTTAAAGGGTTTATGGAGGAGCTGTGTTGTGATGACTTTCTGAAGGCGGAGTTTCAGCAAGAGCAGGAGTTTCTTAAAGAGACAGAGGCCCAATTTTAAGGAGTTAATTATCAAAGTCAAATTTCCACAGCAGTAACAGGGAAGATGGATCTAAACATAATCAGTGTTCTTATCATCTGTAAGCCAACAACAAAAAAAGCACTTATTTTTCCAGGTACATACAGTCATATTTGATCAATTACAATGCATTGCAATAAGGCTCATTTGAAAGATTAAAAGCAGAAACCGTTGAGGAGGTATTAAACACACTTTTCATTATATTTCTGCAGTGCAATAAAGTTTTTTTTAAATGGCCTGGTGTGATCTTCTAACTTTAAACATCACATTAACCGAAAGCAGAAAGTCATCACAATTAACAGAAATAAAGGCTTTCAAACATCCATCTGTGTGCAATTAAGCTACATCGTCATAAAGTTTCTGAAATAAATGAACTTTCCTATAATATTCAAATCTGTTCAATATGTGGATGATAAGTACTGAGCAAAACCTGGAGCTTGGAAGCCAAACAGTGATGCTGCGGGCTGCTAAGGCAGATTAGACAGTAAAAGGTGATAAAATACGCAGCGAGACCCGAGGGAAGGCTCAGAGCATAGTCAAAACATAATTGGGGGTTCATCACAAAGAATGATGTGATGATGCATCACAAAACATGTGTTACATCATGTTTTGTTATGGGATTCACTGTACGATTGAAGATAACAATTGGAGCAGCTTTGATAAAACTAAAACACCACAACTTAAAATATTTCTCAGTATTTATGCATACATAGACATGAATTGAAACAAAGTGACTGCAACACCAGAATCTGTGGTGCTTTGAAGTTTCAGTTCATTTTTACTTTGGGGAAAGTCAGCCTAAAATGCTCCAACGCCAAAAAGATGATAATTAAAAAAAAAAAAAAAAGAGCTCCAAAAGCTTCCTCTGGGCTGAAAGTGTCTGTTTCCCTGGCAGCACTGTTCACTCAGCTGCCACCCACCATTTGTTATAGCACAGCTCTTTACATGCATACTGTACAGGTACAAGGATTCTCAGGATGTTTCACACCAATTCTCTGCAGCTGTCAACTTTAAATTGACTCTGGATGTGTGATTTTTCACACAACCTCTCATTTTCTCCGTCTTGCTCTGTAGAAACGAAAAGAAAAGAAAAGAAAAAAAAATGTCTCGGAGCATCGAAGCGTGCCTTGGAATTATCATAAAACTGTGAGGTGTAATTGCACAGATAACAAAATGCCGCAGTAAATTCTGTCTGCAGTTTTTATACACGGGATGAATTTGGTAATCTCCTTAATTTTTCCCCTCTGTTTTTTAAAAAAAATTTTACTTCAGTTTTTTTTACACAAACACCAAAAGCACAATTACATGACATGGACTGCGCTTCTTCTCACAGGTGACAAAATGACTCCTAATGACAGAAGACGGCAATAGATGTCAACCAATCAATAATATAACATCATGTGTTGCTTCCATTTGTTTCTGCCGTCAGTGTGTGGTTTCCACCTGCCTGGCATTAAGGTTAGGTGCAGTATGTAACTTTTATAAAAAGAAAAAAAATTATTTCACATAGTTGTCAAAACTGTCTTCATGTTTACTGAGACAGATGACCTCCACCTCCTCTCTGAGATACTGTTTGTGCCGATTCCGCAGAGTCGTCCCGATTCAAAAACAACCAATCAGAGCCACGAGACGAGTCTTAGTGCTGTCAATCATCCCCGTGTACTCACTGCTAAATGTGCTAATGGCGGAGAATCAATTCACTGTTTCAGAAAAACCGTCATCAGTGGCCATGCTAACTAGCTTTAGCATCCATGGTGGACTCCAGTGTGAAGAGCTGGCTGTAGCCTAGCAGAGATCATGACAACGCTTCTGACAACCAATCAGATACACAGAGCAGTATATTTCTGCAGATGACAATAAGACCACAGGAACAAATGAGCTCACATTTTTCATAGATTGTCTTGACGGCATTAACAAATATGCAAAGTTAAAAGTTACGCAGTGCAGCTGTGAGGTCCTGTTTAAGGGAATACCTCTCATTCGAAACTGACTCCAACTTTAACTGGACCACACAAAAAATGTAAGCTTGTTAAGATTATTGTGGTACAACAATGTGTCTTTTGCATTCCTTGTTCGTGTGTGTGATTTTGAACTTCTAACATGTTCGAAATAAATAAAACAAAATTAAAAAGATTTTCTGGTAGCAAGCAGAATTCAAGGTTCCATACATTAACATCAGTGGGCCATAAAGCAGCTATAACCTATAACTATAACTGTGATGGTGTTTCTGTTTTGTTTTTATAATTTCTGCATTAGTCAGACACAGAAAAACGTGTAACAGGGCGCCTTCCAAAGAATTCTTTGTCTTGTCTCGTCAATCCCCAAAATATTTTCAGAAAGATCCGGACGATCACTGAGGTGTTTTTGTGGGAAGTGTCATGTAGGCCTCTGTGTTCTTTTTAGCCAGCAGATATTTCCGACTCTCACAGTTGCCATTTCTGCCGAGTCTCTTTTTTTCTTTATAGCTGAAACATAAACACTGACCTTAAGAAATCACGCCTGGTTGTGGCTTGTAAAATTAAAAACGATTTTCCAAAAACCTTTAGGGAATTGAAGGAAGTTTTTCACTATATATATATATATATATATATATAACACAAACAAACACATTTGAATTCATGTTACTGAAAAAAATATATATATAGGAAATAGATATATATATATAATACAGTTAGGTCTGTACAGATAGCTTTTCCCCTATTAATAAAACATAAAGACAACTTTTTGTATTTGCTCAGGCTCTCTAACGTTGCATTTTGTGGAAAATCTCTAAAGGGACAAATACTTTTCCGTTTGTATAAATAAAGGAGCTTTTACCTGCTAAAGTCTGAATGAAATGCACCATGTCACCTCTACAGCACGATTCGCTCTCACACGAAGCCTGGGACACGAAAGCTTTTATTCTCTCCAAAAGCTCCAATATTGTCATTTTGTTGGATGCACCAAAGTAACGCAGGAGAAAAACAAAATTCCGAAAGCTTCCCAGAAGAAGCCTAAAAATGGACTAATGTTCATTTTATGCCTCTCCAACCACCCATCTGTCTTAATGGAGGTCCTGTATGTCCTGAAAGCTGCTGCCGAACCAAAAGCCTGCTGGAGAATATGGGGAATTTATGATTATTTTTATCTCCAACAGACATTTGCTTTGGGGATGGTGGAGGGGTAGAAAAGCTGCAGAGTGTAGTGATTCATCTGCAAAACTTTAACCTTCAATGTGATCCACAGCACAGGAGTAGATAAGCTACTCTGTGAAAAGTAGAAATCTGTTGTTTTGTATAATTATTTTGTTTGTTTTTATTGCCTGATTGTTACAGATAAAGTCTGGTCTTATAAGTAATAGCCATCAATCTGGACTTGCAATGAGTTCATAAAGTCATAAAACAGTTCTGGGGGTGCTTCTGCATACCTCTAAAGGGCAGATATTTTTTTTTAACAACACAAAAAACACATTTGAATTTATGTTACTCAAAGGATTTTGAAAACGCTCCATTTTTACTAAAACATATTGGTCGTGAATGTGCAGTTGCTCTTTAGAGCCTTCTGGTAGAGAAAAACACAAAAATGTGTCCCTGCTTCCAGAGACCGTTGTGGGAGGCCCTCAGAGCCAGCAGAGGGCAGCTGAACGCAAACAGTTTGAGCTTCTTCTGCACGACATGGAGCACCAACATGTGCTTCGCATCAATGCATTCGGTACTTGGCATTTAGTCTTATTATTAAATGCACTTGCAGAGTTCCATAAATAAACCACAGGTTTTGTTTTGAAGAAACGTGTTTAGTAATAATAAAAGCTACCAATTTTTGTGTGTGTATATATTTGAGTTGATGTTGCTCTCAAGAGAAAATCCCAACATTTTTGGGGGGATGTTAGTCCTCTATCATGACACTTTTGACTGCCCTTCTTTTTACGCATACAGAGCAATTAAATCTCAAAATTTATTTATTTTTTTTTGGCTTATGTTTTTGATGCGTGGTTCCATATGAGTGGCCCCCATTTGCCCACTATTTTCAAAACTTCAGTTTTGTGCTATAATGCTGATGATGTTTTTTTTCCTTGAAGGAGGACGTTTTCCTCCTTCAAAATAAGAGCTGTACTTAAACGTTTTGTTTAGCTGTTTGTATTTCTACCTAAATTACTTGAATTTTAAGTAAAGATTGTTGTGTACTCACAAGACAAAAATAGCTACATTTTAATGGCGGACGTTCCATAGGGGGCGCCCGTTCCTGATGTGAAGGGGCCGAAAACGCATCGAAACGTGACTTAAAACATCGCGTTAGCTTGTTTTGCTTAATAGTGTGTGCCTAAATGTAATCTGGATTATTTGGATACCATTTCCACAGACAGGGGAAAATATTTATCCAATCAATGTATCTAAATTTAATGTCTTTGTGGCGCTCGGAGTCTTGCCCCTGCCTTGAGAGATTTTGGGTTGCTATGGTGATAAAGTTCATAATGGCGACGACGGGAAGCCGAAGCCTAGACTGAATTCTCCACCTTGATTGACAATAAAGAAGATTTTACAGATATTCTGCAGAGGTAAGCGACACCCTCTGTTGCTCGGCGTGTTTTATTATTGTTAGCCTCCATACTGCTCTGCTTGCTTTTTTGTTTTTCAGCCGCTATCATTTGGTCTTTGTTGTGGTTTATATGTGGCTCTGGCTAGCATGATGCTAATGCTGCTTTGGATAAATATTAATGAAAATGTTAATAATGACGCTTCTATTTCCCTTTTGGAGGCTGGTGGAAAGATGTGCCAACAGAGTTTATTTTCCAAATCCAAAATAATGGTTTAAATGAACGGTGTGTGTGTGAAGAAAAAAAAAAACCAAAACAAAAACAAAACAAAACAAAACAAAAAAACAGCAGTCTAGTTTCATACTGTTGCAGTCGCTTCTTTGTGAAAGGACAGGATGTCACAGTGTAACATTTTTCTCAGGCCGGCTCGTGAGAAGTTGGTAACAAGCGCGAGATTTCTCTCTCTCTTTCTGACGGAGTGACGCAGTTTTTATTCAAACGTTGCTTGTTGAACACAGTGATGAGCTCTAGATGTGGAAAAGTATTGAATATTGACTTCCTGTCGTCTTCACCAAACTCCAAGAATAGACTCCTCCTCCTCCCTCCTTGAGTTGTCCTGGGAAACACTAACAACTGCTGGAAAGCCGTCCCCGCTCGCCAGGGAGGACACACACGGGGAGGAAAAGTTACACTGTGGTTCTTCTGATTCCTGTTGCTACTAACCCAGGACGTTTCTGTCCCAGCTCCGAGCTTTGACTGCGGGGGCCTGTATCGGGAGGATTATTATGCGTTTAAAGGCTGCACCCTCTTCACACTGACTGAGCTTCAGCTGCCAGAGGTAAGAGAGAGCAGCAAGTTTCCCTGCTTAGCTCGCTGCGTTGAACCTGGTGGGAATGGAGCCCGGGTTTGTTGTCGCTTTTGTTCGTTTCGCCGGCGTTTTTACGCTGGGAGAAAAAGTTGGTGAATGGCCGCGGCGGCGCTGGGCTTTAACTTGTTGCTCGGTAGCCATGACATCCCCGCTCTGCTCCGCTGCGGCCTGCGAGGGATCCTCTCACGTTTCTGTGAGCCTAAAGACGTCGCCTTTACAAGTCTGAAATAACACCATGCAAATGAGAGTTAAAACTAGTTGAATTGTCTCATATTGTACGCTATGTTAAAGTAACTGAACCGAGCTAAGTGTGCGAGGAATCGCTCTGTCTAACGGTATTAAACACATGTTTGTACAACTATGGATGGATGTAATGATGCTCATGAGAACTACGGTTTACTTTGGAATAATTGCAATAACTTTTTATGCTGATTAAACCTTTATTGGATGAAACACACTAAGATAATCGATCATAATGCAATCGATAGGAAGCAGGCATACTGTGGCTTCTGGGATATTTTCATAATTTAATCACAAATTTCCGTATGCTTGATTGGGACATCAAATACAGATGTGTCAGGTCTGGACTTTGACTGGACCATTTTGGTTTATAAATGTGTGTGTGTGTGTGTGTGTGTATATATATATATATATATATATATATATAATCCAAATCATTTAATTGTAGCACTAGGTTTGAGTTTAGGCTCTTTTACCCTGTTAAAAGGTGGACCTCCACCTCATTCTTAAGTCTTGCTAAGAGGTGTTTTACACACCTACCCATCCATTTCCCTGTTGGTGGAAATAAAAAGGAAAGAAAAACATCCCCACAGCATGATGCTGTCTCTACTGTGTTCCAGTACAGTAGATTTTCATTTCTTCTTTCCAGTCTTCCATAAAGGTCACATTTGCTGAGTTCCTGATCAATAATCGTTCTGTTAATATAATATGCAGGGCCTTATACAGGTGCTTGAAAACCTTGAAGATGCTTGAATTTTAGTTAGAAAGCAAAGTCTTTGATTTCTATATAAAGTGCTTGATATTCAAGCCACACTATTTTGTAATAAAGTGAAATCTGACATTTGGTTAAAAAAACTCAACTTGGAAAATGTTTACAGTTGAAACCAGATATTTTAATACACCTGATAAAGATAAATTTGTAGTCTTAGTTGATTTGTGACTTAATATTTCTTGTTTTAGACCAGTTAGAATTTCCAAAGCTATTTCTATTCGCCAAATGCCAGAAAAACTTGGTAAGAACAATTTTCTTTTTGCTTTTGAAAAACTATTATTCCTAATGGCTCAATGACTTATTGATACAGTTGTAATAAAAGTTGGCGTTAAAGTTATGACATTTTTTTTTTTGTTGTTGTTGTTAAATTAGTGTTTTGTTCTCTCTGAGCTGTGAGTCACCACTTCTCTGACAGTTGAAGATGCTGTTTGTTCACTGATGTTAATCACGCCTCAAATCAGATGACTTCTTTCAATTGTTCTAGATTTGCTTCAGGAGTGTTGCTGTAATCCTGGTCAGACTTTTATTTGCTAAAACAAAACAAAAAAAAGTAGCATTTCCAATCAAGTTTACCCATCTCCAGCTCCTTGTGTTGATCCTTCATATAAAATCCATATAGGAATATGTTAATGTTAATTATTCTAGTGGCTCCAGTTGCATCTGAAGGTTTCCAAAGCCCAACTGCAAGCAAGGACTTCACTTGGATCTAATTCATGCTTGTGAACTGCTCTGCACACATGTGGAAGGGGAAAAACAGAGCCCCTTCTGATTCATTTACACCCGCTTGACCTCATCCACTTAAACACGTTCAAAGGGACCGGGGACATTAACATGGCCGCCCTCCGGTTCCCCTTGAGTTTGCCCTGAAGTTTGCGGCGCAAGCCTCATCTTCCTCACCGTCCACGGTGACTTAACTTGGACTTTGTCCCACTCTGCCTGAGCCAGAGTGCAAACCACTGCTGTGAGGCCCATCTGCTGCCTTCTCAAGAAGAGACTGAAAGTTCCCTCGCTGACCTGATCCACGCTGATGCTAAAATTCCTTTTTGAGTGATTATGAGCATACTTTTTATTGCTACATTGAGAGGTGGAAAAAACCCCTGTATTTTAGGTAGTTTTTTTTTTTTTTTTTTGTAGAATCTGGCAAGACATTTCATGCAACAATACTAGCTTATATATCTGAATCTAAATCCATGATTG
Organism: Poeciliopsis retropinna; assembly: GCA_010277075.1. Taxonomy (NCBI): domain Eukaryota; kingdom Metazoa; phylum Chordata; class Actinopteri; order Cyprinodontiformes; family Poeciliidae; genus Poeciliopsis; species Poeciliopsis retropinna. Next base: position 871,809 of record VMRM01000030.1, on the reverse strand, counting down.
TAGGTTAGCTATTTACGGTTCTCATACTAATAAAAGTATACTCATACTCATACACAAGGCTACAGTTTAGAGGAATGCAATAGAGCTATGACTTCATCCGGAAATGTCTTACAGCATGGGTGCGTCACATTCATGGCATAATTTCACTTCTTCTGATAGCTACATTTTAACCTGACTGTGTCAGAGGAAAGTCAGTTTGTGTGTGTGGGGGTGTGTGTATTCCAGTCTGGTGGAGACTCCTTAAACAGACATAGGTTTTTGGTATCCTGGTCTTAAGGACTGAAGCAGCCAAGGGGTCAAGGATGTTCAGAGTATATTATTGGAGCTTCATGTGATAGAACAATATAAAATAGCACATCATTCAGAAGGGGAAGAAGATCAGTGATGCATTGGATTTATTATTATTATTTTTTATTTTACAATTGACTTAGAATACTGCTAAATAATATCCAGCTGACCTTCAGAAGTCAGAAGATGATAAATGTAGCAATTATTTTGTAGTTATCATTTATTGCGATAAATTTTATATTTTCTCCACCGGTTGTTCAATGAGATCAATAAATATCACAAAATTTGAAAATATGATTAAATGCACTTTCTGTGTGCAGTTTAGTGATTTAAATCAGATTTTTTTATGTGACTGGTGTCCAAAAGAAGCCTATAAGAAATGGGGATGCAGGTTTTCCCTCAGTGCATTAAAATCCTGGCGGGCCACCTAGCTTTACCTATACCCCCACCAGGATAAACATTGGTTGTTTACTTTATTTTTTGTGGCTTTTTTAAGACTTGTATAGTTTGTGTTTAGGTATTGTTAATAATGCCTTCCAACAAGACATAATTACCAGTGATATTTTCAAATCTTCTGTCCAAATTCTCCAAATTTAGCAACTTTTCCAATAAAACCTAGTTAAGGTGGAAGTACTGAATCCATTTTGACTGGATGAGCTGCTCATCAACTGGAGACATCAACAGTTTTTTTTTTTTTAATTTATCAACATTTTTTTATCACAACATCCTCTGATATTATCACACATTTTATGCTGTCCTTATGTCTTATAGTCCTAATCAGGGGATACAACAATATTCGTTTGGACCTCCTTAAAAAAAAAAACTGTAGTTAAACTATGTATCACAACAGCAGCAAACATGTGACACAAAGGCGCTGTGGTCTGATGAAAACAACATGGAACTCTTTGGTCTACAATTAAAACACTGTGTGGTAGGAAACAAACGCCACGCTTCAACCTGAACACTTTACCCTCAGCATGAAACATGGCGGTGGACGCATCAGGGTGTGGGGATTATGTTCTCCAGGTGTAGGGCAGCTGGGCAGCTGGTCAGAGTTGATTGGAAGATGGGTGCTGCAACAGAAACAGGACTTCTGAAAGAAAGCCAGCTGGAGCTGGAGAGAAAAAAGTTTTAAAAATGGTTCAAAGTCTACATCCAATATGTTTGAACCTGAGCTGATTAGTGCAAAAGAATAGATACAATTCCAATCTCTAGAGAGTCTAGATGGAGACTTGAGACTTGCAGCTGAATCTGCAGTAAAAGGTGATTCTACATCAGCTTGTGTTAATGTCATAAAACTCCAACAAAGTCCACAGAAGTTTGTGTTTGCAGATTTACAAAAATCAAAAAAAGGTTAAGGTGTTACATTCATACCTTTTGCAAAGCTCTGTATGTATGGAGAACAAAGGATCAAACTTAAAAGCTAAACCTCTTTCTTGTGGCATTCTTCTTCAGTCCTAAAGACGTTCAAACAGTTTTAAATCCCTCATCTAAAAATAAGATATCGCTGCCTCCTGTAATTTTAGCTGGTGCCTTTAACTATTACCATTGTGTCAGAGAGTGGGTGCAACACAATGGGTTTTGCTCTGGCGTTCTGACACAGTGGTGTCCTTGCTGCATCCGAGTGGCTCAGCTTGTTTTCCGTTTAACCAAATGTGCATTAGCCTGATCTTTATGTCCCTCCCAGCAGAAACCCAGGCTCACCCATGAGGCCGCCCCCCCAAAAGAGAGAAATATGTATTTATCTCTGGCGCTAAACACAAAATGAAAGAGGAGATGGCCTCCCATTTTAAGGACTGTAAATTTCCATGAGGATTCCGCTGGCTCCAAGCTGAACCCAGCCAATTTCTCATCTTCACAAACCCCCTAATTTAATGATGATGGAGGATGCGCGGCGTGTCGGCCTTATAATTACACTGTATTTACCATAGGATGGAAGCTTCCAGGTACTCGTTCATCAATTGAGCCGTCACCCACCCCGGCAAACAGAGAAGGCAAGCCGTGAGACAGAGCCCCTGCTGATGTTCACAATAAAGCCTTGACTTAGTTTTTGTTAAGCCTGGAATTGCCGGAATCCTCTTGGCCCCGTCAAACAACAGCCGAGCGTATTGTTTCTGAAACGGCGACCGCCGCTGCCGTAGCTCGAGCGGCGTTTTTCTATCATCCCGGAAATTGTCCTGTTGGCTTTGTTGTTGGTTTTTCTTTTGCTTGTGGTAATTTTTCCAGGCTTTCCACTAAGATTGTCATTTTTTTTTTTGGGTCCCCTGACGTATTTGTAGCTCGCTGACATTGATATATGCATGGAAATTAGGCATAGGACGATTCTTGCTGTCAAGGCTTTAAGACGTTACGGTTTCAAAAATTCTTCAAGTTTTCCGTCATATCATCACTACGGCTTAAAGTCTTCTTAAGGAGATGCCAAAGAAAATGCTGTGCATGACTGGACTTTTCTCCAATTTTAGGCAGTGTAGAGTACCTCTGCTTCAAGAAATGCACATTTGACCGGTTAGAAAAGTTTGTTTTTGCATAAAACACAGATGATAATGTTGTGGAGCTAATGGAGTTCACTCTTATAAATAAAAAGATAAGAGTGACATAATTCAAACTAAAAAACAGCTTATCTGTCACTGTAAGAAGGAGACTGCAGGCTAACAGATTTTACTCCCATAAATGCCTACAACAGGCTTATAATTTCATAGTTTTAATGTATACAAAAAGTTTTGGTGACATTGTGATGAAAGAACGGAAGAAAAAAAAAGGTTTACTGTTATCCATATTGCCATCGCAACATTCGACAATAGTTTCTCAGTTACACATATGGCCGATATTGTGCAACGTCATTCCTGCTGTTCTCCTTTCTGCCTCAAGCTAAGCTGTTAAACCTCCGCTAAGAGCGTAAGCTTTACAATTTGTAGAAACGTAAATGTTTTACAATGCCAATGTGTGCAATGTTGATGTTGGAAAGCACTCATGAGTCATGTTCAGGCTGTGATGAAGTCTCTCAGCAGTATCTACACCGGATAGTAGCGCCCAAGATGCTAAAGGTCACACAGGAAGAGCGGAGGGAGGAGGCTGTGTTTTTTTATCTGAACCAATACTGTCATCACAACATTTACTAAGGATTTCCCTATTGTTTGATTGTAAGCCCTAATCACTAGGGTGTTTCCTCCAGGTGGATTTGTACAAATCCTATTTTATGTAATTATTGTAGCTTTTACACAATATAAATACAAACTCCAAACATTAGAAAAGGGGTGAAGATTTTATTTTTATGGGCTAACATGCTTAAAACTCACTTGTTTACTTTTTTTTTTTTTAACATGAACTACTTGTGCTATGCTATCATTTTTTGACTTCTCTGACCCAGTAGAATTAATTTTAGTGTTTCAACAAAGTTTAAGAATATATTTCACCCTGTGGGCTTTATTTGTTGCAGGTTAAAACCATTTTGAATACAAGCTAGTAGGGAGAGAAAAAGCTTTTGTTTCAAAATACATTTTTTTAAAACTTTTATTTACAGAAACCACTTTCTATTTTACAAGTGGGGAAATTAGACTGAATGTGGCTCGGCAGAGGAATTTTTACCCAAGTCCCCTTAAATAAGCTATTTAATTTGAGCTTAAGTTTCTTTCCCGATTCTGCGTTCGCGTTATGCTGTCAAGAGTGAACATTTGGTGCCAGAAAAGTCACGTAAGACACTTGTATGCTTTACTATTCTTCATTAGCGATATCTTTACAAGCAGGTGGAGCCACATTCCCAGCACAGCAGTTTTTATCTGGATTTAGTGGCCGTTTTATCTCCCATCGTCCTGGTTATAAACGCAGGATTTAATCAGCCAACTCTGGGAAATGAGTTCCTTGTATGTCAACCTATTAACCTGCAATCATAACGAGCTACGATTGTGTCATTTTATGAGTTTATCTGTTGTTAAATAACACAAACAAGAGAATGCAGAAAAGGCAATAGTTTGTTTTGTGCGATTTGGCTGGATCAAGATGGAGCCTGCAGATGTAGAAGAAGCTAGCTGAGCCTGTTTTGCATAGTTTCCAAAAAACTGACATGAAGCAGTTCCAGCTAAATAACATGACTCTTTTGAATTACTACAGAGATATATTTGGAATATTTTCACTGCCTCACTTGTCATCAATAGATACTATCTCACTCTGGCGTCAGAAAGCAGACTCGGTCGGAGAAAATAAAAATAAACGGCAGTAGTTTATCTTGCAGTGCATGGAAGGCACTATTTTCTTTACTGCTGCCTTGTGGTTAGTTTATCTACAATCGTTCTTCTATTAATTAGAGTCATAAAAATGCTCATAAGGGCCTTAGTGACACAAATAAATTGACAGGCAAGGCAGCTATTAATCAGCATCTTTGGTATTTATGGATGCAATATTGGGTTGGTGTCTGTTCTAATAACGGGAAAGAAATCAACAAATAAACGTGACTGCTGCACAAGAGGACTAAACAGTTGGATAATGGCAACAGTGCATAAAGAAATCGTGAGAAAATCTTTAAAAAGAATTTTTGCTTTAAAAGTGAAACGTTAACAGTTGGAGAGTTCTTGAATTTCCCTTTATTTTTTTAAATGGTTTCCTTTTTAAGAGGTGCTACAAATGGTTTTAAATCTGCAGTTCAGTCTAAACACTGATTATTACAGGAAGATAAAGTTTTTTTAGTAGGTCCATGATAATTTTACATTTTAATTTGACTTGCATGGATTTTTTTTCCTGAGATGACCAAGGAAAAATGACTATAGTTTGTCAAAAAAGTAAAAAAAAAAAACAAACTTGAAAGTGACAATGTAGAGCTGATATACATCATGTATCATATCAAATTGTGGGAAAATTCAGTGCACTCTTAAATTAGAAGGCAGAATGAAGGAAGATTTACATGACCCATAATGCAACACCTCTTACTAAAAGTGTAGATCCTCCTTTGCTCCAGGCAAAGACCTGACCTGTGCCCCGTAAGCCCCACCCCGTCCCTCTGACATCAGGGCTTTGATGAGCCTCCTGTGTGCGTTAGCACAAAGCCATATTTAGCTCAGTGGAATCATTGTGGCGAGAGCTTGCATGTCTGCCGAGGATACCTGCCCAGCATAAACACACCTGTTCTCTGATGGGCTTAAAATGAGTTTCGTGTGCACCTGAAGGAGCCTGCTCACAGCCAACCTCGTCACCCAGGTTGTTGGTAAGGTCTCTTATCGACGCCCACTCTCACGGTTTTAGTTAACCAAGGCCAACGCGCTTTAAACCATGAAAGTCGTAGGCCATGATTTCGGCCTCGCTTCTCAGGGAAGTTGCAGATTGCTTTGATTTTGTTTTGATGCTTATCCTTAAGGTGCGGTTTTCACCATCACCTAGCAATGTCTGCGTGAGTCATTACACGCATGATTTTATTTTTAACTTTTGGCTTCTCCTTATGGAAAGTAGCACGTTACAAGGTACATCCTTTTTTGATAGCCATTTCCTTTTTCTTTTTTTTTAATTAAAAAAAAAAATCATCCTCATGTTGTACACAAAACAATGTGCTTTAGAAGAGCTGCAATATGAAACCAGATGGGAAAATCCAGGTCCCAAAACAAACCGCTTTGGTGTTAGTTTCAAATGACACCGAGCTCATGTTGTTTTCTTGCAGGATTACAGAGGGCTATCTGTCATGGGGCTGTTAGGAATTGTTGTGGAATTGACCCGAAAGAGGTCAAGAGTTTATCCTGGGGTAAACATGCATATTTCAAGGCAACTCGGAGTGTCTGACTGACAAAGCATGCCTCTTCTTTTGGCTGCTGCATACTTCTTCTCTATGTACTCCTTTAGCCTTGCATAGTTGCTTTCTTTTAATAAATCTACCTTCTATATGTATTGCAGTTTCCCTTGTGCACTGCATCCCCAATTATCTTCTTCATGTCTTTGTGTTATATATGTTCATACAGGAGGGTTAGTATGAGCAGTGATTGACCTTAAAATTTTGTTTTCTTCATGTTGAACACCTGGTTAAAACTTATCTTCTTTTGTTCAACTGTTTGGTTGTCTGGTTTTATGATGATTCCCAACATTTGTTTCACCTTTCATACTGCAGCCTTCCTTTTGATAGAGACATACATGATGTTTGAGTAACCTTTAATCAGAGGTTGAACTATGAGACCCTCTGCAGGTTTTCTTTTAGTTTTACGTACCATCTGGTGCAGTGTGGTGTTCTATGATTGCTAAGCTGCTCCTTTAAATGTCAGAGGAAGCGGAGGAGGTGATTGCATAAAAACTGGGGCAGAGAGTTGATCAAGGACCAAGCCCCGATTACAGGCCGGCCCCCCTGGTGTGCCTCACAGAAAGATAATGCTATCTAGGCCCACAGGTATTTGGTTTCAGCAGAGAGGGTAATAACTGTCACCAAACACTGAAGAGACCTTTCATCCCCGGGACTTGTGTTGTCAGCCAGCGTTTGTGTGCAGTTTCTGCACAGAGGCCTCTTTTGTGTTCCGGGCCGGGTCGTGTCACTGCCACGGCCTCGTATCTGTCCAGAGAGACAATAGGCAGGTTTGATTAAATCAAACATCCGTGACTATCTCAATGGTGGTCAACACGGTGCGGCCACGTTACCGCTGTTGGTGTTGCCGAGGAAGTGACGCGGTTCTTTAGCTCTGTGCCCTGGAGGAGCAGGACTGTTAGTGACGCAAGGCCTCTATACAAAGCAGGTGCACTTTGGGTTCTGGTTCCCCTTTTTCTCTGCTTTTTGAGTCTCACTCAAACATCATGTACGTCTCTATCAAAAGGAAGGCTGCAGTATGAAAGGTGAAACAAATGTTGGGAATCATCATAAAACCAGACAACCAAACAGTTGAACAAAAGAAGATAAGTTTTAATAATACAACAGAGATAGAAATTAATCAAAGTGTACATACGCTACATCTCAATGTATCTTGTCTGAATAACCTTATTTAAATACTACCATTTTTTCTTAACCACACTGGAGTCTGATTTTTATGTATTCATCTTTGAGTGAAAAAGCAACTTTAATGCTTTATTAGTAGTTTATAGTGTGGAGCACAGTTTGGTAAAATCTCTATATTTCAACACCTTCTGCTTAACCTGTGTTGAAGTCATTTCCAGTTTCAGCCACTGGGTCTCATCTGGTCCTTGAGGCATCTCAGGCTCAAGAGAAAACCCTAAAAATTAATGGGAAATTAAGGCTCACAATGAGGAATGCCAAATAGAGCTAGGATTCATCCATTAAAATGGAATTAGAATAAAACTTATTTTTCAGTTCTCACACAACTGAAAAGGTCAAAACTTTTTCTTTTTTTTTAAAGGTTTCAATGGCTCTAGTGGCCTTCATTTGATAGTTAATCGACAGGAAAGTGGGCAATGAGAGAAGGGGAAGACATGCGGCAAAGGTCGCCAGGCTGGGAATCGAACCTGTGACAGCATTGGTGGGGACCAAGGCCTCCACACGTGGGCTGTGCTCAACCCCTGTGCCACCACAGCACACCAAAGAGGTCAAAACGTTAGAGGAAACCAACCCATATAATCACAACAAGTTTTGTTTTGCTGAGGAAGATTCATTTGTATGTGCTTATTAAAACCAAAAAAAAAAAGTTACATATTATCACAAATTAACAGGCCTTAACACCTGCTGTTCAGAGTGAATCATTTTGGAAGATAGACAGACACATCTTCGTTGCTTTGTATTTAACCCTTTTTTAATTTTTTCAAAGAAGCTTAGTGTTACTTCAGGAGTGAAAAACAGCATATGAAATGGTGCTTTGCTAGTTTTTTTTGTCTACAACAGTAAAATCAACTTCAGAGGTTCTCACTGTCCTTCTAGTGGCGCTAATAGCTGCTCTCACACAGCGCCGAGCAAATATGTAATTATTGTATGGATTATATCTTTAAACACCCTTCACAAATTTCATTACATGTAGTTATTATGATTACTGTAATTATTATGATTTTTTTTCTGAGCCTGTCTTGTTTTTCTGAGCCCTACATGCAGTGTGTGATCTGTGTGGACGGAACCCTTTCACTTGAATATCAGCAATCAGTGTTTGCATTAATAATATTTGCTTAAAACTTGAATTGTAAATTGTTTTCTTAAGAATCTGTTACTTATAGTTTTGAGCAACTTTTTAAATTCAGTTGACTGAACAATCCCTGGTGTTACCAGCTGCCTACACAAATCATATTTACAGTTTATTACGAAATGGATTTTAGGAATAATTATTAACCTCAACAACAATCACAGTCTCTTGAAGAGGAAAAACGATGGTCTGTTTTAACTTATGACTTGCTGAATTGTTTAGATTCTCTCCATTAAGTACAACTATGCAGTTAGAGATTACCCTGAGCTTGGCCCCAGTGTGCACTGTTTGACATTGAGCTCATGCGCTAATTTCAACCTTCTCTGCTTTCTTTACAAGATACAAGCGAGGTACCCTGGCCTCGCTGTGGCACTCTTGAAGGCTTTAGTTTCAAAGATAATGTATTCATTCTGGCAACGGCCAGCCGGCCTACAGCGCATTCTTCCTGACTGATGCATGCGTCTAGTGTTTTAGAAGCCTTGTGCGATGACTCAGACAGCATTCATGTCTGGAATGAAACTCTTGTTTAGGCTCAGATGGCAAACAGCATGGATCCACTTAGCCTTAAAAACAGTTACTTTCTCTCCGGACCTTGTTTCGACAGCAATTTGTACAAGTAAATCTCTGCTAAATAACCATGTAACACTTGCAGAAGCAGTAAATATCGCAAAAGATATCTGCAAATATAATCCTTTGGAGGATAAAATACAGTTGGAGGGAATGTTTTCTCTTTAGTACTCTTACGGCTCATTTTGTTTGAAGCCCAAAGCAGGTTTTCCAGCAGTGACACAAATGGTTCTGTGGTATACTAGAAAACTGTTCAAATGTTTAGTTTTAGATTTTTATAAGCAGATTTTTTATATGCATCAAAAGGATATGAAGACTGACAGTGTTTGCAAGCAGTAAACGGTATAAGGTATCACCACTGTTATCTCAGGATGAGCATGTGCAAAATCACAATCCCACAGGACGGCTTTCATGCATTGTTTGATAGGGTACTTTATTTGAAGCGTGATGCATTCTGATAATGTAGCCGACCAGTTGGATAGCGTTTGACTTTTGACCTTTAGTTTCTACACATTATATAAAAAGTAGTGAGTTAGATATTAAATTACATTGGGAGTTATGATGATGGGAAAACAAGGTGAGGGAAGCAGTAGTTGCTCTCTGAGGATATTTTGACCCCACAATTGGTTGTGTTGAACTGTGTTCTGGCACCACTTGGCGACTTTGACTCAAAGATGGTGTCGTCTTGCTATCGGGGGTTGTTGGTTTGATTCCAGCTTAATTATGACTAATCTACATTGTCCAAATCTTTTGCCATTGCAGTTTCCCAACAGTTTTTTTGTGATGTGTAGCATCTTGGCCACCAAAAATATACATACTGTGTGCATTACGGTGGTAGGAAACATCCACATACCTAAATATATTATTGGCATGCAGAGTGGAATGCATGCCACTTGAAAAATGTCTAACCAAATATTGTATCCAATCAGTCCTTCGAGATGAAAACCTTTTGGTTTTTATTGCTTCTGGTTGACTATAGAAATATTTTCTAAGGCAACAGTTTTCATAAATGTTGGCCTTGTAGGTAAATATTGATGCATGGTTGGTATGTAATCAACAGTGGTAATTTTATACCACTCTTTTTTCCCTCGAAGAGTCAAGTAAAGAATGCCCAAGACGGCAAAGGTGCAAGTTGACAACCAAATTGTTGCCTCGTCATGGTAGAAGGAGCAATTCATATCTGCAAGCTCAACTTACTGTCATTGTGGTTAACTGAAGGCATTACCATTGAGTAAATGATACTGCTAGATAACTGGAACTCCTAAAAGGCTGGAAGTGTACTCTTCATGGAGGGCAAAACCAAATGCAGCGAATTTGAATTTATTTTTGCATGGCCAATAGCAAGTTTGCAATAGTATTTAATGACTGAAAACAGTTTTTGATAGTATTTAATGACTGAAAACATTTTTTGAATAACCAAATATACCTCAGTATTGTATTAGCATCCCACCCGAATAAATAGACCTTTTAAACATCCACTCTCTTTTTCCCCTCTAGTTTTCCTGTCATATAAATCTGGGGACTTAAAAACAAAGCCTGGGCTTTAAAAATAAAAAAAAATCTTGTTTGACAGAACAAGGTCTCCAGGCTAGGATGTCCTTACCTAGTTAATATTGGAGGGCTAACACCTGCACAGGTGGAGGACAAAGTCTGATCTACCCTTTTGCGAAGAACTAAGCGAGGTCCTTGCGGTCCCGGTGTTGGATGACACCTTGGATCTATTTTTGGGTCCCCAGCCCCCTTTACTCGTCTTCTGCATTTGTGTTTTAGCAGCACGACTATATTCACCAAGCTTCATGAACTGGCAGCCACAGGTAACTGTTGTCCCAATAACACGGATCTTGCATTGACATTCCTCAAGTTAATTAATGGCCTGTGGGAGGCATTTGACCTAGAAAGACCGCAGCAAGAAGCTCTGTGGCTATTAAACACTTAAGTGAAGTTTCACATTGCTTGTTGTGCTCGTCAAGCTATTTTTCTTCTGAAGGATCTGTGACGACTTAGGCGTGCTGCTTTCTTAGAATTTTCTTCAGTGACTGACTGAAGGTGACTTACTTGTGGCAGTTTTTTGGGATCTTTCAATCATCAAATGTTTCTTCTAGCAACCCTTTCAAGAACTGGTTGGGGAGTTATTATTAATTACCAAGCTGTGAGCACCTGTTGGGTTGACATAATAGTTGCTGCTTTTTACTGAAAATTCAGTCTGTGGTTGGGAACATAGTTTTTGATAGTGATGATGAAACTTTTTAAAGAAATCCAACACAATAGTTTAGGACTGTGGTGTAGGTTTGCTGTGGGACCTGCACAGTTGGCTTTTAAATGTCAAACCATAATTCCTTTATTCCCAAAAACAGTTTGCAGTCAGACTGCTCCAGTCTTCAGTGGTCCCCTAACAACTGATGGGACTTTACTAGGACTTTGTCCGTCTGGTATTTGTTCTAAAAACAATAAAGCTGTGTAATTTGAATATGTTAACAGGTCTGTCAGAGGAATGAAAACATGAGCTGTTTGTGGAGGTATCATTTTCTGTATGGTGAAGTTTCAGTCATTCACTGTTTATTAATACTTCCATGGCGTTGTTGGTCGTTTAAATTTTTCTTCTAAATAGCTTTCAGCAGGTTTGCATTTCAAGGATTTGAGGGCAAATTAATTTGCTGGTTTGCCTGATCTCTTACTAAGCAAATGCCTGTTTTTATTTGTACTGAAATTTGGAAAACTAATATTGGTAAATATTTGCTGAGTAGTTTTTCATTTCAAAATTGTAAAACTTCTATTAGAAGGTCTGTTTTTGAATTTGTTTATATTACTGATGTCACAGCATTGCATTTTTGCTTACTAGTCTTTCTTATTTCTCAGTATGTTATTAGCTATTGGTAAAAATCGGTTATCTGTATTTGTTTTTAAAAAAAAAGTTAGTGTGACTTATTATTATTATCTAATTAATTCCTCAAAACCCCTAAATACCAAGATAAAAAATAAAGATACAGATATTGGACCATGCAATGGTTCCTTTGTGGGTACAAAATACAAGTATGTCAGGATGAAACTAAGACAAATGACAAACTGAGCTGTTTTCTTGCTTGGTAAGCCTGTTTCTTTGAGTAACTAAGACACAATGTTTCCTTAAAATAATTGTTTCCTCTTTTGTATTTTTTTCCTAGTGGCTTTCTGTTTCCAGATTTGAGGAACGGTCCAGTTTAGGACAACTTTGAAAATATTGTGCCACTGGCAGTTTATCCTCTTTGCTAATGACAATCAAGATATGGGCCATTTTTTTCTTAGCCGACACACACAAACCTCGCAGGTAGTTAAAGACTGAAGGAAGCAGAAGCGCCACAGCAATGGCAGTCGTTGGTTTTCTTCTAGCAATAGTACATTTGGTGAACATTTGGAAGACAGTGAACAAAACTGCTCTGTGTGTTGATTAATGTTTTCAGGTACATTGATGGTTAAGTATTTTTGCAGATTTTTCTGAGGAACTTGACTAAAATTATTTGCAAAAAACCTTTTAGAGAGCACATCTCAAATATTGTAAAGAAAATGCAGCCTGAAAATGCTATGGTCATTGACAGGATATTGACTGGCGTTTGCAGAGCAGCCAATCCAGTGGTGTTATTGATTTTGAAGGGCGCTGATTGACTGGACCCGCAACAGTGGAAATAAGGAAGACTAAAGCAGTTGTGAAAATGTTTCACTACCAATTTTTGTTTTGAAGAACAATTTTGTTTAGAGAGACTTCACATTTACTTTTATTTGTTGTTTCTGTTTTTCTGTTTATTTTGATATTTAAAATGTCTTCCAGTTCCAGTGTTAAATGTTCACTAGAAGTTAAGGTTTATCTTTGTTAATGTGTTTCTGTGATATTATGCCATTACCATTATAATACTTGAAAATGACCTGAAAACACCATTATCGCTAAACGCAATAACTTCTGGGACAAATTGTTGTTAGGCAAACTTTATTGTGACAGGCGTAATAATTATAAAATGTGATAAACAGATTTATTTCAGAAGGACGGGAGAGAATGACGTTATTTTATATACACTTCTCAAAAAAATAAAGGGAACACTCAAATAACACATCCTAGATGGACAGTTTGATTTCACAGAAGTTTGATTTACTTGGAGTTATATTGTGTTGTTTAAGTGTTCCCTTTATTTTTTTGAGCAGTATATTTCGAGTAACTTGAAATAAATCAAATTGTTTGCTTCAAGGCTTAGATCTCTTGAAAATATAGCAAACACATTGAACATGGAGTTCAGTTTTCTAGGTAAGACTGTTTTGAAACAGCCTATGAGAGTTAGCAAGTCTATCGGCCAAAAATAATTAGACCCAATTAATTAACCAGCTAAGACGAACCTTTCAGTTACAGCTGACAGTGTTGAGTTTAAAGAGAGTGATTACCTATATGAACCCTATTGTCTGTCTTCTTGCCATATGTTTTTGTAGCATATTCCCATTAAAAGACAAAAAAATGGCTTTTCAAGAGCTACATATTCACATGACAAGACTAATGTCAAATATTAGCCAATACACAGCCGCAGGGCGTTTTGTCCATGTGGCTGCACTAGAGAATCCTCAGCTGATTATTAAGGAGGGTCAGGAGACAGTCCGATTAATGACTTGTGAAGCTAATCCTATTCATTGTCCCATTCATGCTGAAGTCACATGGCTGTAATGGTTTATTTTGATAGCCCAGTGAACTGTGAAAGACATGGCGAGTCTATATTACAGCTCAACCAAAATCCCTTTTTTCCCCTTTTGATTTATTGACCCATTTGTCACATCCAAGCACTTGATTGTGGCTGTGTCTTTGCAGCTTTTTGTCTTTCTTTGCAGCTTTTTGTCTTTCTTTCCTTTTTCTTGGTTTGCATCAGAGGAAGAAAACTGTGTCATAGTGGCAGTTTGTGCCATAACGGAGACTTGTAAGAAGCTTGGCTGAAAGCTGGCGGCACCCAGTGTTTTAGATGGAGTTAATGGCTTGTGTAATCTCTCTAAGCAGGTGTTGGGTAGCCGTAGGGGGAGTTTAGGGGATATTATTTCTCAAGGTTCTTCTATTACCAAAGAATGACTTTGGATTTAAAAAAGTGTTTTTTTTTCTCCCCTACATTTCTTTTTTCCCGCCTTTCTGAGGAACCAGCATTACTGAGATAAAGAGGCAAGTTTAATAGAATGCTATGGCATACTTTTTCTTTTTTTTTTTTTTAAACCAATTGTTATGCATTTCATACACACATACACGCAAAAGAAATTCAAAAGCGGCTAAGTCTGGGACATAAAATTGTTGTATTCTTTGTTTCTTGTGGTTACAACAGAAAATGCCAGTTGAAGGAAGGACTGGTTTCAGAGGTTTCCTTTTCAGTTTCAAAAGATATTATCTTACAAGCAGACTGTAACTTGACTTCAAAGTCCAGGTATTAGCCACAGCATGCAGCATATCTTGTAGCAGCCAATTGTCTTGAACTTGCTCACCCTTTCCGCATTCAGGCCAAACGTTCTGCAGTTTCCTACAACAGGAATCGAATTTTAAGATGGCCAACATGTGCATTGCTATTTTAGAAGTCCCCTGTGTTTTCTTCTTGAACGATTGTTGCTCAAGAGGAACTGTTGGGCCGGATGAACCGTTCTGCATGGCGGAAGAAAATATGTCCGTGGCACGAGACGAGCAGATACTCAACAAGCACTTTCACATTTTGTTAACACATAATCATAATTGGTGACTCGTTGTCCTTCCACTGAAAGAAGTTGTTGTGGACGTCAGATCACCGAATTAGGCCGCCCCATTCTGTTGCCTGTTTTAGCTCATTGCTGTAATTGGGTGGGATTTATTCTGGACTTAATTTCAGCTCTGAAGATTAAGAACCAGAAGTAATACCAAGAGTGTAGGTAGAGGTTACGGGTAGAGGTTGGGTTAGCAACCCTGATACTTCTAGGTATGAATGAGTGTTGGTGAAAGCAACACAACTAAAATGCAGATATTTTGTTTCGTCTTGTGATGACATTATCAGGTAGTTGACTCAAACCTTAGTTAGCTTTTCTGATTAGCGACAATTGCCTGAGTTTTCTGTTCGCTTGTCTTGGCACAGCTAGCATTGTGCCAACAACTGTTATACGCATAAGATTGTAGTTGTGTAGAAGTGTGTATCATGTGGGACCTAGAGTTGGAAAATGACACGTAACAACCTAATTTTATTTTTAAATATTACTCAATGGATTGTGTTATGTAAGGGCTATGAAATTATGTTTCAGCTTTATATCGTGTCTAATATTTTCAAGTGTCTATAAAAATCAAGTCCTCGTTTCCTTGCTAATGTAAAAAGAAACAAACTGATCTTTGCCAAAAAAGGGCAAAGAATGCAAGTGCTGCTGAACAATTCACATTTGTTAACCTTAGCAGCTGTACAAGCAAAAAGGTTTCGTATAGCTTGTGGTACACTTTTTAAAAGTGAATATAGTAGAAATCTAAAAACAATGAAAGCAAGCAACTACATGTAAGAAGTATCTGTAAAATAGGCATTCACTGATATTTTAAAACAAAGTGATAAGCACAGCTAGCGCAGTTTACATTTCAAAAACAGTAGTTATCTGTTTTTACCTTGGGTATGTAGATTCTTAGTTCAACTCTGAGATTGCCAAGATCTTTCATTCCTCATGGAAAGAGCAACTTTTTTGCACTTTGTTCAATCTTACTGTTGTTTCGTTAAAGTTTTCCTATCTCTCTCATTCTTTCGCAGCCTGAGTGATTCCACAGATATCTATCAGCGCTTTGAAGACAATGCAGGATTTATTTGAATGTCTTATTTCTCTCTGTATTATCTGACTTCTTTTTTTTTTTTTTTTTTTAAACACCCCGCTGATCTTGAAAATGACTGAGTTTTGTTGTCAGTTTGACCCTTTGTACTGCTTTGTATGTTGTGTTCACTGAGCTTAAGGGGGAAAAAATTAACTTTTGAGTGTCCAACAAGACTGGTTGACTTCCAAAGCTGACTGAGTTGAAAATCATCCAAATGTGGTCATGAGCCTTTTTTTTTCCCCTTCTTTTTGAGTCCCTTTAAGGAAGCAGGGATGCGAGGCATTTCTTGTAGTGCACATTTAATAGATTTAGTCAAATGTCTGTACAAAATCTACACATTCCTAACACACAGGGTTGTTAACTTAACAGACTTGTTTTACCTACGTCATTTAAACAGACATATTAAAAATACACCCAACATCTTTTGATGGACACCTCACCTTCAAAGGAATGGAGATTTCAATTTACATGCACTTGCTATTTCGACCAATGAGAACTCTGGAAATGAATGTCACTCTGACAGTAGACGCTCTGTGTGAACTGTAAATGACGGGCTCAAAAGTGTTTAATCAGCGGAGTGTTTGCACATGCGTGACTTTGAGTGTGCATCCACGAAAGCCCAGGTGAAAGTCCTGCAGCAGAGAAGTATCAGAAATGTTTCCATGGGTGGTGTAGAGAGGCACTGTTGGAGATCGCTGGAGGCATCTGCATATTGCATCCATTTATTTGTGGTGGTGGTGTATATTTTGAACAAGGCTTTCAGGGTGTTGCTTGACAGTCTTTGAATGCTCAACCTACCCTTCTTTAATCATCGATTTGCAGAGGTTTCTCATGAATATTTTTGTTTCTGTGCTCAAACTTCTACTGTTTGAAGCCGAAACACTCAGAAACAGTGTTTCTGAGTGTTTCGGTCTCAGAAAGCTGGAGGTCAGATGAGAAAAAAAATTAAATAAATTTTTCAGAAATTTTTAATTGTAATTTATTATCAAATTTTAAGTTTTAGTTTTAAAATCCAAAAATATAACTGAGATCAACTTATTGAAATATTATATGCCTTCCTATGCCTCTGATTGCTAAATTTATCCAGGTGCTTTGCTTATCAAGCTAGCACAGAAAGCGGAAAACGGAAAAGTTTCTGTAAAGAAATAAGCAGAAGGAACCGTCTAGCAGCCCTGCTGTGGAGGATGCGGTTCAAAAAAAGAAAAATCCCCTAAGAACTCACACCCAACTAAAATCAGAAGGTAGGAGGAGACATTTATGCTAACCTAATGTAATCATTACAGAATAGAGCATAAAAGTGAGAAAAAACATTCTAGAAGTTTTGTTTCTTTACACATTTTCTAGCATGTTGTGTTGCTTTTCAAACTGGGTCCCTCAGAGGCTAATGCTGTTCAGGGGTCAAGGCTTCGAAAAGTATGGGAACCCCTAGTTCAGTTCAAGTGAGGCATTTCAGTTGCAATTACAAGGGAGCCGTTGGAAACAAAACAAAAAGAAATGTAAATGCTCCAGCTTGGACTTTCTCAGATGGCTGGACATTTTTGGTACTTCAGACTGACTGGGAAGTTTTAGCTCAGCAGTCACACCCAAGAGGAAGTTGGGGAACTCTGGGTTAGCTGTGGAATGGTGTAATACATCCGGACAAACCAGTGGAGGGGCAATTACATCTACACACAATGTAGCAAAGCTGAGTCAATTTCCTTTGATCGTAAATGGTCACCCATCTGAAGGTTGCTTGTTTTTAAATGGTCCTAAACTCACAATGTTTGTTGATTAAGTGTGTTGAACTGTAGTTGGTTATTTTGTACCTTTGGACTCTCTGCAATAATGTCAACTAAAATGTGGCAGCTAACTTTTCTCTTTCATACGTTTCCGTATAGATTGATCAGAGAAAATGTTCCACTTGTTCTGTAAAAATACACAGGACCTTGCAGCTTATTGGAACTAGACAATCTGAATTTATCTGCTTTTCCTCTTGTCTTATCAATGATTCCTAGTAAAATAGTAAAAAATCATTTCATTTTTTCAAATTCATTATATGCATAAAATCTAAGATCTCCAACCATTTTTGGTCTATAAATTTGATGAACAGTTTAATACAAGTGCTGTTAAATAAAACAATTCTGATAATTAGTTAAAATATAACAATGGTAAAAAATAAAAAAATCAGTGAGATTTTAGGGATGCACAGATTTTCTTCAGTTTGGGAGATTGGCAGTCTGCCGATATTTGCTTGTCAAACCGATGTAATCCACTGATCTTAAATAGTTTACGCTTTTCCAACAAAAAAAAATCCACTTTTGCAGAATTACCCTTCACTGCTAGTGAAATTTCTTTCTACCCTCAAAAATGTTCCGGCAGTGTTGACCCATAATAACGTAGACGAAGGTAAAGTAAAAGCGTCTATCGTGGTCACTAGAACTCTAAAAATGGCAATTAGTGGCTCCCTTTGGGTCTGGGTACTAAAAAGGCAATGATTTGACTTAACAGGGAGTGGGCAATTTTAAAAGAAATAAAAAAATGGTTGCGTAAAATTAATTTTCATTGTTTTCTGCTTGTATTCAAACCAATTTGCACTTTTGTACAATAGAAAGTGAAGCTTTTTTTAGTTTTACTTGCAGAAACTCGTAATTCAAAACCAAATCGAGATGATCATCAAAACCGTTCAGTAGAAAAGGAAATATTGTAATAACTCTGACGGATTCCCAGTTTTTGATGCTCCTGCAGATTTCCCCCCACCTGTCTGAAATCCCAGGTGTCACGGGAGTCTTTCTTCTCCCATAACAACTGTGAAAAAGCGGCAGTCACACCGACAGCCTGAGCTGCCTGAGCTGGTGCGAATGTGTGGAGAATGTAAAACAGGACGGGAGGCGATAAAGGACACAGCAGCCATCGTCAGGTGAACAAATGTTATCGGCTCCATCCTCGCCGGTGAATACTGTGAATGTGGCAATGCATCTTGTAAATATTTGCCCTATTGTGCTGCAAGCTGCATCACACCGTGGCCTCGAAGATGCCGTCAAAGTAAAATAACGAGGATGTGAGAGCCAGCAGATGACAAGGGGATAGAAATGTAAAAAAGCACAAAGAGCCGGCGGACATGATTTGAGTCTTATAAGTGAGTGCTGTGTGTGTCGTGAGGGAGCTGGTCCCTGGCCCGGTGCACTTAAGGCAAGAGGATTAGCCTCCAGAGTATTATTAGAGCTGCTGATTATCCCCTTACCTGATCCGCCTAATTCGAGCTCAGGCCTGTACATTTAGCAGAAAATTGGAAAAATGTTTGGACTGGGCTGCAGAAAGTGAATTGTGTTGTGCTCTGCTGACTCTGGAGCTCTCTCTCGTTCTTTCTCTCTCTCTCTCTGCTGAACTCATTAGGTCCTGGCCTTTTGTCGCCGCCTCCCCCGCTGTGTGGTTGATGTGATTAATGCACCGCTAACCACCGGGGCCAGAAGCAAGGACTTGTTTTAGTGCCAGGGAACGGCAAACAAAAGAAAATTGTCTCCGCAAATAACAGAGGAGAACACGGGGGCTCGGAGCTGAACAGATCCTTGACTCTTCGGCGAACGTGAGCTCGAGCCAAGCTCTGTTCTGGAGGGTTCAGCAGAAAGGTTTCCAACCCATTTGTCTTCCAAGTATATAGCTGTTACACCTCTTGTTTTTTAAAGCAATTATACACCCACTACCTCTGACCTTGTGTCCAGAAGCTGGCTTTAGGGCCTCACTTTTCCAGACTCGGGAGTAGAGGAGTCAAACATGTTCTGTGTAATTCTGCCAAGTGATCCCGGGACCGCGTGAGCCCTTCTAGAAGAGGCAAACTAGTGTTTTTGTTGCTTTGCTATCCTTTGCTTGCTGATAAACCAGTTGGCGATTGGAAGAGGCAGGTTTGTCCAAACAAACAAACCAACACAGGTAGGGAACTGGCAGCTTCATTCGAAGGGTGTGAGAGAGTGTGGGCGAGCGAGTTTTGTTCTATTGACCCCTGTGATGAAAGTGGGGGATTTCCAGGTGCAACTTAACTGTTCACACTACTCTTATTTTTGCACGTTCTCAAAATTACTGTTCATTTAAAGTAAGATCTATTTATATTCCTGCTTATTTATTTCCTGTATATTTACCAATACTATATTTTTTTCTGCGATGTCACTACACTACTGATGTCGCCTCCCTGCTTCAGTGAAATGCCCCTATAATCACGCGCTGCATCACTGTCACAAGGCCAAATAAATGCCACAAGGCCAACGCCCTCCTGAAACACAAACAGCAACAAGATGAAAATGAACATCGGGCCAAGTTTCACTTATCGGACCCATACTGATATGTTAAAAAAATTGCCCGATACCGATGTTGATGATGTGCTCACCTAGTTACAGCAAGTATTACAGTGACGTAGTCAGGGGAGGATCATGGAAAAATGATAAATTAATTTATATTGCTATTTTCACCCTGTGGTTTGTACTATAAAGTACCTATTTTTCATTTAGCTTAATCAGTTCTGATTATATTTTCTTCAAAATCACTGATTTTTCCCATTCAAATGCCCGTAAGTAAAGCAGGTGAGGCAGCAGTGAGCTGAGCCTCACCTGGGATTGATCAACCTCTCTAATTGCACTGGCTGCCATTCTATGGGAGCATGTTCCTCCTGTCTGTACGTCGCCAACAAAATGGCTAAAAAACATTTAATATATGAACTGATTTTCCATAATTTAGGTTATGTATATAATGTTCAGTGTTTTTTGTTGTGTGTAACTTGTTTCGTGCTGAGCAACGATCAGAAACGACAGAAAACAGATTGGCGGTGAGCTAGGCAGTTATCTTGCCTCATGGCAGGGGGCGCTCATGATCCCAGGCACTGTGACTCCATAACTGCAGAGTAAGAGACAGTAACAGCGAGCTAGCCATGGAGCTAGCCATACAGTAAAGTGCAGCGATATATTTATAGTTTTCTCCTCTTACCACAGCAGTCACTTATGAATAATCGAAAAATAAACACTAAGCCTAAAACCATAGTACTGCAACAGACTGAATGTTCTGCTCTTTGTGTGGGAAATATTTCACTGTTTTCTGTGGCGTTGTTGTCAGTTGCAACCAGTCTGCGTGTAGCTGCGCTGATACAGAGAGCAAGAAAGACGTGGTTTTGAGTTGTATTTTAACGGTTTTCCCCTTTGCTACATATTATAACTTTGATTGAGTTAACAGAATTATTCTACGGCGGCAGCACGGCTATGGATGACATGTAGAAGAATTGTCTTTTTGCCCGCCAGCGTTGTCCACATGCGCAGAATTTCCTCATGTAAACAATAACATGCCGGGGTGTGTGTATATATATATATATATATATATATATATATATATATATATATATATATATATATATTTGTAAATAGGGTTATGATTAAATCAGTGCCTCAACGGCTACAAACCTCACCACACGTCACTGCTTCATATGTATTATTATTGATATAACAACAACAGTAGTTCTAAATTTTCTTCCAAATACCTTGATTTCTAGATATTTATTATCGGGCGGAATCTATTAATCAGATTAATTGTAGTGAATCAGTTATTATTCAGCTAACCGAACAATCGATTAATCGCTAACTGGAGTATACATTTGCTGAAAGAACAACGTACACGGAGCAGGAATGTAGCTGTTAAAAAATCCTCCTATTAATCATCGTTTGCTAACCATTTATTAACCAGTTGATTAAAACCAAAAAATGAACAGCAGAAGATGCACCCATGGCTACACATGATCAGGTGTTCACTAAAAGAATGCTGTTATTGCATTTTAAGCAATAAAATTTTCCTTTTCTTACTTAAAAAAGGAATATATAGTATTGTTTTATATATGTTTTTATTACACTTCTGAAATTGGACCAGAGTCCAAATTACGTTGCTGGTTTGATACTAAAGTTCCTTGAATCTTTGAATCCTTCATTACAATATTTTATTGTTCTTCTAATATTGTATAAAAAGGCTTTAATAATAATAATAACAATAGATATAATAAATGATTAGTAAAATAATCATTAGTTGCATCCATAGTTTACTATAGTAATTGTATTGTTTTGACACATTTTTTTATCTTTAACGTATTTTCTTCCATTAGTTAAGTAGTAGTGTGTGTTTTTCTGGTCTCAATCTCTGTTAAACCTGTGTGACGCATTCTGCTCCACGTTTGGCTGTAATTATAAAGATTGATTGAAGGTTCTTCCACCAAACCTGTGACAAAATGCGCTGTATCACTGCAGCATATTATAGCTGCCTGCTTTTTATAATTTGATCTGCCTTTACTTCTATGTGACTCCCTGACAGATAATTATTCTCTTGCATTAATCCCACATCTGCATTTGCTCCTGCGGATTTTACTCATTCAACGTCAAACATTAGTTGTTGTCATGGTATTTCAGACGAATTTTAATTCGTTGAAATACGTGGGCTATGTCTGATACCTTGACGTCTTGAGACGAGAAGTTACTGGAGTGTGGGTTTGCGATCTGATAAAAATGGGATTAGCAGAGCTGTCTGCTGAATTATGTGCGGCATCGCATCACGTTAAAAGCGCGGCGTTCTCTGCAGCTCACAATATTTGATGCAAATGATACAAAGTTGATCATCTCTGGTTATTAGTTCTTAAACTACTTTGTAGATTCTTGGATGCTGTGTTTTAACTTTCACTGTAGGATAAAAAAAAAAATCCTTTTTTTAAATGTATTTTATTTTATTTGTTTTATTTTTTTACTTGCATGGACAAGGGTCCATGCAAGACAAGGGTCCATGCAAGTACCTCTTGCATGGTTGATCTTTATCTAAAATCTATTTATTAAGCTTTTTCTGTTGATTAGAAGCGCCAAACTAATCCAGCGATTAGTTGGAAAGTTCCAACTAATCACTTGGAACTGATTAGTGGGACAGTTCCAAAGATATAAAATTTTTATAGATTTTGAACTACAAGCCGTGATTTAGACACTTAATGTGTGATATAAAATGATCAACTCAACCCATTTTCCATTTCCTGTTTTATAAAAATTATACAAAGACAAAACTGGTTTCACTTGTCTGGAGACAAGAAGATCAAGCTAGAAGATCAAGCAACACTTGGCAGGGGAGCGCCAGCTGTCACTCGGCAAAGAAATTACTGTAACTTTTTGGTCAGCAATGACTAAACTAAAACATTTTGTGGTTGATAGATTGTAGATGGAGTTTTAACTCACAAAGATAAATGATTTTTTTTGTGGCATTAGTTTCAAGCAGTTACAGTTTATGACCAACTTTTCGAACTGTAAGCTGCGCTCCCTGTGTTTGTGTTCTAGAGTGTGTGGGATAAGGCAGGAGCAACTCTGCTGTACTGCCTTCAGCTTCCCTGTTTTCTGCTGAAAACCTTCTTCTCCCTTTTGGTCTGAAAAGAAAACTCCCTTCAAATAACTTCTTCTCTTCTGTTTCCTCTCTTGATGACTCATTGATAGCAAAAAAATCATTTAACTTGAGTCGCAGTGACTCATCATCGACGATGAAGCGTTGTCATGGGGACATGCTGGGAATTAACCATGGTGCATTCGCTGATTGCAAAGTGATTTTCTTGTTCTCTCAAAGCTGAACTTGTAGGATGAGAATGAGTAATTGTAATTGTCAGAGAGGAGGCTTTCTTTGTCCAACTGTTTACATCAACAAGATTTCCAAGGTGCCAAAATGATCATCTCATGTTTACAACCCCTTTTTGTGCCCTTCTGAAGAATTTCCATTGTTTTTGAAGCAGAACGCGGAGACAATGGCAAGCATCCCACAACCGCTAACCCGTAATTTGTTCTTCTCTTTTCAGTGTCCAGGGACATGAAACTCAATCCACAGCAAGCTCCTTTGTATGTAAGTATCACTAATCACAATGGCTCTTGTGTGTATTTGATGCAGTTTCTCCAGTGCGCTTCCTCCTCTCACACAAACAAACACTGTTGTTTACATATTTAAGTCCGTTCACTTTTCTGGCCCGTGTGGCTGCTGCTCTGTGTCAATGGGGACGCCTGTCAGGTCAGCGCAGCGTAAACTTTAACCGGCTCCGTCTGTGATTAATTTTGGATTCTCCAACAATTAAATCTTCAAAAAGAGAAAGTTTGATTAATCGATACAATTGATTTGTTGCTCAGCCCTACCTGCAGGTTACAGTTTTAATTTCTATTTTTTATGCACCTTTTTTTTTTTTTTTGATGCAGAAACTGCTCTGTTTCCATGAAATAAGAAACGCAATTAAAACTACACCGGAATATGTTTTTTCACTAAAAAACGCCTATGGAAACTTGTTTTCTGCCACTCTGATTAAAAACATATCATTATAATGAGATAACATTTTAACTTATATTAACACAGCTATCTTATTATAATGAAGTTACTATCTCATTTTAATTAAATATGTATTTTATTAAATTTTTTTTTGTCATAGTGGCACAATGGGCTTCCATACACTCCACTTCCTGTCATCTTCTTTTTCGTTTCCCCCAGTAGTAATATCCGGTTGTTTATCCACACGACTCCCACAATGTGAAAAAATGTTTTCGTTGTAGCTTTATGAAAAACACAACTTATTATACAGCCAGAAAACAAAATCATTCTAGAACTAAAAACATTTTAGCAGAAAACATTAGTCTTTTTTCCTGAAATCAGCATACTTCCATTAAGCAATTTAATTAATTAATTATTTAAAAGGGCAACATGACTAAGGCAATGACATGAGAAATATGGAAGACATTTGCTCAGTAACTACATCCAACTACACCGAAGAGTGATGCTGTCAGCAAATCCTGGTTGTCCTGCTTCCATTTGTTGTGTTTACTGTCCAAGCAAATATTGAATTTTTGAGTGTTGTTACTGGTTGGGGTCGATCAAGCTAATAATTTGTCTGGTTTCCTGCTCAGGATGCGTGCCGGTGCCGGCTCTGAATGGGAGGAATTAAAAATTCTCCAACACAATTTGCTCACTTGGACAAAAACTACCTCACTTGTTCAAACAGAACGTGTCCCAAACCCCGCGGATGCTCTAATACCCACTTAAAGCCGGCTTCATTCTGCTAATTACTCTTTGGTTACACATTTGCTGCCTTTACTCGTCATACATTAAGTGTTTCAGTTTGATCTCCTTACAAATTGCTCCAAAATATATGCAGTTGCTCTTGTGGCTCCTGAATATGTTGATACAAAATTAATGAAGTGAGTGCGTGTGTGAGAGCAGTAGGGATATTTCTGAGTTGGTGCTTTTGTGGTTCCACTGCTCTCCTAATCACTAGGCAGGGAGAGGAGGTACACACACGAAGCAGATATAGGATATGGAAGAGAGAGAGTGTGTGTGTATTTAAAGAGTTGACTTGCTAACTCATTTACCAGACAGATAATGTTATCTGTGATTTACAATCTGACTCTTCACTGAAACCTGGCAGGTGGTTAGACCTCATTAGGCCTCAGGTTTTAGGAACTGCTTCAGTCTGTCAGTGCTTTAAAACACAAACTAAATGTGTTTAATCATCTAAGTCGAAGGAAAATGGTTATATTGTTACAGTGCCCTTCAAAAATATTCATACTCTTTGGTACGCAATAGCCACAGATTTCAGTCGGTATTATTTGACTTTAATGTAATAAGCCGACAGATATTGGCAAGTAGATGGAAAATAATTTTTTTTTGGACATATTAAAATTGGGTGTGCACTGAGTACAGTTTTGACCAATACCAATTTTTCTACATGAAAAGACACTCTATATATATATATATATAAGTTAAAGGAGTACATTACTGCAAGGTGATTCATACTGAATTTTGTAGTGAATGCAAATTTGCTGCATTAACAGAAGATCCAATACGTGATTAAAGACATGAAGACTGCTATCATAATATACTTATACTGGGTCCTAAACTTTTGCTCTTGCATTTCAAGTTTCAAAATTGTTTTCAAGAATACAACTTTGAACCAAACAGGTGTTTTAACCTGTGTGGTTAAAAGACAACCGAACAGGTTTGGTTGTTTGGATAGGATCGTAGGATAAACGTTCTACTCTGTTCAATGGTATTTTACAGAGCTGCATCTGAACACGCCACACCATTTCTGGAGCAGGGTTGTTGTAACCAATGAGATCAAACTAGAGCTGCTTGACTGTGTTTTACATCACCATGTTTGGTAAAAATCAGATGTAGCATACCATCACAAACATCACCAATAACAACTGTTAAACACAGTGTTGGAGGGATGATGCTTTTAGCTCGATTAGCCTGGTCACCTGACTCTGTAGCATAAATCAGTGGGGAGCCATTTTCCTGTGAGCTAAAGCTTGGAACAACCTGAATGCTCTGCTGTACCTGCAAACTATGAGGTGAAGATAAACATGTAGGGCTGTAACGATTCCAGGACCTCGATTATTAAAATTTCTTGAGGCAAATTATGTGCTTTGAAGCTTTGCTAAATTATGTATTATTATTTAGTGCCATGTGTTCTGGCTGGATGATTGTTTATGTTTATAATTTAAGTCGTTGTATATTACATTGTATTATTTCATATCGTCATTTAAATTGACCTGTTTCTGTGTGTGAGGATGGTGTCTTAAGATCCGGTTGCGCACACGGACACAAGGCTATAAGATGAGTGAGCAAAGTGAGAGTTCGTCTATTAATTTTACTGAAAACGAATACATAAACAAAAAATTATTCTTAGGGCTGACATTGAAACATTTTGTGCAAAGCTGCGTCTTATTAAGCATTCCCACTGACACGTTGACTGTTGTTATTCCAACATCATCATCTGGCGTCACTGAATACAGGGTTTTACTACGATGTGTTGCTTATTTAAAATTAACCTTTTGCTCACCTGGACAAACAGCAGCTGGAAGTCGGGGAAATGGCTCAGCTCATACATGCGTACTCAGAAGCGGTGAGAGAGGAGAGGCTGAGGTTTGTAACCTCCAGC
This sequence comes from Poeciliopsis retropinna, assembly GCA_010277075.1. NCBI lineage: Eukaryota > Metazoa > Chordata > Actinopteri > Cyprinodontiformes > Poeciliidae > Poeciliopsis > Poeciliopsis retropinna. The sequence goes on along the minus strand of VMRM01000030.1, from coordinate 845,147 downwards.
TGTGCTTTTCATGTCGCTAAAGAGCTGCTTGCTTCTTGTTGAAACTTTATGATTAGCAGTTCAATACCTCAGCAGGTCACTTAGCTCTCTGCTGGTTTGAAGTATTTAACGTGGCAATGCAGGCGTCCATTTACACAGAGGGGCGCGCTTTACTTGGCTTTTAAACACATATTTTCTTTCTGTCGTTTAAGTCGAGCAAATAAGTCATTTCAATGTGTTTTTGCACAGATTTTAGCCTCCAGCCAGTATAGTTCCTGTGTGTATGTGTGTGTGTGTCTGCTCTTTTGCATGTTTTGCAAACATGGCTGTGTGTGGAGCTCTGTTTCCTGCCGTCTCCAGCAGATGTTTCACATCTCTCGTCTCTTCGCCTGCTGCCAACACGTTCGCCTCCAAAAAGGGACTCTCAGCGATCTTATTCAGCTGACTTTCTTCCCAGCTTTCACTTCTGTTTTCTCTCAGCACCAGCCTCTATCTCGGCTCTCGTTACCCAATATTGGTACATATATAGATATTTTTTATGAATGTTTATTCATTGAATCGGCTTTCAGGTGTTCTCATGTCAGAGAAGATTCCTCCATGTTGCGTCGTTTGTCATGGGGTCGAGGGGTGATTTAGGGAAAACGCGAGAGTTCGTCTAATTGCCCGCCAAATTGCCGCAAGAAGCCTGCGCTGCTATCGCTGTGGAGTGTAATGGGTCGGCTTTCTGTCTGAAGTGATCCAGAGGAAGAGGGAAAATCATTTCTCCTTTTGCTTCTCCTTTGTTCGTGGCTGAAAATTTGGAACTTATTTCACACCGATGTATTTTCATTTTCCCATGAAGCACAAAACTGCCAAAATCACTGAGGTGTCAATTCACTCCCGACGCGGCAAACCCTGATTTTCAGTCGGAGCTGAGGATAAGAGATGAGTTTTTAATAGAGAGGATGTCATGGCTGCTGGCTTCCGCCGGGCCCGCGACTCATTTACTGCACTTCCTCATGTCTCCTTGTTAAAGCTGATACGCTCGGCGCCCCGCTAAACACGCCACGAGTCGACTTCCTCACTTCTGGCTCTCTGAAGGTTCGTCCAGGCTGCATCTCTCTGTCCGTGGCCTCTGGGGCGACTTTGAACACGTCTCCTCCACTCTCAAACCATTAAAACTGCATTTCTGGCTTTGCCAAACAGAGAGGCCTCCTGATCCCAAGGCTGCTGGTTAGCCTCTCTGCTGCTTTCCAGACTGGAAGAAACATCGCCCTGAAGGAGAGGAAGGCAGCACCTTTGACCCTCTGCTCAGCTCAGACATTGGGTGAAAAAGCTTCAGCGTCGCTCACAGTAAATGGGGGAGACGTTCTCCATTCTGTTGACCCCACTGGGGAAAAAAAAAAAAGTTCAATTGAACAATATCCCTATTTTCTGTCCCATCTCCTCCCCCCTTTGGTCTGTCCTCAGATGACACCACATCATTCCACAAATTGTGCAATCTCACTCTGGGCCTTTGTTGCGTTCGAAATAAAGCAGACAGCATTTATGCACAATTACGCTTTTGAATCTTTGTGCTCTGGTAATTCAGCGGTTATCTAGTTCACACAGTTGAACTGAATGTAGCTGAAATTTTGTGCTGTTAAAAAGCTCCAGACACTGAAACAAATGAAGTAACTGACTGTCTCCTGGTGTCCTAAACAGGGTTGCCAGGTCTGAGTTTCCAAACCAAAAACAACGTAAAGCCCTTCCAACTCCAAAGTGAATACAATGATAGCACTATGAATTGTCCTTTGTTATATTCTGAGCAGAACCAGATCCCATTGGGACTGCAACAGACTTGACTGACCACTATGAGACTTGAGTGTTTTTATGGTGATATCTTTTTAAATCTTGAAATTGCCCTGGGACTTCTGCTTTACAACACTGCTACATAGTGACACTTGATTAATCATTGACAATTTTATGTTCAGCAGATTCTAGAGATTTCAAACGAAATTAGCTGGTAAGATGAGTAACAACACAGCATTTTAAATTGTGTGTTTCTGCCACATAATGGCGACTATTTCAAAAGAACTGTCCTCTGAAACCCTTATAAAAATCCGCCAAATGTTGTGAAAAGCAGCCCAAATTTTAACAACCCACCCAAAGCTGTTTTTTTCCCAGACAAACATATTAAAAAACAGCCTATTTGGACGAAAACTTGCCCAATTTGCCAACATTGTTCCTGAATGGCCAACACTTTTGTGGTGTTTTATTGAACTGCTTGTATTTTGTAGTGCTGTCAAATCGATTGAAACATTTTAATGTTTCAATCGATTAAAATGTTAAGCATTTTAATGCTTAATCGCACTCTGGTCCTGTGATTAATCACGATTAATCACTATTAAAAGTGGACTTTTATTATACTGTTTACTATTTATCATAAGTTTCTTATCATGAAAAGATTTTTGATTTATCGCTGTCACAATAAATCACAGTAAAATCAAAGGTAAATCAAAGTTTGAAGTCCCAAAAAAACTGTCCATATTGTCAGGATTGTTATTTTTACTATTTTTCTTCTATTCACTGTTTTATTGCTGTGCCATGCATTGACAGCCTTACAGTTACTTACTGAAAAGAGAGGCTGAAACAATTACTTGGATTACTCACGATTTATTGACCATTGAATTAATTGTCATCTTATTTAGTCATCGATTAATCATTAACTGGCATGTGCAGACTACAAAAAAGAGCATTTACTGAAAAAACAACATATTCAGAGCAGTAATTAAACCAAAACTGTACAAAACATATATATATAATATATATATTGTATCCAAGATAAAAATGCCTTTGTCTCTGAATGTGTTTTAGCCAAAATTTTAGAAGTGAACCTTTTTTTTTTAAAAATCTTCACCCAATTCAGATTTAATGCTAAAGTATTGCAGTTTTGGCAGTAAAATGTTTATTGTCTTATTAAAAAAAGGGCTTTATTTTTATTTGCATCTTTTAATAATGTTTCTAATAATGTATTAAAACCAATAATGTATTAGGAACTTTAGACATCAGAATAATTGATAGATAAATCAATTACTAAAACAATCATTAATTGCAGCCCTACAAAAAAATAATAAATAGGTCTTAATATCACTTTTATTGTTTTCAACAAAATATCACAATGAAACGTCAGGTCCATATCGTCCACCCCTAATCACTGTGCCTGACTTTGTAAGGTTGAAATGCAAAAATGCACATTTTCAAAAAAAAATGTTGAAGAAAATGTTTCATTGTCTCAAACCAAATCTCAGTTTTCCACTTTTTTATATTCTGGAAGGTTTTAAAGAAGTCATTTGGCAAGTCAAAACTAAAACTCTCCTAATAGCTTTGCACGCGTTCCACTATATGAAGACACCATTTTTTAAATTTCTCTTCTTTTTCCTTATGGCCCCGTTTGTCTCAGCAGGGTCGATGTGTTGTCACAGTGCAGCTTTCCGACGAAGAGCTGGCTGCAGATGACCGGGGAGTGGACTACTTCCTGCTGTTCGCCGGCAGCACGCAGAGACATCTAACCAGCACCCTGAGGAGCAGCCATGACACCTTACAGGCGTTATGTCCCGGTGAGCCACCGCCGCAGCCAAGCCTCCACAACCCTGGTTACTCCCAACAGGAAGAGAGAGACAGTAATCCACACATATGCAATCTAACGTCTCTCCTGTTTTCAAAATTTCAATTTTCAATAGATAAAATGGCTGAAATTAGATTAGAGGTGCAAAACTTGAAACTTTATTTGTGCTGCATTGGAAATTATATATACCAGTTAAATTTTCTTCTCAGTTTGTGTCACTATAAACCTTAAAAGTATCTCCTTTGTATTTCACACAAAGTAGCAAGTGATCACTAAGCAGAGAGAAAAATTACACATTGTCGGATGCATTATGCTGTTTATTTATGCACTCTGAGACAATATATAAGATTTCATAACTCTACAAAAACACTAAATCTTAGTGGTTTTTGTTTAGTGGAAATTATTGTAGTACACTTGAATTAAAAGTAACTTAAAGGTAACTCTTCAGAAACATATAAAAGCTTGTTTTAAGTCAATAATTCTTGAATACTGTACTAGTTCCACTGGCAGATTTTTCTCATTTAAAACTGGAAGAACATCTTACTGTGAGTGAAAGAAATTTAATTTTAATTAAGCTAATATTCAAGAATGTATTGTCCGAGCTGCTGTTGGAGTTTACAGCAACAGAAATCTTTCTCTTCCATTTTTTTTAGTCTGACTGATGAATTACATCAGGCTGAGCTTATATTGAGTAAATTCAGTCCGTGTTTGTTGAGCTACTGACTGCAGAGTTGGTAAACAGCTTCAAACGCATCATATAGCAAAGTTCACTGTGCACACAAGCTCTTGTCAAGAATTAGTTTTTTTTTTGTTTTTTTTGAAAGAGTAGCAGGAAATATGATTTCCAGCATATAATAACCAAGGTTAATAATACCAAACGTTGACTACAACTAACCGTCATTTTGCCTTTTGGGATAGTTAATCATTTAGATTTTTAGTGTAGATTAGATCCTTTAGATTGAGTCAATGTGTCCTGTTGAGTGTCCAACTAATACTTTGTTTCTCACTCCTGATTTTTCCTAAAGTCAATGCTTTGGAATATTGAATATTTATCCTGTCTTTATCCTTATAAAAACTAACTTACAAGTAACGTTTTAGAAAATATAGGCGCTTGTTTTAAATAACTAATTCCTTAATATGGCTGAAAAAGTATGAGTTTCATTGCTAGATTATTTCACTTATAACACGGAAAAATGTCTTATTAGTGAAATAATCTTCCAATATAACAAGCAATTTTTTGTCAATATTAAGGAATTATTGACCTCAAGCAAGCTCCCATATCCTGCTGAAAAGTTGCTTCTAAGTTAGTTTAGTCTTATTTCAATGTACTAAGATTTTTGCTGTAGAAAACTTGACAAAAATGACTTGGTAAGGTTTTGTGTTTTGTTCAGTGTAGAGCTGCTTGAAACACATTGGACAGCCAACTAAAAACGACAAACTGTATTAAAAACTGCTATAGTAGTTGGCAAACAACAAAAGATACCATCCCCTTTTGCTGCTTTTCCACGTCTAACAATAAAACGATGCAAGGAGCAGCACAAAGGACACGAGGAAGAGCGCTAGACGAATTTGTTTTCCTCTGCGTCTCCCTTCCTGACAGGTAAAGAATAAAGACAGGACATGATAAACGGCGTTATCTTATTAAGAGCTCAGCTGAATTACAGGCGTCTGTTGGGGGTTGCGGAGAGGTGTTACTTTCTTTTCACAGATCGGCTCCGCTTCGCCGCTTCTTCCATGGGGCCGACATGGACTCCAAAGGGCCAAGCGTGGAGCCGGCCAGCATGCCGCGTTTTCCCAGACGGCTTGAAGAAAAATATATATATAAAAACGGCAGTGCATTCTGTGAATCGCTGTTATTTAAATGCCCTCGAGTAAAGCAATAACACAAACTTGGCTTGCCGTCAGCCGTCTCAGTCTGTAGAGCCACGCAGTGGTAAATCACACACGGGGAATGTTGCCAGTTGAGGCGGTGCTGTAGTTGTTCAAATAATTACAATATTTCAGAAGCAGGAAACCTGTCAGGACTGGATACATTCACAGAGAAAGCTATTTATGAGAGATTTATCACCCTGATCGCCTGTGGACAGTGAGATCATTTAATATCACTAAGAAAGTCGAATAAATCAACAATCAAAACTGAAGAAAATATCTACAACTTGAAGACATTTACGACAACTATCAATATGACCAGATCCAAGGTAGATCACCCTTACAGCAGACGGCAAGATGGCAAACGACCCCCCACCCCATAAAATTCTGAAACATCATCACAGCATCTACAGCAAACAGGTTATTACTGCCGTTGCTGTAACAATGCTTGTCTGTGTCACAAGAGGGGACTTCACAAATGTAACTTTCTACAGAGCAGGGAGAAAATTTTACTAAAACCTCACAGGAAGCCAGACTATCTACCCTCTAAATAGTCTTATTCTCGCTGGAAAATCAGCAAGAATAAGACTCCCAGCTACTTTTTGTTGATATTGTTTTGTTTAATGTCTCAAATAAGGTTTGTTTTTGCCTCTAATCAAATCAATTCCTCTTCCAGATTTGAATAAATAAGATTTAATATTATAGAGGTAAACATAATCAAGTATTCTACCGATTAAACGTTTAATCGTCAGAATTGTCAAATTAAAAAATGGGCACATTTGGCAGATTTTTCATTTAACCACCTAAACCTCTTCTATGCAATATCAGAAGTACATTTAACGATGCAAATAAACAAAATATCAGTTCTTTTTTTATATAAATACATATAAAAAATGTATGTTTTAATGCCTAAATGCAATGAATGCTTGATCATTTGTAGCGAAGGATTCATCTGCAGCTAATAATACTATTTGGCTTTTGACAAGTGCCTCGCATTATCATATGGAGCGCTCAGCCCTTTCTTCTTGACTTAAGCATCAGTATAGTGTAGACTGACCTGCTGATTATTTTGTGGATTAACTGATTAATAATTGAATAGCAAAAGGTGATTAGGAGATTTCTTTTTTTCAACTGAATTTGAACCATAAACATTTTTTCAAAGTTTCTTTTTATCTGCAAAAATATCACAATTAATTTGATTAATCCTTTCAGCTCTAAAACACTGATATGTGAAGATTTCTTTCTAAAGAACCAAATATTTAACGAGATCCCCCAATGTTTCATGTAACTGCAGTGTATTTGCAAAGATCTCTGTTCTCCGTGCTCATTCTGTTGTTGTGATTATCATTCAATGCACTGTTCATTTGCATAAACAGAATGTAACTGATGGCACAGTGCATTGTTAATTTGCTGGAGTCTGACTTGTCAACAAAGGAGATGGAGTTCAATTGGACAAATGTTTCAGTAAGATAAAGATTACTGCTATTTGCTTTTAATTTTTCTGTGAGTTGGAATTATTCCAGCATTGCAAGTCTGAAATAATGAATATGTAGTGAATACGTTTGCTTCTTCTTTTTTTTTTTTTTTAGTTTTCCATTCTGTGCCCAGGTTTCCTCCTCTCAGCCTGGGAACAAGCATGTCAGGTTAATCTGTGACTCTGAGTGTCTTTAGTTTGGCAAATCACATTAACGAGCTAAACGTCGGCCACCGCTGGAACTGCAGAAGTGTTGCCATCAAGGAAATGACTAAAGTGTCCCTGGGAGCCATGCGAGTGTGACAGGGAGGCAGCTCCAAACTGAAGCATAGAGCGTTTAATGAAAATCATCAGAGGATGTCATGAATTCAGCCTCATTCTCCTAATATTTCCACACTTTGTCAACATGTGTTTTGGAGATGAAACTAAGTCAGGGTTGTTGTTACTTTGTCAGGCTGCTGTACTTTTCAGTCAGCATCAACCGTCTGTTCATCACTTCTGCTTTCATGAGACTTCACAACTGCAACGTCTGCAGGCTGCATCAAAACCATCTTCAAAGATTCTCATGGAACGTTAATATCAGGTTTCCTTAAAGTCCTCATTGGCAGAAATGTTAAATATTAGTTCATATTTTTAATGATTCAATAGAACACTCCTCTTCTGGGTAGATCATTAATCCGAACGTAACAACTTAACCAATTTTTAAAGACCAGAATTAGGCGATCACATAGGAATTTATTGAAGAGCCTTTCTAATACACAAAGGGAGAGAATTACACAGTAATACACAGTTAAATGTCCCAAAAGAATTCACATAACTTTTGGTAGCCATTAAACAACTTGGCTGTAATATTAGTTGGAAATGTGGCAAATGGGTTTCCTTTTCAGAAAAAGTAGAAATTATTTAAATTGTTTTTTTTTGTTTTTTTAAAGCTCAGACGTGGCATTGAATTTTAAACATGGTTCGGTAATGCTGAATGAATGTTTCACCCACTGTGTGACATTTGCCCAATAAGTGTCATTTTGTTGGAATACATAACTTTGGATCCACGATTATTTTAGGAATTGATTACTCTGACAATCGATTAATCGGATAAGAAAAATGCCACATTCTGCATATAATTTCATTTAACCGTTTAAGCCTTTTTCTGCAGTACTGGAACGCATTAATAGATGTGAATGTTGAAGGTTTATCAGCTGTATTGACGTTGAGTTAATCGGAAAGAGCTGAGGTCTGTACATTAGTATATTTTTTTAGCTGCAGATGCATTCCTTACTAAAACATATCAACACTTAAAGAATGCTATGATTTCAGGCAATAACATTTTCTCATTTAAAAAAGGAATTGAGTAGTTTGGATGTTGTGATGTATTTGTAATAGTCTATAAAAAAGCCTCAAGTGAAATCCCTCCAGAATGTGTCCTTTTCTATAATAAGATTAATCGATTGATCGTCAGAACAATCAATCGATTAATCGATAATTAAAGTAATTTAGCCCTGGCTAAATTTCATCTTGATAATTTCATCATCATAATTTAAAATAATGTTTATGTATTTTATGTAAAGAGACTGGTGATGATTATGATATAAACAGTCAGAACAGGTTAAAACTGCAGTTTTAATAGATGTAAAAGGTGCTGAAGTGTTGATCTTTTTTTTTATATACAATTCACAGATGAAAATAGCACAGGCTCTCGAAAACATTTTATTTCCAGCTGCAGGAATTATATCGATTGAATGGTGTAAAAAAAACAAAACCAAAACAATTTAGTCCACTCCAGGCTAGTTTTCCCCTCTGATCTCTCTTTGTTTCTCTCTCATTGTATCGTAGCTCACGACTGCTGCGAGGTGGTGTTGGTCACCTTGTGTTCAGCCACCCAGACTCCCTCCAGGGACCCTGAGAACCCAGCGTCCTGCCCGGGGACTGTGGCTCCATTGGCCGAGCATCGATTCAGCTTTGTCCAGGATTTGGCTTTTGACATGGCCCAGTTCTTGGTGAGCCATCATTTCATCTCCCACAGCGATACATCTTGTGCAGCACTTGAGAGCAAGGAAACCAAATAATGCATTTTGTTTTTGTTTGCTGCCTTAATGTCTGACATTAATACTCTATTACTGAATTCTCTTTCTCTCAGTTCAGAGTCTCTTAGAAACGTACAATCGAAGAGAAGGAAATTGATCTTGACTCTGGCGTTCATGCGCTTCTAAATGGAACATTGTTTTCTTTACTTGCTGAACCCGATGTTTTCAATAACACAGCGGCAGCTCCAAATTGCACTCGTGCGGAAGCGACTCCTTGCATTTACATCTTCCATTATTTATCAGCGCCTGGTTAATGCTCTCATGCACGTCCCAAAAACTCTGCTCGCTCTCTTCTGCTAAAAAGTCGACTCATCTCTGTAATCACCTTCCACACAGGTGAGCACAGCGGGCCGGGACCGACGGCCTCGACGGGGCCCTGCTCCTGGATGAGTGTCAGATTCCAGTGCAAGAGTGTGAGCGCCTGGATGAGAACCTGGCACTGGCCCTCCACCACCTCGTGTTGCCTCCGGGATGGAGCCTGCTGGGGAGCAAACATACCAACAGCACCGGTGAGCCTGGAAAACCATTGCATGTAGCGCCTTGCTGAACGATTCCTACTTGGGGGTTTTTGTTTGTTTTTTACAGTTCGTGATGTTGCTACCAAAAACGATAATGAATCACATTAGACTTTTGTGATAAACCAATTTTGTGTATGATTGTTATTAATTAAAGGTGCGTTATTATGTAAAATTGACTTTTTTGAGGTTTACATCATGTCATAACTTCAGTTATGATTTTGAAGTTATGACTTCAAAATCATAACTGGAGCGTTGCCTTGAGCCTTTTAGGCATGTTTGAGAAATCCTTCAATCTCCCATGGCAACCATTCAGCTGTGCAAAACAGCTGGAGGGACAGAAGGTGTACCTCCTCCATTTTTTTTTTTTTAGGTACAGCTCCTTCTAGGAGTTTCCAAGCTCCTTTAGACTAGCCAGTGTCTATTAGAAAACACCTGTTAGAACTGCGCACCTGCTGAGCTCAGTATACGAGCTGCTTCCCAGTGTGGTAAAAATGTTGTTAAAGGGTTAAAAGAGGATCCATGTTGTGGTGACTTCAGAAAGAGCTGATGCATTCAGCAAATGGAAACTTTTTTTCAGACAATCAGGGAAAAAAGTGAATGTATATTTTTATTGGCTGTATGTAAACTTCTGGTAATTACTTTACATTTACTTTCTGTTAGTCTAACTCCAATAGACACATTAAAGTTTGATCTGCTAAAAGGCAAAAAAATTCAAGGGGTATGAATGGTTTTGCAGGGAACTATGATATAGCTACACAGCACAAAACTGTTAAGTTGTTTTTGTTTCTGTGTATTGACTCAGTGTGTGTAATTTGCATTATGATCTGATTGAAGTAATTGCCTTTTACAAAAGAATATCGCTGTTCAATAATAAATTGCTCTCTTACTCACATGCACCATTATCGCAGACGCAGAGTGGAATTAACCATATTTTATGTCACAGCAGCTAGAGCAGTAATGTCCGGGGTAACTGTGGTCTAAACCACTTGTTTGAATTGCCTCAAATACATTTAGAAAAATTATAGCTATTCACTTATAAAACCATTTGTCTGTAACAAAAAACAGGTCATAATCCATTCCATGCAAGACTAAACATACAGGGTTTTGCTGTGTTATAGTTGTAGTCGGGAGAGAAGGCAGCTCAAAGACGATCCCAGCAAATTCTGCTTTGCTCTACTAAAACTAATGTGCCTGGTCTATTTGCAGCCATTAAAAGCAGATGGGAAAAGCGTGACGCCACAAAGATTGCCGTCAGTTGACAAACTGTAACATGGATCACATGACTACATCGGTATGCATTTACTTTTTTCTCGAAGACTGAGTTTGGATTTAATGCATGAGAAGCCGCAGCAGACTTTTCTTTACCAAAAAACGCAAAATGACGAGCGATAAAATGACGAGCGATAACAAGGTGTGGAATTCACCAGAAGGAGTGAGAGCGACGCTGACTAACACTGTTGAGCAAAACCAGTACGTAGAGGCCATGCCTAATAAAATCTCAGCCTTACATAGCTGTCATGCTTCCCGGTAATGCAACTACAAAACAATGGCTCTATAGAGATGATGCACATTAGCAGAATGGTGCTAGATGAAGAGCAAACACTGCCTGGCAAACACAAGATGTACATGGGAATTTGTCCGTTTGTTCCTGATGTCCGGCCTTCATACCAGAAACTGTTGACAGCTTCAAAGCATTGTAGAGATTTATGTACCTGATGTTAATGCTAGTGAGAAGTATCAGCATCATTAACATGAAGGCATGTGCTAATTTGGGGCTTCTAAAGATGCATTTCAAAATTTTTTCAGGGTGAGATGATTCTCTGTCAAACACTTTCAATGCATTAAAGAACTGGATGCGCAAGTAAGATTTTATTGTAAATCTTTTTTCTCATCCACACAGTGTCAAAGAAATTTAAAGAGGCAGTATTGTGTAAATCAACTTTTTTGAGCTATATGTTCTGTTATTATTTTATTCCCTCATCAAAAACATACCCAAAGTATTGCTGTAGTTCTTTAATGCACGTTTGAGAAATCTTTGAATCTCCCATGGTAACCATCAGGGCACCTAAATGCTTGCTCTCACTAAAAACTGCCTTCTGTGCCACTCCTCCTCAGAGCTGCAGTCTCCAGCCGAGCTTCCGTCTCACACATCACCCCTCCCTGTCCCATCCCCTGACAGCTCCTCCAGACTAGCAGCAGCAACAATTGGCAAACATTTGATGGGACTGCTTATAATACAAACTACTTCTCAGTCCATTACTCCAAAGAAGATTTGTAAAATTGATGGAGAAACATTGCTGTAATGACATGGTGAAAGCGGAGTGTCGGAAAAAACAGGAGCTTCTTAAAGTGACAGAGGCCCAATTATAGTCAGTTTTGTTTTAAGTATGCAACATTTTTATGACAACTGAAGGTAACATTTACTGGATTGTGCTACAAATTGTGGCTATAAAATATATAATCATAGCCCTTTAATATCCAGACAAATATCTGAATCTATGCAAGTTGCATAGAAATTCCAGGCTTTTTATAGCTGTCACCAAGATCCTGATTTGATTCTAGCTGGATGTTATTATTTATTTTTTAGTTTTCAATGGGGTTTAGGTCGATGTCATTCCAGAATATGCATGTTTGCAACTTCTTCAAACTTATTCACATTTGTTTGGTGTTAATTTTACAAGCTGACAAAATGGTTCAAATGTGTCTTTGAAAGACCAAATCTAAACTTATCACCAGCTCTGTACCTTAACCTCCATAAAATATCTTTGTTTTGTTGCTATGGAAGTAGCGATAACTACTCAATGTAAAACACCTTGGATTCGGCTCTCGTCCTCATCTTCTCTGGGCAGAGGCAGCAGCAGCTTGGTTTGTGAGAAGTGGCTGTATCAGTGCAAACTAAGACACGGTTTTATCGAAATTAAAGTGGCAATTTTCTCCGGCCGTTGACTCATTTCACTTTAATCAGTTAAAGGAAGCTAAATGAGCTGATGTGGATGATAAACTCTGCGAGGTAATTGCTCTGTGTGAAGCAGCATAAATAGGACTTCTGGGAGTAGTTAGTGTGCTGCCTCTGCCTCTGGCTATTGCAAAGATAATATCTCATGGTTCAGCTCAGATTTGAATGTTGGACCAAGGCAAAAGAACCGGCGAAATACTTCAGCACGACTGAGGAAAACGGGCTGTCAGGACACAGGAAGTTTGTATCGCTGGGATTGAGAGCCTCCGCACTTAAGAAGATTCTATTTGTCGTTGGTGTTCAGTCGGAGAAATAAACGGATGAATTCAGTAATGGGCTTCCTCTCAATTAGATAAGATCCACTTGTTAACGTAATGGACACACGCAGACACACCCTCTCCCCCCTTTTTTGCATCGCAATCAGTTGTCACAGTTTGGACGTGGAAGGCTACTTCCAGCTGCGGTGAATGATGTGTGCTCTAATAGGCTCTGCTGCACAATATGTCACCTCTTCAACGCGAGACGTTCTGCAACGGTGAACTGCAGGGGAGGGGAGAGGAGCGCGGCCCCGCTCTCCCATTTATCAGATTTGTCAGATGATGGATAGCGGAGGAATGTAGGTGGAGGTGACGGTGGTTTATCTCAGTCATCCTTCACGCTGTGGGCCCACAGCAGCCACTGATCTCACACCACCAGCAGCTATTTATTGTTGTCAGTGGATGTTCATCTCACCTGGGAAATCTTGCATGTCATTAAAACGGTTTAACAGTTCCCAGTTTGTCTGAGCGGCCTGCTGCAGTAGGTGTCAAATTATCTTTGGACAGCGACGGTTCACAACAAAAATCGATATCTGTCTGAAGGATCCGCAGTTTCGATCAGCTCAGTGTTGTAGAGTTGATCTTGTATCATTTCATAAAGCAATACGGGGCAGACATGCTTTGTGCTCGTAGGAGAAATATTGTTCCCTCTTTACGAGTTAACACCATCCTTTATGGCTGCAGTTGATTTAATGTGATGTGCTTTTATCAACATACATCAACTTTACATTACCAGAGCACCCATATATAACTTTGTGTTTAAAAAGAAGCAGTGTTATGTGCTTTTCAAGCACAGAGAGCCATTTTATAGCACAATCAAGTAACTCTGTTAACTTCACTTGCTATAAAAATCCTATATATATTAAGTATGAGTTAAAAAAGAATTCACTTCATAATTTAAATGTCTTGAAATTGGGTATTTGTCTCTTAAAAAAACCCTGCTTTTTCTGAAACTCCACTTTCAGGAAGTCATCACAACATCTCCTCTGTTAACCCTTTAGTTGTTTTTACCTATAAACCTATGACTACCTATGACTCTATAAACAAACCCTATGCAAGGTAACCAGCTGAGAGCTTTGTTGTGTTTCTGCCAAGGAGCAGCAAACCTTTATGTTCAGCCTTCAAACTGAACTAATTGCTGAGCTTTCTGGCTTTTTTTTTTCTTTTTTTTCTTTTTTTTTTCTTCCATTCTCTGTGTGAAAATGTCATGGCTTAGGACGGCAGCCATCTTCCAGTAAACCCACCAAATAACCCAGCAGCCAAGCATTTCCTGCCGCAGTTTGGCATCTCGCATTCCAGTCCGGCCCCGGCCCGACCAAGTGGAACGTTACGTTTCAGCAATTAGATTAAAAGTTCATCAGGGCAAGGTGGCTGGGACCGGCCCAGGCTAAATGGACTGTAACCATTCATCTGCAGACGCTACTGATTATATAGAAGTTTCTTGACAATTATTCAGGTGCTGATAAGTTTCCCCCCGTCCCATTTTTTTTTCAGTTCTGGGCCTCCGCTAAGCACTGCAACACGCTTCCTGTTTTTTCCACACAAATAACCACACACGCAGTGCAAAAGAAATTTCATCGCGGTTTGCAGGCCAGAATTCATTTAACTAAGACATTTCTTTAAAAGTCCACAGACTTTTCTTTGTAAAGTTTTTACACAGACGTTGGATCAGCTTCCTTTAGAAGCAGAAATGTTGTTTTTTTTGGGTTTTTTTTTTGTTTTTTTTATCAGCCACACCAGGGAAGATGGACAGATGTTTATTTACACAGACTCGATATGAGCTGGTTTGTGGATCATCTGGCAGTTTGGTCTTTAAAACTGGAGGCAACCTTTCTCAGAACCTGTTGCTTTGGCAGACATGAGGAGGTTTGTGTTTGTGTTTGTGTGTGTGGACATAAATCATTATTGTCTCTGTGGGAATTTAAAGGGCCCCGTCTCAGCAGTTTATGGTTTTATTAGGAGGTCGACGGAGGCGAAGGTCAGATAGCGGGCTAAATTAAAACTGGGAGTCTGGTGCAGTAGAGGTGGATGTGGCTCTCCTCTACTGTGGTGGAACTATGTGAAGCGTCTTTGGTAATTTCAATGTTCTCGTGTGAGACACAGCTTCAGAATGTTTTTCTGCACAAAGGTCATGTTTTTAAAAAAAAATTTTGTTGCATCTTTTGGTTAATTCAGCATAAAGCTGCAGCTTTATCACTCAGTAAATCCGGAAAGTCTGTTGTTTGCCGGGCCGCTGCCTGTTTCTGCTGGCAGTTTCTGTGTTGCCAAGCTGCTTCAGGTGATGGTATGTGGCACCGACAAATCGGTTTGCAAATGGTCCGTTGCATGCTCATTTTAGCCTCTCTTTGTTTTGTGGCGTTTGTATTTATTGGTGCCTTTGTCTCTTCCTCTGCAGACCTGAGCCCTCAGGAGACTCTGCTACATTTCTCGGCGCGGCGTGGACTTTCTCGGGTGACCCGCTTTCTGCTGCGGCAACCCGGAGCCAGGGAAGCGCTTCAGTTGGTCAACAAAGAAGGTCACACCCCGGCTGCCGTGGCGACACAGCGAGGACACGAGCGTCTCTGTGAGCTCCTCACAAAGTGAGTGCAGCTTAGACGTAGGCATGGTTTGACTTTTTCATGCTGCTGTGACCTCAGATGAATGCATAAATGCTCAAAACAAGGAAAGAATATTCTATTTAAATAACTTTTAAGTGTCTTGCCAGACACTTCATGTGAACCATCCACCAGTTCACCTGACATTTTTAAGTCATTTTCTGCATTCTGCTGCTGGAAAATATGACTATCTAACTCTAAAAATCTACCAGGAGGGTCCACTTGGAGATGTTTTGGGTTGATACACATTGGTTCCATGCCATATTCCATGAGATCAGTATTTAAATAACTAGGAATAGAATGAAATACAGATTTTTCAGGCAATAATATACGTATTACTTCAATTACCGTACCTTTGAAGCCTAATGAAAACATTTAATAATGAAGAAAAATTAGCTGATGGTTTTAGAGCACCGGTAAGAACTAATGTGTCTATATGTACAAAATGAGTGTGATAAACAGCGAAAGGGTGAATTGACAGGAACTGAATGATTGCACAAGGAAGAAAGCGATGATCACTGCAAACACTTTTATGGGAGCATACCAGAAGGCTGCTAATTTGGTTCCTCCTTCCTTTGTTGCAATGATATTTTCTTCACGGAACAATAGAAGTATTCAAAGAACATGGGCACTCAGCCCCCGAAGCAACCCTTCTCGGCGCTTCCAACTCAGCGCATAGAGACAAGTCGTAGGCATGTGGCATTCCCGTCCCGGTCACGAGAAGTAGCTCGGGAATTCTAATTGTGCTCGCATTGAAGTTGTCAGGTATTAGCCACAATATTACCCTCCTTACTGAAAGACTTGTAGAGTCAAATTATACCAGTCCTCTATGGACAAACGTATAAGTACAAGGAAAAAAAAAAACAGCTGCTGACTAAATGGGTTGAGGATCTTTAAGTGGAAATGCTGCGTGTTTATGGCAGAATAGTTTGCACTTGACGTAAAATGAGGATGCCACTAACTGAAAGAAAACGGCCACTTAGAGAGCTTCCCCGTTGCCGGGTGTAGTTTTAAAATGTCCAACCCTCCCTTTATGTGTTGATGATTACATTTGGCTCTTGAAAAGTGAAGTCACTCTCAGCACGGGCCGGTGACTTCAGGCAGCAGGCCTCGGCGTTGAGCTGAAGCGATCCACCCAGGATTGCGCAAACAGATCTGCCCTAAAAGGAGGTGCGTCCCGCTTTCCGGAACCGTCTCTGCAAGCAAGAAATAAAAGTCACGCTTTAAGTTGGAACACTTGAAAGGAGGATTTAAAAGTTTTTCTGGAAGGTTTATCAACCAGGAGTGACCTTCCAAGGAAGTTATTACAGCGCTTGTTTCACGGCAGGGCCGAGACGGAGGCGGGCGAGGCATCTGAAACTCTCCAGTTGGTGTCCGCGGATGCTCGGGTGTGCTGCAACTCCCCCACGCTGAACACACACACTCTGACGGTGAGCGTTCGCCCTGGCCGCAGCGCTCCGACCCTTCAGGAGAGTGTGGAGTATCTTTTGCACTTTTTAGGCCACCTCCATGCCAAGGTGAGTCATCTTACCCCTTATCTCCTGTCCCACTGGTGTCATCCAGCAGCGGGACAGCTCCCGGTCTGCGGCTTGTTTGTCTTTTCATTTTTTTTTTTTTTTAACCTTCAGGCTTCAGTTTGTTTAAGCAGGAACACCTTATGTAATCACAGAAGCTGGCTGTTGATAAGAGACGGAAAGAGTGCAGCTCTGTTTGTTTCTCTCCTAAAATAAAGCCAAAATGTAACGTTTTTCTGTCCTCTGCAGGGAGTTTCTGTCTTGGAGCTGCAGTTGGACTCACTCCACACTGCTGCTGAGTGTTGTGACGGTGCGAAAACAGACTTAACCTGTCAGGAGCGACTCCAGCAGCTCCACTCAACGTCAGAGTGCTTGCTTTCAGAAACCGGAGGGAGCAAGGGAGAAAGGATCAAAGAGGAGAGCGGCAACTCTATCGTAGGTGAACTTGGCGAGACTCGTAACTCGGAGAAAGACGAATGTTTGCCTCCAGCGTCAGAAATCCCTCCCCGGCAGCACGGCTTGGAACCCCAGGGGGACGGGGTGTGTCTCAGTTCAAACTCTGAGGGAAAAGGCTGCCAAGGGGAGCGGGAAGGGAGGGCTGACTCCTGTCCTGGGTTGAATTTTTGTGACAGGAGTGAAGGGGCACAGGGTGAGGCTGAAGGGGAAAGCGTCACTGTGGGAAATGTCCCAGCAGAAGGCTGCGGTAAACAGGCAGAGGAAGCTGTGATCCGGGAAGAACAGGAGGCCGGGGAGGGAGAGGAGCAGGAAGCGAGAGACGGCGCAGCCACGAGGGGAGAGGAGGAGGGCGGATCAGAGCACACGGTTCTGACAACAGCCAGCGGAGACTCTTCAGTCATGGGCCAGTCTCCGTTGTCAGGGAGTTCTGAACTTTTAAACTCCCCTGAATCAGAAACAAAGTTGAGATCTCAAGATGGAGAGAACATTGACGAAGAACAAACAGAATTTCCCCAAGAACGCTTTGATGGGTTCAATTCAGATGAGGTGGAAGAAAATGAGGTTGGGAGGGAAGAGTTAATGGACCCCATTTCAATCCCAAGAGACCTCCCTGACCTGTCTGCAATAGCCTGCGATGATGTCATCGAGCGGCGTGAATCTGCCGTTCCACTACTGCTGATAGAAGGCCTCCTCGAGGGGGAACCTCCGCCAGACATAAACAGCCAAGAACAAAACCAGGAAACAGCTGGTCAGGATTATGCAGCCGAGCAGGAGCAGGGCTCCGGTCCAGAAGCTGCCCGTCATTCTGGGACTGACATTGGAGCTGAGAGCAATAGCGAAGACGCCTCCAAACTCCAAGATTTCGCTCCAGACGAACCCAAGAGCTTCGATTTTTTGGTTTTGAACAGTGTCGAGGAAGAAACACGGACTGACCAGTCATCAGCAGTAAATATGCTCACTAAGAGGAAAGCTGACCAGCATTCAGGCGTGGCACACCGTGTCTCCAGTGACGACGAAGGAAGCTTTAGATCTTTTGGAAGTTCTTCAACGGAAATATTCCACCCTACTGAGGATAACAGCACCATGCTGGAGGGAAATCAAACTATGAACATAGATATATCCTCAACCGGATGTACCGACTTCAATGATCTAACACCCAGCGTAAACCGTGAACACTCACCAGATGACGACAATGAGCTTTTGTTGGACGTTGGTACCGTCAGTTCCCTGAACCCTTCAGTTGGTAGTAGAGATGAGTTGGAGTATGAATCAGAGCTGCTAGATGAGTTTAAGACAATGGATTGCTTGATTCCTGAAAGTTGTGAAGAACTGCTTATAGAATGTCCTGAACAGGATTCAGTGTTGGATCCAATTCCTTTAGTCAGTGAGGATGTCCCTACTTCAGAACCAGGTAACGGTAACATCAAGCAGTCCTACAGCTCTGATGGGAATATTGACATCCAGTCTGAATCAGAGGTCAAAGTCAACGGCCCCGTCGAAGACGATCAACAGACGGACGCCAGTGATAAACCAGAGGGAGCAGAGGAGAGTAGGAATGTACAAACGCAACCTGAACAGGATGACTTAAAGGAGACTGAGGATACGGGGTCGACCGAGGGTCAGCTCGCCATCTCAGCACAGGACGCCGATCCTTCGTCAGACACTGTAGATGGTATCTCTTTGGAACTGGAACCGCCTGCTGCTGTCGCTGAGTCATCTGTGGACACTCCTGTCGAGGATCAGATGGCTGCCAACCCAGACTCTGCCGATTCACTGCGTGGAGCCACAGAGAGCTGCGCGACTGCCGACCGAGGTTGGAAACGCTGATTTATTTACTTTTCTCATTGGTTTTATTTCAGGTTCGCACCCTCATGCATCACAGGGTGATTTGTTTGTCAATGTTTCATTCCTAAGCTCATTTTCTAAATCCGATTCAGTGCTTTTCTCGTGATTAATGGGAAAAGCTCTGCTAAGTTAAATGCCGTGCAGCTCGCTTTAATTGTGGTCGGAGTGGGTTTTTAGCATATCTCTGACATCTTGCTGCGACAGTGATATATCACTGTCGCCAAGACCTGTTGCGTTTACTTCATGAGCTTCTGAGATCCACTCCGTAGCAACTATATTCATACAGGGCCTTGCAAAAGCTTCAATACTCCTCTAGCTACGTTTTGTTACATTACAACCACTATCTTGAACATATTTTATTTGGATTTCATTTGACAATAAAACAAAGTGAAGAGAATGAAAAAAGGAGCCAAAAAGCAATTAACATATTCAACTCCTTTTACTGTGAAACCTCCAGATAAAATCTAGTGCAACTGGAATTGTTCTAAGAAGCCACTTACAAAGTCAGTAGAGTCAATCTGTATGTCAATGCTTCTCAGTATCTCCAGCTGTTCTGTGAAGGCTTCATAGGTTTCATAGAAAGAATTAGTGAACAAACAGCTTCCCGAAGACCAAGGAACACGTCACACTGAGTGTAAGCATCCCTCAGAGCAATGTTCTAAGGCTGAAATGATTAATCATGATAAATGGATTACTGAAATAAACAACTAATTTAGTAATCGACAAAAAACAAAAAAGGCTATTTCCTGAAAACAATACACTCAGAGCAGGAAATAAGCCAAAACCTGTCGACAGAAACATACATTTTGAATTTAGGATATATAAAAAACGTTTTTCGACCCAGAACTGTGGCATATATTTAGCTTTACCTGGTTCAATTTCTCTTAAAAACAAATCTCAGTTGCGAATAATGAAAATATAATGGATTAGCTCTATGATGTACTGTTAGGTCAAGCAGAAAGGAATGAGCTTTTCACATGTTGATGTTAGAAGTCTTTTTGTTTTTTTTTCTTCTAGCTGCCACTGCATCCTTTGCTACAAATGATCAAGCGTACAGGTGTCAGGTGACAGGACAACTATTAGTTTTATCCTCAACAGATTTGGCAGGCGGCAACACTTTCACGTTCTCCATCCGACCGAGCTGGAGCTGTTTTTGGGAAGGAAAACGAGCAACAGTTTCCTTCTCTAAATGAACAAAGCTGACATAGCTTAACTCAAGTTAAAAGTGTTTCTACGAAGCATCCACCGTCGTTTCCCTTCCCCTTCACAACTGTGCTCTGGTTGTGCAGACCAATCACATGAAACATATTAAAATTTGTGGTTGTTGCCTCACAGAAGTGGGAAAATGTTCAAGGGGTATCAATACTTTCAATGTGCGCTTTTAATGTGATTACATGCATTGTTCTGGCTGCAGGGCGTTACATATGTCAGCAGACGGCAGTCACATTATCTCAGCACGTGACCGGCTCTCAGACACACAGCTAGGAGGCAGGATTGTGCAAAACAAACATTCCCAGGCCAGCTGGTGTGTGTGTGTGTGTGTGTGTGTGTGTGTGTGTGTGTGTGTGTGTGTGTGTGTGTGTGTGTGTGTGTGTGTGTGTTTAGAGCAGGAAGTGAGACTTTTAAAAAGTCTCATATTCTCTGAGCTTCCAACACTTTTCCCGTGTGCAATTTTCACTCCTCTGAAATAATTGTGCAGAATAAAGACAGGTAGAGAGGGCAAGGTTGGGGCTTTGCGTCACTCCTGCAGCGGCGTGTCATTGTGAAGTGCGAGGATAAATTTACAGCACGACAGAGGCCTCGACCCCCTGGAACATCACTGACAGGGTCTCTGATTGTTCTCAGGTTGTAAATCAAGGTTTTGGACATCTTATCGTAGTCAGTTCCCCTTTTTTGTCCGTAGTTTTTCCACTTCCTCTCATATTCAACACATCATATTTACTTCAGGAATAGCAGCAAAGTTTTTTTTAATCTTCTTATGAGGACATTGTCTTGCATTTTTATTTTTTTCAGTCTTAGTAACAGATGCTGGACATGTGCCCTTTGGAAGTTTTTTAACACAGGCTCTTTGTGTAGATGTGCTGTAGGACTGACTGTGCTGTGTTTGCGTGCATTTCTCCAGAGGTGGAAGTCGACAAACCCAAGGATGCCGTGAGATGCACAGGGGAGGAAGAAAACGGGCCAGCAGAGGGACCGGACTCCTCGACGGTACGATGAGAATCTCTGCTCTCGCTTTGAGCCTTTCTGTAAATATGGCTTTGATGATAAAGTGTGTCTTTAAACGCATCAGGTAGCATTTGGCAGGAGGATTTTTGTTTTAGAAAAAAGCAGAGTAAAGAGGCTGTGGAAGAACAAAAGCCATTTTTAACTATTATGAAAACACAGTTAATGTGTTTACATTTATTTTTAATCATTTTTAAAGTGTTTTTATATGTTGGGCAGGCCATGGTTGGAGTAACTGATTTAGATTTGTGGTTTTTGCATCTGTAAACTTGAAGTTTCTGATCCAAAGATCATCTGGTTTTTATAGCATCTTAGCTGAAATTTACAGTAAAATCAAACCACGCCTGTCCGCCTTACTCACAAACTGATTGCATCTTTTTAAATTATTATTTCTACCAAATTTCACTAAAACCCATGTGGTGTTTTCAAATATGGCTCAAATATGTAACTGCAGGGGAGCAAAATGCAAAGAAATCCCGTTTTCAAGATGGAAAATTTGAGTTTAGGAACATAAATAATGCAAAAAAGGTTAGGAGAAGTTGACTTGTGTGACGTTAATAGGCTACAGATAATTCAGAGCAAAATGAGCAAAAAAAACCCGATGGTGACGAGATCTGATTGATTTTACTGAAAAAAAGTCTGGGGCTCTTTTTGTTTGTGTCGTTGTCAGGATTGCTGTGCGGGTGATGATTTCAGAAAGCATCACAGTGTGCATATTTTCTGGTCAAATGTTGACAATGTTTTGACTTGAGAAAAGTCAGGGTTTCCAGCCTTTTTGGTCAGTGAATAACTCCACCAAATGTTTTTGAGGGACAGCAAGAACCCAGAGTGTTTCTTGTAGGTTGAGTGGCTCTCTGTCTTTTATTAAATCCCCACATGGTGTTAAAGACCTGAATGACTGTTAGGACCGCTTTAAGATCAACAAGATCTCCTCTGCTGCTCTGTCCCGTGAGGCGAGCCTGCTCTCCCCCTTCCTGTCTGCTCAGCCTCCGAACACATGGATGCAATCCTTAGCGAGACGAAGCGTTGCTCCCAAATGTTGCTGACTGACGGATTCCTCTGCAGCCATAGACTGGAGTGGCTCGGCTTATTCCTGGGCTGCGGTCTAGGTCAGCGGCTTGTTCTGAATGCCAGATGTCTTGGGAGGGACGGGGGGTGGAAACGAGAGGAGACTGCAGGGCGGCGGGGTCGTCAGCAGAGGGCGACATAACCTCAGTGGCAGAAGCTCCTCTCCCTCGCTTTGATTTTCAGAAATGCCTCAGAATTCTGTTTGATTTCCGGGCCGAATAATAAGCAGCAAATCCGAAGGCAGGTGGAATTAGACCTGAGATTAATGCAGGAATCAATAATCCCACACTGTGTGTTTTGACTTGTTCAGACAGCAGGACACTTTAGCTTTGCTTGATTCTACATGCCTGGCATTTTTCCATCACTGCTGTGGGCCAAAAACCTTGCTTCTCCCTTTTTAGTCATGTCAGTTTTCTTTTGGAAATCAGCTTATATTGATTACCATCCTCATCTGTCTGGACTTTCGTTAATACATTTCCAATTAAAAATATCAAAAGAGCATGTATCTGTGACTAAGCAGTATATATATTTACATTTAGAAGCCAGATGCTTCTTTTGTTTAATGCTACGCTGCTTGGCCACACCTTGATGCATAAAGTGAAAAGCTCTTGTTTAATCGGTCCTGACGTAGGTTTTATTACCAGCAGTCAGACCTGCAGGACTGATGGATAAACATGAGATGGATTCGGATCAGCATTTTCAGTGTGGGTTTCTGTATAAAAGAGGGGTTAGTTGGTGTCAAACAAACTGAAAATATACCAAAGAGAGTTCCTCTAAAGCAGGAAACGTTACAACCCGAAGAGTGAAAGCAAAACCTCTGTGATCCTAAGAGAAAAGAAATGTATAAAAGTATAAAAATAAATGTCAAAGTGGTTTATTTTGAGATGTAAAAAGCCACAGTTTTTAAAATTTATTTTGATAAAGAGAGTTTTCAGGAGTTCATAGTTGATTCTAATGGACCTCGGATAAAAGTTACATGGAAAAGCTGGAGAAATCATGATCATTTTGTTTAAAGTAAACATCCAAATCTGTTTTGGCCATTGGTAAGATTTGCTGTGCAAGTCATCGTGTTTGGGAACACTTAGTTATAACTGAATGTTATGAATATATTGAAGTATTTCATGAGTGGTTCACATTCTTATATTCATAGTTTCACTGTTTTTGCAGCTGAAGTGGAATAGATGGAGAATTTTGTTGCGTAATCAATTCAAGATCCTGTCAATGTTTAGAATAAATTTCTAACTTTTCTCTGAAAAAATAAAATTGCTCAATGTTAAAAATCTTTTTCCAGATAAACACAAATTTGAACAATCAAATATCATCATATACATATTTCTTAAACTGAGCTACATGAACCTAAGCAAAATGTAAAAATAAAAACTTTTCAAGTGTGTATATGATATTTATTATTTGATTGCTAGGAGTATCATTCTGTTCATCATCTTTCAGTGTCGATTCAAATTTTTTACATACCAGAAATTGGCCCCACCAGGTTCATTCAAACCCAGTCATGTATAAGGCAACAAAGAAAAAGGTGACAATAGATATAAAAACTACTAATCAAAATAGTATTGATTAAACCCATCAGATTAAGAATCTAAATTGTCTCCTGTGTTAAAAATGCAGTCAGAATGAAGCCACATTAATGATACTAATCTGTTTGTGTTCTGTTTTTCTTCTTTCTCCAATCCAAGAAGAATACGATAAAAATGTGGGCAGATTTCTTTTGGAGGAGAAAAAACGATTCTGATGGTGTTCAGTTGAAGTAAGGCTTCCCCTACTGGTGGAAATAATCTGTGATCAATCACTGCGGGTCACAGCCGAGCTGCCTCGGGATTTTAACACTGAGACCCAACAGTATAACAGTAGGGTGCGCTAGGTTACGCCAGGGAGGAGCTTTATAGTTGATTCTTTGATTTGATATGACCAACTGTTTAGTTGTATTTTCCTTTATCCTGGTTATATTTGTGAATTTTGATCCAGTAAAAGTGTCTTGTGTCACATTACTTCATGAGTTGAAGTAAAGTGTAGGAATCAATTTAAACAACATTGCTCTGTTACTGGTTGCTAGGCACTGCCCACCATATTCTGCTTTTGGGAAATACTTCCTGTTGAATCAATGGTACCAACAGACTTCAGATACATGTTAAGGACTGAATGTGACTCAGTGGGAAGAGTAGTCCTCTTGCAATCTTAAAGTTGTGGCTTAATTTCCAGATTCCTCCTGTAACATGTCAACGAAGCTTTGGAGAAATTGATTTGCATATCGGTGTATTATTGTGTGCACATTAGTGAGTGGGACTGGGTGAACATTTAATTAGATGGAAGATTTTAGCATCATAAAATTTAGATGTGGCTTGCTTTTTGAAATTCTTAAAAAAATTTTGTTTCAAATTTAAAAACTAGGTAATAGATGCAAGGTGTTTGCATATCCTTACAATGTCTTGTATTCATTTATCTAAAACTAAGGATTTAAAATGTCTTGACCTTAAATACATTAATAGCGGGTTTTAAGTGTTGTCGTAGTAGCCCTATTTAATCTCGGGACTGATCTCCCAGACAACAGTTTGAGTCGTACGCACACCTCTTCACTGCGTTCTGTGAATCGTTGAGGATTCCACTAATTTACCCTTGCTAGCGAGCTGACTAACTTTCTTGTGTCCGTCACTGGTAAGTTCAAATGTATTGGCGGTTGGTTGAACGATGTTCATCTTCGCCGCTAGCTCACTTCTGTTGCCAACCAGAATACAGATGAAGATGTAAACTTGGGATTTTCTTTTGTACACTAGTCGTGATGCAGGTCTTAAATTGTATTCATAGTGGTCTTAAAGTTTAGTTGGTCTGCAGAAAGAAACCCTGGAATGAGAATTTCCTAAATAACAGCTTGTTTTTTCGATATTGAGGTAATTTTATTGATGTGAATTAATTCAAACATAACCAAAAGCCGATGGACTCGCCAAAGAACGTCAGGATGCAGAATAGTAAGAAAGGACTTTCCCAGAAAAATAGCTTTTCTCCCCCACATCTTTCAAATGCAGTAACTGCTACTGTAGCTGCCTCTCCTCCAGTAAAGGCTATGAATTCTTCATCAATGAAGTCTGTCGGCTTCACGGTGCCTTCGGGGTCAGCTTTCAGTGCAGACACACCCTCTCAGACGGTTTTCTGTTTTTATTCCGCGCTGTTGGTCTCATGTTTTAAACAGTCTCTCTGGTGCTCATTAGGCGTTAGGATAGGCGAGGAATGTTGCCAAACCTTTGCTTGATAGCTAGCAGTGAAACACTTGGACACGTCTGCCGGGACGTCGTTCCAGAGGATGATCATTGTCTTCTGTTGCATTGTTATTGTGCCATATAGGCAGAAGAAAACTGCATAGAAAACCCCAACAACTTCCAACTTGCATTGTGCATGACAGGTCCAGACTAGAGCAAGCATAAGGAAACATCCTGGTTTCATGGCATTGCAGAACAGCAATTACAGCTGTAATATATGCTGAATACATTTACAGTTGCAGGATGTAAAATAGAAAAAAAAACTGTTCTTTTTGGAAATAGATACATTTTGACCAATCCTCTGTCAGACACAACCTGCAAGAAACAACAGACCGTTCATAAAGAAAAAAAAAAGTTTCAACACATGTAGATGGGCGGTGCTACTGGGAACCATCTGTGTTTTGCACAGACAGCTGTTTTGATTCTAGCGGTTGCTAGAACACGTCACTGCTATCTGTTGATATTCTTATCTGTGGCCTGTGAACTAGATTAAAAATAAAACAAAGTTTGGCACTTACACAATGAAGTACATCATTCCTCTAATTTAAAACTGTATCTTAGATAATGCCTACAGTTGCAAAATTAATGCAGTTACATTTATGTTAGCTAGACCATATCTCTTTTTTTGTTGTCTTGATTTTGTCATGCATGCCAACATAGACAAAAACATGTAGTAAATTTAGTAGCAGCAACATCAAACATGCATGTTGCACAGAAAATTAGACCTTTTTTAAAAAAAAAGATTTTTGTTTTACATATTTGAAATACTCCCAAACTGGTGGCATGGCCTTTCCTGTTTTATCCACAGATTTTTCTTCCCACAGTTTATTTTTAGTCGGTTATGAATCACTGTGGCAAAACCTGAAACATCTTGCTGTGCAAGTTACACTACAGGATGTTGCTAGATAATCAAAAAGTGAGTGAGTTAGTTGATAAGACTGAGCAGCAAAAGCCTTTCCTCTGCCTACATCTCCCAGGATGCTGTGTTCTGGATTGGAGTTCATTGAAATAATTTTTATGTTTATTTTTATGTTTATTCTCAATGATCAATAACAATGTATATTGTTATTGATTCATTGTCCAGCCCTTAAATGGATGTATGAAAAGTACACAAAAAAATTGTCGACTCTATTGCCAAGAATCATTAAGAACAAAAACCAAACACATAACTCCTTTTCTTTTTGTGCTAACTGTATAAACACTTTTAAATTCATTTGAAATTTCAAGCTATTGTATTTTAGCTATTTGGGAAACCAAATTAAAATCTACATCTTTAAGATTTTCACAAATATGACATATTTTTAGCTTTGCAAATGGTTGTGTTGGTCTGGTCGGGGTCTCTTGTTGGCCTGGTAACTCGTAGGCACCTCATAATTGCGGAGGAAACACAGAACAATGATGATTTAATCACAGCAACGAAGTCAATAACGGCCTTTTGTCATCTGACACAGGATAACAATGCAGCTCTTCTGATGGCTGCTTCACACGATGAGAGAGAGGCATTCACAGCCTCGCTAAGGCGAGTGAGAGCAAAGGCATGAGTCAGACAGAGTCTGGAGAAGTTGAGAGACGACAGAGGACGAGAAAAAGAAGGGAGGGAGGGGACGGAGGAGGGTGGGACCGGAGCTGGAGTTTGGTTGGAGGCTGCCTCTGTGGCAGCCAGAGGTGAGGCTTAGCAGACAGCTTCAGCCTCTCCTCAAGAGCGCTCCTCGTGGATTTTCTTTCTCCCCCACTCCAATCCACAAAAACCCCTTTAAGGATATTTGTAGGAAAATGTACGAACGACACAAGAGGAGGTACAGCCTCTGCGCCAAAGGAGAGCGCGCGGTGGACGTGGTTCTCATCAAGGTAGGCCACTTCCCTGCACTTTTCAAACAAAGTTGTTTTGCCGTTTCAATACGGCCGGTTCCACAGTAATAACAGTCATTTTGGAGCAGAAGCTTTGAATGCGGAGCCGTTAAGAGCTGCAGACAGATAAAAACGTAATGGCAAAAGTAGAAAAAGGCAGGGGGAGAAATTTGAAAGCGGGACCCAATTCGTAAAAGCGAACCATAAAAAAAAAAAAAGGAGGCCAGAGATAAGTAATGTTCATCATTAC
Organism: Poeciliopsis retropinna; assembly: GCA_010277075.1. Classification (NCBI taxonomy): domain Eukaryota; kingdom Metazoa; phylum Chordata; class Actinopteri; order Cyprinodontiformes; family Poeciliidae; genus Poeciliopsis; species Poeciliopsis retropinna. Next base: position 817,300 of record VMRM01000030.1, on the reverse strand, counting down.
TTTAAATGAAGTCAATTTAACAGTGCCTCGTGAAGTGAATTAGCAGCCCCAGTTCCTGGGACAGGTTGGTATCGCAGGCCTGGCAACACTGACTCATAAAAGCTCTTCCAAAAAAAAAAAAAGTTTATTTCTTAAACAAAGCATTACCAGAAGTATCATAAATTGCTTCAATGTGCTTTGACAAATCTGTGGGGGTCTGCCATGGGTGTTTCAAGGGTTTTCTGTTGTGTTGCACGCTGGTGCATGATTGCACGTTTGTTGATAGTGGCCCTTCAGACACAGAGTGCTTATTATTCGGGGCGGAGTGTGGTTTCTGCATGGAAGCTCCTGCATATGCTTATGCTTTATGTGACACCATGGTGGATGCCTGCTCTCTGTCCATCTCTGTGGAGCGACTGTGCATAAAACTTAATGAGGCTAAGGCTGTTAAAGGTCTTCCTGGGGTTATTTGGTCAGCACAGCGGGTACTTGTCCAACAAACTCTGCAGCTTAAACAGAGTATAAACTTCTCTGAAAATGGCTGTCGTACTGTAATTATATCCTCTCGACTACTGAACTGTAATGATTTTGTGTCAAATCGGTTGAAATGAGAGCTAAGTGGAGTTTTTCTGTTTTTATTTTTTGTAAATGGGCTTTTACACAGCTCCCATGCGGGTAATGCTATTTAAAGCCACAAATGGCACCTTTTCTTTTCTACACACACAGAACTCTATAGCAAGTTTTTTTTTTTTTTTTTGTCCACTGTGGAGTTTGGTTTGCCTTAATTGCTATTTTGGGTCTACACTATTTCGGCATTAATCACAACCCATTAATTTTTGCAGTGCTGAACCTGCTCCAAGCCAAATATGGAGCAGGTTGGCGACAAACAAACTCACACGCCGCGATTCAGTGATCTACACAAGATGCTTCAGAGGATCAAACACCACCTGATCGAGTCATAATAACTGTGTTTACTCTCACTTAGGCTTGGAAAACCAATCTGTCATTTGTCAACAATGCTGCTCCCAACTGAGATCTAAACTAACCTATTTTGTTCAAATTAAATATAAAAGTGTAGTCACACTCTTTATCCCCAGTTGTTCTGCAAACATGCAAGAGAAAGCAAAGTGATCTAAAGGCTTGGGTTGATATATGTTCAATTATTTTACTTTTTATCTCAAAACCAAGAAGTTCACATTGGTTTCTAGCATTTAAGCTAACCAAATCCTGCGTTTACTCGAGATCTTGGGTTTAAAACATCAAGTTCCAGGGTAACGCTGCACACGGGCAGTCAGCTGCCTGAAAAGAAGGTCCTACATTTTCTGTCTTAATAATAAGACTACTGTTGTGAAACTAAGCAAACGCCACTCCAGTTTGTTCAATCTGTCAATTTACAGAAACCTTTGCACTAATCGATGCTTTCCTGGTGGGAGCTTCAGTCATTTGGCTGTACCAAATGATCATTGGTGATTGAAATAAGTAGTTGGAGCAGCATATCATCTCTTCCTTTATGAAGCTACATCTTGGAGCCTCTTTGCCATTGACGATCAAGCCATGTTCATAACATTCCTGGCATGAAGTCACCACAGAAGCTCAGAGTTGGGTCGAACTCTGGGCTTCTGTGGCGCTTGCAATACAGCACAGAGAAAACCAAATGAGAATGAAGAGCGTAAAGTTGTGTTAAACTCCTTATTATAATGTAAATATATAGTAGATAGTTTAAGCTGTTGAGGATATAAAGAAAATAAGTAGGGTGCAGAAGTTGGACTGTAACAAGCCCAGCGCACTGCATGCGCACGTTTCCCCGCCCTCCTTCGTTTCTGCCAATCACACATGACCCCAGTGCGCTTTGATATGCGACGCTGGCGATGATTTGCATTTCACTCACCTAGGCCTGTCACGATGACAAATTTTGCTGGACAATAAATTGTTCCAGAAGTTATTACAATATTGTTTTGAGACGTTTTTCAAGTAATACGATGGTAAGTAATGGCATTATAATACAAGACCATAATACTGCAAGATTATTGATCTTAAAGATCAATAAACTTTAAATTCTAATGAACATTTAACACTGGAACTGGAAGTCATTTAAAATATCTAAAATAAAACAGAACAACAGAAGCAACAAATTGCATGAATTATAAAGACTGTGTAAACAAGATTGTCCTTCAAAAATAAGGGCTAGTTGAGACCAAAATAAAAGAGTGAAGTCTACAGTCATCCAGTTTTTGGTAGAAAGAGAAAAATGATAGTGTCAATGGAAATGATTGATTTTGCTTTATCATGCAATTGATTGATTTATTACTAATTACGACTTGCCTAGACTCACCCTGTCATCACAGCAAGCAACAAAATGGAAGACATTAAACCAAAGCTAAAAAGAGAAGTTACTGCTTACTTAAATGGTGGTCTAACAACGAAAGCAGTAAAATCTTAATTAAAATAACGTGTGGCGTTTACTTCTTGCTCGGTCCTATACCAAAAGTAAATTTGTCAGGTCAGATCAAGCTCAAACATAAAGTCTATGGCCTCTTCTCGGGATGGATTTTTTTTAGCTGCGGTCCCGACTCTTATCTGTTTTTAAGATCTTGACGATGTCATCTGTGTTTGTCAGCATTGATGAGCTTTAATCAAGGATGACCTTTATCACACATGCAAGTACTTTTCTGTTAAATGTGAGTCATCCTGAGGTTCACATCTGGAAGAAGGTGGACTGCTCCCTCCATAGTCTCCGTCACAAACAGACAATTTCTGTAAAAAGTTCATTTTAAAAACACTTCTGGGCTTGTCTGCATTTGTCCATAGCCACCGGTTGGGACTTAGGGATGAGGGGCACATGAAGGAGAGTATCTGGGAAAGTTTCCCTGCTACACGTATCGCCTCACTTTGGTCTATTTTTTTCTTCCTGGACTTGTTCTAATGTCAGCCTCTCTCTACAAAACAAGGCTAGTATAGCAACAGCGTGTGTGACAGAGAGAGAGAGAGACAGACTGACAGACGAGCAGGGAGGAAAAGAGAGTGAGCGATATGATGGTGTGGGAAAAGGCAGTGGCTGGCTAACGGTTTCCTCTGCCCTCAGATGGAAACAGGCATTTGGCCAAATGACTTCATTCCAACCAGCGTTTAACATCCCAGCGTCTCTCCTGGCCAGGAGTCATAGAACACATCATTACTCTACTTACCAAGTACAGTCACCGTGAATGAGCCTTTATGCTCGACTAACTAACTTAGCAGTACAGTAGATCGATGTGTAAGTACTGCATGCGGTTCCACAGATAGATGGGGAAACGCCCAACAGGCTTGGGAAAGCTATTCTGTAAGTCTTTCTCTCCATTTTTGGGAGCATATTTCCTGTTTGTTATTCAATGTTTTCAGTGAAAATGGCAATGCTGCATTGTTGATTACTGTTTGCTTTGAAATATAGAAGAAAAAAATGATATGGATGAAATATTTCTGGACTTTACTTGGTGTGCTGTGGTCAACTTCACAGATTTCAGAATTTCTAAGAAGTTGCTCTGGAAAGTGTGGTTCTTCTGGTGGTTTTCAAATTACTTAGTTGTTTGTTTTCATCCATCCATTTGTGTGTCCATCCATCTATCCGTCAGTCTGTCCTCTCAATCCATCATCTGTCAGTCATTCTCCCAGTTCATCCATCTGTATGTGAATACTTTTCTCGGCCAGTCTGTACAGACATTTTCCTCTCATTCCATCTATCCGCCCTTTTCCTAAACCATCTGTACATCCGTCTCCCTCTCCATTCATCCATCCATCCATCCATCTTTCTAACAGTCCATCCGTCCGTCCCATCCTTCTTCCAATCCCTTCTGCATCATATGAATCCTTTTCAGTCCATCCAATCATCCATCCATCATCCATTTGTCCTTTTCCCAATCCATACATTAACATATGAAATGTTTTCTGTCTTTCCATCTATTCTCCTCCAAATCCATCCATCTTCCCTCCAAGTCCATGCATCCTTCTTCCAATCTATTCAATGAATCTTTTCCCATCCATTCATTCATCCATCTGCTCTTCTTCCAATTCATCCATCTGTCCATGCTCCCTCCAAATCCATCCACCTGTCTGTCTTTCTTATCCGTTGGTCCATCCGTCTATATGTCCTTCTCCAAATCTGTCCTTTTCTCCATCCATCTCTCCTTCCCTCCTACCTGCAGGTTCTATCCTTTAGCTTAAAAGAACTGACTGGGAACTCTGGGGATGCTCATCCAGTAAAGGATGCATTTTGTACCTTGGACAATGTGTAGAATATTTCATGTTGACCAGCCATAGCATTGTTGCCCAATGATGGATACAGTAACAAGGTCTGCCTTGTTACACGTTCATGTGGATGTTATTTTGACACCGGGCACCCATATAAACACTCTTCTGGACTAACCAAACATCTCACAGAGCAGCGGCTCCTCCTACTGTTGCAGCATCTGCCTGTCAGCAGGACACAACAAAAACTGCAGAGAAGAGGCTGAGAGAACACAAAGAGTCAAGATGTTGCATTTCACTTCAACTTAGAGAAGGATTTTGATAGAGTAACGTTGATTATTGTTGTTTATGACTTCAGGGGAAAAAAATTAGTCTGTGCAGAAAGTGCATTTCCCAGGCTCACCTGAGAATAGTTGCATCCTGAGGCCGGCTGCTCGCCAGCGTCACATATCAAAGCGTGCCGCGTAAACACGCCTGGCTTGGGAACAGCCATGCTGTCTGCCATGGCATCCTTCAGTGATGCACAACCTCTCTGGCTGCACGCCTGTTTGAAAACAAGGCAGTAGTCCAACCGCTGCATGCTCTGCCACATACGCACGCACACACGCAGACACACACTCACTCAGCAGTCTGTCTTTTATTTTTAAACCAGATGTGTTTTTACTGGGTGCAGTTTAGATTCCCCCGACACTACAAATATGCACAAGACTTCAGAATATGGGCTGGCAGCCATCGCTGACTGACTCGTTGTTTTGCAGGCCTCGCTGGCCGACACCTCGAGACTCTACTGATCACAACGTCCTGAAAACAATCCTGCTTTATTCCTGCTTTTCTTCATCAGCGTGTCCATGCATCCTTAAAAACGCTTAAATTCATGCATTTGAAACGAGGCCTTAAAATGTCTTAAATGCATTCAGAAATTTTATTTAAGACATTTAAAACTCACGGGTCTGAAATGTTTTCTTGTGTATTTTATACTGTGATTATTCCATCACGCTTGAATAAGTTTGTTCATGAAATAATTATTAAAAAACATGCAATGCCTTCATTCTCCTACTATGCCTGTCGCCGTCTTAGTCTTTTTCGCCAGTAGTAGCATTTGCATGTTAATTACATTTCAATACAGCCAAAAACATCACCTCATCATTGCGTAAAAACTTTTAATCGATAAGCATGTTTTAAAAAAATTGGCATGTTTACATTAAACAACGTCGATCTATAGTTAATCTAAAAAATAATAAAACTTTTCTTCAATAGTTTATATGGATTTCCTTATATTATATATATGGATGTGTGTGCAGTTTTGTTTCACACATTGTTGTGAAGCAGGTCATAAATTTCATACATAATGGTGTTAAAAAGGTTTTAAAGTCTTAATTTTGAGTTGGTGAAACCTGCAGAAACCCTGTTTGTGATAGTTAGTGATGTTGAAGCCGTTTTATTCAAGAAGTTGAAATCAAAGGAAAAGAATCAAGAAGTTAATGACATGAAATCCCGGGGGTTTAATTAACTGCCTTCTCACCTGTATCCTTTAACAGTCCCCATACATTTTTATTACATCAACTCAGCCAAAATAAAAAGGCGTCAATTTTTGGTCTCTCCACGCTCTGATCCATTCACAGGTGTACATTTCATTCCCCATCACTGCAGGTCATTCAACGCCAAAAATCTTCTAATCCTGTTCTTCCTGTAAACATATTTTATTGTAGCTCCCATTCCTCATTTGAGTGTGTTTCTAACATTCCAGTGCCACTTTCCCTGATGAGGTTAATCCACACCGGCCCCTTTGTAGCAAGCAGCAACTGGAACTGCAGAATCTGTGCAAGCATTTACAGTACATCTTTCACGTCTGTGTGTGTGTACCGAAGCCCTCTGTGGCCAGCTAATCTTTCCTTGTCAGCGTGTTTGTTCTCTCTCAGCTGGCCCTGTTTGATATCTGAACACAGCTGCAAGGGAAAGGGGGGGAACGAATCTGCCTCTAAGTGTGTGGGATTTGTTGTGTGCATGTGAGACTTGATGAAGGAGCCAAGGCAACACAAGCAAGCTTTTATCATGTGGCTCTGCTGAACAGGCTGCAGGTAGCAGTGTTTTATGTGTGTGTGTTTGAAGGAAAGCTAAAGTGTACAGGCTCTAGCTGACTCCTCCCAGGCCTGGACAACAGAGCTCAGTGTTTCTCTGGGTCAGTGGGCTAGTCGATAGTGTGCGCTGGGAGAGCAAAGGGTTAGTTTCTCAAACCCCCACTAGAGTTGACCTTCATGGTAGTGCCGAGTCTCTCATCCGGTCTTGGGTATTTATATGTTTGTTTGTAATAGCTGATGAAAATCCATGGGAAATCCATGGCAAACCTTCTACAACATAAAAACTGTCAAACGTAAAAGGGGAAAAAAAAAAAAAGTAAGCCTCTACATCTATCCATGCCATCACAAACTGTTATTAAAAACTGCAACTGTACAGAAATAAGCTCGTCTTTGCGATGTACTTTTAAGTATAAAGTTCACCAGGTACATAGTTGGTAACGGTTATTTTAGAAATGGATTAATCTTTTGATCTAATGATTAATCAGGTAAAAAAATTGGCATATTCTTCATTGAAGATTTTCCATTTAACTACTGAAGCCTCTTTTATGCAATATTAGAAACTTATTAAAGGATGCAAATATTTCAATTCCTTTTTTCCAAGTGTAAAAAAAAACCCTTGATTAATCAATCAGGTGCTCTCAGCCTCTTTTACTTGAGGCACTCTCAATTTAAATTTGCCTCTTTGACCCTCCCTTTTCTGCATCAGAAATGTGCATGTTTACACGCACACACACATCTTAGCCCATCATCTACAGTCCTTATGTTTAATTCATATATTATAAAACAAGAGATTCTCTTTTTGTAAAAGCTTCGCCCTGGTCTTTAATATCTTTGTCCAGAGGTGAGATCTCTCAATGTCGTTGCCGTCAACTTGAAGGCTTTTATTTACTGAGACTATTTGCCAGGAACATATTAACCTTAAGTAAGACGTCAATCTGTATGATCCGCAAGTCTAAAATATGCTGCCTGTGCAAAAATATTTCTTCTACACCAAAATAATCTCCTCATAGATATTCTGAGCTTGAAATGTAGAAACCCTCCAACCTAATAGGAATCTGTCACAATCAATAAAAATATACTTTATTTAATCTCAGAAGGAGTGGAAATTGGTGAATAAATCTTTTCAGTGCCTTCGGACTATTCCATCTGTGGCTTGCATTCTTACAGATACACTTAATTTCTTTTCTTTTTTTCTTTTTTTTTTTGCGATTGCATTTTTTCTGACTATTTTTTCTACACTTTGTGGACAAGGACTCTTATGACAACATAGTTTAGTTTTTTAAATATGAGAATATGAGTCATAATTTAACAAGGATACAGTCTTAACATTAGCAGAATAAAGACTCAGTATTACCGGTTCATTCTTTGGCATGGACAAAACCGTTGGCTCAGTCGTTTCGAAAGCCTGCTACTGACAATAATTTGATGCCGATGCATTAAAAGGTTAAGTATTTTCTTATTTGTGTGACTGATAACTTCTACTGTATAACTTTTTATTATTTTTTTGTGTTGGAGTTCTCAGAAAATTACTACTTAATTGTCCTAATGTTACGACTTTATTTTGGTAATATTATGACTTTGTTCTCACATTATTCCGACTTTATTCTTGTATTATTATGACTTTCTCCTTGCTTTATTATGATATTACTCTTTTAATATTTTGGCTTTGTTCTGGTTTTATGGCAACTTTGTCCTCATATTATATTTACTTCATTCTCTTATTATTACAACTTTTTTCTTGCAATATTTCAACTTTATTATCGTATGACTAAATTCTTGCAACATTATGACTTTTTCTTTCATTTTATTACAACTATTCTCATATTATTCAAAGTTTATTTTGTAATATGACTTTTTTTTAAATGACACTTTTATTATTATTCTTGCATTATTTTTGTTCTCATAACGACATCTCCCATTACTACAACTTTTTTCTCGGATTATTTAAACTTTATCATTGTCCGACAATGTTCTTGCAATATTATGACTTTATTGTTGTAATTAATGAAAAAATGCATATTAGCCTGGCTCAAATACTCTGTAATGGACTCTGGACACCTGACTGTGTCAAAAATGTGACAGCCAAACAGCAGGCAGTTACATCAAGTGAATAGATTCACAGAGCTGAACGGGCAGAGGGTCCCCACATTTATCTCTTCTTCGGGCCCCAGAAAATCTTGGACCGGCTCTGAATAAACACTCCAGAGTCCATTAAAGTGCCTGGCGTGCCAACAGTCGGTGAGTGAAATTCGATCCGACTCGTGTTGGACCAACACCTTTTGTTTTCCCAGATGAAAACAGGATGTGGCCTTCAGATCATAAAGCTGTTTATTCCCATCTCAAGGCTCCGTTTTTGTACAGGCAAGTTTAAAGGCTAACGCCAAAGCTTGCTGATCTGAGCCAGACTTAGCGTGAGCTTACCGGGGGTGGAAGCTAAATGGGGCAAATTAAGGAGGGGAGGAAATGAGCTAAAGAGTAAAGAGAAACACAGTAATGAAGACAGAAAATAAAATTGTCTCTGTTCGCAGATATCAGATTAACAGGCCGTGCTTTTGTTGTGTAGTTGTCAGCTCAACAGCCAGTGGCAAAGTGGGTTGAAATGAAAAAAAACAACAAAGAAGTTATGTGGTGATATTTATAGTAGGAAGCAGCTCAAAGTGGGAGCAGTTTTATTTCCCTTTCATGGGCGGCGTTCATTAAAAGTTAGGAAGCTTCTCTGAGGCTAGCTAGAGTTTCAGTTAGCTGTGGTGACCTGCTGCCTCTCTTTCTCTCTGCAACACACACACGCACCACCACAGCTGTTTTGTAGACATTAATCCCACAAAGGAAGCAGAGCAACAGCGTTGTGACCACACATCTCAACCAGGCCGCTCGTGCATATTTGAGCGGTGGCATGTTTTGAGCGGAGGAAAAAGTTGGATCTTTTTCAAGTAACTTCCTCTGTGGGCCAGACGAAGACCCCGGCCCCCCGAAAGGAACCACAAAGTCCCACGAACATTCGAATCATTTACGTTCGCCTCTCGTAAAGAGGCAAACGTAACTGCTGCAGATTAGCAGCAGCACCATCAACGCTCTCTTTACCAGACAATGTCTTTCTGCATCATTATTTCTTTGTGGGTGACGGTCACATGGTGATGAGGCTGATTTAGTGTCTTCCTGTTTCTGCAGATCCACCGAGACAGAGAGGCGACGTTCCACCACACTTGCAACCCTCAGCACTCAGGTAAGAGCTTCAGGAGGCTCCAGCTTCCTCCATCACTTTAGAAAGATTGCCTACTGTTTTATGATTGTTGATATTTTTTAATGTTCTTGTTTGATTGTGAAGTTTTAGATATTTCTGTAAGCTTGCTGCTCTGTTTAACGTGTGAGTGTTTTCAGCTAGATTCTCATCCTTTCGAAGTTTAGCCAATCGATGTCCAACTTGACCACTTTTCAGTCTGTTATTGTTTAGACAAAGCAAAGGCACAGTTTTTAGAGAGCACAGGTTTCCTTGAACATTACTTAAACAAAAAAATAACAAAAAAAAGAACAGAGAAGACCGAGTCTGTATGGCCATTTTTTTGCATCTCAGAAGAGGAAATGAAGGCAGATAAATATAACATAGATGTTCAAAAACACAAAGCTGAGACTTTTTCACATGCTGGTGGTTTTTGGGTGTTCAGATCAAACCGACAACCTTTAAGTTGGGTAAACATCAAAAGTTTTCTTAGGTCTTCTTTCCATGCAAGCAGTATCCAGCTCAGGAAATAAGATGATGTACAATATTGTATTCGCAGTAAGGTGATGAGAATTTGGCTGCATTTCTAGGATACCAACACTTACCCCTCTCTTAGTTTGTTTCTATAATATTTCAGAAATCACAAACTGTGTTTTAAAGAATCTGGATTTGGTGTAAAATAATCCAATCCATGTTTGACGAGACTATGTAGTGAGATTTCTGGACTAATTTAATACTAAGGTGGTTATGACATAATAAAAACATTGGAAATGTGTTTTAGCATACAGATTTTTATTTTTTTTTTATAGAAAAAAATCTATTAGTACTATAGATGATCAAAGGCAGTCCAAATTCATAAAAATAAATCTTTAGTTTAGCATCAAATGTCACTTTATCAATAATACCTGATAATTATTTTTTGGTACAAATTTTTTGTTTCTCCACTCTGTTGCTCTGTATTTAATTTTTCCACTACGTACACGAAATCCTCTAACACCAGACCCTATGTTTTCTGTTATAACTTAAAATAAAAACTATTAGATGAAATTGTAGATTATTACATACATTTCTAATTAGCATGACTTAAAATATAAATATAACATAATCAGTCGGAGTGGTTGGCACTTTACCGAGTATTATTATCCAGACTGAGCTGAAGTTTTTACTTTAACACAACTTGAGAACTACTTCCTTTCTACCTTCAAAATAAGAGAATTAAATATGGATACATGGTGTGAAACTTAAAACACTCACCATCATATCTATGTAGAATACCTTTTTATTCTCGGCTCACCAGGCAAAGTCACATGCTAACAGCAGTTAGCGCTTTGTGAGACAGCCTTCAATTTTAATGTGGCATGTTAATATAATTGCTTGCATAGCTTTTTGTCATTTTAAAGTGCATTTTTTTGAATAGTGCATGGATTTTTTTTGTATTTAACTTGACATTTTCTTTCCCTTTCAACCACTGTTTTCACTAAAGACATTGTGAGGTGCTGAGAAGAATGAAATGCATTATTTAGCTGGCTCCACGGGGGTGATGGTGTTGGGATTATTTATGCACGCACTTGAAGAGAGCTGAATTTCATTAGACTTAGAGAAAGTTGAAGATGAAGCAGGACTGTGGGAAGAGATGTGATGTAAACCCAGCAGAAGTCGAGGCAATAGTTGAAGTAACAGCAAGTGGCTCATGGGGAAACATGTCTCCACGGTGACTCGACTTCTTATGCCTTACATTCAGCACTGGTTTAGGCTGACACTTCCCATTTCTCATGGTTGTGTTTCTTCACTCACTTGGTGTTTTTTTTTTTTTGTTTTTTTTAAAAAAGACTGCATCAAACTCAGCTAGATATGACTGTGAATAGGGCAGTATCAATCTTATGGTATGATAACCCACAGCAAAAATAGCATTAGAAATGTATGTAATAATCTACAATTTCATCCAATAGTTTTTATTTTAAGTTATAACAGAAAAGGGTCTGGTCTAACACCAGACCCTCTAACACCAGGGTTAGAGGAATCTGCACCATTTGTCTATTTTCAATGGAAATATACCCCAATATCAAAACCTGGAAGAAATCTATAGTAATTTACAGCTAATTGACCTGGAGTGTGCATCAACAGGTGGGGGAGGGGCTGTCCAATGCTCCATTTTGCCGCAGAAAACAACAATCATCCCAGCGCTTCCTCTGGCCTCTCATTAGAGGGACTTTAGATTGTTGGAAATTAATAGTGGAAAATCTTAGAGGTTTTAAAACTGTACCTTTTTAAAACCTTGATGTAACTTGAAACCAATTTATTTATTTATATTGTTCATATAACATTTGCTACTAAAATATAAAAGTTGGCATTACGGTTTACATCAGCAAAAGTACATCTGAACAACCTTTTTTTATTTGTGGAAATTAATGTCCTTTGAACAAACAAGATTGAATTATCGATCTATAAGCAAAATACAAAGCAGGCAATAGGCCAGTATAAAATATGAATGGTTTCATAGTTTGACACAAAAATACATTATGGAGTAGGATAGTGATCCCACACTAATATTAGAAATATTCCTACCTATGAAAGCAGTTCAAACACAGAAGAAACCTTAATATTGCAGAGTAGAAACTGTGTTAGCGCTACCAAATAAGCTAACATTTATTTCTGCTATTGGTACATCACTGAGGTACCAAGATCTCTGGTATCTTAGCATTATCTTAGCATTTACAGTTTTACTTATCTCAGCTCCTGGGTGTACAACCAATCAGCAACAGTAAACAATAACATGGCACTCCAGGATTGGCTGCTTTGCAAACATGAGCATATAGCATGCAAAGTTGCATTGCTGCTTGGTATTTCATTTTCCAAAGATAGAACTTCGTTGGAATTTTTGAAATACGCTGTAGGTAAAAAAAAAAAAAAAAAAAAAAAAAAAGTCAGCAAATTAGTAAAATTTCAACTAAATATTTGGAGTTACCTTCAACAGAAAAATCAAATACTAAGCCGCAAATAATCAAGAGTCCACTGTATGTTCCTCTGGTGTTACTTCTACATATTTTTAGGTTCGAGTTACACAGAGTAACATAGAGGGTAGGCGTGAAGCGTGGTTCTAGTCCTACAGCGTTTCATGTCTACTAAATAGCTGAATGTCTTCAATAATAGTCTAAAACTATTATTGAAAACTAAGACTTTTAAAGTTTTGTAAATCAGTTGATATAGCCAGGGACTAGTTTTTGTATCAGCGTATACGCAGGCTTTAAAAAGTTGTTTCAAAACCTGAAACATTTTCCATCATACTCTCTTCTGTGGCTTAAAGTCATTTTATTGAGATGTAGCAGAAAGTGACAGCTGATTGATGCATAGAATACCACAACACTGGGCCTTAACTAAAGCCAACCCGACTTGTTCTCATTATACAAATGGTTATTTTAAACCTTTAAAACAAAAGATCTGCTGGTGTACATCCAGATTCACGCCCAATTCCACATTCTGGTGAAAACCGAGCAAAATGTATGAACAAAAGCACCTCACACACCAGCTGTAATGCACGGGGGCTGTGCGATTGCACCCGCAGAACAGTCACACTTCCTGCCAGTCATGACCCCCTTTTTTTTTTGCAATAAAACATTCTCACGTCAAATGCAAGGCTATTTGACTGTCACAAAGGTGTGCATAAAATTATGACTGCAGACATCAATTGTTTGTTGAGAAGAGGTGAGAATTCACAGTGGTAAGACTTATTATTGAAAGTAGTTGCTGCGGCTAAAGGTTATTCGACAAGCGGACCAAAGTCTTTCACGCACTGCTTCTGCATTTCGACTTAGTTTTGTTGCAATAAAAAAATGGTGTAATCTGCACAGTAAACTGAAGGCAAGGATTCGGTGAGTTTTTATCTGGTTCTTATTAAACTTTAGAACCGTTGTACATAACATAAGTACTTGACAAATGGTAAAAAGATAAAAAATATGTCTTGGCGTGGTAAGTTTTCCCACACAGTCTAAATTACAAAAAAATGACAAACAGTCCTTTATTTGTGAAGGAAAAGAATCACAATGTGAGTCGTTTTGATAATAACGAAAGCAGCAGAGGGAAGAGAAAGCCAAAGAGAGCAGTAGAGGTGACATGCGGAGGTAAAATAGAAGGGAGGGTAAAGGTTGATTTCCTCTGCAGCAGCTGGACAATAATACTCCCTTCCTGGTGGAAATCTATTCCTCTCAGCCTTTCTACCTTAGTTATTTGGCGATGTAATAACAGACAGGAAGTCCCTCTGCCAACTAATCCACAATCTGCCCATGATGGAAGACTTGGATACAGTACTTAAAAACAAAGAAATCAGCCCTTTTTTTCCCCTTTTTTTGTCGTACAACACTGCCTCATTTGCCAAAAATATCTTTCATGGGATTGTGTCATTCAGATCAACATTAGTAATGTTACACTAGCATTCATCATTTGTAACTGTGACAAATGGAGCATCTTTGAGCGACCGAATGGAAACGATGCTAAAATCCTTTTGCTCAGGCATCAGAAGTCTGTTTCCTTTAGCTCTTGTGTTGTGGATTAAAATACTGGCACACATAAAATAGATTGTCTTCAATGGAGAACATGAAGTATGGTTTACCTGGAGAACAAAATGTATAGTGTTTTGGTTTTATCTATCTTTTTTTTTTTCAAATATCTCCAGTCCTCTCAAGTCATTTGTTATTTCCATACATCTTAAGCAGAGAAGGGAGTCCCACTCTTAATTGGTTAGTGGTGATGGTTGCTAGTAAGCACGAGCAACTTTGGTTTTATGTATCCTCTGTCTTAATATCCTCATTTCACTGGAGCCCCAAAAGCGTGTTATCGATGAATGCGCTCAACGCGTGCAACCTGGTTGTTATTAAAGACGCTTGGTTAGGAGCGAAGATAAAGTTTCACTTCGCTTTAATTGAGGTTGTATAGCGGAAAATCAGTGGGGCGTCATTTATCAGCGTCGAGGTCAGTGTAATTGACTCTGGGAAAGTAATTTGTAGAGTGTCCTGAATCAAGATTAAGGTTTAGATGTTAGATTTATTTATTTATTTTAACTCTGAAACAAATTCACACTGAGCCTCATTTATCAAATGCTGGAAAAGATTTGGGCACAGCACTGGTTATAGGAGAAGTTCCACGTGTGATATATGGAACCGTGAATTTAATTAATTGTTTTGAATAAATGAACATTGATAGTCTGGCAGATGGAAATAGTCATGATATACCTACTATATATTCATTGTTCTCCTGGCCCTGCCTACAAAATTTGTCATTAAAGACATATTTCTCTCAGATCCTTAAAGCAACAGCATCTCAAAAAATGATTTCTTACACACAAACAAGATCTCTGCAAATGTTATATCTTTAATTTCATATTTTAGCTGCCAAATATGAGTGCCGACTGAGGTACTGTCTCCAAATGGCAGCTTAAATTATATGTAGTTACAAATGAAATTCTGCCGTAATATTGTGCAGAATGGCTTTCACATACACTTATGGGTGTGATTAAGGTGTTTTTCTGCCATCTTGATGTGTTTTGTGAACACAACAATGCATTTAGAGGTATTAAAGTCAGTTGGTATCTCTGATACTGCAATCATATGCCAATTGAGGTTGTCACAAGTCAGGCCTGCATCGTCTGACTTGTGTAAGAACCAGCAGAGGTTGAGTATCATTGTATCATGTATAACATCTCTATGCTCATAGAAGGAATTTTTTTGCTTTTTTAAAAATTTACGATGGAAAACTCTTCATCGACAGACTGTTACTTGTGAAGGTGAAAGGAGTGCTGAATATTCAGAAAGCCATTATGACTTATCATCCTTTATGTCATTTTAATTTAAGTTTTAATGTGGTTTATCATATCTGGTTGGTTTTTTTTTTAAAGCTTTTGGTGATCAAAAGCTACTCAAGAACCAGCAGAGGTTCTTACACAAGTCAGAACCTCACTTTCAGACGAGTGATGCAGTGATGACGTACGCTTTGTGTGACTCGCCAACCGCCGAATTTACAAACATAAACAAGACTCGAATCATTTCCATAAGAAGGGCAAGAACATCTCGAAGCGTTTGTGTAGCCTAGAAACCGGATCGCTTCGTCCACCGTCATTGTTTTTTAAAAGTATGGTGTAGGTAAATTCTGACGTCAATTCCACACAATATCTTCCGTCTTCCTGCACTGCTGCCTTCTTTTTTTCTTTTTTTTTTTTTTTTTGTAAACTCACAACTATGAGAGTTTACAAAACTTACTGCCTGTGGTCAAAATGTAATGTTTTTTCACTGGTCTCTCAATTGTTGACAGTACGTGTCTTTATAATGTGAACTGCCTTTGAACTGCCTTGTTCCTGAAATCTGCTATGCAGATAAGCATGATTGATTGAACTCTATGATTCATAAATGGCCAGAAGAATCTTAGACTCGGCTCATCTCGAGAAAATTTTTTATAAGACAGAATTTTGATGGGTTTTTGCAAACGGAGCACACCCATCTTGTTTTCATTATCCCCTTGAGTCCTGTGCTTTCTAGATGTCCAGTGTAGAAATAATGCCTAATGCAGTGTAGAAATCCTTCTAAATGCTTAGTTTCCTTATCCTTAAATCTGTTTCTAGTATTTGACATAACTCTATCCTGCATGCAGGAGACCTTGGCCTTCTATGAGCTGTTATGCACAGGAGCTCAGCAACGCTGACTGTTTCTTTTTCCTTACCTGCTGATCATGATCTTACTGTATTTAATGTTCCGCTCCAGTCAGCAGTTAATCACAGCCAGTCCGGATTCATACAGCAGTGTGTTCAATACAACAGCAATCCTCCTGAGAACCCCTGAGCTCAGTCACAGCTAGCAAAACATGTTCTTCTTTTCTCATGCTTTCGTTTTGCGTATTGGTGTTTTGGCTTCTGCAATGAAGCATTCAATGCAATCAGCTTCTCTAATCTGACTGAGGATGAAAAATCATTCATCAGTTGTAACTCAGAGGAAACAAATCACCTGAAATCTGGTGCTGCTGAACACTGTTTCTCTGAGATATTGAGGACTAAATTTTGTGCAGCACAGGAATAAACTTCAGGACACAATGTGAGAAAAGGCGTAGGGTTGGATCATCTTTCTCATTGTTGTACTATGTTTTTAAAGGTGCCTGTGTCATATCACATCAGAATAAAAAAATATTGGTTGAATAACACAAATTTAAGTCTACCACTGCCAGGGTGTGAATAAATTGGGCTGTTGTGTGAAATGGTAAATGAAATGTCCATTGAATTCATATTTTCTCAGTATTCGTTTCAACTCTCGTGATAGAAAGTGGACTTCTGAGCAACTAATAAAGTTTGTCGAAAACCTAGTTACAATGGTGAAGAACTGCCTTGACATTCCACAAACAGAGTCAGAGAAACGGGAACAAACAACCAAAGTTTCTTCACTTCTGTGTAAGACAGGCCGTGTTTGTGGTTTAGGAGTGAACGCGAGCAGCGTCTCCCCTGACACTTTATTACTGGCTCTTTTCTTTGCCGGAGCAACCGAGGCTGGGAGCCTACCAGGTTGTGTTGCGGTTTCCCGGGCTACACTGAGTCATTGTGTTGCGCCGCTGATTGGGATGTTCCATGATATTCCTTCTTTTCTGGGCGAGGCTGTGTCCTGTTCTGCTCAGTTTTATTCAGTAATGTTAGTTATGCAGGCGCGGAGACGCTGGCTGTCAAAGTAAAAACGAAGCATTGCAGACTACAAACACATCAACCCTTTAGATTAATGTTAAATTTGTGATTACTGATATTAAGGTCAACCAAGAATTTAAAAGTTATGGTCTCAAAACTCCTAAAATATTCTGTCTCCAACAGTTTAAAGGATTTTTAATGGAATGCCATAAAAGGTGATGTGGTGAACAAAGCTGCCCCTCCCTCACCTATTGCTGTGCATTGTCAGACAGCTGGCTTAAGAAGTTTTGATGTTCTGACATGTGTCTGACCACAGATTAGTATTAACCTTAAAACTGCCACTAAATGTAGCATTTACATGTCAAAAATTAAAATTAAAATGAAGAATTAATGTTATAGATATTCTAACATTACCAGAAGGAAAGACTCGATATAAAAAGATGTAGTGATATCAATATCCCATAGTATTGCTGTTATGACTCTTAACCTATATTTACCTTACATGCTTATCGCTAGTGGGTGTCGCAAGAGGTGCCGGTGCCTGTCTCCAGCAGTCAACGGGCCGATATCGATATGTTAAAAAATAACTAAAAGGTCCGATACCGATGTTAGTACCGATATATCGGGGCATCCCTAATTAATCAGCAAAAACAGCACTTGCTAAATTTCCTGCTTTTTTTTCTGTTCAATAAAATAATTAGATCACGTTTACATTTTTTTTGTTTATCAAAACTCTGAAACAGTTGTGTTTTTTTTACTCGTGTTACTTTATTCACTGGCAAATGTAATGCAGCCTTTATATCCGTGTATAATATAGCAAATTCTGCAGGGAGCAGCAGGGAGATCGCCAACTGATTAGGATCCATTTCTGCTCAAAGCTTCCACAGAAACATCCAGCGGCTTCTCGACTTCTCGCCCTTTTTTTTTATTCAACATGCTGACTGGAATTTACATGTGCATAAAACACACACAGCTGCTGCAGAACACAGCCCCATGTACATTCAGCAGGCAGAGAGAAAAAAAAAAATTAATCCACAGCTTCTGATTTTGTCTGATTTTATTTTATTTTTACCTGGCCAACAGTAAATTAAAAAGCTGTTTTGTGACCAAACAAATCATGTGCACTAAATTCATTTGAAGAAGCCAATTAAAATGGGAACGTTTTTCCAGAGCCTTATTTGTTTGTGACGCTGTGATTGCTGTTACTTAAAAAAATGTAATAAGTAGTTTTTCTTCATCATTTTTATTGCTATCACAATGGTACCACAAAATATGATAAAATTCTAAGTCCATATTATCCATCTCTAACTACAATTTCTTAATTAGCGTAACTTTTCAAAATCAACTAAAAACTCCTTGACATTTGTCATATTTGAATAGTTGCTTTGATTTGTACAGAATTCTTAAATGAAAACTAGAAACGGTTTCATCGTGTTTACACATAAATCTGACACGATGCAAAACATAAAAGCAACATTTACTCCTACTGTTTATTGACTTATTGAATGTTGAATTATTGCTATTTTTATTTAGATTGACAGACTTCAATCTGTCAATGAATAAATCCCTGCTAACCTTAGTTTTTAAGTATGTCCATTTAAAAGTTGGACATGCCTACACACAATTCAGTAAAAGATTTCACATTACTATTACTCCATATTGATTTAATGCAGTGCTCACAGGTGTGTGAGCAACTTCACATTCAGCAGCAACCTCCACCACCCACAGACGCATCAGAGCGTTCTCCACCTGTTCTCTCTGTCCTTTCTTTGCTGTGTGTGTGTGTGTGTTGTGGTGGACTCTGTTTAGAGCAGCGGGAGGAAGACAGCTGTCAGAGCTCACAGTCCTCTGCTAGTTTTGGTGAACAGGTGTGAGTTGGTGGAGTCTGTAGCAAACATGCTGTGTGCTCTGGCGTCCCCACCAGCTTTTACCGGATAAAGGCCAGAAAGGTTTTCAAACACACGCTGCTCAGTAGTAGAAAAAAAAATCATATGCCAACATGGAATTAAAGGTCAGAGTAGGACTTCTCATGAGCTAGAAAAGTAAGATTATTATGAGTTGAACTGGAAACAAGATGTAATCAAGACTACCTGCTGTAAAAGTAATACGTGTTATTAAACACTGGTCTGTTTAATAGTATGTTTTAACCAAATATTGATGAGATATGTGTCTGCTAACTAAGCAGTTTGTGTTTTGGTGTATAGTGGGATGTTAAAGACAGCATTGACCTCTCCTTTCCTCTTTATCCCATCCTCCAGTCAGGCCTGAATGTTTAGGTTTATGTAGGCGCTACTTGTCAGTCTGCCAGTGTGCAAATTTAAGAATTCATGAGAGTATACAGTTAGAATATTTGACATTGCTATTCAAGGTTTCTTGTTTTTGTGCCTTACTTTGCTTCCTAGCAAAGATGTTACTGCAGCTGGCTGTGTTTTCAGCTCTGAATCTTGACGGTTTAAAGCTGTCAAGATTCAGTTAAGATTAATTTAACTTTTATTAAATATATGTGTGTGTGTGTGTGTGTGTGTGAGGGTTTTTTTGTTTTTTTTGTTGTGAAAGTGTAAACTAACACAGATAATCTGTGAAAACATTTATCTCCTCCACTTTGTCCTTGAGGTAATATTACACAGTTCTCCCGACCAGAAACATTAAGAGTCAGGAGGAGGGTCTTTGCGCTGTCAATCATCCTTGCGTAATCGCTGTTCAATGTGCTAATGGTAGAGAAACAACTTATTATCAGAGGAAAATTGTTTATTCTCCATCATCAGTGCTTATTAGCCTAGCATTCACAGGAAGAAGTTGTTGTGTTAAAGGGTGGAGGTGGACTAAATGAGCTGGTGCATGCAAGGGAGATTGTCAGTGCTATGAACTACCTCCTGGCTCTGATTGGTTGTTTCTAGTTGGTACTGGAAACAACCGTCACTGTCATAACACAATGCCAATTTTAACAAATATGTAAAATCATAGATTTTTGAACATGTATGTACTGCAGCTATAAAGATGCAATTCACTAGTGTATTTTTCTCTCATCTAACAAGTGGAGACTCACAATAAAAACAAACCTGGGTAGTGACACATGGATTTGAGTTGCACAAAATAAAATGAGAACATGCAGAATGAACAAAATGCTCATATTTGCCGATGCCATCACAAGAGGTGCTGGCAGACTGAGACATTCAACTCCCATTCCCATCCCAATTCTCTTCCTAGACTGCTTCTAATTATTAATCTTTTCCGATATCAATGCAACACTCACATTTTGCCATGCAGAACACAAATAAAGACATCTTTTAAAGAAGTTGCCTTTTGTGGTGTCACCACAGGGATCTGTGCTCAGAAGCCCGTTTTACAGAAAGTACATGATCATCTTGCTTAAAACATCAAAAATAGTGAAACATGACATGTTGTTCCAAAGGAAATAAAGTGAGTTCGGCTGAATTAAAAGAAAAAAACAAAAACAAATCTGCCTAGTAGTTTTAAGCTATTTCTGCATCCTGAAGGATGAGAACACAGACACTTTTAAAAATAAATTAATTAATTAAAAAAAAAAAAAAAAGCTACTTCCTCTTGTGCTATGAGTTCACTGAATGCAAAATGTTCCCGAGAGACAAACTTCCACATCTTTAGCTCCAAATAGGCATCTGGAATATCGCAAAAACAACAAACTGGGTGGATGACCTCATCCAGCTGTTCCTGGCTGCTGGCTAAAGAAAGCCTGCTGGTGTATCAAGCTTCCTCTTCCAGTTTGGCCTGGGATACTATCAGTACATGTCCCTACATGTACAGAAAACCATGCAAACACACTCCCCGTCCACTACTCCGGGACCTTGGTGCTGTGAATTGTGTGCTGACTTCTAGACATGCTTATTTGTGGTTCAATAAGGGGTTAGGAGTAATGGTGGGTGTAAACCTAAAAAAAAAAAAAAAGGCTCACTGTGGGCTACTGTTAAAAAACCATGTTGGTTTAAGGCCACTGTAGCTTAATGAGTGGAGCTGAATGTAGTTATTAAGCGCTGGGTTTGAAGTTTGGAAAGGGGTTGGAAACTGTTTAATGTGATGAATTTAATTGAAATAGGGACTGCTGTCATGAACATTTCTAAATTGCATAACTTTTTTTTTTTAGCCTAAAAGCGTTTTAAAAACCTACAGGAAGTTCAACAAGTGTTCTGCTGTGGCTCTGTTTTTCAGAGTGTTATCATTTTCCCTGACTTGGATTTTTCTTCTAGTTTTTGACCTCAGAGCTTTTAAGGAGCAAAAGCAAAGGTTGTTAGCGGTGTAGCACAGACAGCTTCATTTAGGACGCTAGAAGTGCTTGCTAGAAGTGTCTTCACTGCTTACACCGTAGAAACAACAACTAAAAAAAAAAAAGAACATGTTTTGACAGCAATGAGAGTTTCATTTTAACTGCTGAAGGCTGAAAAAATCCTTTTCTGGTTTTGTCGGAGATTTTCCTCCTCCATTGCCAAAATTTGCATTTTTTGTTGCTTCTGTGATTATTTTGGGGGTTTTTTCTTATCCCTTCAGGAAACTATTCACCACACAGCGTTTTTGTCTTTATTTCCAACCCGTGAGGTGTTCAAACTAGATATCGCTGTGCTTTTCAGAATCCTCGACGTCTTCGGCGTTCGCCAGTTTACCCCGCAGAACCAGCAGTTCCACCAGCTGTCCCTCGTCCACTCACAGAGACTCTGGCAGCGACATCGAAAGCCTCCTGAACGCAGAGCCAGGATATGACAGCATCTTCAGAAAGGTCTGTAAAATTACGTCAGGGTTATGAAAACAGGATTTTTTTTCTTCACTAAGTGGAATATGTGAAGGAAACATTGTGCTGATGTGTTGCATTAAAGTGTTACTGAAAAGTGACCAAAAAAAAAAAAAGCATTTTTTGCATGTTACAAGCGTAAACTTCATTGTGTTTTAATAGGATTTTATTAGACAGATTAATCTGGACCTGTGCCATACTCTGTTTTTGGATAATAAAAGAACATTTTTCTGTTTTATAACCCATCCCTTCTTTAAACTTCCTAGGTCCTCATGGTGTTTCTTCACTCATGTTCCCTAATAAATGTTTGAGGCCTTTTGCAAAACAGCTGGATTCGTACTGATGCAAACATAATTGACTCTATTTTCACCTATCTGAAAATTTGGTCCGACGTTGATGTTGAAAAGTGATATTGCCATAAACACCTCACTGTTACTGTCACATGACCAAACAAATATCACATGACCAATTCCTCCCCCTTCTAGAAACACATTCACCAACTAAAACAAGGTAGAAACAAAGCTATTGTTGATATGGGCCCAGTTTTGGATGGACACCAATATGTTAAGAATGGCTGATGCTGATATTTCGATAAATCGTCCATCCTTATTATTCAGTAATAAGTTCACGTCTGAAGTCAGTTAAATTGGAGTTTTTTAAATATACATTAGGCCTGTCTCAACAACTTTTTGTTGAATGATAAATTGTTCCAGAATCTATTGCAATAAACGTTATTATTGTTTTGAGACCATCTTCAGGTATTATAATGGTAATGGCATAATAATGCAAGAAGGCATTCTCAAATTCTAACAAACATTAAGCACAAGAACTGGCAACAGAAATAACACATAAAATGGATTATGGCATTTCTGTAAACAAAATTATCCTTCAAAAAAGGACAATATTGAGACCAAAGCACCAGACTTTGCTCTGAAAGTCTGGTAACCATTGCTACCAGTTTTGGTTAAAAAATAAATAAAAAGTTAACTTCTCCCACACCCTGTACATTTCAAAATGAGAGGGAATCCGGTTTGATTTGGCAGCAGAGGCTTTACACTTTTCTCGCTGCGCTCCAAACATCAGGTTCGCTCGTGTCTAACGGCAGGAATATATTTTTGTTTTCCTCTGCAGCTGTAGGGAATATAGGGAATATCTTCAAATGTGCAGCACAAACTCTGTTTCTCTCCGTCTGCGCTCAGCGCCCCGAGGCTCAGACCCAAGACATCAACCGAGCATCTTTCTGTCCCTCTCTCGGCGTCGCAGCTTTCCGCTGCGTCGAGCTAGTTGTGATGGAACGATGAAGTCCACATGGCGCTTATCAGCGGCCTGCCGGTGTTTGGCCTGGGATGCCGAGGGGTCGGGACACGGCAGGCAGTGAGTGATGGGCGAAATGGAGTGCGAGGCTCGCCGGCTTTGATTTCAAACAAAGGCCGCAAAAGCTAAGTTCTGAAAGAGGAGGATTAGCGCCTTTGCTTCCCTCTGAAGAGAAAATGCCTTTTCTTTAGCAAGCTGCACTAGAAAAGAGATTAAAAAAAAAGAGAGAGGACTGTTTCATAACTCTAAAGGCCATGGCATGGATCTCATTAACACGTTAGCGCAGCGTGTATCATGTGCCCTTGTGGAAAGAAAGCGCAACATTAACTGTTGTGTGTGAGGGCATGAGAAAACCAGGAAAGCCTGAAATGTAAAAAATGCTTAATCCTATCCGAATCCTCCTCCTCCTTTTCCTCCCCGACTCCAAAAGCTGTAGCGCTCGCTGCGCCCCACTTGCAACAAACCCAGACGTTCCCTCGATTCCCAGAGGAAGTTGTTTCTGCGGCATAAAGCGGACCTTTCTTTTCCCAGCCCCCCCAACAGAAGCGGCTCTATGTTGGTGCTAACTCCGCAGCTGGCAGCACAATAGACCGAGTTAAAGCTCACACCTACAAATTAGCTCCTAAAGAACCTGTGAGTGTCGGCGCAGGAGCGGGTTCCCACCCTATCGCAGCTCAAAACTTTCTGCAGTGTCTTCATTAGGGAGTGTACACAACACGGTTTCTTTCCTGGCTGCTGAAGTCTTGTGACTTTGACAGTGTGTGTGTGGGTTTGAGCAACATCTGTGAAAGCTTTGTTTTTTGTTTTTCCTTTTTTTCAACCTCATCATCTAATGGTGTTTGTTATAATGTCAGTGTTGCTATAAAGTGGCTGTTGCTCGTTACGCTTAAGCCTTGCCATTTGGTCCTCATTACGCTCCATTCCTGTGGGTTAAATTGCTCCTCCAGCCTTCTCTAAATTCATAACATGCTTCAGTGAAGAAATGCTGATGTATATATAATGTGATAGCCCAGGTGATTAGCAGTGATTTGATGCGCATATGTTATTCCATTTTGCTTCATTTTATTGTTTCCTGCATGATGATCTGTGTTTTTTGTATATGAGTTGGTTTTAAATATTCCTTCATTGATGTGTCACTGTTCTTGAGCCAGAAAGAAAAACATATTTTTTTTTTTCTGTTTTGTACTGACAGCTTTATTCTATTTTGAAGAGTTTGTCACCATCAATGTAATTCAAAAGGAAAATTGTCAAGTAAGATATTGAAAGACAAATGCGTGCAGAACGGGTGTCCTCTGTAGAGATTTCTCAATCAACACGTTGTTCGCTCTCAGCAGAAGGTGTCAGCTTTGAGGATAAATAAAGCACCCACACACAGGCTTAGCGGTTCTCATGCTAGGGTGTGTTACAGCTCACCTTGAAGGCTATCTCGATTACGCAGAGGCCTGTTAGCAGTATCGAGGTAAATCAGCTGTTTCACAACTGAAAATATTTCCCATCCGTGCTTGCAAAGGGTTTAAAGTGCTTTAAATGAGATGCCTAGAGTTATCTGGAGTGGCTGCAGGTTACTTTGCTGTATACTGCTGATCAGCTGGCTGAAAGAAGGCTTCTGTGCTTTTCAAGGATTTGCAGGAACACAAATTTAGGTGTTTGGAAGTACTTCCTTGTTGTTTTAGAGCAGTGATTCTCGTCAATTTCCTATAGATAAACTCAAAGTAGAATGGCCTCATGAGCCAAACTGTTGTTTCAAAGATTTCTATTAACAAAATTAAACATGAGTATAATATAAATATAAACAGTTGATGTATTGGTTTTGTCTATTTCTTTAATCATTCCAACATGAGTACACTTCACAATTTTCATTCCTAGTTTTAGTTTCTGCACAGGATCTCAAGACCCCATACACTGTAAAAGTATTCACACCTCTTGTCACATTGCAACCACACACATAAACATATTTCACTGGAATTTTATGTGACACACAGATGGTCTCTATTCATTGTTGTAAACAACAATGGAGTAGCATCAGATTTGAGCAGTTGTAGGATCTCTTCTCTTTTCTTTGGCAAAAGGCCACAAGCCATTTCTCTGACTAGCTCTGGACTTGCGCGTACATCTTGATAGTATTTACCCAGAATGCCCTGCTTTTGGAGTGGTCTCCAGTCCGATTGGCGTTCACATACGCATTTGAAATGCACCAGATTTTACTTCAACCCAAACTTAGACCGAGGTTTTTAGACGGATCAGAGTTAGCTTTTTTTGGCTCACGTCAGAGTTCGATTGGGCATTCACACCTCCCCAAACGCACTGGACTTTCTTGACAAACCAACTAGAGTTGGATGAAAGTGGACTAAACAGGTCTTTTGTGAAGGAGGCAAGGATGTTTGACGCTAACAGCTGTCTTTCCCTTTTTGGATGTCTGCAGAACGACGAGCCGGTGACGGGAGGAGACAGCACCAGCGAGGTCTCCGTCTCTTGCTCCTCCACAGACGACACCGCCAGCGTCGGCCCGTCCAGCTCCAGTCCGGAGGGCAGCCAAGGCCTGAGTGGCAGCTGGAGCCCAGAGGAGGGCGTCCAGTCTGAGGCTACCAACGCTGAAGGCCAGGACAGTTCTGCTCCTGCAGCTGGAGGAGGACCAGGAGGAGCAGGGGACGCTGAAGAAGAAGCAAAAGACCGAGTGAGTGAGGTGCCGCGGCGTTCCAGTCTCTTCAGGAACAGCAAGCGCTCTCTGTCGCCGCTTCGCCGCCACAGCTGGGGTCCAGGGAAGAACAACGGAGGAGAATCAGAGATGAACCAGAGGAGGTGAGAACTGGAAGGAACTCATTTTGATTATAGACTCACCGATTATTCTGTTCTGACCGGTTTCCTGTTTTCAAAGTGGTCTGTCATCCTTATTGGGATTTTCACTCGTCCTGATTTTGTTACATAAATTGTGACATGTAACAGAAAATAAAAAAGCGCCTAATCTCATATTTGTCAAACGAATATGATTGACAAATATGAGATTAGGGAGTAGTTTTGAAATTCCTGATCACAATTCAGGGCCAATTCAGGAAAAATTGGACAATTCCAGTGTCTTGCCAATTTATTGGTGTACTCCCAATCATTTTACCAACCTGCTGGTGTCACTGAGTTTCAGTCAGCAGGTGTCACTAAACCTGATGTCTCCAGATTCAAAGGTTCTCTTTATTAAGTTCGCTCATGTCATCTCCTTCGCACACTTCTTAGTGTAATAATGCCTTTGACCAGCTGTGTTGCCATTCATCAAGAAGCAGTTTACACAGAGAGACATGCATACAGTTGAAACCTGGTGTTTACATACACTGAATAAAAAGCAACACATTTTTATTCTCTCACTGTCTGAAGTTAAATCAGACCAAACTTCTTTTGTTTTAGGTCGGTTAGGATTCCCAGTTATTTCTATTTGCTTTATGCAACAATAATGAGAGAATGTGTCAGAGATCAGTGTATTTATGTCTTCAAAATCAGACATTTAGCAAATAAAATGTCACCTAAAACTTTATTTGGCAAATGGCAATAATTTTAGTAATTCTAGCTAAGTAAAACCAAGAGAAATTTGGTCTGACTGAAATTTAGACAGTGAGAAAAAAATGTTTTTGTCTCTTCAGTTGTTGTATTTAAACTTCTGGTTTTAACAACTTCCAATTAACAGAAGATGCTCCTAAATAAAAAACGTAAACAAAACCTCACCAGGTGATTTCTCCCATTTAAAAAAGGGTCATCATATTTTTGAAGTGTTATTTATTTTATATTATAAGCATTTATACAGGATTTTATTTCTTTTTTCATTGCAAAGCATTAGTGAAAGCAGAAAAAGATCAGAGGAAGATCACCAAGATTTGATATTTGGTGCAAAGTTGCTAATGAGAAAAAGCAAAAAATCTTTCTTCACCGTGAAGGCTGACAAACACAGAACACCCAGATCATGAAAAAACAAACATCCATCACAAATTCTGTGAAGTTTGCATCTCAGACCAAATTTGTACGTCCTGCTGCTCCCGTTTGGTCGAATCTAACTAGAGTTATTTATTGCAAAAAGTTTCTTGGAATCGTCACAAAGTATTTCTCGCACTGACAGCATTGTGTCGATAAGCATCTATCTATATCCTCACACCATCTGACTGTGTGTCTGCACAAATAAGCTGAAGGCAGAGCAGCGAGTGGTGCTTTCCTCACAGGCAGACTGACGGTGACAGGAAATGATAATGGTGCTTGTGATGAACTCTCCGCAGGGACGCAATCAGCAGCGCACTTGTGTATAAATTGTAAGTCTGGGCAAGAAATTCGCTAAAACCATCCCTGACTGACCTACATTAGGCTCTTAGACATCTATATATTAAAATTTAGAGCTTTTTAAGTTGTTCTTTGAACTTTGGCTGCTTTTGCATTTCTTTAGAGTTCATTTAAATGTTTTTGTGTCTCGTTTTCACAGCATTTTGAGCTTCTAAATGACTCTTAAGTCATTTAGAAATTAAACCACCTCACTTGAAGTGAAAACTTACACATAAACTGTGAAGAAAACTTTTTGGCTTTTGATTTCTCTCCTCTTCAGCGTCTGTTTTTACATGATTGCTTAAACACCCAACTTCAAGTTTTCTGATCCCACTTAATTGGATTTTTTTTTTTTTTTGAAAATTAAAATAGATTAGAATTCACTAGAAGAGGAGCAGGGGGGAAAAAAGTTTAATTCTTACAAAAATGTATCAGGCATACCAGGATGCACGTGGATTAATACATTAAAAACATAAGAGGTCTTTTCCTGCAAGGCAGCATTAGAGTGTCACTTAGATGAATAAGAAGCTCTCACCGGCAGCGCATTAGTTTGACATAAAGAACAGAAATCCACCAAAAAACATCTCTGAAGCTCATTAATTCTAGATTAAAGGTGTTTGTGCTACGGCGGGGGGCCATGCTGGTAGCTATTTATTAGCTTTATGCAGCGAGTTTCCTCCTCACGGTAGGAGTTGGCGTTCGGGACAGATTTCAGAGAATCGCTGCTCTTGGCATGGACGTCTTTCAGGCTTTCACATCTGTTTTCACGCTAATTCAACGGTTTCCTGGCTGAGGCCCCTTGTGTATCAAACAGATGTGGGAATGGTAGAAGTGAAAATGCACCAATTAGTCAGAATTGTCCAATTTTTCCCCCTTGATTTTCTGAATAATTAGACTTCTTTCCCTCCCCTAGACATTTTAATGCAAAGCATTAAAATAAAGAAAACAAACTTATAAACAACTCAACCTACAGCATGTACTCCTTTGATGCTGTCATGTGACTTTGATGTGATTAACTATTTATTTTAATGGGTTAATGGTATAAAAAAAATAATAATCAAGAAATCTTTTATTTCTTGATTATTCAGGGTGTCTGTGCATCCTTAAAAGGTCTTAATTTCCTGTACAAAAAACAAAGGCCTTAAAAATGTATTTATTTTTAGATTCAAGTCGGCCGATTAAGACATAAAAAAATCTAAATTGGTCTGAGATATGGTAATCCCAGGTCTTAAATTTTAGCATGCATGGACTATTTAATCTCATATATGTAACTTTTTTGTGTGGCAAAGGTTTGAGTCACTGTCAGACATCTGAAATGCTTTCTGAGCCTCAAGGCAGTTCAGGCTACCGCTACGTAGGCTACCTTGCTAGCTAGCTTTTGTGCATCTGTCTGTCATGAGCGATTAGCTTGATGCAAGGGAAGAGACGAACAACAGTGAAAGGGTAAAGCTATTGCCACTCGAGGTGAAACCCAACACAAAAAAACGAGATGACAGCGACAAAAGTTGATCATATTTCAACTTTCCGTGTCGTGTTGCTAGCTTGCATTTTCACATTTACACCACAAGTCCAGAATTTCACATGGACAAATGCCATCGGCCGCTTGGCTGGAAGAGAGCTACCAGTTGTCGCCACATCATGTTATTTCTATTTCGTCACTTCTTGTGTGTGGAGTTCAACCCACAAGAGAGCAGATGCATTTTCTGCAAAAGAAAAGAAGATTTCTATGTTTGGCACTATGGGGGTTAAGGCTGTAGAAAGCCACATGTAGTCTGAAAAGCACAAACTCCCAGAAATTTCAGTTTTTGCTATGCTTGATTGTAAAACAGCAACCACCAACCACTGTCTATATTTCTATTTTTTTTGTCTTGAATTTCATTCAAAGTGTCTTTAAAAGGTCTTAAAAAGTCTTGAATGTGACTTGCTGAAGCCTGCAGGTGTCTGTGCATCCCTGCCATTATTACATAGTTTCTCATTTTGTGTGTCAAATCTTTAAAAAGGATTCAGTTAAAATTGGGACTAGACCTCAATGCAGATTAAATGAGCCCAGAAATGCTTCCCCAGAGCACCTGCAAAGCATGGACGAGATCCCAACTCTTAGGAAACAATTGTTTCCAAACAACTTTCCATTTAGGATCGTTACTTTTTTTTCTTTCCTTTTTTTTTTCTTCCACCAAGCACCAACATCTCTTCTGCTCCAAAACACTCAACCTCTCATCATGCTCATCTCTTCCACGCTGTCCTCTCATATCACAATTCATCTCTCCCATCACGCACCACTTCCTGTCTCTGTTTCATCACCCCCAGCTCCATCCGTAGCCCTGGTGAGGGGAAGCCGGCCTTTCACAGGAGAAGGTATCTGACGTGTTGTCGGGATTGATTTGTTGTCTTCATGTGGACTGTGTGAAGCTCCTGCTTTTCTAACATCTGCTTGCTGCTGCCGCTACCGCTTTATGCTGCATCCCTGCAGGCGACTGAAGAATGTTGCTGTCTTTTTCACCCCTGCTGGAATGTGCATAAAGCACCGTAGGAAAAAAAAAAACTGTGGCTGAACCTCGTCTCTTTTCTTTGGAAAAAGTGAAGTGTAACTCTGGAGGCTCGGCTGCATGGCTACAGATCGAGAACTGAGTTGTGATTTTTAAGATCCTGCAGGGATTTCTTGGAGACTATGAAGGCGTCAGAAAGGTTTCGAGTGCAGTCCTGGAGGAAAAGATTCTGTGCCACAGCAATAAAACCCCGAATGGAAGTTGTTCAAACTGTAAAATAACTTCTACCTGCACTTTTACCCAGTACAGGGTTGAAGGAAGCAACGATGAAGGAACCAGCTTCTTCCTTCATTATTATTGATCGTACAAACCAGAGTGGAGTCGTTTCTAATCTGTTAGCTCAGTCAAAAGCCAGTGCTGGATAAATTCTGACTGAACAACTTTTTTACAGTTTTTCAAAGTAGAGCATTTAAATAAAAATGATCTGAACTGAAGGTTTTGTCAGACAAGGGCTAAAACGATTTGTTGGATTTATCACAATGAATCGATTATTTAAATAATTGTCAACTAATTTAGTCACTGATTAGTCTTTAACTGGAGTATACAGACTCAAAAAAGGTAATTTGCTAAAAAAAATCTATATATTCAGAGCCGTAATTAAACCAAAACTGTACAAATATGTATACATTTTGAATTTAAGATAAAAACACAGTTGTCTGCAAACAGGTTTTATTCAAAACTCCTCAATTAGTATAGTTTCAGCTTCACCTGGTTCAGATTTACCAAAGGAATCCTGTGTTGTTGCATTTTGGGCAATAAATTGATTGTTTTCCTATTTAAAAAAAGGAATCGAATTATTTGTTTGCATCCTTTTCAGTTGATTTCTTCTTGTGTAAGTAAGACTTAAAATCTGTAGAATGTGCCAATGGTTTTATACGATTGATTGATTGTCAGAATAACCGATAGCTTAATCGATTCCTAAAGTAATTGTTAGTTCTAGTCCTACTTTTTTTTTGGCATTAATCTATAAAATTTGGCCACTCAGTTTTCCCTCTTGCAGAGTGTGATAAATCCCGATATGGACACACATTAGTAATACCATCTGCCAGGTTCTAATTAAGACATGTGTCACATTGTAGTAGGTCGCTGCGGCAACCATATGGCCACATCTGTCTCGCTGATCAGTCGGGGCTGTTCAGCCGGGTACAATAAGCCTGGTGCCTGGCTTATTGTGGCTTTATTGTCGGAGTTAGTTTGATTTTTCTTTTGCATTCTGTACCGTAAACAAGTACAGAATGCACCCCTGGCAAATCTTTCTTGATTTGCACCAGGAAACGAGTTTCAGTGCCCAATCTGGACTGTTAATTGACTAGTGTTCTCATAAGCATCGACAAAGAAGATGGAGCTTTACTTTGTTGTCCAGCAGAAACAATAACTCATCATTTGCAACTCTAATAGATTACTTTTTTCAAATAAACACTAACAACTAGTAATTGTTATTGTTTAGTAATTGATTATTTTGTTATTTGATTAACCAATAGAATAATCAAATGAATTGATTAATCATCAAAAATGTGCATATTTTGCTAATTTTTCATATAACCACTAAAACAATACTAGGAATACATTAAATGATGCTAATAAACATAGAAATTCCTTTTTAAAGTAAGACATTTTATTGCCTAAAATGCAAAACCTTCGCATTCCTGTAGTGAACGTTTGATCATTTGTAGCAAAGGAAGCATCTGCAGCCAAAAATAATGGTTCTAACATCAACATGTGAAAAGTTCAGCCTGTTCTGCTTGAGCTAACATTAATACAGTGTGGATAAAAGGTGCTTAATAGATGTTTTTTCAACAGAATTCTAACCAGATGAAGTTAAAATTAATCTGCTTCAGGAGTTCTGGGTAGAACATATTTACAGACGAAGGCTTGCAAACTTTTTTTTTTAATCTTAAATTCTAAATGTATGTACATATTTATATAAATTTTGTCTTATTTACTGCTCTGAGTGTGTTTTTTCAACAAATTCCTTTTTTATAAAGTCAGAACACTCCAGATGACGACTGATCAATGACTCAATTAGTTGACGGTTATTTCAATAATCGGTTATTCGCAATTAATCCGGTTAATTGTTTCAATCCTAATGTGTGTGTATCTTTTTTCATGTCACCTCAAAGACGGCGCTTACAACATGCAACTTCAACATTCAGTCCAGCTAATCATAGTCTCCTCTTGTGTGTTTGTGCTGTGAACTCTCTCATCTCTTGCCTCTTTGTCTGTGCTTTTTTTTTTATTATTTTAATTTTTTCCCACTTCCTCGTTGCCCCCTCAACTCCCCAACACACACACACACACAAAAAAAAACTTCCAACATCTCATCTGTTACTCTGAGTCGGCCCGGAACACACGACTCCGTGTGTTCCGGAGTTGGAACACACAGCATCATTTACGTGCTTTTAAATGATGCACGTTTACAATCGACTCGATTTGCATGAGCCGTTGTTATGGGCGTGTTTTCCTTTGTGTGCAACTTCAGCCCCGTCAGTTCCTATATCCACAGCAGAGTCTGCAGGTGTTGGTCAGGATGAAGGAACTTCTGGGTCTGTAGGGGTGAGTATCCGGAGCCAGGATGGAGGTTTTAACGTGACAGATATAGCCGTCCGCCTCCCCGACCCCGAGGATTACCGGGCCGGTCGAAGATGATGATGATTCTTTCAGTCCAGTCCTCGGTTAGTGATGCTAGAAAGTGTCGGGACCGGTGATTTGCTGGACACCGTGGAGCCCACACTGCCACCAGAAAGGCTGGAGGAAAAGGGGAGAGAGAGAGATTTACTGAAGCATACCCAGCCGCAGCTTGCTAGCATAGCTCATTCTGAAATGTAGCTGTAGTTTTCATCCCCATAATCATTGCATTGGATTTTTTTTTTCAGGGCCTCTCATTCGCAGTCATAGATCGATGTAATTGGGGTTGTAAATCACAGCTGCGGAGCCCTCCGCGCCGATGCCGATGTTGGAAGTCATTTGCAGCTGCTTCGCCTGTAAATCTGCCCCAGAGGCCGGCGATAACTCAGCTGACTAAACACTGTGCAGAGCCCAGCTTTATATGTGTGTGTGTGTGTGTGTGTGTAACAACAGGTGCATGCATTCATTTCAGTGTGCTGCAGGAATTGTACGTCTCCAGAAAGACGTGATGAATAGTTCTGAGAGACCTGGAGGAGTGTGTTGACATGTCGGGCTTCGTGTGTTTCTGTGCAGCTACAGCTTAGAAGGGCTCAGTGGGATCCAGGAAGAGTTGAGGGGCTCCACCATCCAGGAGCCCCGCGACCTGGAGCGCGCCAGGATGCCCCGATACAACAGTGACGACAGGGGCTCCCTGGTGTCTCTGACGGAAGAGCAGGAGGAGCGGGAGGAGGACAGCAGGCTGCAGGAAAAGGTCAGTGCTGAAACACACACGACTTGCATAACGGTGTCCAAATCCGATGTAGCGATCTGATCTTTATATCTGGATCAGTTGCACTGTTGAAAACAACTCTAGATTGAGTATTGATGACACATGTGCCCATAAGGTGCGATCTATTCATCCTAATTCTATGCTTTGTGCCCTGAGTGACATTATTTTATTATTTATTTTACGTTATATTTAGAATTGCTAATTACACTTTCTGAACCGTTTAAAAGAAGATTTGTTGCAGTTCATTTATTTCACCAAACCTATTTTTTAGTCGGTTTAAGTTTCTTTATTATTTATTCTACATTGAGCGTTTTACTCCTAATTGTGTTATTTTTACATGTGTGACCAAACCTGCGAAGACATCGGTGTGTTTAAGTTTAGCAGAGTAATCAAATAAATTAGCAATTAGGTATATTTATATCTGCGTTTTTTAAAAAAAAGAAACGTTTTAAGTCAGTTCTGCCCTGTTTTTCTGTATCGGATCAGCTGACGCTAATCCTCAGCTATCGGTACAGGAAGTCACAAAAGTGAATTGGTGCATCCCTATTATTATCAACAGAGCCTTTTAAAAATGTACAATGTGGATCCCTTTCCTGGTAAGCCTGTTTAAAGTTTAGATCTATAGTGATTTATTTCCTACTTCACTCATTTAAACTATTGCTACTTAGTTTATTATTGAGTGGGTTAGAAAAGGTAACTTTTTTGCTTCCTTTTTAAGCTTTCCTTTTGTCTTTCAACCTGATGATTTTTGCTTATCTTACTAAATGTTTGGACACTCCTGACTTAGACTTTTGTAATATAAACTTCATGAAATTCATTGGAACAGATAAAGATTTTCTAAACAAGGCGGGGAAAAGTCACTTTGAGGATTAGTGAGAACTACTAATCGTCATTGTTCTCGGGTTGTTTGATTCCTCCTCACTCTCTGTGATTTTTAAGCAGCACATGAACATCACAAATCAAACATCGAGTTTCCCCTTTTACTTTATCGTTCCTGTTTCCAGTTTATCTGCCTCTGTTTGCGTCCTCTCTGACATTGTCGCGCTGCCGATCTCATGGACACTTTGTATTTCACGACGCAGAAATTGCGACGGTATCGGCCGCTGAGGAACAGCTGTCCCTCCATGACCCTTCCACTCACCAAGTCCGTTTCCATGGTCACCATCAGCCATAAAGACAGCGATGGTGAGTGTTTCACACCAACCTGAGTTAGGATTTCTTTGCCCTTTCTTTAGTTTTTCAGCCTCTCTTTTCCTCCTATTGCTTGATTTCTTTTTATCTTTTTATTTTCATAATTTAAAGACAGTATAACGCTATGTCTCTTGAAATCACTAAGTATTTGGTTTTGAAAATCACTTCCTGTATCATGACCCCTAAGGCTTGCCCACATTTCCTCCATTCAAAACTTGAATGTGTTTTATTGGACTTTTATTTGGTGCATCAACACAAAGTAGAACACAACTGCAGTGGCAGGAGACATGACACAAGTTAAGATGTTTTACAAATAACTATCTGTTTGTTTGTGTTCATCAACTCTGATATGGATTTCTGCCAGTTAATGTTCACAAATCAACTTAAATCCAGCCGCCGTGGATAAAGATTGACCATAAACTGAAAATTTCAAGTCCTTTCCAATTGGACTTTGGTCTCGAGCTCAGCATTATGCTGCTGCCGGCATGTTTCACAGTGGTTATGTTGTGTTGCATATAGGATGTGACAGACTTTTTTCACAGTTGGTTGGCCTGCATTTTATATATAGATATTAGAGCGAAGATGAATTAATGTTAACATACAGTGGAAACCCAAGGTTTACATTTATAGAATATACACCTTTTTGTCAAGCTGTACAACGTTTAATCAGACCAAACTTCTCTTGTTTTAGGTCACTTAGACTTACCAAAATTATTTCCATCTGCTAAATGCCACACTATTAGGGGCAAAATAGATGTCACAGATGTAATGTATTTATTAATGTCTTCAAAATCAGAAGTTTACATTCAGAATAAATGCTATCTCCTGAAACGACAAGGGAAAGCCCAGAAGATGATGTCATGACTTCTGATATGTTAGCTGACACATTTGAGCTAATTAGAGGCACACCTGGAGCAACATCTAAAGACGTAATGCAGGCAGTAAAACTTTGACATAAATGGGTCTTCCAAATGGATAATAACCTTAAGCTGTAAAGCCAAAGTGGCTACAAAGTGGCTTAAAGACAACAAAGTCGATGTCGTGTTGTGGCCATCAAACCAGCGCAAAGATACAGTTCAAAGACAACGCTACTAAGTACTGAGGGAATGTATGTAAACATTTTTCTTCTGGCATTTAGCAAGTAGAAATAATTTTGGTATATCTACATAACCCAAATTTTATTGTAAAGGTTGGGTTTGAACTGTAAAATTTTCCCAAAAATACATCCAATTTTGTGGATGTAAGGTGAGAAAAACCCAAGAGGCAAGACACTTTAATTAGAAACAAACTAAAATTGACTTTATATCTAGATTACTGACACTTGGGTGTATTCCTAAAATAAGAACCGCCAAGAATACACCGACTTATTAGCGGTACCAGTTACAGGCTTTGAGCAAATGACGAGTGCTTGTTGTGGTTCCTCCCTCGTTGCCGCCGCCGTCGCCCCTCCGCCTCCCAGCGGTGGGACGCCTGAGACGCAAGAGGCGCATTTCCTTCTCTTTCAACCTGTCCCCCATCCTCACCAAATCTAAGACTCAGTTCATTTACGGCGACTCTTCGTCAAGTGACGATGAAGAGGAGGAGGAGGATGACTCGAGTGAGTACCAGTTGGCAAACGTGGCTGCGGTAGAAACTAGATGTCATAAAAAAAAATTTTTTTTTTTTTTTTTTTTTTTTTTTAAACCCACAGCAGTCACGGTTCCCAGTAGAGCCCTAGAAACCTGCCTCCTCCTCTCTGTTAACCTCACCTCCTCCTCGCTGGCTACACCCGACTGTAATGAACCATGATTAAAAACTGCTGCTCCCACCTGTGCAGGTGTAGGATCAGGGAGGCTTCTCCTCTCCGAAGGAGTCGTAAAACTGTCTGGAATTAAGAGAGGCCGAAAAATATCAAACTATTTTAATATAAACCTGAGTTCAGTCCTCTGGGTTTTCATCATTTTCCCGTCCAGTGTAGGATTGGCTGCTCCAAAACAACGCTGAAGGCATCGTGGCGGCTGATTGAGCCGCAGCACCGAACATCAGTCAAAAGAATACTAATTATTTCTCATATGAATCTACTGGCGGTTCGATCCTTGATGGGAGGAGGAAGAAAAGCAAACCTGCTCCTTTTGTGAACTGTGTGCTGAATTCATTATGCTGATAAATTCTGTTTGGCAGTGTTGAATTGGACCTTGGCTGCTTCTGTGACATGCAGACAGTGGCAGCATGACCTTTCCGTGAATTGGCCTTTGGTGTAGTCTTTTTTCAGAAGGAAAGAAAGAAACTGGAGCAATATCACAAGATAAAAGAGGAAAAGCACCATCAGAGGTGCTGCAGGTTATCTGAGAATACATGTGGGCCTGTCCTCTTCAGACCAAACCTTCATCTCTCTCCTCTACTCTCCATTTCCATTGCTGTTTTCTGTTTCGTCTTGCTTGCATTATCCTTTGCAGACTTTTATGCACTGTACAAAACAGAAGAATGATAATTTTTGCTAGAAGTTGAATGTTCCTCATTTAAAAATGACTGAAATAATCGACTTAGAGCCGTTTGCAGTCGTATGGATTTATTCAGATACAGACATATATATATATTGGCATACATGACATTGTTTTATTAAGCAAATTTATTTTTCTGAAACGTCAAATTGTGTAATCTTAAGGAACTGACATATCACAGAAGACGGGAGCAAAAATTGGTTAATGCAAAACAATAACAGCTTTTCAGATGTTAATTCTTTAACATGTTTTTTTTTTTTTTCACGACATTGAATAAATCTTGTCAAATAAAAAGTTTGTGAAATTACACCACCACAACAAAAAGTGGACATTTTTCCAGACTGTTTGCAGGTTTTCAACAGCGCTGACAAATTTAGTAAAACTACAGACGGCTACACACCTGCTAGAACTCTGTGTGACAATCTGAACCGTCAACAGTGAATCTTTAATATTTAAAGTGTTTCGAATGTATTTTTGAAGCTGCTCCTCTTCTGAGCAGCCGGAGACTTTTTGGAGCCGACGGCCTTTTGGGACAGAGTGTCGCTGAACTGAAAGGCAGACTGCCTGCAGCTCTCAGCCTCGGCCTGTCCATTAGCGCGTTGCCCTCGCTCTGCAGGGGGTTCCTCAAGGCTAAGCAGCTCACTTTCAAGCATTAGAAGTAGCTCAGTCCGTGTCCCGGCCAAATCCTCACAGCTAGGACGCGACCTGACAACCTTCAGCTCCAGTGAATATAAAATGTTTTGCTAGTGAGCCAGTATACTCAGCGAAGAGTCAATCCTGCTCTGTCCTGCTCACCTTTTTATCACCTGACATGACAAAAAATAAATACATTTTAAAAAATGATTCCAAATAATGAATAAAAAAGTCACTTTCTGTCTTCTCTCCTTCCAGGCATGAGGTTGTTTTCCAACCCCTCTGGGTCGGTAGCTTACAGGTCAGTTCACACACATTTTGAAGAAATCCTTCCTTAGGTATTTTTTAGTTTTTTATTTTTCCTCTACACCCACGACGACCTTTATGGTTCCTGTAAAGATTAGCCGAGAAGAAGCGGCCGACTGGACCTTTATGGCGTCGTAAAGGCGCGTCTCGTGAATGTGTGAGCTGGCATGTCGCGTAGGCTGCAAAGTAACGCTGACCTGCGTTTCAGTATATCGGAGGAAGAGCCGGGGCCTCTGCGGAGCGACACGGAGGGGAGGAACACGACCAAAGTCAGCCGGACCTTCAGCTACCTCAAGAACAAGATGTACAAAAAGACGCGGGTAAGCGAAATGAATGACTACCTCACAGCGTGTGGATGACCTATTTTTAACGTGTGTGTGTTTGGGTAGACTGTAGCCACCTCTTTTAAGCAAAGACAGAGGGAGCGGCAGGTTGCTTTTCGGGCTGCGCTGCGTCCACATTCACCCAGGGATCTGCTTCCTCTTCTGAACAGCTGGTAGTTACGTGTCGCGCTTCAGGGCTTGTAACTTCCTCCTGTTCACACTTCCCCAGCAGGCGCTGCTTTTGGAGTTCACAATTCATTTTGTGGTCCCGGATATACGAGTCTCTGAATGGAGATGAGCTCTGGGTTACCGTTCTTTGCCTTGGGGAGAAATAACTTTCCAAGGCGTGATGAGTAGCATTTCAGTCACACCACAGCCATAAAATGAACTGTATTTTATTAGGATTATGTGATGGAACAACACAAAGTAGGACACAACTTGTCAGCTTCTGTCTCCAGATGTACGAAGATGTATAAAAATTCATTCCCTTCCACTTCACAAATATTCAGTACTTTGTTTTGGTTTCTTTAGAAAACAGTAAATAATTCATTAAATCTATTAATTGGAAACATCACTGAAAAAAAATAAGATTTTGGAAATGTTTCTCAAAGCACTGTAAATAAACTTTTTCTGTAATATAAAAACCATTTTAGATAAATAATACTCTACTTTAAAGAAGCCATTATGAAGGATTATGTGAGTTTCATTTTAGACTTTTTAAACTGTGGAATGTTTTTGAGGAATTCATCATGATATTTATTGGCACATTTTAATATTTTCTAATCAATAATCTTATTTTGGGGCTGGGGGGGATGAAAAATGTTTTGTTATATTTGTCCTGATTCTGTCATCACTTCTTTCGGCCCTCAATCAATCACATAGGAGGAATGTCAAACCACAGATGACTTCATGCTTTGTTCTTGTTACACAGAACGAGAATTATCAGCAAAGAGTTCATATCCTCTACAGGAAGTGGCTTTTCCTGCCTCTTACAGTGCACAAATTTGAAAATGATTCAATTATAATTAATTCTAACCCACACGATTCCTGTCACCCTTATCTCGGCGGTGCTGACGTCACGCGGGGGTTCAGATGTGGCGTTCGAATGAACTCCGACCAGATTGGTTTTCCTGTTGTGTAAAAAATAAAACCAGGCAGTTTTTAGCAATCTCTGCCTCCGTGTTTCTGTAAAGCCGCCCCCCCCTTTCACCGAGATGCCACTGGGTGGACAGGAAGTGAAACAGGAAGACAAAAACTTGCTGTAATGTTTTCCAACCTCTCAATTGCACTTTGCTTTTAATGTGACAGGACCCCAAAAGGTGCTGCCTCAGCCTGTGGTTAGTATGAAAACAAATCATCCACAAACCAAAATTGTTCTTTAATTCCGTTTCAACTCAGTGGGGTTCTAAAAATTATTGTGACGATTCTGCCAAACCCCGTTGTCGTCATGTCAACTATTCTCCTCTGGTTCAGTTGCGGTCAATCTTTACTAGGCTTAAAACCCCTAGAGCCTCTCTCGGCTCTGCTCTTCTGCATGAACACCGAAAGTGAGAACGTCAGTGGAAGAGGATGTAGTCGCTGCAGCCTGCAGCAGCGTCCGCTCCGCACCGACGGCTTGTTTTGCAGAAATAGCACCTCCTGCTGCGCAGCAGTCACTTCCTCTTTGCCCAAGTTCCTGATGGAGCCTCGGCTCTGCCGGCTGTAGACCGTGCCCCTCGGGCCACAGACCAGGGATGTTGTACGGGAGGTTCTCGGGGAG
This sequence comes from Poeciliopsis retropinna, assembly GCA_010277075.1. Classification (NCBI taxonomy): domain Eukaryota; kingdom Metazoa; phylum Chordata; class Actinopteri; order Cyprinodontiformes; family Poeciliidae; genus Poeciliopsis; species Poeciliopsis retropinna. Next base: position 777,162 of record VMRM01000030.1, on the reverse strand, counting down.
CCGCGGCTTCTCGCTGAGAAGGAAAGGTTGCCTAGAGGTAGGCTGAGAGGACCACTCTGCTTTTCCAGTCACATCGCAGTTAAAAAAAAAAAAAGAGAGAGAAAGAAAAAGTTTAGTGGCTGTCAGAAGATCATGTTTAAAGAGTTCTGTTCTGTGGCGGCTTGTCTTTTCTTTATTTTCCAGTGAAGTCATAGTCTGTTAGACTTTCTTACACTAGAATGTCTCTTTGTTTTCAATCTGCGCTCTAGACGTCACAGGCTGTTATGCATCCTGTGGAGGTTTCTTGTATCCAAAAAAGTCTCGCATTCCCTGATTTTTTTTAATTTATTTTTTTTATTAGATTTCTCTGCTTCAGCAAGTAGATTTTTTTTGTGGATTCTCTCCTCAAAATGGGGTCTCCAAATGCCTTAAAGCCACCGTTATTGGAAATCATAGAAATCTATGAGAGCGTTTTAGTTCTGATCTGTCAGTTGTTGTTGCAGGAAGTGAGAATTGAATGCAGTTGTGTTGCAATGGCTCCGAAACACGCCGTGGCTCATTTAGCCCCTCTGGCATCTTTAAAAGCCGAGCGAAAATGAGCTCGGCTACGTCGGAGCTTTGTGGTCCTCGCAAACCGAGAGGCCTCAGGGCTGGCCCATTAAAAACGAGCTGGAAAACTCCATTTTCCCCATTTCCTCTGGGTTTGGGTGGAGGCTCTGTGATGCAAATCCAGAAGAATGAAGGCTCTGTTCTTTTCTGCATCACTTTATGGGATTGTGATTCAGTTTTGGTGTGTGTGCGCGTGTGTGCGTGAATGCGGGGACCGACTGCTTGAGGATGAGCTTGTCCGTTAGTGGAGGGGAGCGGCAGACAGAGGCGACCCTGTTGTGGAGAAGGTCAGAGACCTCTGGGAGGCTACATCAAAGCTCCTCGAATCCTGTGGATCCATCTCCTCCTTGTTTACTCTTTCACTTTTTGTTCTATATTTTTTTTGTTTTGCTTTGGGAGCAATTTGTGATCATGCCTAGGCCTGCCACCATAACAGAATTTTGTCCCAGAAGTTATTGCGATAAACCGTGATATTGTTTTTTTTGAGACCATTTTCAAGTAGCATGATGGTAATGGCTTTCTCAGAGTTCAATAAACATTTATTTCTAATTAACATTTAACACAGGCACCTGAAGAAATTTTACATATTCAAAATAAATAGAAACGACACATAAAATGTGCTGTGAAGTCTCTGTAGATAAAATTGTCCTTCAAAATAAGAGCTGAAGTCACCAGACTGGAGATGTTTTCCATTCAGTTTTTGGTAGAAAGAGAGAATAGAGGGAAAAACGATAAATTACGCCAGTGGAAATTAGTGAGCTCATTTTAATTTGTCATGCGATTAATTGATTTATTGCGACAGGCCCACCGGACACGGCACAGCCCATTGGACTTGCAGCTCTGAATGGACCACAGCACTATGCAGATGTTTATTGGAATTGATTTTCCTTCCTCTTTAAACTTTTCAGCCATTTTTAGAGGTTATATCATGACAAAAGGTGAAAACATGTGAGCACTTTTACAACGATTTATAAGTATAACTTTTCTATTATTTATCTAACCCTAAATGGTGACCAAAAAAATATATAAAATTTTCTATAACAATAGTCATAGCTGTGTGCAGCTCATTTACATTTCATTTAGATATTAAACACTGACATGTGTGGAAACAATTTACAAAAAAAGAGCTATTTTCTAAGTTCTTTAATAAGACACTTTGTTGACTGCATAAATATTGCATCACTTAATATCAATTCCCTCTGTATGCCTCCCCCCCCTGTTGGGAAGCACATCAGAGTAATCATGTCGCTCTGTGGGGTTTCGGTTGAAATTTAACGTACGCCACCGGCCGACCAGTGAAACATTTTGTCAGCGTCTGGCACTCTTTCCCTAAAATGTCCAATTTGCCGGTGAAAGTGTTCCCAGTTAATTGTGGAAGCGAAGTCAGAGATGAGTCACGTTAATAACTCCTGCAATCTTCCTCCCTCAGGAAAAGGACAGAGACAAAAGGGACAAAGACAAAGAAAGCAAGGAGAAGGACAAAAAGGCCGTGAACGGACACATTTTCACGCCTGTCAGCTCGAACCAGTCCCTCCAGTGCTCCCAGTGCAATAAAGCTTTTAATGGCAAAGAGGTGTTCTGTTGTACATGTAAGTACCTTTTTATGTCCATTTTGCTGATTTAATGACGTGATGCTTTTTTTCTTTTTCTTTTTTTTTTTTTTTTTGTGACGACAGCCCTTTGCTGTTTATTACTGGAAATCTTTGATCTGTTCAGGAATCAGATTCTGTTTTCTGTTCTTAAAGCTGCTTTGCTGCTTTAAGAACCAGAGAACTTACAGTAAACGAATAAACAAAATTCAGTTCACTACCACAAAATCTCGAAGGAGAACGTCTAACCATCAGTTTGTGCCGCTGAGCTCAAGCACAGTTGTGATAAGCAGCTGAAATTTAATACGAAGCATGTCAACAGGCCCGTCTCTTCAATGCTAAAAAACAAAACAAAATGGAAAAATCTGGAGTGGCCTAGTCAAAGTCAAACTTGAGTGTAAGTGACATCATGATGCACATGCACATATGCCTGAAAACGCTCAAATATTTCTGATTTAAAGCAGTTGTGGAAAGAAGAGATGGGTGAGAATTCCCTTGTAGATCATTGACTGTAGATACACAAACGCTTGACGGCAACATTCGATCAGTGCAGCTCAGTTTGTCACAACTGATTTTTAAATGAAATTAGCAACTCGTTAGTTGCTGCTGCCCTCTACTTGGCAATCTGCACTGTACCGTCATTAAATGTGAAGCAGGGAAAACAGCCGAACAGTGACCCGGTCCTCCTCATTAAATCCTGCCCACGATGCCAAATGACTGATATAACGACGCTATAGCCATCTGTGTTCGTATCTTTGTCTTACGGTGGCCATTCTTAGCATCCTTCTTGCATCTCGGTGTTGTGCTTGGCCAAATTGCTACTGTAGCTGCACACTTGTCTCCTGGAGGACTACTTCAGAATTGGCCCCATCAGGGTGTCGGCACAGAAAGCAAAGCCATTTTTAATTTTGCTTTTCACTGGAGAACCAGAAGAGGATGTAGCTTATTGCACAAGTGGGGTGGGAGGAGTGTGTCTGGGTGGGTGAAAGCAAAAAAGCTCAAAAGGAGAAACGAGCTCTGCGATGGATTACAGCCATCTTCTGAATGGTCACATTCTGCCTCAGATACTCAGCTGACAAGAAACAGCCCTTTTTGTTTTGCAGGCAGTCTGCTGCAGAACCTTGTGAGGCTGATTTTGTTCAGGAGGTTTATAGTCACAGATGTCTGGCTGGTTTCCATCCAGCAGACAAATACAGTGTTTCTTTGTCTTCTGTTTTCTGGATCTACTTGGACGTCCACATAAAAGAAGAAAAAAACAAAGGAAAATACCCAATAATGTTGAAAGATAGAAAAGGAGCAATCAAGTCAGCGTGTGAACCGGCCACCGATGGCGTCGTTGCCTTTCTTTACATAGACGTCTTTGTTATTTTCTCACCCTCAGGGAGAGCGTTTGTTTACTGATGTAATCTTCAGAGCGGAAACGTTGCACGCGCCCAGGCAAGGATGACGATCCTCCGGTGAGGAGGAGTTTGTGGGGTTAAGTTGCGCAACGCCTCTGATGAAGTCTTCAGTGGAAACGCTTCGGTGTGTGGCAATTAGTGGGACTGGTGGACCAATCAGAACCTCGCGCGAGTTTCCCAAAGAATACAGGCAAAACTGACTGAACTGGATCAGGTTGTGCTGGCAGGGCTTACTTTAGCAGCCATGAATTATGACTTTTGTGACTAAATGATGGATATGGGAATGTTTACATAATTGAGATTTTCCCATGCAGTGCAGTATACATGTGTGTGCGTCAAAGCCTATCCTTTTTTTTCTTTTTTTTTTTCCTTTTTCCAAGAGCAGTATTGCCCCTCAGTTGCATCACACACAGCACTCCAGTCTGGCTTTCATTAGCGGGCTGGTGGAGTTTCCTGGCTGACTGTGAAAACCAGTCAGAATTTCTTGCTCTCATTTTCCCCCCCTCCCCTACACGCACACACAAATACACACACATGCCCACGCACACACACACACATACCAGCACCAAGCTCACTATGTTGCTTTTCTTTCCAGACTGTAATGCATCCGTCCACAAGGGCTGCAGGGACAGCATGCCTGTTTGTGCCAACGTGAAGATGAAGGTAAAACTTTTTTTCCCCTGCCGGTTCTCCTCCACTGACCATGTAGCTTTCTGTTGTCCTGCAGCCAAAATCAATTTTTTTCTTTTTCCTTTCGTTTCCATGCTTTAATCCCCCGTTTCTCTGTTTAGTTGCCCAAACAGCAGTTTGCAGTGCCAGATTCCAGCGCTCTGTGCTCTGTTCCTGGCGTCACAATGAGGAACAAAGGTGAGTGTCAAACTAAACTGGACTTGAATGAATAATCATCGCCGTCAGTTATGCTTTTGTTCTTTTTTGCACAGTGCAAAGTTGGCGGAGAATCCTATACGTTTCCAATAAAGGGAAATAACGTAATAGCAGAAGTGAGCTTTAGCACTTTCGTTTAGCTCTTTTGTCTGCACTGTGCTTCGGATGTTTCTGACAGACTCCCACAAAAGACTCCCATATGAGCTTTGCACACATTTCTGGGAAATTTCTTCTTCAGATTTTTGTTTCACATTCATTTTTATTGCTTTGAATGTATGTTTTCTTATGCTGTATTGACCCCATGCATCTAAATTATAAATTACTATTATAAATAATAGTAAATATCATAGTATTTGAGCAAAAATGTAAAACAAAATCTAATCAGACATTTCTTGTATGCATTATTATTTCAACAATTATGCAGCACCTTATAACTTAATGTTTCTTTTGTTCTGCTTTTATTGATTATCCGTGTCTTTTTATGACTTGAAATATTTCCAAATAGGTGAATTTGTCTTTCTTTTAAGTGAGGCAGGCGTTTGTCATTGGACTTTGTTGTGTTGCGGTGCGAGGTTGAAAACGCAGAGATTAGCTGCAGTGGCCTGCAGATCACCTGAGGTGTCTGAGCTTCGGTTCGCAATATTCTGTCCACATTTCATGGCACCAAAAGTCTGAATTGGTTGTCGATATTTTGTCACATTACAACCTCAAACCTCTGTGTATTTTATTGGGATTTTCTGTCAGCGCAAAGTAGTGCAGTAGAAGGAAAATAATTGCTTTCATGCAGAAAAAGAAAGTCAGAAAAGTTTATTGTGTGTTTGGTTCTGATACAAGTCAACGCCAGCAGGACCTCTACCTCATGTAATTACAAATGCAAGTCTTTTCATATATGTTTATGTCTCCTTTGCACATCTTGGCTGAAATTTGTGTCACTTCTTTGCAAAATGGCTGAATCTGAGTCAAACTTGATGATATACAGTATTACACAGGATATTAGAATAAGCTGCAAATGATGCTCATTCGACAGATTAAAATAATATTTAGAGAGATGGTAAACATATTCCTCATTAGATCTACATTTCTGTGCAGAAATGGATTTATTTTTGTTAGTCTGATTTAACTTTCAGACAATTATGATGCATAACTATGGCAGCGAGGTATTGTTTTCACAACTGGGATCAGCTGATTGGCATCTAAAAAGCTCAAATAACACTTGAACTTTGACCCCAAATCCCTGAGCAGTTGAAAAGGGAGGCTCTCCAGAGAGAAAAGGAGGAAGTTCAAACCATCTCTGACCCACACAGCAAATGAAAGTCTTTAGTCAGAGGCTTCCTCAGAATCGTTGCAAGACTGACTGCTACCAGAGATCCTTCCTGCCCGCAGCATCACCATCCACAGCGACTCTCTGTAGATTCTCGGATGATACGAGTTACAATGACGTTTAATTTCCCTTTGGGATTTTTTAAAATCAGACGAATTGAATATCAAGTGTTTCACTTCGGGACAAAATTACTGAAATAAATGGAAGTTTCACTAGTATTGTAATTAATTCATTACGACTGAATATTTTTATGTTGAATTGCTGCTTAAGAATAAGAACATGCTTGACCTGTCAGCTTTTAAACAAGGCACTTACTTTGTAAACAGCATTGTCTGAGTCACCGCCCACACTTCTTGAACCTCTTAACCGAGAATGTTGAGATTCTTTTTTTGTGTGTGTGTGTTTGTTGCCTCTGTTTCCAACAGCTGCAAGCTGCAACGTTGCAGCAGTAGGAAGTGTGCTTTCTGCATGTGCATTATTAAAAACAAAATGTCGCTGATCAAAGATCCAGTAAGTTGTGAACGATGAGTTTAGCCCGATTTATAGAAAGCCAGCTCAGGTAAAGGATTAGACGTATTAGTCGCCGTTTTAGTTTTTTCGGGGTCTAACGTTGATTGTGACGGTTTCTCCTCCAGGTGGTGGGACGAGGGACCGTCCCAGGTCAGCCATCTTGAGCCCCGAAGACAATCTTCCCCTGATGATCCCAGGATCACGGAGACACACCAGCATCATGACGTTCCCTGGAAACAATCTGTCAAAGAGCCTCTCGATTAGCAACATCGCAGGGTGGGCTGCTGTCTGTTATCTGAAGGAAATATTAACACTTAGGCAGAATGGTGATGCAGATCTACTTTTTGTTTTGTTTTGTCTCATCTTTGATCATTTCCTCTTTCAGCCCATTTGATGACATCCCCATCAAAGGCCTGCGCTACCTTTCTCAGTCCACAGACTCACTCAACAGAACCAACCAGGTCACAGAATCCATGGAGTCGCTCACTGATGAAGGTTGACACGCACGCACACACACATCCTTATTTTTCTCCCTTTCTAATCTTTCCAAAATAAACAAGCGTAATTAAGCTCAACGTTTTTACACAAACCAGATACAGTAATTTGAACTGTACTTCAAATTACCATATTTCCCCGACTATAAAGTCGCACTTTTTTAATAATTTGTCTAGTCTTGCATCTCGTAGTCAGGAGCGACTTACATATGGTTTTTTATAATCTGGAGCGACGTACAGTCCACAAAATACGGTAGCCATATCTGGACCGCGATACACCCAATGGCACATTTTTTGCTAGTGTATGTGCAATAAATGATCAAAAATCTAAAAACCGAGTTTAGATACATTAAATCAATTTCTTTCTCACTAGTGCATTTAGTTTTGTACTTTTATCCCACTCAGGCTCAAAACAACAGAGTTAACTGTTGACGGGACAACGTGTCACATTTATTTAGATCAGTGGGAACTTTTTCTTAAAAGGAGCGTCAGATTTAGCTGTGGCACACTTTAACCACCACCTGAATTAAGTGCCAAGGGAAAGACTAGGGGCTCCCCTTTTGTTTGTCTGAACATCCTGAAGCTCCTTAGTTTGGATAATATCTGAAGAATTGAGGCCATGTCAACACTTCAGACTTATCGCTGTATTATTTTTTCTAACTTCTATTTTTTTATACTTCTATTATATTTGCATTTTATCAGGAGGCAGTGTTAGAATCTGTCACATAAAACAGTGAAGTTGATGCTTTTTTGTTTATTTTACATCAACTTAAATGGAATGCAAATTCTCATATTACTATGTCTGAATAACTAAAACTTTAGTCTCGTTAACAATCAGTAGAAGAAGTGAGAGGAATTGTCGTGAATGGAAGTTGTGCTCCTCGTTCAGGGACAGAGATGATGGACGCGCAGCTTCTGGGGGAGTTTGAGGCGAACGCCAAAGAGTTCGAAGCAGACTCGTGGAGTCTGTGCGTGGAGCAGCAGTACCTGCAGCAGCAGAACAAAGAGCTGGTCAAGAGACAAGACGTCATCTACGGTACGACAAAACAAACAATCAAACTCGCATAACACATCAGGGGTTCCTCTAGGATTCTTTAGACTCTGGTGTGAGGAAATCACATACGCCTGTAGGTCTGCGGAGCATTAAGAATGTCTCGTTTTACTTTGCGCAGAGCTGATGCAGACCGAGATGCATCACATCCGGACGTTGCGCATCATGTCGGAGGTATACAGCAAAGGTCTGCAGAAGGAGGTCCCGCTGGACCAGCACACGGTGGAGAAGATGTTTCCGGTGCTGGACGACCTCCTGGACCTCCACTCGCAGCTCCTCCAGCGTCTCCTGGACCGAAAGAAGGAGAGCCAGCTGGAGGGGGGAGGCTCGGAGGGCGGCTTTGTCATCAACAGGATAGGAGACATTCTGGTCAGCCAGGTCAGAGCAGCACTGAGTTGAATTAAGTTTTAAAGCTTCAATTACTTTTTTTTTTTTTTTCATTATTATTTTCCATGTCACTGTGAGTTTTGCATATTACATTTTTTATCCCTCTCTGCTCTTAGTTCTCGGGATCCAACGGCGAAAGTATGAAGAGGGTTTACGGGAAATTCTGCAGCCGCCACAACGAAGCCGTCAACGTCTACAAGGACCTCATGAACAAAAACAAAAACTTTAAAACCTTCATCAAAGTGAGGATGAGAGTTTTCTTCACACGTTTTACACAGCAGTTGTTTTTCCTCAAGCTGACGATGCGTTTCATTAGAACCTCTCTGCTAATTTGCAGCCTCTCTCTCCGTCTCCGTTGTTTTTGCGAAGCCCTGACACTAGTTGTGTGAGCACGCTTCTCTTAAAGCACCTCTTGTTCTTTGTTTTCTCCCAGAAAAAGAGAAGTAGCAGCACTGTGCGGAGGCTTGATGTCCCAGAATGCATCCTGCTGGTGACCCAGCGGATCACAAAGTACCCTGTGCTGATTCAGAGAATGCTGTCGCACACTAAAGGTGGGTTACATGTCAGCCTCTTTTAACCTTCGTTACATTATTTCTTATTGGTGTGTGAAACCACCAATAAGAATATATTTAAATGCATCTCTATTTAAATATCGAGATGCATTGATCAACAATCTTCCTGAGAGATTCAGATCAAAACACTTAAAGGATTTTGAAAAGTAACAGATTTAAAAGAGATAGAACTTCATTGATTTGTAAAGCATAAGCATTGCTAATTTTTGTCAAATTTGTATGCATTAGCTTAGATACTGTTGGTTGACATAGCACAAAGATGGCTAAGGTTCTTGGTTTTATGCATGTCACAAAATGGACATCAACACTTTCAGTCTTTAACTTGCCAGCCACTGATCAGAACCGATGAAGGGGAAAAATTGAAATATGGAACAAGTCAAATATCAAAGAAAAAATAAAGAAAAAATTAAGAAGAAAATGAAAAAAATCAAACCAAAACTTTTATCTCCAGTTCAAAAAATGAGTAGGAAGAAGACAAATCTTACTAAATAGCCTCATCCAAATATATACAAATTTTTGCATCGAATTGATTAATTGATCGATGGATTTTGAATATCTTTTGCTTTTACGTCATGACTTGGATTTTTCTTTAATTATATTTTTTTCAGTTTTGATCACGATCAATGGTGCTGCTACCACTGTTTCCGTCATGCGTTTGCTCATTTAGTTATGATGGATGAGAAATGATGGTTACAGGAAGATTGAATAATAGGTCGATATAACGTGTCAAAGCAGGTATGCTAAATATTTTTGATGAGGTTTCTTTGAAGCACATTAATATAGATATTTAATCCCACACAAGATTTGCCTGAATTGTCACAAATGTTCTTAGAAACTTTGTACAAATCCAGTCTTCTGTCTTTTTACTGTAGACCAGGATGTCACCTGGTTTAGGAAACGAACAGAAAGGTGCTTTTTTTTTTTTTTTTGTAAATGTGATTTACGTGAGCTCATTTATTCTGAAAAGGGGAAAAAGGCAGTGGTTGTTGTTTGTTCGCCGTTTTTCGAGTGGTGGATCAAGCAGAACTCTGAAGAGCTGAAACATTTTGCACCGTATTTCTATCTGATTTAAACGAGTTCTCGTCAGTCGGCCTCCTACTGTGTACATTCTCTCTAATCCTTCCCTGGAGCCTCTTTACGGTTCCATGTGGGATGGTGGAGCTCTGACTTAATCCCCAAGGTGATTTAAGCAGACTCCTTTTTTTTTTTTTTTTTTTGACAACTCTTGTATATATTGAAAAGAAGCAGCAGAGTATTCTTGAAGATTATTTTCTTTTTCCTCTGCTTCGGCGCTGCAAGTACAAAAAAAAAAAAAAAAACAGCAGGAGAAAAATCTCCTAAATAAAGGTCAAGTTGTTACTTATTGAGCTCAAAGCTATGAACTCAAAGCGCACAATGTTTCAAATGTTGACTTTGGATTTTTTTTTTATTCCTCATTAAGCAGAAATATAACAACTTCACAAACTGTAAGGGGAAAGTGTAGCTAAATTGAATGGACTTTTAATGCAACTTTGCATTACTCTGTAAATGACACTTTTAGTCATCAAAGACGCATCACTATAAATTCCAATAAAAGCTGAAGTGAGGTCTGAACACCTTGGCCGCCTCCCCTCCGCAGACACGGATGAGGACTACGTTGACCTGAGCGAGGCCATCCGGTTGGTGAGGGAGGTGATCGCCGCCGTCGACAGCAAGGTGAACGAGCACGAAAAGAAGCAGCGCCTGAAGGAGTTCCACAGCCGCATGGACAGCAAGTCCATCATGATTCTGAAAAGTGGCCAGTTCTTCGCCAGGGAGGACCTGCTGAGGCGGAAACTGATCCACGACGGAGCGCTGCAGCTGAAGAACACACAGGGAAGGCTAAAAGGTGAGCATACAGACTGTTATCCACTTGTTTTTTTGTCGTCACCAACAGAATATGTGAGCGGTTTATGTCCTTGTTGGTCTTCCAGACGTTCAAGCTCTCCTGCTATCGGACGTCTTGGTCTTCCTTCAAGAGAAGGACCAGAAATACGTCTTTGCCATGCTGGTAGGTTGTTACTGTCACCTTCTTCTTCTTCTCTCTCTCCCATCCTCTCCCCACTCTCCCTCCAGTGATAAACATCAGATGCTGTCACATTTTCTCAACGGCGTGTTCTTGCTGTTAGCAGTAGCCGCCCCTGTTTATTTCTCCCAGCGAGCAGAGGAACGTCCGCCTCCCGCTCGCACGCTAGCTTGAACCTCATAAAGCCGATGCGGCTCCGGGCTCCCGACCCAGCTGCGTTATATCATCTGGGGTATTCAGCTGGAACTCGTCCCATGCTTACAGGACTCCCAGCTTCATGCCGTGGCACATGCTTTTCTGTCGCACATTAAAGGGATGAAAACAGAGACGGAGCCCGCGGCTGAATAATCGCATCCGTCGGAAAAACTTGGGCGAGCTGGAGTTCGGGTCGGGGGGCTGATGGCGCTGAGAATGAGCCTCCTGAATACTCATTCAGGAGGCTGAATGAGTATTCAGGAGAGCAGGGGCGGATTGAAGAATTAGGAGCGGACGACAGGATATAAACACTATGAACTGTTTTAAAAAGTTGACAAGAATCACAGAGTGAAGGTAATGAATCCTGGAGGTCTTTCCACTCTTAAGCAACCAAAAGGTTTTACGTGATTCTGTAAACAGAGGAAGATTCTCTGAGGTTTCAGACTTTAAAGCAAGTGTTAACTCGATCATCTGTGTTTAAACAATGCATGTTTTTTTATCTACTAAACAACAAAGACCTCCGATTGACCAACTCGTAAAGTTAGCGTTGGTAAATCGAAGCTCTAGCGCACTAGAGCTTAAACAATGAATCAGATTAATTATGATGAATCAATTACTCAAATAATTGTCAACTAATTTAGTAATCAATTAAGCATTTGAATGAACACTCAACATCATTAACTCTTTGCATCTATTTATCTAATCTATCTGTATACATCTATGGACAGCTCTGGAAAAATGAAGAGTCCACTGCACTGAACCCCATTGAAAACCTTGTTGTTATTCCACAAAATTTTGATTTCTGAACTCTTCCCGAGTTAAAACATTAGTATTGTTATTTCTAACTTTTTCTCACTGCATCTTTATATATATATATATATATATATATATATATATAGTAGTCTTGACCTTTTTTCTTCCTCTTTGCTTCACTTGTTTTTCCTGTACAAATAATTAACCCCCTCCTCTATTGTCTTTCCCTGGTGCTTTTCCCATCCTCTCTCCCTTGACCCTCCCACTCCCTCCTGTCTTTCTTTCTTTTCTTTTTTTTTCCCCCACTCTCCTCCCACGCTGGCTTCATCAAACCCTCCCTGTTTTTTTTGTTGTTTTTTTTCCTTTTCTTTTTCTCATCCTCCCTCGTCTCCCTGAAGGACCAGCGCTCCACGGTCATCTCCCTCCAGAAGCTGATCGTCCGGGAAGTCGCCAACAAGGAGCGCGGCCTCTTCCTCATCACGGCGGGCACCGAGAAGCCGGAGATGATGGAGGTCCTGGCCAGCTCCAAGGAGGAACGCAACACCTGGATGCAGCTCATCCAGACCGCCATGCAGTCCATGTGAGTGGGATTCATTTAGATTTCTGCTGTGGCTTGTTTTTATTTATTTATTTATGTATTTTTTGTATCCCACCATCCAACTTCTATTTAAAGCTTCTCTTCTCAAAACATATCTTAATCTTCTCTTTATACTTCTACTTGTAACTCTGCTGTGAACAAGCTCAGGTTTGCCCTCTCCTCTGCAGTATAAAGCCAGGGTGAGACTTTTTTCCAGACTTTTGTGCTTTTTTTTTTCCATGATAATACACGCGAAGTTGGGACAAAGCACTGTGCTGCCAGGAGGATTAGCTGCTCTCTACCTGGGGATGGGATGTACTCCGGGTCCATCTAATGCTGGATTGGCTGCCAGGGCAAGCTCGGTTATAAGCAGAGGATTATTCGAATGCAGCCAGTGGGGAGTGGTGGTGTTTGGGTGTGGGGAGAAAGGACGAGGGGAGAAGAAATAAGAGATTTAGCACTCCGTCTCAGTCCGACTTCTGTCGGAATACAAAACTGAAATCAAGCCATTGGCAGGAGATGAGAACAAAACTCGATGAGCGCGCCCGTCTTCTCTCTGAGTTATGCATATGAATGGGCTCTCCGCAAGATAAGGCTGGAGCTTTTTTTTTATATTTATATATAAATCCTCTGTGGGAGGAAAAGAAGTTTGGAAAATGTTGTAAATGAGAGGAAGTTATTAAGTAATTTCTCAGAGGTGAAGTTCTGTTTTTAACGGGTGTTCATATCGTTTAAATTGCTTATATTTGAATGTTTTACCTGAAATTTACCTTCACGTTAAATAAATAATAATTAAACAAGTGACCTTTTTCGGATTTTAATCTTCTTTTTTTTTTTTTTTACTTTCTGCATCCGCACAGGGAGAAAGACGAGGACGAGGGCATCCCCAGTGAGACGGAAGACGACAAAAGACAATTAGAGAGCAAAGCCAAAGAGATGAGAGGTGAGAAGAGACACGTCTTTTGTGAAAGGAAAAACGCTTTATTCTTTTGTCCTCCCCCACTTCCACCTTCAACACTCTTTGTCTGTTTCCACCGGGCAGATATGTTGAAGCAGAAAGATACGGAGATTATGTCTCTGCTGGAGGAGAAGGTGCGGCTCTTCAGGGAGATGTGGGAGGGCCTGAGCCCAGGCGAGGAGGCCTGCAGGCAGGTCGAGCCTTTCTTCAGGTCAGCCTGCAGCCAGGAGCCGCCTCAGGGGGCATCCATCATGAAAGACGCCCTGCAGGAAGGTGAGGCGGAGAGGAAGTGAAGTTTGGTGGGGTGTTTTGTTGGTAAAAATGCATCTTTCATTTGGCGTTCTCGGCTCTGAAGCAGTGAATACCGTGAGAGGGAGACGGACAAGCTCGGCTCCCAGCCCTTGGATTTTCTTGTAGATTAGCAACACTGTTATTAAATTGAGACTACAGGGTTTTGTTGGGCATTTTTTTATTTTGATAATCTTCCACTATTTTCACGTGTGTTCAAGCTGCCCTGCGTTTATGTGGACAAATAGTTTAGCTACAATGTATCTCGTGATCTATTTCAGACTGCGTTCATGCAGGACGTGAATGTGACCCATGAGCAAAGTTTTATTTGCTCATGAGTTCATAATTATGAACTTATGAAAGACCTTTGTCACTGAATCACTTGATCACATCACAGCCCCACCCCTCTTGGTCCCGACTACACATCCAAGCAGACTTCTACTTCTACAGAGGTTGCTGTCAATGCTCCACAAAATATTCTTGTTTTTAGCTGAGAGCTCAATAGCTTCCTTCATCTTGTTATGATCTTGTCGGTTTGCTGAATGAACTTTAAAATTCTTCCACAAACGACTCAATCCACTATTACGCAAACAGAGCGCCGCTGTGTTACGTCAACGTTCTTCTTCTGCGCAAGCGGGTCGCTGTGGGGTCGTTAACTGTTCAACTAAAAGTCTGACTTTAATTGGTAGGATGAACGATGCAAAAAAAGAAAAGATCGGAATTGGAACATCAAGACCTGCTGTATGAACGTAGCCTGAGTTCTCTATAAAGTCGACCTCCAAGCCCTCATTTGCGATTTGCCTTCTCCAGCTCAGGCTCTAACATCTGTCAAGAACGTTAGAGCCTGACATGGCTGCAGACTCATTCTGAATCTGCAGCCAAGTGTTTGTTTGGCCTGCGCTTGCTAAATCTGGATCAAACGTTTGCCGTTCTGCTCAACACTTTCATTTTTCCCATTAATGCTGTTTGAACTTTTTCACTTTTTGTCACTTTATTTGACAGCATTTTAGTTGGATTTTATGTCACGATCAGCAGATAAAGTAGTGCGCAGTTTTCAAGTGGATGAAATATGACACACAGGTTTTAATATTTCTGATGCAAATCTGAAACGTTGGTTTGTGTGTTTGCATTCAATCCCCTTGAGTCGGTTCTTCACAGAATCACCTTTTGCTAACATTTGAAGCTGCCAAGTCTCACATGATGAGAGAGAAAAGGATCTGGTAGATTGGAAGGAGGTTTTCTGTAAATGTGTTTATGTCAAATTCTTCTCTGAGATTCTATATTGGGTTTGTTTAAGGTGTTTACGGTCTTGTGCTGTGTTCTCCATCATACGCAGCAACCTGTATGTCGAGCAAAAATTTAAATTATAGTCTCATGTGACAGAAACACATCCAGCTATTTGCTGCTGGCGGTCTCGCAACAGAATCAGTTCAGGAAATTTAAATGAAATTTCACAAAAAAGGAAGCTGATAATTAACTAAACAGCTGTTTTTTTTAAGGCAATGCTGGATTTAGGTAAATGGGCTAAATAAAAATGAACTAATATAATTTTTTGGGGGCTGGGGAGGAATTAAAGTCAGGTGTTATTTTCTTCTCTTTTATTTGCTAACGTCACAGAATTTGAAGAGGTTCAAGGTGTACGGACACTTTTGCCCGGCACCCTAAATAAACCCCTTATCCACAAGAATCCTTCAGATAATTGCGCATCCTGTTTCTGAGTTAATTGTCTCGGTCTCATCAGAGCCAGAGAGAGAGAGCGGAGGACGAGATATGTTTGTTGTTCTAGGAAGGCATCTTTTCAAAAGAGTGCGCCGACAACACCAAAGGGAGTCGGGATGAGTTCGGCAGTCGTGTTCCAGCTACGTTTTACGCGTCTGCCGGCCCCGGTCGTTCGTCAGATTTGCACGAAAAGAAAGCACAGAGCTCTGAGAGACGCTGAACTGTAATGTTGTGACAAAGAGATGGAAATGCGGAGAAAGACGGAGACGCGTGTCACATTCTCTGCCCCATTAGGGTTGCTTTATTTGGGGAAGACTCAGGTGTAGAACTGCTGCATGTTTCCTGAAGGCATACTCCACTCTGCTTGTTTTCAGAAAAGTTAGGAGTAATGGCAACAGGAGTTACCATTAATACTAACTTATTGTAAACAATGAGGAATGTACATTGTTTAAAAATGATATAGAGTTTTAATTGATTTATTCCAAAAGATAATACGATGTTTATGTCAGATTTATGGGTTTTCTGTTAGCACAGTATCACTTCCCTAAAGGTTTCTCGTGTTTATTCACGTTTCAAACTGAGTTAATGCCAAAACACAAAATCTTACCAAGAATCTTTCAGTGCACTTGAATTAAGACAAAACTTAAAAGTAACCTTCCAATGAGATAAAGAAGCTTGTTTATAGTCAGTAATTCTTGAATATAAACACAAAAAGTAATGTTCCACTGTTTATTTTCACCGTTTTTTTTTCTGCCTGAGAAAGAAGCTCATTTATCTTGCTGAAAAGTTACTTTTAAGATCGCTTTGTCCTACTTCAGGCTTAATAAGATATTTGCACTTGAAACTAGACAAAAATACTTGGTAAGATTTTGTGTTTTTGCGGTGCAGTTTGGGAAATCACACACTGATCCAGACGAAGAAAACTCCAAACCAAACCTGAAATTGGTTAGAACACCAAGAAAATGTTTTTCAGCTTGCAGCTTTGGCAACGACTCACAACTTGATGACATTTCAGTGTTGCATTTTTTACACGCCTGCATTTCTGCTTTTCTTTATTTTTCCTGTTTTCATCCCTCCGCTGTCTTGCATGTGCTCCATTATTTATTTATTTATTTTTGTCCTTTTTTAGTCCAGACACCAAATAATTTTCGCATCGCAAATATATTGAAAGTTTAAGTGAAGCAGCTCTGTGGATCAAACAGGTTGGTGGTTGTTGCTTGGCAACGGGAGCCAGGACTGCCTGGCTGGATTCTTGGGTGCAGAACTGTGCTGTAACACAGTTAGCCGGGATAATCCACTTACCGACCTGCACATTAATGTCTGCTTGTGTGTGTGTTTGTGTGTGTGTGTGTGGACAGTGGAGACGTTGCAGGGACTGGTGAATGGCAGCCTGGGGGGAGCAATGGCCAGCGTGCACGAGGGGGGAGCCGCCGGGCCCGTGTGCCTGCCCCGTCGGGCCGAGACGTTCGGAGGCTTCGACAGTCACCAGATGCACAGCGGAAAGAGTAAGCCCCGCCTTCTGACTTTGGATTACATTGCCGGGAAACGCACCAAATAAAGAAAAGTCCCAATCCCAAAATTCCACACTTAATTGACCGAGTTGGAGGTGACACTGCACCTGACGCTTCCCACGATGCACCTGTTCACCACAGCAGACGAGGTGTTTTAGAGGCAGCTGGGGTTTCCTGAGGGAGGCGCGGCCTGAAGCGACGCCTCTCCACTGACTAGGCTTGAAAGCTTTGAGCTGGTCTAAGGTTCTGCTTCTGCATCCGCAGCCAAACAAGGACGTTAGATGGGATTTAGTATTACTGACAGAATTTGTGGGAGCGGAGAGGGAGAAGAATAAAGTGCAGAATAAAATGGCTGCACTATGACGGAAATTGAAAATGGTTGTAAATGTTCCAATTTCAGTCGACGGTGGAGTCACAAAGCAAATTCTATAAACAAGACTCTGCCCATAAAAATACAGACCTTAGTATGTCTAAATGTTCAAATCCCTCATCTTTTTTTTAAAATCCTTTGTAGTCTTTTGTTACTCTCTGGAAAATATGATGTCAACACCAAAGTTGTGTAACTTTTAATTTTCTGTTGTTGCTTCCTATGCGACCTATTGATTAAAGTCACAGAGTCTTTCCTTGTGTTGCAACACAAATTGAATTTAGTTAACAGAAAAATAAGGAGACAAGTTTTTCCAAAACAAGAACATTTTATGTGTTGAACTGCAAATTCTTGTAGGTTTATGTTTCGACTGGTTTCCCAAACATCGGGACAGGTTTTTGTCTATTCTTCTTCTTAGAAAATGTGTCTAGGTCATACGGCTAAGAAAACATCGGTGAACGGCAGTTTTGAAGTTGTGCCAAAAAATTTGATTTGCAGTAGGTCTTGTTTTTGACTAGCCCACTTTTTAATTGTCAATTCATTAGATTAAAATGAGTCCCAATCGATTAACGACTAACATCCGCAACACTGAAACACTTCTTTTAGTGTTGTAGTTTGGCCGCCATCCTGAAGGGGGCACCACGGGTCAGCTTTAATCAGAGCCAGCACAGAACGGAACGGAAAAGAGAAACTGTCCAGAGTCCGAAGTGGGATTCAAAATTGACTTTATGTGGTTCTGTTTTGAAACCACATTCAACATTAAGTTTCACCGTAAGAGCAATCACTCGACCGAGCATTAAGGCGGAGCAGCGGCAACGTCTTTTCCAAAAAATATTGTCATGAAGACGAGTGCTGCAGTGGCTTATTAGGGCCATTGTACATATAAAAAAAACAGGAGTGCATTTTTTTGGCAAAAGTCGAAAAATTAGCAAATATTTGAGAATATTTGGGGGGGGGCAGAAATTTACTCCGTTTTTTCCTATCTACAGTGTCCCTAACACATCGATGTACATTGTGTTAGCTTTGTGCTACACACTGCGTTTTGGTTGTAAAATAGACACACCAACTCGTCGTTGTGAGCAGGTATAACGTCTCACCTGAACCTCCTCCAAACTTCAACGCTACTTTCCAAAGATGAGACGGTTTTCTCTTATGGATTTGATTTCCATTTATGGAAAAGACGGTTGATATTCAGAGGGCCACCTTATAGGTGAACATGGTGCGTCTGCTTTTTGAAAAACAAAAAGAAAGCCTAAACATAACAAATCTTTTATTGCTGTTCTAACATATCGCCTGTCTAAAAGAGCAAAAAAAACAACAAAAAAAAAACTTGTCATCTTTAAAATGCGATCATATCCATAACCCTGCTCCGACGATTCCTGACACAAAATAAATGTATTGAATGAACGTTATTTTTATTTTTTATTTTTTAAAACATGCTCCGACTCGTTTGTTTCCCCATCTCGCCAGGTGGAGACAGAGATGAGAGCGAGGACGCCGTGGGAGACCTGCGCAGGACGGAGTCGGACAGCGTTTTGAAGAAGGTCTGCATCTCAGCATCCGGCTCACACGCAGCCTGAGGCCATGTGTCCTCCTACATCAGCAACAGCATTTAGATAAATGTGGCTGCCCACCCACCACTCTTCCCCCCACCCCGCTACTGGATTAGCCTCTTGACTCTTCCTGCCAGGTCTTGTTGCCACTGACGACCATCAGCTGGATATCTATCCGACAGTGGTGGGGAAGAGGGAAGAAAAACAAAACAAAAAAAAAAACAAATCAACCTCTGTTTATTCCAGTGCTGGTGACATTGTTGTGTCATGGATGCAGTTTTTTTCTGCATGTAATAATTGTCGGGATGCTTTATGAATCTGTTTGACAAAAAAGTGATAATAATAATTACAAAAGCAGACAAGCCCTTAGTAGAAATGTTCAGAGGAAAATATGCACTGAGCTAGAAATCAAAGACATGTGCCACATCTTGAAGTAAAAATTGAAACTTAAAAAAAGAAAAGCTGCACATTAATAATCTTCTGCACGCATGCGACTTCAATCGGTTGTCGTTTTTTTGCGTGCAGGGAGGAAACGCTAACCTGCTGCAGCTGCTGAAGAGGAACAGTGAGGTAAGAACGCCTTCCTGTCTCCGAGCTCGCTAAGAGACGTCGGCATGGAAACGGTCAAAACAACCGTTGTTGCTGCAGCCCAGCCCATGCGTGATGTTGCAGCAGCTTTTGTCTGTTGCACAAAGTGCTCTTTGGAAGTGTAATGAACAAAGAGACGGAGATGCAAGTGCCTTGCTAAATAAGACATGAAGTACGTTTATAAAGAAATAGAGAGAAAAGGAAATGTTGCTAAATGTTTTGAGTTGTTTTAAAAAGTGAGGTTTACACCAGAAATAATATCCAGATGTAGTTTGTGTCACTACATCTGGGATGAGGCGACATGGGACTTAGAATTTTATGGCAATATTTTGCGGTACTATTGCGATAATAGTAAAGATTGTGATTAAAAAAAAAGTAATAATAAATAGTTTTGCAGGACGGTGACTGCATGGCACAGCATTCATATTGCCAAAAATACAAATATTCTTGTCTAAAACAAGCCTTTTTTGGGATCCCACTTACAAAAATAAGTGTGATTTTTATCACTACACTGCAAAAACAGAAAATCTTACAAAGAGTTTTTGGTCTAGTTTTTACTGCAAATATCTTAGCGCACTTTAAACAAAACAATATACATAAAACAATAGTTGCTTGTTTTACGTGTATTGATTTTTGACTTTTATGTAATATTGATCATCAATATTAAGGAATTATTGACTTACAACAAGCTCATGTATTTTGCTTAAATGTTACCTGTCAGTTAGTTTTGCCTGATTTCAAGTGCACTAAGATATTTGCACTAGAAACGAGACCAAAAAGTACTTAGCAAGATGTTGTTTTTGCAGTTTAAACTTACTAAATTAAATCTTTTTTTTTTCTTTTTTTTTTTAATTTACTGATCTTTATTAACACTCAACGATAAATCAAAGTTCTTATCACGATGAGATATTTTTCACTAAAACTGATAAGCAATACGATAAATGCCCACTCACGCATGAGGCTGCTGTGTACCTCAGATTTCACCTCCAGTTTCAGAGAGTTCACTTCCTCAGCTGCCAGTAACATCACATAAATCGTATTTGTATGCTTGTAAACACTCAGCAAAGTAAAGGTCAGCGGCCTGGTCCTATTTAGAGTGTTTTAAAAAGAGGAAAAATGTCACGTACGTAACATGCTTGTATGAAGCCCGGCTTCCATAAACGCTGCAGGACAAAGCCTATTCATGCCGCTTGAACTCTTTCACGTTTTGTCAGGTTGCAAACAAAAACTTTAAGGCGTTTTAGCGGGTTTGTGTGTGCTAAGACCAAGAAAAATGGAACGGAAGGGGAGAGAAAAACCCAAACAATTTTCAACATTTTTAGCAAGGAACTCTAAGCAGTTTAATACTAAGCGAGATGAATGCAGGTTGTATGACGCTCATTGTTCTCACTGTTTCCCACAGCAGGTCCTCCACAGCGTCTCCAACCTGCATCTGCTGCTCAGCACTCTGCAGGTACGCCGCCTCTCCTCCAGTCTGCATCCGCTCACTGCAGATCAGAACACAAAACATGAAACGTTGCGAAGCTTTGTGTTGTTAATGTACATCGGAAAAGTTTCTCTTTCTGTGTGCAGATCGACATACGCTGCAAAGACAAAATCTTATTTTTGTGTCTAATTTCTAGTTCAAATATTTTAGTAGACATGAAATGAGGCTAAATTAACTCACAAGTAATCTTTCAGCAAGACGTAGGAGCTTGTTTTATTTCAATAATTATTAGATCAGATATTGGAAAAACCTCTAGATTGGTAACGTTGACAGTATGCCCGATCTAGTCAGTCTATTCCTAAGCTTTTTGTGCAAGTGGCTTTATGCTTTATTACTTATTTAACGTTATATTTAGAATGTAACTGCACTTTCTGAGCCATTTTAAAGAAGATTTGTTGCAGTTTAAGTTTTCCATATTTGACCAAGACAGTCGATTTATTGTTTCAGTTTCACTTTTTAAATATTTATTTCACATTGGCTGTTATGCTCCTATTTGCACTTAACAAACAAATTAAAGTTCTGGGTTTTTTTCACATGTTTGACCAAGCTTGTTAAGCTTTTTGGTGTATTTAGGTGTGCTGTACTGGTGGAGAATTATTAAATACATTTGTAATTTAGTACAGTTATGTCTGCATTTTAAACAAAATGTAAAAAAAAAGAAACATTTTAAGTCAGTATCAGCCAATACTAAACCTCAGATATAGATATTGATATTAATATTGGTATCGGAAGTGAAAAAATGAATCGGTTCCTTAAAATTGATTAAGGAAAAGTACTACGGTAGTTATGAGTGAAATAATTTGCCAATAGAACAAAAAAGTTTTCCCGTATTATAACTTGAAATATCTTTGTCTTTTTCATCAAAAGAC
Source organism: Poeciliopsis retropinna (assembly GCA_010277075.1). Taxonomy (NCBI): domain Eukaryota; kingdom Metazoa; phylum Chordata; class Actinopteri; order Cyprinodontiformes; family Poeciliidae; genus Poeciliopsis; species Poeciliopsis retropinna. The sequence continues at coordinate 755,457 of VMRM01000030.1, read as the reverse complement.
AAAGTTTCTTTGTCTTTTTCATCAAAATTTAAAGACTACTAAATCAAAACCAGCTCCTATATCTTGCTGAAACGAGACATTTACTCTAGAAAAAGCTACTTGGTAAAATTCAGTATAAAATTCGGTATAAACAAAAAAACAAAAACATCATCTTAAGATCCAAAGAGTTTGTGTGTCTGATGTGATCTTTGCCGGCGGCAGGCGGTGGTGGTCCAGCAGGACAGCTACATCGAGGACCAGCGGCAGGCCCTGAGCGAGCGCTCCTCCTCGTGCTCGTCGCTGTCGCGCCAGTCGTCGCGGCCCAGCTCGCTGATCGAACAGGAGAAGCAGCGCAGCCTGGAGAAGCAGCGGCAGGAGCTGGCCTCCCTGCAGAGGCAGCAGGCCGCTCTGGCCGAGGAGAGGCGGAGGAGGGAGAGAGAGTGGGAGCTGAGGGAGCAGCAGCTCTCCGACAGAGAGTCCACGGTGCACCTGCAGGTGAGATGGCGCCGTGTCTTCCACCGGCGTCCTTTTCCACGTCAGGCTCTAAGTTTTCCAGGAGTGGGCATTACTTCATGCCGGATCATTTCAGAACCGCAGGGGCTTTTCTTCCACATCTTGCTATAAAGTAGAAACTCTAGTTCTCTTCACAGATTTGTGTAGTTGCTTGAAATTATAGTCAATCGAGTTTATTTGTATGGCACGTTTCAGCACCAAGTCAGTTCAAAGTACTTTATATCATAAAAACGCAAAAGTAAAAAAAAAAAGAGAAACCAGTAACAAACATCATGTTTTGTCACTATTCTTTTTTTACACTTTCAGCTTTATGTGAGATGCAGATTGAAGTGACTTTGTGTTTATGGGATTTTGTTAAGGTGAAAGGATGTGGCTTTTTAGAGTTTTAGCGTTTCTAATTAAACTCATCCACTGTTACAGGCTCACAATGCTCTCAGGTATTAAAAAAGTCTCCCAGACCTCAGTACTGCTGTAAAACCTGTCAAAGGTTGAAAATAAGGTAGATGTTCACCTTTCTCCAAAAGAAAACCCATCCTGAAACATTCAGAGCTGCAGTAGGATGGGTTACACCAAAGCCTGTAAGTGTTGCTATTACTGCACTTATTTGTGTTGGTATATAAAGCAAAATACTAGGGGTGAACTGAGGAATCAACTCTGAGATAGATGCTCAGCCAATACTTACATGAGAAATCACTATTTTCCTCTTATCTACCTCTGCAAAGAGCTGAGAATCAGCCACTTTTGCTCTGCCACAGCAGAGGGATGACTGCCAGAGACTTTTCATACAAAATAATTACCAGACAAAAATGAGCAGGTTGGGCTTTTTAAAGGTGACCTATTATTCTTTCCTGAACAGGTTTCGATGGGTGTGTGGGCTATACAAAATATATTTCTTAGATTAGATAATGAGATTTTAGTCTGATCGGTTCTGCTTTCAGAGTGAGCTATTTCAGGGGCTTGTCACTTTAAATCCAAATAAACTTCTGCTGGCCACGCACCCCAACTCAACGTTTACACGTACACATTAAAATGGCTGCAAACAGATGAACAATTATACAACCATACATCTTTGAAAAGCAGAAGTGGCGCCACCTGCACAACCAACAAGAACGCACTGAGTGCTTTCTTGATGTCAAGCCAACAACAAAGCACTTTTCCAGCAGCCATTGTACAAAACGTGCTGGAGCTCCACTTGGGTTGCTAGGTGACGGTCTGGGCTTCGCTGGTGGTTGCTAGGTCAGTGGCAGTCCTGCTGATTTAGGACATAACAATCGGGAGGTTTTTGAAACAGGTCATTTTCCAAACACCTAAAAAGTTGGACCTATTGCCACAAAGTACTCGGCTGTTCTGATAAGCTTTAGAAACTCGAATCAAAGATCAAAAAACTGTGCAAAATGTGAATTTGTCATAATAGGTCCTCTTTAAACATCTGGTGATCGGCTGGAAAACTGCAGTCGGTCCAGCCCTATAAAATACTTTGAGGCTTATGTTAAGATGACAAAGTTCATAGACTATGAATGTGTTTTCTATGCACTGTGTGTAGTTAATTTATAGACTGATAATCTGTCAAAATTTGAGGGGGGAAAAAAACCTCAATTAAATCTTAGGATTTGAGGTACAACTGAGTGAAATCAGCACTCAGACACATCACAGGACACATTATCTTCTTCAAAGCTTTACGTTTATCGACCTTCAAAACCCGTAGCGTGTTTTTAAAAAGCCAAGAATCGCATTCACGTCTTTACCACAAATCGGATAAATGAACAGGGGCTTCAGTGAAGGTTTCTGAGCGGTGTTGTTTCATGAGAGCGATGACTCTGCCTCCCCAACCACTGCAGGAGGAGGAGGTGCAGAAGCAGCACAAGCAGCTCGACGAGGAGCGGAAAGAGCTGCAGAGCAAGAAGGAAGAGTACCAAAGAGACCTGGAGAGGCTGAGAGACGCCCAGAGGAAGCTGGAGAAGGAGAGGGAGGCCGTGCAGCGGCAGATCCACAGGATGGAAGAGCTGCGGCTGTCTGAGGTGAGCCGGGGGGACGGATGTCAGGGAAATGTGACAACCTGAGTCCTGCAGGTGGAGCTGAGGCTTGGAGTCTCACCGTCTTTACCGGGGATAAACATGGTTTCAGCGCTCCACACAGACCAAACAGATTAGCTTTTCCTTTCACTCTAAGTCGGACATTATTCTCACCATTAATCAACGTTAAATCTTCAAAACACACCAAAGCTTACAAAGTATTCTTGGTCTAGTTTCTAGTGCAAATGTCTTAAAGACAAAACTAACTTAGAAGTGACCTTTCAGCGAGATGTAGGAGCTTATTTTAAGTCAATCATTTCTTGATATTGTTGAAAAACAGCTAAATTATTTCACTTCCAACTAGAGATGCACCGATCTGATGTTGATACCAGTATTGCTCCAATATTGAGAATAGTTCTAGATCAGGTATCTGTGACAGTGTGCATAATGGCAGATCTTTTCAGTCTAATTCTTCGCTTTGTGCTCTGAGTGATGTCATGCTTTACTATTTATTTTTACATCAAATTTAGAAATGCTTTCTGAACCATTTGAAAGAAGATTTGTTGCAGTTTATTTTTACACATTTGACCAACATTGTCACCCTGTTGTTTTTGTCAGGTTCTGTTTCTGACAAAAACAGAACAAAACTGGACAAATTAAAGTTGTTTATTCATGTCTGATTAAGGCTTTTGAAGCTGTTGGTGTATTTTAGTATGCTTTACTGGTGCAGAGTTATCAAATACATTTTTAATTCAGTAAATTTATGTCTGTGTTTAAATAAACAATAAAGGAGATATTAAACCTCAGATATCGGTAATGGTACTGGAAGTGAGGAAAGTGTATCGGTGCATCCCTACTTACAAGATGTCTTATTAACCAGTACTTTTATATTTCACTGAATTTGTCAATATTAGGGAATTAATGACCTACAACAAGCTTCTGTTTCTTGCTGAAAATGAACTTCTAAGTTGCGCTGATGTTAACACCGGCTCACGTTTCCCTCCTGCACCTCCAGAGGACTCCCTCCACGACGTCCGACGAATCCCTGTTCCTGGACAGCTCCCAGACCCTGGAGGTGGACCCCCTGGAGCTCTCCTCCTCCTCGTCTTCGTCCTCCACTCTGCCCAGGCTGCAGCCCCAGCGCGCCAAGGCCAGCAGGAAGGGCCTGAACCCGTTCACCTCGTCGAACTCCAGCAGCCTCAAAAGCTCCGAGGCCAACAGCCAGATCTCCAAGGGCTTCCTGCAGCTGGCCAAGACCAAGAGCAAAGACGGGAAAAAGAAGAAGAAGAGCAAAGGCGGCAGCGCGCAGGCGGCAGGTAGGGAATGCCGATGGATTCTGATGAATTATTAAGCGTCTTACAGCGAGTTGAAGTGGAGTGTTTTACTGTCAGGGGGCTGGAGGGGCACTTGGAGTCAGATGCAGAAGGAGAATAAGATTTGTGTCGAAGATGGATGGCAGATGTGTTAGATATGTTTTAGGGGCGCAAAGGTTCGAGGTTTCCTAGAAGATTTTTTTAAGCATTCCCAACAACTTTCCATGGAAAGCCGAAACTTTAGACATGACTGGAAGAATGAAGTAACTCTCCATTTCTGTCATTCTAAAGTAGCTCAGGTAACAACTTTAGAGAATAAAAACTGTATCTTTATTCTGCTGATATGACTAAATTGCCAAATCTATTGTGAAAACCAGCTCTGGGCAATGAATCGATTTTATTAGTTGATTGAATTTTTGGTTTTGAACTTTTATTTTTGGGGAAATCTGGGTTTCTTCCCCATAGTTTGAGTTCAGAGTGATGTGAGCGCCCAGGGCGGCCATCTTGTTTGACAAGCATCTTTTACAGCTTTTATTTTGTAGGGCTTTGAATTCAGGTCGACTTCACAAGAAAGTATTAAGGGCAGGCTAAGATATTTATTTTTTATTTAGTTACGAGAATAAAGTCATAAAATTACAAAAAAAACGACAACAGAGTGAAAATAATACAAGAATAAACTCATAATATTACCAGTTGTAGTTTTATTTATGTACTACATACTCTTACATAAAAAAGTTGAGCATCTTGTGAAGTTATAGGATTCGGTGCAAGTTTTACAGACTTTATAGAAATATTTAACGTGTTTCATCCGTCAGCATCATATTATTATCAGTAACAGAACAATAAACTTTAAAAGCTGTATGTTTTGAAGAAAGAATCACAAACTGATCTTTATAGCTCTAGAAGCTTTTTCTTATTAAAGTAACATTTTTTTCTCATCATTTTAACATTGTTGTTCTGGGAAGATTGCGTCTTTATTCTGCTAATATGATTATTGTCATAATTAATTCAAAATTCTCGCAGGCTGGCCTTAATAATCCATCATGCAACTCACAGTAGGGACGGATTAAATAAAAAGCCTCATTTTGAAACTATTTCTGTCATTTGTAATATTGTTTTTAGAGTAATTCACTCACTCAACTCAACCTAAATTAGACGTTTTACTGAATGAACTCCAGGAAGCTCCTGCATGTCGACCTGGTTCATATTTAGCCGGGTCGCTCCGTCCTGTTTCAGCCGCCTGTGAACAGTTGCCATCAGAATCGGGACTGCGGCTCCTTTGACTTGTTTCATCCTCCAGAAGAGGATAAGCGGGAGATTTGAGTAGCCAGATCAAAGAAAAGCGTCGTCAGCTTCATCCGTGGTGTGAGCTGCACAGACATTTATCACTGGAAGCTTCTGGGTTTCAACTCCACCAGCGTGTCATCAGACAACACCTTCTTTTTCCTCTTTCTTCTTTTTCTTTTCTTGCCTCCCTGTTTTCACAGAGACCTGATTAGTATTTTTGCACAGGTCGCCGAGGCGACGCGCGCATTTGTTGCTGGAGTAAATTAGTTTGGAGAGTAAAATATTCAGCTGTCCTACATTTCAGGAAGGGGGGGCTGCAGCTCTCTTTTTCCTTTCTTTTTTTTTTTTTTCCCCATTCAAGATCCTTCCTGTGTTTACAGATCAGACAGATGCACCAGAGAGACAGTGAGAGAGGAATAAAGTAAAAATGGATTTGGTATTAAAAGCACCGAGACATGAGAGAAGCACAAATACATTTGGAGATGATGGCTGTGAAATGAACATGCAGCACATTAGGCAGCTCCCTCAGGCGGCCTGTTGACTCCCCATTAATGGGTCTGTGTGACAGATCCCGACACTGACTCCTCTCTTCTCCTCCCCTCAGACCCCCAGCATGTTCCCGAGCCCCCCATGGACGGAGAGATCTTCTTCTGCTAGGACTCTGCAGCAGCGGCGGCGGCTCCATCGTTGCTCCCGACAACCCGGAGTCGACATGTTCCTGCGCACTTTCTCAGTACGACATGTAGCACAGACTGCCCCTCCGTTTGGATTTTCGTTTAGAGGTGCAACCAAGAAGCCTTTTGTTTTGTTTTTTGTCGAGGCTGGTACCGCTTCTTATGTTGGGCTCATTCCCAGATTCTTTATGGAATGTAAGCGATGGAAGAAGTAATAAAAACACACACACAAAAAAAAACAAACCGTGCTGCATATTGAATCCAATAGAGAGAGAAACAAGATGAGTCCATCTATTATGTATCGGAGCATATGCTCCAGCTTTATTCATCAGGACTTCGCTGTAAAAGAGCAACAAACTGGGAGAGACATTCAAGACCCAATAGAAAAAAATTGGTTTTTATGGAATTGAGGAATTTATATATAAGGAAAAAAATGAAAAATTGGGGATTTGACATCACCAATCAGAGCCAGTTAAAAGACCATGGGACAATTGCCACGACTCTGACCAATTCATCAAGACATCTCTACTTTCAATTTAAAGTGAAATCCACAAAGTTTTTTTATTCTGTTGTCTCCACAAGCTGGACTCCTCTTTTGTTTTCCAGCGAGCGCACGAACACCTGTTCAAATCTAAACGCAAACTAAACCAAAAATACTGTTTTTTGTCTAGTTTCTAGTACAAATATCTGAAATAAGACAAAACTAACTCATGAGTAACTTTTCAGCAAGATAAAGGAGCTTGTTTTAAAGTAATCTATTCCTTAATATTGATGAAAAAAGTGCTGGTTCCACTGGCAGGTTATTTCACTTATAATATGGGAAAAATGTTTTGTTCCAAGTTTAGTAAACTTACTGAAAAGTTACTTGTAAGTTAGATTAGTCATATTTTTGTGTACTAATATATTTCCACTAAAAACTAGACCAAAGTTTGTTTGTTTTTTTTCAGTGCAGGAACAGATTAGCGCTTCACCGCAACATTTTTGACGTTGATCACTTTCATTAACTGAAAAAAAAAAAAAAAAAAAAACCCACTGAAGGGCCTCGTGTTGTCCTGGCAACATTATCTTTTTTATCACAAGGAGCTGCTGCCTCTGTGTTTCACTCCTAACAAATCACATTACTCATCAGAATCGCTTTCTTTCATTCTTCGCTGCCGCCAGACTGTAAGCTAAACGAACGCGGCGAACGGCGAGTCGAGTAATCCGCGGCGGCTTTACGCCGTCCATCACGGTTCCTGATGAGGTTGTGATTCATTTAAATTGGGGATGTCTTCATTTTGGAGTGAAACTCTTAAGACTCCGCTGTAATGAAAGGATGGAGACGCGCGCTATCGCTCCATGTCAAACGGCTCAATTCATAACCTTTTAGTGTGTTGTAGAACCTTGGATGGATATTAGCTTGATCCCGGCGTTATCTGCCTGTCAATGAGCTTTTATGCAGCCCTCATCTTTCATCCGAGCCCAGACTACTGGAGGGGAGACAGCGGGGTAGGAGGGAGGTTTTACTTTTTGTGTTTTAATTGCATGTAACTCCGCAGGTAGCATACTAATGGCTGCTGTTAAAGCGTTCGCTCCATTTTTTTAAAATCATTTCTGCTTTTGGCCGTCATTAGGAAGTCCGTAGACGGAAGCTGCACAGCAAAAGCACAAAGTCTTTGGTCTAGTTTCTAGTACCAATATCTCAACACATTTGGTGAGACAAAACGACCTTGCAAGTAACTTTTCAGCAAGTTATAGGAGCTTGCTTTAAGTCAATAATTCCTTAATATTGATGAGAAAGTGCTAGTTCCACTAGCTTTTAGTTTTTCATCAACTAATTATTGACCGACATGCTGAGATATTTGCACTGGAAGCTGGATCAAAATAACTCTGTAAGGTTTTGTGTTTTTGCAGCCGTTGGGTTTAAAACGGCGAAAGAAGGAAACGCAAAACCACATGTTGATTTCACCGACTAAAGCTTCTCATTTCAGAGTTCACTCTGTATTTTTAAGCATTTTTTGGTCCCAAAAATTGATACATCTTTTATTTTATATCAACATTGATTTTTTTTTTTGTTTTGTTTGTTTTTTATTTCAAATCCAGTTGAACAACGATCCAAAGAAACACTTAGTGTTCAAGTGTATAAAATATGTAGTTTGGTTTTTTTCTTTTTTTTTTTTTTTTTTAGGTTTGAGTCCTTTTTTTTCCCCTACAGTGCAAACTGCACTGTTTGTTCCTCCAAACCTAGATTTGTGGGCTGTACAGTTTACCTGCTGGACGGGTAGGATGAAGAAACAAACGACAAAACATGAAGTTGTCACAACAAAAAAATAAAAACAGTGTTGCCGTATCGGAGCGAGCGGAGTCGACGCCATGCTTTCCTCCGGCTCGGTGCTTGTTGCTAACCGGCCTGCGTCTGCGTGCAGGACCGTCCCGTAACGGTTCCCACCAATTACCTGCTTCACGTCTTTTTGTTTATGGATTTCTGTCGTAGAAACAGAAAGAAAAGGGCTTTTATCTTTCTTCTTTCTTTCTAATGTGTTTTTTTTTTACCACTAGGGAGCACTGTACCGACTCCCTCCATCCGGGAAACCAAAACAAACAGAAAAGTGCAAACCCCGCTCCTTTACCCCACGGTGGGAAACTGACTTTCTTCTTTTGTTGTTGTTTCTCGGCGGGTCATCGGCCTGCGGCAGATAATGTGACGAGCGTGGGCCCTCGCGCTCCGTGACATTTTCTCCCCGCGGCATTTGTAACTGACTGAAAGAACAAACAAGTTGTCAGATCGTAATAGGTGATCCAGCGCAGGCAGTCGGCAGCAGCTTTAATGTTGGGTGGGGGGAGGACGTGCCAGGGACAATCAGCAGACGCAGTTCAGGAAAACGACCGTGATGATGACGATGATGATGTGTGTGTGTGGTTCAGGTGAAGCCCGCGTAGCCTTAAAAATCTTGACGATAAAATGCACTAGAGTAGAAGCCAGCGTCTTCTCAGGACAGAGGAGAGCTTTTATACCTCTGCTTTCAATCGAAGGAAATGTTTGTACTAGATAAATGGTACATTATTCATTCTCAGCATTGTAAAAAAAAAAAAAAAAAGAAGAAAAGGGCAAAAATGTAAATATGATTTATGTATAAATAAAAATCAACTGTACAAAAAAAAAATCAACAAAAAATAGTTTGATTTGTGATTTATGGCAACATTTTGTAAGAATATTTTATTTATGTCTACCCTAGTCTGTGGGGTAGTGAAAAATGTAAAAGCATATTTCACAACAATAATAATAAAAAAAATTCATAACACAGTGAATGGCTTATTGTGGTATTTTGGTGGCGCTCCTCTGTTCCTCGTTGTCTCTGTGAGCCCGCCTGGTGTCGTCACGACGACCAGATCGACGCGGAGAACCCCAGAGCTGATGATGCTACCAGTCTGAGTCCAGCTCTATGACAAAGAAGAATGAAATGTTTAAATTAAGTTAAAACGTATTTCACCTTTTTTTTTATTTTTATTAATTGTTTATTAGAACAGAACAGCTGCTAAAATAACTTCAGTTCAAATGTTCTAATTGTTTTTACAGGAGTAAAAAAAAAAAAGAAAAAATCCCACTACATTTAGTTAAAGTTCTATGAAAGAGTATTAGAAATTTTTAAAAATAAAATTACGAGTAAAAGTAAAATAAAAAATGAGACTAAAATCATAGTATTTTGAAAATAGTTGTACAGAATAAAATACTAATATCACAAGAATAAAGTCACAGTATTTTCAGAATAAAGTTTTATTACAAGAATAAAATCTGACTATTCTATGAATTTATTCTAGAAATAGTTTATTTCAGTAATATTATGACTTTATATTTTTATTTGTTCTTAGCATGGTCCTAACATTCTGTTGTAGTAGTTCAGTAAATTCTTATGATACAAAATTTTATTTGATTTTTTTCTAATGAAGATGTTTATTAATCTGATGATGCAGCCATTCTGCAGTCTGCTGCTTTACAGACTGGCAGCTCATTGAGTGGAATCGTAATATTTCATTAAATATACAACCTGGTGAAATATCTGTTTATATTTGGCTCCAGATTATAAATACAGATATATAAAGTCTTAAAAGGCTCTTTATACCTTTTGCTGTGACTTTTAATAACTTTGACCAAAGACGGTGAGCAATTGTTAAGAATGCAAAGGTACTACATGCGTTCATTCCTTTTCATGTTAACAGCTGAAGAGTTCAAAGAGGTTGAAGTTGTTTTTCTTTTTAAATGAACTTTTTTTTATCAATCCAAAAGAAGAGATCGTAAAAAGTGTTTTTGTTTTGAAGGGCCATGTCTCTAAAAAACTAACATGTGGCTCAGACTCTGGAACGTTTATTCTGAAATGTTGAATTTTATTTTGAAACTACTTCCTTCACAAACATGTCATTTATTAAATGTTACAGTGTGCCATTAATCGCTTCTAACATGGGATGTGATTTCCTGCTCCTCCACTTTACCCACACCAGCCGGTGAAGCGTCACAAGACCGCATGTGGTTCACCAGAGCCGCCGCCTCATAACCCGCTCCTTTCATCTGGTTACGGCAGCCATCTTGTCCCTGCGCTGCACTGATCACATGGTGATAACTGGCATTCAGGAAAACCATTGACGCGCTCTGCCACACATGCTAACACAGATAAACTACCATGTAGCGCCTCAGCTAAATAGTGGCAGACAGTAGTTTATGTGAGGTTGATCACATCGGGTTGTTCTCATTGGTTCTATGATAGCTGCCGTTTAAAAGACCTGAATTCAAACTATTGGTTTATCAAATCACACACAGGCTGGGCATGACTTTACAAAGAGGGCAGTAGCCCAGGGCCAGAAATCTTCAAGGTGCCCAGGTTTTTGTTGTTTTTCTTTTTTTTTTTTTTTGTAATGAGTGTTTTATATTTCACTTTATACCAATTATTCAAGTTTATTTGTGTAGCACATTTCAGCAACTAGCAGAGCTTCACATCATAAGTCATAGAAACAAGACACAGTCGCTGATCAAGAAACCAACGACATGTGGGCTCTTATGACTCTACATCACCACAAGCATCAGCACACATCGAATATGTCGGCCATTTATTATGGCTCAAAAGCAACTCTAAATAATAATAACTCAAGTTATTAAGCCTCGACTTGAAGGAACTCAGTGTTTCAGCTGTTCTGCAGTTTTCTGGAAGTCTGTCCCTGTTTGGTTCTGGTTCTATAAAACCTTTAGCACCACATCAAATGAACTGTATTAAAATGTTGAGTATTGTTTATGGAGATAAACAAAACAATATTTGACAATTAAGAACCTGTTGTCAATTTTCCAGGAACATCATGAAGCCGTATTCAGCCTCCCTCACATCAACTCACCTGTAGGTCTGCCTATTAATGGACTGAAACCTGCAATAGTAGGAGAATTTTTCAGCAAGAAATGGCTCCAGGCCAATAAAAACTTGTACTTTTATTCCAGAGGTGAACTTGGTGGGATGAAAATCCAATATCAGAGTGCATGAGGCAGGAAGGAGAGCAACAGAGCCTAATGTGTGCAGCTGTTAGCCTTCCTGGACAGGATTCCTGACTGGACGGCAGCATGTGAGAGAGAAGATCCAGTCATCAAGGCACAGCTTCTGGAAAGCTTGAGACGTCCTCGTCTCCCACAGCCAGGTAATGACCTGAACCTCCTCAGGCAGCCTCCGTTTCCTCCGACACGGCTGGAGGAACATCTTCTCTTCTCGGGGCTTCTCTCTCTTTTCTTTTCCCTGAAGAGTCGGCTGAACGTCGGCTTTATTACGACAGCGAATGAGAGACTTTACAAGGATCTGGAAAAGATTCAACACTTTCCTGTTTCACCAAAACCCCAGAGCTGTAAGCGAGCGTCTGCCTTGGATGCCATCATACCTCCTCTTCCTCCTCCTCGTCTTCCTCGAGGGTCCACAGATTTTACTGTTGCACCGCAGCAGGCCTGTGATAGAAAAATACTCACCATGTTGATTTCAAAGTAACACATAATAGTTGTTGTTTTTTTTTTTGTCACAGTGACTAACAACTGCAGCCAAAGCACTGATTTTATCCTGGAGGTAAATAGATGTGCAGCTGGTGTGTGTTTAAAGCAGAACCCTTCCCGGTTCTCCTCTGTCTGCCGTAACAATGTGGTGTATGTTATGACTTAATTATCCATAATAGATCCCCCATTTGGCTCTTATCCTTCAGGCAGCTGCAGCACTTTGATGCCAGCAGCTGCAGCACGTATCTGTGTGTGGAAATACTCAAGCAGCTGGAGGGTTTTATCTCATTTTTGTTTTGTTTTGTTTGTGATACATGGTGACACGTTTTATCTCTGAATCCAAGAGTTTTTTTTTTTTTTTTTTTTGGCAATTTATAATTTTTTTTAGGGGTATTTATTAAGGCGAGTTCTGGGTCCATCCTAATGGATTCCCTTTTCCAACCTGCCAGACTCCACAGCAAATGTTTCTGGTTTTGTCCTTTTGGTCCGACTCACCGATTCCAAGCGAGAGGAAAACCTGCCACCAGGAGGCGCTCTTCAGATGAAACGACGAGACACAAGACAGGGAGCATCACCTGTGTGTAACAAACAGATTAAAAGAAAAATTCATTAGGAATTATTAAGCTAAAGCTATTTGCACCCACTTTTTATCCACTGTTTTTTGCTTCGATGAGCAGAAAACTCTTCTCTCATCAGTGAGAGAAGAGTTGTGCTCTGTGTCTGCTAGTGGTCTGTGTTTGTGTTCATATTGTTTGGTAGGCTGACGGCAGCAGTCTGGCTCATAAAACTATCAGGTAGTAAGTGGAAAAATCTGTTTTCTGACGGTCTGGCGGCCCCACACTGTAAAAAACACAAAGTCGTACCGAGGAGTTTTGGCCAAGTGGCAAATACATCAGTGAAATAAGACAAAAACTGACTTAAAAATAACTTTTAAGCAAAAAATAGGAGCTTGTTTCAAGTCAATAATTCATTATTATTATTATTATTATTCCATTAACAAATGATTTCACTTGTAACGAGACATTTTTCCTAAATAAGTGAAATAATCTGCCAGTGGAACAAGTTGTTTTTGGTTTGTTTGTTTTTTTTGTCAATATTAAATTATTGTTGATTTAAATCCTGCTGCATATTTTGCTGAAAAGCAACTTGCAAGTTATTTTTGTCTTACTTCATGTGTACCAACATATTTGCAGTGTAAACTGAACCAGATTTTGTGTTTTTTGCAGTGCAGCTGCGTCTCCTGCTCGCCTCGCCTGCATCCTGACTGATTGGGTTTGTTTGCATTTCATGTCCAGGAAATAATGAAGCAAACTCAGTTCTGTTTTGGAGACGATCCAGTCCCGAACGCCAAACTGCTTTAACGCTCGATTGTCCGGGTTCTGTTTGCCGCAGAGCAAAACCCGGCAGATGTTCTGGTGGACGGGCTGGATGAATCAACTGCTTTCAGTTCCTTCTCGTTGTTGTATTTTGTTTCATTTTTCTGATTTTGTTTCATGAGTCTATAAGCTGAGAGTTTCTCCAGCTCCTGATAATGTGTTGGACTAAGAGGCTCTGTCTCGTTTTAACAAGGTCCAAAAAAAAAAAAAAACAACCAAAAAATGAAGTCAAATTAGAATTTATTTAGTGTAACAATTTGCATACATTTACCTTGGGAACATTTCAATCAATATTGCCAAGACTAAATGATCCAAGCAGCAGCTAAAAGCCAAATAAATCAGTTAAGATGTACTTAACAAAATGAGGTGAATTATAAATGATTGATGAAATACAATATCTTAAATGAACTAATCTAATATAAATTAATCGGGTCGTGACTCAGACTTTCATCAGGCCAGTTGATGCTAAATATTCCCACACTGTTAAAAAAAAAAAAAAAAAAAACTTTCTCAGTGTCTGATGATGACAATAAAATACAGAAATATAGAAATTGTTTTCTGCTTGATTTTTAAATAATATAATGTTGTTATACTTATTCGTTATATTGATAGATTGTTTTTGCATATCAAACCTTTTCACCAAATACCTTTTTGCTGTTTCTTCTTGAATGGCTGCTTTATAATTTTCAGTATAAATATATTGAGGTCGTTCTGCACCACTGACCTAAATCAGGTTCAGTCAGATTTATTCAGGAAAAAAAAAAGTTTTAGATTTTATCAGTTCATTATTTGCTGTCCTGCTTATTCATTTTAAAGTTTGTAAATCAGTATTTTTAATGAATTGGGCTAAACTGAAAGCCAGCACGCACCCTACTGTTTTGTTTGTTTGTTTTTTTTGTTATGTTTTGTTTGACTTAATTTTCTTCATGGATGCGTGTTGCGTTTCCATGGAGATTCCGCCGCGCAACGTTTTAGATTTGGGTTTTAATCTAAATAACTCATAAGGATATAAACTCAGAGCCACAGTGAGCCTGTCAGATGAGCTGCAGAGACAGAAAACTGGCTCCGACTGTCACAGTGACAGGAACACCGAGATCAGCGCCGGAGAGCCAAAAAAAAAAAAAAAAACGTAGACGTGAAGAAAGGGAAGTCTGCTAAATAAATAAATATTCTGAATTAATGATTCCATCATGGCCCCGTGAGGAAGATGGAGGAATAAAGCTGCTGTGCTAATCTGGTAAGTCCTGGAGGCTCCGGAGAACAAAAGAGGGAACCGCTGAGAGTTCACGGCGCTTTCTCAGCGTTCCACATTATCTGCTGCAGATGGGATAAATTTAGCATTGTGGCACTTAATTACTGTCACGCGATAACTGTCTAAATCTGTTTAATTGATAGTTTGAAAAGCAGCTTTGAATCATCATCATCATCATCATAAAACAAGCAGTTCAGTCAAAGCATCGGGGCTTTTCTGAAAACACTGATCCCCACCGACCCAGAGCCTCCGTTTAGCGGATGCTGATGGAGGAACGTTTCTCCCAACATCAGCAGCAGCTGGTCGGCCTGCCTGCTGTTTATCTAAAGATTGTTTTATTATTATTATTATTAATGCTGCTTCAAGTGAAAAAGCACATTATGCTGGGAAAATGCATCAGCATTATTGTCAGCGCTATAATTTGCTAAGCAGAAAGTGTGAAAACATAAAAACATTTTAATGAGTTTCATTGGAGTTCTCTCGGCGCCTTTTGGTGCTAAACTACACTTGGTAGTTAAACTACACTTTAATCTACAAACTGACTCTAAAAAGTGACGTGTTTAGAGTTTCTGATGAGGCTGGATGATAATCCTGTGAAGCTGTGCTGTCAAACTCATCTTCATTTTGGGCCTTAACAAAGATCTGAATGTTCTTAAAGGGCCAGTTGTTCCTGATTGTATTGAAAAAACCTGTTAAATTGCTAAAATATCAAGAAATAGCTGTTTGTTTCAGTGTTCGGTAAGCATTTATTAAAATTAAATAGTATTGAACATCTTTTCTCACTGGTGAGTCCATCCAGGACTTTGTTTTTTTTTTTTGGTTTTGTTTGGGGGGTTTTTTCAATCAAAATCATAAATTTCGTTGTGCTACTTTAGAAATATTTGTAAGGAATTTTTATGATCTTTGCACCAACAATCACAATAAACGTAACTTTTTATTACATTTCGGTCAAGGACTACAACTTGACATCAGGCAGTCAAGCAGCCACCTAAACAAATGTTTTCGGCCCATTTTGAGAAGAATGTGCAGTAAAAAAAAAAAAAATCAGAAGAAAATGTTGGGATCTTGTGAAAAACTGGAGGGACGAATTGATGTCATTTGTAAATCAAAAGAGCCACATAAACATTTCAAAAAAAGCAAATGTAACTAAATGTAAGCGGTTGCCGTCCAGCTCTCGTAACGATGCGTTCATTCCCAGTCGTTCCTGACTTGCTTCTCTTTTCCTAGAGAAGGAAATCTTCACCACAGCATGACGTTGTCACCACTATGCCTCACAGCGGCTCAAATCCTCGTCCGTCCACCTCACTGTTTTGTGCTACTTTGTGTTGGTCTCCTACCCGTTGGGACGCACTCTGAAGGACAACTTTTGCAAAGCGCTGCAGCTCTTTAAATGTGGATGTTTGAGGGTCTCTGAGTGCTAAACTCCAGAAATGAGAAGCTATTTTTCATCAGGACTGTCGCCGCTCCTTCATCCGGCAGCTGGCGGCTTGTATTTTCAAGTCCCTTCATTATTGTCGTGTCTGATTAGAAATAACCACATCATTGATTGGATGTCTGTTGTGATGAATGACTGTTTTTTTTTTGTTTTTTTTTCATCATCTTCGCCTTGTGACAAGAAAATATTCCGAAAATATTTTGGAGAAATGTCCTCAGTTTTTGCAAAACCTTTCAGAAGATGTAATAATATATTTTTTTTTTTTTATATCTGTGTTTTTCTTATAGATGTTGACAAAACTGTTCAGCTGAAACATGATTTACCAGATGCAGTGTTTTCATTAAGTATTGAAACATATATATATTTTTAAATCACATGTCCGCCTAACCCATTAAAAAAACATCCTCCAACTACTTCCTGTCTTCTTCTTCTTGGTCTTTCCTGTCAGCAGTAACATCCTGTTGTTGATCATGTGACCCGTGTGATGTCATGAAAGCCTTTCCGTTGCAGTTTTGTGAGAAAAACAAGCGTGCCTCATCCTAGAAACAAAACGTTTTATCAAACTATTCTCAAAATTTGCGTCTATTAAGCGAATTAATGTGAAATCGCGTCAGCGGACATTCAGCTGGTGACGGCTTCCTCTCAGCCCTCCTCGTGTCTGCTGCTCCTGTTTTCCTTCGCTGTAGATTATAATTCGGTCTCTTTAGTCGTAATTCAGACACAAACACCGCAGCCTGCTTGCGTTCGTTCCTCCAGCCGCTCATTTTCCGTCTCGCGCCCGTTTCTATTCTCCATCCTGACACTTTGACGTCGTCCTCTGTCTACTTGCTTGTTTACCTTCTGCAGGCTTCCAGTTTTTAATGTGTTTGTTCAACATTTCTGACAATGCTGTGTGTTTTTTTTGTTGCTGTTGAATTTTCCTGTTAATGAACTTTTAAAATCCTTCCCCCTGCCTCAGCTGACAGCTCTCTGGTTGCGGCCATGTTCCCTGTCAGTCACTCAGCGGCAGCCGCAGCTCGTTAAGGTCTGCAGGTTTTCTCCTCTCTCGTTTGCACATTGCAGCACTTTGCAGGTGCTTATGCAAGAAACGCAAAAATACAGATTTTTTTTATTTTTTTTATTTCATTTTGTAAATTTTATAATTAAAATTTCTTCTCAGACACATTTGACATTCGTTGTGACCGTACTAGTTGGGCTGATTTGTTTGTCATGTGAGTGAAATGATTGTTTACCATTGTTGAAAAATGTATTTGAAGATCTTCGACATTTTCACCTTTTGCCCTCTTCCAGCTACAGACGCACCAATCCAATATCAATACCTGTATCGGCCCCGATATTGAAAAGCATCGGGGTATCTGATCGGGTAACGATGAGTCCGACCCAGAAGGGCAGATCTATTCAGTCTAGTTCTATCCTTTCTGCTCTCAGAGATTATTATACATTATAGTTATAATTCCAGCTGCTTGTTCTGAACCTTTTGAATGAAGGTTTGCTGCAGTTTACTGTTACATGTTTGACCAAAGTAGCCAACCTGTTGTTTTTGTCGGTTTAGTGTTTATTTTTCATCAGCTGCTCTTCTCCTAGTTAAAGATGTTTTTACATGTTTGACCAAACTTGTGAAGCTACTGGTAGTTTTTAAATGAGCTGTGCAGAGTTGTTATGTGTATAAAAAACAATAAATAAATGTTTTAAGTCAATTCAGCTAATTTTCTGTATCGGATCGGTACCGATACCAGACCTCAGATATCGGATCGGCGCATCGCCGCATCAACGTATCGCTTTTGATTTTCTGTGTCAAAACAACTCAAAATAATTCAAAATGTCAGATCACATTGCACATTGCAAGTGTGATGGAATTTTCTACCTCTTTATTCCGACTCCCCTAAATAAACTCCAGGGCAGCTGATTGGCTGCAGAGGTGAGCTAATTAGCAAATGGGGTCCAGTGGCGTGGAATCCATCACTAACACTGGAAGGCAGCAGACAGGTCAAAGGTCAAAATTTAGAAACCAATATTCTAAATTTTGAACATTTAACACAGTTTCTGTGAATCGGGTCGTCATAGAAACACACAGAAGACCATAAGTCTTTTTTAATTAGTAGTAAAAAACAAAGTAGCAATTACTTTGTGTTTACTTAGTTCTTCCTATTCCTACATTTGTAGGCAATAATTGGGATCTTTTTTATTTAATTATGAAAGTAAGGTAACGTACATGTACATAGTTACAGCAGACATGCAGACCGTGAGAATCCAAGGAAGTAAAGAGGAAAATGATGCAGATCAGCAGCAAGTCTTTGAGCAGGAAGTGTGGCACAGCTGTGGTGACCCTGACCTCTCTCTCTGGATATTTACAGAATGCTGACTGGATATGAATCCGTTCCTGCAGGAGGTTGAGGGGAAACCGTGGCCGTGAGCAATATCTGCACCCCATTCGGACGAGCGGCGGCGTGGAGGTCGGGTGGGTGGAGGCGACGCCTGGTCCTCCATCTTGCTCAGAGGCGTGAGGATGATTTAGGAGGCCTGTCTCTGCCAGAGAGTCCTGAGAAGGAGGAAGGCCGAGCAATCCTATTACTCCCCCGTGACCCTAGAGACACACATACACACACACACACCCACACTCACACACACACACACCAGACCTTTACACCTTCTTGTACTGGGTTCATGTGTCCTACAGGAAGTGAGGTCCACACTTACAGACTACACTGTGGACAAACAGCAGCTGATAGTGGTCTCTAACAATAACACTTTGGACAGAGTAGCTAAAAAAAACATGATTCATCCCAAATGTTTAGCTTGTAATTAATGTATTCTCTTCTGTGCTGTAGAACCGACTGTCAGTGTGGTGAATGCCTGACGCTGCACTATTCACCATCAGAGCAGTGTGTGTGTGCATGTGTGTGTGTGTCTGTGGGGGCGTGTGTGTGTGTGTGTGTGTGGACTGTGGGGGCTAAAGTCCTTTATACTGGCTGAAAAACACAGAAACTTAACGGTAATGACAGAAAATCCAGCATTACATCAGGATCAGCATTGACCCTCCCACTGAACGGTTCTGCTGTAGACTTCGTTGTTTTGGCCGTATGTGGGCCACGCCCGCAGAATCAGGCCATCTGAACAGCACAGTACCAAACTTTCACCCCCACCAAAATAATCCAATCTAATCCGGATCTGATCATCTTCAAAGCGTCAGAACAGCCATGTTGTTTCTATTCAGCTTTCATGTCACTGATATGAGACGATCGTCGTGGTTCTGCGCCGGGACGAAGCCAGACGCTGCAAGTCGGAACGTGAACAGCGGCTGAAGGATGTCGGCGTCACGCTGAAGCTGCAGAAGGCTGCTGCTGCTAGTTGTGTTTTCGTTTCATCAACTTCCTTTGTGTTGTTGCTGAATAAACTGTAAAATCAATCCATCGTCATTTCCATAAACAGAGCTTCTTAAAACGACACAGGCTCAACTTCGGATTTCTTTTGAGTCATATTTGATATATGAAGCATTTTTATAACCACTGAGGATAACACAGTTTCTTGATTGCGCTATAAAATGGCCCAACGTGTCTGGAAAATAAATAACCTGAGTTATATTATGGTTAGCTTGAAGTTGCAGACCTTTGATCTGAACTGTCATTGCAGCAGAGGTGATTTTTGTCCATGTTTTGGGTTTTTATTTCTAAAAACAAAATTCCTATTTCCTTCTATGTCAAATTAACACATTATTTTATGCTAATCCATCGCCTGAAATCTCACTGGTTTGTATTTGTAACCATGCACTTTGTAGTTTTAAGATGAGATATTCAGCTGTCGTGATTTTCACATTAAGCAGCCTTTATTTCCCCCCACAACTTACACTAGTTTTGATGACTTAGTCCAGCAGGGCTTAAGTGTCTCTCTTTCTTTTTCTTTTTTTTTGTTTGGTCAAATGATCTTATCTCATGGCTCTGAGCCTGAGCAATGTGTTGTGAACAGACCGCGGCCTGGAGAAATGGTCTGGACAGATTTCCAGGATTTAAAGACTTTAATGGAGACCAATTTGCTGTCACTTCTACTTTCGCACTAAATGTCACAGAAACGAGCCGTAGTGCCGCAGCCAGGGCTGGAAAAGGAGGAGAGCTCAGACAGCAAAACAACGAGGAGCCGTATGAAACGAACTTCACTAAAAATGCCTGTCAGATCAGGCATTTTAACGTCTGATCTAACAGTCAGGCGTTAAAATGTGACCGGCGTACACACGTTCACATTGTCTGGTGGGAAGGGGAGGTTTGTAGGGAGGTTTGTATGGGGGGGGGGGCTGCTCATCAGTAAAGCCTGTTTCCGGGGTAACGGTCAGCCCGTTTAATTTCTAACAGCTCCTGATGACCTCAGCTGAGATCAACATGTTTTCCTGTCACCTCGACTCCCCGCAGGTCTCCCACAGAGACAGGAAGTTCAGCCTTTGCTGCTCCTCTTAGCCACCATCTTCACCGAGGAACCAGAGTCGGCCGCCTCGTTTGCTCATCTGTAAACTTTGTTGACCAAAAAAATCCGGTGGACGGGAAGCTGAAATCGTAAATTATTCTCACGTTGGACGCTTGAGAATAACTTAGAGGAGTATTTATGATGGGTTTCAAGCTTTAACGCAACTCTGATACGTACGGACTCCAGTCCGTCCTTCAGCTGCAGAAAAGGAAGAGGCAAAAAACATCCTTTAAAATACATAATATGTTGGAGCAACAAAGGCCGCTCTGTTGTGTATCCTCTCTTTGGTCGATCCCGTTGTCAGAGAGAAAACAAGAACACGTTACGCGTCTGAAAGGGCAGCGGCGCTCCTCAGATGTTGAAAACACTGTCAGCTTTTTCCAACTGCGTCTGTTCTGCAGCAGCAGGAACCAGAAACTGTGTGGATTAAAGGCTCTGAGCTCAGAACGGGCGAGAAGAGGCAAAAATAAACCTCCATGCTGACAGTTTCACTGCAGCTGTGAGAAACTAAACCTTCTTTACTTATTATGGGCCAACATAGGAACCTTACATGACTGTTAGTTACATTAAAGTTCTCACTTTATTTATACCAGAAATATTATTTGTAGCTGTCTTGATTTTGATTCATAAACTGTCAAACTAGCTTACGGCGTAGAATATTATCCCTCTGGAATTTTGCCTCTTTATAAACAGCTATAAGAGTTCATTTTAGTGGGTTAATTATTAGTCAATGTATCTGCTCTGGTATGAGAAACATTATTTATATATTCACATAATAAGAAGCATTGAAGCAGGTTTAGACGGGTTAAGAAAATGTGACTGAAATGCCAATCGGAGAAGAGTCAAGAGAAGGCAGATTAAGTTCCAGATTAAATGTTTTTATGTTTGTTAAAACTGTCGCCATACAGTATGTGAGACAGACCATCTGGGGAAAACGTCTAACTCTTCCGCCGCCTGCAGAAATTCACCGCCCCCGCTCAAAAACAACCAGTCAGAGCCAGGAGGAGGGTCTCGGCGCTGTCAATCAACCTCATGTACTCTGCTCATTCTGCTAACGGTGGAGAAACAACTTACTGCATATCCGTCGTCATCAGCCACCATGCTAAGTAGCATGAGTATTCATAGCATGCTCTTCTGTGGAGAGGTAGCTGTAGAGTACACAAACTTGATTGGCAGCTGTAAGACCCTCCTCCTGGTTCTGATTGGTTGTTTCTGCCTGAGCGGTGTAACAATTTTTTTTTTCTTCCACAGATTATCTGTCTTTTGCCAAACTGTCACAATATAGTGAAAGTTTTAACAAATATGTAAAAATAACTAAAATAAAAGTTACAGACTTTGTCTTTAAGGGGTTCGGCTGGATTCTCATGAGAGATTAATTAATCTGTAATGATTCACTTGAACCTGAAATCATATCACATGTTGAAGAGTAAATTCATCCTTACTGACTGTTAGTTTAATTAGTCAAACTGGGAGACAAATTGTTAGTTAACTAAAACAATCAGCACTCTGTAAGCTCTGAGTTTAGGTCATTTTTAATAACATTTTATTATTTTATTGTCAACTAATAAGCTATTTTTTTCTTTGGGATCAATAAAGTCTATCCTATTTCTACTACGTCTACTACTACATTCAGGAACTAACTACCAAGAATGGCTGGCTCAGTTAGCTTTTTATTTATTTATTGTTTTTCTCTCATTGATATTGCAGTTTGTTTACTCAAGTTTGTTTGTGAAGTGCAAAAGCAAAAATTGAATCAAAGATAAACGACAAATGAACAGAAAACATCCCTGAGATCTGATTAAAACGACACTGTGACAGAAAATGTTCGCGATTCTGAATAGCTGCGCCTCGCCAGCAGCTCCTGCCTCGTTTACAGTGGCCCGTCTCGAGTGTGTTGCGTCCGGTTACCATGGATACACGTGTCGTCCCCTGTCTGTTACCCCGTCGGTGAAAGAGTCTCTGTTTGGTTGTCAACACGCTCAGTGTGAATGTAACTCTGCTCGGCGAACCCAGGCACCATTTCCAATCTGGGGCCGTCTGCGCCGAGCCGCTGCCTTTAATCTAATCTGGAGTCTGATTCAATCTCACTGGAGCTTCATTGTCTCTGCTGCAGACAGACCAACTTACCTGCTCCTTGAAGTTGTGTCTACTGTCTGAGTTATTATTGGAGGGAGTTTCTGCAGGGTTGCCTGCCACGGTGATTTATGTCCAAGAAGATTCGGCCAAACACAACCTGTTGACACGCTGCAGATTTAAGGTTTAGATCCGGCAGCGTCGAGGCAAGGCAGATTAGTTTACTTATCTAACGGCATTCATGAGCAAAGTGATCTTTTATAAGTAATCTCTCAAACAGTGTATTAGTCAGAATCTTTGATCAAAAGCTGCTGTGATTAAAACACGTTTTCAGTCCTGATTCTTCACATCTCAGGTTTTTTTTTGTTTGGACAATGAAGGTGCATTCATACCGAACCTGTTTAGTCCGCTTTAATCCAGCTGTAGTTCATTTGCTGAGAAAGTCCGGTTCGTTTGGGGAGGTGTGAATGCTCAACAGAACTCTGATGCGGTCCAGAAAAGTGTACTCTCGAGGTTGAAGTGAACTTTGGCGCAGTTTGAATCCATATGTGGATGCCAAGTGAGCCAGAAGCAGGAAGTGGACTTTAGCGCATTGCATTCTGGGTAAATACAACTTAAACAAATGCCTGAAGCTAGTGCTAGCAAGAGAAATGGCTTGTCATCTTTCACCAAAGACAAGAGAGAAATCCTACAGCCTCTAAAATCTGACGCCGCTCTATTTTTGCTTAAGTTTCATGAAGAATAAATTTATGCTCATGTCTTTTTTTTTTAATGTTGTTTTCTTTAGTGGTTCTTGGTGCAGCGCCACCACAGGCGAGGAGGGAGAACAGCTTTTTCAAAGGGTTTCGACTGGTTGCAGTGTGAAAGCGAACCGCAGCAGCTGAAAATGTAACACATCAGTTTCGAACCAAGTGGTCCAGGTTTGAAAATGACCTAACAGAAGTTAACACTGGCTGGATTCATTTGCTCATTTAATGGCAAATAAATTTGCTTAATGGAAAGGAAGCGTGCCAATTTTGCAAAATAAAAATAAAGGTTTTTGTAACGCCAAAGCATTTTATCAATCAGGTTGTTTTTTGAATTGGTTTTTCAAATGATAAACAACTGGAAGTAGTTGGAGGACGACAGCACAAGATGTTTTCTAATGACTTACTGCGTGAACAAACTTTTCACCACGTGTGATTTTAATCCTGTTTCTTATTCAATTTAAACACCACATTTGTGAAAGTCGTGTCCTTTCAGCATTAGCGGAATAAAAGCAATACAGACGTGTCACACAGATTCGTAATGGAAAGGCAGCTAATAGGACGGCGAAGACTAAGAGGTACATTAAACATTACTGTACACAACATGTATGATAAAACATCCCCAGACGCTGCTCGCTATATAAATCCTAACGTTCTGTCTCCGTGTGAAATGTCTTTATATGAGTGCCAAGGCAATCTGGCTCCACATGCTAACAAGTCTACAAATATCGTCAGCTCAAACCTGTGTCCCCTCGATAATTAGCAGGACATCTTCTAACATTCACAGCCTACTGCACCGGTGGAGCCGGGGCTCCTGGCTGCCTGTGCCAGAGTAGGAGACAGACGTTGGCTCATTTTGCTTTCACATGGAGCTAACAAGGTCCACTGGGATCAGGCCAGCACAGCAATTGATGTCATTTTAGAATAGTTAAAGACCGCTGATGATGCTCACAGGAATGTCCCAGCGGCCCAGTGTTTTGTTTTTTTGTTTTTTGTTGTTTTTTTCCACATCGGAGCAGAAATGGACTCTATGGATCCATCAGCATTCTCTTCGCCTGTGAAATGAAAACGGCTTTTGATAGAATGGTGTCGTTAACACTTCATCTGCTAACACACACACATTTCACACTCCCAAGACGGATTGTTCTGGCTGTCTTCAGAGCATCTAGTAACAGGTGAAGCCGTCTTACTGACCCACAGGTCTGACTGGAGTCGCCCCGGTACAACAAAGACGTCTAGTCAAAACACTGCATTTAAGTCTGGCCTCTTCTGGGCTCGTCAGGCGTGTTGCAGCCTCGCATGCAGTTATGCCATGCATGCATGCGAGATGCGACGTTGCAGAGCGGTTCCTTGAAGTCGCAGTCCTCGGGGTACTCGCAGGCACGAACCTGTTTTTTGTCAGATCACTGAGTTCATTGTTAGGGAAATAGGTCAGCAGCAAAGTTTAATTGAATTCACCTCGTGGAGGGCGGCGCTGCCTGGGAGGCAGAGGGGATGGAGAAAACGTCTCTGGATGGAAAAACAGCAGCAGCCATTAAAACTTCCTGCTGCTCCGCCTGCCTGCAGGTTGGAGTCGCCGGAGAAACGCTCAGATAGATCTAAACCTTGTAGCTGCCAGATGAGCTTCTGGTCGAGGTTCGTCATTGAAAAAGTGACTTAGCTTCAAGATGTTTGTGTGAGACGCACGTTTTGTCACACTTGCGCGTTACGAGACAAAAATAACATTAAAAAAAATTAATAAAATGCAGTTTTTAGGTTAAGATTTCAATCAACCTGGACTTTAGAGATAAAGTGAACTAGCATTTATTCTGATACATTCATGAACTGATGGCGAGGCAGTTTCTATTTTTCCGTCAAAGAGCTAAATTTATGCCTTCTTTGGTTATAGCAGACCCACAGCATAACACTACCACCACCATGTTTTGTGTATGTATGATATATTTGCTGTCTCATTTTTACACCAGATGCAGTGGGACGTTATTGGAAGGTCTTGATTCGTTGGTTTACAGTTTTATCACAGGTGTTCAGCGTCATCAAGATGTTTTTAGCAAATGTGAGATGGGCCTTTGCTTTATTTCTGGTTTTCACCTTGTATCTCTACCCTGGATGTTATTTTCAGCCTCTCACTTTCTTTTTGTAGAAGCAGACTGATTGTAAATGAAGTGAGGCTTGCAGTGCTTTAGATGTCGTTCTTGGTATCTCTGTGACGTTCTGGTGAGTCGTTGATGGACCGTTGGGAGTCATTTTGACTGATCTGTCGCTGTTGCGTATTTTCTGAATTTGTGGGTAATGGCTCCCATTTTTGTTTGAGTCCCAAAGCCTTAGAAATGGCTTCGTAATTGTTTTCTAGACCGATAAATGTCAAGATGGGAGACTGGGTTTCCCATCTTGACATTTATCAGTAGGGAGCTTTGTTTTTACCAATCCCAAGCCCGAATAAATCGGTAAGAGTTTGTGTCTGGAAGCGCATCTGGTGCGTAAACGTGGTTCAAAAACAAATGGGCGTTTGGCTTCATGCTAAGGACGTGCACCACAGATGACATTTTTGCTAGCAGCCCAAGCTCAGCTCCAGCACAGGAGCTTGTTTGGTCAGCTGTATATGCTATACAATGGCTGCTGGAAAACTGTTTTGCTGATGATTTAACATCCAGAAACCACATGCAGCATTCTTGTTGATTATACAAGAGGCTCCACTTCTTGGCTGCATAATTGCTCCTCTGTTTGTAGCCATTTTCACAAGTGAGTGTAAATGTTGAGTTGAGGGGGCGTGGCCAGAAGCAGCTCATTTGGACATAAAGCAACACGGCGCCTTAAAACAACTACTCAAAATATGCAGATTTTTAGACCAGACTAAAATCTCATTATCTAAGAACGATTTTGTGCAAAAACATGTAATGGCTTCAGCGTGATAAGATTTAAGTCCTAGGGAAAAGGTCACAGCAATGTTCCTGTTCATTTATGTTTTGTTTCTATGTTGTCTTTCTTACTCCTTATGTCTTTCAACATCAACAAATTTGTATTGTCGGTGTTTCTATTTTTATGACTGATCCTTCAATGAAACTGACAACAAAAACATGTAATGAAGATGTTTTTGTGTCGCCCCCAAAAAACTATCCAAGCTGAAGCATAATGCATCACATCTAAGTAAAAATCTAGTGTGTTAGCTTTTGGATGTTTAAATGAAAGGAAATAAAAAGTGAGTGATTAGTCGTCTTTCTGATTTTAAACATTCTTCTACTGTCACTTCTACTTTCTATTCTGTACACAGACTTGTCACATGACAACAGGTTCATCATAAAGTATGCAGATGATTCTGTTACTCTCAGCCTGCTTGAGGAGAACGAAAGCCGTCTACCAGAGCTATGATTATTGATTTTTACCAGGAAACCTCACAAGAACAAACCACTTTAATCAAAGGTTAAGCCATTGAGAGACTGCTGACTTACAAATATCTTGGGACTGTTTTAAATGAAAAATTCAACTTTGAAGCTAGCTACAACGCTGTGTGCCAAAAGGCCCATCGGCGCCTTTTCTGTTGAAGGAGGCTCTGCCCTTTTACATCAGGCAGGTACAGTGGACAGCCTTTCCTGTTTTAAAACACAACGTTCCTCCTCTTCACAGGCACTTTCAGTGTCTTCCCTAAACAAGAGAGAGTCCCTAAATGTTGAAGGAGACGTTTTCAAAGCAGCTCTGTTCCCACTGCTGTTACTGACGATGAATAATCTGAAATGACGCTGCGGTTCTCAATGGATTTAAATAGACTTTATTTATATTTAAATTTTTAAGTCTTACGCTCTCCTTCAGTGATTTTAATCGCTGTGAGCACTTGGAGCAATGTTACATGCAAACGGTTCTGGTTAGGTTGTTTTTTTTAACTTTTTACAGTGTGTTTTTGGATATATATAAAACATGGTACAAGGGAAAAATGTCATGTTATATGTGCGATAATCTGCCAGAGGAACTAGTGCTTTTTCATCAACATAAAGGAATTATCGAGTTAAAACGACCTCCTATTTCTTACTGAAAGGTTACTTGTAAGTTTTGTCCTATTTAAAGTGCACGAAGATATTTTCACTGGAAACTAAACCAAAAATATTTGGTAAGATTCTGTGTTTTTGCAGTGTACTGGGTGAGACGGATGCATGAAAAGCCCAACTTGTAACTTTGTGCAGACAAGTGATCATAATGTTATGCCTGATTTCTATAAAAGTTGCATAAAATAAACAAGGAGGGAGTCTAAAAGTAAAAGAAAAACAGCATTTCAAGCTAAAATTATAATAATTTGGGGTTTTATTATAGTTTAGTTTTATTTTGTTGTTACTTTTTGTCTAAATGAGTTAGTTTTAATTAGTTTTTAGGCTGTGTTTATATATTCTTATTAGTACGGTAGACCGAGTATGATTATAGACGCATCGATTGGATGAATAATCAACTATATATATATATATATATAAACAAGGAGGGAGTATATATATACTCCCTCCTTGTTTATTGTTTATATATATATATATATATATATATATATTCAATTATTGTTGAACAACCAACTGACTCTGGTGTTTTCTCCCAACGTCTGCTGTCGCCATTTTGCGGACTAGCATAAGCGCCACCAGGAGTATGGAGTATCGTAATTTGCCGACAGCTGACGTAAACTATCTGTGTACTACACAGATAGTACACACTAGTGTGTATTTTACTGGAATCAATTTCACATCAGTTCTAATAAACAGATTCATGACAGATTCATAAACTCAAAAACAAACAATGTATCTATACGTCTTATTTTCATGAATGCATGATGTACTTCCAGTAAGCTATCGTTTTCCCCCATTAATTACCATTTTTATTTATTTGAGTTAACGAAACATGTTTCCTCAAGCTCAGTTTTGGTTATTCCGACGGTTTTAATAGCCTGTTTTAAACCAGATTAGGTGCTATTCCCTCAGCGCCTCTCACAACACGCCGCTATGTTGCTGCTGCTGTTGATTTCACAGAGAAGCTAACAGCTAGCTTCACAGCAGAGGAAGGCCTGGCGTTTCTCCGGGGCTGACAGTAGCAGGCCGTGCTTGTCTGGCAGCGTGAGCGCGTTGAGCGTGAAGCCAGGCGGCTCAGCCGACTCTCTCTGAATAATTACAGTCAGCTTTAAAGAAGGCCGCCGCTGCCGCTGCTAGGGCTTATCTGTGTCTCTCCGTGTTGCCTCGACTCCTAAGTGCACCATCTGCTTTTGCATTGAGTCTGGCTGAACTGTGACACTCCGTCTGAGCGAACTCGCATGCTCCTGCTCCCACTCAGCAGGTCACACTGCAGCTAGCAGATGCCTTCTTCTCAGCCTTTGATTTGTTGCTGTAGTGATGCCGCGCAAACAGTGCGCCGCTAGTGTTGCTGGTAAAATATTAATATTCGACTGCTGCTCTCTATTGCAACAAAGACCTATTAAACCGCAATTACATATCATTTGAATCTCCACGGGGTCTGTGTGTGTGTGTGTGTGTGTGTGAGAGAGAGAGAGATTTCTTTCTCTTTTAAGCAAAACAAAACAAAAATTGCTCTCTGTGAGATTGCATTGAGAAAAATCTTTGTTTTTTCGTAGGGTGAAGTTAATTACCGAGTTGTAAGGAAAACTGCGGAGCATTACTGCGAAGGCCTTCTGTTCCGCCTGCTCTCTGCAGGGAAGTTGGACGGCGTCCATGTGGACCTGCCGACTGGAACTGAGAGTCAGAGGAGAGGCGGCTCGTCCGTTAGAGAGGACAGGGGAGGGAGGCATCTGTTGGATCCTTGTTGCTTTGTTGGCCGCTCAGGAACACACTTGTGACGCATTACTAGCTTAACCAACCATTAGGCTGTTTGGTGTGTTGGAAAAAAACATACAGATCAGCCTTTCATAATCTCAGAAGATGAATATCAAACATTAGCCAAGCCTTGTGTAAGTTATAGCAGTGGAATCATGCGCTCTGCACCGAAATCATGTTGCCAAAAAATTAGCCTTTTACTTGTGTATATCGGTGAGAGGTTCAACATTGTTAAATCAAAAGCTTTACATCAAAATGTTATTCCCTCATCAAAGTATTGTCTTGATTTTTTTTTTATGCATGTTTGAGAAATCCTTTAATCTCCCATAGCAACAATTCAGCTGCATAAAACACCTGGATGGACCTAGCTCCGCCTTCAAGATGCAGCTCCTCCTCTGAGTTGCAGCTTCCACCACACAGAGCATCCCATCCCCACGATTCCCCCACTCAGCTCCTTTAGACTAGCCACCAGCACTTAGCAAACACCTGGTGGAACTGTGCATTTGCTGAGCTCGTTATGGGAGTTACTTCTCAAAGCAATGCTGGTAAAAACATTGATAAAGGGTCAATAGAGGAGCCATGTTGTGATCACTTCCTGAGGGAGGAGTTTCAGAAAGAGCAGCAGTTTTTAAAGACAGAGGCCCAATTTTGAGGTGTTAAATTACAAAGTCAAAGTTCTGTTAAATCATATTTGATGTATTTAGAATTTTTGTAACTTTAGGTACTGTATAAATGATACTATTTGGCTGGAAAACACATAATACCCCTTTAATGAAACCCCCCAGATCCAGTCTCTCAGAATTTGAAACAACAGCAATGTTACTCTGCAGAAAAATCTGACCATATCTGCTCAATGCTTTTAAATGAATTACTGCATCCGTTAATCGTGGCATGGAGGCGATGAGTCTGTGGGTCTTAATGAGGCGTAAAGGAAGCCCAGATTGCTTTAATAGCGGCTTTCAGGTGTCTCATCTTCCTCTTGATCATACTGCATAGTGTCTGTTGGGTTCGGGTCAGACCGGTTTGCTCTTCAAACCCGCGTTTGGTACCTTTAGAAACGTGAGCATTTGCCAAGTTCTGCTGGGAAATGAAATCAGCATTTCCTTGAAGCTTGTGAGAAGAAGGCAGCAGGACTGCTGAACCACTGCTCAACGACTCCCTGCATCTCCATCTTTTGACCTTTGAGCTTCACTTACAAAGACACATAATCTTGCCAAGTGTTGTTGGTCTCGTTTCTAGTGCAAACATCTTAGTACAGGTGAAATACGGCAAAACTATCTCTCTCATCAAACTTCTCTCATCAAACGAGAGAAGGTGCAATCCTTTTATAGTTCTAGGGCTTTCATGTTTGGCATGTGTGCCACGGTTTGGCCAGTAATTGTTCTTAACGCTGTGCTTACAGCCAACTCTTGTTAAGAGACGACTTTAAAACTGAACTTTCTTTCCAAAACACTTTGTGACGATCAAGAAATGTGACACAGCAGACACAGCTTAAAAGTTCAGAAAGACGAATGAGGGACTGGACCAATAATTGGTTCTGTTGCTGTTTAAGTTTTAAAAGACAATCATACAAAAATGTAGAAAAGAACTGGAATAACAATCCGACTCCGTTTATGTGTTATAAAACCTCTCTATGCACATAAACTCTTCATGGTTCCCATCTACATGGTATAACCAAATTCTGTTGGAAACCTCTTAACGATTACATTTTTTACCCATTTGCTGTGTCGGCCGTTTGTTCCCCAACAAACCTCTATTTGCCCATTTGGGTAAGAAGTTAGCTTTGGCTGTATTTAACTAAAAGGTAGCAAAATAAAGGGGGCAAAATACAAAGGAAACTTTTAAAACGGTTTATCTATACAAAACAAAAACGAAAAACGGCGCAACGTCCAGAGACTACTGCGATTTTTGTGACAATTTCAGGCTCCTACTTTGCAGCAGACGAATATTTTTTGCTCCATTTTCCAGCAAAAGGGAAGCAAGGAGCAGACTCGCTGCCCCAGGATGTTGGCCTGGCTCGCCCGTGTTTGCAGAGAGGCTCGGCCGTGAATGTTGGGGACATATGCTCTGCCCGGCTCGACCATATGCCCCTTCTGCTGCTGCTGTTCCCCAACAAACTGCATCGCTTTAGCACAACACGTCTGTTTCTGGCACGCCTGCGTCAAGCAGCATTAATACCGAGACAGTGAGGATAAACCCCCCATCCCCAAAACCAAATATATATGTATATATAAAAAGAGACAAAAACATCACCATAAAGCAGAATGAACACAATGCCACAGGGAAATCAAAAACGCCCAGACTAAAATCTTCCGAGCATGACAGTTATTACAGTGGTGAGCTTATTTTTTCTGTAATTCAGCATGATTTCTTTTTTGGACTTGTTGCATCGGGATCGGCAAGTTTTGTTCCTTCCAGCTTTGATTTCTGACAACATCCTGAAATCTCAAAAAAAGCCTCACCAGGATGCGGCGCGTCCCTATACTGTGGTTGCATTATTCAGAGCGTTTGGATTAGCTTTAGCTTTTCGTCTCCAGAGAACCGGACAGGAGAGATGCTCCTGCTCAATTTAAATACACACACATACAAAGTGCAAATCCTGATTAAAGAGGGATCCAGTCTCTGCAGTGCATCAATGTAACAAATGTCGAGCCTGGCTGGACTGTGTTATAGAAATATTGGTAGAAATGCCTATTTATTCAGCCTAAAAATAGATGGAAACCGCGGGCAGCCGTATCAGTCCCCACGTATTGTGTATTCGGCGCATACAAAACGGCCCGACATGGAAAGCTGAATATTTTCCATCTCAATGGTAAACATTCACATCCCACTATCATGTAAAGCTGTTTGCTATCAAATGCAGCCCTGAAATTGAGTATGCATGAGCACAGCACGGACTGCCAAACACTTGGCAGCAAATCCTCTCCATATTCTGAAGGGACGCCATTCCGTGAGGGTCCCTCGGGGGCCCCCCGCTGCTCCCCCAACCCGCGGCTCCCCGGTTTGTTTCCTGCTGGATTCCAGTTCCGCGGGTTCGGGAGGAGGGGGCTGCTTCCTCAGGGTGTCGGTGCCGCCGCAGCCAGTAGGGGGCACTGTGCCTTTACAGCAAAAGAAAGGCAGCGCCTGTTGCTCTCTCCACCTGCAGTGTCCGCCTCGGCTACATCATATCTGTCTTACCCCAGAAGCTTTCACGGCGGGGAGAAAATCACTGTGTTTGCCGATGATAATGCAATTAATTAAAGAGCCAATCGTTTCTGGCCCCGCGCGTCTAAATCTGAGTGGAACTCGTGAAACATCGCGGCGTGTTGGACATTTTCTGCTTCCACTCATCAACAACAGACTTACCCCCAGCCACCAACACCCAATAACTGGCCACGACGATGCAAATCACGTATTTATATTAACTTTTGATATTTGGGAAGCGGCATGATAACAAGGAAGGCGGAGACAGTGATGCACGCGCAGCCTGCTATCGTCCTGTTAGCTAGCTGCGTGCTGACCGTTATTTATGTTTTCCCTCAAAGGCTTCCTGTAGATGAACTTCTGCTCCTCTGGTACTGTTCGGCTGGAGTTCGGAGGCCGTGTTCTTGCTGAGATACAGGAGCAAGACACGTTGAGGGTTTAACAAAGGCAGCAGCCGAGTGAGAGAAAGAGGAGAGACAGACTTGCTGTAACCCCCCCGCTGTCGTCACTACGCTCTCTGTGCGCGTGCACCAGCCGTATCGCATGACAATGCACATCACATGTGGTTACAGTGCAGGATGACGACGACATGCGCTCACTGTGCGATACGGCCAGAGGCGCGAGAGCCAGTCAGTCAGCATTAGCGGCCTGATCTGTGACGTCAGAGAGAGAGAGGAAGAGGAGAAAGAGGAGGAGGGTGTAATACCGTCAGCAGGAAATGCTTCTGGGGGTTTTCTATTTTTCTTGCCTTCCAGCTATAGTGGGAAGTAGAGAGAGAAGGAAATCATGTAAGGTTCTCTGGCACAGCCTATAATATGAACTTTGTGTGCGAGTAATTTTTCTTTCTCCGGGCCCACAGGGATCCGATTCGCTCCGCACTGAAAGCACAGAGCAGGCTGTTTTGGAAGCCGGTGTGCGCGCGCGCACACACACACACACACACGCACGTACACACACCCACGCAGACGCTTGTATGCCGCAGTGTAAAACTGCATAATGCTCCTCTGATTGACTGATTATCTGCGAGCTAAAAATACACACATTTGCGCACTGTATTTACACAGAGAAATTACAGTTTGCTCTGATGGAGAAGAAGAGGATGAGAATGCGTCGGAGGAGCAGCAGCTGGTCTCGGATCAGTGGAGGAGCTGGGCGTGTTTCTGCAGGTGTCTGGGTGAAGACCGTGATCCGGTGATTGCCGACGTGCAAGCCGGTCGTTAGCTCATTATTATCGAGTCTTCCCCAGAAACGCTTTCCATTAGAAGAGCGCAAAAACATGCCAATGGTGGAAAATATGTTATGAACATCAACAAACAAGGTGACTTTCCAAAGTATGCACTGCAAAACCACAAAATGGTTCTGATCTATTTCTAGCGCAAATATGTTAGTGCACTTCAAATAACACTAAACTAGCTTACAATACATTTTGAGAAAATATAG
This sequence comes from Poeciliopsis retropinna, assembly GCA_010277075.1. Taxonomy (NCBI): domain Eukaryota; kingdom Metazoa; phylum Chordata; class Actinopteri; order Cyprinodontiformes; family Poeciliidae; genus Poeciliopsis; species Poeciliopsis retropinna. The sequence goes on along the minus strand of VMRM01000030.1, from coordinate 721,941 downwards.
AAGCTTTTCTAAGGCAATAATTAAGTTCCAGCTCCACTAGGAGATAATTACACTTATAATGTTATTGTGAAATAATCTGCCAGTGGAACCTGTGCTGCTTTTGCAGTGCTAAAATGGCAGGTTGGGATGTGGAAAAAAAAAAAAGCTTCATCATTTTAAAACTTTTTGTGACATAATGTTAGAAACAATCCAACCAATACACAAATATATTTTGAGGGACATACAAATTACAAAAACAAATAAACAAATCCGGCAATAACTTGGTTGCATAATTGATCGTGTTCTTAAAAGGACATTATTATGTATTTTCCAGCCATTATGTAGCATAATCAAGTATCTATGTTACTTTCAGACTTACCTTCAGGTTTTTACCAATTAGCAGAGTTGTGTGGGAGGGCTGCTTTGTGAGGCAGAAGCTCTCATATACACCTGATATATTTTGGACTTTGACTGAGCCACTCTAAAAACCTTGCTTTGGAGGTCGCTGAAAAGAAATGAATCTCCATCATAAGCTCCATTTAGTAAACAGCTGAAGGTTTTGCCATGAAGAGAGCTAACCAACCCCAGTAATACATCCCACTTACTCAAATTATTGTTGACTGTCATCACTCTGCCATGGTCATTATTATTCAACTAAGAAAGGGGGTGGGTGCTGGGGGGGTCAGGAATACATTTTGACATGATTTATCATGGTCTCATTTTTATTTTTACATTTTTATTTTTATATCACACACCCTGGTACTTTAGCAGGGCCACGTGGACTTTTGAGTGCCGGTGTCTAAGAGAGAATTAGCATTTTGACCTGTGATAAACTGTGATAAATCTGACTCCTGTCGGTCTGACAGGCTCCTCTTCCTCACCTGTCTGGGTCTCCTGGTGTCCCATCTGTCAGCTTCACTCTTCATCTCCTCCTGCTCTCATTTCCTCTCTGCAGTCCTGCTCCTGCAGACGATCCATCCGGGCTTCCTGCGATGAAAAATAATTAAATTTTCTCATTTTTTGGTCCAATGACAAGGTAGATTAAAAAAAACATAAAAAAACAAATGCTAATAATTCATGTTTTATACGCTCACTTAGCAAAAGCTTGACAACAACTGTGCCTGATTACTTTGATTCTATATGATTTAAAATCTAATTGCTAAACTTGTTTTTCACATTATGGATCTCAAGTGCATATGTTCATATTTATTACTTTTTATCTTGTGATACAATTTCTGTCAACATTTTTAGATTATTTCTGTTTACTTTTCTATTCTTCTAAATGCACTAAGCTAGTGCATTGATTCCACCGAATGGGTCGGTGCGCTTGTTTAGTAGACGGGCATATTCGAGAGTTTAGCTAGTAGCGCTTCGTCAAGCCCAGAGGACTGCAAAGCACTTTGGTCATTCGCCCATGGTTTTCCATGTTATGTCAGGATGTGTCGATACCTAAAGGCTCAAAAGACAAGACCCTATATCGAGTTCACAAGAACAAGATAGAACCAGATTTTAATATTTCTTTCAAGAAATCATAAGAGATCAAATCATTTTTTAAACATTTTTGTTTATTCAACTCTATGTGTCGAAAAGCCTTCATTTTACATTTTTATTGATGTTTCCCCCTCACAAACGCAACAAGCTCAACAGTCTGTCCCTCTGTTGGCGTTTATAGGTTCCTCTGGACCGCCTAGATACCTAAATTTCTGCAAAACAAAATTATTTAAGAGTAGCTGAGATGTCTGATGTCACAACTTCAAATAGCTAGCTCTCACAAGAGAGCTGTTAGCTCTTTGTAATGTTTTAATATTGCAAAATTTCTCATGGCGTGATCTCGTTTGATTCTGTTTTATCCACAGTTTTCACTCCACACCGTTATTTATTTTTCAGTAGTTATGAGGCACAGCAGCGAAACATGAAGTCATATTGTTGCTAGGTAACCAAAGAGTGACTGAGTAAGTTAATGTTAATGCTAGCTATCTATCTAGCTTATCTAGCTGTGTCAGGTTTAGCAGCTAAAGCTTTTCCTCCCAGAATGCTGTGCAGTTCTGGTTTGGAGTTCAGTGAATTTTCTGTATCCTGAATATTGAATGTTCAATCACATGTATTGGTTATTGATATCGATCACTTGTCTGTCGCAATACATTGATGTATTGATGTATATGTATTGGATGTATTGTCCAGCCCTATGTTTAGTTCTCGCTAACACTAACCCTCAGGGAACGACTCTCATTTGGTTCTAGAGCAGTAATGCATGCACCAGTCTTAATGCAGCCATGCAGGAAAAAAAAACAAACCCGGAAAATACTTTGCTCGTCTCAGTTGAATCAAATGCTTCACCAAGCATGACAAGGAGGCAAAGAATGACTTCTGACAGCAGCGTCTTAATAAATATGCACCTGATGAGTCTGAGGAACATAAAGCTGAGTCATGCTGGCTTCCTTATTGGTGAACAATTCTAAGGATGAAGACATAAAAATGCTTTTTGTTGTTGTTGTTGTTGTTGTTATGCAGGTAAATTAGAGTTTCAGATGGAGCGAATTTGATTAGAGTAATTTGTCCTGCCATGAAACAGTTTGGTTTAGAGGCTGAGAACTGACTAGAATAGACAAGCCATGTTTTTATGTATTAATATTAATCTAACAAGAGACGGGATGAGTAACTGGTTTGGCCGAGGATCAAAGCCCATGAATTACAGAGCAACAAAAATTTCCATTTGACATTGTTGTTTCCATCTCTAAGCTACACACTCCACAAAACGTCGTTGTCAGCACTAAAGTGTAATTTATGATGGCATAATGAACGCCAGGGGTGAATTACATCGTTAAGACATTTTCCTATAGATGTCACAAGGACAAGTTAGCGCTTGTGTACCGAACTACCAAGAAACCAACCCTGATGGTAGAACAACAACAACAACAAAAAAACACTAACTCAGAGAATCTGATATGATTTCTTTGAAAAGAAAATAACTCAACAGATTGAAACATTGCTTTTAGTTTCAATCGACAAGAGCAATTTGATGTAAAAGAGCTTTGATATATATAAGGTAGTGAACTGAGAGGTAATGAATATGCAAAAACAATATTTAAACTGATTGGTGTCATATCTATGGAACAATTTGACCAAAAGAGGCTCTTGTTATCAAGCTATGTTGTTATTCTAAAGAAGAATGTGTGGCAAAAAAATATTTTATTTTATTGTCAGTATGTTTAAAATATAATTTACTGGGCAGTCAACAATGTCGCAGCACAAGATGGGAGGAATATTTGAGCCCTTTTACAAATATAATCAAGAATTAACTTGATTAATAATCACAAGCATCCATTAACTTATGATTTCTTCAAGCAAAAACTAAACTAAAGATGAAATATGTCAACATAAAAGTTAGCATTTACCTAAAGAGACATCTCTGTGACTGGGCAAAGAACGTCCAGACGATCCAAATTATATTTATCCTAAATTCATGGATTTTATCTTAAAAGTTGAGTAATGATATCTGGAGGTCACTTAAAGGGGCGGTATTATGTGTTTTCCAGGCATATATTGCTATTTTATGGCACAGTCAAGCAACTATCTTGGCTTCAGTGGTTATAAAAATGACTTAAAAGAAATTTGACTTTGTAATTTAACATATTGAAATTGGGCCTCTGTCTCTTAAGAAACTTCTTCTCTTTCTGAAATTCCTTCTTCAGGAAGTTGTCCCAACACGGCTTTCTATTAACCCTTTATTAGTTTTGTTTTTTTTTTTGTTTTTTTTTACCAGCGTTTCAATGAGAGGCAGCTCCCATAATGAGCTCAGCAGATGTGTGGTTCTGCCAGGTGTTTGCTAATTGCTGCTGGCTAGTCTGAAGGAGCTGTGAGGAGGAGTTGTGGACCGGGCTAATCTTATTCCAGTTGCTTGCAACTTGTGGAAGATCATCATGAAGAGGCTCGTTATCCAATCAGAGACGGGTTAAGAGAAATGTTTATATCCACATTAGGCAGCCAACAGGAGGAATGGAAGTTATTACTTTTTGTTCTCGACCCCTGAACATTACAAAGGGCAGAACGGAGGATGAAGAATCATCAACATTTCTTTTTAATTTCCAAATTACACACATTAATTAAGGCTATGACTAACCCTAGGTCTGAAACAAGGAGACATTTTATTTCACACACACTAAACTTTGATCAGAATGCTCCTGCAACATTTTAAAGACGTTGATATTTTTGAAGGTTTTATGTTTCACATGTGGGGGTTGATTAAAAGTTATTTTAGAAAAGCCTTGATGGGAGTGATTAACTATGTTTGAATGGCTGAGTGTTAGTGTCTGTGTGCACTTCAGAAACTATTTCCAGAGAGATGTAAACAACACTTTGTATTGAGTTTTCTGCAAACCACTTTAAAACCTCTCACTTCTTTCAACATATTTTAATCCTCCATTTTGCATCGAGTTTCTCTTGTTTTCACTGTCTAGGAAAATAAGACTGATTCTGGTTTCGTTCTCATTTACTGTGGAACCGTTGCAGCAAAAAAAAAAAAACAACAACAAAAAAACCCCACAGTGAAATGTGCCTGTTGCAGTAGAAACAAACCGATGTAAAAATTTTCATTTGATGCCGCGCGCCTACGCACGGATGTGTATATAATAATCATAACCATAATGAGTTTCTGGCTTCATTCCTCCAACAGGATACAAATGAAAGGAAACGCCGTCTTCTGCTCCGTCAGACGGCAGAACGAGTGAAAACAAATTACGCCTCAATTTCTTCTGCGTGATCCCAGCAGCGATGCTGGCGTCCTGCTCCGTCCGAGCCTGACTCCAGGACCAACGCTGAACGGTGGAGCTCTGGTTTTAAAACGCACTTCTGCAACAAGGCTCACTTTTCTTTTTTTTGTCTTTTATATTTTCTGGTTAAAATGATTTGTAATTAATTAAAACAAGGCCTGTGTTGAACACATGTCGTGTCATTAGTAAATTTCACTGTTTTTAATTTTTTTTTAACAGCTCCTAAAAGGGCCAGAACAGTGGATCGCTTAACTACCAGAACTGGGAAATGATTCTTGTTAGAACACAAAAGTTTTTTTAGTATTATTATTATTTTAACAACATTTAAAAATATGTCACTCTGAAAGATTCTGGCTTTTCAAAAAGGGTCTTCCTCTGACCCGACTCCCTCCATCAAAACTATTTCTCAGGGATGTAATTAGCTTTGGCTAGCTATCATTAGCTCCTGATTGCTTTTGCTGCTGCCATTCGACTTCATTTTTTATTTTTTGTAGGTATTTATTAAATTTATATTTTACATCTTTGCTTAAAACAGTTACCTGTTTCACAGTTTGTTTTTTTATTACAACTGCTTCGTGCTATCATGTGCTAACCCTAAACCAATCAGCTTACATGTGGGCGAATCTGTAATTACATGCAGTTGTTATCAGTGTGTCTAGAGACTAGATATAAATATGGATCCATAAGGTGATTGTCAGCTATTTTTAAGTATTGTAGCGCAAAATCACAAAATCTTACTAGAGCATTTTTGGTTTAGCGCAAATATCTTAGTATATTTAAAATAAACTAAATTACAAAGTAAAGGAGCTCCTTATAAGCCAATAATTCCTTGATATTGATATTTTAAAAAGCATTAGCTAAAAGTGAAATAGTCTGCCAGTGGAACAAGCACTCAGACCAATCAGAGCCAGGAGGAGGGTCTTAGCGCTGTCAATCACTCTCGTGCACACGCTGCTAAATGTGCTCATCGGTGGCCGTGCTAACTAGCCTTAGCATTCATGGCAGGCTATGTTAAGACCCTCCTCCTGGCTCTTGGTTGTTTCTGACAGTACTGGGAGAAGACAGAGGAGCCAGTTTTTCCACATATCATCTGTCTTATACTGTTACAATCATTTGAGTCAGGTGTGCTGCAGCAGGAGTACATCTGAAACCTTTGCTGCCTCGTGTTCACCTGTAACGTGAATTAAAGCCAGCGAATCAACTTGACCGCTGCGCAGAGAACTTTGCGACACTCCGAACATGCTGTACGACTGACGCGTAGTTAAACTGGGTTTATTACCTCTCTGCTTTACAAAAGGCTCGCTGCTGGCTCTTTCATTTGTCAGAGGCGGTTCGGTTAAAAACACATCCACTGGCATTTTCGTTTCAGCGTCCATCCACATCCGAGTCAATAATCTGCATTTATTGAAAGTGGTGAGTCTGAGCAATTTTTGCAAGGACATAATCACTATGCTGCTGCATGACGCGTTGGGCCAATCAGCATCCAGCTGATTACATTGAAGTGGGACGACTTGGACAGCTCTGTGAGGACCCAGTGCTGCTGGAATCAATTATATCACCACTACACATGTAGCTCTGAACTGAAACTATGAATAACAAATATCATTTTTTTTCTTACTTTTCTCCAGAACAAGTCTCATCTTCTGTCCACTAATTTGATCCATTAAAATGTGTTCACAGAAATAGACCAGGATTTAAGAGACGACAGGACTGTTAACATATCCACCACATCCCTTTAGTTTTGATTTTTCAGGTCATAAAACAACAACCAACATGTGAAAAAAGTATTTATCCTTTTTGTTAAATTATGAATTTAAGAGTATTGAGGACACACTGACAAAGAAATAAGTCATGAGAACAAAGTGATGGTTTTATAACAATACAGTTGAAATAATATGAGAATGACACTGAAGTATTAGTTTATTTTATTAGTAATATTCCAAACTTATTCTCGAAATATCTCAACTTTATTCTCATTATTTTTGACTTTATTCTCGTTTGACTTTATTCTTGAAATGCTGTGACTTTATTTTCATAATTTTAGCTATTTTCTCACAAAACTATGACTTTACTCTCTTAATATGACTTTATTCCTGTAAAAATAAAGGGACATATTTAAGGGACTTTTAAATATATGATATTTTACGTAAATACGACTGACTTTTATGTAAAAGGTCTTACTTATTCTTGCTTTTTAAACAAGTATGTTATGCTGACTATTTTTATAATTTCAATACTTTATTCTTGTAATTTTATGACTTTACTGTCATAAGGAAAACTAAAAATAAATATTTGTTTTACTTTGCATTAGTATGGACCTACTATTCCATCATATGTATTAACTGATTAAACTCTGTTTTTTGTTTTTATATGTTCAAACATGCAGGATCAAGAAATGACTTGAATCGAAGATGTCTGACTAAAGGGAGCAGGATAAAAGATCTCAGACAGAAACAGATCTCGGTCTTGGGGGGATTCCAGGGAGAAAATTACCTCTGACTAAACAGAACACAAAGACCATCTGACATTTGTCTACAACATATTTTATATTACTCTGAGGAACGACGAGAGATGACAGGAGAGCTGCTGGGGAAACATGCAACCCGATTCATGTTTTGTAAAAGTAACGCAGCATCTCAGACAAGAGAGAACATTATACCAATAGTCAGATATGGCAGGTGCAGAGTGGGATGAATTGGCTCTGCTTTGCTACTTCAGGACCTGAACGACTTTCTGTAAATCAAGAAGCTGAATTTGGCTCTAGTCTAAAAATAAATTTCTGACCACGAGGTTGGTGCGTTCTAGTCAAGTCAGAATTTCAACATGGCGACGCCCAGAGACATTGTTTACTTCTGGAAAGTAAAGTTTAAAATGTTCATAAGACGTTCTGCGAACACCACTTTCAATTCGTTCAGCTCACAGTTGCAGGTGCCACATGTAACATTGATTTCAGTCGCACTTTTGTATTTGTGTCTTGTAAAACGAACACGTTTCCATCACTGCTGGTGATGCGAGGGGAGCGGCCATATTGAAACAGAAAGTCGTAACTGGATGGAGTCAGAATTGCTCCCAGTTTCCCAGTGGCAGTTCCAGTTGATTTTTCTGAATGGGGAAGTCGGAATTTTCCACATTCAAGAACAACTGGAACGCAGCATAATTATTATTTTTTTGCTTCAAACTTTCAACTTGTGTGGCTGAGTTGAAACCGTTCAGCAACGATAATTGGGCCAAAATTCCTTCAGACTGACGGTCAGTCTCACGAACACTTGATGAGAACTTTTAAGTAAAATATGCAATGAAAAAAAAGATCCTTTGTATCATTAAAAGTACAGTAGTTTTTGGTATGTGCATATGATGGTTTAAAGGAATTTAATGAATGACATCTCAAGTAGCATTTACTTAATTTGAGAATATTTCTCTAGATACTCTGAAAATAAGTCCCATATCTTATGTGTATAAGTAAAAACGGTCGTTATAAATGAAAATACATGACTTTTAAGATATTTGTGTTTGTTTCAGTTAGATATTTTTACTTGTTTTGGAAAATCTTATTTTCATCTGTTGGCAAATTATTTCTTTTTATTATTTTAAGTCATACATACCCTGTTCTTGTTTGGGCTTATGAATTGCTTTTGAAAGGCGACTTTTTGCAGTGCACTTGTTGTTGATTGAACAAACAGTCATTAAGTTTAGAAGCAAGTATTATTTGACAACTGTGTTTTGTATTTCCTTGGGTTATCTTTGCCTGCAGTACGAAATTGTGGCCAAAGATGCAAAAACGCCAAAAATCTGCCAGGTGGAAACGTTTCAACACTTCTGAGGTGACTCCAAGCTGCTGCTCATGAAAATCCAAACTAGTCTTGAACCCCTACCAAAAACTGACAGGCTAGCTGCAACCCAAGAAGCAAAAGTGATTTTCCTTATTAAGAAATTATGTTTTATCCACTTATTTTTCTTCATCACAGCTTATTTTAAAAAGCTGTTTATTTTTATTATTATTTCTAAAGGACGTGAATTAAACGGACTTTAATCATACGTTTCCCAACAGACGACATGCTGGGTAGTTTTATGTTACATGATGTTAAATTATGTATATAGAGCAGCTCCATCTGGTGTAGTCAGATCAGCCTACAATAGATATAGCTGGGGCTTTGGAGTTCGCTCTGATGGTTTTTACCACTCTTGGAAAAATTCTGTTTATGTTTGTCAAAACGTTTCAAATAATCTTATTCCAAAAGTTCATTTGCTGGGAAGCTAATGTTTCCCTACACATGAAGGCAGCAGTACAGGATGACCAAGACTTGATGAAACTATAACACTTTGGGTTGTAACTAGTTACAATTACTCAAATGGCTTTGGAAAGAATTTACTTTTAAGCATTTTTACTATGCTGTACTTTTTACTTTTACTTGAGTAATTATTATAGTAACTGTATTATATTATATTAATTATATTAAATCATATTGCTACAGTTACTTGAGTAATTATTATAGTAATTATATTATATTGTATTAATTATATGATATTATATTGCTACAGTTATTTGAGTAAAATGTGAGTAAACTTCACTGAACGAAGAACAAACCCAAAAATTGACCAACACAGACTCACACCTGCAGTTTTTGTCAAAGTTTTGTTAGTTTTTTATTGAATGAAAATTATTTGGTGGGGGGGTCTTTTGCCTTACTTTGTTTTGCTTGTTTATTGTTATCTTCTAATGATGTTATTTACAGTTTTTTCTTTTTCCATTTTGATCCTTCAAATACCAAAATTTGTAAAATTGACTTTTTTGAACTTTGCATCAAGCTCCTTCAGACTAGCTAGTCGCAATTAGCAAACACCTGATGGAACAGTGCATCTGCTGAGCTCATTATGCCAGTGTTATTTTACCCTTTAAAAACCTTGCTGAAGGGTTAATAGAGGAGCCGTGTTGTGATGACTTCCTGAAGGCGGAGCTTCAGAAAAAGCGGGAGTTTTTAAAGAGACAAAGGCCCAATTTCAGTGTGTTAAATGACAATGTCAAATTTCTTAAGCCATGTCTGATATATACAACACTTTTATGGCAACTGAAGATAACAGTTACTTGATTGTGCTATAAAATGTACCTGTATGTCAAAATGTATGTGAAAACCACATAATACTGCCCCTTTAAATATTAAATGATTGATGTTTTGGTCAGTTACTCAGTACTTTTTGACTCTTGAGTAATTTCTTGCATTGCTAATTTTTACGTTTACTTGATTGAACTATTGTTGAAGTAATGCTAGTCCTATCTGAACACAATTTTTGGGTAGTCTGTCCACCCTCTTATAACCACTGCATACATTTGTCGCTCCACTGCTTTGTTTCTCCATCTGGATTTACCTTCAGAGATTTCTACCTTTGGCCGAGTGTCTCTCCTGTATCGGAAATACTCTTGGCATCATAGCACCAGGCTGCATTTCTTACTTTTCGGAGAAACGCTGTGTAATTTTTAGTTTTAGTTTTATTTTTCCCAGTGGAGACAGCTGGAGTGACAGCCCTTTCACCACGCACGGGACAATGTTCCATACTGAGGGGAAAAAAATGACTAAATCGTCCGGCGCTCTAATCTGTGCGTCGCCGCCGGTGGGCAGGTGTGATGCTTTGAGTGGACCGTTCTGAGTGACTTTAAAGAAGTGCCACCATCACACATCTATATGTCAATGCAGCCTCAGCTCACCGCCTGACAAACGCAAATTGGCAAGCCATTTGGCGTCCCCTCTCCCCTCGTTACATTTGTATTTATTTCAGCTGCTTCTTCCTTTCACTCCGTCCGCTTTCTGTCAGCGGCTGAGCACCGACGTGCATTAATGAAAGGAATATTTCTGACTCGGAGCTGATAGCAATGCTGCAGAATGAGCGAGCGAAAGAGGCGCAGCGGCAGAAAGATGGAAAGAAGGGCAGAGAAGATAACTGACACAGACAGAGGGTCATACATTTAACGCACTGATAATAGTATCATTTTGTTGTAAAAATTTAATGTCTGTAATCTTGGTGCTGATTTGAGTTAAATCACCCTCTCACTCTGCTACCATTTCTATGCTATAATTGTTACTAACAAGCCAATTTTGAGCTCATGGAGAGATTTGGCATGACCGTGCAATGAATTTAGAGAAGTCTTAGACGGTACCAGAAAGGCAGGGGAAAAAAAAGTCTACTTCGCGTCATCTGCTGTCAAAACTGAAGGGCAGAAATGTGAAATGTGAAAGTGTGCATAATAGTTAAATTCATTTAAGTGTCTGAAATTGGGGAAATACTTTTTTAAAGAAACAAACAAAAGAGAGCAAAAAAACCGAACAAGGCGGACAACAAATCAAACCAAGATGTTTCACTGGTACACGTTGACCTTGGGGTCCCTGCATCACACCATGACCGTCAGAGATAAGTGGTGTAAGAGCAAAGTGTTTAGCTCACATGCAAGTTCATAAGCTGAAGATGTACCTGCCAAATGTGTCTGGTTGATTATGAGGAAGTCAAAAGGAATGCAAAGTAGGTTGGAGATGTAACACACCGGCACGCTACCTGAGGATTTAAAAGTAATGCTACATGTACATGTTATGTTCAGAGTGGATGGTTTAAATTGGGACTGGACTATAAATCAACAACAGTGTATATCAAGACAGACACATGGTCTCAATATCAATAGATAATACATCTGATATGTTGAATATTCTGCAATGGACTGGTAAACTGTCCAGGGTGACCCCGCCTCTCGCCCGAAACGTCTCGCTGGAGATAGGCACCAGCACACCTCCCGACCCCACTAGGGACAAGGGTGTAAGAAAATGGGCGGATGGACGGATGGATATTCAAATATATCCATCCGTTGAATATTCAAATATTCAGTATTTAGAATATTCACTGAATTCTGACCCAGAACCACACAGCATTCTGGGGGACATAGGCAGATGAAAAGACACTCTCTCATGGTGAGCTAAGCAAGGTTGGTGGTTAAGTTTTTCCACCGTATCATCCAGCCCTAGCTTAAATAAGTACTGGTCTTTCATGGTATCAAATTGAGATGGTTCAATTACATAAGACACACTGACATAAAGTCACATTCACTGGCACAGTGTTCATCATGCATACTTACTGTACATACATATTCATACTAAAATAACTTACTAGCAGAGGGTCCACAACTTCTGTACAAAGTGAAGTGTAGAACAAGAAATTGATTTTGACTGGGCTACAGGGATCCAGAAAAGGTCTAGAAAGTTTGGGCGAGTCTGAGTGGCAGAAACTGATCTTGAGCATTGCATTGGCGGCAGTGGCGTATCTGGCCCCGTTTTACCCCTAAAACTGTATCTCAGCACCCCTGAATAGGATATTTAGCCGTTAAATGTGGGTCCCATATTAAACCGATACATAACTGTCCGATAGACACGTCTATAATAAACAAATCAACACTAAGTTTAACAATAATGGCTAAAATAAAAAACAGGCAATATTAAGGTCAGCTACACTGTCATGGCGGGAGCTAAAGGACCCCTGAACGCTACGGACCGACGCTGAACGTCGCGGTTGCCTAGAGACGGAGACTGCGCAGCCAGGGTGAGCTGCTAACAACCCGAGTCTTTTTAAAACGTCCTCTACCTGATTCCATGTCCGTAGAAGAAAAAACGCTTTAAAAAATACAGACGTGAATGAAAAGACGCGCATTATAAGCTGAACAGTTTCCTTGAGGACTGATACTGTGAACGTCGATCGACAAAAACAACAATGTGTCCGTCGTGGCGCAGTTTGCTGCTGTGTGATAGACAGCTAAAGAACCAGCAATCAGCGTCTCTTCATCCATAATCATCTCCTGAGGCTGATATGGTACAGAACATTTTGCTATGATTGATTCAGTTTCTTATTGTGATTTTAGTTGAGTTTAGTTTGATTATTATTATTGCTTAGGATGTTGAGTTTGGATATTTAATAAATAATAGCATTAGCCAAAATAAGTGGCCAGTTAAAGAACAAATCATACTACTTGATGAACACTAAATACATCAATATTTTCTACATTACATTACTTTCTATGTGTTTTATTCACAAATGTTGATATATTTATGAATAGTTGTCATTAATATTTTATTAATATTGTTTACCAGTTTGGATAACCTGACTTCCAATCAACGAAGAATAAAAACATACTAAGCACAAATGCACCAGACCCAGACCTGATATCGACCCGGAACGGTCCATTTCTGCATCATTCTGAAAAACACTGTTTATGTAGAGCCTGTAGCCTTCTTCAAACTCTACAATTAATTTAAATCAGCTTTTATACGGAGCTGATTAACAACAAATGGCACATTCCAATGTTGTTGTACACAAAAGTAGTCAATTAAAATCACATGTACATAGATTAAAAGTCAATTTCATTTCAGTCCTGTTTGTAATGGAGAGATTCACTGTCCAGCAATCCGCCCATTGATGACTGTGGTGCCAGTGTAAAATTAATTGCAGTGAAACTTTGCAGCAGCTCCATCTTGAATGAATAAACCAGTAGAACCAAACAGATTGGTGATATCTAAACAGCAAGAAAATCAGGAACCATTTTTTCACATCGATGTTGAAGTAGGCTGGGGTTTTTTTGTTTTGTTTTGTTTTGTCTTAAATTTGATCACAAACGATAACTCCTGAGAGCAACTCAACTTATTCCAGTCGTTAGCCTCTGATGACAGAGTGGGTCATCAGAGAAAGAGTGAGTCTGTACTGAGAAAGAACCAGTGAACTGGTACCGAATCTTGCACAGCAGCACTGGTAACATGACGCAAAGCAAGCACCCGTTTAGTTCCAGAACTGCTTGGTGAAAATGAGCCTTTTCACTGCTGGCGTGGCCCAGATTACCACCGTGAAGACGGCCTGCCAGGTCTGTGCAAGCTACTAAAGTGGGCAACATTTACCAACACTAACTAACCATTTGAAAGGTTCATTTGAGACAATAAATCGGAGGAAAACATATACTGGAAGTAACAAAGAGGTAGCAAAATAACATATTTTCTTATTTGTTTGATGTAGGACTTTGAGATAAAGGGAGCTGGTGAGTTCCTTGTAGATGGTCGAGGAGAAGGTGAATACAGCCACACTGGTTTAGTTTGACAGGGTCATTGGTTTATAAAGGTAATAAAGGTCATTGGTTTACCTGATGCAGGTGTCTGTTTGATTTTTCTGAATGCAGCAGCGGAGAGAAGAGCGATGGAGGGCGAACAGGAAGGAGGTCCAGGTAGGTGGGCGGAGGAACAGCGAGGAGAAATGAGAGTAAGTAAGAGAACTGTTACTAAACACAACCACTAAACACTAAGCCCGTTTTACCTGTGAGAAAACTATCTGCATCCGCCTTCGGGGTTCTGCTGCTAGTTCTGCTCTTCCGACTGACATTGATGAGCTTCAGCTGGGAACCTCACCTGCTCATCACATCCTGCAGTGGAGGAAGGTAATACACAGACACACACACACACATACAACTATGTAGATATGACAGCCTCATTCTACAGAATCTCACTTTCACGTCCAAGAGACCACGTCAAGTTTCCATCAGTCTGGATTTCGTACTAAACGTGGCCCCATTGTTTGAAAAGGCTGTTTTTGTTAACGTTGCAGCCTGACCAAGTGATTTACTCAGTGGATGTGCAAAGTGTCCTTCTTTCAATGTATCAATAGCGGTGGATACAAGTTCACCTTGAAGCTGTAAGTGCTCCTTTATACACCAGATAGGAAAGATGATGTTGGTCAGAAAAAATGTTATGTTCCATTTTTCAGAGGAGCAACTGTGCGATAAGAGAAATCCTGATCTCTCTCTTGCTTCTCAGGCTGAGTGGGTGTGGAGGGGGGTTGAAGACAGATGTGTATCAGCAACTGGTTCCACTAAATTTACAAATGGCCGTAATTAGACACTGACTCCAAGGCGATTTAAATCTGGATTATTTAGATGCTGGCCAGTGGAGCATTGAGTCTGTCTGCTTCACTGCTGTCACATCATTGACTGAATAAACCGGAGAATCTTCTAACAAGCTCACATACTGAGTACTGGACCTAATAAAGGCAAATGGTCTGCGTCCCTTTTTCTTTTATATATCAGGCATACATTTAAGTTGACTCGACTCGACAGCTAAAACCAAGGGTAGTCGTCGTCACTGAGCAGCTTTTTGCCCACCGTGGAGGAGCCGGAGGGTGGGGTCCATCGTGACGTCACGTCTTAGTTCTGCTGTTTAGGTTCAGGCTGCTAGCTGTGTGTCTTCCTGGAAAAGCTCAACAGACTGAGCTATTGCCGTTTTTAACCTTGAGTTCTCTCTGTTCTTCCCATTCAAGCTGTTCTCTCTCAGGTAAACAGCTTCTCTCTGCTGGTCAAAACCTCTGTTGGTGCCGTTTTCTCCCGTGAGTACGTCTGGATCGGCCCCTTTTGTGCTTTTGTGTTGTTGCAGATGGCTTTTCCTACCGGGCCTTTCATTGAGCCTGTGGCTGTTAAAACTGAGTGTTCGTTTCTACTTTTGCCACATGGTTGATGGGTCGATGTAGTCGACTGGGCTTCCTTAGGCACATTATATAAACAATTCAAGTTGACAGAATTGTATCTCATTTAGGATCAAATTGTATTACATTTCCCCACTTTTGGACAATACAGGATATTTCTATTCTAAGATATTATTCTGCTTTATGTGTATCACTGAATGTAAATACATGTTGACCACATTGGAGGCCATTTACCTATTAAATGAACTGTTCAGTTCTGCACAAAAAGTGGCGTTTTTGACCTTTTACACCAGGGGCGCCCAAAGTTTTGGGAGTCGAATGCTGTCAATTGCAGAGTTCCATAAGTGTTAACAACTCTACTTAGCATACGAATAGCCTAGTATGTGCAAAGGCACTTCAGCAGACTAACGTGGATTCTCGGTCATTGGATGAAAATCAATAATGTCACAATTCATCATCGACATGTGATTGGCTGGTTGATGTGTCTCCATTGGGCAGCACACTATTTTTTAAATAAACCCTGCCCTAATCATTAATATTTTTAATGCTGTATTTAAAAAAATCGACATAAAAATGCATGCTGCATTAAAATATAGTCATATGATATTGCTTATATGCAACATGTTCATATATGAGGAACATAAATGAGGCACAGAACTTTTCTTTCTTTATTTCATTTTATTTTTTTCAATGTTTCCACTCAAAATAAGACATAAATATGCTTGTTCACTTCTGGACCATCTGGCTGTGTTTTTTTTTGTCCAAACACGATCCAACATTGCGCCGCGTTCAGGACGTTTCTCCTGTAGTGTGGACCTGAGGTCACTGAGCTCCTGGATGGGGGAGCTTTGGGTCTCCACCTCACCACAGTCCATCCTCACACCCCCTCATAGGTGCCACCATCCCAGAATGCCGCCTCCTCTGCTGCCGGTACTCTCTGCCTTCCTGCATCAGCTGTGAACACAGAGCAGACAATCATCATGAGCTATAGGCGTCTTTGTTGTCATTATGAAGCTACAGTGAAATTTTGTGGCAACTCCCAGCTTAGACTGCGCACACAAAACATTAAAACTCTAAAAAAAAAACTGCATTCTTACAGCACATAAGACAACTTTAATGGAAAAAATAGAAAACACTCAGAAACAGAAAAAAAACAAAATTAAAAGCACTGGTATTTTAAAAAATCCTCAGAAGAAAAATGTGTACCCAGAATGTTGCATATGATAGTATAGTTTGTGCCAAAGCAGGTTATGAAATGGACAGATAGTATGCCATGTCTGGGGTGATTTCATTGATTGATGTTCAAGTTTTGATGATTTCTAAGGAGACCAATAGGCATTGTAAAAACGAATGATTAAAAAATGTGCAATGCAAAGAGTATAAATAGCGGCAAAGTGCGTGGCTCCATCTGTACTTAGAGCACAGCGGACTGCTATTCTTAGCGTTAAGGTAGCTGTGGTGGAAAAATTATAACAAGGTCACATCTGCTAGTTGTATTGTTATATGTTTATTCTAAGTTCTTGTATGGACCCACCAAGATAACGCTATCTGGGTTACATGTACAAGGTTGGAAGATATTTCCCACAGCTACATGGGAACCAGACCGTTTCCCAAGCTTTGGATCCCTTATCTTTGTATAAAACCTACGTGTCTCTGCCTGGCAGAGCTTTTGCATCCAGACCTGCTTGATTATTAATTGTCTTCTGAGCTCTCCGAGTTGTGCACAATTCAAGAATAAACCCGATTGAGTGATTTTACCTGAACAGTGCTTGGAAATAGTTTTTTTTTTTTCCCCATGACAGTAGCTTTATGGACAAACTGGAAAATAAATGCACTACAATTCTGCTCACAGCACGCCGGAGATGGCTGGCAGATTTGTTTCTATGTATGAGATATGAGCCAAATCCTGTTGCTGACATGGACAAAAAGCTAAGAAGGGCTGGGCACAGTGAGAGTCGATCTGTTGAATTGACTGAATATGACACTATTGATTAAAATCAGGACTATGGATATTTTTTATAAGTGTCTTGCTTTATTATTAAATTGATAAAATATTGGTTAATACAGCAGTGTTAATGTCGTATATCAAAATCGGCTCAAATTTTCAAATTTGTGCATCCCTAATATTTACGTTTCTGTACGCGTAACTAACCTGTAGCAATAATACCTCACTTTTTACATCTGCCCTGAAAAAAATTATACAAAAATCTGAAATTATATTAATTTTAATAACAAAGCAGTAGGTCCACAAAGACACTTATGAAAAGAATGTCTATACTCCTGTTTTTAGTTTTTGTATTCATCTTCAGTCATGTTAATAAACTGAACTCTCAGTTTGTAAAGTCATTTGTAGCTTTTGTGTCCAAGCCAGCGACAGGATTTGGCTCCTTCATCACATAAACACATTTTCCTGTAAAGAGCGTTGAGAAAACATTTTTTGTGCTATTCCGATCCTATAGAAATGAGCTGAAATGAATAGATTATTTTGTCTGTAAGCATGGCATGCAAGAGATAATGGAACCTATACTTTTGTTTTGCTGTTTTAAACCTGTTACTCTTCCAACTCCCAACAAACCAAGACAAGAGCAGTGAAATATTTCACAGAAAACATTAATGGGAATTTAAAAATAAGTGCTTTGTTGAGTAAAATGTACTTTTCTGAGGTTTTATTTTTATCATGCCATAATATTATTCCCCCATCGAAAATACACCTGGAGTGTTGCTTTAATTGGTTTTTCATGTATGTTTCAGAAATCATTGATCGGCTGTATTGTACTTAGTTCTCGATCTTTGAGGGGAAAAAACCAAAACAAACATTTGATCTAATATTTAAAACTGTACTTACATAAACAATGCGATTGAATCAGATTCCTCACGCTGATCTCAGTTTGTGTTTTTCTGATCAGAGTGAAGTCTTGATCTTCGCCGCGATGCAACTCTGAAAGTAATGCGGCTTTCAGCCAAGCATTAGAGAAAAAGCCTCTCTCTGAGTAATCACTTGCAAGACAAATGGTTGGCATTGAGACATCTTATATTCCCGTCTAATTAATAGCTCCCTTCTTTGTCCCCTGTAATAATTCAAGATGAAGGACAATAAATAAATGGTGCTGCCATGACACTGGGTTTTATCTGCTGCAGGAGGAAGGATTCAATTAAAGGGAAGATTTCGAGCACAAAGTTGCTGCATTTACTTCACTGCTTGCCCCACGGCTGAGCAAACACCTGCAAAAGAGGTGTTTGAATATTTAATTAACAGGTATCATTAACTTTCCATCGATTTTCCAAAGTAAATATATATTCTAGGTTTTAATGGAGGCCTATTATGAAGCTTTGATTAAAAAAAAAAAAAAAGATTGTTTTTTACATATTTGTTTAAAATGTCATATTTATACATCTATGAAAAAGAAATTAAGCTCCTCTGCCTTCTCTTAGTGCTAACTAGAGACAACCAATCAGAGCCAGGAGGCGGGTGTTAGTTCTGTCAATCACCTCTGTGCAGTTAGTCATGAATGCTGAGGCGCATGGCCACCGATTTTCTGTAACAGTAATTTCTTTCTCCGCCGTCAGCACATTTAGCAGCGACAACATGAGGGTGATTGGCTGCGCTAAGATCCTCCTCCTGCCTCTGATTGGTTGTTTTTGACTGGAGGCATTTCTTCAAATGGTAACAATAGCTCATGGAGGATTATCTGAGCTACTAATAACGACACGGTGAAAGGTTTAACAAATATGTAAAAAAACACTAAATTTTTTATGTATAAAAGTGACATACTGCTCCTTTAAAACTTCTCAGAATCAGATAACAGAGGCAGAGTGGACAGAAAAAGCATTAAAGTCAGCACAAAGGGACTCTAAATGCAAATTTGAAACATGGAGGTGAACTTGTGTGGGTGGAGCTTGTGTTCACCAAAAGGAAGAAAAGCTTGGAGTGTGACAGTCGTGGCTGGTTTCTCAAACTGTTTGACTCGCAAATATTTAAGCCCCGAAGGGCCCCGAAAACTGATACCCTCTGAATATCAATAGGACTTGATTTAATGTGACACGCATTAGTACGAAACCCCGCAGCCCGCCAATCGGAATCTGTCTCAATCCACTTACCGCGCGCTGTGGCTTTACAATATCATCTCTTTCCTGGAATGTGTGTTTGCGTCCGCGGGGCCGACGCTGAAACTTAAAGAAAAAAAAGAAATCATTAAAATGAGAGCCCTCTGCACAGATAATAACAATTATCTTTCTTCAAAGTGCTTCCTGAACCTCACCTCTCACCTTCTCTGAAGCTTCAGCCAATTAGGACAAAAAAAAAAAAAACACGGTTAATATTTTATATTTCCTTTCCCTCAGTGCTTTACTCTGATACATCTCCACTGTCACGTCCCACCTGTTGGAGTTTTTTTTTTTTTTTTTATGTGCTGCTTGAAAAGTCTGCTGCAGCAAATACAAATACAACGCTAGCTAGGAGAAAATAAAAAGACATGCTAAGGAGCTTTCATATGACTAGAATACAAATTCCAGTGAGCGTTCATTTGCATACGGTGTCAGACTCACAAAGATAGCAGGCTTTATTGAACTCAAATGTGCTTAGAGTGGAATCTGAAGATGCGATGCATCAGCATGAACTTCTGCAAATATTCATATTGCGCTGCTCTGGACTTTATGAGCCTAGTTTAAATAAGGAAAAGGAGATATGGGGGGAGGAAAAAGCTGTGAGCGTTTTCTGACATCAGTTGGGGGCAGAGATGTTTGACACACACACATGCACGCATCCACACATGCAGGATGGTCAGTGTGTAAGAAATGCTTCTGATTACTACATTAGTTTTACTAGGCAGCTAAAGGAGACTGGGTGCTGTTAGTTCGTGGCCTCTAACCAGATTTTGCCAGTTTGTGTAATATGATCAGGGAGTGAGCAGCGCCTTGTAATCAGGTTAATTACTGTTCCTCTTGTTTAGCCCTTGTAGTGTTGTGCGTTTGTTTGTAATACTTTGTGGGGACCATTTTCCTGACAGATACTACTACATTGTGGGGACCCATTGCTCCTTGTGGGGACCGAAGCCTGGTCACCAGTAGGGGTCAGAGGTTAGATTTAGGACTAAGGTGTCAATTGCCCTAACCAAAACTCAATTAGTTTTGGTTAGGATTAGATATGTAATGGTTAGGATAAGGGTAAGGTTTAGGCTGTAGAAATGAATGGAAGTCAATGGAAAGTCCCCACAAAGATAGCCACGCAAACATGCAGTGTGTGTGTAGCCTTGCTTAAAGCAACACAGTCTGGTTTATTATGACATCTATTCACCGAGGCACGGCAGTGTTAAGTTTTAGCAAAGATGATTGCTTCAAAAGCATACAAACACTAAGGTTATTATTTCTGAGAATTAGAAAAAGGCAGATGCTCTTCTTCTTATCGCTTTTCTAACCCCATGCTTAATTAACATTTGAGTTAAACGCTTCTTCATGGGAAAATGTGATGAAATCACCAAAGATATCAGGAAGAGAATCATAGATCTCCATAAGTCTGGGCACAATTTTCAGCTTGATTTGGGACCAAAGTTGCAACATTTGTTACATTTTCAGCTGCGGTGGTTTGATTTCACACTGAACTGTGTCAAACTATCGAAACCAATTGAAATACCCCATTCCCCTCCTCGCCTGTGGGCGGCGCTTCACCAAGAACTACTGAAGGAAACGACAGGAAAACCTCCGAAAAAGACATGAGCCCAACTCCCTTCGTCACAAAATGTAAACAAAACAGGAGTAGCGTCAGATTTTAGCGCCTGTAGCATTTCTCTCCTGTCGTTAAGAAATGTTGTTTTTACCCAGAATGCCCTGCGATACATTCCGCTTCCTGCTTTTGGAGCGGTCTCCTGTCTGCTTATATCCAAGCCACACTACACTTCACTTAAACCGAACTGAGACCAAGGTTTGTAGGCGGACCAGAGTTTGGTCGGGGCTTCTATGCAAACGAACCAGAGTTTGATTAAAGCGGCCAAGGTAAGGCTGTTGTGAATGCACCTTTAGTCTAAAGTCTAAAAATCCCCCAGGAAGCCTGGACATCTGCTGATCCAAACTACTCAGAAAGATTATGGTAAAGTTTGGATATATTTGCTCAGAATTACATGTGCACATTTCACTTCCTGCACAGACTTTGTAAGACCTCAGCCTGACTGCATATAGAAACAAGCTCAAACAAACCAGATAGGTGAAGCTCCCAGGAGATTTTATCTTATTATTTAAAAAAATCTCCCATCCCTGAATAAATCCCTTTTGTATTTAGTATTCATCCCTGTGAGGTCAACGCGCTGACCTTGAACCCTGCCAGTACACGTGAAGTGGGATGGAGAATATGGCAGCAAGCCAGAGGGTTGGAAACTTTTTTTTAATTTTTTTATTTTTTTTGGGCAATGCGCCAGGTGAGGTATGATTGGGCACCATCTTTAGGGTCTGCTTTCATCTGCTAGTTTAGGAAACACTGACCGAACAATCCACCAGTGGCAGGAAGTAAAACATGTTCATTGTTTACTTCTGCTCAGGCAGAAACTCAGGAGGCCGAGAAAAATTATTCCTCACATAGAATATCCAAAACCGTGAAAAAGATCAAGACCCGCCTCCAAACTTCAGGAGCTAAATCTGTCGGTGTCAGGGCGCAGTCACATTTAGATCAGTTAGGATTTCACTTTTGATTTTATTTCAGATTTCAAGCAGACTCGTTCATTAGACTTGGCTGAACAACGCCAGCGTTTTTAACAGTAAATATGACCGATATCCTGATTTTATTACTGACAACAGATGGGAAAAATGTTCCCAGTTAAAAAAAATATAGACAATTTGGGATTTTTAATTTTTTTTTTCTGTTATTCTGTTATCTTGCCACTCTTCAACAAAAATCCAGATTTGTAATGTAAACTAAGTTTTTTAATAACACTGGTAATGTAACCAAGCAGTTTTGTGTATTTTTTTACTTGTCACATAATGCTGTTTTCCCCTGTTTCTTTCTTATTTATGAACCATATCAACACAAACACACTATAAATACCTAAAGGACCACGATGGACTCGATTTGTTATTGGATTTCCTCCTTTTGAAATGGATTCACTTTATCTTAATCCATTTGTTTGATTCGTTTAGATCAACAACCAATTGTCCCATGAACAGCGTTTTTCACCTGAGCTGTGGATCTCTGAGGCTCCTCCAGAGTTGCTGTTGCTCTTCCACGCTGCATGAAGGCTCTTCCTCATCAGGCCTTTAGTTTGAAATCTCTCGCCTTGTCTCGGTAGCTTCGTTTCCATTACAAATGTGCGTAAAATGTCTTTGATAGAATGTTGAAGAAAAAAACCACACAATTGAAGTGTTTCCATTTTACAGGAACGCAATTAACATCACAGGATAAGTTTATTCACGCCATAAATCCTTCAAAATCACGACGCGCCATCTTCCTCCTTCCACTTCCTGTCATTTCTTCGTTGTTTCCGCCAGCGGTATTCTTGATGCATTTTCTCTCTCTTTCTTGACGCTCTCTAAATAAACCAGTTAGGCCTCCACAGAATGGTCTTTTCAGATGTTTATTTGTTAAAAACAATGCTGAAAACTATATCTGTTGCTTCAGCTGCGAAACTATTCATCGCTTTGATGTTCGATCACATTAAGCCTCGGTAATCGGATGGTGATTGCAACGTGACAAAATATAGCGAAGATAATTGTGTAACATTATTCACAGTTCCGAAAAAAAACCAAACAAACAAACAAAAAAAAAAACAGATTGTCTCTGAAGCAATTACATTTTTTTCCACGTCTAGATTCAAGGATCGCAATAAAAATGTAGGTAAAACGACCACAAGGTGCAAATCAAGCAGACCATCTGTTATTCGTCGCCTGGCAGCCTCAGGCTGATTATGGGTCCTGTTAAAAGTCTCGTTCTCTGAGTAAATATTTCCTATAGTGTAACACTGCAGCCTGTGGGAAACATCCAACGGGGTCGTCCATCTGTCCTGAATCACCGTTAGATTATGAGAAACCAGCTTGTTCTGATGTGATGCTGCAATGGTGTCTGCTTCGAGGAACAAACGCCAAATCTGAGCTTCTACCTTCGCTATGGTTACGGCGTCAAACCTGATGGCACAGACTCTGTGGGTTTGTGGGCGCTCCCTGGAGAACACACACACACACACACACACACACACATATTCTCTCATACCAGCGTGTCAGGCTTTTTGTGGAAGTATAGCAAAAGGAGACAATCTTAAATGTGGTTGTGATGAATTATTGAGCTGGTGGTACAGCAGATCTGAACTGATTTTCTGATTTTTTTTTTCTAAGTCAGCACTCTGTGTGATTCAAAACCTACAAATTTTCTTGGGACTGAGTCTCTTATCTTAACTTTAACATTTGCTGCATAAACCCCCCATTTTAGTTAGCATACGCCAGCTTGCAAAAGTGTTCATACCCCTTAACCTTTTCCACGCGTTGTCACATTACAGCCACAAACACAAACATGTTCATGGCATGAGAAAGACCAACACAAAATGCCAAACAATTGTGGAGAGGGGAGAAAATTATGCGCAACGCAAAACATTTTTAGCAAATGTGAAACAGAAAAGTGTGGCGTGCGAAATTATTCACCCCCCTTTTCCCTGAGGGCAACCAGTTGCCTTCAGAAGTTGCCTGATGACTTGCTAGCGACTAACCAGAGTCCACCTCTGTGTATTCATCATGGAGTCCAAGGAAGGTCAGGGAAATGATCACTGATACCAGAGTGGGTGATATGGACTCGTAACTTCATCACGATATATATATATATATATATATATATATATATATATATATATATATATATATATATATAACTTCTTTTTTAGGCTGTGACTACGTGCCGTGAACACAAATACTGTTCTTTGCGAAAACGTTCGCAAAACGAATGTTTTCGATAGCCTCATTCAAGATGGCAGCTACTGAATGGGATTTATGTCACTAAGATTCACAGAGTAGCTGCATTTAACCATATTTTTGAATTTCAAACTGTGGGGCAAGTATGAAAATAAAGTCGAAATAATATGAAAATAATTGTAATGTGAAGAAAAAACACATTATTTTGAGAATAACCTCATAATATTATGAAAATAGTTGTAATAACATGAGAAAAAAGTCACAATAGTCATAATATGAGAATAAAGTTGGAACATTATGATTTTAGTCTCAAAATACTACAAATTTAATATCGTAAGACTTCAACTTTATTCTTGTCATTTTATTATTTTTAATTTTCTGAACATGGTCCCAAGAGTCTGTCGTAACGTAATTGAAAGTGCCTGGAAAACATGTAATACTGATCAAACCCTTTCTTTTTTCCTTTTAATTCATATTAAAAAAACAAACATATTGCTGATCATAACTTGTTGTTCAGATGGCCCAGTTGTTCCCCCTCCTCCTCTCTCCCACAGTGGTGTCAGGACCAGAGACCTCCAAACACTTTAAGTCTCAGTGATATCAACAGCATAAATAGAAATCATATGTGCTTATTGCTCCAGAGCTGTGCTTGGAAACAGCGCAGTGAAATATGTTTTCTTTAGTTGGTAACAAGTAAAAAGTGAGAAGTGCTCTGGTGGGAGTTTGCTTCTGGTGTTTCAGTGTAACTCTCCCTCACAGGGGATTTCTGTGAGCTCATTACTGTACATCACGTCTGGAGCTGCAAAGACTCTCATTAGCTTGCGGAGGAAATCTATCTATTGTGCTTCTAAGAACAGTAAAAACCCTTGATCCTGCATATATAAACAGCATAATAAACAGTGACATAAAGGAACAGTTTGTTTTTTTTTCGGTGCTTTTTGCAATTCCTCAATTCTTCAGCGTGTTTATCCGTTTATGCTTCTTGATGAATTATTTTTTCTGCTGCAAGCATTCCTTGTCATTTTCTCTGCTTATGTATTTTACAGTAATCATACGTTTTGGAGCCGATGGATCCACACTGCATTTTCTGCAAAGGTTTATGTTGCTCTCTGGTTTGAACCAGACTCTCTCTTCCTCTAAAGCTACAGTAGGTACTGTGTATAAAAAATGTTTCCATTTTACATATTTATTTATTTTATTTTTATTTACAAAACTGTTGTGAGAGTTTGGTAAAAGACAGATAATCAGTGGGGAAAAAGAATTGTGCTACCTAGAAACAACCAATCAGAGCCAGGAGGCGGGTCTGAGCGTTGCCAATCGTGGGCTAATTGCCCCTTCCCACTCACCCCAATGTACAGCTAGCTGCCACGCTGGTACCTGGCGGCTAATAGCTCAAAAACATGCTAACTAGTCTGCCCTGTCAGCTCCTTCAGACTATCCAGCAGCAATCAGCAAACACCTGGTGAAACTATGTATCTGCTGAGCTCATTATAGGAGCTGCCTCTCAGTGAAATATTTAAAAATATTAATATTTTAATATTAATAAAAATATTAATATTTTAGTATTAATAAAAATATTAATATTTTAATATTAATAAAAATATTAATAATAATTACTGCCTCTTTAATTCAGACAAATGTTGTTAAAGTGTTAATAGAGGAGCCATGTTGTGATGACTTCCTGAAGGCGGAGTTTCAGAAAGAGCAGGAGTTTTTAAAGAGACAGAGGCCCAATTTGAAGGCGTTTAATCAGGAAGGAGAACTTCTTTAAGCATTTTTATAACAATTTAAAGGTAGCATAGTTACTTGATTGTGCTATAAAATGGCACTATGAGCCTAGTAAACACATAATACTGTAGAATATAGAATGAAATGATTCACTGACTGATGGAGAAAGTAGCTGTTCCTGATATTTTCATATTCGGCCCACTCTGTGTTTGCCCTTCTGGGTCTTCGCCGTATGCCACTTTCCATGCTGCGTGTGTTTTGACAGGCGGGGAGAGAGGGGGCTCTGATGGATGTTAGAGGTTTTCAATCGGGAGAAGAAAGGAGGTGAGCGCAGATAAGCAGGAGAGCAGGAGAGAGGGAGCGACAAGGTCGATAGTCGGAGCCGAAGACTCGCCGAGTGGAGAAAGGTAAAAAGGCGAGGACAGTGCTGAAGCAGCTGTTTTCAGACATGTGGAAGCCGGTGCGTGCATGCGTGTACGTGTGTGCAGTTTGGCCAGCATCCGGCTTTAGCTACAACTTCACTGCTCCACCACCACCACCACCCTCCCCATCAGGTTGATTAATTGTGAACAGAGCCAGGTGCGTTTCTCTCCCCACAGAGAGGTCAGGCATATGGCACATTGGAGAGCCAAGCAGTGGAATTATCATATCAAACCAGTTCCCCCCTCAAATACTCGAGAGAGCGCATGTCTAAGACGCTGATTCTAAAAAAAAAGAAAGAAAAAAGTATTAGGAAGATCAAGGTGCTGAAGCCTTTTCTGACAACCACTGTTAGCTTTGAGATTATGATATTTTCTGGAGCTATGCAGGAGCTGCAGGACCTTTTCATCTTCCAGACTATATCTGTCCTCTCTCTCTCCCTCTCTCTCTGTGTCGCTGTAAATTATGCATGGAGCAGCACAGCCAATTTCCCAAATGTTAAAGCCGGCAGCCTCCGAGGCACGGTCCCGACCTCTGCCGTCCGCCGAGGCCGGCTGTAGATCTTCAGGAAGGCAGAGCTCGGGAGGAAGCGTGACGGGGTCTGTTCCAGGCAGCGCCGGCGATTAGACCAATCAGGACCTGGAGGGACAAGTACAGTTTTTAAGCCAGTAGCAGCCTTTCTGTGCTTTGTTAAAGGTGAGCGCCGATACAACGTAATGTGGGCAAAATCATCGACCGGGAGAGAAGCCGCACATTCACCTCCGGAGATGAGGCTTAGATTAGAAAAGGTGTTTTGAAGACATACAAAGATCCGGGGCTTTTTTGTGGGGGTTTTGACAATTAAAGTGAAGGTTTCCAGATTTACAAACTGTAATTTAGGGAGCATTCACACCAGCTCTGTTTAGCCCACTTTAATTGAACTTTGGATCGTTTGTCTAGAAAGTCTGGTTCGTTTGTGAATGCGCAACCGAACCAAAAAAGGCGAATTCTGACCCGACTATGAACCTCAGTCTTAGGTTCATACCTAAGACCGCACCAGAGTTAAAGTGAACTCTGGTGCGGTTGGAACGCATTCGCAGATGCCGAGCGGACCGAAGACTGCTCTGACAGACGATAGTGGAGGGAATTCTGGGTAAAAACAACCAAAACAAATGTGCAAGTCAAGCACTGCAAGGAGAAATGGCTGGTGGTCTTTTATCCGGGACAAAGGCGAAATTCTACAAGCGCTAAAATCTGAAGCTACTCCATTTTTGTTAACATTTTGTGAAGAAGGAAGTTGCGCTCAGTATCTTCTTCAGAGGTTTTTCAATCACATAGGATCATTTGACAGTGCAGTGTGAAAGAGCATCTGAAAATGCAACAAATGTTGCAATTTTGGTCCCAGATGGAATGAAGTCTGCCATACTATCAGGTGTGAAAACACCTTTGAATTACGTTTCCTGTAGGGATTAATAGGTCGCATCTCAGGTTCGGTTTGATTTATGACCAAAATTGCTTTTGGTTTCCCAATTAGTTTGGTTTTCTTGAACAAACCAAACCAGTTGGAAAAACTGTTCCCCTCCTCGCCTGTGGTGGCGCACCAGGAACTACTGAAGGAAACGACACGAAAACAGCTGAAGACTCTGAGCTCAACTTCCTTCTATATAAACAAGAACGAAGGAGCGACAGATTTTAGTCTGACTTTAATCTCAGAAATAGGAGGAAAAAAAGTCAGAATTCTGAGAATTGCGATTCTACAGATTTTTTTCCGTGGCCCTGATCCTCTTCCATAAGACACACGAGAACATTTTTCTGTTACCATAATTTGTTATGTGTGAACCGAACATTTACTTCATGTAGGTCACAACTTGCATATCTTCAAAACAGCTTTTGAACCGACATCTCCCTCTGTTCCTTCTGTCTACACGCATCAAAAGAAATGGCAGTTTGTTTTTTTCCTTGGTCTTAAAGGCAAACCAACAAAATGAGTTTCCTTCTAAAGGGTATGTTTAATTCATTTCCATTAGATAATGCCTTGCCTTGTTAGCTTGTTACTCTTCCTTTGAAGAAGCCTCTGCCTTCGAGAGGCCCCTCTGCTCTCTCATCGCCACATCTCATCCAAACTGCATGCTGTCCAGAGTCCCCTGTGCTCAGCATCGCACAGTAACACGAATCTGCATAAATTCAAACGGGCAACCATCGGACGCCATTAATACATTTATTACGACAAGCAAACTTGTCGTCTCTTTTCTGGGGGCGAAAACTCAAACATCATTAGAAGAACGGATCCTGCAATTTGCAGCAGCTAATTGCACCTTCTTTTTTTTTTTTTTGCGGCCCCCTCAGTGGCAGTGGGAGAAGAAGCTGCAGTGTTGGTGTGAAGATGGATGTCAGGGAATGCCACCGATTGGAAAGCGAACCAGGGAAACTGTGAAAACCATTCTGGTATTGTTTTTTTTTTTTTTATTATTTGTTTGTTAGTTTGTTTCTTTTTTAAAGGCAATGCTGTTTTCAAGCAGTTCAAACTGTTTCCAGAAGGACGGGGATGTAATGAAAATATTTCTAAGATGAGATAAGAAACAGCACCAAGCTGTAGACGAGGCGGTCCAATCTCAGCTGCGGTTTGGAGAAATCTTTTTCCCCCTTTTCTCTGCGCTCAGAGAAACGCTCTTAATCTTTCCGTTTGTTTGGGCTTTTTATTCCCCAGAGGTCTAATTTAGAACGAAGTGATCTGATTAGCCGAGCTCTCCCAGAGCCCCCCTCATGGGAACCACCACCGACGGCACCACTTGAATCATAATCACAAAGATGTATTGACAAAAAAATAAATAAATAAAAGAGATACATTCTTAATCTTTTTCTCAATTCGCATTGATCATCTATTTTATTTTTTTCCCAGCTCCTCCCTGTTTAATGGGACATTTCCTCATAACGTTCTGTTGTTAGTCATAGTTCCCATTAGAGCGCTCTATTACATTCAGTAAACTTGCCTGCTTTGCTGCCATCACCATTATGGCACCGTTTCATCTTCTTTGCCACTGTGAAGCCCTTCCATATTAGTTGTGGGACTCGATTAAAATCTCTTGTTGAGTTAATTGTGGGGTCAGTAATTAATTGAAAATAATCACGTTTAAAGCGAAAATCGCATAAATAAATATTTACAACTTAAAAGCTGCTTTGCTGCTAAATTATTAAAGAAAATAGACATGATATGAGCTGAACAACAAACAACGTTAATGTTGTTTAACTGTTATTTAGGTTACTAAAACATCTAATTGGTGTAAAGTGCTGTTTCACCCGTTCAGCTTTCAAGTTGTTCAAGAAACTGATCTTTTTTTTAATTTTTTATACTTACTCATACATGTGGACTGCTGAATGCTAATGTGGACATTAGCGTTGGGGATGTCTGTGCTGCTGCTACGTGATTAGCATTGAGATGCTAATCCAACCGTGACCAGCTTCGTTCATGTGCTAACTGTTTTTAGTCCAACTTGATGAAACTCTTCCAGCGTCTCATCACGTAATTATTTTTAAAGCAGAAATTAACCGCCAGTGGGCCAAGTTAAAGGGTTTTTGTCAACGTTTTTGTTTGCGGGCTGTAGCTTGTGCGCCACATTGATGGCCAGACTAGAAACATGCAGCAATAGTTCCGGCTTTAAACTTTGCATGTAAAAGGGGGAAAAAAAGCAATGCAGCGTTAAAATTCTTAATTAATTTGTTGAAATTGATACGCTAATGTCCTGTGTATATATATATATATATATATATATATATATATATATATATATATATATATATATATATATATATATATATATTATATATATATATATATATATATATATATCTCATAACGTGAGATATATATATATATATATAGGAGATGCTCTGTCCCCGCTGCTGTTCTGCATAGGCCTGAACCCCCTCAGCCAAATCATCAACAAGACTGGCTACGGATACCGACTAAAGAATGGAGCCAACATCAGTCACCTCCTCTACATGGATGACATCAAGCTACGCCAAGAGTGAGCGAGACATCGACTCACTGATCCACACTACCAGGATCTACAGCACAGACATTGGGTTGTCATTCGGACTAGAGAAGTGTGGTCGGATGGTCACAAAGAGAGGGAAGGTCATTCGCACGGAAGGGGTCTCACTCCCAGAAGGAATAATAGGAGACATAGAGGACAGTTACAAGTACCTGGGAATACCACAAGCAAATGGCAACCTTCATGAGGTCACAAGGAAAACAGCCACAGCCAAATACCTCCAACGAATAAGGCAAGTCCTGAGAAGTCAGCTCAATGGCAAGAACAAGATCCAGGCAATAAACAGCTATGCCTTGCCAGTAATCAGATACCCTGCAGGAATAATTAGCTGGCCAAAGGAGGAGATACAGGCCACAGATGTTAAGACACGAAAATGACTAACAATGCATGGAGGGTTCCACCTCAAATCCAGCACCCTGAGTCTGTACACGAGCCGCAAGGAAGGAGGCAGAGGACTAGTGAGTGTGAGAACCACTGTCCAGGACGAAACATCCAAGATCCATAGATACATCAGGGACAAAGCCTCAACAGACAATCTGCTCAGTGAATGTCTCAGACAATGGGGAACAGAAGTTGAGGTGCTAGAGGTACCATCATGGGAGGAAAAACCCCTACATGGGATGTACCACCGGCAAATAACTGAAGTGGCTGATATCAGAAAGTCCTACCAATGGCTGGAAAAAGCTGGACTCAAGGACAGCACAGAGGCCCTCATCCTGGCCGCCCAGGAACAGGCCCTAAACACCAGAGCAATAGAGGCCCAGATCTACCACACCAGACAAGACCCAAGGTGTAGGTTGTGCAAGGAGGCCCCTGAGACAGTCCAGCACATAACAACAGGGTGCAAGATACTGGCAGGGAAAGAGTACATGGAACGACATAACCAAGTGGCAGGCATAGTGTACAGAAACATCTGTGCAGAATATGGACTGGAAGCCCCAAGATCAAAGTGGGAAACACCCCCGAAGGTGGTGGAGAATGGCCGAGCTAAGATCCTGTGGGACTTCCAGATCCAGACAGACAAAATGGTAAGGTCGAACCAACCGGACATTGTCGTAGTGGATAAACAACAGAGGAAAGCCGTTGTGGTGGATGTAGCAATACCGAGTGACTGCAACATCAGGAAAA
Source organism: Poeciliopsis retropinna (assembly GCA_010277075.1). Lineage (NCBI taxonomy): Eukaryota > Metazoa > Chordata > Actinopteri > Cyprinodontiformes > Poeciliidae > Poeciliopsis > Poeciliopsis retropinna. Next base: position 690,524 of record VMRM01000030.1, on the reverse strand, counting down.
AGGAGCACAAGAAACTGGAGAAATACCAGGGCCTCAGGGAGGAACTGGAGAGGGCCTGGAAGGTGAAGACCACAGTGGTGCCTGTGGTCATCGGGGCCCTCGGGGCAGTCACCCCCAAACTGGAGCAGTGGCTACAACAGATCCCAGGAACAACATCAGACATCTCAGTTCAGAAATGTGCAGTTCTAGGCACAACAAAGATACTGTACAGAACCCTCAAGCTCCCAGGCCTCTGGTAGAGGACCCGAGCTCAGAGGATAAGAACCACCCGCGGTGGGTGAGAAGGGAATTATATATATATATATATATATATATATATATATATATATATATATATATATAAAACTGAACTTTATCAAAAGTGGAGCTTGTCATATTTTTGAGTTTGCCGAATCTGTAGCTCTCCTGTGAAATTGCTGACAGTTTTTTTGATCTTTTTAAACGCTGCGTAAGGAACCGCTCTGAAGTGTAAGTGGCTTGTCCTCCATTGACAGTGACTGATGATGAGCATGCCAGTCACATTTCACGTGTTTACATCCATTGCCGTCATGATTTTTGACTTTTTGCAAGTACGTAATTGCATTCTTTATTTCACTATTGTGAAATTGTGTTTCCTTTTATTCAACATTAGCATAACATCATAAAAGTTTGTTTGTACTTAGCCAGAGATAGATTAACTGCTAGCAATCTTTTAACAGGACCTCACGTTAAATTTTATTTTCCTCAATAGTGTTTCACATGCTGTAAAAAGTATCCCAGCAGTCTGCATTTGATTAACAACAAGAAAAAAAAAAAAGAACTACTTTACCACATTAAAACCATTTGAAGCCATAATATAAACAAGGTCATTATCTGCAACCTACACTGTGCACCCCTGGCTCCCAGCAGGACCCTGGAGCTTTCAAAGGTATTTCAGCTGAGCAGTCACGTCAATGCAAATGTGTTTTTGTGTTCTGCCCCGTGGGAGTATTTGTGTGCTGTTGTCAAGTGATCTTAATGTCACCGTGCGCGGCTGAAGAGACTGTTGTCTACAGCGGCGTACGGCGGGCACCGCACGGGCGCTGATGTCTATTTATGAGCAACAAGCTGACAAGGACATGACTGAGCACGCGGCACGTGTTGCTTATCTGCAGCATTACTCATTAAAACACAATATGTTTTACAGAACGGTGTCGGATTGCACCGAGTCACGCCGTGTGCAGCGTTCGGTCGGTGATGCACGATGGAGACGTCAAGCGGCAGAGAGGCTATCAATCAATAGTCGCGATTAATATGATCACGTTATTCTTGGGAGCTAAACAGACTGAGGGACGGCGTTAATCTACCTGTCAGCTTCCTCCAGCTCTCACCCCTTTGATATTTGTGGGTTTTTTTCTTCCTCACCCTGTTACTGCTGAATCATTTAACTGAGTAACAACTATATCACCGCCGTGAATCATTATACAGGGTTCAGGGGGCCTGGCGGAGGGATGGGTGAGGGGTTAGTGACGCTCCCTTGCTTCCTCTCCTCTCAGCCGATCTTTCTTTTCCCCCCAGTCACTCGCTCACTCAGACACACACACACACGCCCACAGTGAATTTCACCCCACACACCTCTGAGCGCACCAGCCCCATCCACTTTTTCCACCTGGTGTGGGAATATAAATGATCAATTTCCCCAAGTTGAAGTAGAAATGCTCATAGAGGAAAATTAAATCCCATGCCTGAGGCTGATGGGATATTTATCTCTCCTGGTTTTATCTACTGCTCTCTTCTCTCAGTAGTTGGCACATTTTCCATCAGTGGCTTTCTCCTTCAAACCCTTTGCTCTGTGTGTGTACACCGAGTCGCCACGTTCCTCTCATGGTAAGTCAGTGTGTATTTTATTTTTTACTTCTTCCCTCCGTAGCAAACGCACCTCGGACCTCTGATCTTGCGTAGAACGTAGCCGCGAAGTTGCAATTGCAAAGCCGGGGTGTTGGCACATTTTTAAAGACAAGTGCCCTGAATGTTCAGAGGCGAAGACAACCAGGTCCTAATCGGCGATGCGGTTTCAGGCACGTAAACAGTTGTTTATCGTGGGATGGAGCCTGCTCCCCGATTCTTGCAACCAATCAACTTCCAAGTAATTATACTCCCGGCTAATGGTAAACATGGCTACCTGGCGTCTTTGGGGATGGGAGGAGGGGGAGATGGAGCTGGTGTTCATTGTTATTGCTTTGTGCTCTTGATTTCATTGGTGAAGATCCTGACAGCTGCCGGTATCAGCAGGTAGTTCAGGTGATGAAGCTAGTTTCTCTCTCCTGTCGATAGAAAGCAGTATTGATTAGGGGCAATGATGTGGAGGGAATTGAACTGCAGGGAGCTGCGGGAGACGGTGGATGTCCTCCACCCCTCGGCCCCCTTGGGTTTGTCAGCTTGGCTAGCTTTCAGGATCTTGGTGATTCTGCTGGCAATCAATGACCTCTTTAAGTAATACCTGCGTCCACAGAGACGCATACATATGGCATGCTTAAGACATGCATTAAAACAAGGTTTTTAAGCGCGCTAAAGGCATCAAAACCACTTACTGACACTTGGCAATTGAAGAAAAAAGATTTTCATACTTTATGTAACGGATGCCTTTTATGAGAAAGCGTTCTTCTTGGTAAGTCCGTCAACAGGTCACATACTGTGCCATGAGAGTTTTTGTCCCTTTATCGCGTCTGTCTTTGATTTATTTATTTATTTTGACCGACAGCGTTAAGACCCTCCTCCTACCTCTGATTGGTTGGTTTTTCACTGGGAGCGGTAGCAGTATTTTAGGGAGGAAGTGGAAGAGGTCTGTCTTTTCACAGATTGTCTGTCTCGTATTATGCAGTCATGACATGGTGACAGTTTTAACAAATATGTAAAGAAAATATTTTTGTAAAAGTTACATACTGCAGCTTTAAGGGAAAACGCCATCCACGCTAACTTCCCCTCTGAGTAAAAGTATTTGTCCCCCTGTCATAAACTTACTGCAACTAATCAAATCTAATTTTTTGTCGCCAAACCAAGGCCTGACAACTGCTTGGGCTGGAGAGTCAACAAAACTCTAACATAGAACTTAGCACAAATTTCAAGACACATGCGTTGAATAAGATTAATCTGACAGGAGCCACATTTGGGCCCTGACTATTTGAAGAGACCTGGATAAAAGTAGTCGTGCTGAGCGTGAATTAAAGCTTCCTTGCCTCTTCTTTGTATTGCTGGGCTCAAACATGGTGAATTGAGAAAAGTTAATTTAAATTAGTTTAGTCAAATATTTAATTTACATTCTCCAGTTATATTGGCGTGGTAGATTAGTGAGAAAACACCGAAAATGGACGGAGTTAATTGAACGCCCTGTAGGCTAATCTTTATTTCTTTGTTAATTTAAACCTGGGGGCATGGTCGTGCCATGGTTAATGCAGTTCAGATGCCTCACAGGAATGGGGTTGTTGGTTTAAATCTGGTCATTTAAATCTCTGCCAAGGCCTTTTCATGAGACATTTGCATATTGTTCTTGTACTGATTTGCTGTGAAGGTATAGATGCTTCCATTTTCCTCAAAGCCTTTATATAACTCTCTGAATGATCTCACGTTACACAGAAGTTCGCAGGCAGAGCTGCTTCTAAAGGTGCTTTCTACCATCTATAAAGAAATAGATGATAATATATATATTACCATCTATATAATCTGATCAGCATGTGGTTCTGATGAGGTCTAATGAAAGTCCAGCAGGTTGTTTTGATGCTACACCTAAAGCCATGTGGATTGTTGGTTCTGGTGTCTCTCATCTTCCTCTTGACAAAACCCAAAAGATTCTCTTTGGGGTCCAGGTCAGGTGGAGTTTGTTGGGTAATCAAGCACAGTGATACCAAGTATTGATACTTTTGGCGGTGTGGGCAGGTGCCAAGTCCTGCTGGAAAATATTACTAGCATCTCCATAAAGTTGGCCAGCAGAATGAAGCATGGAGTGCTTTAAAATTTCCTGGTATCCACTTGCACTAGTTTTGGATTGGATGAAAAATAGCGGACCACTGACAGCAGATGGCACGGATGAAGAATGGGATGCCATTCCACCGCAATGTGTGACCAAGCTGGTGGCCGCCAAGAAGAGGAAGTGTCAAGATGTTGTGGTTGCCTCTGAGTCAGCTTGTGAGATTGATATACTCTTTGGTACCAGAATGCCTTGTTTCTTCAAGCTTCAATCAGTCAATTCAGTAAACAACAGCAGACAAGAGTCGGTATCTCATCAAGCTGTTTGCCAAGGATTTGGCAAAATGTGTCATGGGCAACACACATATTCTGAACGTTCCTACACAGTTCACAGATTAAATTACCTTATAATTTATCCCCTAGAAGTTCTTTAACATCAAATGAGTTATCAACCAAATTCATCTTCCATACTTATTGTGCTAGATATATATTCAGCCCTAATCCCTGATGACCCTAAATAAACTGCAGTGCAGCCAGTGGTGCTATTTTCAGTCTATGAATGAGATTGTAGAGTACGACAACCCCATGATGCAAAACTTTATATTTCTGTGACCACACTTCATATTAACCCACTACAATAGCCTGCTACAGTCACAGAACTGGTGTGTTTATGGTATCTATCAATGGATAAGTCTGAATTTCATCCATTCAAAAAAAAATAAATAAAAAATGGTAAGGTTAAATACGCATGCATGGGAAACAACCGAACAACCATCAAGAAAATTAATTTTAGTTGGTTAGATCGTAGTCGTAGTGTCTTTATTGATAACTGTAAAACTGCGCTGGTCCCCTGTTTGTAGAAGGATTATATTTAAATTCCCAGTGATGGTCTGTAAGGCTTTGAGGTAAAATATATTTCAGATTTGTATCGTCAGGCATGAAGCATCATCTCTAACCTGCTCACTCCATGTTTCTGAGACCAGAACTAAAAGGTGACGGTATTTAGTGTATGTGCTGTGTAAAGAACTCGCTGAAAACCTTAAATGTGCACAAGCTGCTGGTTCGTTTACACCAAGAATAAAAACATTGCAGTTTAATATGGCTTTCCCATAAAGAGCTGTAAAGCACTTTGAATTACCCTGTGTATGAATGGTGCTGTACAAACAAACTCGATATGCCTTCAGAACTCCCCAATTAGTAAACAGAGTCCAACTGTGTGTGATTTAATCTCTCTATAAATCCAGCTGTTCTGAGAAGGCCTAACCGGTTAGTTTGTCGGGGAAAATGAAAAGAAAATAGAGGATCAAGCAATACACCAGACGGGTCAGGGAAAAAGTTTTGACGATGTTTTAAGTCAGGGTAAGGGTTTGAAGTTCCTCCCCAAATCTTTAAACACATCGCACAGCGCTCTCCATAAAAATGTTATAAATAAATCAATATGTAAACTGTGAAGTTTTTCTTCAGATTCACAATTAATTATATGCTTCTTTGTGTTTGTCTATCTCACAAAATCCTAATAAACTCCACTGAAATCTGTGGTTGTAATGTGGCAAAGGGTGACAATAAAGTTATCAAGATTTCTGAGTTGCTGGCCCATTTTCCTCATTATAGATTTGACTATACATTTTTTCTTTACAGTGTATCTAAAAAGTGCTTCACCACAAACTTTTTTTCCCTCCAAAATTGTACATGCAAATACTGCATTATACCAATGTGTAAAAAATGTTTGAGGTTTTTGCCAATTAAAAAAAAAAAAAAAAAAAAATCGCATTTACTTAAACCTAATACAATCTGGAACAATGCTTTGACAGAATGTAGAAAAAATGAAGTGGTGTGAATACTTTCTATATGCACTGTAGACTATTTTGAAGACGTCAGTAAGGTTTCAGATATTGGTTTTGGCTGAGAAGTAAAACCTGAGTAGGTTTGATCAAATATAGAAACAACAAATCAAATAAATCCACTCAGAGTACAAGACAACAAACAACGTCAAATTTAAATATTTGATATAAGATGTTTCCCATCTGATCCCCGTCAAGGTTCATAAGGTTTTATTTCATGTGAGCAGATTTTCTTACATATCGGCTGACGTGCCGCCAACATGCCAAACGCGTTCTGTCTAATTTTATTCAAGAGCAAACCGATACTAAGTCCCTACCTCATTTATATGCAAATTCATTTTTATTCCATCACTCCACTCTCAGTCAGACTTGGATGAGGATGCATTTTCCGTTTGTATTGTTTTCGGGTTATGATGGGCCTCGGGGATTTACCTGAGGGTGTGTGCTCGGTTTTTATGTTTATGAAGATTAATTCTGCTACCACCGTTTTCTCCTCTTCCTCCGACTTCATCAGTACAACCGAGCTCTTAACTTGTTTGTTTTTTTGTTTTGTTTTATATTTTCAAGATTTATTAGCACTTCTTGTTTGTTTCACAGCCACTGATGTATTTTTGCCTTTTCACAACACAAAATATACTCTCTCCCAGCCGGTGACCCAACGACTCCTTCTAAGCTTCCACAAGTAAGACGCTTCCAGTGGAGAGAATCACTGTGCACATTATTTCCCCAAAGTTGAAAAATAATGATGGAATTTAGCTCTGCTCCCTGACCTCTGTCTTGTAGCAGATCGCCCAAAAGCTTTGTGTCCTCGCGCCGCGGTCAGCTCAGGAACTTGTTTCGCATGGTTCTGCATCCATCAGGCCCGCCACAGTTTCTCCCTCATCAGTGTCAATAAACACAAACAAGGTGAAAGGCAAAAAAAAAAAAAAAGAGAGAGAGAGAGAAAGAAGCAGCCGTGGCGGAAGCCTCTTCTATCCGTAAAGGGACAAGAAAGGTTACGCTTCTCTGAGCAGACTCAGCGAACTACATTTAATGAGGAAGGATAAGGCACAGGAGAGGGTTGAGCAAAGTGAAGCCACCGCACATAAAAACGATCCCCCTGTAAACGCACGGCGTAGACGGAGATCAGGTCGGCACGTCACAATTAAAAGCAAATGAAGCATTAATTCCAAATGGCTTCGACGTGCAAGTTGTGTTCAACGTGTTGTTTTAAAATGTGAGAAAACCTGATTTTTAAATATCTGAACATTTCACTTCAACGAAACGAAAAGAAATATTGTGCGGACTGAACTAATTTTGAATATGTAGCTTTCTGTGAATCATAGAATTGATGTTTTGTTCTGCTGTTTTCCTGTTTAATGTCTGCATCCTCAAGCCATCTTAAAGGGGCAGTACTGTGTAAAAATATAGATATTTTTAGCTTTTATGTAATGTTATAACGTTATTCCCTCATCAAAAACACGCACACCTTCTTTCATACATGTTTGAGAAATCCTCAAATCTCCCATTCAGCTAGCTACGCCTCATTGTTAAAGTGTTAATAGAGGAGCCATATTGTGATGACTTCCTGAAGGTGGAGTTTCAGAAAGAGCAGGAGTTTTTAAAGAGACAGTGGCCCAATTTGCAGGCGTTTAATCAGGAAGGAAAACTTCTTTAAGCATTTTTCTAACAATTTAAAGGTAGCATAGGTACTTGATTGTGTTATAAAATGGGACAGAGGCCCAATTTCAAATTATAAAATAAAATTTCTTTCAAGTCATATTTAATATATAAAGCAGTTTGATAAGAACTGATGAAGGTAACTTGATTGTGATACTGCGTCTTAAATGTCGTTTTGTTAAGTTAGGACCAACTCGATCAGGCCAGTATTTATTCACCAATTAAATGATTGCGCTGATTAAATTCTACACGGCTATTGTTTTGGACTTCATCTGTCACGAAACATTTAATTTCCACTAAGGGCAATAAATGATCTGGCTTCTATTACTTTGAACACAACTGTAACTCAGCAACTTGAGTTCATTTAAAAGCTGATGTAAAATGAATCTATAATGCATTTATCAATTCCTCCTGGCTAACTGCCACTTCGCCGGCTCAGGTCAAGCACTCGTGCCCCGCTGGATCTACTCCATTAACCAACAGTTAATATTTTTTCCTAATGCTTGGTAAATTATATTCCTGAACGCTGACAAGTTTCCACCTACACAGCAGGATGGGTTTTTCTTCAATGAAAGAACAGCATTTTTTCTAAAAGTGTGTCGAGGGTTAGCTGTAGAAGTTTGATCGTAATCCAGAGCCTGTGGGTTAATCCTCTCACTTCTTTTCGTGCATATTAGGAACAAGATTTACATGAGTTATTGGAAGTTACAGAGTTTTAAAAACAGAGGAACAAAATATTGCGATGAATTCAAAAGTCCATATTGCCCACACCCAGTATCAAAACATTAGAACTTAGCGTGGTAATTTCTTTGACGATTTATCGTCCAGCAAAATCGGTTATCGTAACAATGCTATTTACAGATACCTGAAGTCGACACATTCATCTTTCGCTTAATTGTAAGTATTGACAGTGAAATAAACAGCATGGAAGTGTTCAGGAATTAGTCCGTTTCAACGTGCAAAATGTATAAACCAGCCCCAAAGCAAAAGCAAATGTTTTTGTGAAGACGCTGGAAACAGATCGGTAACAGAGTGTCATTAACCACAGTGAAGTCCCACACTGAAAGGATTTAAATGTCACTCGGGAGGAGAGAGCCATTATTCTAAAAGCAACAAAGAAACACAGATTGTAGTTTCCAAATGCACTCTGTGATAAACTACTTTAATGTTTGCAGACATGCCCTGTGGTCTGATGAAACTAAAATGAAAGTGTTTGGCCATAATGATCATTGTTACATTTAGGGGAAATAAAAGTTGGGAATTAATGCAGGGATACAGCGATAAGCCCCGCCCCCTGGCTGTGATTGGTTGTTTCTAGTTTGTACTGGGAATACTGCCGTAAAGCAGATTAGCTTCTTTTTTTTTAATGGATTATTTGGCACATATTATGTTGTCATGACATAAAGACAGTTTTAACAAATATGTAAACATTTATAAAAGTTACTAACTGCAGCTTTAAAATGTACAATAATATAAAATAATTCTCAAAATATTTTTTATGATATTTACTTATATAAAATTTGCTCCTGTGGCTCAATCTGGGTAAAAAGCTAAATGAGCCGCCTCTCCTACTAGTCTGCTCTTAATTACTCCACTAGTTTAATAAAGTAAGGATTTCAGATACAAGATATTCCTGAGTTTGGAAAGCCTCAGGAAGTGAGCTATTCCCACCTGTGATGTGCTGCTGAGGTCTGCCTCTGCCTTTGTTTTTCTCTCTCTCTCATTAAAGTTTTTTTTATTTCTTCTCAAACCTAATTCTCCACGAAGCCTCGTCTTTACCGCTCTTTCACTCTTTCGCTTTCTTATTCACTATGTGTCACCTTGGATGATAACGGCAAATCCATTTTCACATCCTTCTCATTTGAACCTCTTTCCATTTCTCTTCATAACACATCAGTGCGCGGGCCCTCTGGAAGCGGCCTGTCTCTTATTAATTGCGTGCAACGTGATCTGTGCCCCGTGTCTCCTGCTATTGAATTGTGTAAATATTCGTTTGGCAGCTATCCGGGGCTGTGGCAGCATTGTTCCGTCCTTTTTTAAAGGGTGAGCTCGGCTGATTGGGAGCAGTAAAGGGCTTCGTTTGTGTAGCTGCAGGGATGATGTGGCGTTCCAGGTCTGTGTGCATCATTCCTCTTTTTTTTTTTATTATGTCAGGGGCCTTTATGTTTTTCAGCGGGGATTCCTTTGGCTGTTATTCACTGGCAGCTTTATGACAGCCACATAAAATAACTTAGGCTCGTTGTGTGTGGTGGTACGGGGGGAGACAGAGGACATAATCCATATGTAGGTGAGCACCTCAGCTGCTGCACTTTGTGCTCTCTAAGCAACCGGGAGAGAGCACAGATGATGACCTTGGGCTCGTCAGAAATAGCCGAGCCGAGCCGCCGTGGTTCTGAGGAAAATATGGAGAGCTGTCAACATGAACAATGTTGTCGTCCTGTTGTCTTAAAATAATAATAATAAAAAAAAGCCATCAGTCCCCGCAGAACACAGCCTCCGCCAGAAACGACCTGCACAGAAAACGACCCCGAGGTATGTCATTAGGTACCAGACATTTATTAAACCAACATCGGAGAACAAAGTGAAATATAGTACATAAGATTGTAATGAGATCTTGTGGAACAAGGACAGATATTAAAACACACTTGTTTACGCCAATGCTGAATCTGGCATAGTGCAGTCTAGCTGTTGAGCTGGTATTATGGGTTATATGATCACAACTCATATACTGACCTTTCCCTTTTTTATTATTATTATATATATTTTTTTTACATTTGTAGATTTGTTTGTTTCATTCCCACCTTTTTCTACATATGAGCCAGAGGCTTTTCTGTTAATTTTGTCTGCTAATAAATTGAGCTAATTTTGTAAACCAGCTCGTGGTTTAATGTAGTGATTCCCAAAGTGTAACACTACTAAAATTCAATGCCGGTGAAAGTCTGGACCTGCAGAGGAGGACAAGCTAACAGGACGTCTGCTCCCACAGTGTTTGAAATCATCTGTGACCTGCTGCCCAGACGGCAGCAGGTCCAACAAAACGCAGTTGGTGACAGAGTAAGCTCAAACAAGGTTGTGAGCACTGGAAGGATAGCTAAACGTTAGCTTCTAACACAGTTAACATTAGCATCTGCTTCATAACTTCCTGTTAGTTATAGGGGATTTGGACCACAGCTTTGTACATCTTGTTAAAAATCTAAAACATTTTGAATGGTCAAGCTTTAACTAGATAACTATGTACACTGAAGAGAGGTTACCGTACTTTCCGGACTATAAGTCGCAGTTTTTTCATAGTTTGGCCAGGGGTGCGACTTATACTCCGGAGCGACTTATGTGTGAAATTATTAACACATTATTATATCACATCACATGTTATTTTCACACTAAACCGCCAGAGGGCGCTCTAGGACTGTGTTGATAATGTGTGTGGTAGAAGCTACGTCCGGAGTTAGCCGAGTTGTTTACAAGCGACACCGAAGATGAAGGTTTAGTGATTTGAAGCGACATGGATGGCTTGGTAAACTTGTTAGCATGTTATTTATGCTATAGTTATCTGAATAACTCTTAATATATTATGTTAACATACCAGGCACGTTCTCAGTTTGTTGTTTGTCATGTAACGTTAGCATACCGTACAGTTATTCCTACTGTTGTTGCCTCTATCAATTTTTATTGCCTTTCAAGATGACATGTCTTTTCTTGTTGTTGGATTTTATCAAATAAATTTCCCCCAAAAATGCGACTTATGCTCCGGAGCGACTTGTAGTCCGGAAAATACGATACTTTAAACACAGTTTAATTTTTTTGAATTTCTGTTTGTGAAACCTAAAAAGTTACCACATGTCAGTAGGCCAGTCAAGCCTAAAATAGTCGACACTGATTAGTGGTTTGTACAAGTTAAAATCTTTACACACAATCTGTAGAAAAAAAACGAGATTGTTAGGCTTCCTAAAATATCACATCTCATCTCTGTCATGTACTATCCTGTCTCATAAACTGGATGTATTATTATACTTTTGATAGTATGTCATAAGACAACAAAGCTTTTTTTTCCTCCTGGCAAAATGGCTCAATTAGGCATTTGCTAAACTGCCTCCAGACACTGCAGATGTTTATTAGATTTGGAAGATGTATAAGGACTGAATGGAGTTTAATTTAACTGCGTTTTATGCCAATAAAAGATTACGATTTGCGGGTACGGTACCATTTCATCTGCTTACACAGCTGTGTTAAATTTCATCGTTGTGGGAACATGATACAAAGAAGTGCGCTGGTAAAGAAAACCTGGCTCGTTCTCAGCAGGAGGTGACAGAACGTAATGACAGAAATCTGAAGAATGGTAAAACCATCAGACTCCATCAGACATGAATCAAGATAACAGGCAGGGATATTTTTCAGAATGTTACAGTGGAGATGTGAAAACGGGGGGAAATGTATCAGACGGGGGAGAAAAGAAAAAGTCAATTTTACTATCATAATTTAGCTGTCAAAGTTTCTTTCCCTGCACAGAAAGAGGCAGAAATTTGAAGGGAGACGAAATAAGAAAATATTAAACAAATCTGTTCCAATAAGGGAAAGTACGCAGGCTTCTTTGTAATTGAGTTCTTGAATTCAGTTAGACACACATTCAGAGCAACATGACAGCAGGTAATTTATAAGGACCACAGAAAGTATCTGCAGTGGAAACACAGAATAGGTCAAACTGGTCCACGGCTCGTAGAGGACAGGTAGAGGGTTAAACAGCATTAAAATGTTTGGATGCCTTTCTTGCCACCGAAGCCTTTGACATTGACTTAGGGTGACACCTTCCAACCTGTTTTGCTTAGACAGATAAATGACAAATGGCCCTGACTGCCAGCCAACATCTGTTATTCAGCTGCAGCATGGCCTGCCACTGGGACACACACCCACCCACCCGCACAGACAAACACACACACACACACACACACAGAGCGTGTTGTCCTGGCTCCAACCCATAAAGCCAGCCTCCCACTGCACAGTCATGCAATTAGCGCCAATCGGCGATCAAATACCGTTATCTGAGCTAGCTCAAGTGCAATCACACACGAGTTCCCAACGAGTTTGGTTGCTTGTGCTTGTATCCGTGTGTGGTTAAGTTAGATTGAAAAACATGGTGGGGGGCTAATCTCTAATCTCTAATCATTCCTTTGGGGAGGCAGTGTCAAAAAAAGGTCCTAAAAGTACGATAAAGACAGATGTTGGAAAGGCACAACAGCCTGCACCTTATCAGGTTGTTACTGTAAGATAACCAACTTTAACTATAAGGTGTGGTATTACACTGATCAGGCAGAACATTATGCTGGCCTGCCTGATTGTGCGGTAGTTCCTCTTTGGTATCAGAGCATCCCTGACCTATAGATGGACTCCACGAGTCCCTGGAAGGTGTGCAGTGTTACCTGGGACTGACATGCTAGAAGATTCTCTGTGTCCTATACGTGGAGTGGTACGCCTCCATGGACTGGACTTCATTCAGAACTTCCCACAGTTGCTCAATCTGATGATTTCTATTTATGTTCTCCATTTAGAGAACATACATAGTGTCACTATATTCTGGTTCCCATAGCTGACCCTCTGCATTTCGTTCGGTCGTTCTTCTGCAGTTGTAATGCCACATCATTTTTGTTGGGGAACAAACACACTGACTGACCCGTAGCTAAAATCCTCAGAAATAGTGATCTGTCTCGTTTCAGCAACCTTTAGCCTCTTCTGTGAATGACACTGCAGTTTTCTTAACCAGTCTTATTAATAAAAATAATAGTTATTTAGCGAAGAATCGTACAAATGTGCATGGTTCTTCACTGCATCAGGTAAACGTTCCTCAAAAGGCCTCATGTCTCCTGCAGTTACAAAAATCCGACGGTGGATTTTTGCAACTCCACCATCCTCCTCTGATGGTAGGAGGATCCGATGGTATCCTCCTACCATCGGAGGAGGATCCGATCCTCTTGGTATCCTCCTCGATGGTATCCTATACTCTTGGCTTACCACCAAGAGTAAGCCTTATTCTGAGACTTACTCTGAAGCCTCAGTTTGTTTTCACATGAAAACAAACTTCTGACCAATAACACACCACTTTGCACAGAACTCTGTCCAAATAGTTCGACCAGGGTTGGGTGTCGAGTCGAACGAAATGACGCAACTTTTTTCACGCGTCTGATTTCGGCACTTCGGGTGAAGCATATCGGTGCCAGGGGAAACAAATATTAACAACTACGAGGGGCTTGGGTTATGAAGGTATCCTCCTTTAGATGACTTGATGAAGAAAAAGTGAGGCTAAATTAAAGGACTAGACTAGCTAGAATGCGATAGACGTATTAAAACATGGAGATAAAGGTGGAAGTCTCCCTGTGGTTTGTTGTGTCTGCCAAGAAAAAGAAGATCTGGAAACATTTGTTTCTGTAAATGATGCAGTATCCTACTCCATACTGCTTCACCCGTGCTTGGTGCCATTGTTAATATCTATGTATCCTCTGTAGGAGGAAGTCGGTGTTAAGTCAAGGTTAAATGGGCGAGTTTTCGAGCTGCATTGTGTTTGGATGCTCTGTAATGTGCTAGTTCTTTAGTGATTATGTATAGCGGGAGAGCAGCGGCGGTGTTTAGGGACTGTTATCTGCAGCCTCTTTTCATTTATGATGCTTTTATAATGGTCTCTCCTTCATGGATCACACCCTCACAGGCACTACACCTCACAATGATGCATTCTTTATTATATTTAACAACAGAGGTTAAGCACACAGTACACAACGGTGTCCTTGAGGATCTCAAGTAAGCAGCGATCGCTGTTTGGGCTCCACAGAGAAATAAGCTAGATATCCTCGCATTTTTTCTGCCCCCTGCTTGAAGCTGTGTTTGACAGAATTAGGTCTAGGACAGAGAATGATGTGCTAATTATCCGAGACAGCAGATTATCCTCCTTTGACTGGATTCAGGTTAACAGTCTGTCTTTTTGCTTTTTACGTTCCTCTGGTTGCGGCCTGGCCCTATTCCACTGGTATGTGGTTGAAAGACGGCCCGTGTTCTCCCAGAATAATCCGCAGAATCAATTTTCCAAGCGACTGTTTTATTTTCGTTTCTATGGTGCGCTGCGTTTTACCAGCGTTTCCTGCGACACAAACAACCCCGAAATATCTGTTGCCCACTCACTTTCATTCAGCTGTTCTTGAGGAATGAGAGGATGTGTTCACACTGGAAAACATTGAGCATTTTGTCTCTTTTTTTTTGTGTCATGACACCTGATAGTTGCTAGGGAAACCTCCTGGACAGATGCACAGCTCACCTCATACAAGTCTTCAGATAACAGCGTCATTTTAAAAAATGTCTTCCACATGAAGTGCAGTCATCTGGAACCGCTCATCTCCTTTCGTTTAGCAAACTCCTGAATAGTATAGCTGCAACTCTAAGACCCAATGTCACTCTGACGCCTCAGAATAAGTGGCCTGTACTTGTATGGTGCTTTATCTAGTCCAAAGGATCCACAAAGTGCTTTAAACTATATTATAGTCATTCGCCCATTTATACACACTTTCACACCCTGATGGTGGAAAGCTGCTGTTCTGTAGTCGCGGCAATAGGTTGAAACAACCGACACCCTTTTAACCAACCACTTTTTTGTTTCCCACTTCCGCTGCTCAGCTCTCACTCTCTGTGGCTCCGCCTTGTTCAGAACTTTGTTTTGATTGACAATATGGTGGCTTGTCTCCTCAAATACTAACCAAGAGGATGAACCGTTATATTTATATTTGTTATATTTATTTGAATGCAAATGTGCGCTGAGGTTTGATTCTGTTTCCGTTTTAGTTCTGTTTTGTAGATTTTTAACAGTGTTTTTTTTCATTTGTTTGTTTTTTGCTAATGTTCACCTATTCTGCTTCTGAACAGGTTACGATAGGCCTACGGGCTATACAAAACATCTTCATTCAATTTTTTTGCACAAAATCAAAATCATTCTTAGTGAATGATGCCCAATTCTGCCTATTTTGAGCTTTTTAGGGGCTCTTGTCACTTTAAATCCAAATAAGCCACTTTAAATTCAAATAAGCCGTTTGGCTCCCCGCCACTCCAAATGGCTGCCAACAGATGCGCAATTATAAAACTGTACATCTTTGAAAAGCAGAAGTAGAGCTTCCTGCACAGTCAACAAGAATGCAGCAAGTGCTTTCTGGATGTGTGTTTTTGTTTGCTTTTTTTTTTTTGAGCGTTTGGCCTGTGTTTTGTTTTTTAAAGCAATAGAAATATAAATGGAAGTACAAAAATTTGCAAAATGTGAAGTTTTCACAATATGTCCCCTTCAGATAAAGATTAAAAGTTTGATTAAAATATTACACAGAAGTAACATGGCCGGCTTTGGTACCCTAACAAATAGATAAAATTAGAAGAGTATAAGGCTTCTCATTAAAACACTAAATGCCAAAGGATTTAACATAAAAAAACATTCATGAACTGGAAACCCACAACAAACACACACTGCCGTCCAGATTGTTGTTCCTCTTTCTCCTCGTCTATTCTGTTTGCTGTTGCAGTATGTTGAAAAGAAAACTCCCTTTTTAAGCTCCAAGTGGATAAAATGATGTATAATTTAAAAGCTTATTAATATGTAGCTCACATTTAGGGTCAGGTTAAGATTCAGAAGCTTAAGGTTATGAAAGTAAATCGTCAGTGAACATGAGAGCTGTGGGTGCTGAGAACGTGACTGTATCTTAAAAATGTCGAATAAGAAACAAAGGAATGACTTTCTTGTTTTTTGGGATCTTTCCTCTATTCATAATTTAACAACAATGAGGATCTGGTGGACAGGCCAGCAAAAACACAGTCCACCTCCACAATCACTTTTATGTGTAGCCATAACTTTTCATTTCTTCTTTAGGCTACATTTTGTTTCAAACCGTTTGATATAAAAACCCGGCGTTAAATAAATAATAATAATAATAATTTTAAAAAACCAATCATTATAAAGTACTCATGTATTGTATGGCTGTTACTGTAATGCTGCAGTTAATTTGGAGTTATCGTGGCGTTTGGGATGAAGGGCTGGCAGCTGTTTTCAGGGAAGCAGCCTTAAAAGCTCCCTGATTATCTGCTAAACGCCACCATGTTTTTCCTGCAAGGTGACGGAAATTTCAAAGGGTTTTATCAAGCGGCAAGTCAGACACTCCACTGCTGGGCTTAATAGACGCACCACAGGTTTTCGTCCAGTATTTCTTCCACACGCCTTTTACGCATTTAATTAGTGCGTCTCAAGCCACCTCAGAGTTTGCCAGCGGGGATTTATATTTGTTTCTCGAAAGCGAAGACAGTGAGTGTAATTTGAGCTTTTAGTACATGATCTACAGCAGCAGACCGGCTGAAATTATATTTAGACTAACTTGAATCACTTAGCATGCCGAGGCTTTGGCCCCCTTCGTACCCCACAAAGATTAAACCGCAGCATTAAAAACTAGCGAATATACATGGCAACTGCCTACTTAAAGAGAGATGCCCAGGGATGCATTGAGAATCCACTGAGCTCCACATCAGGTGTATTAAAGTGACACTGTTTCCTGACTGGTTTGAGCTTTAATTGTGGATGTCTATGACTCAAAGCTGCTTGGTGTTTGTGTTCACCAAGCAGCATAAACAAATATTTCCCAACCTCCTCCAACCCTTTATATGGGTCTCAAAGGCCCATAAAAAACACACAGTGCCATCATCCTCTTACCACTTCCTGCCAGTGGCGGTCCTAGTCTGTTTGGCGCCATGGGCGAACCACCTTTCTGTTGCTGGATCATGCCGCCCAGCCACAGCATGTTGCCCTGGGCGGTTGCCCATGTCGCCCATATCAGAAATCGCCACTGCTTCCTGCTGTCTTCTTTGTCTTTTCTGCCAGTAGCAACACCTGGTTGTTGATCACGTGACTCGTGTGAAGCAAAAAGAAAAAAAAAGTGTTTCCATTGCAGTCTTGCAAAATAAACTTGTTTCAATACATCCTGGCACAAAAACTATTTATTGAAGAACTTGAGCTTTTTTGTGTTGGCATTAAGCTAATTTATTTTTGTAATTACAATTTACGCAATGATGTGGAAGCACAGCTACTGCTCCTCCTCTACAGTTGAAAGCCGAACATGAATATTAAAAGTCCACAAAGTTACATCAACATTTTTTGCTGCTGTCTTTATTAGTCCAGCTGGAACAGCACAGTGTGCGGTCAACAATTAGCATTGAAAAAGCCTCTCACTTCAGCACCAGACAGGCCTTGCAACGCGACGGCGAGCAGAACGCCTCGCTGGCTGACTACTGGGCCTCGGCTCCACCGGGCCCAGAGAGAAACACCAAAAAGTACGGAAACCTCGACATGGAAGGCGTCCAGCAGAGCCTCAGTCAAGTAGCACTCAGTTGCATTTACTTTGCAAACCAGCACAAACACGCCACAGTGAACTCCCAGTTCATGAAAATGAATAAACAACTTAAATAGGGAAATGGATCATTTATGTACAACATGTTCGACTTTTTAGCAAACGTACATATTTTGCGGTTCAGTAGCAGAATTTGAAACATCTTGCAGGAACTTACGAACAAAAGCTGACGGGCGTCGGAAACATTTTATTGAAATGACAAAAAGCATAAAAAAAAAAATAGAGATTAAAAGCAAACCTTCAAAGTATAACAAAAGTTCCTCACACGTTTCCCTTGGAAAACCTCACAAAATAGTGATTGAGAATCCCCTTAAAGAAAGAATAGATGATTTATCTCCCTGCATACACCTGTGTGTTCTCGGCTACCGGCGTTTTCAGCCTCGTTGACTCGTTAATGATGTGGTAAAGTCACGTATGAAACCAGTCGGATGAACTCGGCCAGACAGAAACATGGTATCATCTGCAACCAAGGAGCATCCGTATTATGTTTTGCATGTCTAAAAGCTCGGTAGAAAGCTCCCAGTGATTTTTCTT
Source organism: Poeciliopsis retropinna (assembly GCA_010277075.1). Taxonomy (NCBI): domain Eukaryota; kingdom Metazoa; phylum Chordata; class Actinopteri; order Cyprinodontiformes; family Poeciliidae; genus Poeciliopsis; species Poeciliopsis retropinna. The sequence goes on along the minus strand of VMRM01000030.1, from coordinate 672,163 downwards.
TTCTCTCTTTTTACTTCAGCATGATTAAAACATGAGTTTCTTCTCTGTCAAAACACAGCTGCGATTTGTTCCCCCCCCACCCTCTCCTCTCCCTAACATTAACAAGAGGAGACAAAGATAGGCCTGTTTAAACCCAGCGTCATGCTTTTCGTTTAGAGAGAGAGAGAGAAAAATATCTATCATTAAGGCATAAAATAAATCAGCGAAAAGGCTCGCGCTACACATTACCGAATAGATCTTGCGATTTCATAACAGACGAGGCTGGATGGCGAGGTGGGGGAACCTGCTGTCTGAAAATCATAAAACTATGGATAATGGTGCATGCAGGGCTTAGAGCGAGGCAAATTTGGTGGACTGAAATGTGTTACCCGGTCGGAAAATCACATGGAAAGAAGAAGAAGAAGGGGGGGGAAAAAATAAAGATACGGGAAAATAGACATTTTCACGTTCGTGCGTTTGTGACTGGAAGTGCTGTTGCTTGATGAAAATGTTTTCATATCTCAAAGAAATGAGAATACTGCAAATATTTCAGCATGTCTGGTGTTGAAGTTATAACAGATATATGCTTTAGCACCAAGTATGATCAACAACAACCTATAATAGTAATAAGATATTTCGATATTGTGTGTTAAGTGAGATAAGATTTGTAATTTGTAATAGCCTCAAATAATCTGCACAAATCTCATGTTTTTCTTCTGAGGAGATTAATGCTTAAACTAGTATTTATGCACTTATGTTTTCCTGTTTGAAGTAAACTGGACAAATGTTTTGAGTTCATCATCAATTTTGCTGAAATACTTTTATTGTAAAGCGGTGCTGTGCCATAAAGTGAGGTGTTTTGTTAGGTCTGTTTAAAAATGAATAAAAACAATAATTATTGCAGTTTTATTCATGTTATTTTGATTTAGCGAGACAAATATATAGAGATTTTAGAGTAACACAACTATTACAAATTGATTTTAGCTGTTCATCCTCAGGTACCGCTTACATACAGCGTTATGTATTTTACAACCATATAGCGCCACTATATACCACAGTCAGATAATAACAAAAATGCTTAAAAAACCATGACTTAAAAAAAAATGTGACTTTGCAATTTAAGGCCTTGAAATTGGGCCTCCGTCTCTTTAAGAAGCTCCTGCTCTTTCCGAAACTCCGCCTACAGGAAGTCATCACATGAACGTTTCTCTGTTAAGCCTGTTGCATCGTTCTTAGGAGGTTTGCAGTGCACAGCATAAAGTCATTACTTTCATTTTACACAAAGAACTTCAATAGACGGTTATTCATAGGAATTACAGGAGGGAATGTTTTGTGGTATTGGAGTCTTACTGTTTTAAAACCTTCGAACTGCTCTGTTGTGTCTAATAGAGCTGATTTAATGAACACAAAGGCATCGTGGTGTTCGTTAAACACCAGGATCGTGAATATTGGGTAAATTTCTTGTCTCGCCTCATATCTTCACTACGTTACTGACAGGAGAACAACAGGTGGAATCAAATCTCTTTTATACTTAAATCACTTTTATTCAACATCTAGAAACATCCAGCTCAGATTCTAGAACAAAACCTGTTACTATAATCATGTTTCTACACAAAACGTATTGGCTGAAAATCTGATTGAAATTTGCGTTATTTATTTATTTTTATATTTTTTTGTATGATGTTTGCACTCTTTGTTTTTATGACATATTTCATGTTATGAATATGTCTCGTCTCTGTTCCGTTATTTATTTATTGTTTTTTGTTATTAATAAAAATGGTTTGAATCCCCCAGTGACATGTACAATGCTTTACAGAGAACGTAGCGGCTCCGTGGATACTCACCTGACCTGATTCAGATTTTTTATTAGTCGAGAGTACGCATAAAAAACACGAGACATGAATAATAGTGTAGAGAATTGTCGGCAGCAATAAGAAAACCCCCTTTTTTAAAAATAAAAAAAAGGAACAAACGCAGACGTGGTATGAATGCGACGCGATTTTACAACTAAAACCTATAATGAAGAAATTACTTGAGCCGCACAAAACAAAATAGTTTAAATCAAGTCATTTTAACGTCACAGACTCTGCCTACCAGCAGTTTTCTCCCCTTTCTGCTTCCTCCTCTGTTCTTGATTACAGCAGCAGCTCCGGAGTGCGAGGGTCGGGTCACAGCTGCAGCTCGTCCATCACCTGCTCCAGAAATACCTGGCTGCTGCATCCACACATCATCACATCTAAAAACTGCTTACAGACCCCAGGCTCTCCGGCTCTGTCACTTTGTTTTTAACGTCGCTGGCCTTTCCTCGTGGGGACCTGCTCACAGATCTCAGAAATATATATATATGTATATATGTTTCCATCGAGTTATGCTTCGCCTCTTGCTTGTACTTTAAGAGCAGAAGTAACGGAGCGTGGCAGTGACTCGAGGAAACATTTTACCAGTCAGATAATGATGATTAGTAAAAACATGATGAAGCTAAATTAAGCCACTGCAAAACCACAAAATCCTACCAAGAATTTTCAAACTAGTTGTTAGTGTATATATCTTAGTGGACTTGGAATAAGACAAAAGCAACTCATAAATAACTTTTTACTAAGATACAGAAGCTTGTTTAGACCCAATCGATCTTTAATATTGATGAAAAAGTTCCAGTTTTAGTCTGCAGATTATTTTACTAACAAGGTATTTTTTCTTTGTTATAATTGAAATAATCTGCCAATGTAACTGGAACTTTTTCATCAATATTAAGCAATTATTGACTTTAAACAAGCTAATATATCTTGCTGAAAATTAGGCCAGAATTACTGGGTAAGGTTTTGTGTTTTCTTCTTTGCTGAGCAACATTAAAAGAAGAGAAATCTGACGTGATGACCAGTCAGCGGTTGCTGCGCTGCGCGATCTATAAAAGGCTTGTTTTCTTTTAATATTCACCGTGTTAACCGGATATGAAGCATGTGAGCAACATCAAAACCGGAACGAAACGGCAGCAAACTTAAAAGTCAAGCAGTGTTTGTCATGTCATCTGACCCCACGTTTAACTCGCGTCGCCTTAGTTTAACCTCGTTTAGCGAGTGAGAGATTAGAGAGGCTTTCCCAGGGAGAACTGAGGAGAAATATAAAGAGTGGCATAATGCAGATAATTCAGAAGGAAAGGAGCAGAAAGGGGGGACGGCGTATGCGTAGAGTCTCTGAAATCTTACACACTCCCTTTAAGGTTTAAGGGAGTTATGTTGCGTAAAACTGAAATAATTGTTTGTTTTTTTTTCAGTTTTAGACAAAGCTCTCACTCTTCTGGATAAAACGATTACTGCCGCCTCTGGATTTATCTTAATTTTGTGAGTTCATAAAGTCTAAAACATGCGGTCAGTTAGCGATCTCGTCTCGTAACAGCTTTGATATTTCATCTGCAGTTAAATATACTTGAATCATTTTAAAGCCACACCAGTGTTAACGTCAAGAGAGGCGCAGTCTCTGGTTTTCCTCAGATGCCTCCTGAAGCTAACGACGTTATGTTTGAACCCGTGCTTCCTGAAGAAAGGAGATTTTTTTTTTTTTTTTTTTTTTTTTTTAATGAATTTATGATAAATTGGATTAGCTCATCAGGACGTCCACCTCCTCTCCAATCCAACATTAGCCAGATCAATCCTTTCACCTTGTCTTTCGCTGATTGTGCTTCCACAAATGTCAAGACATTTGCGAGATTAGATTGTGATGATTTGAGATGGATGTTGGTGCAGGAAATGGGCCTTCCCTACCTGCTAATGCGCTCCGACCTTCAGCTCTGCATGTTCCTGAACTCGAGGTGGAGAAACACAATCGCATGATTTCATCCAAGAGAGAATTTGTGGCAAGAAGTGCTATTGAGACGTTTAAATGAACGCGTTTCTGTTTTCAGGATTTGACAAAAGCACCTGCACATTGAGAGCAAGAGCCTGGATAAAAATAGGTCGCAGAAGTGTTAAACATGACACCCTTTGTCCACAGGGCATTTTCCCCCTCTGCTTTCTAAAGCCTTGTCTGCATGCATCCAAGTCTGAATCCCCTGCTGACAAGAATTATTTAACAGCCCTTCATTTTCAGTGCCTTGGGCTTTCTGCGTCAGCTCCTGTTGTAAGGCAAAGCCTCGGTGTCAGGGGAGTAAATTCGCTGTATAAAGGCAGATAAATCCATTTCAACTCAGTTTGCAAAAACGAGGGACAGTCAGGATCCGTCTCAGCTAATATCTACAGTCCTCCTTATCTTGGCTCTTGGTGATGGCCGGTCAGCGGCAGGGAAAGCGAGCGGCACTCCTGGATTGGCCGCTTTGCAAACGCTTGCCTCGTAGCGCACCAAGTAGCAATGTGCCTCGGCGTTTCAGGTGCCCAACATGCATTTTTAAAATTATTTTTTGCATGTTCTGGAGAACACAAGTGACAAGAAGTCATGCTGGCAGAATTTGAACATATGTAATGTCTGATCTAGTGGTTCCCTCTCAAAATCCACAGTTCAGCTTGATTATTTTGTACTGTTTTTTTTTATTAATTTTTTGATCAAAAAATATAAAGTAATACAGCTGCTCTGACTTAATCATCATTTTTGCAACATTTGATTCAGACCGGGTCAAAGTGATGCTGTAATTAATAACGTCGGCGTCTGAGAAATGTTTCTGAACACGTCCTTTGAGGCAATGTAACTTTTTAAATTCAAAGCCTCCTACTTTGGTGGCAGCAGGCAGGGACAGTGTTTGGCACCCGCCATGTAGCCACGCTAATCTTAACTCCAGCCCACCTGTGACCCATCAGACCACTGCAGCTCCACCAAAAGTGGAGCAAATACATTTAACAGGTTCTTCTAAGGGTTTGTCTGGTTCGACAAAGTGCAGAGTGTGAAAGTGAACCATCCCAGCTGAAGATGTAACAAATGTTCCCCAATCGAACTGAGTCTGCTTGTCAATTAGAACGTTTTTGGTGGTTTGTCGCAGTCCAGCAGCCTCCAACATCATGAGTTTCACCCATTTGATATAAATATTTTTCCTTTTGAGTTGTACAGAGTCGATAAATAGGCTAAAACAGTTACGCTGTCTGAAGATGGTATCGAACTGCACACGATGGGTCATGACCGCTGAATGTTTGCAGCGTGGAACCCTCATACTACCTTTCACTGGAACTGGACTATTTGGGAGGTGGTGAGATAAATCAATCCTGCCTGCACTGGTATTTATGCAAGAAATACCAGTTTATAATAATCGTTTTTGGAGAATAGAGCACCAACGTACGCGCTTGCTGGGCTCAAGTCCACTCAGTGTGAACTGCAAGACTCAAAACTACACCTTTCACCACTCTTATCTACAAACTCATGCTGATATTTCCCAGTACAGATTACATCTTCCCAGAATCTTGCTTTAAAATGTAAACTATCCCTTTAAGAGGGCCACAAAAGCAGCAACATCTGAAGACATTTCTTGACACGGGATTGCTCTGATCGACACGTCCAACGCTTTGACACCAGATGGACCTAATCACGACTTCATTCTGAAATGGTTTTTATATCAAGATTGCCTGTTAGGATAGAAAGCCATTGACTGTGTAATAATGGCCTTCCAATTGATGTTCCTTTTAGTTGGAAATGGTTGCCATGAGTGAAACCACGAGATGAGTGAAATGATTGAATTCTAAGTCACGTTTCCATCTGTCCGGTATTCATTTCCTTTGTGTTACTATAGGTCTAACCTTGTGTAAAATGTGAGCGTCCTGCACCCGAACATAAAAGGGTTTTTATAGTGTGACAGCAGCTGAGGTGGGACGTCCTTTTTGCCCTTTTTGGATAATATGTTTGAATTTCAGCACACCCCAGTGAGGATCATAAATGCCCCAATGCAAAATTGTTTTACTGTTCACACATTGCTAATTTATTTCACTGTCAAATCCAGGGGAAATTTTTTTTTTTACAGTGAATGTAAGTCTTGGATTCCCTGAATATGATTTATTACTTTTTGCTGCTGAACATGTTTTTCTACCATAATTCCCTGTGAACAAAGAAAAAAAAAAAAAGGTTTCTCCATTTGACCTGACAAGTGCATTTTAATGACAGTGTCTTTGTTGGAGCTCTGTAATGTCACTGCCCAATGATTAGGTCAGCAGCAACACTGACTGAGACGCAGCACTGTGTCAGTCAGATCTGAGGCAGGCAGCCTGCGGCAAGTCAAGTAAATTAAATCCTGATTCATTTTCTGACAAACCACCGCAAGCACAAGGGATGTTTTTTTAGAAACAGTATCAGATTCTTCCATCATCTGTGTGTTGCATACAGAAAAAAAGGGGGATTTCACCACACTGACTCCAGCAGCAATGCCTGGCACTAGGTTTTAGCTAGTCCTTAACTAGTTTCTACTGGCCTTTCGCTAGAATTTAACTAGTCATTAACTGGTTTCTACTGCCCTTTAGCTAGTCCTTAACTAATTTCTTCTGGTCTTTAGCTAGTCCTTAGATAGTTTCTACTGGTCTTTAACTAGTCTTTATGTAGGGTTTAGATAGAGTGGAAAATTATCCTTTCTCCATTAGGTGAAAGGATAATTGGTTGAAGAAGGGTCAGTGAGCTGAATTCATGAATTTAATTTATTAAGACGAAAATACAGCTGGTCCATTTCTTCATGTTATCTTGATGGGCTAGCAGAGAAAAATGGCATCAAACAGAAGTTTGTAATTCCCTTTGTTAGCCTATTTAAGCTACGCCCCAAAGACAGCGTGAGCTAACATGTCATTTCCTTTTAGCCTTAGCTTTGCGTGTGTATGTGTGTGCATGTATACAAATATGAGCAGGCAAATAGCTAAAAGAGATAGAGGAAACCACAGAATTATTTATTCTCAACACTAGTCTTTAGCTAGTTTCTACCAGGTCTTTAGCTAGTTTTTAGCTTGTCTTGAACTGGTTTTTATCTGGTTTCTAGCTAGTTTTTAGCAAGCTTTTAGTGAAACAAGCTAAAAACTTGTTTTCTGATTCCTATAGAAAAAAGATCCTATTCTAACACACACAAAAAAAAACATAGCTAGCAATCACACTTGATTTTCAGAGATATAACCTGGAGAGGGTTTGTCTGCGTCCTAAGAAATAATCATCCTCCAGCGTTGTCCACATGCCCCCTGCATGTGAACAATAACATGCAGGAAGTCTATACTTGTAAATATGATTATGATTAAGTCAGTGCCTCACCAGCTATGAACCCCACTGCACGTCACTGGTGTGGTCGTATGCGGAAAGGTTGCGAGGATGTCTCATTGCTGTGAACAGGGAGAATGAAACCATTTATGTACATTACCAGTATTTTTTTTCTCTGTCTTTATTTATAAGCGTGTGTGAAGAAACTGAGAAGTTGAAGCGATTCCCTAGTATCAAATATTCACTCTCTTGTAAGGCCTTAGTCAAGCCCAAAATGATTCAGATCTAAACCTGCCAGGTCATGGATAAACGTGCAAAACTGTGTCTGAACCTAATTATATAACCTGAGCACAAGCTGCTTCATTCAGTTCTTTTATTTCAGCTTCCCTTAATGATGGTGTCTGGTTATGCACTTCATTCTGATCCATCATAAAGCTCATCACAGATTTTCTTTTTAAACATTTACATTCGAAGTAAAGTCATGTACGGTTCCACTTGGCATTGCTGGAGTGCGTCTCTACGACGTCGAGTGCGACCCCCAAAAAACGGTAGACGGCGTAATTAGGCACGGCGGATTTGGGCCAGAGAGGGCATCTTCTACAAATGAGCGACAGAAGATGTATTTAAACGGAGAAGTTTCTCTCCCTGACAAAGTTACAAACTAAAACGGATGATGTGGAAAAGAGACCACAGAGCTTGGAAACCAGACGGCGTAATCGGACTGAGCAACACGGCTCGCTCCGAAGCATCAACCCCAACGCTTTCTTCCCCTGATGAATACATATGGCCGGGGAGGAATGATGAATCCCTCCTTCCTGACGGCAATAAAGACGCCCAGTGAATGTGAAGTAGAAGCAGATGGTAGCCGGAGAAGCGCCGACGCACACGGGGCTGTCATGATGGAGCAAATAAATCAGGCCTCACAATAAGTAAACGTCGTCTCCCCCCAAAGCTTCTGTGAAGGGCTTTCAATCCATTAGCATTTAACTGGAAATATACTAAATGTGTTCACGTTTACTTACTGACCTCATCATGTATCAGCTTGATTATATTGATGCCCTGATAGCAGATTAACAGAGTAAAAGCTGATAACACAGAGAAATAACACATCGTACATTTCTCTTGAAAGTTGAGCAGTTAGGAAGATTTTACAAATTTTTGTCGTTTATAAACAACTAAAGATGATCACAAAAGATTAAAAATTAAAAATTAAAGTTTTTAAAATGAAGTGTGTCTCATTTCGCAAAACTAATTATTAAATAAAGCTGACTTCTTTTGAAGTTCATCCAAGGCTCTGTGATTTTCGGTCTGTTTTTACTACAATTATCTCAGAACATTTGATGTAAGACAAAAGCTAACTTACAAGTAACTTATTATTGTTTCACTTATTAAACCATTTTGTGCATATTAGTTTTCCAAATGGAAAAGAAGCTCAGCTTCACCATTTCACAAAAAAGATTCCACCCAGTTTTTAGATCAGTAGTCTTGTTTTTTCTAGCTCTGTTTACCATTATCCTCACATGAAGGCCGTATTCTCATGTCCCATACGCAATGTTTAGCGCCACTTACAGGTCTGGAGGAGTAAAACTAGTGTTTGGGGCCATTTTGTGTGCTTCCGTACGGATGAAAATATTTCTGGAAACGTGTGTGGTCAACGACAGGATGACTTAACATGGAAGAAAGTCTAAATGTTTTGTTTTGTCTTTTCTTTCTCTAGTGATTTTCTTTGCAGTGCCATTGTTCAAGTGTCATACGATTACACCTTCTTAATAATCTGCTGAGTTGGACTAGGCCGCATGCTTGGCTAATTAGGACCCCACAGATTTGTTCTGCTTGCACAGAAACAACTTCGCTGCCCGGTGTTGTCCAGGTTAATCCGACTAATGAATTTAACAGCAAAACTAAAACTCAGCTTTCTTCGGATCATGGTATTATGAAGTAAAACGCATCGACGTGTTAAAACATAAATTACTTACAGTCACAAACCAACACAAGTTTGGATCATTAGGAAACTTCGACAATGTAGAGAAAACATAATTTTGCAATTGTGGCGTTTTCATGTAAAGAGAAGTGCAGTGAAATCATCATCATCATCAGCCGTCAGGGGAGACGATGGCGCCTTATGGAGCTCAGCGTTGGAGTGATAAGCCCCTTACATTTGGGGTTGGTTACGTATATGCGCAGCGTTTTGAGGAAATTGTAGTCAGCAGTTTTACATTAGAGTTATTGAATCAACGCTTTCGAGTGATGAGCTCAACGTTTGACGAACTGTGAGATGCTTCAGTGGGGCCAGCTGCACTGAAGTTGCAGCTGTCCAAAGAGGCCAGTGGGTACAAACAATGACGTTGCTCCAGTCTACAAACCGCCGTCGTGCATAAAAGTGATTCCATTGCGGTTTTGTGAAATACGCAAATTTTGATGCGGCTCATAAGCTTCCTCTTTGTAGAGGAAAAACGTCTGTTTTTAAAAACAAAAACAAAAATTTTGTATGTTTCCGTTAAGCAAATTTTGTTTCATTACTTTATACCTAACAAATGGAAACACAGTCACACGTGTTGAATCAAGAAAATCATTAAAACTGTACCCGTCTGACAACACGAAGTAGGCCAAGTGATCTTGAAAACGTGACGCGTTATTTCCTGAACGAAGGCCCATCAGGCCTCACTTGACTCCGGTGTGGTCTGTGTTTATGTTCTCTTACGGGGCAAGATGGCTGCCGAGATGAAACCAACGGCTGATCAAAAAATAAAAACTGTAAAACACAAATCCCGATCTCACATTCCCCCCCGCCCCAAAAAATACCTTAACGAACCACAAGGATATTGGCAACATATTCTGTGGGCTGATGAAGCTGATGAAAGTGGAGCCAATTCAACACACTGTTTCAGAAAATGACGTGCTGATTTGTGGCATTTCATGATTTCTCTCCCTACAAAGAAAGTCTGCCCTGACGGCGGGACGAGATCCGGTGTTAATGAGCTTTGCTGGCTGGTTCCACTCTGTTGCTGGGATGATTATTGCCAAGGCTCTCCTGCATAACCTCAGACGCTCCGTCGCAGATGTGCGTGAAAGACCAGCGGAGTATGTCAGAGGAATAGAGTTTGCTTCCAGACCTTGTGAGATGCAAAATTCAAGAGATGGCAGCAGTTTGGTGGCTTAGTTTAATCTTTCTGCTCCGCGTGGCCCCCCTGCCGCCGCTGAGTCGTGCATTTTTATTAAGCCCGAGAGAAAGAGAAGAGAGGGAGCCGAGGCGTGCATATTCACAGCAAGAGGCGCCTCTCGGTGTCCTCTGCTGTAACTAATTGTTACCGAGCCAATCCAAGCATTTCTGCTGAGATTCTCCTTGCCTTCGCGCGGCTTTTAGAGCGACGGCAGCGCCTTAAAAGAGCAAGGTTCTGCTTGTTAGGAAACACTTCCTAGTCAGGTCGGACTCCGTTCCCCCTGCTTGTCGAGGCGGATCGGGGGAAGGAGGTAAACGCCGAGGCGGAAGAGGGCAAGGAGCACACAGGGATGCTCCCTGCCGCCACTCAGCTCCTTCAGACTAGCCAGCAGTGGCTGCGCTTGCAGGACGCTGTTGATCTGGAGAGGGTCTGAGCCACATGCGGGAAGCACCTGCTCCTTAAGAATTTCCTGTGATCCTGGAGAAATACCGCAGGTTTTTTTTCCCCCCTCACCCACGGATTTATTTCATTTTACAAAGAAATGAAAGATCGACCCACCGGGTTGTCTCAGAATGGCCCTCTGAAGGCATGAGCCGCCTCTGGATGAGTAAAGAGCGCCATGGCAGGAAAAGAAATATAGAAAGATATCTCAAATGCTACGTTTAAGTATGTGTAAAGCAATAAAAGGAGTTCCACCTCACAGAGTAGCTCTTCCCCCACTCAGCTCCTTCAGACTAGCCAGCAGCAATTAGCAAACACCTGGTGGAACTGAACGTCTACTGAGCTCATCATATCAGCTAATTTACAGTAAAAAAAAAAAAAGACAGTAGTAAAAAGGTTAACAGAGGAGCCATGTCGCGATGGCTTCCTGAAGGCAGAGTTTCAGAAAGAGCAGGAGTTTTTTTAAAGAGACAGAAGCCTAATTTCAAGGCGTCAGATTTCTTTTAAGTCATATTTGAATTTCTAAAAGTTATGTCAGCGAAGATTGTAAAGCCTTGTAAGAGATATATTCATCATCTATCAGCTGCCAGCGCAACCGCCGGCGTCGGAGAAACAAGCTGTCTCCACAGGGAGCGGCTACGTGTGCAGCGTGTTTTGGAAAGTGTAGTTGCCGATTTTAGAGACGATTCAACCCGTTGGACTGACACTCAACTCTTAATGTACCGTGGGACACTGTGAGACGTTGTCCGCAAAAAACACAAACAAACTACGAACCATCAAGTAGACTGCCATCTTCTTTGTGATTTTTGCCAGTAGTTACACCCGGCAGTTCATCATGTGACCCATCCATCCATCCATCCATCCATCCATCCATCCATCCATCCATCCATCCATCCATCCATCCATCCATCCATCCATCCATCCATCCATCCATCCATCAAAAACAATGTTGTTAGCAAAATAAAAGTATCTTCCAAACTGGCGTTCTGTCATTAAACACATTTAATTTCGTAATTTCAATTTGCGCATTTCTATGGGACATGGAAACGAAGAGTTTACTTGGTTTTTCCCATGAGGCCACTGACATATATTTGCATTGACTCCATTTTTTTTATTTTTAATTCTTAAGACATTGATATTTGCAGATGTTTCTAGAAGCGATCACTCAGAAAAACCTGCCGGATCGTGGCAACATGTTGACATTTGATGTTTGTCTTTTTTCTGTTATTTTCTGTACATCATAGTGTATTAATTCAAGTTACAATTTATCCCTTTTGCATGTTTATTTATTTTTTCAAATATTTCTTGCAGGTGTGTGATTAAAGGAAGGCAGGCGCATACAGGGTACTTCTCAGTGAGGATGAAAGGCCTCTCCTTGTGCAGGTTAGCCGCAGCGAGAGGCGTCACAGTCACTCAGATCCACACACCAGAGGACAGATCATTTCATTGCCTTTCAAAAGCCCCATCATAATCCTTGGGCACGCCACTTACTGTAATTGGGTAAAAACAAATGAAGTGCCAAAGCCGTTCAGGAGACGAACGCTCTTAAGTGTTGTCTTTGCTTTTTTTTGTTTGTTTTCTGGTCTGTGTTCTGTACTCGTGTCTGCCTCTCTTTGTTTCTGTCGAGGACGTCTGAGGCGACGCACCGAGCTGCGAGGTGGGGAGACAAAAGAGCTTAAAAGAGACTTTAAAATAGGGAAGAATCGGTTGAAAGGTTGTGTGGGTTTGCTTACAATGCACACAAGATCTAAATGTAACATAAAGGCTTATGGTCGTTTGAAAAAAGTCAGAAAATCCTGTCAAATTGAGCTGAATGCTATCAAAACATATGCAGTAAGTGCAACTTTATTGACAATTTCATCCGTATGAACTGCAGCCGCCAGTTCCAAGTTCTTCTGGTCATTTTATTGTTCAACATCCTTTTTTTTCTTTTAAATGAAACTCATCTACATAACTAAATTGTCTGCAAAATAAAACTATTTAATGCAGGGCACCTCAAAAAGTTGCTTTCAAGAAAACAAACAATGCAATACAAAAAGAAAACCCCTCTATTTGGTAGAACCCAGTGATGTAATCAGTGACATCATTTAAACAGGAAGTGGTGGTGAGTAAAAAGAGGAAAAAAAAGACTAAAAATGCAAAATGAAACCAAAGAAACATTCATATTAATCAAATGGTTTGGATGTTTTAGCTTCAGATGAAAGATCTGCCTGGATGTAAACTGCAACATAATGCTACCACAAACCAACCTGGGGTAGTAAATATGGAATCTGAACATTTTTCCTCATGACAAAAAAGGCTGACGCTAAAATTTTGACCTCTAAGCTGAAATAAATAATGGACATTGTATAAAAGTTGGGTCCATATCATAAATGTTCATCTTCGTAGAGCAATAAGAGCCAGAAGAGCCCAGTTTGTCTGGTCCCACTTGGGGCTTTGATGTCAGGACAATAGTCGTTTTTGCATCGACCTTGTAGCTACATTTTCTCAATACACGTCAAATACAAAAAAAACCACAAATTTTTCGATAAAAACGTTTTGCCGCCAGGATGAAGTGGATTTCTTGGCCGTAAAATTGGTTTATTATGCAAAACTGTAACAGAAACACTGTTTTCAAATCACAGGAGCAACATCGGGATGTTGCCTCTGGTGAAAACCACAAAGAAGACGACGACAGGAAGTAGTCTGAGGAGGATGGCGAGGTATATATATATATATATATATATATATATATTTTTTTTTTTTTTAACAGGTATATTTGTGTGAACAAACTTCTTTATTGCGTTTCTTATTTAATGGAAACACCAAAATTGAGGAATATCTTTCAACATTAGTGTCAACATGTTTTACACATTTGCAATGGAGACGCAGCCACTGCTGGCAGGACTTGACATGAGACTCTTATTCGCATTTCTGGGAGGATCACATCATCAGACAAACCATGTGTTTGTAGACATCAAGTCTGAACGCCTTCGGAAACAATCGGTGCTGTAGCTTATCCATTTAAAAACGAGCTGCGCAAAAAACACAGCCGACCAAACCAGCAGGATTATTTATTGATTACATTCCTCTCCTCTCTCACCACTCCCCAAATATTCCCTCACCACATTGTTACACATCACATTTACCTCATGGGAGCCAATCTTATCATCTGCTGAAGGAAACCATCAGAAGCCTAACTGTGCGGATTAGACCATGTTGAGGGTTTTTTTTTTTTTTGGGAAAGTGCACTCGAGTGGTTCTGAAACAAGTGCAGGAGAGAGACTGTGCCACACGGGTGGCTGAACGCAGCTCCTAATATGTAGCACATCCCAGAACAGAGGCGTCTCTAGAGAGTCCATCTCACGACTTATGACAGATTCCCTGAGTGTTCGTTTCAGTCAGGCGTTCGGCGGTGTGACATGGAGACTATGGGAGGAAAGGAGTTACAAAGGAAGGTTAAGTGCTCTGCTGCCTCTGATGTCTACAGCTCTTCAGATAAGTGTCGTAATGTCGTCTTCATTATGTCGGCTCTAAAGGAGACCACACAGCGAGCCTCGGAGAGAGCAAGAGGGAGCTGCTCGCCACTTCCCTCCATCTTAATTTGCTGGCCGTTTTGTTTGCATTTCAAATGGCGGCCCTGCGTGTTGGCTGTGAGGGTGCCAGAGCTTTCTTGCGCTCGACAGCTTGCCGTCTGACATTGTAGAGCGATGGCATTCGGCCTGATTGGGCTGGAGTTTGGACGGCTGCCCTAACAGACATTCTGCGGACCAAGTTTCAAACAGGAAACCGGGCCAAGAGCCGCCGCGCTCACCTCCCAGCAGACCAGTCTGGGAAAGTATTTGGGATTAGTCATAGGCCGGTTACTGGTGTCAAGGTAAACTTCAAAGCATTTGAAGTCTACAAACCACAAGGGTTCCTCATCAGACCCTTCTACCTCCCAGAGAATAGACTTTAAAATCCTTTTGTTAGTTTATAAATCATTAGCACCACGATACATTAAAGATCTGCTGTGTCGTGGTGCGTCTACCAGAAGACCAATCGGACCTTCTGGTAGATGCAGAGCGAACATGGGGAAGCAGTGTTCAATTTCTATGCAGCAGAAATCTGGAACAAACTTCTAGAAAACTGCAAAACTGTTGAAACCTCAAGCTCCTTTAAAACTGGATCAAAACCACGCCTGGTTAGAGTTGCCTTTGATTAGCAGCAAGTGGAACATTGAGGCACTTACTGACGTGTTCCTGCTCGATGATTTTGACTCGGTGAATGTTTCTAGTGGTTGGTATGAGTAGAAAAGTGCTTTATGACATATAAATCTTTACCTTTAACCCATACCTACTTGGGGCATGAATGCGCCAGAGCTCCAATCTCAGATTTGGATGTAAAAAAAAAAAAAAAACAACAACAAACAACCAAAGCCCTTGGCTTTTACTCAGACCCAAACTCTAACGGCTCAAAGTTTGACTCAAGGTTTTTGGTCTTCAGTCTTCCCTAATTTCTTCTAATCTGAAATGATTTCATTTCATTTTTTGCACGCTAACTTCTAAAAAAAATACTCTAAAATGTTGCAGGGCCTGATTTAATCTCTAAACCTTCAGCAGTGTATTGTTTTAGACATTAGATGGGATGGATCTGATGGGTCGGACCTTCAACTTGGTGTCATGTTCTCTGTTTACCTTGCGTCTTCTCAGGGCAGTCTCTTTCTAGTGAAAAATCTTCTTATTTAAGAACCTTAGTTTGAAACGCTTCCTTTCACCAGATAATCACGTCCCAGTCTGACTGCATCCTTTGTTCCACCACACGTTCCCAAGCGTGCATCATGGATTCCCTTTTGAAGGTTATCCTGTGCCGGGGTTTTGATTGAGCTCTACAGCAGCAATCATCCCGGTCACCTGCTGCAATCGAGGCTTTATCGTTTTTCGGCGCCGAAGGGAAGTGAAGGATACCGTGTGCAGTCAGCGGAGCCTGCAGCCTTTCTCCCCTCCATTAGAGTGGCAGATATTAACAGGCCGCTGGTTCCAATAAACCCCGAGTACGAAATGTCAGTGATATGCTCAGAAGAGCAAATGAGCCGGTGATCACTGTCACCTGCGGCTGTGGTGTAAACACAGAATCTCCTCTGCAGGGGGGGAGAAATATTTGTCCAGCGGCTCAGGGCTCAGACTCGCATTTCATGTGTTTGTCGTTCTGATGGATCGGACGGGTTATGTTTTTTTTTTTTGCTCAAAACTCAAGACGTTTCTTGCGCTCCTTGGCCTGCGAGAGGAATTAATTTAATTTATTACGTCATTATTCCTCAGAGGCGCCGAAGTGATCGAACGCAGCGGGATAGGGGGCGATGTCATGTCCAAGCAATCAATGAGTGTCACATTGTTTTACTTTTTTTTTTTAACCTCGTCGTTTTGCTCCAGACCAGAATTGCTTGTAAGATTTTGAAAACATCTTAGTACAACTCAAATACGATAAAAACTAACTTACATGTAACTTTTCAGCGAGATACAGGAGCTTGTTTTAAGTCAATAACTCCTTAATATTCATGAAAAAGTTCTAGTTCAATTAGCAGATTATTTCACTCATAACAAGACACTTATCACAATAAGTAATTATTTCACTTATTGTAAGTGAAATAATCTCCCAATATAACTAATACATCTTTATCAATATTAAGGAATTGTTGACTTAAACAAAGCTCCTGTATCTCACTGAAATGTTAATTGTAAGATAGTTTTGCCTTACAGTTTTTACCTGGAGTTATATTTGATATATTCAGCACATTTTTAACAAGTGAAGGTAACAAAGTTACTTCGTTGTGCTATAAAGTTGCACTGCTCAGTTTCGAAACACATAACACCGTCCCTTTGAATGCGCCGCCACGTAATTTGGTTGTCTGCGTTTTGGAGGTGTGTCGGGGTGCTGACGACGCGTTCGGTTCCTGTGTAATTACAGATTAGCTGACACCTGCGAGTTAGCTCAGGCAGCGTCACAATATAGCTAAAAAAACAACAACAACAACAACAACAGAAAAAGTAATGCAGGAAACGCCATGATTACATCAATTCTCAGTGAAATCCATTAGATTTTGCCCATAGTTTTTATGCCCAGGTATAAAAACCCGCCGTACTTTCTGTTCACTGGCCAGAAACTCCTTAGTGGCTCCGATGACCCTCACGAACCAGAACGTATCGGAGAATAAAGCAGGTTCCTCTACGCTGCGTTCACCTGTTTGAAATGCTCAAAGCGCCCCTTAAAAGCGCTTACCCAGCACTGGAAATGCCAAAACATGGAGGCTCTGCCGCGAGAGATGAATCAGAGAGGTTTGAGGCGCCGCCAAGTGAAACGTAAGGGTGGTGGGGGTGCCGATCAGATTAGCGAAAACCGGCATCTGGTCATCCAGATGTTTCAGGCATGTGTGTTAAGGTGGAGCCATAAGCTCTGGTGTCTTTGATTAAAAAGTCAGTAGTTATTTACCCAAAACTCTTCTGCTGGCTGGCAGCGCGGAGACCATCAGGCAGTAAGAGGGGAAATTAAGTCGAGTCACATTCCCCTTTCAAAAGGCCCGCGGCGTCGAAGGACGGTCAGGAAAGCAAACTGATTAAAAAATAAAAAAGAAGTGTGTGTGTGCGTTTTGGTTGGGTTTCTCCTGGTTTGTTATTTTAATCCAAAGACAGCCATTATACTGTGATATCTGACATGGACAGATTAACCTTTATCACAGCAAAGCAGCTAACTGGACAAACGCAGACAGCTCCCCAATACGGAACAAGGCAGAAAGGGCATTTAAAGTGCTGTTTCAAATACCACCATCCCGGTGATTAAGCCCTTTTCCCGTTGAGCCTCGCGGCTAGCCTTTTCAAATCAAGGCGAGGTTAGTTAAATATTTTGCAGTCCTTTTCTTCCTACCTGTGTTGGCGTAAGTGCCCGTGTAAGCTCTCAGGACTTGACAATACTTCAAACGACGGCGGCCGTGAAGGTCAGTCTCTCTGGAAGCAGGTTCCTTTTCATACAATATTCATCAAAGCCAAATTTCATATGAAAGAGACGTGACATGTAGGGCTTTAAAAAAAAAAAAAAAAAAGAGAAAGAGGGGGAAAAAAGGAAGTGTCGATTGAAGGAGGATGAAAAACAAAAAAAACACTTCCTGGAAGCTGGAGAATCCCACAAGATGGATGTTTTTTCTCCACACAAAGCCTTAAGGTGGACCGAGTGGCGTTCGTCTGGGTAGTCTGAAATTAAGATAAAACGAGGGATAAATAAATACATTTTCTATATTTAAGTGTCTTTCAAATGCATGAATTCCCTTTGAGCTCTTGCCGCTCTACAACTATGTTTGCATTTCGTTGAGAATTTATGCGACAGACTAACAGAGGGAGGAAACGTTTCCTGAATTCCTTATAACTGTAACTTCTGAAACGTGCGGCATGCATTTGTCCGTGGGCATTTTGCGTGAATAGAACCCTCGATGGACACATCTAGACATTGCTCTGGTCGTGGTGGAGGTCCCGTTTCATTCTGGAACCGCTTCGCATATGATGGAGCCATGTTGGAATAGTTCTGCTACTTTTTGTTCTTATTTGTTCTTTTTGTACACTTTAATTCGTTGTTTTCTTTTTCTTTTCGTATTTTGGTTGAGGCATTGCATGTTTGGACAAGTATCCCCTCAGATTTCAGATGCTACTTAGAAGGAAAGATTTTGGCTCTTACATTTTTTACTTTTGGACACATGATATGTAACCGTGTCAACAAGGTGTTCCATTGATCCTAATGGAAAAAGGAAGATTCTACTGCAACCCGGCTTTCTGACCCAACAGCCGGGTGGAGATTTAAAGAGGAGTGGCAAAAGCAAATGTGATGGATTAGCAGTGCCTTCAAGAAAACCGATTGGGTCACATCACTGTGAAATATCGTCTCAGCTGCTAAGAAATTGAGCTGATGAATTGGTCATGAATCTGTCATGTAGCGACAGTCTTCAGCCAGAGGCTTCTTCAGATTCAAAGCGAGATTGACTGCTACCACAGCATCACAAAGACTCTGAAAAGATACTTGAATGAAATGTGTTGCATTAGTAAATAGTTTGGGATCCATAATAGTAATTCTTTTAGCTTGAATTGAATGAAATTGAAGTAAAACATATTCTTTACATGATCCATTTGCTAATTTTTAACGTCCGTCCATCCAAACTGTACTTCACCGTGCTGCAGCTCATAAGTCCCCCAGTCTGACTGACTTTTTTCTTTCTGTTTTTGCATCACTTATTGAATGGGAGACGGTTTTAATCGAGTCCTTTTACCTTGAACAACAAATTTCTGGGGTCCCTCATGAAACGGCTCGTTCACCGGAGCCTGTTTTCTCATTAGGACTAAAGAAATGAACCACTTACATGTCGGAGGGATTCGCCCGAGTGGCCACAGCTGCAGCTTCTCTCAGCATTGATGTTGATCCCGTTCCTCTTAAATTGAAGTCATAACGACGGCTCGTTAATCAGTCAGAGGTTTGTGGTTTTTATGCGTTATTTGCGACAAATTGAGTTGATGGAAATGATCCTGGCTCGTTCGTTCCGTCCTGTAGTCTGCCGTGAAACAGAAAGGGGCCAGTTATCGGATAAATGTTAGCATTTGTGGCAAGAAAATATGTTGGAACTTCAAAGAACGCACTTTAAGGAGCGTTTTTGAATGAGATGATAACAAGTGCAGAGCTGCTTACTTTCAAAGCTTATATCCTCAAACAAAAGCAACTCAATTTTTTATTTGATGCTAAATAACAGATCTAAGTTCCTGCTAAAGCTCGGCTCATATCTGTATTTTCAAAGTCTGACTCTAACAACTTTCTGACATCCTTTGAGAGTAAAATTAGGAACATCAATTTTTCATTTCAGCTCATTCTCTGTTCTTCTGTTTATCGATCTCCTTTCTTACACAGGCTTCCTTCCCACTGGTAAACTTTAAGGACATTTGGGGGAAAAAAAACATGAAACCCTCAGTCAGTATTCTCCAATCTTTTTGGCTCCTGCATTGTAACAAATATTCAGTCCCACCAAACAACCACTGCTCTCATCGCTCTTGAAGCTGCGGTATGTAAATTTTACAAAACTATGTTTGTTTCAAATTTATTAAAATGGCTATGCCGTGGATAATCTGTGGGGGAAAAAAAGCTACAGCCGGTTCATCGTGGTGAACTGGCTGATTGACAGCGCTATGACCCGCCTCCTGGCTCTGATAGGTTGTTTCTGACTTCTGTAGATAGCACTGGGAACACTGGGAGAAGGCAGAGGAGCTAAATTTTTATACTGATAATTTCAACAAATATCTAAAAACACATCTTTAACATTTTTCTCTAAAAGTTACATACTGCAGGTTTAAACATGCTGTGGCTAGACGTTGTTTTAGGAAACCCAGCTTGAACATTGTCGGCCAAATAGCTATTGAGTCATTTCTGAATTTTATTCAACTTAAAAAGTTTTCCTCAACCAACTGAATAACTTGTGTCACATTACTGATGCGTTTCTGCCGAGAAAGCTTTGCATCATGAGTACAGACTCAGACACTTTACTGTTTCCGTCTTAGTTGACCTTTCTGCAACCTTTCCTGCTTCTGATCACACCTTACTCATTAATAGACTTCACAGTTTGATGGAAACTTCCAGAACCGTCCCGCGTGGTTCCAGTCGGACCTTTTGGAAGTTGAAACCACGTCACTTTAGATCGAACTCATTTATGAGGTTCTCCAAGGCTCTGGTTTGGGCCCTCCTCAGTTGTTATGTTCCTTCAAGAAATATGAGTTTTTCAAAGTGTTTGATATGCTAGAGTGCATAAAATGAAGTAAATAAAAACTATCTGAAGTCTGAGAGTATGATTATTAACCATGTCGACATGGTTAGTTTGATCAGACGACAGATTGGACTTTTGGATCTAAACATTGCAACAAGATTGCCTTGTTTTTGTTTTTGTTTTTATCCAGGGTTAATGTTAAAAAATCAGCTGAAGATTAATCTTTGAGATTTTGTTTACACTAGATTTTTTTTTTTTTTTTGTGGTATCAGAGTGAAGGGGCTAAATGCAACTGCATCTCTTTAGATTTTTATTTGGAAAAAATGAAACGTTGTTCTATCACAGAAAAATCTTAACAACAGCGAAACTTGTGATTTTTACTGGACAAAGTGTGAAAACGTTGCGCAAGGTGCCGTACTTGAGAGGCAGTTTTCCATTTCCTCTTTTTGATATTCTATTTTATATATACAAATTATATGTATACAAAATGCATTTTTGGACCAAATCGCTTCCACACGTGTAGAAGTTTTCCGGTGCGGTGGCAGTGTTTCACATTCCGGCCAGGAAACCGCCCGGCCCAAATACCTGGTAAAAATAACTACAGATGAAAACGCACCTGTACAACCTGACGTCCCCGAAGATGTTGCCGAGCGACCGTCCTCCCAAAGCAAACTGCAGAGAGCCACCTGCTCAAGCTGCACCACAAACTGCAGGAACTTCAACCCAAACCGGGCTCAGACTCTGACGCTTCTGGGTAATTTTTTCATTTACATTTCCTTTACTGTCTTCAGGCTCGCTTCCTTTTGTAACCGTTGCAATATTAACAGAGTTGTTAAGAGTTGATAGAAAATGAAACAGAATTCACTCAAAAGACAGTAAATCATGTACAAGGAGTATGCATATTTTATTAAAAAGTGTATTAATTGGTAATCTGATTATTATTAATGGACTTTATATTCAGAGCTTCAAGTAGAACAGTTCAAAGTCATCAGCGTAGAACGTTACCCTTTATTGTTTCTTTGAAGAAAACTTCTATGCACAGACTGGACCATATAGAATATGAACACTTTTAAACTACTAATTATAAATTATATGCTGACTTTCTTTATGACAGGCCACAGCATTTTCCATTGCAGCAGAAAAATCAGTTCTCACTTCCTGAGGTGAAAGAGGAAAGTGACTTTGTTCTGTTGTTGCATCTTGCTCTTGTCGCCTAATCCAGGCAGATTATGAAGTGATTGTCCTGCAGTGAATTTGAGAATGTTATTTTTTTTTAAAAGACGGGAAAATTTGAAGGCTGTTGCTCATTTTGACAGGTTATAATTGACTGGTGCACATAGGAAGACTCTATATACTTTACACAAAGATTTCATCGCAGAGGCAACTAAATAAAAAAAAATCCTTTCTGAACATCGTCTCATGGACTCTGAACTAAATGCCTCTTTCTGATGCTCACCAACATTTAGTGAGTTAAAACCCAGTTCAATCTGTGCAATCCATGTTCCTCTATGCTCTCCAAAATCTGAAGAAAAGACCAAAAACCTTGATTTAGACAACCTGAATATCACTGTCGCCCTTTTGTTCATGCGTTTACGCGACAGTTTCCAACTTCATTCCATCAGAAAACGTGAGACGTCCTCTAAGATTCATTACACCCCAGATTCATTTACTCTCTTTGTCCTAATCTCATCTCTCCACCGCTCAGGTGCGGGCTGGCGCCGACCCAGAGCTGTAATACCGAAGGCTGTGACTTGGCAGTTCCCTGTTAATTTGTACGAACAGTAACTGATTAGGTCGGCTGCTGATGTCAATGTTCATCAAGATCCTGCTGCTGCCAGAGGAAAATGACTCTGCCGTGTGTCCACTCACACTCTCCTTCAGGCCGAGCCAATGCCGGCATGGCGTTTGCAGATGGCTTGCTTTGTGACATCAAGGTCAGGGCACGTTCATTTACCTTTGACTTGACAGCAGCCTTTCAGAGACAAATGGTTCGTTCCAAAGATTGCGGTGACTGAACTATTGAGCCCCAAGGTGTTTATGTGAAGGGACGATCTGCTCCATCTATGTGGGATGGTGAAGGTCCATCAGCACAAAGCCAATCAATACAAGATATGAGGTTATATATTCTTAACTAGCCAGGTTTATTCATCCAGGGGAGAACTTGGGGTAGAAACTCTGCTTTGGAAGAATGAGAGTTGAGCGTTGAGGCGTTTCTGGCCTGCGATTGTTCTGCCTCCTGGGTGTCTCTCTTTGGAGGTTTTTTAGGTACTGGGAGGAGAACCCAGGACAGAACCAGAACAAACATGATGTTCTTACTTCACCTTTGGCCTTGGAGTCTCTTAGATCACCTCTTACTCACACAGCCACACATCCAGAGGATGGATGGATGTTACTTACTGAGGTCACTTACAGAAACATAGACTGAGTAGAACATAGAAATGTACTTTCAGTCATAGCCGGTAAAGTTCCAGTTCTGAACTGTTTGTTCATAAGAATCAGTTCATCTTCAATGTTTAGAGGCCTAACATTGGATTTAGATTTCATACCTGTCTGCATAAAAATCGTTTCAGTTTACTTGTTAAGTGGGCTGATGAAAACCAAAATAACAACAAGCACCACAAAAGGCTTATTAGAATTGAAAACTTTTATCGATTTCTTTTTATTATTTCAAACTCCAATGAAGCCTGATTGAAGCACTTACGGTGATTTGTGTTTTTCCCACAAATGGATCTTATCAGAAGGTTTTTATAAAAAAAATAAATAAATAATAAATAAATTTAGGTTTGCTACTTGTGAAATGCAATATTAAAGAAAACCACTTCAGCATTCAGCAGTAATGAAGCATGAGTGAACTTCAGCGCTCAAGGATGAGCTAACACAACGGCAAAAGCTGAGGAACAGGAAGTAGCAGGTTGCTAAATGAAGGTACCTGGTCGCCACTCCGAGTGCCGATGCTCGTCTCTGATTTGCTGACCCAATGACAGCTGGAGGAAACCCGTCGGTCTCTCTATGAATCTCAGTGTTTCACGCATTATCTCGACCAAAGCAGATAGTTTGATAGATGTAATTGTGACTGCGTGTGGCAGACCAACACACAGTTTTCCTTTACCTTCACCATTTTCTCTTTTCTTCTCAGCTGAGAGGTGATTTTCACACGTCCTTCTGTAAAAGCATGAGCCGACAGCAACACACTGCGTTCGCAGCAAATGAAACGTGAAGCTCGCTCCGTTCATGGCCGGCAGGAAAAAAGTCTTTAACGATTCTGTTCAGACCTTTAAAACTATTTCGGTTCAAGGCCTTTAGTTTAATTGCTTTGATGAATGGGATAAAGGTCAACAAAATGTGTCTTCAGCAGACAAACTAAAAGAAATCAGTTTTATATTAGAGTTGCAGCAATTTTTATAATTTTTTTTTTTTTTTTTAACAAAACGACACTTGCAAATGAAGAGATTACCATGACACTCTCTCCCTCCCTCCAGGCTCGGTTTGATTAAACGCAGCTTTCACAGAACCAGTTCGGTGTGGCTGTATGTCCTTCAGGCTGGAACATCTGGGTTTTGATCACCGATCCCTTTATTCTCCGTATGCTTGGGACTGTTGTCACATCCCCAGAGAATGGGAATCAGTGATCCCCAGAGAATGGGGATCTCAGTGAGCTCTCAAAGCAAGCCACCACCATGCTTTGGTGTGGACACGGCGTGTTTCTGGTGAAGTACGGCGTTTGGGACGTAGTGAGAGTGTAAAGAAACTCATTTTTTTGTAATATGAGACCAAGGGACGTTCTTTTTGAGTTTCCCACGTCTTTGGGGGAAATCTGATGGAAACATACATTCCCTTGACTGCTGAGAGTGGCATCCAACCAGCAGACACCTTTTATAATTTTTTAATTTATTTATTTTTTTCCCCCGAGGACGTCCAGTTCTTGGCAGATTGAGTCTCCCTTTGGTTTCTGAGTGATTAATTTAAAGAAACTCCTTGAGATGTCCTGTCGTTACTTGCTGCACTCATTTGTCAATCGTGTTGCGACTCTGACGAAGCGGCGACCTTTCCATTAGCCATGAAACTGTGTAAATTGAAATTATGAAAGTAAAGCGCTCCGATTTTGGGGGGAAAGGTTAAAAAAAAAAAAAAAAACCCTCACGTTTTTCGCCAAGAGGTTTTCCGCTAAGATGAGGTGTTTTTTCATCCATAGCAAAAGTATTTTTGATCTACAGACGGACGTCGCTGCAGATGGAGAAGACTTTGGGGAAGAAGATTGTTTTTGCTGTTTTCTGGCTCCGCCAGAGCTCTCAGTTCATAAGATTTGTCTCATTCCAACGTGCCGGAGCCACAACTCTTCTCTAAAATCAATTTCCCTAAAACACCGCATACGCCGCCGCTCCCAAGTAGAAGAGGTTTGCCGCTCCGATGCTTGAATATGTGACTGAATTATGAATATTATCTCATGCAGCTGTTTGCATCCCGTCGCTGCCATGATTTTTTAATGACTCATCGCGTGAGAAAACTTATGCACGTGGGATTTTGAATTATGATGGAAACATGGCAATGGAAAAATTTTATTTATTTATTTTTTTTGGTCAACATCAGCAAAGCATCGACAAAGATTTGCACACATTTCTAATAGAAATGCATCTACTAGAGCTTTTGCTCTACAATGAATGTCCACTTAACTTCGGCACTGATGGCAACAACTAACTGGAGCGCCGTTGAAACAAAAAAGTGATTAAATGTTTTTAATGTCATCTACTTTACGTGTTTATTATTGGTTAACATTGGTTTGTAAGTGATCGTTATTGCTTAGTACTTTATTGAACGTTTACATCCAGAGTGTCAGGAATTAAATCTGTTAAATATCCATTATTTTGGATGCAGCTATTTGGATTTAAAAGCACAGCTGCTCCTCTTGCTGATCCAACAGGGAGCAACAGCAAGGAAATAATAAAAAGACTTCAGATATTTTCTGTCGACTGCCTTATTGCTCTTTCCAGCTTATTTGCTTCTTCAAATATTCAGACTTTCAAGCCTAGAGGACAGAGTGATGTTTCCTGAAACGCGAAATGGAAAAGGATTTATCCATATAACAGCCAGAATGACTGCAAGTCTTTTTACTTTTTTCTTTTCTTTCTCTCTCTTTTTTATTTTTATTTTTTTCTCTAATTCCCTCCAAAAGGCACATATTGCTCTGTTTGTGAGCAACATGTTTTGGAGAAGTTGTTTACTGGGGTGAGAGCGTGTTCTCCAGCTCGCCCAAACTGCAGTGTTTACCCAAGATCTGCAGTCGAAAGTGTTTGTGTTTGTTTTTCCGCGCGCCCGGCCTCGGCTCTGCGGTTATCACGGCGACTGCGTCGAGTTCATTAACCATTCCACACCAGAGGCCTTTGAATCGCGTTGTCATTTTTCTAATTTGGTTTCGGCCGTGTTGTTGCTGCTTTTAGCCATTCGTTTTTTTCCCCCCGCTTTGTTTTCCTAATCTAATTAGGGATTGCAAAAGGAAAAAAAAAAAAAGTAAAAAAAAAAGAGCAAATGCTACAAATGATTCGTGTTCATAATGAAACAGGTGACAAAATAATAAATGCCATTCTCCATGGAAAACATCTCAAAAAAAAAAAAAAATGTTGGCGCTGTCAATCGATTAAAACACTTTAATCAGATTAATCACACTCTGGCGCTGCGATTAATCACGACTAATCGCTATGACTCATTTTGTAGGCCTGAAATATAAACATGAACCAGTGGTTGCTCAAGCCCCGCCTTTCCCCTCCAGCCAATCAAAATGCAGCCAAAGAGCAGGAAGAAAGTAATGCTTCGCTCTCACCTGAGTACTCAACAAAAACTAAAGGGAACTTAGTCCACTGCACATTCATACAAGTAGCAGCGAACTTGTTCAGGCCACATATTTACATGTTTTTTTCATTTTCCAGATCATGGGTGCCCCGCCCCTTTTCTGAGGCAGCCCATGTAGACCAGGACAAAAACCGCCACTGTTTTTTATTTTCTCAAACAAACCAGATATGCCTGAAGATTCTCAGCTTTCCGGCAGCCATTTTGTTTTAAGCGTTAACTTAGAAATGTCCCTCTCCATTCAATTCCTATGGAACTTGTGCAATGAGGCGACCGACCGGAGTAACATATAGGGAGTGTCAGTGTAACTCATGTGTTAACGAGTTAACATTGGTACTCCAAATATATATATATTACAAAAAATGCACACATAGTTCGCAAACCAGATTTCTGTGTGCACACTGACTGCTAGACACAGTTCACTGTAATTCTTTTGTTTTTTCATCTAACAAAAGACAAAGTAACAGAATGGATTTGTAGTTATGTGTACATAAAGTCTTCCACTTCACAATCGTTTTTGCACAGTCTAACATCCTCTGCAGTTTCTCATGATACTTTTTCCAAATCTAATAACAACAACAGCAATAATAATCGTTGCTCGGGGTCAGAATGGGAACTAAATTGAGCTCAGGGAACCGGCCCCATTTCCTCCAAACGGCACACTGCCGTTTAATGTAATTTAAGACATTTGAGCAGCACTGAAGGTCTTCATGTCGGTCTGCAGCACTGTTTAAAATAAATACATAAAATAAAATAGACAGCATTAAGAGATAAAGTAAATCCATGTAGTGCTGCAAATTACCTCCGACTAGTCATTTTTCCTTCAGTTCACATAGAATTACATAGCATCACATAATATCTGAAAACATTCCTGTTGATGATTTACGGCTCCATGGTGGGAGATTTTTTTAGCTTATGTTTTATTTCATTTACTCCTTGAAAAAAAAATTTATATATATATATATACAGTGGATTTTACAAGCCATCCATATATTGAGCTATAAAATAAAACACTATGTTTTATTTTTCTTCTTTTCTTCAAAGTGGTGCAGACTGAGCATCTTAAAGGTTTATTGATTCTACAGTTGTCAGGGTGACACGAAGCATAAATCCTAATAAACAAATGAAACAGTGTCTGGACCAGAGTTTGTGAAGTTCTGAGTGTTCGCAGCGGCTGAAACCGCGAGATAGAAGATGGCCGAGAACTCCCTGGATGCTCCCCATGTGCCGCCCTGCTGATGGCGCTCGTGTTGCTTTCTGCTCCTTCTGGAACTGGAAGATGAGCCCCACTCATGCACAATGTCTGCACTAAAGAAATAGCAACACTTGCACATGTGAGGATTCTCTGTCTCTGCTTTAAACAATCCTTACATTTCCGACAAACTCTCCAAGTATCGTGGCATGTGGCTTCTACGCCATAAAATGAAGCAAATCTGTCATGGAACTGGATCACTTTTCACATGATTCTGTTCCACGTGTGTGAAATTCAGTGTTATGCTGCGTCAGTGCAAGGTGTGTTACTTTTGCCATGATCTTTATGTCTTTCTTCATCAGAGTATCTGCAGGTTTCATAGAGTCACATTAATAGCTTTTTAAGATATTTTAATACCGCCTTTTAATAAAATTGAAGACTGAAAAACTGGAATATCTTCAATGTTTTATAGTGATGAAAAAAAGTCACACACAGACGAAGATCGCAAGATCAGTTTGTTGTAAAATGGGAAAAACATTTAATGATTATAGATATAAGGATCGTGCTGCTTTTACAACCAGCTGATACACACACTGATAAACAAACATTTGTAAAAAATAAAAAAATTAAGAATGTAAAACTAAACAGAGGATCAGTGGGAGGATTCTGCTGTATTACAATCAATAGAAAAAACTGTGCGATTTCTGGGGTCTGTTTGTGGCCCAGTTGTTTTGTGCTTTATAGCCTTAACCTAAAATTAAATAATATCTTTATTCCCACAATGCACCTGGCTTTGGGACTGTCGGCAACAGCGTTGAGCCAGAGGCGAAGACGAACGTTATCCAGTCGACTGGAGATAAATTTACACTTACCCACAGTAGACGCAAAAAAAGCTCACTAGTTAGCGATGGTGCTTTGGTAGCTAATTGACGTTAGCTTCAACCATAGACACAAATTATGTCTGTGGCTTTAACTGCCTCGTGTCACAGAAGATGTCTGCGTGTGACTCAAACTTTTGCCTGGCAGAAAAGTTAAACAAGAGAAAAATATACATATATATATATATATATATATATATATATATATGTGTGTGTGTGTTTTATATATACAGGTTTGCTACAAGATTTATCAGCCAGCCTCCTTACAGACGGCCGGCTGGAGAAGTGCATTGTACAAATATTCATACTGTAGTTTAGCTGTGTGTTGCTTTAAACAAGAGACCATCAGTTATGTTGTGGTAAAATCAAGACAACGCCTCAGTCATTGTGTCAGGGCGTCTACGTTTTGATTAAGGGACTTATTTTGTTTCAAGTTTTGTAAAATTCAGCAAATTGCTGAAAACATGCCACTAAATCACTGCAATTTCCTGGACAATGTACCTTTAACATCCCACGCAGCTTATCTGTCAAGAAAGACGACTTGATTGTGTCTCCATAGCTCGCTTACTGTCACTGGAGCGCATCCATCACGAGCTTCATGGGAGCCATATGGCATTATTATTCCTCCTTGTGTATAACCTAGCTCCTAATCCGTTAGCAACCATGGAAACAAATACCTTCTGGTGCTGTTTCATGCTCCGCTCTCCTTGGTTATGTTGGACTTTCCAATTATGAAAGAAAACGTCTCGTTCATGGCTTTTATGCAGATTATTTTTCTTTTTATCAATGCAAATTGCATTCGCATTCAAAGAAACTCATTTGCGGGTACCTCAGAGACCAAGGAGACCCCGGCGGTATCCCTTAGTCTCAGTGAGGTAATTTGATCCATTGGCATTAAATCCATTGTACAGTACAGTATAGCGTTTCGCTTTGCATCAATTTACAGAACATGACTTTATGGCTTCATTCAGAGACTAAACTCATCCACCCAAAGTCTGTGATTTGAAGAGGTAATTGGTTGGGCTCGTATTTATGAATGGAGGCCGTCTCACTGGGAGAGACTCAGTGGAAGTGGTTTGATCATCTGGTGAGGATTCATCATCACACTAGGAAAACGCCTCATGGCTGGACCTTCAGCAAAAATCACTTGATCGTCGGACAGACCCTAGAATTCATGGAGTAACAGCAATTGGAGTCACCCATAAAATTTCATTATATGCGGATGACATTATTTTGTATATTTTTAACCCTCTGAGCTCTATCCCTAGGCTTATGACTAGTTTAAAAGATCTTGGAGAAATCTCAGGCTATAAAGTTAATGAAACCAAGTCAGAAGCTATGATGTGGGTGGGAAAATGGCCTGCAGGCTTAGATAAAGAGGTCACTTTTAATAGGTCCAAGAGGGGATTCAAATATTTAGGTGTGATGATTACACCACAAACCTCGCAACTATTTAATGGAAATTACAGTAGATTAATCACACAAATAAAATCAGACCTGGCTAGATGGGAGATTCTTCCTCTGTTCCTTTTGGGCAGAATAGAAACAGTGAGAATGAACGAACTTCCACGATTAATGTACCTATTTCAGACACTCCCTATTTGGATACCTGCCTCTACTTTTAAAATTTTGGATAAAATTATTAATAACTTTATTTGGCAAAGGAGGAAACCAGGAATCAGACAGAAATTATTAAGTCCAAGAGAAAAAGGTGGCCGTGGTCTGCCTGACCTGAAATTGTACTACTGGGCAGCAGAACTTGGTGTTGTGGTCGAGTGGCTTGAACAGGACAAGGAGACAAACTGGGTTAGTCTGGAGAACAATGCATGCCCACTGGTACCTCTTGAAGCCATGCCATTTATGGAGGAAAAAAATTGGAAGGATTTAAAAATTGAAAATGAGTGGATTAATTGTACATACAGAGTTTGGTCTCTGGTGAGGAAGAAAATAGAAGCACCTTTAACAATATCACGCAATATAAAAATAGCCAAGATTACTGACTTTTTTCCAAACAAACTGGATATCAGATGGGCACAGAAAGGATAATAAAAATTAATCAGTTATTCAGTGGAGAAACTCTTACAAGATAAATATGGATTATGCTCTAAAGATTTCTATAAGTACTTACAATTAAGAGATTACATTTATCACACAATGAATGGCTTACCTTGAAACTAAATACATTATTCATTAGAAATATTTCTGATAAAATGTGTAGAGGACCATAATAAGAGGAAGATTATATCTAATCTATATAAACATTTACAGATGCATCTCTGACTATTCTACAGATATAAAGCAAAAGTGGGAACTAGAAATGAATATTATTATTGAAGATGAAGAGTGGGAGGAGATTTGTGAAAAAGGTTTTAAGATCACCCACAGTCCAGGTTGGAAGGAATTTGACTGGAAATTAAAAATGAGATTCTTCAAAACACCTTTCAGTATTTCAAGATATGACAGAAATGCTACAAATTTGTGCAGGAGGGGCTGTAATCAGACTGGGAATCACACTCACATTTTTGTGACTGCCCAGTACTGATCCCATTCTGCCAGGAGGTTCAGACAGAAATTAAATAAATATTTAAGTTTACATTATATATTGGGTTTGACCTTAAGAGAAGATATTGGGGAAAAGGAGGCCCAGTTACTACAGATTCTGGTACTGGTTGGAAGGAAAATGATAACTCTTTCCTGGCTAAAGCTTTTACCTCCCACCCTTCAACAATGGCAAGAAAGATTGAAGAATGTATATAATGGAAAAGATAACAGCAAAACTTCATGTAAAAATGGACATTTTTCTGAGTGAATGGACCCCAGCTATTTCCCACTTTGGACGGCCACATGGATAAAGATGTTATGGGTTATAAAAAGATGTCAGCCCCCTTTGTATGTATCTCTCTTTTAATGGAAGACACTGGATATGTGCACCTCCCCTTCATGTGAGCCCATGAGGTCCTTTGTAAGGAATGTAAATTGCTGAAATGGATTTAAATGTTTGCTGAGCCCTTTCTTTCTCGCTCTCTTTTCTGCTCTACTATGTAAGTACATGTATAAATGTACATATGCATGTATGTTGCATATACAACATACATGCAACATACATGCATATGTATGAATTTTTCTTTATTTAAAAATTTATAATGTTTTTAAATAAAGAATGTTCAAAAAAAAAGTTCATTTTGCCCATTGATGGTGTGTGCGTACGCGGCGATGTCTCTGTTGGTTCGTCAATGGTCTGGCAACCTCATTCTCTCAAGGCCCCTGATCATGTGTAGCAGTAGGAAGTTAATCTGTGGAGGAATTTTATTTCATCGGGTTTTCTGGCTGTTTCTCCGTCACTCATCGGTTCGTCCTTGTTGAAACGATTCTTCTGTAAGTGACTCCTTTGGATTTAGTCCTTATAGCCGCGTGTCGCCGCTATTCATCTCACAGCTGTCTGAACGAAGCAGCTGGTTTGTATAATCTGAGGTCCTCTGTATTGTCTGCTTTTGTTGAACCAACTCTGGCACATCTTTTCAATCTCTGTTGTGGACAAATGAATTTTCTTTTGTGCCGAAGGAAGCCTATTGTCCTCCCCTCGTTTAGAGCAGGTGACCTTAGAGAGGCGAACAATTGTAGGCAGATGTGCAATTTGTCTGCCTTTGTTCAGGTTCTTAAATCTCCTGTGAGTGAAAAATTGGAGTAGTTTCTGTCTTTGATATCTTATTGAACTATCAGTAAGCTTTTGGAGAAGGAGAACTACAGCAGCTTTAAAAGCTGCCAAATACTTTCCTTTAGGAGCCGAAGACAAGGAAATATATGCATGTCGGCCTTCACAGCACGTTGTGTTATTTCATTATTTGTGTAGTAACATGAAAGTAATCTGTGACATATTCGAGTTCACCTGCTCAAAAAACGACTTTTGGGTCCAAGTTTTGAAAATGGTGTCAGGAAACTGAACTATTGTTCACTGTTTACCAAGTACGAGGTTGAACGTGGAGTTTGTTTTAACCATGGAATTGATGAGAGTTGAAACTTCAAGTACTTTTACTTTTAATGCTTTTCAGTTTTTTTTAACAGGAAGTGCTTTATTCGAGCAAATATATGGTGGCACTTTAACTAGAACACATTTGGCTGTTCGTTTGTACTTGCACTTGCACTTAAGTACATCGTTTGAATACTTCCTGCATCGTCAAACTGGCTCACATTTAAAAAGAAAGTAGAGGTACAAGTCTTTAATTAAAACGTCTGCCTCTTCTGTATTAGTTTCCACGTTGGCATTTTATTCTTTAAAACAATGCAGTTTCCTCTTTTCTGCACTCTTAAATATGATTCTTTGTGTACTTGAAATCAGCCGCAGAACCAGAAAAACCTGTGCAGCCATGTTTTTCTGAACAATGAACTTGCTCAGAAAACAAGTTCATTGTTCAGTCATAATGGCACAATGTAGATTTCAAACGTATGTCCCTGTTTGCCCTGTGTTTGCTAAATGTGCATAGCTCATGTTTAAACGGATGATGTTGTCATGGCTCATATGACGACCTTTATGATTTTACCTACTGTTTTGGTGCCACAAGTTGTTTTTTTTTAACCTCAAACTTTAATGTCTTGATATGAAAAATGTTGTGTGTTCCATTTGTATTCTGTTGTCTCACTGAGTCAAAGATTGTTTTTTTAAATATCCAATCGCTGCTGTCGCAGAGTGGATAGCATGTGAACATGCTCGGTATCCATAGATGACAAGGTGATAATAAGTTAACAAAATCCTAATTAATCTATGGTAATTTTGAATTTGAATGACTCACAAATGAACGCTCGGTAAAGAAAGAAATCACAAAAAGAACGACTTCAGACACATCCATGTGTTTTCCTGCACTTCAAAGTAAAAATCCTAAATAAGAGGACGCTCTCTGCATGTCAATATTCTTCAATATTTCAAGTTTATAAATATATGCAAACAAAATCTGCTGTCAAATCCAGGGAGCTGCCATTTCCATCATTTTCTTTGGCATTTCGTTTGCTCTGTGGAGGGATGGAGAAGCATAAGTAGCATTATGTGCATTTGGCACTTTTAGCCATGATGGCTTGGAGAACACAGTCCTGCTTCCGCGTTCTGGCCCGGTGCTGTAAGTGCCTGGCTCTGCAGGGCCGCTGCGCTTTAACACACAGGGAGTACGGATATCTGTCACCCTTCAGTGGACCATGTTCTCAGTATGGAGTCACATTTTTATAAATGGACTAAAACTCGCTCTCTCTCTCTCTTTTTTCTTTTTCTTTTTTTTAAGTTTGAACATTCGTTTAAGGCTCTTCTTCACAGCTGAGCAGCTCTTTGGCGGCAGAAACCTCTTCTTTCACTCAGGTTCCTCCATCTCGTCTTCGTCGTTCCAAACCTTTGACCTCCTAAGCAAGAACCCCACTTCCTTAACCTCCAGCACACGCAGCTGCCCCAATTTGGATAAAACATAACGTCGCAAATGATGCCCCGCTGGGAGGTCATTGAAAGTAAATTACCGCCATCATCTTCATGGGTCCTAATGCGACTCCATCCGCACTACCCGGTGGTATTACAGCTGCAGTTAAATGTTACAGTCATTAATTATGAGCCGTAACAGTCAGCTACAGAACCGCACTTATCGGAGCAGATCATTTGTTGCGCTCATTGTGTCATCAATCATTCGCACAGTGTTGGTGCGGCAGACTCGGATTAGCCACCGGGAGACAGGAAGTAGAGACAACTGACTGATGCCTCTTTAAGAGTCGGTCAGATGCTGATGGACGGCCTGAACACAGAGCGCGTGTCTGTCTGGAAGCCTATCTGAACAGACTGTCTGATCTTTCTTTCCAAGATAACTTTCGAACTCCTGAATTAGCAGCTCTTCACCAGCTGACGTATGTATCTGCCTCACTAGCCGGCTACTGCATCTAATATCTTTTTAACGTATTTGATAAAACTGTCAGTAAGTCCTGATTGGAAGTAGCCATGTTTCCATTTCAAATGTGCGTAAAATGTGGTTGTTGTTCCGCTAAAACACCATTTTGCAATTGCCACGTGTCCATCAAAAAAGAAACACAATTAATAACACACACGAGAAAGTTTGTTCGTGCGTCAAGTCTTTAAAATTCATGTGGCTCTGTCCTCCTCTGACCTCTTCCTGCTGTTGTCTTCATCATTTCTGCCTGTAGTAACTTCCTGTTGTTGACCGTGATTCGTGTGATGCGAAAAAACTGTTTCCATTGCAGTTTTGCGAAATATACTAACTTCTATAGCCGACAAACCACGTCGTGCTTCTTTGTTTTTATCGAAACAGAGAAGAAGAGTTTTTTTTGTGTTTTTTTTTTTCAAAATTGCCACGTTTCCATTCAGCAAATTTATCGTCGTAATTCCAATTTGCGCAATTATACGGTCAATGGAAATAAAGCTATGAGTTTACCACGACAGATAAAATGTGAAAAAAATTGAGCTCCTCTTTGAGCTATTGCTGTCTGGAGAAACACGCCACAAAACCAACCAATCACAACCAGGAAGAGGGTCTTAGCGATGTCAGTAAAGCTCGTGTACACGCTTCCCAGCTTACCGTTCTAGGAAAACGGATTATCTGCCATCATCGTGGGCCATGTTAACTCGCCCTAGCTTTCATTGCAGACTCTGTTACCAGGAACTGCAGCAGAGAGCGAGAGTGTGACCTTTTGTCAACGTACAGTACAGACAGCTCTCTTCGCTTCTTCATTTATTCTGTCACTGTCTTCCTCAGACAGAGCGCGGATGCGAGTCAGATCGGAACGGGAAGCAATGGAGCTGTTGACTTCTTTTGTAATTACAGAGGACAATGACTGGGGTTGTTAATCAGCCAGAAGAATGTCTCGCACTCCTTTCTTCGCGAATGGATCGGCGTGCTGTAAGCTCTAAGCTGCTGGGAGAATTACAGGCCTCTCACTGTATTAAACGGGATCATAAAACGTGTACGTTTCATAAGGATTATACTCCTCTTTGAAGAGACGATCAATACTTCTCTCTGTCCGCACAGCGAGTCTGACAAACCGTCAATGTTGTCCCAAGATCCTGACAATAATCTTTTATATGTTAATCAAGACTCTGTATAATCTGAAAGCAAGCGCTCGCCGTTTGCCGGCTTGGCATTTTTGCGGTAATCCCTGATCGAACTGTGAGAACATAGTGATTAGCTGTCAGGACTTCCTGTCAGGTAACTGTTCTCCCTAAAGAGGAGAGGAGGAGGCTCTGGACCCAGAGTGAAGGAGACGGGTTAATTAGTGAGGAGGCTCACTGGGGGAGCAGGTGTTAGCTCTTCCTATCTCAACTTTGTGGGGTTTTTAAAAGTGTTTTGTAGTTCTGGTCCAGTTTTCAGGCAGGAAATGGGCAGAGAGAAAAGAGAGGGAGACGTCCAGTAACGGTCCAAAGGTCAGGAATCAAACCCTGGATGGCTGCGTCAACGCAAAGCCATGATCTCTACACTATATTTATTGTGTCACTTATCATTTATCGGGATAAGCTTCTTATCATGAGAACATTTTTGATTTTTCCAATAAATGTGTTAAAAACATTTTTAGTGTTACTAGTTTCTATCACTGCTTTTTCAGTGAAAACTGGATGCAATTCAGCGATACAGATACCTCTTCTTTATCTCATTATCGCTTTAAAAGAACCGTATAACAAATGCAAATGTTTTTCCAAAAGCAGTATTTGTGTTAGTGGGGCTATTATTGCTGAGACACACAGTCAGACCCATACAGTGACCTAAAAAGGTATTAATAATTGGCGCCTACTGTCATTTTTATCATTATCACAAAATTGCCACAAAATATCGCAATAAAACTTTAACTCCATATCACCCGGACTTATTTTTGCACCACACGTTTTGTATGAAATTTTGTTAGATGATTCATTCTAACCCTTATTCATGTCATCTTACTTGGTGCTACATTGGTAACATACATCTTAGAGCATCGGAATCAGTGTTTCGTTTGTAGCCATGAAAAACCCACCAAAATCCTCTTTGCTGAAGCTGAGCGGCGTTTGGTGGAGGCAGTGTGATGATGAGGGGTGGCGTCGCCTGGAAAACCGAGGCTTGTCCTCCTTACAGTGAGTCTCAATGCAGAGACATTGAGATGAGATCATGTGTGTGTCCCGTTTCTTCAAACCCAACCCCATCGACAACTCCAAATAAGTGTCGACAGCAGAATCAGACGATTCATTCTTTCGAGGTGGGATCGGACACGTTTTTCACGGGTCAACTTGTAAACACATTTCTGTTATAAAGGGAAAAATAAGTACACTTTTGAAGAGCATGACTGTTATTCCAAGAAGTATCATTAAAACAAAGAAATAATTGACCAAACATGTATTTTCCGACTTTATGTGCATTGCAACAGCTGTTACATTTTCCACTATTTGCTTTGAATTTTTTTCTAAAAACAGCCAAGCGCTGAGAAAAAACAAAACACCAGCTGGGTTTTGGTAATAATTTATTCTTTTTTTGGTGTCTGGAAAATGAGCCGTTTCAAAAAAAAAAAAAAATCCTGGAAAGTCACGTAACAAATCAGCAAGCATTGCCCCTCACCTAGCAACCTCAGCTAAACCCAACCCTGTTGCTTAGCAACCAAAGTTGAGCTCCAGCATGTTTGGTCAACTGGTTTTACTGCAATATGCGTTGTACAATGGCTGCTGGAAAAGATGAGCGTTTTGTTGTTGACTTTGTTGGTTGTGCAGGAGGCTCCTCTTCTGCTTTTCAAAGATGTGCAGTTGCGTAATATGCAGATCTGTTTGCAGCCGTTTTCACATGCGGATGTAAAGGTTGGGTTGAGGGGCGTGGCCAGACGCAGGTCATTTGGATTTAAAGTGACACAGGCCATAAAACATCTTAAATTTATCTTCAAAACATTTAATGAACATGTTTTGTATAGGCCTTAGATCTATCACAACCTTTTCAGGGAAGCATAATAAAGTAAATATATGGGTACATTTTAATTTCTAAGATAGTCAATATTTAATAACAGGTCGTGGAGTATCTCCGTCGATCCAGTTCATCACAGATTATAAATATTAACAGATTTAGTTAAACTATAAATGTTTAATCATAAAATCCTGTGCACTTCGAAAACATGGCTGCTCCTGCTTTAAGTCTTCTGATTTGCAAAAACTGAGTTAAACAAGAGAACAGCTAAAAGGTAAAAGGGAAAATGGCACGTATGGTTCTGAATTTCCCTCGAGTTTGTGAAACACACAGCACTTTGTGTTTTATTAACCTCGTGGCGTCGCCGTTCCGCTTAATGATTTCACTTTCAGAGACCGATATGCAATTCTCTAGAACTCTTCCGTTTTTTTGGGGTTTTTTTAAATAAAAATTTGGAGGATTTGACTGAGTCTGCTTCCTGTCTGTGTTCTTTGCTGTGTTTGTGTTGGATAGCGGGAAGCAGGCTTGACCTCTTTTTATTTTTATTTTTAGTTTTTTTATTTTCTTCCAAGCAGAGCATGAGGACGGGTTGGAATGATGCGCTGGCATATCTCTAACCACTTTTGCAGAAAGTGAATTAGCAGCTTTGCCACGTTGGACACAGAAATCCCCCACTCAGTCTAATGAGTATAAAGCCACACATTAATCCACTTTGTTGGTGAAGTTCTTGGAAAATAAGAAACATTAGCGGGTTTGTTTCCTGAGTTGAATTGCTCCGCTGTTTACCGCTCCTTATTGATACTAAGCCTGAGTTTTCAGTCTATCGTCAGCCTCGATTTAGTCAAAGTTTACCATTAACTGCATTAAAATATAGTCACAATCATATTTACATTGCCCTAGCTATAACTGCTCATGTATATAACCTGGTAATTGTTCTTGTCAAATAAATAATACATAAATAAATATTTTTTTGTTAGTTCTGTAATTCTATGCTGTTATGATATGGACTCACTTGTTAAAAATCAAGGAATAAATAAAGTAACTCAGTAAACTCTTAATCGTGCAAATGGAGTAACTGTGACTTAATAGGAATGTCTTAAAAGTATTTGTGTAATGTGCCATTTAGTTTTAGAACATTTTATTATATTTAACAATGAGTTAATGTACTACTTTTACCATATTATAACGAACCAAGAAGGTAGCATTTGTCACTTTACATGGAGTAAACGTGCTTAAAATATAAACTGGCTTTCAATGTGTTCCACAGTATCAGCACAAAACAGATGATCTTTACAACTTGAGGATATTAAGCCCCACATCGTTTGATTAGGCTGCATTCAAAAACATTAGCTGTATTCTGGATGTTATTACTTCA
Organism: Poeciliopsis retropinna; assembly: GCA_010277075.1. NCBI lineage: Eukaryota > Metazoa > Chordata > Actinopteri > Cyprinodontiformes > Poeciliidae > Poeciliopsis > Poeciliopsis retropinna. Next base: position 633,526 of record VMRM01000030.1, on the reverse strand, counting down.
AACACTTCACTGTGTGTATTGTGTGTGATGTCATATCCAGGTGCAAACAAAGGTGCAAAAATAAATCCATATTTGCAAAAATAGCTACTTGGTATTAAAAGTAAATAATGCAGCAAATGACTAGTCGTGAAAGACGTTATGTTGTATTCGAAGGAACGTTATGAAAGGAACGCATACAGTAAGTTATAGTTAGGAAGTAAAATGGAAGTTATAGTTGGGGCATTTTCTCACTACAAATTATTTTATGTATTATTATACGTATTTTGGTCTGATTTTTAGCGTAAAAAAAACCCCGTAATTTTGTCTTATTTCATGCTTGCTAACTCACAGCTAACTCTCCAACAAGAAGCAGGAGCGTGTCACGAATCAATAATTCCTTACTATTGATGAAAAACTGCTTGTTCCGGTGGCAGACGGTTCCACTTGCAACGTGAGAGAAATGTTTGGTTCAGCGTCGCACCGAATGTTTAGTCATGAATGGAGGACTCTGGATGTCAGCTTGAATCTGCTAGCAACCAGAATCCATGTCATAATTATCTGTCGTGACCTCATGATAGTTATAGCCCCACTCTGTTTCTATTTACTCTTCATTTTCAAACAAATTCTGTGTTTTTGTTGTACTTTTTTGTGCGATCCTATGCATCTGATGCCTCTATTACACTTGAATTTCCCATCTGTGAGACAATAAAGGTTTCATAAAACTGCTTGTTTACTGTGACCCCAAACTTTTCCTCAGTCGGATAACATAATCTTTTTCCCCCTTTTGCTGTTTTTCTGGTGTTACTGTACAAATACAGAATTAGTAAAAAATAAATAAATAAATAAAATCTTTTCAGTCTCAGATCTTGCTTTCAACTCACTCTGATGCAACTGAAGTTGCTGACAGCGAGGCTTTTGCGTTGACGACAAACCATTTCTCAGGCCAGCCGTACGTTAAAGATGAAGATCTGCCATTATGTCGTGGAAAATTTGATATTCTTGCGCCTCTGCGTATCAACACAGCTGACAGTTGACAGTTTAACTTATTGAACGTGTCATAATTCCCCATTCTTGTAAGTCAAGCGCGCCTGGATCTCGGGGAATGGAGTGGAAATAAAAAAAAAAAAAAAGGAAAGAAAAGAAAGAAAATGTGAGTGTAGGAAAAAGGGGTGACAGCACAGTGGGATGGGATAAAATGAGGCATGTTGCTGAGAGAATGTGAGATGAAAAGGAGGGAGACGTGAGGGGAGAGATGGAAATTGAAGAGCTGTAGTAAATCAATGTGCTTGTCACATCTCCATCCCTCGGGATACGTGTTTTTTAATCTAATTAGCCAGCCCGGTCTTTGTGCCGCCTGTCTGTAGGCGGCGGCGACGGCGTTTCAAGGTCGGACCCTCCTTCTGAGGCCTGAGCGGGAACGGCGCTCCTGTCAGTATTCAATTACAGCTTAGCCTCACGCTCTCCGCCTCGGCAGCCAGACCTCTTTGTTCGCCCGTAGCGGCCGGCGGAAAAAAAACGCCCGGCGAACGTGGTGTGTTTGCTCGCCGTAATCACACGCGCACACACACACAAAACACAGCACACACTCTGATTACGCTAATGCACACAAATTACAACTTAGAGGAGGATTTCAGCGCTGCGTTGAACTCTGCGTGTAAAACTCAATCAGTCTGTCAGACTCAGTAAATTAGCAGCAGCCTCATCAGCAAATGTATTTATGTGCAGAGAAATCTGACTGGACAGCCTTCCAGACGCCGAGAGTCATCCGCTGGTTTTCCACATCAGCTTCATTTGACAGCGGTGATTCGCTGGGCTCTTTCCAAAACTCCGCCTTCAGGAAGTCATTACAACATGGCTCCTCTGTTGACCCTTTGTCAACATTTTTACCAGCGTTTCGTTGAAAAGTAGCTCCTATAATGAGCTTAGCCGATATGCAGTTCTACCAGGTTTTTGCTAATTGCTGCCGGCTAGTCTGAAGGAGCTGAGAAGGCGAGGGTGCTCTGTGAGGTGGAAGTTTAAGATCTTTTTAAGACCGCTGGGATGATAATAAGGCCTGTATCTCCTCCGAAATGTGTGGACGTCGTCCAGCCAACTGATGGTAAGTTTGCACTCACCTCATGACAGACGCAAAAAAGCTAGCGTGTATTAGCAGCTAGTTAGCGGTAGCCTCAACCGCCTCGAGTCACAGAATGCAGTGAGGATGTTTAAGTGTTACTCAGTCTTTCTCGTGACAGAAAAGTACGGGAGAACAAAAAATACATACAATATACAGGATTTAAGACGTGTGATTAACAAATTTAAGGCCAAATTTCTTTTTAAATTGAATTTAAGACAATTTCAAGGCCTAAACAACAGTCTAGCTTCCCAACAGTCCTGTTGAAAAGCTGTTACTGAAGCTCCATTCTTAAGCATTGCTGTAGACTACCAATTGCATTTGGGTCTAGTCTTTGACTAGACCATTCTAACACAACATTGATCTAAACTGCGGCTAGAGAACTATTGTCCTCCAACATTCCTGAACCAAACGAACAGCTCATCTCTCTGCACAACTGAATGGCTACTGAAGATTGAAGTCAGCAACTTGATTCGTTGTATTCCAGCTGTGGCTTTATATATCTAGGTCTGTCTCCCTGCTGGACGTTGGTCCTGAGAAGACAGAGGGGAAGAAATGATGTGTAAACAGCAACAGTAGCAACCGTCCAGAACGGCTGTGGGAACTGATTTTACAGTAACTCAGAGTTCATCATTTTTTAATGGGAAAACGGAGGAAATTCACACACATATCACTTTTCTGTCATGTTTGGTTATGACTGAGACTCTCGCAACAATCACAGGCGCCAAGAAGTGCCGTGAAATGTGCATTGATAAATGAGGTATGCAGTGAAAGCAGGTTGGCTGATAAAGAAGAACATGAGCAGGGCTTTTACTGCTGGAGGAGGAGAAGGCGTGATGTTGGGACGTGTGAATCTGTTTGTTTCAGATTCACACGTCCAGGTCGGAGCGGCGGACGGACGACTGCTGGACAGGTGAATGAGCAACGGGACGGTCCGGGTGAGGGAAGCCAGAGGAGCGAAGTGGAGAAAGATGGAGGAAGTTAAGAAAGGCAAACACAGGGAACCAGGAACGGGGGACAGATTGCAAAAGCAGAAAGAACCAGAGCAGTGAAATATCACTAAAGGTCGAGCCAGATCAACAGCCGTCTCCAAGTTTCTCCAGGAAAACAGTTATTAATTGGTGATGATTGCAGCAACATTCGGACATCGCACGGTGATCAGTGTCCAAATGTTCAAACTACCAGATTTCAGAGTAAACCATTTATTTCTCCAAACAAACTTACAGCGATAAATATTGAAGCATCTAAAGAATACTATAAATACACATTTTGTCATTTTAAGCTGAATCTTAACATCAGAATAACAAAGAGATTGCTCAGCCTCTTGTTCATGAAGCTACATGATGCTTGAATTTCAAAACTGATTCCCCCCAACAAATATAAAATATATCCTTGTTTATGTGTTGTTTCATTATTCTTCACTTGTTACATGTTGACAAGATTTTGGCACATTGGCAGGACCTTCTATGTTGTTGATTAACTTGAACTTTAATGTGGCGAAAGCTGTAATATTTAATAAATTGGAAAACGAGGCTCATTTTTCAGGATAGAAGTGCCTTTTTAGCCTTTCGGCAGATGTTGAGAATACTCCTCTGACGGTAAGCCGCCATTTCTGTGTTAAATGTTTTATTTGTAAGTCTGATGTAATAATCTAATCTTAAATGTTGTGTTTTCAGTAACAGAAAGTACAAGTTTGAAAACATCAGGAAGTTAATGTTAATTTAGCTAAATGGACTTTTCAATAACGTTCTAATTTATTTGAATATGCCATTTTCATCACTGTTGTTTCTTACACCATGCTTTATGACCCAATGATGGAATGAGGCTAAACGTTTCTGATTTCCAGTTAAATGACATAATTGACTTTGAATAATGTAAAACCTTAAAGGTGCAGCGATTATTTCTTGATGGTGAAAATCACCAAAATGAATTTATCAAAAGTTTAATATAATTTGATCTATTTTTTGCATTGCGCCGACATAAAACTTTGCGCTTTATGTGGTCTGTTTCTCTACCAAGGCTGCCATTCAATGCAATATGCAGTTTTACAATCATATGCAGTAAATAAAATCGACAATCTGCCCGATTTATTTTATATCTACCTGCAGTGTGCCAGCTTTCTGCAGAACCAGATATATATATATATAAAAAAACAGGTTTATAATAAAGGAAAATTATCTGATCTAAACTGAGGACACAATTTGAAATGAGCGTGCTTCCGGAAAATATGATTTGATATGCACTGAAGTTATATATTTATAACCATTATTTTTTTATTTAATGGTTGGGGTTATTATGTAAAGTCAATTTTTATTTTTTTTCTTTGTTTCACATCATGTTATAAAGTTATTCCCTCACCAAAAGCCGGGCGCTGCCTTCCACACGGCGCGTCTCAGAGCAGCCCTTCCCCACTCAGCTCCTCCTGCAAATATTAGCAATGTTATTTTGTAATTTAACACCTTGAAATTAGGCTTCTGGTTCTTTAAAAATTCTCATTTGTTTCAAGCCAAATCTTTCAATGCGCAATTTTGCTTGTTCCTTCAAATCTTTTCAAAGCACAAGGAGCGTTCCTGTGACCAGTGGAAACAAACCAGGGTTTTCCTCTGTTTTTTTCTTCTGTTTTAAGACGACATCGTCATGTAGCGTGACAGCTTACCGTACATTCAGGCAGGCCAGATGAGCCACTGCGCCGCTAAACGGCTGATCTCCTACACTATTGATCTCAGAGGCCCAATGAGAGCAGCCAAACATCAGCTCCCGTCTCCAGCGCATCGAATTTACAAGTGTGTAATGCAACGGTCTCAATGCCAGGTTTGGAATGCATCATAAACCAGTTGCATCGCCGGGCCTTTTTCTGGCCCATAAAACAGCCAAACAGAAGGAGAGGACGGTTCTGAGCTGGACCGGCAGCTGGAGATGTGAGGACGACTGCCGGAGAACCGCTGCTGCAAGGGGTCAGCGAAGATTCAGAGAGCAACAGATCAAACATCCCCTAATGAGATTAAAGCACAATGGGAGGAAAAGCTGTGTGGATTAGCTTGTAACCTTTCACTCATAGCATACGATAAAACAATAATCCCTCTGCCTGCTGAATTATTAGTCAGGAATACATTTAGCAGGTTAGGCCAGGCCTTAACTCGCAGCCTGAACGGGTGACGAAACGACAGTTTGCAAATGATCTATAAATTTTTTTTCTTTTACGCACAAATTATTATGTCTCACACAGAAGCGGGACCACAAATGAGAATCCCTCCTTTTCAAGTAAAATCTACTTTTTAGAAATTTACATCAAAAACTTACCTGGACCATTGCTTTGATTCTTTTCATGCATGTTTGAGAAACCCTTTAATCTCCATGGCAACCATTCGGATGTGCAAAACGCCTGGGTGGAAATAGCCCCGCCTTCGAGGACGAAGCTCCTTCAGACTAGCCGATTGCAATTAGCAAACACCTGGTGACACTGAATGTCGTTAAAGGGTTAGTAGAGGAACCATGTTGGGACGACTTCCTGAAGGTGGAGTTTCAGAAAGAGCAGGAGTTTCTTAAAGAGACAGAAGCCCTATTTCAAGGTGTTAAATAAGGAAGTCATATTTGACATATGTAGCATTTTTATAACAACTGAGAAATCTATATTACTATCACAACAGTCAGGCCGTTCTTATTGTAGACCAACTTTTTGTTTCTTTCTGCCGATATTTTGATAATTTCCCCTTGGTGTTGGAAAGCTCCCGGTCAGTTTCCAGATTATTTTTAAGTGTGGACTCTGACTGGGCCACTCCAAAACATTAAATTGGTAACATTAAAGGATTACTAGAACGCAAAATTAACCTCAACATCTGAGTTCAACAGCAGAGTCACCAGAATACACAAAACCAGACATGAAATGAGAGTAAAGCTCCCTTACATGAGGTCAGATCACTGGATGTGTCTGTTGAAATGTAAGTATTTGTGCATCTGAAAAGTGTGACCAATGTATAGGCTTTTCAATAATGGCTTCTTCCTCTCTGCATGAACTATTAATACATGTCGGTGCTCTTTTACCCGCACGTTTTAGTATTCCTTTTCCACTATAACTGAGGTTAACCTTTGAGATCAGTTTGAGGATTGTTAATTCTGTCTCTATTGTAATTTCCACTAACTCGTCCTTCGCCTTCTTTTTCTTCTTCTTCTTTCAGTTTCATTTTCGTCTCTGATTCCCTCTCTGGTACTCACATTTTCCTGCCTGTTATTTCGTATTTTTGCCAACCTTCATCTTTATTCTTATCCTTTTCACCAGCATATCAAAGAGGAATTACTGGAAGGTTACTGTTTTTTTGGTTAAATTATGTCTTAATATGCAGATTTGTTAAAGACTTGACAAATCTTGGCCTTGTTTTCTGTGTTTCCTTAGTAACTGGAGGGTGGGTGACTCAATAAGACAAAAAAAACAAAAAAAAAACTTATTGTAGTTAAACAGAATCAAAATTTTTCACAAAAAAACAAACAAAACCTGACACTAGACCCAAGAGAAGCATTAACCTTGAGAAAATACATGTACGTACTGCACACCAATATACTCACCTTTAGAAATCACCTTGGGTGTAAATTTTCGATTTTCTGGCTGTCGTTCTGTATTATCTTCTCTTTTTCTTTTGCAAAAGACGGAACTAAGTAAGGGTGAAAATACAGGACGGGAAACAAGATGCTGAAAAATAACATGTTTAAAGACCTTCAGTCGTTTGAAACTACCTTTTCACTTCCTTTCCAGAGGAAATAACTCTGTCCCCTCTCGGAGTCTTTCAGCTGCACTGAATGCAAGAGACCTTGAATAAAAACAACTGGCTCTCTCATGCCTAGGTGTAACTTCCCTCATTAAAAATGTCTTTAGAAAAAATAAATAAATAAACCACATTCCGTCACAGTTTCCTATTAAATGCTAATTTCCTGCTAAACAAATTCTTTGTTTTAATGTGGGGCACAGCTGCTTTTCATGTCTTCACGACTGTATGTGGGCAACCATAAAATAAAATGTAAATCAGACTTCCAACTGGCAGATGTACTGGTTTGAACTCGTGAATGGGAGAACGGCCCGAGTGTGTGAGGGAGACGTTCCCCTGCAGAGGTGTCTGAAGTTCTCTGATGATGTACAGAAAAGACTGAACCTCCTTGTTGCGCCAACAGCTGGTCAGTCAGAAGAAAAACCCGATTTTGAACCGCTAACTGAAACAGACATCTTGTCTGAGCGTCCACACAAAAAATAATAATAAGTCAGGGGTCATAGCATTGTTTTCTGACAAAGTTACTAAGCTTCAGCTCACAGAAACTGGTGGTCGGTCGCCATCTTTCTTTCTTGAAGCAAGTAGAGCGTAATGCTGACCAACCAGCTTTAATACTCCGCTCTCCTCATTTGCATAATTGAAGCAGAAATGCTTAGAGAAATGGAAAAAGGGACAGACAGGAATGAATGAAAGAACAAATGAGGTGATCATTGCAACTTATTGTCAGTTTTGGTCCTCCATACTTACCAGGTTCACACATGACTGAATTCCTTAATTAGTGCCTCCTTCAGACGTGCATGCTTCATTTCTCTGCAGCATCAAATTGCATTGTTGCTGCTGTTATGTGAATTGTGGGGAGTTTGTTGTGGGTGGTTGTGTGAGCGGCTGGCTTTAAAGGTCTCCAAAACGTAGCGGCTCATAATTGCGTTGGGTGTCTCTGTACACACATAATCTCCGGAGTGTGTTCTGTGAATTATTGCCAATAAACCTGTTCCATACTGACCGTACGCCTGAAGAAGTGTCTCTGGGTTGCTACACGTCCTGAAATACGAGATGCATATAAGTGTTTCTGCCGCTTCCACCTCTGCAGAGCTCGAAATCAGAGTCTCCTTTCCCGAAGCCACACCGGCTGACAGGTGTGACAGTTCAGAGTGTGGATAGAAGCGGGATAAATATTCATTTTTCTCAGGAATTCCTAAAGCGTGCCTCCATGTTTCCTCATTAATTTGTCATGGTTACCGGAAATACCCGGAGCCTGCTGCAGCACTCTGGGATCGGCCTCACAGACGAGAACAAAATAAAATAAAATAAAAACAACACTGTCTTAAAGTGGCCATATGAACTAAAAATGGTGGGTTCAGAGGTAATATGTGTGTTATCATTGATGAAATATTAAAATGCTTTTTAGGTTTGAAACCTGCTCCACTACCAGAAGACTTTATGGTGTGTCTCTTTTAAGACAGAAGCTAATGGACGTCGCACACGCAACGTTACTCTGTCCGGCTTTTTTTCTGGATTTATTATTTCATTTTTTTCCTCGTGCTGCTCACTTTTCTGGGTTTTTTTTTTTAGAACCTGGATTTATCGGTTCTAGCTTGGATAGACTCAGACTGTTTGCGTTTCCTTTACGCATACAATTGCACAAATTAAAATCATGAAAACAAAATTTGCTTAATGGAAACATGGCAATCAAGTGCCTTAAGTTACAGTTACTTCATACATTTATTTGTGTAATTGTACAATAAGAGCAGTTGTCGATAAACTCCAGGGGGATGCTAATCTGAAAGAAGCGGGAGGATTAAAACAAATAGTAATAAAATTGATTCTCAAGATGCTACTTTTTGAATATTTTTGTCGCAGCATTAAAGAAATGGGGGCACAGAAAGAACAAATGTGGTGAGGGACTAGCTTTGTTAGTTCAGTTACTGAATGCATCAACGGATAAAAAACCGTGTTTAAGATGCCCGTGTTTTAGCAGATTCTCAAAGAGAAAGAACAAGTTCACAAAGTGATAAATCACAAAGTCTAATTTCTTTTAGGTCATATTTGACACATACAGCATTTTTAGAACAACTGAAGGTAACATAGTTACTCAACATAGTCTTGATACTCGTTTAAGAGTTTTTTTTAACCCCGGTGCTGAGAACTGTGTTGGTGGTTTTGTGGATTGGAAAAGAAAGACAGCAAAAGCGGTTCAGTCCACTTGCAAACTACTTCTCCAGGCAATGGTTCACCATTCAAGCCCTCACATAGCCGACCCTGAGAGTGAGCAGCGTGAACTAATGCTATTTAGCAGAAGGACTCAAGAAAGGTGATAAAGTTTCAGAGGAATACCGAGGAGGCCAAAAGGATCACCGAAGGAGAGACTTGAATTTATCTCGACCCATCATTGTGGCGGAGCCGCCGTTCGTTCTTCGCCCTCAACACACCCGACAAAGACACTTGGAGCTTGGAGCATGCTTGATTTGATTCTGTGAATCAAAAAACAAAAAAACCCCAAATGCCTAACAGTTTCCGATACTGCGGGACGTGTGAGCAATCAGAGCTAATCAGACGGAAAACAGACTGAGAAAATGTCAACGTTACTCAGGAAATCACTAGAGCGCTACAGCAGGGAGCACATGTACAGGTTCACAAGTCTTATGTTCTGGGAAAGGAATAAAAAAGAAAGAGCCGGCTGCATGACAGCGCAGCCCCTGAATGCGGCTCCATCAGCGCCTACACGCACCACGAATGACAAAGAACACGGGAGATGAAATGAGGTCACCTGCCAAAACAGGAACCAACCCGCCGCCCAATCAAAGAGCCCAACGGTGTGACGACCGGGATGTGAGACGCAGAGCAAATTCATCATGGCCGCCCCGTCCTTGTTCTTACCTGCTTTATTAAACACGATGCATGCGATACCGGCTGACATTTATTAACTGTGTCTTTGCAGTTGGCAGGCGATTAATAAATACTAGAGGTGGGACCGGTTAAAGAGTCTCAACCGAGTTCATTGTTTTAACTAATTCACCGCATTTTAATTGAAAACCATAGATCTACAAAACAAGAGACATTTTCAATTCAAAACTTCTTTCTGCTTAATTTTAACACACACACACACACATATATATATATATGGGGAGAGAGAGAGAGAGAGAGGCTCGACAGCAGAGACATTTATTGTTTTTTTCATCTTTTTAATCTTCAAGTGTTTCAGGAAACCCTGATCATTCAGCTCTTCTCTGAAAACTGGCTTGTTTAGAAATGTGGAATGTCTGTGCTGCAGCAACATGTTTAGCACTGACCTGCTACTGGAGGCTTGAATAGTTTTGCTGATAGTCTGAAATGAGGTAGCCTGTGTTTCCCTGCGTCCCATCAGATCGATTTTTTTTTTAAGCCAAGAAAAAGCAGCTTTGTCGTCCACTGCTGTCGTTTGCTGATGTCGCTTGTGCGTCTGAATTTGCGGGTGAGAGAAACGTGTGAATGGAAGGTTTCAAAAATGCAACGAATGGAGTTAAAAGGTAAAAATTTGAATGTGTTATAATGTGGCATTTATAAAAAATGTTTTTTTTGGCATATTTGTTGAAACTATCACTGTCGTGACAGTATGACAGCGTACCTGAGAATAATAGACAGCGCTAAACTGATTGGTTGTTTTTGATTGGTTGTACTGCGGTAGTGGCACTGGTGGAGGAGCTCCATCTCTTCAATGATGATCCTTCTCGTACTGTACTGTGAGCACATGGTGTTAGTTTTAAAATGTAAAAAAAAAAAAGAAAAATGAACAAAAGTTACATACCCCAGCTTTAATCAACATTAACAGAGCCCTACCAAAGCAGTGAAAGTGAGTAAACCCATTCAAACAAAGCAATGAAATACTTCAGGAGAAAAAGCAGATTGAATATTTACATAATTTATCAAATACATAATAAGACACAGACGAACTAAGTAAATACCGGATTGAATTAAAGAAAAAAAATGACAAGGAAATCATTTTTATGATAGTAAATGACATTCTGTTTAGACAGATCTCATAATGCTGAGGATGGTGCAGCATAAGCTATTTACAGTCAGGGTGACATGTCGCTGGTGACCAATAAAAAGATTAGTAATAAAACACCAGGAAAACTTTTTTTTTTCTTGACAAATCAATCATCTGAACCAGCTGCAAACACACCCATCAGACATTGTGTCTGGATGTATACGGTCCCAAAACAGCCCTGATCCAGCAAGGCTGAGTATATCCAGCACAACTCACAGATGCTCCATTAGATGGATTTGTAGGAAATTGGAGGTAAGGTCAGCACCTCAAAGCCATTGTAGTGCTTCTAAAATTATGTCTGGCCCATTTCTGCTTCACTACAGCAGGGTCCATTATCCAACTGCAGAGGGCCAGAGTAATGCAAGGTAGGTGATTGGTGGTGTGTGCAACATCCATATGGACAGATCCATATGGTAAAGACAGAAAAGTTTGATTCTGTCTTCTTATTGGTCTATGGAAAGCAGGGTTTCCTCCACTGTTTTATAAGCCTGGCGCCTGCCAGGCTTTACTTGAGATGTAAGATGTGAGTTTCCACTGGATCCCATCAGTAAAGGAAAATCCAACGGGAAGGATAACGTTCAAATATTTTTGTGCCATTGGGTCTGATGATTGGATTCCAAGATGGAGAAATAATGAGACATTAGGATAATGCTGAAACTGGTTCTCCACTGCAACTCGTGCTGTCAGTGGCTCCTTCAATCAAATTACATCAAAACCAGTAAATCAGTAAAGTCAATTTGCAACAATCACTCTAAATGTCTTGGCCAACAAAGCTTGCCTGTTGCAGTTTGTTTAGGCCAAATACAATAAACGTCTTCTTGTCCGCCTCTCACACAATGTAATAATTTACCAACCAGATCGAATATGTGCAGCTGTTCCTACTTTCTAAAACATTCTTCCTGGCGGCAATGGAAACTGAAGGACTCTCTACAAGATGCACAAAATCAACCTGGAGCTCAGAGGAAGATGTCGCCACTTTTAGGAATGTACATTTCAGAAAATTCTCAATATAATTGAGGCTGTGGAGGAAGACTATTGATCTGAAGTGCTGGAAATCTCTGGAGAACTTAAGAGTTTTCCTATGATAGATGATTGAAGTAGTCTTGGCTTGATACAAGTGGAAAAGGACCTTTTTTTCCTTTTTTTTACTGCCTTAAGAGCAACAGTATGTAACTTTTATAAAAAATATGATTTTTATACAATTGTCAAAACTGTCACTATGACGTGACAGTATGGTGTGAAACAGATAAAGGCTCAGGGAGGAGGTGGAGATCTATTTTTTTCCACATTATGCCTGTTTTATACAACATATTGACAGTTATAAAACAATATGTAAAAAAGAAAACCAAAACATTTATGTAAGATTTACATACTATAACTTTAGCATTGGCTGTTAAGTATTAACCACCAAGAAATATCTTTAGCGTGCCATGGCACGGAGCTGGTCTCTTGACTGAAAATAATGTACAGCCGTCAGATTCCCAAATCCCTACAGTTGTCCATTTTGTCCTGTTTGTAATATAACTTTGAGGCCATAATGTTCAGCTGCTGTCCCACCCACTAACAGGGTGTTATAGACTGGTCATGATGCGCTGAATGAATTTCTCATTCAGACATAAATAGCATAAAATGCAATCTTAAAATAATCTCAGCAACAGCTGCTAACTCTCCAAATGACTTTGATTTGTTCTGTTGGGTAAATTTGGGACATTGCTCTCCAACAGTGACTTTACTGTTTGTGCTGACTGTCGTCAGCGTGTTGTTCTCTTTGCTGCGCGATTGCTGCAATTAATACCCCTTTGTTTCTGGAGCTATTTGGGGGAACTTATTATCAGGGATGACTAATGCAGTCGTTTCCGCAGCCATGGTGTTCTACATGACACACGAGTATCTGTGGCTGTGGGATCGGGGGGTAGTGCACATAAGATGAACATAATACAAAACAAAGCCAAGAACCACAGCTTGCTTGAAGCAAGCAAGTTTTGTATTGTATTGTTTTGTATTATGCTTGAAACAAGCAAGCTGTCATTTTTATGAAAAACTGAGTACAAGCAAGGTGAGGAGAGGCGGTCAAAGCGCAAAACAACCCTGTTATTCCTGCTATATAAACCTAAAGAAGTTCATTAGGAGCATGTGAATCACTGTTACACTGAGCTGCTCTAACTGATTTAATATAAGAATGGGCTGAAAATAAATTGGTACAGAACAAGGGCTTTTATAACCATCTGTGAGGAAACGTGGTACGTTTTAATGATTGCGCACTGAAAACTTACATAAAGCAAACTGATCACCAGATTAAAAGATGGCACAACTCCGAGTCAAAGCTTCTCCCATGAGGGACCCAGAAATGTTCCACTTCAGCAAATCTGGCTCCAAAGAGGATTTGCATTTTCTCTCTGTCAAGCATGTCTAACCAAGAGTTTTGCAAGCCAAATTGGCCAGCGTCCTGTTGGCTCTCTGCACCCATCTATTAGAGGAAAAGAAATAATCAGGAAGTGGCTCCAAGTACTCCAAATGTTTCTAGAATCAATTGATCTTATTGTTAGATGCCATGCTGAGGGGTTTCTAACACTCAGAACAAGTGAATGTTATATAAAAACTGCTCCAAGTGATTCAGTCTGACCGAACTAAATACACATTTGTTAAAAGGTGAAGGCTGGCTGTTTTTCACAGGTGTTTGTTTTTGTCACCTGTCATGGCGGCCCTGTGTGTGACCTGGCTGCTACACTGACACAGGCTACATCATGCAGCGGCAGAGAGGAAGAGGACGGCGGTGACCTTCTTCCTGGTTTCGTCTTGCTTGTTGCTCTTGTGGTTGATGTTTGTTGTTGTTGTTTACTGTAATTGTTAATTTCTAGTTGTGCAGATGAGGATTTTTGTTTATGCCAAAAGCAACTTAAAGCCAACTTGTTTCCTTTGTTTGTTACATTTTCCTTTTAATTTGTTTCTATGTTAGTTATCAATAAATATTATTTATGTGCACAACACTTTTAATGTGTGTGTTTGACCCTTAATACAGATGATTCAACTTGTTTTTGTGACCTTCACCCATAAAAACAAAATAAAACTAAATTCTGGACGTTTGATTCTCGCTTCAGGTGCAAGATGACCTGGATTCAAATCCCGGACAAGCCCCCAACTATTACGGGGGCTCGTCTGCCCCCGTAATAGTTGGGAGCGGACTATTATGGAGACACAAAAAGGCCTTTGAGCCACAACAAAAAGGGAGATGCACCATTTATGAGAATCTTCTAAAGTATAAACTAATTCTAAGCAACCCAAGATTTAACCATAGTTTCTAATCATTGGATCTTTTGAACGGCTCTTTGAAATGAATGGATCCTGAAGATTCGGTTTTCTTCAAAGAGCCACAAGTGACCATTGAGAGGCTGCTCCTTCTGTGTCCACCATTTAGGGAAATAAATGTTGAGGTTGGATGCAAAACCATCTGTGTGGTAGGTTACACCAGGAGCCTATAGATTATTGTTTCCTGCATCCTAAGCTAGTTTTTGGGACACAGCTTTTTATTCTCCATTATTCTTTAAACATTTTACAGTGTTGCTATTACTATACCAGGTCTGTTGCTGTTTCTTGCTGTCAGTTCAACAGTATGAAGAGAAATATTAAGAGAATAAACATCCCTTTTTTCCAAAATCCATTTTCAGTATGAATTGTCATATTCTCCTCCTGAGACTGAACAAAAAGCTTCCGTCAATTTCAGATTTTACTCTTTTCTGTGCCATACCCTAATGATTATTGATGTGTTTTATCCCTGAATGAAATGTGCTTAGTGTGCTTGAAATCGAATTGGAAGGCGTACATTTCGTTTGGCACTGAAGGGCAGATACCAGAAGACTCTTTACATAAAAACAAGCTCTTTTGCAGTAAATTCAGCATCTCTCCTGATGGTGAGCTTTATTAAGAAAAAAAAATAGAATTGCGCAACTTGATCCTTCACTTTAGCATACAGTCGTTAACTCAAATATCAGACACTGTGTTTGAAAAAGAAATGTAAAGAATAGCGTTGAGTCAGACCCACAGCTGACTGTTGCAAATATTAACAGCACAGAGTTCACACAACACTGGTAACCACTCTCTCATACAGAATCTAAGGTGAGTCATTGTCAGACACGTTTTACATTCATCCCCATTTCCACTTTGAATAAAGTCACTAAAGACTGCATGAAAACCGTAAATGAATCTCAATTTAGAAGCTTTTAGTGCAAATTGTTGTGCCGAATCTCCTTCCAGTTGTGTTTATTTCCCCTCGCCTCATTTTCAACAGGTTCTTTGTGCGTTCTTTGTCAGACCTAAGCAAAGAGGACGTTCATGGCAGCATCTATAAAGCAACATAGACCTCAAAATGTTCCTAATGAAGCTGTGCGAGTGCACACCATAAGCACAAGGTTATGTTAACTGTCACTGTCTTTCTTGTTATTTCGAATTTGGGAAAATATTCCACCATTTTCCTCTATTTTCATCGTACCAAGAAAACACAATACTAACTCTGCTCACTGAAGTTGTTTTTTTTTTAAATCAAGACAAGTTAAAAAGTACAAATTTAGGAATTTAAGTTTATAGCACATTGCAGCAAAAAGGCAGTTCAAAGTGCTTTACATCATAAAAGCATCTTGTAGTCATCAATTATGAAACAAGCAATAAACATTACATTTTGTCAAATGCCATCATACACATCAGACATGTTGATCAGGGTTCTATTTACTGCTAATCAAAGGGTTTTAGCCATGATTTAACAGTGGCTAACAATGTTTCAGCTGTTTTGCAGTTTTCTGGAATTTTGTTCCAGATTTGTGGTGCTGAATGCTGCTTCTCCCTGTTTGGTTCTGGTTCTGGAGATGCAGAGCAGTTAAACTTAAAGTTAAAAAATAAAAATAAAAAATGGCAGCTGAGATTCTGTTCAAATTAAGTGACTGACAAGAGCAGAATATTTATTTAACACAATTCTATAAGGTTCCATACTGTTTCAAATCCCATGAGATTATATTTAAACAAAATAGGTTTGCAAATAAAATGCAGTAACTTGAATTACCAGTAACTTAAGTTACAGGCAACTTAGCCTAAGCTAAGATTTAGATTAGCTTTAGCTTAGCTGGCCTAACCCTATTGCTATGTATAGCTAATCTTAGCTTAAGTTAGCTAAGGAAGGTTAGCTTCTTTAGCTAGTCTTAGCCAGGCATCTTATTAAAAAAAAAAAAAAATCAGAGATTTATTCAAAATAGACACGGTGGGCGAGATTGCCTGTTACTGTGGTAGACGACGTGTGGCGTACTCAAAAACAGGAGCGGCAAAGACGTTCAACTTAACGCATTTCAAAATACATTTTTGAGCATTTTGAATTGGTTCAGAATTCCCAGGAAATGCGATTCTCTACAGGATCTTTCACTTTTCACCTGTACCTCCAATTTGAAGGCATCAGGCCTTTAGTGACTTGATAATTACAGTATTGTAGTCAGAATGACTGATGACGTGACCCGACCGCCCCACTGGGTACATGCGTCATCGTCTCAATGGACGAGGGTGCTTTTGCGCTGGTCTGGGAACCATTCAGCCTTGGCGCTGGTTTCTGTTGAAAGTTGATTCTCACTGAGCAAAAGTGAGGAATGCTGTCGGAGACGTCGAGGAGAACACTATGGAGGTGGCTGCGTTATGGCTTAAGTGGGTCAATGCAGAACTGCCTTACATCGAGCCAATCATACTTGAACAGCTGATACTATCATCATAACATAATTTTTCCAGTTCTTGAGCCTCCATGTGAGTGACACGGGCCTGATCTTATCTCCCTGGATAATAATTCAGGTCAAGTCAGCAGGGAACAGTTGCTGAAGGTTGAGCTTCCTCAGATACGGTGTCTTTTACTGTCTTTGGACCTGGCCTCCATAGAAAATCCTCTGGGATTAACAGAGTCTTGTAGAGGGCCATGACCCCACACCCCAGAACCTCCATGACCTGAGGGCAGCCAGTTGAGGAGAGAAATGCTATATCTCAATACAGCAAGCCTCTGACAGCAGGCTTTAATTACTGTCCAAGGACAAATTACAAGAAGTCTGCATTATCTTCTTGGGGTTTACCTTACGACACCTTTGTTTCAATAAATTGTACAAAAAATTACATTTCATTATTATTTTAAAAATGTCCTACTTTCACATTATACTATCACTGCAGCACTGACCTTTTACGTTTTCTACAAATTTCACCCAAGGTTTAAATATCCCTTAAATTTTCACGAGCGGTATAGTTTCATTTACAGCAGACTTAATGTTCGCTGTAAGCAGTTAGGCGTTATGCTATAAACACTGATCAGGAGCAAAAGGCCAAACCAATAAATGCACAAAGACATTCTTCACTTTTCCCTTCAAATTTAGTCCAGATGTTTCAATCTCCAGTTTGCAATAAATAACACGATGAAATTGTGTTCACTGTGCCATTTGCAGTTTGTTTAGACCTGTTTAACTACCCCGACTTTCAGTCAGATTGGTTTATAGGACGTACTAAATAGCAGTTGGGTCAAATCAGTGAAATTGTTATTTTTTAGCGTTTCACTATTCTTCTCCTTTGGCTAGTCGAGTTTTCAGTAATGCAAATCCTTTGTGTTGTGTTTTCTGTTTAAGAAGATATACGGTTGCCATGGAAATCTGATTCCAAAACAATCAAAAAGTGTCCAAACTAGGACCACTTTTCAGCTGCTGTCAGGGGCCACACTTTGCATAAGCGAAAGTAAATAAAAGAAACAAGGATGCTGGTATTCCCCAGTTGGACAAAACACATTTTGACTCGATTATTAATAAGCCTCTGACATTTGCTAATTGAAAATCCTGTCGGTCTTTGAGTCGCATTTTATTTGCTAATGGAACCGAAACGCACCGAATTGTGCAACACCTTGATGAAACAATTATTACTCTTTCTTAATTTTAACACATTTTGTTGATTTTTTTTATTTATTTTTTAATTATTATTCTTTAATGAAGCTACAAACGTTTTGGATCTTGGTGAATATTTTGAGAAGTCTGTTAGAAGAGGAAGTGCTGGTTTCAGGGTCCTGGCGGCCTTCAGTTTGTCACCTACCGCAGAAATCGACTCAAAACCTCCGGTCGACGTATTGAGCACCCCTGGTCTAAAACACGGAGAGATACGGAAGCCGCTTTCCATTGTGGGTGAAACCATTAACAGCACGCGACCTCTGAGCAGGATCCTAAAGAGAACGTGACGCACAGAAGCAAACGTCAGTTCCGGTCCTCTGGCTGTGGCGACGTTCCTAACCGCAGCTAAAGTTGGCCTCCGATTGAAGCTTCTGATTCCTTTAATGGCTAAAGGCGACAATAACGGAGGCTCAGATGTATTTGCTGAACATTTTCTGTTCAGATGTTTATTGAACCAAATAACGGCAACGGCTGTTCGTAACCTAGCAACCGAAATCAACGGAAGGCCAGATAGCGGCAAAAGACAAAACTAGATCCTGTCAAGCATTTTCCAAAATAAAAGACTTCCTCTCTCCAAAATAAATCATGCTTTGAATTTAATTATGTTTCACGTCACCTTTCTGCAATTACAATCAGGTTAAATTTGGTGAATAATAATAATCATGTAAATTATGCTTAACATATAAATGTTAATAAATCATGTGTTCTGCTTTAAAAAACAAACATACATTGACACTTCAAATCTGAATAATACGTTATATTATTCAAATCTATTATGCACAGGGAGCTACTTGATCTCTACAGTTTGAAGCTTCAGTCCCTCATTAACATCCGGTCACCACATCATGCAGAGCAGCTTGGAATGTGGGAATCACATCCATTCTCCTGTCTCTGTCCTTCCCAAAGAATCTGATCCTGTTTCTGACTCATTTTGCTGCTTGTAGCTCAATGATGGCGCTCAACGTAACCGAGAAAATCCGGTTAAAGGATTTTCAAAATAAAAGATGCTCCAGACTCAAATAATACATAAAACGGAAATATTTAATTATTTCATATGCGGCCCGGTACCAATTGGTCCACGGACCGGGGGCTGGGGACCACTGGTATCAAAGACAAATACTATGTGAGAAGGAAGAGAAATATTATGGAAAGTTACGACATGTTCACACAGTTAGTACTTGTCTAGTAGTACTTTTTGTTTTGTCTTGATAGTCTCGAGTAGATGTTTTAATTTCACATGTGACAAACCCAGACAGTGATGTGGAAAGGCAGCTGTCAGAATGTGGTCACAGTGGTCACAGTACATTTTAAAAACGAGTAAAATGGCACTGGTGGTAGTTCAAGCAGAAAATATTTCTGTCTCCTAACTGCTGAACAGACAGAAAGAACGATCAGGTTAAGGGATTATGAAATTAGGAAATAAATGCTTGGAATGATTAATATTTTGTGCACATGATTTGTATTTTAGGTTATGACGGAGCTTAATTTGAAAGCTTCAAAGATCGCCTCATTTGAGGACAAGATGATAATTTTTTTTTTAAACATTTACAAAACAACATTTAAATTGTTTTTGTTTTGTTTTGTTTTTTTCTGGCTCGGTGCCACTTCCCTATCACTTTTTATTTTTAGGCACAGCATTGTTTGGCCAATTCCAGACGGGCCTTTAAGGAAACAATAACTAAAATACACAGTCAAACATACTGTACAGAATGCAAATAAACATCACAAATCTGATGAATATCACTTGTGGTGTACCACAAAGCTGTATTATCAGACCTCTTTCACTCTATCTATATGCTCCTCCTAGATTATGGCATTCTAGCATCTATTACCACACATAGTCTGAAGACACACAACTTCATATTTCTTTTTTCACATGATTCATTAAAAGCCCCACAGTATGTCTGCAATATCAGTTAACACAGGAGTCAGAATTGTAACCAGGAGTTAGGGTTTTATTAACCAAGTTAATAAAAGTCAGAAGCCAAAAACAAATGCATTTGTCCGAGCTCTGCCTTTGAGGACAAAGCTCCTCCTCAGAGCTGGAGTTTCTAAGCTTCCACCTCACAGAGCAGCCCTCCCCTACGTCTCCTCCACTCAGCTCCTTCAGACTAGCCAGCAGTAATTAGCAAACACCTGCTGGAACTGAGCATCTGCTGAGATCATTATAGGAGCTACTTCTTAGTGCCACGCTGGTAAAAATGTTGTTAAAGGGTTAATAGAGGAGCCATGTTGTGATGACTTCCTGAAGGCGAGTTTCAGAAAAAGCTGAGTTTTTAAAGAGACAGAGGCCCGATTTCAAGCAAATACATTGTGAAGTAAAATTTCTTCTAAGCCATATATATAAATGTATTTATACCAACTGAAGCTATATGGATGTGCTATAAAATGGCATGATGTGCCTGGAAAACACTCAGAGAAATAATTGCGCTGGATGTTATTTGGGGTTAAACAGGGTTGACCATAAATGTGTACCAGACTTTATGTATTTCCTTCAAACAAGTTAATCATCAATTTCCCTGGGGTGAAATGAATATTTGATTACATAAAAGTTGTATTGGAGGGCCGGCCCATACAATGCTGTTTCTGACCTTGTTTTTCATCCAATTACGTTTAAAGAATTGTAACAAATCTCCTCACACACTAAAGAGGCAGGCAATAAGAGCACCAAGACAAGTTAAACTTGCTCTCTCAACAAAACTGATGCTTTCGGGGTGAAATGTGCCCTGCAAACTGACCCAAAGGACTACAACTCACCATGTGTCATTACTTGATGAGCTAAGGGTTGTAAAACATGCCCTATTGAGCTAAAAGCAACACATCAAATTGATTGCACATCTCATTTTATTCAGTCAATCATTTTCTTTACCCACTTTACAGCGTTAAGGGTCAGTGGAGCCTATCCCAGCTGTCACTGGTTGAGAGGCAGTGGGCACCACGGACACATTGCCATAAAAACATCAAGCCAGTCAGACATGTGAGAAACACAACCGAGAACACACACTTCTGTTCTACAATTTTACTTCACAGTTGATCAAATGTGGAATGTGAAAGAAAACCGGAACAGAAGTCAATCAATTATAAGTACAAGCACATTTCATACAGTCAGGTGTAACACAAAGTGTTTTTAAGGGAATTAATCACAGGACTTAAAACCTGTTTCAAACCTGTTTCAAACAGATACACAACCCCTATAGAAACAAACAAAAAATATCAAAACCAATAAAGAAACATAAACAAAGCAGTAGAATCATGTCAAAATGATGAGTTAAAATCAGAGAAATCATTCCAATGAGGAATGGTTTATGTTGAAATCAAAGTTGTGTGCCTTTTGAATAATTATGTTCATGATTTTTTTTTTCTCTCCACCAATTTATTTTTAATTCATCAATTAGTGTGTATAAAACAAGCACTGATCTACAATTAGATGAGAGCACAAAAACAACAAAAATAACCCGAAACAAAAACAACAATCACCCCCAAAAAGTACAAATTAAACTGGATACATTTTTTGAGCGAGTGGTGTCACAAAAATAATTTCATTGTTCAACATATGTGGGTTTGAATACGTTTTTCCTTTCTTTTTGGCAGTGATTTATATTATTATTGTTCTTTTTTTTCCAACTATTTCTTGTTTTAATTAACCCTCCTGCACAGCAAATGTCATGGTCAGACAGCAGTTTTGGGACCGTCGGTCCTCAAAACAACACAACAACCACAACAACAACAAAAAAAGCCTTGCAAAAGCGCACGCAGGGTCGATGCTGTACCCCTTGACTGCGCAAAGAGAAAAAATTAGTGGGTCTTAAATAAATATCAATAGGAAATTCTACTGGACTCTCAGTAGGACATATCATCCAAACACTCTCATCACTTTCTATTCTCATTTTTCATCCACTTCTCTTTGTTCCAGTTTTTGTGAGCCAAAAGTTGGCTCACAAAAACGCAATTTCCTCAAGACTGCAGCCTCCTCCCGAGCCTTCGTCGTCAAGCCTCTCTGGAAGATCCATCTTCACATCCTGTCCATCCATCCCTTCGACCCATTTCATCAATAAGCCTTTAAATTCATATCACTGCGGTCCCTGCTGGCGAAATTCAAGCTCAAGTACATAAAGAAAACAACATGAGTGTTTTTGTCTTCCACAACCTCTGAGTGGAAAAGTGCTACAGCAGAGAAACAAGAAGTGTTTTTTTTTATTTTTCCAACCTTCAGGTCACAGTACTTTGCTGAAAATGTGTGTTCTTTTAGAGCAACTAAAGTTGAGGAATGAACAGGGCCTGGTATATAACTCTGCAACATTTAAAAGAGAAATATGCATAAAATGTGTGTCTGGAACTTCTTATGTATTTGCTGTGTTGCCTTCATGCAAATATTCTGCTGCTTTCTTCATGTCACACAGTCCTCATATCCCAATGCCATCTAGCTGTTGGTCCGTGGCTTCCTCCCAAAGTTGATCACATGTCTCCCTGACAATCACATTAATCTTCAACTCAATCCATAAATCCTCAAGTAGATTCATGTTTACATGCTAGGCCGCTCCCAAACATTACTATTATTCGTCAGTCACAGGAAACATGTTGGCAAAGTTATGTATAAATCATTTTCCACTCCGACGGGAGCATTAAGGGAGAAGATTCTAAAATAGCACAAGTCTGCTCCAGGAGGCGTAAAATAAAAAAGAAACACTTCTTTAGCAGCAGAGAGCGCACTGCAGTTGTTTATCCTGTCCGTCCCCTGAAGAAATCAGACATCTCCCACACTGGGAGATACATTCAGTCGGTGAGATTGTTGGATCATGACAGTTTTTCCTGTGGGGAGGCAGGGCAGCAGACCCCGTTCACACTGAGTCTTTGTTTTGAATAAGCATGAAGGAAGAGAATTTCATGCGCAGCAGGCAGAGGATTACCAAGGAAGGTGAGTATTCAGTGGAAACCACACGATAGCGTTCACCTCTGTCACGCCATATAACGGCGGATGAAGCCACGGAGAGAAGGTTATTGTTGTGATAACCTACAGGAGGAGTTAAGTAAAGAGCTACTGATGTTAAATGTTATTTTAAAAAGTCATACGTTTTCAAGTGTTTGTTAAAACAAACGACATTTTCAGTCACTGTTCATTCTACGCGCCGTTCATGTGAGGGTAAAGCCGCTCTCTCATGTATACTGGCATCTAAAAACGTATCTCCATGGTCTCCATTTAAAGGAATTAATCACATTTTGTAGAACATTGTGTCCCGTCGTGTCTTTGATTTAAGTGTCTTGACTTTGATACGATGAAAGTTGTAAAATGTACAACTGGATTTATTTTTCAGTTACAGAAGTAATCCAATTGAAATCTTAACACAGGTCAGTTTTAAACAAGATCAGATGTAATATGGACATATCGAGGCTTGTTAAATGATTTTATTTAGTGAAACATAAGAATTAAAAAAAAAAAAGTGCTTGTGGTATATTAGCATTTAGTGAGTAATAAGTAATGAGGTGTAACTTTATAATTAGGTTTCTAGGCACCAGAGGCGGATCAACACATTCAGTAAAGCTTCATAGTTACATAAACTAACCACTTGTTTTTACTGAAGCATCTTACGGCTTTCAAACTAAACATTAATACACCAAAAATATATAATGGCAAATATAATCTTAGGTCCTTAAAAACTTAGGGGCTTCCGTCAAATACCATCTGCGTTCCCCTCTGTGGCCACCCACTAGACCAGTGGTTCTTAACCTTTTTTGATGTACTGAACCAACCTGTTTCATATACGCATTCACTGAACCCTTCGTTAGTGATAAATAAAATATGATTTTTTTTCCCCAAATTCAAGACATAGCTATATGCTTTTTTTTACTGGTGCACTATATGAGCCATGCATGAACATCACCTTGCTCAAAGAACAAAACCTACACAGTGCATGAACTCACAACAAATTACGGTATTATTTTATTCTGCCCCCCCCCAAATATTTTGGCCCCTTAAAAGAATTTCAGCCCCCCAAAATATTTTTTTGTTTTACTATTTTACAAATTAAAAAAAAAAAAAATTTTGATTTTTTTTTTTTTTTGAAG
This sequence comes from Poeciliopsis retropinna, assembly GCA_010277075.1. Classification (NCBI taxonomy): domain Eukaryota; kingdom Metazoa; phylum Chordata; class Actinopteri; order Cyprinodontiformes; family Poeciliidae; genus Poeciliopsis; species Poeciliopsis retropinna. The sequence continues at coordinate 609,649 of VMRM01000030.1, read as the reverse complement.
AACAATTTTTTTTAATAACTTAAATTTAAAATAACAATTTAAAAAAAAAGTTTTTTGTTGTTTTGAATCCACAAAATACTTTTTTGGGGCCAGAATAAAGCATTGTCCAAATTACATACCTGCAAATCAGTGTGACTTCTGCTGTTGTTTTTGGGAGACCAGTTCAGATAGGCTTCACCTCGGCAAGCGCTGCTCTCGAGTCATTCACAGCAAAGTCTGCTCCTTTTCTTCTTTTTTTGCTCGACATCTTTAGTATGAATTAAAATATCAAGAAATAAACCACACGACGTACAACTTCGACAGCCGTTGACTACCGCGCGCACTAAATTCCCCGCAGCACTGATTGGCCACGCGATGTCACGTGATCCTCTGAAGCGAGTGAAGGCCAAGCGGGGCGCGTCATCACGACTTTACGTTAACTCAGCGGCCGAACCCCTGAACCAAGGTTAAGAACCACCGCGCTCGAGTCATGGAAACGTTTACGAGGCTAACAGCAGCACGGCTAAGTGGAGTGACGCAACTTTCTCCAGGTAATGTGTCGACACACAAAGTTAAAACCCAATTAAGCTCAATAAATTAAGCGTTTGCTGAAGGTGAACGGTTAAATACCTCCAGTAATCGCCTCGCTGCGTGCAATTTGTAAGAGCATTAGCATATCTCTCGAGCTAGTTTTGCATACAAAGAAGACAAGAACAATTTATCACAAATTGGAACGTAGAAAATGTTTGTTTTGACCTCCAAAACACTTTTGTTGAAGCTCCAATGACAGTTACATCAATAATCACATCAGAACCGGATTCAAAGGTTCTGGTAATAACAAAACTAAAGTCTCACTTTAACATGAACTGGGGGTGAGCATCTGTGCAGTTTAGTTTAAAATGTGTTCTTCATTTAGCAAAGTGGCTCACAGTGGATAACCAGAAATTTAACTCAAGAGCAGCAATACGTCCTGACATCATTGTTCAAGTAAAAATAATAAGTATTGTGTTGTAAAAGTAGCTATAAAAGTGTAGGTTTTTCAAAAAGTTACTTAATTACGTTAATATAGCTAGGCTACAACCCACTTCTGCAGAGGATGTGGAAACCACAACAGCATAGTGGAGAGAGTGCAAAAGTATGGCTGTGAATAAAACATCTGTACTCAGAATAAAGGGAGAAAAAAGCAGAACGACATTAAAGCTCTGGCTGAAATTATGCTATCGATTGACAGCCACTCAAAACATTTCCCAACAAGGCCATAATGAGACAGAAACCCCAGAAAACAAGGTACAATTCATGAGATACTAGATTTTGTGAGCAAACCTGATGCCTGGAGTCCCAGAAATGTAAAATACAACCAACAAACCTGCTGAAAACGAGATGCAGGGATATTCATCTGAAATGGGGAGAGCGGGCATTTCCAAGGGATGACACAAAAGACATTTCTAATTAAAATGTATCTCTTAGAAGACACAGTAAGACAATAAATAGCTTTCAAGTGTCTTTGTGGATATTTTGTTGACTACACTTAGGACAGGGATGTCCAAACATTTTGTTAAATGGCACAAAAATGTCATGTTGGGCCTAAAAAAATTATTTTATTTTATGTCTAACTTTAAACACCAAAATCACAAAGCTTTAATATATGTTTTTTTCCATGTTTAACAATGAACTAGGGATTGAGTTGCTTGATTTCTTTTTTACATTTAAGGATGTGTAAATCATTCCACGTCCAACAGCTCAAAAAGGTTTTGCATGTTCGTCTTATAAAAATAAAGGTAACAAGTGTGTGTGTGTGTGTGTGTGTGTGTTGGGGGGGTATATATATCTGGTGTATTCTAAGGATTTAGACCAGATTTTGTCTCACTCTTACATAAAAAAAGATAAAAGCGAGTATTTCATTGATTAATTATTGAAAAACTGATATCGGAGCATCATACTTTCACTGCATTGTGAAATTTACTAAGGAATAAAAGTCACGATGCAGTTGTGGTCGTATTTATATTGAAATCAGAAAGAAAGAAAAAAAATTGTGGTTACTTTTAATTTACCAGAAATCATTTTGCCCTCGTCATAAATAAAAAGTCTCCATCTGTGTCCGTCATCTGAGGATTTGACAGGCCAAATCCGTGTCATTCCTTAGCTGCACTCCAGGTACTGTAAATGGTACCTTTTAATTATTATTATTTTTATTTTATTTGCAGCATTTCCAGCAAGAACAAAAGAAAACGCATTGAATTTTCTGCTCAAAATATATAATTTCTCTTAAATAATGCGAACCAAACAATGTAAAGTGTGACCAGTTGGTAATGTGCATTTCAGAGAGCTTTGCTATTGTCCTCTAATGCCTCCCTGCTGTACAGTCTCAATCAACATGCTCCTCCGGTCCTGTGTCTCTGGTTGACCACAATTGACCTCATCATTTCCTCAATCCCAAGTGAACAGGAGTAGCCTATTAACTTTTGAGGGCTGCCAATCTAAAGATAGAATGGCTCCTGAAAGGGGGGGCATGCATTGTAGGTATACAACACTACAGAAAGCATGACCATGGTAACGGCACACGCATACAACTTGCACCTTCGAATCTCTCCACTCTCTTCTCCCTTTAGGAAATTGTCAAATTTCCTCTCCTGGGGAGCACAAAATGGGCATTAAACATCAATCTCCTCTCGCTGAAAACCGTTTGCTTTCCTCCCTGTGAAGCTTATAGATGAGACCCATCTTTCAAAAAGAAATGGCGTTACTGTGCGATGCACATTTAATTCAGAGTCATGTACACATCTACTTAGTCTGTTGTTAATTTCAATGGCAAAAATGGCACTTTAAACAAGTAAAGTTGATGTGGAGTTGATTTTTATGTGTTTTTTTTGTTGTTTGTTTCTTTTTACTGTGTGTCTTTTCAAGGTAGTCCAAGCCAAGGCAGTACTGTAATTAATGATTTTTTAAAATCTTACAACTAATGAAAACAGAAAGACCAATAAAAAATACATTAAAAAAGAAATGTTGGATTAATGAAAAGTATGCTTAATACCTACGTAAAGGTTTTATTTTCATAAGGCATTTTTAATATAACTTCATAAAGCATGTTCTGATTTATGAAATATGAATGCAGTTAAAACATTTTGAAAATGATATCGCAGTACTATAATCATCAGCAGTCTTAAGCTAAAGAGCATGCAGAATAGGTTCTCGTATATTCCACAATCCTACTTTTAAAATGATCCAGCCATACTCTAGGAAGCTGCCATTTTCACTTCTGAACTGGAGTTCAACTCTGCCACCATCACAATATATGAACATTGCATATATGTCTTTTTTCCCCTCACACTGACATAAGAATCCTTCGTAAAAACTTGTTTTTTTGTGACACTCAATAGCTGCATTTCCATTAACCATAAAATTGCGCAAATTTAAATTACTTTGCTTGATGGAAACACGGCAATTTTGAAAATAATTAAATTAAGTGTATCAATATTTTGATAAGAAGTTGCTAAACTAGCTTTCCAGTGAACAGCAATACTGTAAAACTGTCTCCTTCCAACACAGTTCTGCTAGATTTTTATCTCCTTTCAGTGTTATCTGGGATTTGTCCCATTGAGCTTAGATTCCTCCAGATGAATTTCAGCTGGTCCAATCAGCGAACAGAAGGAGAAGTCGTGAACATTTGACATCAATTTTCTGCACCGTTTTAGAATTGGAGTCTGTTTGTTCAGGATTACAGTTTAGTTGTGACAGCGGAGGAGGTGGACAAAAGTCATTCAGTTTGTGTTTGTCATGCCTCCAAATATAGAACAATTAAAGTCACAGAAAAAGGAATGTACATGGTATTGCTTTTTTGTTGTTTTTTGGGTTTTTTGCTGGCAAAATGTCATGGCCACACTCCCACAGGTTTCTTATGGCGCACCCAATTTCTGGGAAGCTTTGTCGAGCTGGCATGTTACACAAGTCATGGTCAAACGTCAGTGATTGGGTTCCAGACTTTCTGTACGAAGCAAAGCGTAGAAAAAGGCGCCAGTTTTTATGAGGCCACTTCCAGCAGATTATACAGGTTGAAGCCAAATCTCTTTTCTCTGATGGTGATGGCCTGAGTATTTTTGCATCTACATGGATTATAGAAAACATACAATAATGTTAGTGGTGGTGCACTCAGTTGGAGCTCTTTAATATGTTTAAAGTTTGTTAAATAATCACTCCAAATGAAAAAAAAACAAAAAACGGTTTGACTCCGTCTTAAAACGAGTTAAATAACTGAGGAAATTAAAATGATCTCCATCCTCATTTTGCATGTAGATAAACTTCTGACCCTCACTGTAGTTTAATACTCAGGTGCGATATTTAAACAAGGGCTACTTTACCCTTAAACGCAATTTGTATATGATATAACTTCTAATATCTCTTTTTTATCATATCAGTGATTTAGCAAAACGGGATCCTGCTTCATGCTGAGACACACTAGGAATCACATGTTTAATGGAACTTGAATATCCAGTCATAATGCAGATAATATTCAGAACAAAGACAGAGGTCAGGAGTTCGACACTGAATATTAATGATTTTTTGAGTTATTATCAAAGATTGCTTGAAACCAAGCATCTGGAAGAATAGTCCTTGTTACACTGAAGAGTGCTTTGTGTGAAGAATCTGCCAGAATGTATGGCCACTGGTGAACAGCAAGAAAAAACATAAAAAGGAGTACGACGTACTGAAAAGAAAAGAAAAAAATCCTACATGTATCAACCAATTAACTAGTTTTATAATGCCACTTGCTGCAGTTTGAGTTCATTTAATTGGAGTTGATGTCCAAATTAATTGCAGGGAAGCCGATAATATTAACCATTTCTGGCCTTCAAAAGAGGAATTGTTTAAAATGTCTGAGCAATAAAAAAAAAAAAGGTTTGATTTCTTATCAAGATGTGAGGCTCATAGCTGCAAATAATCCATTGTGCGGTGATGAAAGCACGGCTAAAGCTGCGGACTTAAGAAATGGGTGAGAAAGTGGTTTTGAAATGGAATGGAATCTTTAATTAGGGGATTTTATATCAAAATCATTTTAATTGTGCCCGGGGGAATGAAATTGTTACATTGAGATGAACTCTACAACGTGCTTATCATGTTTTTTGCCTGGAAAAGTAGTTGAAGTGTTTCTTTTGCTTATGTGAAGTGACCTAATTATTTTTGCCTAAGTCACAGACAGCAGGTATTTTATTTTATTTTTTTAAGGTTTTAACTCCAATTCTTTTTTTTTCTCTTCTCCTTTATTTATTTTTGTCTATAGGCTCCCTACCAAAGCCCCACAAATTCTCTGAACATGGCGAGATTATTTCTACTTCGTCTCCATCAAAAAAAATTGCAAGAGGATAGTCGGCGAATAAGCGAGTCCCAGACGTTGACGTGTTTTTCCTATCAGGGGCATTGGCATTGACAAATGGAAGATTGGCGAGCACAGGTAAGTACGGCATATTTTGACAAGCCCTCTATGTCCTTTAACTTATTTCATGGTGTTTCTGCCAGCAGCAGACAGGAGCATGACCCTGACAGAACGAGAGCAACAAACTGAATTGGTCTCTCAGGTGGTTCTGCCGATCTGCTGGCTTTTGTCACCCTGAAGTCTTAAAGGTACAGCAGGTAAGACATCAGCTATTGTACATTAATATGATGAAAGGATTACGATTTTTTTTTTTTTTTGTAGTTGTCTGGAGTGCATTTTATTAGTCATTTACCTGCAGCAGTTGATCATTAATCTAAGTTTAGAGAAAGATATTTTCTAGGAGTATAGTAGTAAATCAAAAATGCCATGTCTGCTGTGAGGGTCAATATTGAAATTTGTTTTATTTTTCAAAATGACATTTTTAAAAGAATCTTCATTTTTAAAGTAAGCTATATATACTGTGCATTTTCATGTTTTGCGATATGATTTATATATATTTTTTGAAAGAATGTCAGTACAAATAAGTGTCAAATTGATTTTTTTTTTTTTAAGTAACCAGCTTTCAAAAACCCATCTTTTTCTACTCAAAGGTGGGTTTGAGGCAAGGTACACCTACCCCCCAAAATCTCAAAAGCCGTTAGACATAATGGGCTGAAATTTTTTCTGCTGTTTTCTGGTAATACACTTAAAAGAAAAATGCTTTTAGAGTATTAAAAATCTAAGAAAAAAGATGTAGAGGAAGGAGGCAGTAGGTTAGTTATGCTAGCTTGTCTTTGACAAGCTTTACATGTGGATGTGGTGCAGAATTTGGTGTGTGCTTTGTGTGGGAAATGTTTGCATGTTTTTCTGTGTTGATGCTCTAGTTGAGCTGTTGTCAGTCAGTTGCCATGACAACGGGTCTGCATAGCATAGCTGATTGTCAGTGAGAAAGAAGAATTAGAGTGGCTTTGAGCTGTTCTTTTTTATATTATTTTCCCTTTGCAGTGGCACTCTGCACAAAGCTAATATCTACATCTCCAGGTTTCACTTTCTTAACAGAATTGCACTGTGACAGCACAATTATGGATGGCAAGCAAAAAAAAAATCATATTTTTGCCTTCCAGCATTGTGAGCATGCGCCTAATTTCCGGATGTAAACAATAACATGCAATGTGTCGAAAGGTATCATGCTAAGATAAAGCAAATACTTTTGAGAACATTCATTGAAAGTTTCCCCTGTGGAAAGAAAAAAGTAGTTTCACAGACATGACCCTTCATTCAGTTCCCCTGATTCAATCATGCAAATCAATAAAGGCTTTTGCTCCTGAGCAGATCATTCACAATGAATCAAAAATGTAATCCTCATGTCATTATTACTAATGTCAAAACGCAACAAATGGTTCTGTGGGAAGCATCACTGCGGCCGACCTGTGAATTACTCATGGCAGGGTCAACAACCCTCATTTGCATGGCTGCTGTTCCTACTTGCAGGGGCTGCCCTCACAGGGCAGTGGGGATGGGAGCTTTTTTTCCCTGTTTATGACAAAGTCATTCATCTTGCTGACACCTGTTAGAACCCCGCTGACCCACAGATCTCCAAAGGCTTTAATGAGCCAATCGGTAACGTAGCCAAAGATCCTCGCAAAGGCTGTTTTTAGATGGCCCATCGCTGACCCTGTGACCCCGTTAGATCCTTTTCCACAGCAGTAATCAAAGAAGCTCCTACCCCGTGAAAAGTAATGTCAGCCTTTAATAAAAAAAAAAGAACAAAAAAAAAAAACGCATTGACGTGTGATTCTATAGAAACAGGAAAAAATGGCTGTAAAACCTTGTCAGAGGCCATGCAGTGTGTCACAGTTCACCCTTTATTGTGGCAAACACTCCTTCGCTTGTTGTCTTTTTGTAGCTCCTATCGTGATGAAATCTTTGAGAGGTGCAGGAAATTCTGTCATCTATTTCAGCCCCGGCCAAAGAGATTCAGAGGACTGAAAGCTTACTTTAAAGCTCTGGGGCTAGAGTCATTTCTGAACAGCAATTTCCCCCCCTTTTTTTCTCCACGAGAAGGTTACCCATAACCACTCTGTCAGTTTTCTGAAAAATCCCTGGCAGGGGATTGCCAGCTATAAAGTGCACATTAAAGAGATCTATCAGAGTCAGATCATTGGCCGGGACCTGCACTGGTGTCCAATAATACAGTCTGCCTTCTCCAATTTCACATGACAGACAGGGATATGGGGACAATAAACACATATCACTTCCTCTCACGTATGCTCTGGCTGGCTCTCAGACCAGTATTTCCTCTGGTTATGGTTTGATGATCAAATCTCCATTTCACACTAAGCACTGGCTATTTTCAATTTACTGTTGTTATTGCTATGTTGGCTTAAAAACAAAGTGTTGATAGTCTGTTATACTCAATTATTAGTCTCTAGAACCTCACTTCTGGGCATACTCTATTGTTTTAGAAGACATTGAAGCTGTTTTGGATGCCCAGAAAGATGGATGGAGCTAAGAACCTTCTCTGTAGAGAATGCAAAAGATTTTGAAACATGCAAAAGGAAGTGTCGTTTGGGGCGCTGCATTACTTCTTGATATGCTATTTGTTGGTGTTTGCACCATAAACTTTTCCTGCCACTAATTGGCTTCTACAGTGGTGGACAGATGGTTTCTACTGTGCGTATTAATGCATATGAATATTAGATACATTGTTTTGGACCAATAAAGCTGGGTAGATGCAAGTGCTTCAGCTATTTGTGGTCAGCTGTGGTGATCAACTACCATAAATACCAATCCACTGTGTTTTGCAAAGATGAACTAGCGAAATCTAATTGGGATTATTGATTCAGGGGAGTTAAATAGCTATTGGGTAAATTGGTCTCTTTAAATTCTCCCTGAGTGTCTGTGCGTGGTTTTCTTGTCCTGTCTGTCTCTGTGTTGCCCTGCGACAGATTGGCGACCTGTCCAGGGTGACCCCGCGTCTCGCCTGGAAGGTTAGCTGGAGATGGGCACCAGCAGCCCTCTTGACCCCACTAGGGACAAGGGTGCTAGAAAATGGATGGGAGTTAAATACAACTTACACCCACATATATGTTGGAACCGCACCAGAGTTCATTTAAACCAGACAGAAACCTAGGTTTTTAGTCAAATCACAGTTTTCCTTTTTGGTCCACATCAGAGTTCGATTGCATAGTCACAACGCCCCAAACAGGCCGGACTTTTCAGACAAACAAACAGTTTGATTAAAGCGGACTAAACGCCAAATACCATCAGAAGCTCCAGAAACACTTCAATGCTGGATGGGTATGTTAGCATTTTGTACCAACCACAAACGGCTGAACAACCTTTGGGATTTGTTGTGGAGCTCAGATGTTTGTTTATTCAATAATCTAGAATCAACACCGTTTTTTTTTGTTTCAAATGTTGCTTATTTTTGTCAATATATTGCTTTCGATTAAAATGCAATTAAATACAAATTTTAGTCAAGACCCACCACTTGTTAAAACATTGCATTTTATTTAACCAATGTACATGTATTTTGTATTGCAAACAGCATACTTTAAACTTGATGTAATGTTTTCCTTTAACAGCAGCTTCCTGCTTTGACACTTTCCATACAGGCGAGATGTTTATAAGTGTTGTTCTGTCAACAGATTCCTTCATCTCAGCTTTACATCTCTGCAGCTCCTCCAGAGAAAACAAAGCAAGCCATGTGAATGCATTTCTTCTTTCCTAGAAGCCAGTTTAGGCGACAGGGGGCACCCCCCTACTTTAAGAGTTGACGCCACTGTTTCAGGTTTTACGTCGTCATGGCTAGGCACGCTGAAAGCAACGGAGCAGAGCAAGGTTGAGAACTTCCTCTCCATCTCTCCCCTCAGCTCCTCGAGTCGTAGGGAGATTTGTTGGGCTGGTGGGGGTAAAAAGTGAGATGAAATGTCAAGAACGGAGTGATTGCTCGGGAAAGGGAGATATTAATTAACTCTCTCCGGTGGAGCTCTCCTGCCACCTCCCCACACGCCGCATGAGCCCGTATGAATCTTTCATCTCGTCCGCCTCGCCGCGTCTCTGGGGACACGGCTCCAATTGCAAAGCCAGCCAAAAGGATAGGCACATACAACAATCGCAAAGGTCAAAAAATAAACAGTGTGGCTATGAATGACAGTCTCTCTCCAAGGGAGGCAGACTAACAGCACACCGGCTCTTGCTGGGCTAAACGCTCACAAGTAGGACAGAAATGATATTTACAGGAATGCTGTACAGATACTGAGAATGAAGGCATCTATGTACAACATAAGTTGTCTAGGTGTTGAATCTTTACCCATTATAAATAAATATAATAATATATATTTTATTCAACATAATTGCTAAGATGCAAATGTAAATCCTGGTAATTGGGCCTGTACTACCACCATTAAATCGTCATGACCTTTAAATATGGACTTTATCCACTTGCAAATGGAACAAATGTAACCATGTTTCTCATTGCAGCCTTTTTTTTTTTTGTGTTCATTAATTAAACATTGAATAAAAAGTCAGTTTCCAAGGAAACTGAGCATTACTCATCTGAGAGTCTCTGCACCAACAACCACAATGATCCCCATGGTGCTGAGCAATAAATATCAGCATATTATAGATCAATAATATTAATAATTGTATTTGAGTGGATGTGTAGGCTGAATCGATTATCACTACGCAGTGCAGTGCTGATGGAGTGGCTCGCTTTGGGAATGTTACTCTGACTGGCCTGTGAGGGCTTTTATTTTACAACTATGCAAAGCAAAACAACTCCAAGTGGTGAAAATCTGTCAAAATGACTAAATGTATTCAGTTATATTGTAATTTTATGTAAGCTCACGAAGCTTAAATGATTTGAGTTCAGTTTCTGAGCCTTTCAAATGTATTCAAACCCCTTGAATAGTTCCTCATGTTGCATCTTTAACTTTTAGTGTATATTTTTGGACTTTATCTGGGAGATCAACACAAAGTGGTCATAGCAGTGAAGAGAAAGCAAAATGTACACTTTGTCACTTTGTCATTGGGGTGATCTGGTGTCTTCTCACAAGTTTCGATCTAAAAGTTTGACAAAAGAGTTTAATCTAGTTTTTAGTTTTTAGTTTTCAAGCTCCGAAATTTCCAAGAGTGGCAAAATTTGGATGGCATAATATGAAGAAGCATATTTTCACATTTTTGAAAAGTAAAGAAAGGATTTTGATACTTTTATTGATTATAAACCTGTGGCAATGTGACGTCACGAATGCAAGATCCTGCCCCCGGCTCTCTGGTGAAGGGCAAAAATCTGATCATCGATGATGACTACTGTTGGATTTAGCTGTCAAATTGTCAATATAACACTAAATCTTAAATGTATGTGTGATGTATAAAAGTAAAGAGGACATGAGGCTTTGCTTATAAATGTCAACGCTATGACGGAGAGGGAAGTGGGTCAGTTATGCTAGCTTGACTTTGACAACCACAACATGTAGATGTGCTGCAGAATTCAGTGTTTTGGTAAAGCTAAAAAAAAATATATAATAAAAAAAGGACACATCATCCATAGAGCAGATATTAGTAATCAAATTCATAATTGCTAAATAAACATCAAGCCTGAAAACATAATACTGTAAGGGACAATGTTCTGTTTTTTGTGTGTGAAATATTTGCATGTTTTTTGGTCTTGAATCCTGTTACATTCGTGGTGGTGATGTCAGTCAGTTGCCATGTCAACGAGGCTGTGTACAGTAGCTGACAAGGCAAGAAAAAAAAGGAGACATGGGTGGTTTTGAATTATTCTCCAACAGTTTTTTCTGCATTATTTTTTCCTTTGCTGCAGCGCACTGCACTGAATTAATAATACCAACATCTCTAGGTTTCATTTTGTTAATGGGGTTGTTCTACCGTGGCTGACAAGTTCAAGAATAGTCTTTTTTTCCCTCCAATATTATGCGCATCAGCAAAATGTCCTGCAACATGCCGAAATGAAGAGTAAAAATATTGTAAAATATCTCTACAGTTATGAAAGTATTCCATAAATATCTCTGTTTACATGAATGTCTTTTTAAGCTCCAGACTTTGAGAAGCTGTCTCATGTCAGACTTCGCTTGCAGGCTTGCCTGTTCCAGTTCTGGAACATGATGAGAACCAGGAGCTTTCAGGGCAGATGGAGGCCCACGGTGATGAACGTCTCTCTCGGGACGGATCATAAGCAGCCTCCTGCTGAGCGCACAGATCAAAGCCAACCCAATTACAAGCAGACCTACACCTCTGTCTTCTTGCAGTGCTCCGGCTGAAGCGAGCTTCAGTTTTCCGGCTGGCTGGTCCGTCCCAGACATGTAAGTCACGTTTCTCGTTCTCTAAGTGTGTCAGGATTCCAGAGACTGCATCATTTATTTGTTTGGTATTTAGCAAGCCCATGTCTGTACAATCAGGTTCCCATGGAGAAAATAACCCTCCCTCATAATAATAAAATCAAAATCATTGACCTGAATTTATTTGTCTTCAGAACTGCTAATGGCCTGGCATGGACGGACATTTATTGCTGCTGTTGCTCTGTAGCAAGATGAGTACTGACTGGGACAGCTCTGTGTGGACTTTACATGTTTGCTCTGTAAGTATGGCATTTCAGGTGTTCCTCCTTCATCCCAGCACACTGAGCTGGCCTCGTTAAAGTCTTCCTGTTTGTACTTTGTCTAAACCTGGATCTGCCTATCACTTAACGCTAAACCATATGACTGAAAAATATATAACGACATAAGGGTTTCATATCAGTCAATATGAATACTGATTCGTTTTTTGTTTTAAATATCTGGAATGCTTCATCTTGTGAGGTGACCTTCCCTGTTTTAGCCACAGTTTTCACTCCATGTCGTTATTTTTTAATTTTTCCGCAATCACGAAGCACAGGAGTAAAACCTGAAACTGCTGCTGCGCAAGTTACCAAAGTGGTTATTGCTAGGTAAGCAAAGAGGGAGTGAGTTAGTTGATGCCACCAACATTATTTAGCTAGCCGTGAGAGGTTGAGCGACTAATGCTTGTCCCAATCTGCCTTCATCTCCCAGAATGCTACGCGGTTCTGGATCAGAGTTCGTTGAAATTATTTAAAATTCTGTCGGGCATGATGATATGGATCACTGGTCTATCACTTATTGATTTATTGCCCACCCCACTTGTTGACTGGTAATTACAGTCAAAGATTGACTGATTATAAAAAATTAGTGGATAGATGGATGGAAATGAGGTAATATGTTTACAAAAAAAAATTATGCAGGAAAGAAATCACTTAGTAATTTACATACACAAATCAAAGTTTGTAATTTTATAGGATGTAATACAATATCTGGATTTAAATGTACTGTACCAGAAGAAATAAACCGATAATAATTTCCATTGTTAAAAAAAATGGAAGTAGTAAGAACTGGAATGGGACTGAGAAGGTAAGAAACCAGACTGCAAACTACAGAAGGAACCAAACGGATTCTCAGCCTGCTAGCTTTTCACAAAAGCAGTCATGTATTAAAACAGACTGAGCCTTTCAGTGCTGAGTATATTGGAGTGAGCCTTGTCCATAAAGGTCAAGTGCTTCACTGAAATCTACTGAGGTGCCACGAAGGTATCCATCAAACGAGACATGGATGTAATGTGCGTGCTTAATGAAGACCCACAAATCGTCATGGTGTTTCGCTCGGCTCGGTATATTTATGGATCGCAGCTGAATAACATTCTTGGAGGACATGTGTGTACTCAAGGGATTTTGGAGGTGCGTTTCTGCTTTATGCAATGACAAACATGCCTCTAGAAGCATTTTCTGATGACCAGACATACAGAAGACCTGGTTTGCAGGTCACATTGATAGTAAAATATGACCAAAATGCACCAAATGGGTTTGCCTGTTTCTGGTATAGGTTAAGCATAAGGAAGCTCCTCCATCTTTAAAAATTTAACGTCAAACATGCATCTCTTCTACATTTCACCTCCCAGTCAAATTCCAGTCAGTTTTATAACCCTTGCAGAAGAGGACAGCTTCATGAGTCTGTGGAAGACTCGTTTCAATGATGTTGCATATTAGCTGTGAAATTAAGTAACTCTGCACACGCCGACAGGTTTTCAAGTCACATTTGTTCTGTTTTACAGCACAGAAAGCTTCAAGAAAGACATTTATGGCCACAGTTTCCACCCGACAGAATAACACACAGCTTTCTATTGGTCTGTTGGAAAAACTAAGCAAACACAAACCTCAACTACAAAAATTTTAAAACTTAACCTAGTGTTTGCACCAGAGTATAGTGTGTGTCGCTACTTAAAACAAGCGAGAGTCTCCTTTGAAAACCAAGATTAGATCCAGACGCCCTGACTCTCCCCTATTGCAAAATAAATAAACATCTTAGGTTCATTGAATATTCCAAACAAGGCCAGGGCATTTTAGAGCCCTCAGGCCACATCCGGCCCTTATAATATCCCTGCATTGGTTTGAAGCGATGCAGCGTTAGCTCCAGCATTGAGAGGATCATGTCTTTCATTTTGTAACAAGTGTTTCTGCAGTTTTTCCCCAACCCACTCCTTGTTCTTCAGCCATTGTTTATCAGTTTAATCTTCATTACAGTTAGGCGTTTGCACAAGTTATGAAGATAAATTGTTCACATATAATTAAATTATTTTTTGTGAAGGCTCTTGATTTCCTTGTTCCTTGGTTGCAGTTTACATTTCCATTCGGGTAGGTCCGTGTTAGACCCAGGAAAGTAAGATAAGGAATGTTTAAAACCACATTTATGGTCAGAATGGTCGGCATTTTTGTAAATTTAACATTTATTAGACCAGGTGAGTTAATAAGACTTTAATTCTACTTTAACTCTTTATCCATTGGAATCACAGTTAAAGTGGCTCTGTTTACGAAGAACAGATTGTTTTCAGAGATTGCAGGTTTAAATTAACAAACTAAAATGCATGAATGTGGACATTTTTCACTAGTTAATTAGTTTTGTTACAGAGGCAGCCCTGGGGTCGTTATTATGAAGCTACAACATGTGCAAAGGTTATGATGCAGTGACAGCCCTTGAGCAAACCCAGTTAATAAATCAAACTCACCCTTTAACAAGAGAACATATGCGTCTGTGTAAGACCTGCGGGCTGCGACTGACCGTGAATGTTTTCTTGATAAGTAAAGAGACAAATTCTTGACAAACGCTTTACACTGGAACATACGGTTCATAAACTACACTGTTATTTAGCTGCCAGGTCATGATAGCTCAAATGTTACAACAGTAACTTGGTATGTAACATTTGGAGAAAAAAAAAAAAAAATGTTACATGTTTGTTCAAACTGTCACTATGCTATGACAGAATGACATGAGACAGATAATCTGTGGGGAAAGAAAATAACAAAAATTCTAGAGAAATAACCGCTTGTCTGGAACAACCAATCAGAGCCAGGAGGTGGGTCTTAGCGCTGTCAATCAGCGCTAGCGGTGGAGAGCTAGCCGCCGCTAGCTGTTCACAGTGGAGTCTGTCATGAATGGTGAGACTAGTTAGCATGGCCTCAGATGACGGCTGGTAAACAGTTTTCCTATAATGGTAAGTTGTTTCTCCACCATTAGCCCTTTGAGCAGCGCGTACACATACCAGGACGAAGCGCTGAGCCCTTCCTCCTGGCTCTGATTGGTTGTTTTTGACTGCGTTCTCTACAAATGGCAATAGAGTAGCACTAAGTAACTAGTGCTTAGTGAAAACATCACTAACATTACTGAAAGAGCCTGCTCAAGATGTTGATCCTTTCACAACATCATAATGTGGCTCTTTGGAAAGGTTGTCCACGCCTTTTCTAAACTATCTAAACTAATTATTAGCATGGACTGGTGACAAGTCCATGATGTACTGCAGCGTTTGCTTGAATTTGCTTGAATGCTACGCCGACAGTTGTGACCAGATAGATAACCTTATCAGTGCAACTTAACAAAATTAAAGTGAAACATGACATTTTATTATAATTTAGTCAGTTATTTTTATGGTGTTTATGTTTTTCCTCTGCTTTTTGCACAGGTAAAGTCTCATATAAAGGCTTTTTTTTCCCTCTATCACCTCAAGGTCACAATATTTTCTTGATTGCATTATCACTGCTTGGGGAGCTCGGCGGTCAGACTTGGGGTTAACTTTTGCATCTTAATCTACAAATTACGTTGTCAGAACAACAACAAAACAAAACATCAACAGCCTATTGATTGGAAATTTTCCCCAGTCATTGTTAAACACTTCTGGAGCACAGCAGTGGGCGGGATTGTACTTTTTCTCGTCTCTTGTATGAACCAGTTTTTACCGTCCGCTGACCTTTTCAGACAAAATGGATCCCAAATCCTACCGGACCACACTGCAAGGATTTATCTTGTGCAGGTGGCATAACGAGAGGTTTTAATCAGCGCACAATGACCAATTATTATACGTTTAAGTCCCCGAGCTCCTTTTATGTAGTAAAAATATATATCTTAAACCGAGGTATGAACTTTAAAGAGCTAAGAAAAAAATTACTTTTTTTTTTTTTTTTTTGTGGGTGTCCTCTGGAGACTCACAAAAACGTTGGGGACTCACCGAGTTATCAGATCAGTGTAAATGTACTTTGAGTCCAGAAGCACTTAATATCAGCCATTCAGGTGGATCATTTTGCTTATGTATTTTTAAATTACTGAAAGAGCCTGCTCTTGCAGGGGGAAAAAATAAAAATGCCCAAGTTGTTCTTTGGTCATCCTTTCAGATAAGGCGCTGTGCATACTAAAATGGGTTTTTGGGGAAATGCAGACATCATTTTTTATCTGCTCACACAGTCCATGGAGGATTTGGGCATAAAAAAGCATGCAGCTTTTATGCTTAAAGGGGAGAAAGGAAAAAAAAAAAAAAAAGAGGATCAATCTAGGCCAATCCTTACAGTGGTTAGTCTTTAAGTCGGAGGTTCCCAATTCTCTCCGTGTCTGTATTCATTTGTCTCCGTGAAACACCATCCCCATTTGGGACTAACTGCAGATGTAGTTATTTTGGCACTGTGCCTTCCACTTCATCATGCTGTTAAGAGTCCCAATTTAAATCAACTTGGCTGCGTTATCCTGGGTCTGATGGTGGCTTTCAGATTGGAAAGCTGGACCGGTGAAAATGTCACCAATTAGAATCTGCAGACTACCTAGACAAAACGCAACAGGAGGTGGGGGGGGGGGATAACCTCCTTGTTTTTTTCCTCAGCCTTGTCAATTAAGTCGCCAAATTAATGAGAACTAACCGTCCATGTTGGGTTTGACTTTGAGTATAATTGCAATTACCCTCCAAACTCTAATCAAATGAGAAATGGAAATTTGCACTCATGTTTGTTCAGTTAGAATCTTGCCGCCATGGAAAGAAAATCTGGGGCACCCTGGATTTGTCAGGGGTTGGGGGGGTTCATGTTTATTCATGTTTATCCAGTAAATATTCATACTGTATTAGCCAGTAAGAGAGCAAGCAAGTATTGGGATACAATTATAAACCATAATCAGTTTATGGACTGTTAAAAGTGGTATAAGAATTTGCATTATTCAGATAGATTCAATCAATATTTCTGATTGTAAATTATGCTTGACTGCATATCAGCCAAATAGACTCTTACAGTATATCATTGTATGGCTTTATTGTACAGAGTGACAATATTTCAAGTTAGTATCTTTGTTATTTATAGTAATCGTTGCTTATAGCCCAAAATTCAATTCAGCTTCTCACAAAAAATTAAAAGTACAGTAAGATATTATATATGCAAATATCAAAGGTGCAAAAATGATACATTGTGACAATATTATAGTCTTAACACTATCAAAAGGGAAAGCTGCTGATTGGACATTTGTCCAGCAGAGAGTGACACCCTCCAAACGAAAAAAGTTCAAGCAGCTACAGAACATAGTAGTTAGTAGAAATCTGAGTGGAAGGAAGATGTTTGAAAATGGTGCACAAAGAGAAAGGAAAAATAATTGTGTTATGTAGCGTTCAATAACTTATTTCCTATTTTGACATGGATGATGCTGTATCTAAAATGTCTTCTGTGGGTCTTACAATGAAGAAATGGAGCATTTGTCAAAGTTCTGTCACAGTTTTAGTGTCGTTTTTAAAGGTGTCTCTTGGTTTAGGATTGATTGTCTCAGGTTAGGACCAAAACGCTTGCTGTGAAATTATATATTTTTTTTACACTTAAATGAGCTGAGGGTAAAGGTTCAATGCACCCAGTTTGTAAGTTCCCCCAAGTGGTTAAAGGGGGACAGATTTTTATACATTTCCCAGTCTCACAACTCCAATTTATAGCACCGTCAAGTAACTTTGTTACCTCGAGCCGTTATAAAAGCACTGTGTACATCAAATATGACTTAAGAAATTTGTCATTGCAATTTGATGCCCTGAAATTGTCTCTTTAAGAAGCTCCTGTTCTTTCTGACCCTTTTCCTTCAAAACGTCATCACAACAGATCATAGGAACGCTGAACTGAGAAGCAGTTTGTACGATAAGCTCAGCAGACTCGCTGTTCCACCAGGTGTCTGCCAGTGGCTGCTGCCATTCCCATCTAACCTCATGGAGGTTAGATGGGAATGATGAGGGACTAACATAAATTATATACTATAAAGCACAAAAAAAGTAATTTTTTATATAGTTCCTCCCTTCACTCTTTGAAAAAATTATTTAAATCATTCACATGTGAAAATTTGTGCGAACCACATGCGGTTTTCTTGTGGCCATAACGTTCACAAGTGAATTCATGTGAAAGCTTTAAATACATATTGATCAACTGATACATTTTTTGTGTTGCTTTATGCAGGCCACGTCAAGAAACTACAAGGAAGTTGATACCACTGACATCAAAGTTTGCATGGCACAAACACTGAAGGAGACGGGCAGAGAGGGGACATTACGTTAAGTTAAATGTAGGGTAATTAGATTATTTCATACCTTCTGTTCAAGTAATTTTTGAATTTGGTCTTCATACAGGCAGCCTGGGGAAAACAACGTAAACTAATAGTCAATGGTGCTGTGGCCGACTGGTCACGGTGCTGCAGTTTGTGTGTTGAAATGGTTCGTCTTTCTTTATGATTTGATCTTCCACAGAATGCTGCTCATGTTGTTTGGAAGTGAGGCTTTTTTGATTCTGAATAGGTTTAAAGAGGAATAAATTATTTTTATTTTTTTTTTTGGTCAAATGTATTTATCTCATCTTTATTCTTAGCAAGTTTTCTTGTACAACCATGTCTGACAAAATGAAATAAGACGTCATGCATTGAAATGTGATAACATGGGAATCACATGGGGTTGAAACGCTCCAAAATAACACATGTACACGTGCTTTCACATGTAATTCACATCATTCATACGTGAAAAGTTGTGTGAACTACATGTGCGGTTTTCATGAGATTTATTTTTGGCAGAGGAAAGGCACTACTTAGCAACAACCTGTTGAGGAACTTGCGCAGCAGCAGTTTCAGTTTTCGCCACCGTGACTCATTATTGCTTAAAAAAATAAATCAACGGCGAGGAGTGAAAACTGTGGATAAAACAGGAAAAGACCAATTTGGCAATATTTCAGATATTTAAAACAAAAAAATATAATCAATAGTTATCAAAATGGGCAATTACAATAACAGTTCATTTTTGGACCTTCTTTTTTGTATTCTCCGGGATACTTTGCCTTTAAAAAAAATAACAGGTCAACATCTTTGTAATGTTTTATGTATTAAATTATAAAACATTCAAAACAATGCTTTAGCTATGGTGTGTCAAAATATATAAAAGTGACAAAAGGTCAACAAATTTGGTTATGAAAAAAACAACAGCATTTAATTTTGAACCCTAAACATGTCTTTTATTTTGAAAATTTCTTGACAGGATCTAGTTTTGTCTTTTGCCACTATCTGGCCTTCTGTTGATTTCGGTTGCTAGGTTACGAACAGCGTTGTCATTTGGCTATTGTATTGTTCAATAAACATCTGAACAGAAAATGTTCAGCAAATACATCTGAGCCTCCGTTATTATTATTGCACTGTTAATGGTTTCAACCACAGTGCAAAGCGGCTTCCGCGTCTCCATGTTTTGAACATGAAGGGAAACTCGACCAATTCCTGTTAGCCTCTGTACTAGCCTAGCATAACACCGCCACTTCCTGGACATAAAATTATCACGTTTTAACAAGATGCATATCACGTCTAAGATAAGTTTCACACTTTAACGTGATAACGCTCAAAATATTGTTTTTCCTGCCTGATAGCAATGAGCTTTTATCCAAATCAAACCAAAATGATTCCTGTTCCATCTGAGGACAGTTGGGAATAAAACCTACTTCCGTTTTTCAGTTGAATGTGTTTGGCTCATTTGTCTACACATGTATACAAGCATGAACAGAAGCACACGGCTAATGGGGTTAAAGATAAACAAGTTATAACACTCCCAATCCCAAATGAAGGATTGTGGTTTTACTGGTGAACAGTGAGGTTTATCGGAAGTAAACCCTGAGTTTCACTGTAATAGCTGTATGCACACACACACACACACACACACAAAGCACAGTGTTAGCTACAAAAACATACTCTTACAACCAGAATGTTTCAACTAGAAATAATGTTCACCACTAAAAATATCAACTAATTCAAAACTATACCCTAGTGTTTATATACAATAAAACAAATTCACAATTTCAATCGATCAAAATCAGAACCGTCCTTATTTACAACAGAATCACCTTGTGTCTCCATCAAGGGGGCCACTAACAACAAGACACATTTTAACACGTTGTTGTAACTTGTCTTCTGTTCCTTTCTGTCCTTAAGCTGCCGTTCTACAACATGTATAGAGCAGAAGTTGTCTCCTCAAAATAAAAACATCAAATCAAAAACTGGAAGTCAACCATATGTTATACAAAATAAAACGAGATAAAGGAAAAAAGCGATAAAGATGTGATACAACAAATAGGGAGCTTTATTTGGGTTTCTTTACAAAGTGTTTGGCAGACTTTCAATCATACTCATATTCTATAATTAATAATTATATTTAGCAGTAAATGACAATATAAAAAATACTGCATTTTTTTGGAACTTTCCTCTTTTTGCACCACCCAGGTCCATTTATCAGTTTCACGACCTGAACCAAAGCCCTCAGTGTCGGCCTGTTAGAGGAGATTCCTACCATGAAAAGTCTGGAGCAGAGAATTAAACTTCTCTTTTCCTTAGGAAACCAAATGTGCAGTTTTATTTATTTTCACAGGAGCAAAAAGAGCAGAAACTGACTTGCACTTTGCAGAAAATCCTACAGTATACAGTGAAATGATGAAGATTGCATGACTGCAGTCTGGATAAATGAATGTCTAAATGACAAACGGCCACAGTTTAACCTGAGTTCATCAAACACTTTTCCTCATCAAAATCGTCTTTTGATGAGGAAAACACTGTTGAGCAGATTTAACCAGGTGATTGTGTTTTGCACATTGTTAAGCCTTTATCAGTTACAGCCACACTGGCTGAAGCTCGTCTAAATTGTTGGAAAAAGTTACATTCGTCTTGATATGAATGAATTTATTTGGAAATGTTTTGATAGTTTGAAATATCTCCTTCTCTAGAAAGTGTGAATCACTTCAGAGCTTTTCCTGGTTACCATCGCAATAGCAACTAACGTTACACTTCTACCTAACTGATGATGTCACTGGGATCCCATGCTTTGTGACATAGATTCTATGACATCACCTCTGAAGCCCCTTAAATAGAGTTATGCGTGTTCTAGATTCATATGTGCAGAACCCAAGAGACGTACAGTTAGATTTTTCAACATGACGCAAAAACTGATGATGGATATCCGCGAGTTGAGCAAGAAGCTCCTCCCTTTTATTACCACAAAGAACAGGAAGCCAAATTTGAACCAGCACAGCCAATTTATAGACAAGAACTCTTATTTGGATATTTCAAAGGTGCCCAAAGTTCCAAAATATTTGGAACATCAAAGGAAAGAGGCAGAACGACTGCTGCAAAAAGAAGAAAAAGAAAAGAAAAAGCAGAAAAAAAAGAAGCCTAAAATAAAGTTCTCCCCTACCGACTCTGACACAAGTAAAAGCTCCTATTCAAGTTGCCTTTCGGACGACAGCATCGATATTGAGAAAGCAATTGAATTAGATACCGAATTCAGGAGAACACTGGACTACAAAAAGAGATTGGAAGCTGAAGTACGAAGAGCGGAGGAATTTAAGAAGAAGACAGGAAAGAAATTCATGTATGAAAAAGAAGTGGAGGCTTGGAAAGAAGATCAACGGAGGATAATGATGGCAGGAACAAAAAGATGGGAAACAAAAATATTAGTTCCACTTAAGAAGAAAACACAAAAAGTTTTAGATTCGACCGGAACAAAATCGAAAGAGGTTAGTGAAAAAGTAAACATGAAAAACCGCTTACAAAGGCGATTTCATGGGAAAAAACAGAAAAAACCAGCCAGTGAGCTCCAGAAAATACAGAAAAAGTAAAGTATAACAGCATTAGTGAAAGCATTCAGCCATATCAACCAGGCAGGGACAAATTTGTTCCTCAACAGGTTAAATTTCCAAAGAAATGGAACAAGGAGGCCTTTGAGAAAGTGGAGGAGAAAAGGAAAAAAGTTGTCAAAGACGCTTTAGAGGGGCAAAAGTTTTATAAAAAAATGGAACAGCAGAGGTTTCCCCAAAGGTTAGTTGACAAACAGGAGAGGGAAAAGACAGTTCAAATGCAAAAGTCTTTGACTGCTGCATGGGACGAACAGGTAGAAGAAAAACACCTGAAGAAGATGGAAACGGACAAGATGAAAAAGCAAGAGTCCCACTACTTGACGCAATCAAATCGGCTGCATCAAATGGAAGAAATGGAGAAGAGACAGAAAGGGAAGCAGCAGAAAAGCAGCACAACGGACAAAACTGAACCGATCGTGAGGGAGGAAATTATAAGGCAGAAAGAAATATTTCAGAGTGTTGGTGACCCAAAAGAAGGCTTTCAGTCCACATCAGTGTTTGTTCAACACAAGAGTGAGAAGAGGTTTCTTAAAAAGGTCCCAACTCAAGAACAGCAGCAGTTCGGCCAAAAGTTACAACAAGAACAGGAGAGGGAAAAGAAAGGCAATTTGAAAAAGACCCTGACTAACACATTTGATGACTGCAACATTCCCGAAAAAGGCAGAAGTCGTGAAATACGCAAGAAAATAGTGTTCGACCAACTGTCCCTTACAAACAAGGAAGAAGCGAACAAAAAGGCTTTTATGAAGGAAAAGGTATTGAAAGAAATGAAACATCAGGAAGCTGCAGAGCAAAAGTGCGAAAAAGTGGAGAAAGAGAAAAAAGTTGCAGCCATCAAGTCTCTGACTAATTCATGGGATTCCCAGGTAAAACAGAAACGGCAGGAGATGGAAAGGAAAGACATGACTTCCTTAAATGATTTGAAAAGAGTGTGTGGAGGTGAAAGCAGCAAAAGAATCCAGCGTGGGAAACACAACCAGCCAGTTTATGGCAAAGTTCAGGAGGCTCTGCCAGCAGCAGGACCAGGGAGAAGTTGCTCCAAGTCCTCTTTGGGAAGAATAATGGTGCATTCTCCTGACAACCATGACGACGGAAAAACCAGCAACATTTGCAGACATTTAGTGAGTCGTGAGAAAGTTAGCAATACCAAGACTGTCAGGCTTCCCCCACTGAACTGCAACTCTGTGCTGCTCCCTGACAATTACCAACAAAGTCATAAAAGAGTTAAACTCCCATCCATAGTCCCCAAATGAATAATGATGTTTCTCAACTGGCCAAGGAGTGTGATGAGATTTCCCCCGACGAGCTGACCCAAGTGACTCATCGTTGAAATAAACAAAGCTTTTCCCCGGGTGCTCCGGTTTACAGACACAAATGGTAGATAGTTAGCTAGCTAGCTCGACAGATAGATAATCCTACTTTAAACAGGTTTTCTCCGGGTACTCCGGTTTACCTACAAAAACAGTAGCTAGCTTGCTTTATATATATAGATATTATATATATATATATATATATATCTATAGATATATAGATATATCTATATCTATAGATATATAGATATATCTATAAATATATAGATATATATCTATATATATATATAGATATATACATATATATAGATATATATATATCTATAGATATATAGATATATAGATAATATATTCTAATATATTATATATCTATATATAACCGACTTTAAACATAGGTTTTCCCCGGGTGCTCCGGTTTACCTACAAAAACGGTAGAAAGGTACATAGATAGATCTTGACAGTCATTTTCTTTATGAGTAAAATTAAGTAATCCTACTTTGAATAAAGTTTTTCCCCGGGTGCTCCGGTTTACCGACAAAAACGACAGACAGACAGATAGATATCTAAAGATAGTTAGATTTAGATAGATGTATCAATCTAGATAGATCTATCAATCTATAGATAGATTTAGATAGATGTAAATCTATCTATAGCTCTATAGCTAAGTAGATCTATCTATCTATAGACCTATAGATGGATAGCTCTATCTATCTATAGATATCTATCTAGATAGATCTATTGAGATATATTTATTTAGATAAATCAATCTATAGATAGATCGCTATACATAGATCTATGTAAATATATCTGGATCTATAGATAGATCTGTATAGATCTCTCGATCTATAGCTAGATAGCTCTACCTATTGATAGATCTAGACAGACAACCCTATCTATAGATATCTATAGATCTTGATGGCTAGATCTATCTATCTATGAATCTAGATAGATAGATGTTGTCTGTAATCTTCTCTATTATTTAAATTAAGTAAATCTATGTTCTATATCAGTTCTCTCTGGTGTCTCTAGAAACATGATTCTATGTAGGTTAGCTAGATAAAGATAAATAGATCTATCAATAGGTAGGCAGATCTATAGATAGAACTATTGGTAACATTTTATCTGTGCATAAGACTGCCATGACATATCATGAACATGACATAACATCTTTCATGAACATGAAGGAGTCTTTGTAAATGTTTACGACTGTCATGAAGTGTCATTCGGTAAATGATATTTTTAATGCAAAGCTGCATTGAAAGTGTTGCATTATTTTGAAATGCAACTTCTCAGTCTAGGAGAACAATTTCACACTGATTTAGTGTAAATGGGTCACATGACCCAGAAGCTAGAGAAGAAAAATACTAAATTATTAGAAAAAGCAGACTGGTAGCCTCTCTGCACCATGTGTTCAGATTCAGACCATTGATATAGCTGATCTCTTTTGAGACATCAAAAGGAGGAGTGTTGGAAATATTAGTTTAATTATGCTAGTTTTAATGAGGATTAATTTTAGTGCATGTTGAAATATTAGACGGATCCTGATTGTTTTGAGTCGGCCTCAGTTTAGGTTAGTTTTAGACTCATGGTTTAATAAATATATAATTTAATCAGTAGAGCATTTTTCTTAGATATAATGAGCACAATTCATTAAAATTAGTCTTATCAGTAGTTTTTTATATTAGACCACTTTCTTAAGAGTGTAGAAGTCATATATTAATTTGGAATTTGTTTGAGTTCATTATACAGTATATATTTTATCTGAAGACATCTATAAAAAATATTCAGCCTTCCAGCATGTGTTGCTTTTATGAGATCTTGGCCAACTTCAGATCACCTGCTGTTTTTATTAAATAAAAACTCTATAGGCTTTGGTACAGTATTTCTCATATAACTGAATGAAAAGCTGTGGTTGATCACAAATTGTTCATGATTTGTCAGCGACGATGTTCATTCTTCACGTTGGGTCTGGTTGGTTTGGATAGCTTTTTTTTTCTCTCTAAATACTGTCAATAAAATCATCCGAAAGCAGCTTTTTTTTCATGTACTTGGGTTACGTTTGCGTGTGACAAACAAGGCATAAACAGAATGAATCTGTGAAAGGTCATAGTACTTTCTCTATCAGCAGTGTCTGCTGTTCCTTTAAGACATATCATCAAAACCCATTTCAGAACTGCTGGCTCCGAACAGAGCCTTGTTTTTCCTTCTCCGAGTTGAAAAAGACACACTTCACTCGCTGTGAACCAAACACTTAGGCCGAGATTAAAGAGTGGAAGGAAGATGAGAAGCTGCAGATTCTTATGAGCTCTCCCTTGTGATAAGAGGGACTAAGGCAGGGATGGGAACAACATAACAACCCTTGTTCAAAAACACAGCCTGCATTTCAACCCTAATCAACACTTTGGAAGCCTCATTTTCTTTCTTATTCTCGAAACATAAATCCGTAAGCGTTCATCACAACAGAGCATGTTGCATGCTCCTTTTCCACTTTCAATCGGTTCCAGACTCATAGACACGTGCGTTATCGTGGCCCAACCCATTGGTGTTGTTCACTTTATTGCATGATAATTTTATTTTTTTATTTATTTTTTTTAATTTACTTTCCCCTCGAAGGGCTTGTTCACTTCTGCTTCAGTTGGTAATTTTCTGCATTGCACAGACTAACATTTCCCAGTGGGGCAAAAAAGGTTTGAAGTCGATGTTTCCCAGTCAAAGATAGCTATTTGGAGAAATGGTCTCTGATTGCAGTCACGGTCCCTTTAAGGGGGGAAAAAGGGAAATATAATATTGCCCGTGTTGCAAAAATGCAACGTTACCTTTTCAGGATTTCCTTTAAAAAAAAAAAAAACATTCTGTGTTGCAGCTTTTGGATATGACTTTACATATTTACAAAGTATATGAACAAGGTTCTCTCATATTTGTCTTTCAATTGAAATTCTCAAATATTTTTGAGAACTTGGCTTTAGGGAAAAATATGTTTGTTTTTTTTGTCTGTTTTTGTGGAAAGAAATAGATAAAATTTGGAGTCAGCCAGTTTTTCTCAATTCCATTCAGTTTCTTCAATTGAAGAAGAAATTGAAGAAACTTTAATTTCTTCTTCAATTGAAGAAACTGTTAAAGTTAAAGCGGCCTGCTGCTTAAAATCTGTTTGCGGAGGGAAACCATGGAAGAGACTATGTTCAAGCATGACCCAGTTTAAAAAGTGGTACAAAAAATAAAAAATAAAATCAGGCTTTTGAACGGTCCAGGGATGAAAAAGGGAATATTCTGGGGTGATCTCACCAACTACCTATTTACTTATGCACAAGTGCATGCATATATGCATAAATATCCTGTCCAGACTACTGCATACAGTCGGCTGTAAAGGAGCTAGAAAGCAACAAGAACAAATCTGAAGATAAGCAGTGGAGAAGAGTTGGGATTAAAAAAGCTGCTTTAAGAGAAAAATCAAAGTATCTTAGGCGTTACAGTTTACAGAATTCTGTCTGTGCCGTTTCCCTTCTTTCAAAAGAAATCAATTACTAGTACCACAGGCTTGTGTTTTTCTCGAAACGCTTTACATTTTCCCATCACTCAGTACTTACATTTGAACTGCAATGGAACCAGAGCCGGCACACGATCAGACTGATACGGAGGAATCTATAAAAATAAGAAAAAGAAAGAATGTAAACTTCTGTGGTGGTAACTTACACAGGCAGACGGATAACAAATGCAGATAAATGTTTTCTTGCCTTTTTTTTTTTTTTTTTTTCTGTGGAACTCTCAGTTCCCTTGAATCTCTACAGACCAGAGATGAGCAAATACAGTAGAAATCACAGATCCATACAGGCTACCATTAATAGGAATAATATCCTCTTTTAGACTACGGCAGTAGATTATGCTCTCACCGTGCTTTTCCATGACAAATGTGCGCAAATCTTTACCTATATCCCATAGAAAAGAAAAACGATTGCTGTGTTTCCGTTAAATGGGAAATGCAAGTGAGATCAACATGTGAATTGGTTTCTTGGCCTTTGACACATGGAGAGCGACAAACAGCCTTTGTCTTCTCTACGGTGAAACCCAACACCGTTGGAGACAGATTGATGAATATGGTGGACCTCAAGCCTAATCCAGATAAATTCAGAGCATACTTTGGCCTGAGACCTGGACGTTTTTTCCAGGGTAACTTCAAAAAGAGAGAAGATTCAGGCAAACATGAGGGAACTCATCGGTCCTGAAGAAAGGCCTGCTGTCTGTCTGTGGTACGCAATTATTATGTTTAAGCCATGATCACTTATGGAGAGTGCTGTTGTACTTCTCTCTACATTTATTCTGTAAATAATGAACACATATGACAAATGTGCTCATTATTTGTCATATGTGTTGTTTTGTTGTTCTTAATATATTGCATTTGAACCAAGAAGGCACTGTTTTAAAAAAGTAATCAAATGAACTTTCAACAATTCATAATTCTTTTTGTTTACAAATGTAAACGCATAACAGATGTTCTTTCTTTTGTCTGCTGCATGAAACAATTGTAGCCCATCCAAAAAAGTCCAATATTTAAATGAACTTATTTTTATATGCGCTATTTAACTATACAAATACTATAAGTATGTGTAGTGATTGTAAATATTGGTCATCATACGGGACATATAAAATACAAGCCAACATAAAATTGTAACGTTGCATGTTCACATGCGTATGTCTACGAGCTCAAAATTTTGTCTGCCAGGAGACGGACGCAATGGTTTCGTAAACGCGCGCAAGCGACTTAACAAAACAAAGTTGAAAGACTTTCAGCTTTTGTGTCCGCCGCATGGCGCTAAAACCTATCAGCGAGGATTTTATTGATTTTATTGAGCAGAATTTCCTTCTCAACCACTTTCAACACGGAGGAAAGTGTAATTTTAGCTACGACTTTCCTATATTATGACATTTCACACTGTAATTATTGAATTTTGCTCGACTGGAGGGCAAACGATGGCCGCCTCACCGCACAAGATTCATAGGAAATCAACTGAGAGGGAGCGACGGCGCTTCAAACACACAGAGCCACCATCCTCCTACCACTTCCTGTTGTCTTCTTTGTCTTTTCTGCCAGTAGTAGCATCTTGTTGATCACCACTGGTGGGATGCAAAAGAAGTGTTTCCATTGCAGTTTTTCAAAATACACTCATTTTGATACAGCCTCATCATCACACAGAAACCTTTTATCAGAAAACAGGTGTTTGTTTCACAACTGTTTCCACTAAGCAAACTTATTTTCATAATACCAATTTGAGTAATTATATGGTCAATGCAAACACAGCTAGTCTAATGAA
This sequence comes from Poeciliopsis retropinna, assembly GCA_010277075.1. Taxonomy (NCBI): domain Eukaryota; kingdom Metazoa; phylum Chordata; class Actinopteri; order Cyprinodontiformes; family Poeciliidae; genus Poeciliopsis; species Poeciliopsis retropinna. Next base: position 581,152 of record VMRM01000030.1, on the reverse strand, counting down.
TATCCTCATCTCTCCAGGTTTGGAACAATACAAAACACCAAATGCGAGCGTTTGGCAACGGTGAGTGATTAATCTTCCTGCTCATTAGAATACGGTTTTCAGTTCACTTCTAATTATGGAATGTGTCTTCTTGTGGAGGAAACGCTTCCTCCTGTATCAGTGCCCATATCTGGATTTAATTTGGCCAAACGGAGTAAATCAATGGCCGCTCGCTGTGAGATATTGGAATGCTTCTCTGTGGCAGAGCACTAACTTGGTTTATTAAGACGGATCCCTCGCTACATATAAATTTCCTCGCTGTCAGTGTTGCGTCGTATAAATATTCAGGCGTTAAGCCTCGCGAAAACAGCCAGCATTTGCACATGGTCAGACAGCATGTCATAGCAAGTCTGTTTTTCTGGTTGATCTCCAAGCGGACAGTCCCTCGGGCCTCGTCTGATGGCTCCCTGACACTATCTGCGTTTGTGCAGTCAGAGCAGCTCACGACATCGCTCAGAAATCAAACAGGACAGAGTATTGCACCCCCCCTCAAACCTCCATAATATCTCCCTGCCGCTTTTCTAGTGTTCAGCACCCTCTATTGAGCACTTCATCCAGCACCCAGAAGGATGAGACTGTGCGCTGCTTGCATCCGAAAGGAGACGAGCGAGAGACCCAGCTGATAGTCTGCTTAAAATGCTCAGGGTTGTGTCTGGTAATATTAAACCATTGAATATTGCAGATGTCTTATGATTGCAATAAAAGAGAAAAAATAAACTTAAGGCTGCATTTATGATTCATTATTAATTGGGTGTCTTGAGCCCCTTAAATATTTTTGATTTGGTAATACTATGAGATGTCTGTTGATTTGGTTAAAAATGTTCAGCTTTTCAATGCACTGTATGAATAACCTTAAATATTCAGGTTGGAAATTGCTGCGAATTTTGCACAACCATCTCTGGTTTTTGTAGAAAATGTTCCAAAGCAAGAGGGGATGTTAATTAAATAGCAATTAAGAACCAGAAAAGTACTTTTTGATGCCAGAAATCAAAAATGGAAGGCTGTGCGTACCTCGGCATGTCGCAACAAGTAATCAAGTGATAGAATGATAAATTAAAATGGGCTCTATTATTTCCATTCTGACTAATATTTTTTGAAGGTTAAATTCTGTCTGAAGGGACTCAACCCATTTCATTTATGGTTTTGGATGATCATTTTTACTTGTTTTATTTTAACACATTCCATGACACACAACAGATAATAAACTGACTGAAGTCAAAGTAACAAATTATTCAATGACTATGATTATTTTTAAAGTATTGGCCCCACTCACTTTGTACTCACTGGTATTGGGGATCAATACCAGATCCTTAGGATCACACATCCCTATCAAAAAGGTTCCAGTTCCTCACAAGGACTGGTACGTAATGCCAATTCTTAACTCTGGAAAAGAACCAGTTTGCTGTTGCACCACCAGAGAAACCAGTCAGACACATTATTATAACCTGAAGAAAGCATCTTACGCCTGCAGTTAGGCCGATTCTCAAGGTACGAAATCTGTTGCTGTTTCTACATGTGATTATCTCTAATACAAGAAAACGTCTCATATTTGCCGATGTGATTTAATAGATGAGTGGTCTGACCTGGTGAACTGCGGTGTTCCCACTTACGACTGTTCACAAGGCTTGTTTTAAGTTTTCAAATCGTTTTTGCCATTCAGAAGTGTTTTTTTTCCCAAGGACACAGATGGAGCAGGGATTCAAACTGGCAACCCGCTGATTACAAGACAAACACCCACTATCGCCACAGTGGAAGAGTGCACTTGTCTGGCAATTTGTACAAATTGGAGAAACTCCACATGGTGTGTTTGGGTGCATCGGTATTGAGTTGTTAGGGCTCGCAGAATGCTCTCAAACCTTCAAGAAAGAAAAAAAAGGCTTTTTGTCAAACCCCAACTCTTTTCTCTGTCTAATGGGTTCAGACTGCGGAGGGCTCGGTTTATTGTTTCTGACAAAGCTGGCAGCTCAGCTTTCAGAAAGTCAAGTTTCCAGAAGTGGAAAAATGTCACAAATTTGAAAAACTCAATGCCACAAACCAGATCTTTCAAATCCTCCAGCAAAGACACGAAATCAAAAACGAGTCTTTCCAGCAGGCATGTCTCGACCGACCAGCCACCCCATTGATCTTGACGGATGCGACTGCTGTTTCTTGATAATTGTAATTCCCCCCGCCCTCTTTTTGTTCTCTGTGACCCTGTCGTTCTACTCTCTGCCCGTGTCCTCCCCTTTCGAAACACATGTAAACTGCCTATCTCATCTAAAAAAAAAAACACTCGTCCCTTTGTGCAGCCGCATGTTTATTCATGGCACGACGCCGGCTGTGGCACATCAAGAGGCTGCTGGAGGAGAGTGGCAGGTCGCGGCGCGTTTTTCCCGCCCAGACAACGCGTCAAAGGAGGACAGGCACAAAGGAATTACGAGCGTCCGCATTGAGTCACTGTATAAGGCTTGGAACCGTGATTCGAAATGAACATTCGCGGCGTTCCGCTCACCGTGACAGTCGGAGGCATACATTAATCATTTCACCCAGGTGACGGCTGCGGCTCTGCATATTTCAGCGAACAAATCTCGGCTCAGAGCCGCTGATTCGCAGAGACAAACCAACATGAAAAGACGTGGCAGATCAAAGGCCATCAAAGCAAAGATGACGCCTCCTGGTGACAAATATGCAGAACCCTAGGACTCCTACTACTACCCTTGGCAATACTTGCCACTTATAGCTTAAAGATATGAGGCCTTTGCGGTGAAATAAAGAGCAGCAGATGGAACGTAAAGGCAAGACACATGACACACCCTGGGTTTCAGCTGCGGCTGAGGAAATAGTGCAGCTCTACTTCTCCGTCTGTAATGGGCCCTAAGGTTAGACGTGCTGAATAAGTAATACAGAGAAAGCAACACCGCCACGGCCAGGGAGAGTCTCCTAAGCCTGAATACATAATTTAGAGAAAAAAGAAGCTCTTTTCTGCTGTGAAAAGCGCTGTCACAGGTTGTTGCATATTTTTCCTCTCTTTGCTATCACCAGCGCTGGCAGAAAGCACTGTTCTACTTTTCAACAGAGGCAGAGGAAGCTGAAGGGTAAATTTCAATCTCTGGAATGGGAGGCAGTTTAGGATAAAAGGTAAAGATGTGTTTGTGTATGAGACAGAGAGAGAGAGGTAAAAGTGCTCCTTCCTGTCCAAGATGGTGCTACTGAACTGTACTGTACTGAACTGTACTGTACTGAACTGTACTGTACTGAACTGTACTGCGACGGAATGATTCACAGCAGCAAAGTCAGAGTCCAAAGGGAAACGGTTTACAGCAAAGTCTTACTGGACGCTCATGAACATATGCTCAGTCTTACGGAAACACCCGCCCGCCATGCTGAGTGGCTCCATCGAGCTGGGACGCTCCTGGAATGTAGAGCGTGTCTAATCTATACATCGCCCCAGAAACCTGCCCAGCAGAAAGGCCAGCCACGTCCTGAACGCGCACACACACGCGAACACATGCGAACACGTGTTTCTGCACAGGGTGGTTTAATACCCAAAACGCCTGTGGGGCTACGCGAGGAATGATCTGTTGGGAGATCCTGATTGGAGCTGAAAGATATTTGCACCAAGCGAGGTGCAATAGAAAAGAAACGGCACACTTCATCATCATTCACTGCCCTCCAGTTAATTTGGCCCTAATCCTTCCATCACACAGTCGTAATCCCAGATCAAAATGCCTATAAGGGCCAAAGACTTCTGCACAGCAGTGAAGTTGAGGAGACGCGTATAAATAAATGATTAGACTCCTTACTTTAATGTCTGGCATACATGTATTTAGGTCAAGATCTTCTGCATATCCCAGTAGGGATGGGCTAGTAAGATAGGAATCAAAACCCGGCCAATGGGTGACCAGTTTCATTTGGCTGTATGGAGCACGAAGTAAAGCAGCTCTTCCCTTCTGCAACTTGTTGCTGCACACTGCAGGCCAGCTACCTGAAAGATGGATCATATTCCTTATGCAAGACAGAGTCAAAATAAACTACACCGTGGCATTTGTCGCCATTCTGAAGGTCCTGGCTGAGCAGTGAAAGAACGGCATCTGAAGGAGTACGGCCTGCGTGCTTTAAGAAAAGACATTTTTAGACAACTTCTTTAATTGTCTATAAAAGAAAGAAAGAAAAACAACTGGTTCCTGGTAAGAGCAGAACGAACCCAGAATCCTGTCCCGAAGTATAACATTCACACCGACCACCGGAGAGGAGCCTGAACACAACCCGACTCCTGCTTCCTCATGAGAAACATGTGCTCTGTCAGACTTTGAGACATGAGACGGGTGCGGCGTTGCTACGGGGATTTAGCGCGAGGCTTCGTGTCTTTCATGCCACTCGAGCACCCAGTCAGCACGTCGACAGCTCAGAAAATTCAACACTTGTTGTAAGATACAGAATTTGAATTATAAGGTGAAAGAGAAATTTGGGGGCGGGGGGAGAGCTTGAGGGACGTTCTTGTCTTTGGGGGAAAACATGGAAACTAGCATACCTGCAATAACGATTAATTTAAAATGTTTTAGAGGATATTTTAAATGAACAAATACAATCACAAATCTATTTTTTTTAAATAGGGGGGGGAACCCCAACTCATTTATAGATGTGTTTACAAACTCTTGTCCCATAAGTTGATCTTTCTGCCCAAAAAATTGACTAAATCATTATCTTTATTTCTGCAGCTTGCTCATTCTAGAAACACTTTTGAGCCTAAAATAATTGAGGGCTAAACAAGCAGCAGGTCATCTTGTGCTGGATCCTCAGCAGTGATCGGCCTTTTCAGAGCAGAAACAGAAGACCGAGGGACTTCCCACCTGGATTTCACTTCACCGACTGTACACTAACGCAAAGATTCTCCCAGAGAAACAGAAAAACTATCTGCAGAAGAAGAGTGGTGATGACGTGAACGCTGACGACTGGTTCTGATTACTGTTTGCGTCAATCTTTGCTTTATAGAGCTTCATGAGAAAGATCATTTGTCTTGAGCTGCTGTCCTTGTCAGAAACCCAGCATTGTTTTTGGGTTAATTTAGACACGCCGTCTGATAACACAGAGCATTTCTGAAGGAAATGCTGATTAATAACAGTGGAAACAGTTAATGCTGCAGTTGGCTGGTTAATCAGCTGCATGTCAACATCAGTCTTTTTTAATCAGGGATAATGAGGAGAACAGGCCCACGTTTGCTGCAAATGATTAAAGAGCTTTAGTTACATTAGGCAGCTCGACCTATAATAACTAATTGTAAAATGGTGGGACTATGAAAAAAAATAAAAATGGTTGAACCATAATGTAGTCCATGGAAGCTGTTTGATTTGATGCCAGAAAGAAAAATAGAAATTCAGCCGTTTTTTTTATTTTTTATTTTAAGCTTCATCATAAGTTGTTACACTGAGGAAAAAAATAATTGTGAGGGGAAAAAAAAAACCTCTTTATAGGTTTTTTGTTCAATTTAAAGTACTTAACTTTCTCCTTACATCACAGGACTTACCTTTACACCCTTACTGACGTTTCACACCAACCCGAAACCTCCAGCCCCGCCATTACGCATGGCGGTGGCAGTATCATGCATGGGGATTAATTTCTTCAGCGGGGATGAGGAGGCTTGAACAGTTTTTAAAGATTTTATTTGTAAAAAAAAACAAAAGAAAAAGAAAGCTGAAAATTATGCTTCATTTTCCTTCTTTTTGACAATTATGTCCGTGTTTGATCCATAAAGGTTTGTTGTGGTAAAATGTGAAAAGACATTGCAAATACATTTAATTCAAACAAAAGAGAGTGAAATAAAAAATTAAAAAAAAAAAACTAGTATTGAGCGTCGGTATTTTTTTCCATTTCATTGCATCGCAGACGATTTTGAACGTCTTCCCTTGATAAGTCCTTAATGAAGAAAACCTGCAGAAAATCCTGTCTTTAAATCATAGTGTCATTTTCAAAGAAATTGTTTTTTAAAAAAAACAATTTTGGCGCTATGATTAGTTGGTTTTTTTGGCTGTACTGAAATTGGCTTATTTTGGAAAACTGCAGTGAAAAGACTTCACATTACCCCAACCACATGCTCAGCAACAGGATGTTACCACTGGCAGAAACGACAAAGAAGACGACAGGAAGTGTTTGGAGGATGACGCAAACTCATTCTAAATTACTTTCTTATTTCATGGAGTCACCGCAATTGTGGAGTTGTGATTTCTTTCCCCCGACATCAGTGACTTTGATGCTTTGTGCACATTTGTGACAGAGACTCAGCCAGTGTTACCGAAGAAGAAAGGCAGACGTGAAGACGTGCCGAGACGGTCTCTCTGGCTTTAGAACACACCTTTGTCAAAACAACGCTTGGAAAGAGTCAGGGCTCAGATTTGACGCTCGGTTCAATAAGGCGCGTGTCGTGCAGCTCCTCGCCGGCTCAGGTTGCAGAAGGCTCCATCGCTGCTGTTTGCTTGCAGTAAAACAAGTTCAAAGGGACATCTCTGAGCATATGCAGAGTTAAGCGTCCATAATGATAGAGCATGTGCCGGGGCTGAGCCCTGGAGAGCTCCAGCTCAATTTAACCTCTGTTAAAAGTCTCGCCAAGTTCCCCATGTCCTTGCAGCTCTGATGGCCCTCTTTGATAGAGAGGCCAGCAAATGAGGAGGAGAACCTGGGAGCCCTAGAAACCAGGGATCGGATATTAGCTCTCTGTGTGCATTCTAATAAGAAACTGCCTCCCCGGGGGAATTGGGCCCAGCAATCCAAGGTTAATCTAGATGTCAACACCTGCTGAGTGTGCGGCTGATTGCTGCGGGGTGACGGCCCTTATCTCTTTGCCGCGGAAACGTAATGTGGCGACTGAAGCTTCCCTCGCTGAGCACGGAGCGCGGCGTTTCAGCGCTCCATCCATGAACATTTCTCCTGGTTCTTCGTTCTGTCCACCTGCTTATTTGCTGGCTCGATTGCCTTCAACCCACTCTGGCCACGCTCCGGAGGTTCCCCGGGCCATTACTTTAGGAAACCGCTGGAAGGAGTCGGAAGAGTCGATCTTTAAATGGATTTCGGAGGATTTTTGAGCTGCATGGTGACGAATAAGGTCTTTGAAAATTCTTCAAATGCAAAGTCTTTCCTTGCACACTGCTTATGTTTGATTTGCAGTGCATAATGTTTAATACTGGTATAAAACAATAAAAAAACAACAACATGGCTTTAGTTACAAAAATGTTACTTTAATGTGAACTTCAGAAATCACTATGATAAGTGAAGTAGAGCTACAACTAAATCATTTAATCAACGATTAATTGATTATTCTGACGATTAATCGGATAAAAAAAATAGCACATTGTACGGATTTTTACAATTGAATCACTTATCCCTTTTTCATACAATATTAGAAGAACATTGAAATATGTGAGATGGAACTAAATAACTCAATTCTTTTCTTAGATAAGAAAATGAACCTTTTATTGCCTAAAATGCACTTCTTTAGTGAACATAAAGACAAAACATTTACAGACAAGAGTGATTTTAACTTCAAATGCAAAATATCCAAATTTTTTTGTACAGTTTTGGCTTAATTATTGTTCTGAACATGTTTTTTTTTTTTAACCACCAAATGGCCTTTTTTCAGTCTACTTACACTTAACTATTAAATTAGTTGACAAATATTTCAATAATCGATTAATTAATCATTTCAGATCCGACCTGTAGTAGAACTGTGCAGAGAAATACTGAAGATATTACAGAACCGCAGTGAGAACCCAGAGATCCTGATGTCAGCATCCTTTCATGGTGGCAGAGCAGCTTTCTTGTATCGCCCTTTGTTCAAGGTTAATGCATTGATTTGCTTTGCCTGTTACACGCTGGTTAGTTGTGGAGCTGTTAAATTCAAGTTTAAATTTGTCGGCTCTGCTGAAAATCACATTTTCCCAGGCAGCCAGGAACAAGGAGAAATCCACACAAAAATCGGCGCCGGCGTCGTGAAGCCTCAACTGCAGGCCAAGCGTGGAGTGTTTCTCCCGCTGATGGCCCATGTGGCGAGAGGCACCGCAGCAGATCTGATCCACCGCGCGGGCATCAGCCCAACATGGCAACCGGAACTCCTGCGGCAACATCCGGGTGTCGATCACGATTATGTGATGCGGAAAAAAGCATTTTCATTTGCAAAAGTCGCTAAATTCAGTGCAGCTGAAAAACCAACTCATCCTGGCGCAAAAAATGTTACCAAAAAAACTAGAATTTGTTTTCAAAAACGGCGTGTTTCCATTCAGCAAATTTATTTTCGTGAATTCAATTTGTGCAGTTTCCTACAGAGCGTAGGATCTTTGCGTACGGAGTCGCCGCTGTGCCAGTCAAAGGTGACTGAAGTTTCCAACAAGCCGTCTCAATAAATCCCCTGTAGTTTCATTTCGCTCCACTGTCCTCTAATGCACCAACAAAGCTCACCAAGGGACACAAAAACTGCCTGAGGCCCCTGGATAATTATTACCTACTTGACCCCAAACATTAACATTCACTGTGTTTTTTTTATTTTTTGTTTTTTTTTCTGGACACACCTGCAGCCATGATATCTCATTTCATAGGTAATTGTGTCCCATTTCCCTCACGGAGGAGTCAGTTAACCCCCGGCTCCTCGCCGGCGTAATCCCTCCCAACGCGGCACTTCCTTTTCCATTTTGTCAAAATTCATTTATTTTTGCCACAGATCATCCAAATTAGAAGGGCCGGCTTGTGGGGAAAATACGTCTTTATTGCTGCCGTCGTCGATATCGCGCTCCTCATCTGGGTCACTGAGCACCGACCGGCTGCACGGCAAACGGAGTGGAAACTCTCCATTTTGTTTCGGCGCCTTTCATGTTTCAAAAAATGGCAACAAAAAAAAAAGAAAAAGAAAAACGCACAACCACTGGGAGAAGGATGTGCATACTGGCGGGGGCTAAACAGTTAACAGGTCTCCGCTTCTTTCCCACAAACACCTTCTTGTGGAGCGAAGAGAAAGACACAGAAGCAGAAAATAAAGGAGATAAGGAGCAGTCTGTCTTCCGGGGACTGAGGGCAGTATTCAATCACACTTGATAAGAAAGCCGGAGGGGATTAGTCAAAGGCATTCTGCCTGGGTGTTGAGGATGCAGGCCCGAGTTCAGGAGCTGAACACAAATGCTGTTTACGTCGAGATAGTACTGGAGACCGCTTTGAGGCACAGCAGAAGATTGGGATTTCTCAGCTTATCATAAAGCTGTTTTTTCTTTTTTGTTTTTTTGGGGGGGGAAGTGAAACAGAAGCGGCCATTTCTTTTTCTTTTTCTTTTTTTAAAGTCAAGGTCAGTGCTTTTGTTTGAGCATCTGCAGGTGATGAAACAAAAATCTATCATAATGTACAACCTGGTCTTGCTAGTACCAGGTTGGCTCCTTTTTTCTTTTTTTTAAACCTTCATAACTGCCTTTATTTTTTGGTTAATAGATTTAGTGACGATATCATCACACAAATACTGCCGCTGCGACATAATAATGTCCCGATACCGCTCACTTGGATTAAAAGACAGAAGAGTCTGTTGGAACTGTTCGGGAAACCAGTCGGACCATTTGAGTTTTGCAACTGGTGCGTCGTGCTGTTTAAGTTCGCCATCTGAGAATCTGAATATCACAGGACAAGGCAATCACATTGTAGCGCATTTCAGCAACGGGCCAAAACAAAGTGATTTACACGACGAGAAAAATCAGAAAAAAGAAAAGCAGGAAGCAGTACGCAACAGTTACAACATTAAGGAAAACGTTGGCAAGTTTGAATATGGTACCGTTAACCACTCAGGCAAGAACGGACGATTCTTGGATTCGATAAACCAAAAGGGTAGAGGTGCATCTTAAACTGTGAGGCACAAAATATGATCTTGTGTGCCATAATTAAGACCCAGAGAAGCATTCACGTTTTAAGTAAAAACGATTTGGCCAAGTTATAATGAACTAATTTCACAACAAAACCAAGTATCCAGTCCTCTGTTGTCACCACTGGCAACACTGTAGCAAGTACCTCTTTTAACAAGACGCCACAAATAAAGCTTATTAATTGCTCTCTGCTTTGCTGGTAGCAAAGGCACATAATGTCCACTTAGATACAGCTACTAATAAACAGGACTGACCCGGTCTGTTTATACTCAGGAGACCTTGAGGCGGAGGAGAAAACACTGTTACAGTCCTGTGTGGGAAAAAAAAACATTTCGGTGTTTTGAAATCTGCTAGCCAGCTAGCTTAGCTTTAGCTTCAGGCTCCTCGTCGTGCCTCGCGTCCCTCCACCTTCCCTTTCTTCTCGAGCCTGTTGCTCTCTTTCCTTACCACTGGTGGAAACGTCACAGTCATCCTCAACAACAATAATGTAGCTTGTCATGCTAACGGTTCTTTCTTTTGCAGCGTTTAAACAGAGCTCTTAATCTATTTACAAACGCATTACGGTTTTAACAATTACTGTGTAACCAAATTAAGAAGTAACTAAACTATACTCTTTATATTATCTAAATATTAAGGTTAAGAAAAGTTTTTTTTTTGATGTACTACTGTCAGGAACTGCTTGACATCCTGTGGAGTGGAAAAAAGTGGAGCAGGGACCCAGGAGCCCATGGAGGTCATGATGTGGTCTGAACACAATCATCTTTATCATTAAGATGAAAAAAATAAATGCTGGTCATCCAGAATCTGACCTCTCTAAGTCACAAGTCGTAGATATATTTGGACATAACATGCATAGCAATGTAAAGATATGCTATTTAAAAAAAATCTACCTCTGTGGCAGGAAACATGATAAGAACAGAACTGGACCCAACATAGAACCTTGGGTCACTCCAGAAGATTCTGGATCTGTGGCTGAGGACAACTGGAGAACTTTACTTTTCTCACATTTTCTTCAAGGTTTGATGGTTTCCCACACATCTTGTTGCAAACGTTGGTTGTTTGAGGAACTGTTGCCTTTCTTCCATCTCCAATCTATCGACCTTTCACCTCTAACACCAACAGGGTATTTATATTTTTACACTCCCAGCGAGCTAGATATTTTATCATTTTTTTTAGACAATTTTCTGTAAACAAGAAAGATGTTTGCTCATAAAATACCCCAGAGCAGATCAGCAGTTTTTGAACTAATCAGATCAAATCAGCTTGAGTTTTCCTGATGGGTCTTCACCCGTTCTCGTTACCCAAGGTATCGAGCTGCTGCTAGGCGATTAGCTGATGTGCTATATGTGCCGTGAAGCAGTTGAGCTGGTGTACCTAGTAAAGCAGCCGGTGTGTGTGTGTGTGTGTGTGTGTGATGAGTAGGAGTGCAGCTTCTCTTTCTATTTGCGCAGCCTGCCTCCTCGCAAATGAGCTCGCCTTCTCATATTTGCAGAACAGAGAGGGCCGATCCGGAGAACCTTCATCTCCCATTTCCTGTGCTTGTGAGTTCCCCCGCGCAGCTGCCACGGTTATCAATGAAGTCCAATACCTGCTCATCTGAGGCGAGCTGACGCAGCCGAATTCACTAACGCAACAAGACAGGCGATCTCTACCCCCCTCCCCCCCGGCAGGGATGGAAAATAATTTCCTTGTAGTCATTTTGTGTTCTTAAAAAGATACAGATGAGACCGGGGCTCGGATTGTTGCGCAAATTGCCAAGGCGGCGTCCAGGCGCTTGACGCTGACAAGCAATACCGGCAAAGGAGGACGAGAGAAGGAAGCCTTGAGACGTGTTCGCCTGAAGCACGCCTTCAGCTGGATGCTTCTGTGTCGCAGGCAACGCGCGGCGACCAGGAAGGCGCTTACGGTCCGGCTAACAGCAACTGCTCTGTGCGGCCATGTTGCGATGATTTTCATCACGCTTGCTGACCTTATTCTGTCACACATCACAGAGGGACACGTGCAACTGGGGCGCCTGCCGCGCACACCGTGATTTTATTTCTTTCAGAGCACGTCGCTTTAGAAGAAGAAGAAGAAGAAGCAAAAATGGCTGAAGAGTATGTTTAGTTTTTACATCAGGGCCCTCAGAGAGGGTGAATCACACTGGATGTCAAAACATTAGGCGTCGTGTTTGGGTGTGTTGGTTTGAATTAATGACGGCGAGTGAAGCCATTTATCCTCCTTTCTGGGATCTCTATTAATAAGGGCCGAACGCTCTCGACGCGGTCAAAGCGAGAGCGACGCAACAGGATGTCGAGAAATTTCACGGGGCCCATTTCCCCACATCAAAGGGACACTGCGTGTTTTTGCCACTGACACGCTCTGATATTATTTCACAGAGCTGTTGACTGCATCGCTTCTATCCAGGTCAACTTCCAGACAGTTTTTAATATGTCGCGTCTGTTTGCTCACAGGCTGAGGCCGACGCTCTCAGAACTACTTTCACTTCCGTTCAAGGTAAGCAGTATGTGGCGTAAACATGGTGATATTTTGTCTAACCTGAATGTAGGGCAGCGTGGATGGGGCTGGGAGGCTCCATACGCATCTATATCCTGTCTGTAGGGAAGTCTACACACACGCCGGTGGAAAAAGAAAATATTACCAATAAGATTTTTCAAACTTGTTTTCTCCTTGAATGCAACATACTGCCTGTGGAATTCATATGGATTTTAAAAGTAAAAAAAAGCTCCATAGGGTGTACTCCCTTTCATAGGGTGTACTCCCTTTCATAGGGTGTACTCCCTTTCATAGGGTGTACTCCCTTAAATCAATACTTTGCTGAACCACCTTTTTCAAAGATTTTGTGGTATTGTGAAGTGATTCCTGCAGTGAGGGCCTTATAGACGACGACTACCGTTGGTTTTAACTCAGTTGTCAACACGACACGCTACATCTTACATACAACAGAAAGGGAGGCAGTGCTTTGCTACTATCAGTCAACACTATGACAACCAGATGAAGAGGTTGTCATCTGGTCAGTAAAAAGTTTTATTTAAAAAAAAAAAAGTAGCAAGGAAAATGAAAGCGGGTGTAGCTTTATGCTAGCTTGACTTTGACAACCTTACGTAGATGTGCTGTTTAATTCTGCATTTCAGTTCAGTTTCTTTAAAAAAAGAAAAAGCACGCATGATGCATATAATGTAAACAGATCATCTGTTTACATTAGCTCATCAACGGCCGCCGGTGGTCAGATGATCACTTATTAATGATGGAAAAACAGACATAAAGCTTGATCACGTCACACTGTAATGGACTTGATGTTCTGTTGCTTTATGTGGGAAATGTTTGCATTTTGTTTTGGTGTTGAATCCTGAAAGACTTAAAGAAACCTCTGCTATGTCAGCGGTTGTCAGTTGCTATGGCAACAGGCCAGTGTGTAGCGTAGCCGAGACGGCGAGAAAAAGAAAAAAAAGAGTACGGGTAGTTTTGAGTTACTTTTCAACAATTTATCTGTGTTATTTTCCCTTTGCTGAGGCACTAAATTCACTAACGCCTCCATCCATTTTAACAGAGCTTTTCTATCACGACTGCGTGGTTAAAGATGGCAGGGAAAAGAAGCTCCAGTCTTTCAGCGCGTGCTACATTTCCAGATTTAAAAAATAACATGCAAAGTATCTATAGACTCCGCATATGGGTCCCTACTCCAACGCTAGGGACCCATATGCGGAGTCCCTAGCGTTGGAGTAGTAGCGTTGCACCCCCCCCCGACCCACCTTTTCACATATTTTGGTTGGCGGTTTATCACCATACCCTGTCCTGGACAGGTAATATTTGCTCAGCTAAATGTTACCTGTCTAGTAAAGTACGGCCTCAAACCCGTCAAGGCCGTACTTTACTTTTCCTGACTTGAATTTGATCTGTGGAGAAAACGAAAAATTAAGGTGACGATATTAAGCGTTCGCCAGATATACTTGAAACTCACCGAAAGATAGACGATCCGCACGCCCACTGAAATGCGGAAAAGTTTTAGAAACAAAAGCTTTATTATATATCTATATTTTAGAAGCATTGAAGGAACGTCAGTCTGAAGGGAGGATGAGAGGATTTGGGGTTTAAAAGTGGAGCGGGCACAATGTTTGCTCCACTTACTCCATTGTTCAGGTTCCTGTGTGTGTGAGTGGAATATATGATAAAACCCATCGAGGTCTAGCTTAGCTAGTGATCATATGTTACGATGGGGTTAGCAGACCTTCCTGTGCAAATGAGAAAAAAATGAAACTTTAAAACTTTGTGAAAATGTTGACAATTAAAATCCACTAACACAGCATGTTTCAAGCTTACATGGATGTTTTCCCTTCTAATCGAGTCACTTTTGAAGAAACTTACGAAGGCAGAACATCCGCCGAGTGCAGGTAAGAAAAATGTTTGATCATTTCACAGAACTTGACTTCATAACCAAACCTTTCCATTTGTTAAAGGTGGCAAATTACATCACAGCAGCCAAACAAGTGAGCTGTGATGCAACACCTGGACTGATTCTGTTATGTTTTAGACTCATCCTGCGTCAAAAGGCACTTCACCTTAATCTCTAAACCTGCTCTCCAGGAGATAAAATCGCCCTAAATCCGGGTCAATAAGGCGGCTTTTCCTCAAGCGGGGCAGCGCAGAGCACCGCGGCTGAACAGGGACATTCGACACGCTCCAGTCTGCTGTAACGTGAGCGCGCATACTCGCACAGACACACCGACTCGCAGGCAAACAGTGAAACCTAAGCACACGAGAAACACTTTGTAATTGTAAATCAATAAACAATTACAAAACGACCATCACGCAGCACGCTGCTCACTGACCTCAAGTCCCTCGGCGGCGGGCCGCGTCTCCATTTTCTTGTTTGTCGGGGCGGCTGAAACATCGCCGCGGTGATGTAGCTGCCGCTTAACGCCGACGTCCCTCGGTGAAGGCTTGACGAGTGTAGCGGCTGGAAAAAATGTGAGTGTTTTTCTGTTTGCGCCTGGCCTGCTTTACAGGAGAATAACAAAGTGTGTGTGCGTGTGTGGCTGCTGCTCATGTAAAAATTGATTGGACCCGCTACAAGTCGGTAAAGTATTTAAAGCGTTTCATTTAAAAATTGTAAAGCTTGGAAATCAAGTCAAGTCACATTAACTGTATACCAGTGATGATTAACTTAGTTTTTTGTTTTGTTTTTTTGTTTGTCAAATTAGAAGGATTTAATTTGACTCTTCACATTCAGCTCCAGGGTAAGACATATTGATGCAACTTTCAAAACACAGATACCATAATTTAATAAAGACGAGCAACAAAATGGTTTTAAGCAGCCGATTTTGCCACTTCCATTTCCCGTTGAGGTTTTGCAAGAGAAATGTGAAATGCACAGCAACCAACCTGTAGAGGTAGGAACAAAGAAAAAAAACACAGACAGACTGCTGCTGGTGAGGTTGCACCTAAATCAACTAGTTACCTACAATAGAGGTTCAGTTACTATAAAAACAGCTTCAATGTGCTCAAGAAACAGGCAGCAACTCGCAGGCTTGGTGAAGAGGACTGAGGCATTTCCATCAGTACAGAGCTTGCGAAGGAATGGCAGCGGGAAGGTGTGACTGACATCTGAGGATTTCGCCCTGCGGTCAAGAAGGGGAGTGAAGAAACCACCTCTTTTTCCAAGAAAAATATCAAAGACATGCTGACTTTTTCCAGGAAGTACCAGGATCGGACTTGAGAGCACTGCTGCAAAAAAGATTTTCTGTTAAAACACCCTTCAAAATGCTTGGGATAAACGACTGGAGAAGAAGAGCTGAATGCAGCCGTGAGTCTTTTTGTGTCACGCTGAAGCGCCTTGAGACAACCATGTGTGGTTTGGCATCTTGTCGGTGCCTCAAGACATGGTTATTTTGGTGACGGACAACGTTTACCCACATTGATGGAGCACCGTGTCAGAAGGCGAAAGGGACAATCAATCAGATAATGTGGCCATCGGCAGGAAACTCCCAGGTTATTCGTTCAGTTGAAAATCTATTGACAGTAGCATCATCAGTTGAAGACGTGTGCCGAGCCGCCACAGTAACAAACCCAACACAAGAAACGTGCAAGACAAAGAAGTGCTTTGACAAAAAAAAAAGAGCCAGAAGGTAATGGCACATACTTCCTTACACTTTGATTGAAAGGTCTGCAAATGTTTTGATTCGCAAGACATTGCGAACCAAAAGCAGGAACACCCAGAGCAGGAACCAAACGGTATCGAGTGTGGAGAATCGATTAGTAGGACTTCTTAGATTCTGATCCCATTTTAGGTCCGCACCAGTCCAGGGAGTTGGATCATACATCCTTTGGAAAATGTTAGCCATGCAGATTCCAGCCTGATTCAGAACCCAGAGAGCTTGAAGGTGCAACCTGAGCACCGAACATTGATCTACAGAACAACCTGACATCAGCACATTATTCCCTATTCAGATACTGCACAATAAAACTACTTAACATGTGGACTCATTATCCAACCTCAATAAACTTAACAAATGTGAGTGATGCAGTCTAATGAATGAATAAAGCGCCTCCATTTTGAGGTGGTTCCGTAACGGTGCAGCTCTGCTCGTTATGTTACACTTTACGGCCTTCGGAGACCATCTGTCGTCTTCCTTTTGTCTGTGATTTGGTCATGAGGGTAAAAGGAGAGGGAGAGTCTGGGAGGCAAATTAAATCTTTTGATACCTGAAGAGGGAAGTGTTCATCCTGTTGTAGATGTAGGCTACCTTTACAAGCTGCCAGTATTTTCTGATGTTGATTGGGGAAAGTTCCCTGTTTTGAGGGCAACGCAGAGACGCTTTGAATCAGCTGCAGCCGTCATGCCAGACCACGACACGACGTTATTTTTGCAAGCTGTCAAATGCGCATTCCCTTAGCTTCCACCTCGCAGCAAATGTTAGAAATCCATCTAACGTGATCAAAGTGCTGATCTAACATCAATTCCTCAAAGGACTCAGCAGGTTAAGTCGTACAACGCAGCGCAATGCTGTTGCATAAGATGATGCCTGCAGTTGTGTGTTCTGCGCATGCGAGCCTTCACACCAGCAAGGTACAGAAAGGTTTCACTCTGAGACTTGGTTCCAAAAGGTTTCCGACGTGACAGACTCTGGTCTCTGGCGTCACGTTAGAAAGAACCGCGACAAACATGTTACGGTCTAACTACAGAGTAAAACGGGTTCGTTCATAAAAAACGCAGCCATTCATAGAAGCATGATACTAGAGTTCTTAATTTTGGCTCGATGAACGATGCACCCACTTGATACTTTTTGGCAAGTAGGCGGAGTTTTGCCAGATAGGTGGGTGAGCTGAGAGCGCGCTACCAACAAGAGTTTGCAATAAGAGACGTCCCCTGAGGAAGACACAAGCATCTGGAAACGCGAAGGGGTCAGAGAGTTAACACTTGTGGCTTCGAGAAGGTTCCCGCTCCCCTGCAGCTTTATTCGACGTTCGCATACTCCTACACAAACTGGTTTTGCTTTTTTTAAAATTTTGTCAAACAATCAACGATTTCAACTGAAATCGAACAAAGAGCTGCAAAAACACGTATCCGGTGGGATGGAGGAGCAAAAATAGAAACACATACAGAAGACAAGGACGTTCATCTCTCTCGGAGATTCAGAGAAGGACGAGAGCGTTTCAAATTCACACATCTTTATAAGACAGGACAAAATGGAAAAGGAGATCGTCTGATTGTTTGAAGACATTTTCTTAAGAGAGTCACATTAATACAAAGATCTATCATGGAATACCAGTATTTTATATACTGCAGTCGTTATACCACATTTTTATATTCTGTAACATGTGTACATGGTAATATGCCAACTTTGCTTCAAAAAGTGTTCAGTTAGTTCATCCAAGAAGAAGAAGAAGAAAAACAAAAGAAAAACATATTAAACAATATATAACTCACCATGAAAGGATTACAATACCCTGCAAATGCTCACGGTCTGTGTCATAATGTCTTTAAGCGTTTATCTTTACCACAAGAGAATACACAAAAAAAAAAAAAAAAATCAATACTTTGGGTAACTCGATGGATTTTGATCCCGCTCGTCATATATAAAAAAACACACGGAGGAACTGAATGCTCATTAATGCTTTACATAGTCCCGAAGGAGAACGGAGACGGACGCAGCGGCGCTGTGAGGAAGTCGTGTGGAGATAAAAAAAAGAAAGGCGTGTAAAGAGAGCCACGCAGAACTGCTGTATATCCAGACACAACGTGAAACAGAACAGTTGCCTGAGGTTCGTCGTTCAGACTGAAATCTCCAGGATGTGAAGAAATGAAGTCAAACTCAAAACTAAGCATGTTTCTTTTTCAGCTCAACCTTCAAAATTGATCTGTAAAAAATAAGTCACCACACATGAATAGCTGATGGAAGATATGACTGTGTCATAAAAACATGATTCGGTTTCTTTTTTTTTTTTTCGGACAGTAACGTAACAAGACCCGGATGGTGTGAACCAGTAAAGTCTGTAGTTTCCGTTTCAAAGTGTTATGCCTATTTGCTTTCTTGCCAAGAAAAGCGAGAGGAGTGGCGCAGTTGTGAGTTTTTGGGTCAGAATGCAGATTGCGCCAGAGATACAGAAGCTTAGCACAAAGTCTGAAAACAGGACTCCTACTTTCCAACCAGCCTTGAGCAACATTAAAATCCACAAATCCATTCAGATGTCATTGAAACCAATCGGAGCCGATGCAACACGCTACACAGAATTAAATGGAACAAAGAAAATGAGTACACCAACAAAATCTGGGTTTATTTTCCATCTTGGTTTCCAGTGACTCTTTTGGGAGGTATTCTAAGAAGTCTGGGAATTATGGCACATTCACTCCGTTTTCCAGTTTCAAGTCAGAAAACCATTAAGATGTAAGCTGCCTTTAGCCAACGTTAGTCATTTAAGAGATTAGATTAGAGGCGTTGGCAGGTTGACGCTAACGTCGCTCACCAAGGTTTTGAAAACAAATCAATTAAAGTTCTCGCCGTACCGTTCCTATAGTTTTAATTCATTTTGCTTAAAATGCTACAAAGCATTCTGGTTTTGGATCAGTCTAAACTCTGAATTAGAACATCCCAGATTTCAATGCTGCATTGCGTTAGCATAGCTTGGCCTAGCGAGCGCCGACTCTGAGAATCGGTGCTTTAAAAGAATTAAAAAAAACAAAAAAAAAACAAGGTTATTCACAAACATAGATTGCAAAGTTGTTATGCAGACAGAGAAAACTCATATACACATTTTCATTTCTCTAGAAATGAAAATGAAAAGAAATGGAAAAAAAAAAAAAAAAAAAAGCATGATTATAAATATCCATTTTTTATGCTTCATGTGAGCAAAGCTCACTCTGACTGTACTGGTATTCATTTAGAAAAATGTTGTCGTTTTTTAAGACAATGAAACAACAGTAAGAGTAATGTGAAGTAATCCCACTTCATATTTTCAGGTTTTTTTTTTTTTTTTGTGAAAAGACAAGAAAACAATTCAAAAACATAAAAAAACCCCCCAAAAATCGAAATCTGACTGCAGTAAGAAATCCCAAATCATCTGCGATGTTAAGCAGCTTCAGAGACTGGTTCTCCTGTCGGTGACTTTAAGCTAAGCTAACTGGACTGAGTTGCGTTGTGACGGGCCTCGCAGTTAGAAAGCAAATAGCCACATTTTACAAAACGTCAAACTACTCCTTTAAAGATACCAAAACAGGAACATGGTCGGACTCACAGGAATGTGTTCTTCAAGCAGTTTCACCAAAAAACTTGAAAGTGACAAAGCGTGTGTTTGTGTTTCGGGGGTCTGTGGCGTGACACATTACTGGACTCACTATCCTTGCTTTCAAAAGCAAACAAAGTGAAACGTAAAGGCGAGGCCTCTGCGCCTCCAGTGCGTGGCCCATGGCTCTGAGTCATCTCGCGCTTGCCACAGTCTGCGCGGCGCGTCGCCCCCGTTCTGAACTGGATTTGCCGTCGTCACGTTCAACAGCTTAACCGGCGCCGACGCGGGCAAAAAGTCCCCGAGAGAAATTCCCCCACGGAGTCGGGATGAGAACAAGGACCATAGCTGGATGCTTTAGTCACCCGGATCACAGTCAGGAAAAGGAACCAAAGTAAAATCAGGGGAAAAAAATAAGTTAACACAATTCTGACACGTAGAATTTTACAATATGTACATTATTTTTTAAATTAAAATAGATTTTGTCAGTTGTCTGATTGGATAGGTCCTCTACAGAGCACAGCGGTTTCTCCGAGCAGCCAATTGTTATTCCACAGCTTCTCTTTGAAGGCTCGGAGCCAGCCAATCAGAGAGCGTGTAAGGCTTCCTCGTCTCCAGTCCCTGCCGGTATGTTTGTTGGTTTCCACTTCGGACAGGGGCCCAAGCCCTTGGCGACGAAAAATGTCGGACCCTTTAACGCCTCCTTGACCGACCTTGAAAAAGAAATAAATATAAAATATATGTAATATTTCTATATATATATTCATAAAACCAAACCCAGGATAGATTTTAAACTCTGATGTATTCTCTCCACCGTGTCAAGCTGTAGCCGTTTTCCCATCATCGCTCCCTTCCTCCATGTTTGTGTAATTTTTGCAGTTTTTTTTTTTTTCCTTGCCCCCCGAGGGGAAAAAAAAAATTTCTTCAAACATGTACATCTTATGCGCAAGTAAACAAAATGTAAAAGTGCGTGTTTTTTTTTTTTTTTAATATGTTTTAATCCACTATATCCAAAAGTGTTGCAGGCACTTAAGTCCCTCCCAAACGAAGCAGGTGTTTTTCGACAGTGGATCAGGTTGGTTTGGTTATTCCTGGATTTTCGCGCGGGGGGGTCTCTTTGTCTCGTTTTTGTCTCTGTCGATGTTTTCCGTCTGTCGGGGAACAGGGGGGTTTTGGGGAGGGAGTGTGGTGAGGGGGGGAGCGACTGCTGCTGCTAGCCCAGGATATCCAGGTAGACTGGGGTGGCTTTTCCCATGGCGAACAGGACCTTCTGGATGTCCTTAATGTTCAGTCGCTGCTGCGGTTCCCTCTGCCAGCAGCCCAGCATGATGTCGTAAACCTCCTTGGGACAGATCCGTGGCCTCTCCAGTACCCGACCCTGGGTTATGCACTCGATGACCTGCGGAGGAGAGAGAGAGAGAGAGACAGCGGTGGGGTGAGAGAGGCTGGCTGCTTCGCTTCCTTAGTAATGAGGAAGCGGTGACACCAGGCGGGCCCGTCCGTCGACATCTGAGCTAATGAAACCGGTATCAGCAGCACAGGTTCAGTTTTAAAGGATTTCTGTTTGTGATTTTTTTGTTTTGTTTTTTGTGTCGTGTCCCACATCATAAAATGACAGTAAACAAAAACAGTGCAGGTGGACGTGTGAAAACCCCACCGGTCAGTTGTTTGCCAGGCTCGTGCAGCAATTAGTCAGATGACTCACTGTTGTCATGACAATTTGTCTTCGTTATTTAAACTGATAAAGCCGCGCGTCGATGGCTTCCGTGGAAAAGCTCATCTTTTCCCTTCAGGAAACTGTCCTGTTGTTGTTTTGTGTTTTACATCAGTAATTACACTTTATGATCAGACAAAGAGTAACCAGAGTAAATGCAGCACAAAAAGCTGTTTTCTAAAGAAAATCAAGGGGAAATTGTCATTGGCTTTAACTCATGAATTAACTGTGATTATACATTAGTTAGTAAAAGTTGGTGTCAGCCTTACAATGAGAAAGCAGTGTCATATTTTGTCACAAATTCACAAAAATAGGGGGAAGAAACCAGTTTAGTGATGATTTGGTCTCAATGAATATATCAACGAATTTAATTTTTATTTGCAAGCTGCATATTTTATTTACTTTGGATATCTTTGTCCAAAATTGAGAGTCGTTTAATGACCTGACAAAATGAAAAGCTGAAAACAAATAATCAGTGGGGCAAGTTGTTAGAAATACGGAGCATGGGACGCTTCTGCAGGCTGGCTGTAAAACACAAACTTTGAAAAATGTTTCTGATTTACTGGATTCCCTGTAATATTCACGACAGAATTATTCTATTTAAATATGCTGCCACACATGGAACAGATCCGCCGTGAAGCCAGACGTCACCGTCGCCTTTTGTTCCTCGCTCACGTCGTCTCAAGTCTGTCTGTCGCCTTCTGCCACCAGCAGCAAACAAGGTGGCTGTGCGCCGGAGGATCACGTCGAGCCTCTTTGCATAAATTCCTCAATGACAAACCAGCAACAATGAAGCCGCCGTCTCCTGGCAACAGCACCGGCCGAGAATCTGGCTGATTTATCAACGCTTCTGGGAGTCAGTCTGCTCAGTGACGCTGCGTTTGTTTAGGTTGACTTGGGTCACATTCAGTCCTTACAGTGCTAATTATTTTTGCTTTTTTTTTTTTTTTTATTGCATCCTTTGAACGTGTATTGTGGATTTATTAAATGTCATTGACACCAGCTACTATCATTACTAACATTGGTTAGACAGTGGAAAACAAAATATTTTGGACCGTTTGAATTTACATAAACTTAACTTGTCGCTGAATTAGAAAGCCGTCATACCGCAGGGGAGTTTTTAGAAAAAGCAAATAAACCTTTAAAGGGGTCAGTTTGAAACTACACTTCTACGCTTTAACAACAAACTACTGGTGAGTTTCTCAGCAGAACAATGTCGCTGACTGAGGCTGCTGGTCGCCTGCTGAAGCCCACCGCCCACCGTGCAATTTCAAAAATCCCACTGGACTCGAACGTGTCACGGTGCAAGTTCAACATTAGGAAATCAAAACTGCGTCTCCCCGTCACACTGCGTGATTGATGACTGCAGCAGCAGATTTCTGTCGGGCAGGTCCGACAGAGATACGAGTGCGATAATAAATGCACAGCTGTGTTAATGTGCTTTTAATTGAGAAAACAGTGAGCGGAGGAGGAGGAGGAGGAGGGGGAGCAGAGCGATGTGGCGGCACACATGGCTGCTTCGTATTTATTGCAGGTCGCCTGTGGTCAGGAG
Source organism: Poeciliopsis retropinna (assembly GCA_010277075.1). Taxonomy (NCBI): domain Eukaryota; kingdom Metazoa; phylum Chordata; class Actinopteri; order Cyprinodontiformes; family Poeciliidae; genus Poeciliopsis; species Poeciliopsis retropinna. The sequence continues at coordinate 558,267 of VMRM01000030.1, read as the reverse complement.
AGCACTGCATCAGTCGGCGTGTCTGTCAAACTGACCGTCCAGACACCGGCTGCATGGCTGGGTGTTTTAACGGCAGATTATACCGCAATCAGATAATGATGCTGCCTTTATTTGCTATGAAAAGGTCATGAATATTAAAAACAACTTAAAACAATTTGACTTTGCGTCTTAGCCGAATCTGTTTTCTGTCGTTTCTGATCGTTGCTCAACACGAAACAAGTTACACACAACAAAAAACACTGAACATTATATACATAACCTAAATTATGGAAAATCAGTTCATATATTAAATGTTTTTTAGCCATTTTGTTGGCGACATACAGACAGGAGGAACATGCTCCCATAGAATGGCAGCCAGTGCAATTAGAGAGGTTGATCAATCCCAGGTGAGGCTCAGCTCACTGCTGCCTCACCTGCTTTACTTACGGGCATTTGAATGGGAAAAATCAGTGATTTTGAAGAAAATATAATCAGAACTGATTAAGCTAAATGAAAAATAGGTACTTTATAGTACAAACCACAGGGTGAAAATAGCAATATAAATTAATTTATCATTATATATTACTTTTCCATGTCCAGGGTGTGTGACTGCTGCTTGTGAAATTATATCCTAACAATCCCTGCAAGCTGTAGCTGACATGCTAAAGCATTAGCATTAGCTGAACTTCGTTCAGACTCGCCGTAAATCATGATGAGTTTGAACTGAAAGCTGGAACTGAATCAAAATGTGTTTCAGCAAAGTGTTGAGGGACTCCACATTTATTCCACCAACCTCATCACACTGAGCATGATCCACTTTTCTCATAAAAACATGTTTCCCACATAAGCTGGGCGGGATACGTCCCACTTTATTTGGAGAAAGTCACCTTTGAGAGCCGTTGCGCTGCACATCAAGCCCACGCTGTCATCTTGAAGTGTGTAACCGCTTTCACCAAAACGGCTGTCGGCGAGCCAATCCACGGCCACGCGAGATCAGGCGTGACGGGCTCTCGCGGTGATACTCAACGGCGTGAGAAAATGGTTGTTCGAGCCCGGTAATTTTTGCATCTCCGATCGATTGGATGGAAAACGAGGGTTTGGAACAATTAATGTGAAAATCAGTTTTGCCGTTAAGCTGCAGAAAACATGAGTCAGGAGAGAACCGGAGCTTTCTGGAGGAATTCCATCATGAAGGCGAAAAGCGGCCCGTTATCACGGCTCGGAGGCTCAATACCCACATCAATTGGTGCTTTGTTGAGCTACAACAAAAACGAATAAGTCTTTGAGGTCTATTTGTTGCGCCTATCTGATTGTGTTTCATGCGCTTTCTGCTGCGCGGATGACAACTGCGCGGCACCACGACAGTGAGTAATGATCGACCAATATCTGCTCTTGTCTGCTCTATTTTTGGATGCAAGTGGGTATTGCGCATACTGTATGTTGACTCAGAAGTACAAAAAAAAAAATAAAAAAAATGTTTTATTGGCTTGGGCCAACACAACAAGGCTGGCAGATAAAGCTGATGCTAATTTTACTGTGCGGCTCCAGAGAGGAGCCTGCCTGGTCACATGATAGATTATTACCTGGTACACAGGTAATAATCTATCACTTCGACTCCAGCCACTCAGGCCCATTAATAATTGTTGCAGTAATGTATCTTTGTGCAACCTAAGGAGTTTTGAAAAGCACCGGGAGCATCGTCAACCACAACCCCTGGTGTTCCCCAGGGCTGTGTTCTCTCTCCACTGCTCTTCTCACTGCACGCAAATGACCGCACCTCAGCGGTGAAACTCTTAATGTTTGCAGATGACTGTCGGTCTGATCCAAGATGGTGTCTGGTCTGCTTACAAGACGGGAAGTGGACCTGCTGGAGCTTTGCTGTGGTCAGAACTCACTCAAGACTGTGGAGATGACATTGGACTTCATCCTCAGCATGTTAGCTGTGATTCCATTACAAATGTGCACAAATCTTTGTCTATATTCTGCTTGTATATATATATAAAAAAGAAAACAAACACAATTTTGCGATGGCGGAGAAATAAACCTAAAATCATACGTGAATAAACTTGGTCACGCGGTAAGTCATAAAGGTTATGGCAGCGACAGATGTCACCAGTCGCATGAAATATATTCATAATTCAGCCATTGAGCCAGCGCTGATAATCTACCAGCTACTGGAGGAGACATCTGCGTTTTATTCATTCGTTGGAGCGACAAACCTTTTACACTACATTCGCACCGACACTGTAGTCAGTAGGCCCAGCAGAGACAACGTCCTACGGCAACTCCAGTAGCAACAAAGGTGTCCTGTTCATCTTCTCCACAGTCATTATTCAGACAGGGCAGGACCAGACGGCAATGAATAATTAGGTCTGCTAACAAGAACATCTGGCCTGACATTTCCTCCACCCAGGACTTGTTCAAGTCTAGGGTAATGAAAAGGGCAGCTAGCATCTCTGCAGACCACACACACCCTGGACAGAAACTGTTTAGACTTTTACCATCATGTCGACGCAAAAACTTGCTGCCGCTGACGGATTCTTCTCCCATGATGTCTCTGATGAACACAATGAACACTTTTCACAGCAGCTTCTCCGCTGTGAGACAGATAGTTCCTGTATTGTAACCAAAGGAAATGTTCACAATATATGTACATAGTGTTCTTCTAGAGGTCTTTAATCTCCTTGAAAGTTAATTTATATTTAATGTTTGTTTGCGCTGAGCTTCTGAAACTAAGTTAAATTCCTTCTTTATGGACAAAGGCTTGGCCGTTATATTTTTTTGTTTTCTTTTTTTCCTTTGGTTTGTTGTTTTGTCGTATTTCATTCTAATTCATGTAAAGCACTTTGAATTGCCTGGTTGCTGAAAACGTGCTCTATAAATAAAATAGAGCTCTAATGTTACCTTAACGCTGATTCTAATATTTCTGGTTCAATTAGTTTGTATTTCTTGCTATAAAATGCAGAAATGCCAGTTTGTGTCGAGCTACTGCTAATCTTTTGGCCTGGTTTATTTGGCAACATGCTTGTTTTGCTACAGTAATGCTAATAGAAATGCATTGATTGGTCAAACAAGCCTCACAGAAAGAAGCTAACAATGGGTGCTATGTGATATGCCCGTCTGCTGGAAACGTGCCCTCGTTTATGGATGGCCTGGGGAGCATCTCAAAGAGAATAAAGAGGCGACATCGGGCTGTCGGCTCAGGATTCAAGATGGAACTTGTATGTGCATTTGCTATTGGTAAGCTCGGGGTTGGCGTATGCTAAAGTACAGCCATCTGCTTCTAATTCCTAAAGCTTTATACGGTAAATAAACATCTATACTCTAAACTAAAAAGCCCTGATCCACCGAGACTACAAATAAGGAGTTGTAAATAACATGGAGATTGTTGCATGCAATCTATAAATATTATTAATATTATTATTATGCAAGTGCAATTGATGTCAGGGGCGAAAGTAGTGCAGCTCGCCTCTTTAATGGAGGATTTTAGTGCAGTTTGGTGTCATCATAGAGTGTTGGAGAGCAGAGTGGCCATAAAAGAAAGATGACATAAAAAGCCATCATACTAAGGGAATAGTAATAATAAAACTACATTTCATTTAATAAATATACAATGTGATACAACAAGACAGTAAAAACATTTAGAGATGAATCAAAATAAAGCTCTAACTCACAACTTGTTGTAACTACCCTTTACGAACCTTTGGTCCTCTACCCGTCCAGCCAGCACATTGTCTTTGCAACAAACCATGTTGCAGAGACAACATGGCTGTCTCTGCAACAAGACATAACTGACATAACAAGATAATAGTTCTACATCCCCTGAAATGGTTAAGTGGTAGTAAGAATCGGCCTGTTCTTGTGAAGCGATTGATCAAGACCAGAGGACGCCACGGCACTTTATCCTACATATTCAGTGATTCATGGACACATTTCCATGCTGCTGGTGGAAAGCTACTGCAGTGTAGTCACAGCTGCCCTTGGGGAGTCTGACAGAAGTGAGGCTGCCACACAACACTACTGGAAGACGATGTGGATGAAGGATCCTGCCTGAGGACTCAGAGACGCAGTGGAGGCTCGTCATGTTTCAATGCTAAAGGACAAAATCCATCCATCCATCCATCATCCATCCATCATCCATCCATCAACCATCCATCATCCATCCATCATCCATCCATCAACCATCCATCAACCATCCATCATCCATCCATTCATCCATCCATCAACCATCCATCATCCATCCATCCATCCATCATCCATCCATCCATCATCCATCCTTCCATCCATCATTCCATCCATCATGCATCCTTCCATCCATCATCCATCATCCATCCATCCCACTGTGTGTAGCCTGCTGTGTCTCATGAATGTTCATTGACATGCTGCAGGCTCTCTGTACCTCATTGTTACCCAGCTGAAACCAAGGCTGCTTCCCATAGGTAAAGATCTCCCACAGGATGACCCCAAAGCTCCAGACGTCACTTTCCGTAGAGAACTTCCTGTACATGATGCTCTCTGGGGGCATCCAGCGGATAGGTAGCATGGTGTGTCCTCCAACCTGAGCAGACAAGAGAACAAAGGCAAAGAGGGAGAGGGATTAGCACTGCATACTGAAATGTCGTTTCTAAAAATGCAGCTCGTCATATTTAGTCATCAAAACGGCGTCATTTAAGTATTGGCCGCCTGCCTGTAAATGCAACTGATCTGTGGGCTGTAATTATGACTCTTTGCCATGTTGCTGGGGTTTTAACAGTGACACAATGCAAGAAAACAGCGACCTGTCTGCCTCGTCTTCTCTGCGTATTGGATCACTGCATGGAGCATTAGCAGGTAGGCCATTAAATCCCCTCTCCTTTGACGCAGGGGCGTGGGCTGGCCTTGAAATCTGATTGGTCATCCTTCTTGGACACCCTCGATAATTACACCACCAGGGATTTTGTAAAAAAAAAAAAATCAAATGTCCAAGTAACTTTTTTTTTTTTTCTCCCCACTCAATATATTCAAATTAAATACTCGGTTGTTACCGTGTTTAGAATAACACTATACTACTGCACAAAAAAAGAAAAAGAAAAAAAAAAAAGGTAAATTTATCTTGAGGCGTTTTTGAAAAGCTCTGCTTGGGCTGCGGGTAAATATGGTCGGCACTGTATATGGCAGTGGGAATTCAATATCTGCTCTACTTGTTGCCTGGATTTTGAATTCCTTTCACTTCCTGCTGTCTTTCATGTTTTGCTGTGGTTTAGTTTTTCACCTCTGCTGCTGTTCCTTTGACAGTTTTGTCAATAGAAAAAAAAAAAAAAGAAAAAGAGATGATTCTGAAGCCCACTTTGGGGGCTTTTCTTATCTACAAGGCAGCAAACATACTCCTGCAGTGTATCAGATACACACCTATCATCTATCCATCATCAAAACCACCCACCCATCAATCCACTCGCTGATCCGCCGAGCGCCGGCCTGCCCAGGCAAACATCTGCGCTAATTTTCTGCGCTCAAAGGTAACATCAAAATGAAAGCTGCAGTCAGAATCGAGGCCGGAAAACGTACGTGCCTCCGCCAGGCGAGGGTAAATAAACTTGCCTCCTATGTGCACCTCTGGGTTAGAACACAATCAGATTCATTTAATCATAACAAGCTCCTCTCTCAACTCCATTTACCAGCTCTGACATCTGTGCGCCATCAGCTGCGAGTGCAGCGTGGCTTTTTAGGAGCCAGGGGAGAATAAGAAAGTCAACTCGAGTATTTTTAATTACCTCCCAGTTCTGCGGCACGCTCATCGCAGATTTCCTTTGACTGTCATATCTGTGTCAGCTGGATGTCGCAGCTGACTCCAGTGGATGCTTCTTAAAGTAAAACCGTCGAGCTGCCAAAAGGCTGCTTATGTCTCGGCGTTTATTTACAGCATCTTCTAGTTTCTACATGTCATTAAATTTCGCTCCTTGGTATTAGGCTTGTTTGTTCTCCTTCGTTTGTTTCTCTCTCTGAAGCTTTTCGAAGCAGAATTTTGTTTTTGATTCCACTGGTAAGTGTGCATGATGCCTTACCTACCCATCGGCAGATTTCAAACTGTTTCACAACATGAACTCGCACCAGAGTGGATGCTTTCTGTCAACAGCGCCGCTTGTAAACCCGCTTCGAAACGTCTTCACTGCCAAAATGTCACTTCAAAACCACACATCTTTCATTCAGGAAACCACAGTGGCAACATTTTTTTTTCAATTTGAACAATATAAAGGGTAGAAAAAGCCACAGCACATTCCCCGTGTTGCCTTTTAACACTGCGCGCTATCAGACAGCAACGACGGCAACCTTTTGTCAGATTACAACCACAAACCTCAGTGTGTTTTTTTTATTATTTTTAAGTGACAGAGAAAGTAGTGCATCATGTTGAACTGGAGGCAAATGAGAAATTTTGTTTGTTTTTCCCTTATTTTTCACAAATACTATTCTAAACAATCCGGTGTGGATTTGTACACATTTATTCGAGTCACAGCCTGGAATAACCTTTCACTCATTTTACAGCTACTAGTCTTAGTGGATGTATAAATTTTTTTTTCTTTTGTTGCAAAAATCACTTTTGGCTAAAAATAACTCAGGACATTATTTTAGGAAGACGACAATATGTAGAAATTGAAATGTCTGGCCATTATTCTTTGCAAACAACCTCAAACTCAGATTCAGTGGATAGAAGCTCGAGAATCCCTCAAACAGTCCAAACATCTGAAGATAAAAACAAATAAAAGTGAAAAATCAGTTTGTTAAATTTGTGGCAAAATCCAGAACAATGCCCAATGAAGGTATTTTTCAAACGTAAATTTCATCTTTGAAATTTTCCAGTGTTACAATCTCGTCCCATCTTGTGGGATTACAGCATCGTTTCACCCCAACGCTCCAGTCAGATTGAGAGCAAAATTATGTCCTGGCAATTGTGAATACACTGTATTCACTGTGAAGGAACAAAATGTGAAAAGGTTCAAGTGGTGGGAATATTTTCACAAAGCACTGGCGTTTGCTTAAAAGTGAAACTACCCTGACTTTTATCAGTACCTTCCTCATCCTATTTTGTCAATGTAGGGTTGAATAAACAAGATGTTACTCTACATCACAGGCAGGCAGGCAGGTAGGTAAACACCATCACCCTACAGCTTTGTGCTACTCAGGGAAAACATTAAAGAGACATTAGTTTCAGTGTCACCCCCATGCAGTAATGCCCTCAGCCCAGAGCTAAAAAGTATCATTAGAGAAGGACACAGAGTCACTAGTTGGTTGTATTTTGTATCTTTTTTTGGCCCTTGTAACTCATCAGTGTGGCACCTTTTCTCAAATGCCTTGGACGAGTCGATACCCAGTGTGTACTGCTTCCCATGCAATGATATCCCAATCGCTGTGTGCTGTCCTTCCATTTGCCACAAATCAATACGTGTACAGAGGGCCTGCAGGGGAACAAGACTGTTGGAAACTGTTTCGTACACCAACACATATATGCTGACCGAAAGTCAAAATCACAGCCCATTAACCTCCACAAAGTCAGACTTCTGAACTTGCTGGCGTTTCAGCAAAACAAATGCGAAGCATCATTTCTCTTCCATTCATCCCAATTGAAAACACATTTGAGCAAGGCCTCTTAAGCATCATCGAAGAAAACAGAACTTCAAAACAGCTGTAGTGTCACTGTCTCTTCCCCTGCCATGTATACTGCTGCCAGTGTAGATATCAGAAAATGAAATGCACCGTCATTTCATTTGGTTCAATGCACGTTGAATCAAGTGCATTGCTTCTGCAGCACCTTTTGGTCGTATAATGTGTGCATAGTGGGAGGAAGTGTGTGAGATTCACAACCTTCCACTGGATCAGGGTAGGGTACATTGGTCTTGAGGTAATAACGCCCTCTTATTTTATTGCCTTAATCATATTTTAAGATGAACTGACTTGTCAGTTTGAGCCCCTTCGGTCATTCAGCATGCCGACGTGAGTGAATCACCATCGACAAAGACAGAGAAACTGCATGGCATCAATTCTATAGCAATAACACACATATGCAACGTCTCAGAGGGTGAAAAGTTATTTACCTAAACTACTAATCTGCTGGCAACCACAGATAATATGCAAAACAATGATAGGGATATAACATTTAACACATATATAAATATGTTGGAAGTTTGGTGTTCAGTCCAATTACTGTATGAACTGATTCAAACCAGTGCACGTTTCTATCAACAAGTGAAACAACTGCTAACATTTACATTTCAAGGTTCAAAGGTGAAGTAGTTGAGAATCCTTTAAAATAAATACCTGAACAGAGTCATTTTATACTAAAATAACATGGTTCATATCATCTACATTTTTGCTGTTCTACTGTTGGCAGAAGAGTAAAATATTGATGACTGAGCAATGATAAAAATCCTTTTGAAAATTAAATACGATTTTGGGATGTAAACAAATCTAAGTAGCTTGTGGGTATAACTATATAGTAAAATTAAAATTCAGAGTTAACTTCTTTCAGGTATCGGTCAAACTCAATGTATTTTTCTCCTCAACCAGTTTCTGCCGCACTTCCTGACTACAGATTTTGGTCCCAATCTAAACGACGGATGCACCGCGGCACGCTAGTTATGGTCTTCTTTTGTCTGACAATTTTGTGAGGAAAAATTAAATCTATGAAACAAGAAATGCTAACAACAAAAAAAATGAATGAGACCCAAAGTCTCATGGGTTACAACCTTGTTCTCTATGTCCAAGTTTAGACCTAGGCATCGATAAATATACTTCTAGATACAGGAAGTCTGATAAGAAGTTGTGTGTTTTTCTTTTTTGTTTTGTTTTTTTGGAGCGTTGAAAATGCAGAAAGTGGAGTGACTCAGCTAGAAAATTAAAAAGCCCATTGCCAAGTTAAAAAAAGGATTGTAAACAAGAAAACATGAAAATCATTTCAAAGATGTAATAATTTAGAATAAAAAGGCCTACAGCTGCTTCCAAGTATTGTGGGACGGTGCCACTTTCTCAGATTAAAGGTTCAGTTTTTAGGTGCAGAGAAGCTCTTTTTTCTGCCAAATTGTCTTTCTGTTTATTGCACATAGACCTCCAGCTCTGAGAAAAGTGAGTAGAAACTTTTCTTTCCCCGTCATTTGTCAGGAGATTCATTCATCCTGGTCCTCTGAGGCTTTTAAACTGCAGACAAGTCATAGTCTGGAGGAGCCTTGTAGTTCACAGCAAAGCTCCTGGGACCAGACAGCGTTAATTCGGATTAAATTCCAGATTGTGTTTAAGTGTGTCACGGGAAGCGAAACGCTAATTTGATAACCTCAAAAAAGGCTGCAAAATGAAATAAGTTCTTTTCCTGCCAAGAACGAACCCAGAACCCCAAGGTAAGTTGTCAAGGACTCTAATGTTCAAGTGAATGAAAATACTGAACAACAATGGCATTGAACACTGAACTTGTGAGGAGAAAACTACTGTTTCTATTAAAAAACATAAATGTAGTCAGGCTGTCAAACCTGAGAGCAAGAAGTTAGTGGACTATTTCTAAATTAACTTAAGATGAGTCAAAATGATGAATTTCTGGTTTATGTAAGAACCTGTTTGTTATGAAATTGAAAATGATGCAAAAACACAGTCACAATGATGTGACAGTAAGAGCCGGTTTAGAGATATTACCATCATGAAACAACTACTGATATGGGACGAGTCAATAGAAATTATAATCCATAAGGCTAAGTTTTATCAATCAGGAGAATAACAATCCTTTCTGCACATTATGGCCACACAAGTAGACCCTCGTATGCTGAATGACTCACATCAAAACATCGGAGTAGGAATGTGGATACAGACTTGATATGTGCGAGCATTGCCTTTTAAGTTGCACAATTAAGGTCACATGTTCCACGATCGTTTCACAACAGTTGGCCTGAATTTTGAGCCATTGTACCTTACAGAACCGACATGAGTGAGTCGGGTTTGTAGGTCGCCTTGCTGGCTTTGCAATGTCCACTCCCACACATTGACTTTGTTGTTCTTAAGTCACTTTGTAGCAAACGGGATGGTGTCATTTTCCTTTGACCCCAAGTTTTAACTTATTGTCTGACGTCTTGTGTTGTTGCCTTAATATTTCCACATAATGTCCTTTAAGTATGATGCTATGTTGTGAAGAGCTTTGGTCTCTCCTGCATTAAAAAGCACATACCCAGCATAATGCTACCATGCATGTACAAAACCGACTTACAAACGCTCCTCATTATTCCTCAATAGGTAATAATGGTCATTACGACCAAATAATTACATTTTACTTTTATCAGAATGGTTTCAAAATATGGCCTTTGTCCATTAAAGATTTGCAAACTATGATCTGGCTTTTAATGCTGCCTCTGTGGTAATGGCTTCTTTCTTTCTGATTGGACTCACAGAACTTGGTAGTGCAGAACTCATTTCATTGCGGAAAAGAACATTCAGGCAGGGAGAACACACTTTTGTGTCATTCCCCTTAAATCCTCCAAACCTGCCGCTGTATGACTCCCCCAAGGGCACCCGGGGCACCGGATAGAAACCTCAAATTCCTCCAAATGTCTGATTCCTTGCCCCACTGGCCCGCAGCCTAAGCCAGTTTGATTCGTCCGCCGCCCTTGGAGAATAATCAAAGCTGCTGTTTTTTTTCTCTGTGGCGGCACAGATAAAACAGTAATTAAGATAAACATAAATCTGAAAGGTGCTTAGAGTAAGGTGCCCTTTCTCTGGATGCTGAGCAAACCAAGGCCGCGTGAATCTCGCAGTCGTGAGGCGGGGCTGGCGGCAGCCGTAAACTCATTTAGCAGCCTTTCACTTCGAGCTAATGGCTAAATGAACAATGACTTGCACCCCACCTGCTCTCATTACACACGACATGTTTTAGCAGCGTACGCAGCATTAAGCCAATATTGATACGGAGACCACTCGCCTCCCACTGCGTCGTACCTCTGGGTCGTGCTGTTCTAGGTGGGCTGAGTTGTTGTAAGGCGGCGAGTCTCCTTGCGAAGGTTTGTAAAGATTACACCAAATTAATTAAGTTTCTGTTATTCTAAATGACTTATCTGAGGCCCAGCCAGCCCATTGGATGCAAGACCCAACCTCATCCGATGCATACTAATGATACGTGCAGCCGTACTGCGGTGACGGATGTTAAACCTGGCTTACTCGCCGTTTCCCAAACGACAGGATGCTATCACCCTGGGTCTCCATGACAAGGTTGTGGCAATTAGCTGGAGACACAGAGGTGGGGAGAAATAAATAATAATAATAAAAAAAAAAAAGTGAACACATAATAAAAATTAAATAATTGCTGTGGTAATTATCCTCATCTTTCTCACTCAATGTCACATGGAGAAGCTGGCAAAGCTCTGTAGGGAAAGACGAATGAGTCTGGGTTTTTTTTCGTTGTTGTTGCTGTGTAAACTGGATTAGTGCTCTGCCTGTCCCACCGTGGCAGGGGAGTGATTGGATTAACGGTGTGGAGAGCAGAGCAGCATGGCAGGGGGATAGATTACGAACCCAGTCGGGCTCTTCGATGGGTGTTGCGCGGGCCCCGTAGGAAGCCTTTGGGAGGCCGTGGATGTCTTAAAGGGTCCCTGATAACCATCTGGACAGCCTCGCACTCCCTGCTCCCCCCGTGCTGCTATCTCTGCTCTCCTGGCTCAAACAGCAGCGAACACAGGTTCACTCTTAGAGGCTATGATGTCCATTAAGGTTCTCCCTGCTGCGCTGCTGCCAAGTGGAGATAAAGTGGTATCTCCTCTGGCTGGTGCATGCTGGTGGGTGGTGAAACTTTCTATAGGTTTTTTTTTTTCCCACGTCACACGTACACACAAAGTGCATTTGCTTGCTTCTAATGTTGGGGTTATGAGTCCAACGGTAAAGGGACAAAAGGATTGTGGTCTTTTGGCAAAGACAAAAGAGAAATCAAACAGCCGCAAAAATCTGATGCCACTCCATTTTTGTTTACATTTTGTGATGTGAAGGCCGGGGGAAGAACGGGTTTTTCTAAGGGTTTGTATTGTCTGACATAGTGCAATGTGAAAGCAAACCGCACCAACTGAAAATGCAACAAATGTTAACCTTTTCTTACACGTTTGATGAAAGAGTTGCATGTAAAATAGTGAGAAAGTTGCTTAATGTGGCAAATATGGCATCATGAAGGCCATTCATGTCTAGACCAATCCAAAGGCATTGAGACCAGGAGAAGGTCTCAATGCCAAGGTCATGTGGGAAGGTCCAAAAGAGGAAAGTTGCTCTTCTTGTAAGGTTTTCCTGTCTAAAGACCCATGTCTCACTGCAGATATGGGGATCCTCAATCAAGAACCAGTTGGAACAAATCCACTTTCCCAGTCATAGCTCGACACTCCGGCACAACCCGAATCTCCAAGATCATAATGGAGCCTCCTCAAAAATATCTCCAGTAAGATTCCTTTGTTATGAACGCAGTAGCATACAAATCCATCAAGGCCATCACATTAAATTTTGTCTTGGAGGATAAAAAGCTTTCTCCCACTTCTAAATATTCAATGTTTGTTACTGCTTTGCATTGTCAAAACGGGAGAGTTTGTAGTGATAGAGGACATGCAGCCTCTAAGGACTTTTTTTTGTTGTTCTCTAAGCCATTCTCCTGAGGAAGCCCAAGGTTTAATGGGCTGTGACTGGAATAAGTAAAGGTCTTAATGTTTTGCCCGTCTCTTTACTGACAGTCCAGCAGATTCCCCGGCTCAGTGCAAGTCGTCTATCAGTTTACCTTTTTGTTTCAAAGCCTTCAGGGTCTTAAAAGACACTTAAATTGTACTCTTCCTTTGTCCAACCTCGATAGAGACGGACCTTTGCAAGACACATTACTTCTCATCTCAGCAAACTGGCCGCATTGAAAGTTAGAAACTAGTTTTGCATTTGCTATCAAGGGTCCATAACGGTGTCAACGCCTGCCGGATAATTACTAGAAAGCCATGTTTTGGATGGTTTTGACGTTTTAAAGGTCTTGATCACATAGTGAGCAATCTTTTTGAGTTTAGTAAGTCGCGATCATTTTAGCGTCTCATTCCTGTTTCTTCTCCTTGGATTTTACAGCTTGTCCTACTACCTGCTCATGATGCACAAAAACAAAATGAAAATTCTAGTTTCTTCCTTGATCTAGTGTGGATTTCAAGAATTAATCTAGATTATTATGCCTTGCGGCTAATGAAAACTAAAAACCTTTTTTTTTTCTGATAATACTTTTGACTGGGTTCCACCTGTATGTGGTGTACCTAATAACAACTGTTTGTACACTTATTTTAAGTGTACAAACACCTAAGAACTACTCAGGTCCCCTTATTCAGTCACACATCAATCGATTCTTCCCCGAATAATCTACCAACACCTCCAAACTAGGAATGTTCATCCAGGAAAGAAAAGGCTGTTGAGACTTTAAGTTTCCCCCCATGAAGCTACAAGGGAAAAGAAAAAAGTGAGTTTATGCTCCGTCCTCCCTGCAAGCGCAGAGCGGGAAGGAGAAGCTGTCACTGAAGCAATGCGGTGTCAGGATCAGAATTTGCGCACTCTGCAAATTTAGAGCCAAGCAGATTTAAAATGATGTTCTAACAGCTCTGACCCACACTTCTCAGTGAGTGACAGAGAGGACACGGAGATGCTTGAATTAGCAGACAAGTAATTAGAAGTGAGGAAACCAGCATTAATTCTGTTTCTTCTTTAAATACAGGACATGAACATTAAATGTGTCTGAATATACACTTTGTTTCTCTACACAATACTTGCACAGCTAGCACTTTGTGCAGATTCACGGCAGGGTGCGACAGGAAGTGTTTTTGTACTGAAACCTCAAAGTACAGTCGGGTAACAGTCTTGTGCATTCATTGGCAAGGAAATGACACAAAAATCTGCCTGCACTGTCTTTGTTAATGGCCGCTACAGAAAATAAGTGGATATTCTCCTTATCTAAGGCTCTTTATACCAAAGGAACACAAGCAAGCATTAATTAATATTGAGACAACAGAGGCTGGAGCGCTTGACTTCACTTATCACTTTAAAAACACAATTTTTGCACAGAGAAAACAGCCTTTGACAAGAACTGCCCCTTTATCAGCCTAATCAGGCTAAACCAGCGCGTCTCAATCTCGGTCCTCAGGGACCACTGTCTGTCGAAATGTTACCCAATCTTTAATGGTTAGTATGTAATGCGCCGGTTTTGAAGCCATGAACTCCATGCTAACTCTTCTTCTGGGGGCCTTTTCTATCAAAAGTAATTTGATTTTCTTTCGGTCAAACAAATCCTCTAAATATCGCATCTCGTTTTTCTTTATAAGGGTAACAAACAAGACTGCGAGCAGTCTTTTTTTTCTATATTTATCATCACATGAGCTTTTTCAGTGTTTTTCCTCTCCAAACTAGATCATGACTATATCTTTAGAGCCAGATCCACAGAGAGAAATCAAACTCCTTGACTGCTTTTACTGGAAAGCAAAGACGCTTCTTAAATTTGCTGAGGTGGCACTCGTATCAAAGACTTCTGTGGTGGGCCAAGAAACCAAATACAGAACCTAAATGTATAATATTTTCTTCACAGACTCTTGCAGATGTAATAAATATGGTGTGTGTACTCATTAGGCTCAAACTGAACATGGTTTCTAGGAGCTCAGTCTTCATAAATAATGCAGCGCTGCAGTGTCTGTTTGATCCCGAAGACAAGAGAACGCTGGGGACCATTTTACTTCAAAGGAAAGTGAGGTTTCATGGCAGCATCAGAAGGAAAGACCAAATCCTTGAAGGTGGGCCATTGGCCTGTGAGGTTATTAGTATGCTTAGTCGTCCTCAGTCCATTTTAAATGATCACAAGACGTGTAAAAACCACGGTGTCCATATTGTCATGTACAATTTATAACCGCAATTCTTTACCAATGAAAGTCTAAAATTTGTGGAGCCATTTTTCCTCCAAATGTCACAAAAATGATAGAGAGAAAAAAAAAAAAAAGTCCAGCAGCGCGTAACGTAAAGGTGTTTTCACACCTGACAGTCCGGCAAACTCCATTAGATCGGGGATCAAAATTGCAACATTTGTTACATTTTCAGCCGCTGGAGTTTGCTTTCACACTTTACCGTCAAAAACCTTTTCCCCGTGCTTCCCGTGGTGGCGCTGCAACCAAGAAACCCTGGAAGGACACAACTTAAAACCTCTGAAGAAGACACGAGCGCAACTTCCTTCTACACAAAATCTAAGCAAAAATGAAGTAACGTCAGATTTTGGCGGTTGCCAGTTTTCTCCTGAGTCACTGATAAAATAACCATGAGTCATTTCTCCTTACAGACTGTGGAGTTTGTTTTGGTCCTATTCACCCAGAATGACCTGGGTAAATAGAACTGGATTTTCTAGGCAAATGGACTAAAGTTTGACTGAAGCAGACTAAACAGGGTTGGTGTGAATGCACCTTTAATCTCAGCGACCAGGGAAAGCAGCAGACTTGCTTTGGGAGAAAGTTAAAGGAAGGTTCAAACCAGGGATGGGTTACAAAACAACATCCTAAGATTAGAGCATCTCAAAGAGCACCGTTCAAAAATGTGTTAAAAGATGACAAACATGCTAAGCCATTGCAACTATGAGCAAACGCTCCCCAGAAATGTGGACGTGTCGGCTGAAGAACGCCGGTGTAGAAAGAAAGCTGGTCAGAGTGGAGAGTATCGATAGATGGCAAAACACTTTTGGTTCACTTTCAGCAAGACAGCAACCCCAAACAGACAACCAGAACTACGGACGACTTGCGTTCTGACCCAAGATTCTGCAGCAAGTCTAGAACTCTGGTGTTCACAGATGCAGTCTGTCCGATCCGATTTAGTTAGTTTGCCAAGAATGAGGAAAATTCAGTCCATATGTGTGCAGCTGTAAAAACTAGTTGCTCTGCGTTTTTTAGTTTTCTTTATAAAAAACATTTGAAAACCATGTATTTATTTTTCATACATTTTACAGTTATGCTCCACTTTTTATTGGTCTATTACACAAAATCTGACATTTGTGGCTGGAATATGAATGTTTTATGTTTGTTAACTTGCATTTTTATTTATTTGTCCCAGTTTAGGATCCTAAATACTTTGGTAGGCTCAGATGAACACGAGCTCCTCATTCGGACTCCTGGAGTTTTGACGCCACCTGGTGCGATGACCTCACTTTCACAATACTTTAAGTGTCATTTCAATCTGGTCCCACTGAAATCTGTAAAACGAGCATGACTTCGCAAAATCAAATTACCTGATGGAGGGAACCTGAACTTTCTGTCAGACTGCAGGGATCAAAATGTGACACAAATTACAGAAATACGCTTCATTATTGTAACAAATCGGGGAGCAGCTGTCCTGGACTTCTCATTCGAGTCGGCCAATGGAGACCGCGGGAATTTAAATAGGCATTTTAGAAAAAATGACAGAAGAAAATTAGCTGTCAAACTCACCGCGCTGCACAATATACTGCTCTGTATGAAGGAGGACGTGCAATATAAAGACACCTTGTCATTACACTACAGGAAAATAATAGCTTTATTAGTGACATCTGAGAGCTCCGTGTTGTCAAGAGATGCTGCACGTCTTCAGGGTGTTAAACACACACACACACACAAATAAAAACTCTGCAGGTTTCAATGGACTTTCAGAGCTTTTAGCAACATTTATAGATACCCAAACATGTATAATTCAGAATTCAGGAAAACTTTTTCAATGCATCTTGAGTAAGTGGGAGGAAAAACATGCATGAGGCAGCCGGCAGAGCTGGAGTCGTCTTTCTTTAAACAACACAGAGCAGGTGGAGCAGAAGGATGCGACAGATGGATGGGATTTAGGACAATATTCATTTCTATCTTGAAGCTGCTCCCTCGTGCTGCAAAGTGTTTCCTGGTGTCCCACAGGGCAATAAGCTTCCATATGAACAGTCAGCGATGGGGTAGTTGTAGCCCTGGCAGGATGCGGCTATTTATAGTTACTCAACACAGTTCAGAGCACCTGGTCTGCTGGCTCTGAGGACAGCATGGGCAGTGATGCTACCAACAGCAGAGAAAATGGCCTAGAGTTAAAATTGAACTGCCCTAACAAAACAAATTCATTTGTAGCTTTTTACAATATCTATGGAGTATTAGAAAATTCTTTGCTGTAGTCGAACGGGTCATCCTGATTTCACGCCCCACAGCCAAACGGTAACGCTACAGATCCACTAGAACATAAACAGATCCTCCGTTTGGGGAAGGCAGGGACTTTGTGCTGCTATATATGTGCTAGCTTTTATTAGTTTATTACTTAGAACATTAACTGGACCTGGAGAACCAACATTTACCTTTATGCTTTACAAATCTAGAGCAAACGTAAAAAGCACCATCTCTACTTCGCTATCCAGAATGACTGGGACCAACATCTAGTTTTAGACTCATAAAACTCCATCAAACATGGAGAAGAACCAACCAAAGTTTAGGTTTTATTCTTGTCATCCAGCAACCCGGAACAGGAGCATTTAGTTTTATACGTCACTTTTAAGATCTAGAGACCACAGGTCATCATCAGACATTCAGCTTGGGGATGAAACTTGCTCCAGTCCAAGATGTAGAGTAGCTAATTTGAGATTAGCACTCTGGTTTCCGGAGTGCTAATCCTCAGGCTCTCTGCTCGGTGTTGTAACTATCTGGTCGTAAACCAGCTTCTTTGATATTTTTTAATAAAAGTATTGTAAAATGTTGCTTGTCCTAGAAACGCCATGTAGTTGAAGATAGACATCGTTGCTCAGACTCAGATTAGTAATGGTGACACATTGTTGTTCCCATGCCTTTCTTCTTCTATACTGTATCTATGTGGGTGTTTTCTACCGTTTTGACACAGAATTTATTTCAGATTTATATCTGAACATTAAGCAGGAGGTTTCAGGTACCGAAGCTTCAGACGTTCCATACCTTTCACTGTAAATGTCCCTGGGTTGACCTAAAGAAACAGATATTCTTAACCAGAGTTTGACTCAACAAATGCGGAAAAACATGCAGGGGGAAGAAAAAAACAAAAGAATCTTGAACTGAACATGAGCCGTTTCTGTTTTTTGGCCACTTGACCCTGTTTTTTATGAATTCCAGCTGAAATGCTGAATACCGATTCATAGCTACCCCCCTCCGTCGTCCTGGTCAGAGTCCAGCCACACATCACATATCCTGCTGCTTCTTTTCATCTGTCAGTGAGGAGCATATAAGGACCGTAACCTTTTCACCCCCCACCAGTCCACCTCCCATCGCACAGACAGCTTGAACTATCAGCGGGCCTCTCAGGAGTCAAGGGCATGTTCCCCTGCTGCCTTGCTGCTCCTAAATAAAACCAGTGAAGACTAAACGTAGCACCATGCAGCAGAACCTTTCTACCAAAACCTTACTTAAAATACTATATTTTGAGTAATTACATTAAAAAAAATAATTAAAAAAATACCACGCTGCTCATTTTTGCTCTGTTGCGTTTGGTAAAACGTCTCTGTTTATTCGCTTTTATGTACAGTATATTGTGCTTGTAATTGGTGAGACGGGAACAGCCAGCATTACCCAGTCTTCCAAGTGAGCGGTATCTGCCTGCTAACTCGGTTGTGACCGACACAATTAGATAAGCTGCTCCACAGCCAAAACAAGGAGACGCGTTCAGCCATTTTATTCAAAGAGGTCTGCCTGATCGAGGAGATACGTCTGCAGCCCCGGTGGTGATCACTGAGACGCTCCAAGCCCTGGAGCCGAGGGGAAATATTTAAAGATCCTTCAGATATTACAGTAACACTTTCCCGATAAGCTCCATAGAAATGCACTTTGGTAAACAGGGACTAATGTTGAACCAAACATGGTTACTACTACTAGTAGTAACTGATCAATCAACCCTTTATTAGTTTTCCTGTTTACTTACCATTTATAAAGTGGGGAGGCTGTTTTCAAAGCCTCATCATAACAAAATGTAATAAATGTTTTATTACATTTTGTAATAAAACAAAATGTTTGTCAAATATCTTGACAAACTAAAGATATTTGAGTAAGCATCAGGCCTGTTGACTGTTCAACTCATCCTTAGGCAACCAGTAAGGACCATCACATTAAGAATTTCCTAATGATGAGGCTTTTAGGATAAAAAGTTTGTTATTACCTAACATTAATTAGTTCGCTAGGTATAATTAGTTAGGTTCATGATTCGTTCATAATTGGTTCTTTTTGTGCCGAACGAATTTTTGCAAGCCTTATTATGAAGCCGAGACTAATTAATCAAGAATCAAGTTCATCAGTTTGTGATAAATTAATAATTATTGCCATATGAAAGTACATTTTATGACTTATTGGAAAATGTTACCTAATTAATCAAGAAATAACTGCCCATTTTTTAATGATAAGGCTACGTTTAATAACTCTTCTCTATTTACTGGGATTTAATGATTAGCAAGCCACTTACTCAACATGATCAAAACAGCAGGACATTATTAATAAGTGTTACCTTATTAGGCAATGACTAACCAGAAGATTAGTCCATCATTAGAAAATGGATAACTATCAGTACGTTAATAATTAGTTCACTGTGTTAGACACATTTATTGTTTCTATTTCTGGCAGAACAACAAACACTGACAAAGACCTGACCTGTAGCAGCTCTAAAGCAACGTGTGTATTTCTGTTTTAATCTGAAGAACCAGAGCAAGAACCGTAGAAGACTGATGCCAAATAGTTATCCATGGTTCATGTTAAAAACTGACCCGAAGCTGCTGCTGTCCAAACATCCACTCATCCTCTCAAAACTACATGTGTGTTTGTGTTATTTTCATGTCTGAAACCAAATTCTCTCTAGATCCTCAATCTGAACCGAACGTGACGCGCAGATCCCTGCTGCATCGCGCTCAAAACTTAAGCAAATCGTCTGCTTTTAAGAAAGCGATGTAGTAATCACGCAGCATGGACGAGCTATGACCTAGCCAGAAACCATCTCCCTTCAGATTTCCTAACAAATCATTTTAAGGGTCTCGGGGTGCTCTTCTCCCCCAGCAGGCGAGTGCTCTATAAGGGCTGGCGATGCCCCAAGCAGCATCCAAACGGGCCCAGCTGTCACGCTGGGAAAACACCATCAGGCGCACCTAAAGTCATTTTACAAAGCCCAGCTATTTGGGGCAGCCAGATCTGCAGCAGCCATCATCTGCTCAGCAAAAATGCAAAAATAAATAAATAAATACAAAAATCAGCAGCCTAGCATTTGCCGCCTGGTTTGAGGCATTCATAGTTGCTAATCGTGTTAAACAGTAGAGGAGACACGATTCACAAGCAATATAAACAAGCCTCTAAGCGTCAGGCTGCAGGCTCAGCAGGCTCGTCTCCTAGCGCGCTGCTAACGCGCTCGATCCTCCACCGTGGATGTGAGAGGTGTGGTGAGAAGGCCTGAGGCTGAGCCGGGGATGGGGAGAGCTGCTAACTCTTCTTAGAAGAGGAAAAATTTAGAAGAATAAACATAAACAACATAGAGTCAGCTTTTCATTTGGGAGTCAAGAGGCCTGATTTCACGCTGCTTTGAGCCTCATTAGGGGCCAACAGAACTAAATTTAGATCACAAGTTTAGAGTTTCCATCTATTAAAATGAATGGGACTTTATCAGCTGAAGGACATCGGGTTTGACGGAGTCTCCGTAGGCACACAGCAAAAACTCTAATGTTTCAGTCACCGTGGTTCTTCAAATATAGCGTTATTTTGTTGTCAGTGAAAACATCATGGACATCTGAAGCTCACCCTGTAGTAGTCGCTGCTGTAGATATCCCTGGACATGCCAAAGTCTCCGATCTTGACCAGAAGGCCGTTTCCAACCAGACAGTTGCGAGTTGCCAGATCTCTGTGAACAAAGTGCTGGGAGGCCAGGTAGACCATGCCTGAGGCGATCTGAGTTGCGATGTGCAGCATCTGGGAAAGGCCCAGCTCTCCATTGGACTGCAGTGGCTGGCCGTCCACCAGGATCATGGCATCGGGGCCGTGGGCTCTGAGTCAGGAACAACAATTCAGGTTGATTCAGTAAAGAGGAAACGTGGTGCGATACCTCTGGTCAATTTTAGAGGCCTGTTGGGAAAAACCACTTTAAACAGAAAAGAATTAGGGAGAAAAGTACTTCAACATTGCATAAATATAGTACCGTACAAAATTGTTATTACTCCCTTTTCACATTTAGGAGTTTTACAACCAGTAGAGTTAATGTATTTTTGGAGAACATAGGAAGCAGCAGGAATTACTACATGTGCTACATAATAAAAGCAACACAAACAAAAGTACATTACACTTCAGTGGCAAACGACAAACCAGTATTAAAAAGCTGGAACTCCAGACCAGAATTAATCTATATCATAGCTATTATTAATCAAAGGCAGCAACTAAACTTGACTAAAGATTGGATGAGTTTCTCACAATCAGTTTTTTAATCCTGGAAATATTCTCGAGGTAATGAAAGGCTGATTTTGTGGCCGTCTTTATGTGTGTCTGAATGTTTTGGTCAGACTCCATCAGGCCTCATTACCAGCTTCTAGCTGTGACACCTGAAAGCTGTGCATTGGCTCTTGATCTTCCTCAAGTTACTCCAGTTTTATTGCCAGTTAGCTGAAGAACGTCAAATGACATTTGCATATTGATTTCTTCTCCATGTATCTGCTCAGTGCTTAAACAGGCTCACAGACACCTGGTGTGTATAATCTGCATAGTTACAGTGTCTAATCTTGCAACTTTTATAATCTGAGTTGTAGGAGGATGTAGACATTAAATGGGAGAGTTCCCAGGGTTGAACCTTGAGGTACCCCACATATACTTTTTGTCCACTTCAAGGAAATGTGACCTACTGATACAAAATATCAGTTTTTTTCAGGTAAGACTCTCCCTTTCATGTAATTCAACCCTCCCTTCACTTCAATAATATGTTGTGGTCAACAGAACAAACACTGTGCTTCTTCCATAATCCATATTTATGTGAATGTCATTGAACTCTTTGACTGAAATACACCAAAGGTCATTGCCAAGAACTCATTTAACTGTCGAAAAGCAGCTTTTTCAACAATCTTGCTGATTTATGGGAGGTTAGATATTGGCCAGTAATTTTCCAATGGCAAAAAAAATCCACTGGAATTTGTGGCCACATGACAAATTCATATAGCCCACAGATTAAGTTCCAGGGAGGTGACTATCTTTGAAAAGGTCGTGTCCACACCACAACAGATGGTGCTGCAGAAGCTCTATGCTAACTAAAACGTAAGCGTGCACATCATTGCTCATGAAAGAGACGTTGAGCCGTGTTAATTCAGCTTTAAGAGTGTCATAGCCGGACGCAGACGTCTGAGTGTGTGACGGAGTGGCCTTTAACACGGTAACCCACAGCCGCATTAACAAAGCCTTATCCAGAACACATTCATGTCCCATTCTGCGTGTTCAGAAGAATTAGCATAATAAAGAGAAAAATGAGAGAAATGTGAGCAAATTAACTTGAACCTGCGAGCGCTCGGCCCGCTTTAATTGCACTGATAAAGCGTTGTGTGCCTGCGCCGCTCTGATTAATTCTGTGGCTGTAATTTGAGCTTCAGAGAGCAAAACTTCTGACTGCGGCCGACGAAGTCAGGGGCTCGAAGCGAGGTCTGAATCTCATCCACCTGCTGTGCGTTTACCAGAACAGGCTGAGTGCAGGTTTTCTGGGTGACAGTGAAGAACTCATTTCCTGTGAAGTGTCCCCGCTGTTCCCATCACCTTCTTGTCAGTGTGATTACCGAGCGGGCGCCGTTCAGGAAAGGTTGATGCTCTTCCGCTCTGTCAGCCTGGCGTTCAATCTCCATTTTGGAATTTTACTGCCATTCTGTGTTCTTTGCTTCAGGTGTGATGGTTAAGGGGAATTAGAAGGGGCGCCTTTATGGCGTTGCTCCTTCTTTCTTTTTCATCCCTTCCTCCTTATGCAGCGGTGTCTGATTGGACGCCGGCTGCCCTCAATTCCTCCGAAGGTTTAGTGAGACCCGAACATCTGATCTGATTCATTCCCATTGATTTAGTGCACATCACATCTTCTAAATGTGACCAAAAGGCCCGGCAGATGAAGAATCAACGCCGTCTTGCACCTTGCATGAAAGAATTTCATCACTCGCGACATTGCCTTTCATTTCAGGAATGATTTCCCGACTGAAAATCTTCACGCACTTTTGAGTCCGCGCGCACGCGAGGCGATCTCGCTTCTCACACTCAATCACAACATGTCATCTTTTCATCCGCCGCTCAAGATTTAAAAACAAGAAAGACCACACACACACACACACGCACACAAAAGCATCCACGCAGCTGCAGCCGCTGTCATCGCACTTGAAATAGCACGCTTCTATCTCTCACTCCTCTCGAGCGCGCTGACATCAGCTCCAGTCAAGCCTCCCGTTACCAAAGAGCTTGCCGTAGCGCCGTCGTGTCGCTTTTGTTGGAGCTTATCGGAGGTCGTTTCCCTCACTGCAGCCTTGACAAACACGGAACAAAAGCGCCACGGCGCGTGTGTCCACGTGTGTGTCCACGTGTGTGTCCACGTGCGTGGACGTCAACGGTCCTGAAGGGGGCTGGAAATTTTAGCACCGACAGGACTTTGAGTTTTGTTCCTTGAACTTGTTCATGTTTTGTCAAATTACAAGCACAGACAAGTTTTCCTGTCCTTGCTGAAGTAAAACCACGCAGCAGCGCTGCGTTTCACAATGAGCATTATGGATTCAGGTTGACATGTAGGATTAGTTTCCCACATAGCTCTTTGCATGTTGGCCCGTCGACCATCATTGCTTGTGAAATTGCTAATACAGAGTCAGACTGGGTGTGGAGGGTGTGTGAAAAGCTATTTTCTTGTCACAAAACCCCTTTAGGATTTTTTTCTAGCCATTTCATCCATTGCTTTGTAGCTGACTGTATGTTTGGGACCAACTGGGACAGAAACATGAAGTTTCCACTCACAAAGACAAAACAGAACCGGCCACCTTCAGGTGATAAGCCCCGAGTGCAGAGTTTGGTTGTCACAAGTTACATTTGCTTAGTTACATTTACACGAGTTACTTTTTTGGAAAAAATGTACTTTCAGGAGTATTTTGACCGTGTTGTACTTTCCTCTTGTATTTGAGTAATTCCATTATGACTTATTGCTACTCTTTTGGTTTCACACCTGCAGTTTTTGTTCAAGTTTCAAAATCTTTACATACTGAAAGAAATTTTTCTGAAAAACATTTTTTTTTTGGCCTGATTTTGTTATTTTGTAACTACATTTATATGAACTGCTTTCATGTTGATCTTTGAAATACCAATATTTCCACATAACTATATTTTGGTCCATCTTATGACGTCATTTTAACATACTGATTAATTGATGTTTGATCAATTACATGAGTAACATTTTTACCAGATACCTTCTCAATCTTTACTGTAGTAATTTCTTGGATGGCTACATTTTACATTTACTTGAGTAAAAATATGTCAAAGTAGTGCTACTCTTGCTTTGGCTACTCGTGGATAAACGTACCTCAACATGTATTTCCATGCATATTTAGTGAAACACTGACCTTAGGAATTTATTCAGGTCTCCGTGCTTCATGTATTCGAACACCATGATGAGCGGGTCTCCGTCCACGCACACGCCGTAGAACTTGACGATGTGGTCGTGCTGCAGGTTGGTGAGCAGCTCCGCTTCCCGTTGGAAGTCCTTCCTGGCTGACAGGTTGGGATCTTTTAGTGTCTGAAGGGGGAAATGAAAGGATTTATATGTCTGACTTGTCTTACGTGTCTCTAGGGAAAACAATACTAGTTCCTTTGAAACATTTTGCCTGCAAGAGGAGTTTGTAGACGTCTTGTTTGATTTGTGTGTTTAATCTGTTTGTGTTCAGATTTGTCAAAATCGTTGGATAATTATACTGAAAGCTTTATTTTATTCTTAAGAAGTGACTCAGAGGAAGCCTGACAAACATCAGATGTTTGTAAGATGGAAAATCGAGAAAGATAACACAAACACAGTTTTTTGTTTTTTTGCAAGCCAATAGGTCAGCTCTCTTGTTCTTCCGTTGTTCTGGTCTTTGCAAAGTCACAGTTTAATTAAAATGCAATAAACAAGTGAGGATCATTTATTGGGTTTCAGGTGATCGTCGCTGAATGACATACTAGAGTACTCTGCATTCCTGGTTACAATTGGACGTTGCATTACAACGGGCGTTCGCTCAGTTCTCATGTCAACCGTCTTGTTTGACTTTGCACTTCTGTCTTCGCGGTGGGGGACGGATGTTTACCGCACACGCAATTTCCGGTAAGCTTCATTGCGCGGAACTGCTGCGTTGCATTTGTCGACGCCGAACATTGGCAATTTGTCGACATTTTAAACTTCAACAGGATTTGTGCTTCCAGCAAACAATCGTTTCTCAGTAGCAGAAGGTCCAGACTCTCTGGACGAAGCAAAGCGTAGAAGTAGAGCTGTTGAAAATTCAATACATGTAACTTTTCCCCCATATTTAATCGTGTGATCAGTCTTAAAGCTGAATAATACAATGAGGAGGCATAACGTCATGGCCATCGGGCCAGCAGGGTATTTCTTCACTTTTTGCGGTCCTGAAGACTTTCTGAAGGTGTGCTGTAGTATCTGGCACCAACATGTTTAAGCAGAACATCCTAAAGATGCTTGACTGGATTTTTCAGGACGTATTGTTTCATGAGAAGTTATACAACATTGCTAAAGTAGAACAATGCTTAGATAGATTGTCTTGAGTGAAAGTGATGACATGGTAAGCCTGACATTGCATAAGGTTTTTATTCTGCAAAAAATTATTCAAACCATCACACTGCTGCTACGTCCATCCTGGTGCTGCGTTTCCTCATGTAAATAATTCACATTACTTCTATCGACGTAATGGACGAGGAGGAAGACATGAGCTATCAAACCAGGCTATTTTTTCCATTGTTCCATGGTTTGATTCTGATGTTTGTGTGTTCATTGCTGGTTCTTTTTGATTTGCAGCCTGGGTTTTCTGACAGCCTTCCATCAGAACCAACACGGACTTCTTCAGCTCACACGACAGTGGACCACATCCATACCTGCAACAGAGAGCTTTGGCTGTCCACGACCATGTCACTACTTGTCACGGAACAAGAGTTCCATGTTTGGAGATGATCTGACCCAATCGTTCAACCGTCACCATCAGGCCTTTGTAAAGTCTTAAGCTTATGCAATTTCCCAGCTCCCCTCATTTCACAACTCTCCTAAAAAGCCAACAATTCTTTTACCAGGATATATCAGCATGGCTCCCCGCACTGTGATTTGATCTGCAGCTAAACATGTCCATTGATCAAAACGACTATTTGGGAAGAAGAAAAATCCATAGACCACATTTGGGATTCATATCATCTTCATATAAATTTTGTTTCCCCATCACAGAATCTCATACTGATTTTTCTTTTCAGGAACCAATATGGAAAAACAAACAAAAAAAAAAAACACACACATAAAGAGTGGCTATTGAATTTTCGCTGGAATACAGTTTGATTTCTTTTCATGTTTAAAATGAGAAAAGAAAAAAAAATGGAGATCAGTTTTCTTTAAGGTCAACTTTAATAACATGTAGTCAATGTTGCCTTCTCTGTAGGCGGACGGAAATGCACCTTTAGTCTCTGTTTATACAGCAGCTGTTCACTGTTGTTGGCAATTTCATGTATCCAGCAGTGAAATGTAAATGAAATGGTAAATAGACTCTGTATGCACAGCTTCTGTCCTGCCTTGTTGACAACTCTAGTATCTTATATTTAAAGCAAAATTCAGCTACTTACAAGAAGCCAAACAGTCTATTTTAAGTAAATAACTAAATGTTAAATATGATTTCTTTTATAGTTTGGTGACATATGGCTTTTAGGGTGCCACAGATCCAGACAAGCTTTACTTATCCTACATTTTAAAGTCCAGTTGTTTCCTGATTTTTCTATTTAGACAGGAACGGCTGCGACAGACTGGCGACCTGTCCAGGGTGACCCCGCCTCTCGCCCGGAACGCAGCTGGAGAGGCAGCAACTCCCGACCCCATTAGGGACAAGGGTGAACAGAAAATGGATGGATGGATGGATGATGACAGGAACGGTGTTGTACATGTCGCCCTCTGGCAAGGCAGGGGTTAATCTCCATAGAGTTCCCCAGTCCACAACTGAAGACCGTAGGCTTTGTCAACAGAAAGCGCAACGTTGCACACCTTTAAATATACATGCATGCATTTTGCGCCGCTTATCTGAGCCTTAACAGCATGTCGAACACCCCTTTCGGCAACTGCTTTCAAACACAGACTCAAACTCTTGCCCTTCCCTTAAACTCTTCCAGCAGCTGTGTGGCACTGTTCGACTCGCTTCCCGCTAAACCGAGCTGTGAATAATAGAAAATGGCATTGTTTAGCAACTCGTTCAGAGTGGTTATGTTTGAAAGCACATAAGAACACAATCTTCCTCCCGCAGGCTACCGTATAAGCCCAAAAGAGAGCTCAAGAGAGATTTTCCCCGGCTTCTCCTACTGAAAAACACCATGAGCGAGAGGGCGAAATGCATCAACATGTTCTCGTTTTGCAGCATATTCACTGCTACTATGGACAGAACGTATTTTTTTGGTCTCTATCTTACATCAGCACGCTACAAAAGCCAGCACTGCCTCGTCGTAAAGCATTGCCTCTACAATCTAGCGTTATGGCAGCTGTCATTTTCCACCCCCTTCAACATCTTGTACATATTGCAGCAATGAGGTCAACAATCGCTGTGGCTGTAATGTTCTGGAAGGAAAGGTGGAGCTGCAGGAGCTGCACACAAAACAACCTGATCTGATTGGTAATAAGATGAAGCACAGAGGTGCCTTGAACCTGCCTTTCGGGTGCAGAGCACATAAAATGCCAACTCTTGATGGGATGTCAGGTAAAGCCTCCAATATGAGAAAAGAGAAATAAATAACAGCTATAAGCCTTATTGCGGTTTCTCTCCTGAAGAGAGAGAGAGAGAGAAAAAAAAGACTCTTGACACTTCATCAGCAGCAGGAAAATACACAGAGTTGCCACTTCTGATCTCCTCAGCCTTGAGTCCTGTTTTCCCAGCCTGCTGCTAACATCATCACTGATGGAATGACCTCAGGATGGAAATGCATTTACTTGCATGTGCGCCACTATTTCAGCGCGGTGCTTGAGGTGGTCGAGACGTACGACGGCGTAGATGAAATGATCATAAAATTGTATTGCCAACTCAAACGGCGCTCTTGAGGAAATGTTTTTGGTCTGGGCTTTTCTCCAAACCAGAACCTTCAAAGTGCACGACGGCAATAAATTAAGGGGAAGCTCTGCGATGAATTTTTTTCCCCCAGAGTTGACCTTCGAGCGTGTTAGAGCCTCTATATCCGCTTGCTTCTTTTACAGGCAGGAGAAGATGGACACCGTTTTGGCTTTTAGACAGGATACGGTAGCTGCGTTTCCAATGACTGTATAATTGTGCAGTTTGATATTTAAAAAATACATTTGTTTGTTTAAAACAAATGTATTTTCAATAAAAAGTCTTGGTGTTAGGATAATATTGTTTTTTTGACCGTATCGAAATTAGTTTATTCCGCAAAACGTCAATGGAAGCAACTTTTTCGCAAAACATGAGCCAGGTGATCAACGACCAGATGTTGCCACTGGTGCAAAAGCCTAGAAGAAGACAACAGGAAGGAGCTTCAGGATCATGGTGCGGTAAACTTACCCAGGCTTGGTTATATGAAACCTATTTTACTCTGTGTTTAGACTTAGTTTACACTTGAGCGTCAAGATCACTTTATTAAATACGGGTTGCTACAACCAGGCTGGACAAGCTTGTACTTTCAGAGCTTTCAGTGCATTTTTAATGGCACTGATTCAATACTGGGTTTGAGACATTCCTCAGACATAATTGGATTTAGATCTCGTGTGTGGAGGAAACTGGAGTTCATCGCTTTTTAAGAAATGAGTTTGAGATGATTTGAGTTTTGTGCAGTAGTCCACTATCACGCCGGACATAGACATTTGAAGATGGGTATGTCAGTGTCATCGAGATCAAGTTTTCTTGTTGCTCACACAAAATGCTGACGCCACCATCCGAACGTGGCAGCAGAAGCTGAGACAAGCCAGACTCTGGGTCTAAGCATGGAGTGTGAAGGACGAATATCTGCGCTGTTGGAACCAGAGTGTTTCCATGAATGCAAATGGAAAATAAGTGCAACATTTACATTGCATGTATAAAAAAAAAGTCCTCATTTATAATAAACTTCTGTAGAGAGACATTTAAGCATCAGTATGCATTGTAAATCTCTGACAAACAAATCAACGGAGGATAAAAAAAATCCATTTTCACTCCATTATTTTTCCAGTATTTTATTGACCTATTTTGATGAGCTTGTGTGAATTATACCCAGACTTTTACTTCTTCATGTCTTGATTGTAGCAGTTGGTTATTTGAGCTACCTTTGCTGTTTTTAACCCTTGTTAGCTCCTCTACCCAATCACCTCTGACAATCAAAAGAGGTTGTGCCAACATGACTGCTGTTTGTCCCTTTTTTTTGCCTTTCTCTGTAAATTGGGGAGGTAATTGTGTCAGAGTGTCTTATATCTGAGCATCAGAGATACTCAGACCACCTGGTTCAATATCACTTAAATCTTTTTTTCTCTCATTCCAAAGCTCAGTTTGTACTTCATCAAGTTGTCTTAACCACACCCGGATGCCTAAATGTATGAAGTTGCTCCCATTTGATTGGCTGACACATAATCTACTTGTCGGTAATCCATCCTGTTAACCGGGGTACGAACCTTGGTAGGAAAACACAAACTATCCCTGCAAGAGGTGCAATTTAAAACAAGAAAGTCCGTGGCCTCAATTAACACTTAAAAGACTTACCTGCCTTTTGCCATCTGTGTGTGTTTTGTGAAAGGACAAGGTCTGTGTTGAGAGCTGTTGTCGACCCGCTGCTGTTATTTCTCTAATCCATCAAACGAGATGGCGACGGGCCCCACAGCAGAAGACTTAAGAAAGTGTTTGCCGGCTTGGTGGCTCAAGAGTGCGATGTACTTGTACTGATATGACAGATGGTCTCTCCGACCAGCTGGTTGGCAGATTTTAGGCAAAGACACACCAGGACTTTGACGGTGAAATGCGTCGTGTCCGTCATTTCTCGCCATCAGCCGTACACCTGATGGGATCGGCCGGACGTGTGCGACAGAGGAGACCGTGGGATTTCAGCCACGGGTGGTTTCTTTAGACAATAGAAAATAATGAGTATGCCTGACGTGTTCAACCTATTAGATGGGATGGCGAACACAGTTCACCTTGCTAAGTTTCACTCCATATCTCCTTAGATGGGAAAAAAGCTCATGTTTATTGGACACGGTCAGCTTGATGAGTGATTGACGAGCAGGTTGCCTTGCTTTGCTGCTTTATGACAGAAGTGTTTTGTGGAAAGGACGTCCGACTGCATTGTTTGTAAAAAGATTATACACATTTACATAATTGAACCTTGAAGGATGATGGAGGAGAGCTTATTCATTTAACACAAACTCATACCGTCACTGCAGTACATCCGTCTGATGCCCCATTTAGAGAAAAGTGGATGCAGACTCTGCTCCAAAACATTGCATCTCTATTTTTTATTTGTGTTTTCGTAATTCTACATTAATTCATGTCATATATGCCTGTGGCTACATTAATGACCAACAAAGGAAAAGTCAATAACGGACCATTTGGCTTAGCTGTGAATTTACATTGAGAAAAGTTCAATTTTTGAAGATGCAACATTTCTGGGTGACAGCAACAAAACGTAATAAAATAATCTGGTTGTGTTAACTCTTTGGACGCCATGGCAACATAGGACACATTTTTTCACTCCGACACAGACACACACGCACACACAGACGACCAAGTAGTGAAGATGTACCTTGACAGCCACCAGCATCTTGTCCTTGGTGGGGCTGAGGTTGTAACACTCTGCCAAGAAGACTTTACCGAACGCCCCTTCACCCAACTCCCTCTTCAGGATGATGTCTCTCCGCTTTATATGCTGCACGACTGAAACAGGAGACAGAGGAACCGTAAATACACAGCTGTTCAGATATTTACTTACACTTATCCTAAGCTTCAACGTCATGTTGATTTCAAGATTTTAATCGTCACCTTCCTAAAATGATGGTTTAAGATGTTAGGGTTTTTTTTGCCCAAAACATCTAAAAAAATGACTTAGGCCATTATTTTAGAAAGGTGACAAAACGATGTGTTCAAAGTCTGCTCTTTTCAGGATGGTATGAAGCAGCCGCAGCCATATGGGGCGATATGGATGTACCACTAATAATATCCGCCATGGATAACACAACAACTCGCTTTAGCAAGTTTTCAAAACAAGAATTTAGTTTCAGTTGAAACTATATGAGATTTTTTCTTACTCCAAAAGATGCAATGTTGCACAAAGACGTTCATATGTTGAAGGAACATTCACACGCAAGAGAAAGATTGTGCTTTTGTAGCAATTATAAGGTTTTAGGGTCATTCTTATTGGATATTTGCAGAGTTCAAGCACAGCCTATTCATTTTGTTCACTTGCACAAAGTTAAAGCTCTTTTATTGCTCCTCCTTTATTCCCGAACCGATTCAAGGTGTTTTAGGATCATTACACATCTGGAATACCCAGGCTTCATTCATTCGTACCAAACCGTTCCCTGTGATGAAAACAATATAGTAAAGATATTAAACAACGAAAAGGAAATACCGAGGTCCAAGCCTTGGATAACAGTGTCCATGTCCACGGTAAAATGAGTTTTATATCACCATTTATGAAGAAGCAGCAGACCAAGAAGGAAACATCTCAAACAGTCCCTCAAAGTATCGTTTGAGCTTTCCAATCAGAAATGCATTCTTGGTTGCATGAAAACAATTTTATATGAAGAACTAAGAGGGGTATGAATATTTTTTGTGGTTCACTGGATATATTTGAGCCTATGAGAACTGATTTAGATTGAGAAAAATCATCATATGACAGTCAGTGGTGTTTTTTTTCTTCTTTGCTTTACCACCTCAACCTGCATTAGTAAGGTTCAAATGCATAAATACAAGTCATGTCAGGGTAACAGAAGAATGAACAACAACTGTCCTCCTACTGGTCAGGACCAGAAGACCAAGAAAAGATCAGAATGGATGATGGAGTCAATTTTTTTTCTCTTACGTTGAAGCTGCTTTAGAGAGAATACGAGGCGCAGGAAGACTTTAAAACTTTCCAGTGCAAATAAACACAGCGACAATCCTGGATATGTGGAGCTGCATGAGGACAAAAATGGTAACATTTTTACCACCAACATCTAAAACCTCTCACTGAAGCGAGGCAGAATAAAAACAACAACAAAAAAACATATCGTCTCAAGTTTTCTACCCAGATAACTCACTGCAGCAAGAACAGCATCGTAAACTTTACGTTTTTAGCTCCTGACCTTAGATTATTTTCACTCCCGGCTGTCATTACTTACAGTGTTTGTGCAACCAGAATGGAGGGTCTGTTTCTTTTATTGATTATCCTTTAAAAGCGCCACGGAATAAGATGGCTGGGTAAGTGACCTGGCGGAAAAGGTAGAAAGAGCAAGAAAGGAAACAGATTGTGGAAAAGACGAGGAGGCGTGTGGCGCTTGTGAGCAGAGCTGCTGTTTGTGGAGCAGCTCACAAACAGCTGCTCCACAAACATGAATAAAACATGACGGTTCGTAGGTTTGTACCATGAAAGCCCATAGAGCTGCACTCACACAAAGCTTCCACCGGCCTCCAGGTCAAAAACCACAACAAACGCATCATACAGTAACTTCAGCTTTATCTCCGTTACAAAACGGCAATCGTGAGAAAACTCAAAATACGATGCTTAGCAACAGAGAAAGTGATGAAATCGTTCTGAAAACTTACATGAGAAACTGAAGTAGAATTTCTCAAAATATTTTGAGTGTAGAGTTTTTTTTAAACTAAATCTATTTTTAACCAGTCCATGGGCATGAAATTCAAGGAAACACAAGTAGTCCACATAAACAAATAAATAAGTAAAAGTTGATAAATAAGTCATGTGTAATAAATTGGAATGACACAGGAAATAAATGCTAAACAAAGGGAAGTGAAGAAGCAGAGAAAAAGGCAAAGAAAGCCAGAAAAAGCAGCTAAAATCCACCATTATTTAGAAAGCTATCTGGTTGCCATAAGAATCTATTATTACCCTCTGATTTAGTCCCAGTGGATTTTGTAAATGCCGTTCTCATCGGCAGTCCTACTGGAGGAAAACATGTACAATATTTCCATTAAAAAAAAAAAAAATCCTGGGCTGCCATGGTCTCTATACAAACTCAACGCATGAGTCTCCACTGCTCAACAAAAAACAAGCTAGAGATTAAAGTTGGACGCAGGACATTTGAGTAAAAACCTCTGACATATTGGGAGGACACATGTGGCTTTGGACGAAACTGCAAACACTTGAAATGAGACAAAACTAGCTGTTTTAAGTAAATAAGTCAATGAGACATATTATTCAAAATGTCTTGTTACAAATGTAATAATCTGCCAGTGGGACAAGTAGTTTTTCCATCAACATTAAGGAGTTCTTGACTCATATTTCTTGCTAAAAAGTTCCTTGTAAGTTGGTTTTGTCTTTTTTTCGTATTTGCAGTAGAAACTAGGCCAAAAGTACTAGCTGGGATTTTGTGTGTTTTTTGTAAGTGTCGAGCTATATTTGCTGAGAAAATTGTCAGTTTTCATTTCTGCCAGATGCATACAGGTGCCTGATAACATGGCTGCTGTTTCAAAATGGGAGCTGAAATGTTAAACATTGAAGTTACACTTTGTATCAATCATATCAGCAGGGAAGACAGACAATAGATGGAAGGATGGATATCAGTGTGTGACACTCCAAAATGCTACATTTTTTAAAAAAATGCTGACGAACCAAACAAGAGAGAAAAATTATATTTGGTCGGAATGTACTTAATTATGTGGAGTTAGTGAATTCAAAAAGTTGCCATTAATGTAATTGTCTTTTCGCTTTTATTTGTACTCTGATAGATTAGCTGAATGCTACCCAAGATTGATCTGCATGCAAACTGTCGCACCGCTTTTATATGCTAATTTCCAACAGTTGTTTTTATCGGCGCCCGACTCTTTCTAGAAAGATCTGAGCAACAGCCGCAGCGTATCCATGCAGAGTCTGACACTCGTAGCAGCTCTTGGGGAAGAGAATTAGCTTCTTTTATGTGCGCGCCCAGGCCTAAGTGGGGACTTATCAGTGGAGACACAATATAAACTGATGAGGTTTCCCCTCCCACCCGAAGCCTGCAGTCATAATCTGTCCACACAATACCGTCAAACATCTTTCTCTAAAATGTCACTGCGTGTTTTGTCCTGTTGTTCTTGTGTCCAGATTCTTCCCTCAGGCAGAGAGGATTCGCAGTGCAGAGGTTAGATTAACCGACTTTGTAATTAGACGGTCCAGGTTCATCGATGGGACACGCTTTAATTTTTAAACTGTGCAGCGGGAGAGCAGCGAAAACACTTTAGGAGGAAAAGCTACTCAGACCAGCAACAGCATAATAACACCGAATGCTGCAAAAGCTGGCTAAAGCGAAATATGTATGCATGGAGAAGATTACAAGACCGATAAAATACAATAGCAGTAGCCCTAAAGTGTATTTCTATGTTGTTCCTATTTATTCTCATCTTCATTTAAAAATACATTTCAGTCTCATCTTTAATAGGTTTTATTTTGTGGGGTATCAATGCATGTGCTAAAATGTGACTGCATTATCCTCGCCATAAGTGCCTTTTTCTTTCTTCTTTTTTTGTTTGATGAATGATAAAAATGTAATACGTCTATGGCAAACATCTGGCAATTTAATCCGTCCTCCGTCTCTGCCTCCTTCGCGTTCATTAAATCAAACTCGCTTGTCGGGCTCGTGTGATGGACAGCGTGTCATCCAGTGGGTAATTGCACGCGAGCTAAAAGCAGTCAGCGTTTAATGTGGTGATACTGCAAAAGCATTTGTGCGCCTGCACTTAGAGCACATGAGGTGTTGCATCCATTCCCAGAAGACCATTTAATCTTCTTCTATTTGAGCTCCCTACAATTTTACTAATGACTGTTGGCTGAACCTTGCCTCCCCTGGTGTACTCCTGGTTTGTAAATATGATGCTTCTTCTGTAAAATGATCGATTCTTACAATAGATGTTAAGAAATGACCTTAGCGAGCTGCTCAATTTGGTCATCTCTACAATTCAACATTTGTTAGCCGGAAAAAAAAAAGAAGAAAAATCATCTTCTTTTTGATATTGTAAACAGCTTACATCATTAATAAATTAAAGTGGTGGAGAGATCATTGTTCAGTCTTTTAGGTATTTTAGAATTTTGTGCATCAAGAAGTAGAAAAGCTGCATCTGACTGGTTAATAAAAGTATTAAGATCTTACAATGGTCTAGTAAAAGTCCAAGCTATCGTTATTTTCAAAACCAAAAAAAGCTTCTTTTTTTTTTACCTAAATAGTATACAAGCCCTACGTAAAAGATATTTCTACAAAAACGCAACAAACTACATGGTGTGTGTAGAGTTTCCTGTTAAGTTGGATGAACCCAGTTTTGGACCAACAAGAACACATCAGTTTCTGTTTCTGGGTAGACGCAGGCGATTTATGAGCTGTGTTATCGGCAGCCCGTGTGTAAAATCTTAAATGTTAAATGCAAAGTACTACCACAAAACGTCTCCACAACATGGCAGGAACAAAAACCGATAATACCCTTAAGCTGATTGGCTTTGTAAATATCAGACTATTATAAGTTCCACTAAAGACCAGCAATCACAGGAGCCTGTATGATTGTTGGGTGTTGAGATAGAAGCAGCTGCTGCTGTTGGCTATGTTAGTGTCGCTGAACTGCTGACTGTGATGTTTGACTGAAACTATTAACGTGAAGTCGAAGTATCACTGAAAAAACGACCCACCACAAAAAGAAAAATCAATCTGTCGCATCAATATCAACGTACCAAAGGATCCATTTGTCCTATGTTGCCTTCATGCAACATGAATGCGACATGCTAACAGTGAAACTCCAGAGTTTCACCTGTCAAGTTGCTGCTACAACGCAGGTAACCTCATGTATCCGCAATGAGTCTGTGGCAGTAGGGAGCCTGGTAGTGTCTACACCGTGTTCCAAATTATTATGCAAATTGGACTTAAGTGTCATAAAGATGACATTTTTGGTTGTGCTATTAAATTTATGGATGGTATTGTGTGTCAGGGCTCTATGAATCACTAATTAATTTCAGAGAGCTGCGTTGATTAGTTTGCCTGGTGAGCTCAATTAAAAGAAATCTACTTAAGAAGGATGTTCCACATTATTAAGCAGGCCACAGGATTCAAGCAATATGGGGAAGAGAAAGGAAAATCATCAGACAGTGTAGTGCCGTATGACAAGGTATGAAAACATGAGATATTTAACCAAAACTGAAGCGTTATCATCGTACTGTGAAGAGATTTGTGGCTGATTCAGAACAAAGATGGGTTTGTACACATACATGAAGCACCAAGTGCATAAAGGGACACCAAAAATATCAACCTAAAAAAAACCCCAACTAATTATAACATATTAAAAACAAAAGTATGTAAAGCTCAAAATATTGTTCGTTCACAGAGATGTATGCGCTCAGATCAGACTCACTGCACGTGTGGATCGGTCACTGATAAAGCTGGTGGAACAAACGACACCAGTGAAAGAGAAGTAGTCTCAGAATCATTTTACATGAACTACCGAAGCAACACTAAAGCGATTTGAACAAATGAAAATTGTGAAAAATGACAAATACAAAAGGACCAGCGACATGAGAAACGAACATCTGCAGACTTTGAGGATTTTAAGTTTTTTTTCACTCGCTTTGCTTTTTTCACGTCGCCATTAACATTTGCACAACAGCTGGTGCATTTCTTAAAACGGTAAAAACTATGAAACCTGGTAAATGAATTAGTGAAATCTGAGGTTCATCTGAGACGGAGAAACAACTTCTTGTAAGAATAATAAAGAAATGCATAAAAGTGACACATTTAGAGATAGATCTCAGCATGTTTGTAATGACTCAAGCAAGGAAATGAGGATTATTAGTTTTAGACAGAAAGACTATTCACCATGTATCGTTCATTTTTCTGATATGAAAGAAGCAAAATGGCAGACAATTATCTGGAAGCAACTGATGTCTGTCCTAAATGATTCACAATTTTTTTGGACATAATGAGAAACTGTTACTGTGATGCACGACGGACTAAAGCTTGTGTGGTTTAACCAACAGTTAAGAGAAATTTAATTCGATTTGAGAAATCCATCAAAGCAATTGCAACAAAAAGCTCTTCCTGATGAATCTTCAGAAAGGAAATGGGTCAGGCTCCTATGTAAAGTCCATCCTGTGGGTTGTTTTTGGTGGACTCAAACAAATAATGTTGAAACAATACAGACATAAGTATTATTCTAACCTGGTTCTGAGTTAAATCCCCCAATTATTACATTTAATTCGTTGGTCTCCGTTTCCTCGGTGTAATCCCACATGGGATGTTTTTTTTTTTTTGTGAGCCTTAATTTTCCACCACCAAACAGAAAGAAATATTTGGATTTATTGCATTATGGCATTTTAAATGTGGCCAAACTGTGACATCTTGAAACCGTGAATACCTGGTGCACAGAGTTCAAAATGCAAAACACACGTCTGCACCCACATCTATTACTGAAAATAGCAAACACAAGATAAAATTGTGAAAAAAGCATAGAAACATATTTGTCTATAGCTTTAGCAGACACTTAAACATTCGCATCAGATGATCAGTAAATGCTCTCCCTTTCCTCAAGAAATAAAAAACTGTGAATGTACAACAAAATGTTACATTTGCATACAGACAGACATCAAATTCTACCTTTGCTTAAAAAAGAGGCAAAATTTACAAGAAAAAGAGGCCAGCATTTAAAAAAAAAAAAAAGTGTAATCCATCAGTCTTCATTGAGGTGTATGCAGCGGCTCAGCTGTTTGTTACTCAGAAAAAGTTCATGCAACGTGAAAAAGAGAGAAAGGAAAGCAGACGTTCTCTCTGACTGAATGACTTGCTGAGATCCCAGCACAGCCTTCCTGTCATTTACATGATTTTGTTGATGTTTTGTTGAGAGCGGCAGCTTGGGAATGCCTCGAAAGTGATTGCAGGGAAGCATGTAGCTTAAACGAGGGTCTTTTGAGTCACCGATTCAGAAGAAGCTGCTTAAAAAACAGAGTCAAGGGACGCAGTTAAATTAAGAAGCTATTAAACTTGAAATGATTCAACAATAGACTTTTGATTTCAGGACATCAAATGGAAACAGTTATGTACGAATTCATAATTATTTCACAATGGAAGCATATTTAATAGATTTCTTTTTTATTAATTCAGTCAGTCTTATTGTCAAGTTATCAGCACTTCAAGACACAATTTAAACAACTTGACTGAAAAGGTAGAAGCACAAGGATTATATTTATACCTGTCCTACCAACTAAACTATTTTATCACAATGATATATATGTATATATATATATATATATATCTAAAAATCCTAAAACGCATCACTTCTTATATAAATTAATAAACAAAAATATAAGAAAAGAATCCCAAACCATAACAGATACAACATAATTTGAAATTATTTACCATTGTAACAACCAAATGTTTGTTTCTTATCCCTGTGAAGATACATAAGGATAAATGTATTTATCCTAATTTATCCTAGTCCCAGCTTTCATCATTTCATAATTTAAAATGACAGCAAAATACTTTTAATCTCCCTTTTTTTTCTTTGGCTTGTTTTGTGCATTTAGAAACATGCAGCAAATCATCTTAGATTCATATTATGTCAAAACATCTTTGCACTCCAACAGGCCGTAAACTTAATTTTTGATTCTTTTACAATAAAGCAAATGAAATTTCATGTTAGTGGACTTTAAGCTGCAGTACGTAACGTTTACACAAATATGTTCTTTTCCCCATGTCAAAACCGTCACCAAGTTGTGACTATGGTAGAGGAAAAATAAAAACAAAAATCAAACCCTCCACTCTTCTAAGATGTTATAGTGCAGACATGATAGCATAATGTATATTATTATGTCTGGAAAAATGCTTCACTCCCAATCAAAAACAACCAATTGGTATCAGGAGGAGGGTCTTAGTGCTGTCAATCAATTACAATTACAGAAAAAATGTTTCTCTGCAGTCATCGGTGGCTATGCTAACTAGCCTTAGCCTTCACGACAGGCTACGTTGAGGTAAACCAGCTCACAAATGATCTTTCTTCCATTAAACTCTCAAAACATAATGATAATTTTTAACAAACATGTAAAAAAAACAAAACATTTTTTTTTATAGAAGTTACAAACTACAGCTTTAATAAACAGTGGATTTTGTATGTTTACAGTAACCATTAACTAACTTATTATTTTTTAAGCTAAATCTTAAAATCCCTGACATTTTGCCCAAAAGACATTCCCCAAATGCTTGATGGGGTTTTTCCAAAGACAGAGATTAGCTGCTCAGGCTGATTTCCTCTGGGCTGTCATTTTCACCATTATGCCATTCCTTTCTGATATTCATCACCATCTGCTTGAAACATGTTGGGAGGATGATTCATGAAGGTGTCACCTGTTCCTCTGGTGTTTCTGACAGACTGTGTCAAAGCTCTACGTATATATATGTGTGTGCATATATAGCCGTCTGCAGAAGCTGGCAGCCACTTTGCTGAGCGAGAGCCCCACCAGGGACTCCACCACATCACCGTTGTCAAAAGCTTGATCCTCTAAAACTCTGATGTCCCAGGCTGCACATGTACATTTTAATTCAGAATGTGTTCTGACAGGATTCGACGGGGCAAATGTCTTTGACGCTTTCTTAGCTCCCCCAAAGTGTGAGGAGTCTTCAGACCCGTATTCCCCGCTGAATCCAGCCTCCGATTCTGCTGCTTTGTTGAGCCTCCGTTTAAAGAGTACAAAATAAAATGTCACCTCAGACAGTAGATCGCTGCGTCCCCCGTCACTCGTTATTAACTGAATGATTAACTTTACAAGATGATGTTTTCAGTGCGTTAAACTTTCAAATAAAGGGTTTTTTTTGTTTGTTTTTTTTCCCCCCCCTGTCTTTGCTGTCGTCCCTGAGCTTCTCTGGATGAAATAAACAGGATAATGAATAAAACAGAAGAAACGGGCAGATAATCATAAGCAGATTGACGAGAAGAGATTTTAGGGCATCCATCTTTCTTTTTCCTTTTGGTTTCCTCTTTGTAGGAGAAACTTTAGATAGCTTTGTGTTAAGCTGATGCATCTCAATGTTATATATGTTGAAAGTATTAAAGCTGCTTTTATGAATAATATGCTTTTTACATATTTCTTAAACATGTTGTTGGTCAGTGTGCGGGGTTGGGGGGAAACGTTTCCATCGCAGTTTTGTGACATACAGAAAGTTTGTTACGGCTGACAAACCACCTCAGCCTAGAGCTAAACTTTATAAAAATAGCTTCTTTTTTTTTTTTTTTTTTTTTAATTTGTAGTGTTTCTAAGCTAGTCAATCATAAATAAAATTAATCACATAATTCAAAGTTAACTCAATCATCTCCATTTGGCTCTATTTGAGTGATTTTTTAAATTTTTGTCTTTACTCTCTACCAAAAACTGGATGACAAAAAATCCTCAATCTGCTGCTTTGGTCTCAATCAGCCCTTTTTTTTTTTGAGGGACGATATTGTTTACAGAGACTTAATTCATTTTATTTGTTGTTTCTGTTTTATTTATTTTGGATATTTCAAATGTCTCCCAGTTCTAGTGTTAAATGCTCATTAGAATTTAAAGTGTCTTGATATTTGACAAAGTGTTCTTGGATTATTATGCCATTACCATTATATTACTCCAAAATTGTATCAAAACGGCAATATCATCGTTTATCGCGATAACTTCCGGGTCAATTTATCGTCCAGCAAAATTTGTTATCGTCACAGGGATAAGTGTTTCCATAAAGCAAATTTATCCTTGTAATGTCAATCTGCGGCGTTTTATGGTCAACGGAAACGCAGCTAATGATGCAACGACATCGTTTAGCTTACTTGACAAACAGCGGCAAAAGAATTTTCAAACCTCCTTAGTAAGGAAGTAAGAAGCGGCACTTCTCAATCTGCTGCATTAAAAGCCTGTTTCATTCTGCGTTTGCACCAGTTGTCCCAATATCGTTACTTTCTCACCTGAATAATTCATCCGGCGTGTTTGCTGCAGCCTCTAGCACCCTGTTCCACTCCACTGATGGGATGGGAGCTGCCATTATGCCAATTGAAAGTGGCGCAGACAAGTTACTTTAACCTTCAGTTTCCTCTGCAGGCCGACTCGGGCTGCATCCTGCAGCCTATTTACCCAGAGTGGCACGCTGAAAAGCCCTGAGATTAAATCTCTATCCCGCAGCTCAGCATCATTCATTTGTCCAGGCTCACTTGAGGCCTCGATGCCAGCAAACGTTGTCCCCAGAGGGGGAGACGACGGCGCCGCGCTGAGATTTACTCAGCTCAGGTCAGGCTGCCGGGGGAGAACAGATGTTTGGAGAGCTTTGTTCTGTGCGTGTGTCTATATGTGTGCTTGCATTTCACCACAGGTGCAGTGCCAACTTTTTCTGCTGTGTACGCATCTATTTGAATGTGCTTTTGTTTCTAACTACCTGCCAAGGTTGTGTGTTTGTGTGCGTTTACAGCTTTCAGGTGTGTGACTGTGTGTAAGCAGTGTGCACTCTGGTCTCTTTCCTGCACTGAGGTGGTCGCTGTGCGGCTTGTGGCCCACATTCTCATCCAGAGACACGGCTTCACATCCATTTACTTCATCAGTTTGTTCCACAGACATGCAGGGGGCAGCACTGTGTTCAAATAGCTGCTGCAAATGCTATTAGCAGGAGAAGAAGAAGAACCAACAAACAAAACTTGGCTCAGAAAAGAGAACAGTTTACAGCCAAAATAGTCACTAAGAAAAATAAAGTTGAGAAAAGAACAAAAAATGCCATAAAACGCCTTAAAGGTTGAAGCACAGTAACAAAAGACAGGACTCACAATTAATGGGTTCATGAGCCGACTTATTAAATCAACAAAAACAAATATGTTCTCTCTCTTAAAAACAACACAGTCATCGTTTCCCACTTTGCTTAGCTATTGTAATCGTCACATGATAAATTAAAGTGAAACACATTTACAAGGGGTAGCTGTGACGCACCAGAGGAGGTGAATATAATATAATAGATTAGAGGCTCCCATCCAGCAGTGGATGGTATAAAAAAAGAGCCTTTGGCATCAAATTCGCAGTAGCTCAGAGGCTCTGCGTCACCCGGCATCGACGGGAACCTCTGACATGAAGGACAGCTTTCACTATTGACTCTCAGCGGGCGTCTCTCCTTAACCTGCTGGCTGAACGCCGGCCTGCAGGAGCCTCTGCTGCTCCTGCACGATTTATGTCTTGTAGCTCTCGCTTTGTTTACACAGGTTTAGAAAAAAAAAAAAGAAAAAAAAAAACACAGTAGGAAAAAAGCCCAGTGATTATTTTTATTTAAACACAAAATGCTATTTTGTGTCTTTTATTTGCATTCACAGGAGCAGGATGTCTTTGGTGTTAAAGGGAGATATTCTACACTTTCCCGTTAAGTAGGTCACTTTTTTGACGGTGTTAGTTCAAATGGAATATTGAGAAAATGCACATTTTCTTGGCTAATTGCTGTTTCACTGCAGGACCACTCACCGTTTGAGTTTAGACTGTACAGTGCCTTATTAAAGAAGTGGTTCCCAAAGTGTGGGGCGCGCCCCCTAGGGGTGGGCAGTGCTATTGCAGGGGGGGCTCAGGAAGCAGTATGGATGAATGAAGAAAAAAAAAAAAATAGTTATACAAAAGTGTTTCACTGTAAAGATTGTAGTGTGTTTTGTTGCAACCTGAAGTGTGAAATAAGCTTCAGTGGAGTTTGAAAACAAAATATGTGGATAGCTTTATGTCTGGTTGAACGATGTGTGTGCAAGTTGATATTTTTTTTTCTTTTTGGGGGGGATTTTATCGTAATTCATAGGGAGGCCCAGAAAATCTTTGTGAACCACTGCTTTAAAGTATCATTCCTTGAACTCGTTTGTATTTTGCCAGGTTACAACAGGTTACAAAAGGTTGAATCCTTTTTATATTGAACTGGGTTCACGGTTCAGTTTTAGAGAACTTTTTTTTTTTTTGTATAACATAAGGTGTTTGCAAAAAAAAAGAAAAGAAGCCCATTTGTGCATTTTGTTGTGCAGCATATCTAAAATTGGGAAATGCCTTGAGATAACATTTCTTGTGAAGTTGTGCGATATTAATAAAATTTCAAGGGCTATGAAAATTTTGGGGAGGTGTAAGATGAATGAGTCTGGCTCGGTTTCACACTAATGTGATGCTGCAGCTATGAAAGATCCTTGATTCTAGTGTAGTTTCAGCTCCTTTTGTCTGGAATTATAATCACAAAAAGCACCAACTAAGCTGATGAAAGTCTGCTTTGCATCTCTGCTCAAGTTATTTACTGTTAAACTGAAATCTAAACTAAAACAAATGGTTTGAAATCTGCTGAAAAATGGTATAATAACATCACAGAGCTGTTTTTACTGCTTAAACAACTTGAACACCAGACGAAACGATAGAAATCACTTCTTTTTTGTGTGTTTCAGTCTGAAATGCAGGAACATTTGTGAACAAAACTACCTTTTCTAGGGTCTCCTGAGTTCCTAGTATTAGTAACCTGCAGTATTGGAGGAACAATCTGCAGTTCAGCGATTTATTTTTGAAACAACGTCCATATTTTATTGGTCCAGACAATTCTGAAAATATAATTTTAAACATGAAAATCACTTTTAAAAAGAACCCAGATGAAGCCGAAAGCTAAAGCTGTTAACTTTAGCTTTTGAAATTGTTACTTTAAGAGTTTTTAGAGTTGATTTTTCTCCCATCAGTACTAATGAACATACTGAATGCATAGCTAGGTTTTTACGGCACAGCTATAATAAATAATAACATATTCAAATGGCATTGTTACAAATTTACGACGAATAAACTCCCAATTGAGAGATAAGAACTTTCCCTCTCCATGTATTAAAGTCAGTTTATATCTAATAATAAACACTGAGTGCTTCCATGCAAAAGCTTTAATAGAATAAGGAGATAAAACTTGTCATTGGGGTCCTTCGGCAGCGGCTTGTCCCTGAGCATAACCCCAGTGTTACTGCTGGATTAAACTTTAAGC
Source organism: Poeciliopsis retropinna (assembly GCA_010277075.1). NCBI lineage: Eukaryota > Metazoa > Chordata > Actinopteri > Cyprinodontiformes > Poeciliidae > Poeciliopsis > Poeciliopsis retropinna. The sequence continues at coordinate 513,978 of VMRM01000030.1, read as the reverse complement.
ACATTTAGGCACTAAGTACTTTACACTAGCTGCTCCAGGGAGTTTCTTTAAAAGTCTTCTCGAACTATATTTGACATCTTAGCGAAGACGAGGCCTGCTATCCCGCCCCGAGCTGCCAGTCCCCACAGATACAGTGTAAATTGTGTTTCTGTAAAAACAGAAAATGCTTTATGGAAGATTTATGGGGAGAGGTGTTGATGATTGAGCTCTGTTTTATGCTACAGCTGAGACGCTTTGGGGTCGACCCTTTGGGATCTCAGCCGCCCGATCAGCGCGGTATTGAGCGGGAGTTTTTTTAAAGAGACATAGGCCCAATTTCCAGGTGTTAAATTACTAAGTGAAATTGCTTTTAAGTCATATTTGATATGGTTTTTATAACAGCTGAAGGTAACATTGCTAGTTGATTGTGCTATTAAATGGCACTTTAAAACTAAAAGTAGATGAACTTGTATTGTCTCTACTCGTGGTTTTGGTACATGAGCCTCACAGTATGGTAGTTTAAAGTCTGCGTCTTTCTCACAGGTTTTCACACAAATTTAAAGCAATTGTGTTATATAAGTGTACAACACAATATAACAGTTTTTATTTAAAAATGAAAGATGATACCATGCCATCTGTTGATCAATAAACACATTAATGTCTGAGTTTTTTCTGGGAAACTCCAGGACTTTTTAGGTAGCAAACTAAAGGAAAGTGTTTGAATTCAAAGCTCTCCAGGCTCCTAGGTCCTTTATTTTATGTTTTGTTTTTTTTAAATCAGACCATAATTTATGGAATCATAGCCTTGGAACATGAAAACTGCCTTTCAATTAATCTAGTGCCCATTTACATTCACTTACAAAGCTTTCAGGCAGCCACATTAGTCACTCTTTGTCTCTGCTGGGAACATTAAAATCTTCAAAAACATCACCTTGAGCACAATTATGTCTCTGTTTCAGCAGAAGTAAAAGGGGACAAAGAGGAGAGGTTTGTCTGAGCTATGCCCAGGAGTTATATCCCCAATAAAATGGATATAATGGAAAGCTTCACGGTACACTCCAGCATCAAACGCCATTGTGTAATACTCGCCAGCGGGATGGGACAACTCTGTAATTAAAATGGCTAGCTGCGTGATAAAACAAAGACATTTGCTGGGAGACAGCAGATCTGGAGAGATATGGATCTATCATTAGGCTAAAGAATTGTCCTTTGACTTCTGTGCTTTTATCTGGCTAATGCTGCAACATTTCCCCAGAAACGGCCTTTTACAACTCCTACAGAACAAAAAGAACAACACAGCAACCATCAAACACAATCGTTCAGAAAAGAGATTAATTAATGGCATTGAGGTTTTAAATGCTTATTTTTTTTGTCTTTTATAAGTGTCTAATGACCAAAACCAACTTTTTTCATTGAATATCATCAGATAGTCAATAAAAAATATAGCCAGATATATTGATTATAAACAGATTCTTAGGCAGATTATATCATCTGCCTACAAGAAAGTATTGTTGTAGGTTAAGAATTCAAATGGAGTTTTTCCACCCCTGTTCATCTGTTTATGAGGTAAATTTTATGAAGTGGGGTTTTATGAAGCCATAAAACATTCAAGTTAACATGAACAGATTGCTATGACCCATTGATAACCCTCAATCCTCAAGAATCACTGGATAATAACTGTGACCTGTGGCCTGCATACAAGCTTGCTTTCAAAACAACTTGGGAAGTTTTATACCCCTCAAGTCTAAATCAAGTGTAGTTTCTTAAAACCATCAGGATACGTTTGGTTTTTAGTCCCTCAGCCGAGGGTTTAACTCAAACCTTCAGTTTTCAGACCACGTATCAAAGTCTTCAGACCAGAGAGAGGCAAGTTCAGTCTTTGAGGCCTGGCATCCAACAGGTTTTATGTGATGTCCAATAACTGGTGAAAATATTTGCAACTATGCCAACTCCAATCCTTGGCCCTCAAGCATTTGAGCTTCCTCCCATGCCACGGACATCAGGTGTCACTCAGGTCTTGAGTCTTTAGCCCACGAGTGTCTAAGTCTTGAGATGTTAAAGCACAAGTCCAAGTCAAGTCTCAGGCAGGCTGCCGCCACACATCCCCCACAATGCCTGGCGATAACGACTCATTTCAGATGACCAAAACACTGAACCCTGGTATACATGTCGAAAGGGGGATGGCAGCAGCAGCATTTTACCTCTTCATTGCTATTCCAGGAGCTGATCTCTCAAATGCTCCGAGTGCAACAAGAGTCTGACCGTCGCATTAGCGAACTCCTGATGGACTCGGGTAAAGACAGGCGTCACAGCTGCCCCACCTGAACTCACACTGCGTTTGCGTGTATATTTTAGCAGCACGCTATCCTCTCGGATAAGAAGCTTTCAAGTAAATGAATGAATACATTATGTATTAGTCGACATACTGTATCCAAGCGAGTGGTGCTGAGCAAGGCCAGCAGGACAATGAGAACCAAAGGGGCACCAGAGGGACTCCTGACACATCAAATCATAGAAGCGGTGAGGGAATATAAGGTGACATTACAGCATTTTTTCCCCCCTTATTTTTATACCTACAGGCACACAGACAGCACGCCCACATCCCTGTATAGACGCAGATTGATTTTCAGCAGTACACCCACACAACACACATTTACACATGGATACACAGAGAAACTTCCCTTCCTTGTGTGCATGTCCTGAGGGTGAAGAAGGCATTCGAATTCAGTGAATGATGTTTTCTTAGCCAGTGGCAGAAAGCAGTGGCCATTATGACCTTGCGATGAATTCAGGGCTCATTTCCTACGATTTCCTTTTATGTGCATGCATGTAGAATTAAATCCAAGAGGAAAAAAGAAAAAGAAAAGAGAGAAGGGCCCAGGTCATAGCTAAGGCACCGAACACACATGGTCTGACTTTTAATTCTCCGCACACAGTTACTGGGGGAAAGTTTCACTCCTGCACAGCGCCATTTATTCATTAGCCCCACAATCAGATCTCCTGTCCGAGACATGAGATGTTATAAATCAGTCAGCGGCTGGACATTAAAAATTCATGCAATTCATAATACATAAGACCAGTCACTTATTTATCACCTCTAAATGGGTTTTCCTCTCTTCTCATTGGCTACACACTCAGAGGCCGACTTTTGTTAGCATGACGTGCGGCCATTTTGAGATGGGGCCAGGTCCAATCTGGACAGGGCGGGTTACGGTGGGAAAAAAAGAATCCCACTGCGATCGGATCGGACCGGAGGAGAGAGTCTTTACCCTTAAAATCCAGGCGGCTTGATTGGAGGGAGCAGGAGAGAGGCTGCGGGTTGCTGCTGGAACAGTTGTTTTCTGCTGATTCTCCTGAGCAGCCAATCTAATTGGGAGTAATTAGGCCTTAAAGTGGTCTTGTCTTTTTCCCCAACTTGGAACACGAGTCCCAGTGGAGGGCGGGTGATTTGGGGAAGGGGAGGCTGAGAGTATATAAACACTAGTCGCTGGAACAGTGAAGGTTGTCTTCGCCCAAATGCATAAAGAGTCTGGCACCTCTCCATCTGAGGCCAATGCCACACAGCAGCACAGACACACAGCTGCAGCTGAGACGAAACTGATGGGTTTTTCTCTTCTTTTTTTGTTTTTTTTGGTACTTTGCAAAAATGAACTGATATCTGACAGTAAAATTTAGTCTTGCTAAGGTTTGTGAATGTGTGCGAGCTGATAGTCTCTGAGACGAGCGTTTGGCATCCTGACAGGCCACCTCATCAAAACCAGCACATCTACAGTACGAGCCACTGTGATGCATTCTGCATCTAAAGCAGAATTTATGGTCTGTTTAAACTGATTGTGGCTTGGTCAGCAACTCCAAGACCCACAAGCCCTCCATCTTTTGACCTTTACATTTTGGGACCAGGCCATGTGGAAGGACAGCAAACACACACACACCCCCACACGCACGCACACACACAGCTGATGGACGACTGGGGAAAGACAAGCAGCAGATGTAAAATGGACAGCGCCGTCACACCCACGATTCTTCTCATGATTCTTATATACATTTTGTTTCATCTGGATTTTTTTCTTTCATACGCCAATAGAAAACAGAACCGACTTGTGAAGTGAAGTGAAAATCTAAAAAGTGCAGTTGTGGTCTCCATCAATCAAAGCCACACATGGAATGCCTCGATAAATTATTGTAATATACAATAATATTGCTGCTTCGAGATCATTTTCAAGCGACATGATGGTATTGGTATAAAGGTGTCAGAACACCTCCTCAAGGATCAATAAACTTCAATTTCTAACAAACATTTAACTCAAACAGGAAGACATAATATTCAAAATGAATGACAAAAACAACCACAAAGGACCATCGCTTGCTTCAATGAAAATCTCTAGTCTACTGACACATGTTTCCACCAGATTTACACATATAGGAAGCAAAACTCTTTTTTTAGGCCCCTATTTACTTGTAGAGATATATCTGCTCTAGTAGTTCAAGATGAAGGGATATTTATTTTTGCACTGCTTGACTTTAGGGTTGGATTAGAGTCGACAAGACAGACTTACGAGTGGTCGGCTTGTTGCAGTTGTGTCCGTGCCTAAAGTACTGCGGGTTTTCCACCACGGGTATGCGAGTCATTCCTATGACGACCGCGTCTGGTCCCGCGTCCAGAGTACACGGTGTGATGATCCCGTGATTGACGTGATGAAGAGGGCTGGCAGAGTCTTCCTCACCACTGATCACGGCGACGGGACCTGTAAGAGCGGAGAGAGACTCCGACTTATTTTACACTTTAATGCCATCTTCACATGTCGGGTAACATAAGATCGCATCATCTGAAGCCGTCGAAGAAATCTGTTCAGATTTTTTTTGTGTGTCAAAAGAAAAAAAAAATTGTTTTTTTAATTGCCAAGTATGAAGTTGATAGATTTCATAGGTACATTTTTACTGGCCTGAGGACTCCAGTGAAAACTTGCAGTGAAAGAGTGTTTTAATATATTTTATGTTAGAAATATATAAATTATCCTAATAAGAAGTAAAAATATCACAAAGAAGGAGGAATTAAATGCTGAAAGCAAACATTGACTATTATATTTAGGCAGCAAGAAAGACGAACTGAGCTTTATTTAATAAAAAATAAATATATATTTGCGTGTAATGCGTTATCCTGGCAACAGAGGTGGGAGTTTAATGATAAAACATGATAAAAACATCCAGTGTTATCTAGTATTGATCTTATCTAGATAAGATAATGAACCATTATTCCCCTCCTTTTAAAAATAACAATGAAAAACCAAATTTCCTTTCATTTAGTTTCCACGGGACACGCTTACATTAAACATTTCTGCTAATTTACGTTAAGAAACTTTTAAACCTGAATTGCAAACCGACATGATAAATGACATCTCGCATTGCAAATGCAGCCACGTTTCCCATTAGGACCTTCTTGGGCTGCACAACAGCAGCGGCGTACGACCATGCCTCAGTTCACTGACTTGGGCTGACATCTCTGGGTCAACTGGCAGCAATGAGCCAAAACATCACAAGCTAAAGGTCAAAAGGTGTCAGATTTGTGAAATGGTGGATGAACTCTGAGCTGTGAAATGTGCAGAAGCAAATCTTATCTCCGGTTCCTCTGAAACAAACAACTCAGATCTCTTACAGCTCAAAAAAGCTCCCTCTTCTTTATCGCTCCATCAGTCTTTTTCCTCCAAAACTGGAGATAAATCGCTCGAATCTTCGATGAAATCGCTCACAACTTCTGCTGCTTTTGTGTATTCAGCTTATTTACGCTTTGACTTACCCTCATTACATCACAAGATAGCGCCAACGTTTGACCCAGCTACTGCAGACGAACACAGCGGCACCATCTCATGTTGTGGAATTTATAGTAGCCTGAAAAATATTATCAAAAGCTTTTGTGTACGCAGAATAAAAGCACTGTGGCTCATCTTTTTAAATCATGTAAGTGGTTTTATCGTTTCAGACAAATGGCTTTAGCAGATTTTTGGATGAGAACTAAAGCTCTACCTGAACACATCAAACTTTAGCGCAAAAATATGAACCAACATGGACGATGATCACGTCCCTGCTGCTCTTTTCCACGGGTTGTTTGCTACATGCATTTGACATTGAGTCAGTAAACAGTTCACTTTACCCGATAATCTCAGAAGTCCATTAAAATGAACGTGCTTCCCAAATTCTCTTTTCTTTTTCAGTGTGTCCCTGTTTTTATCCCTGTTTCTTATTTTAGCAAACTGGACCAAATTATTATTGGATTTATTTGGGACCATAAACCTTCTAGAATTCGTAAGTCATATCTTAGGAGACCAAAAAGTGTGGGGGGAATGGCATTGCCGGACTTTATGTTTTATTATTGGGCATCCAATATTAGAATTCTTACTTATACTTAGCTGGAAATCAACTTGCTTTATTGGTTAAAGGCAAAGGATCTGGACAGAGTCCCGGCTTGGTTGAATTTAGAAGCCTCATCCTGTATACGATCATCCTTGTCTGCTTTAGTTTATGCTCCCAAATTGCTACCAGAAGCTGAAATCTCAAATAACAAAATGGTGAGGGTGACTTTGAAAATTTGGTTTCAGTTCCGCTGCTATTTTAAATTAAACTCTTTTTCTTTACAATCTCCTATTTTCAAGAACCCTTTATTCCAGCCCTCTATAATCGATGGTGCTTTCTCTGTTTAGTTCTCTCAGGGTATTAAAAGCTTTAGTGACCTCTATGTGGAGGGTACATTCGCCTCCTTTGACCAGCTTTCTACAAAATTCGACCTCCCACAGAGCCACTTTTTTTCTTATCTGCAGGTCCGAAGTTATGTTAAGGAAAAAACCTCTTTCTTCCCTTTTAAACCTCCTGTCAATGATTTGGATATTCTTTTGTCACCTCCCCCACCAGAAAAGGGTCCTATATCATGTTTGTATGAGAGACTGTGCTGTTTTCGTGAGTCCCCAATTCTTTCAATCAAAGTGGCATGGGTAGAGGACTTGGGTTTTCTGTTTTCAGATGACTTGTGGGATAAAATTCTTTATCGTGTACATGGTTCGTCACTTTGTGCCAGACATGGACTAATTCAGTGTAAGGTCCTGCATCGCACTCATTGGACTAAGGCCAGGCTTTCTAAAATATATCCAAATGTTAGTCCGGAATGCGATCGTTGCCTTCTAACACCTGCCTCACTGATCCATATGTTTTGGTCATGCCCATCACTAAAGCATTATTGGACAAACATTTTTGTAGCTTTGTCTGAAGCAGCTCATATGTCCATCCAGCCTGATCCACTAACTGCACTGTTTGGTGTAATTTCTGAGAGGGTTTCTCTGTCAAGATCTAAGGTTTCATTTCTCACTTTGTTGGCGAGGCGTAGAATATTGTTGTGCTGGAAATCAACTTTACCTCCCTCATTTGAAACCTGGATTAAGGATGCTTTACACTTTAGTAAACCTGATAAGATTAAATTTACCCTTCGAGGCTCCACAACTAAATTTTTAAAGATTTGGCAGCCGTTTTTTTGATTTTGTTCAGACGTTACCGTCCCGTATGGTGCCCAATTAAATTTCACTTTTGCCTGACCTTTTGATTTACATCATTATCATATTATTTACCCAATTTTTATTTTGTCATTAATACCCATTGACATACACTTTTTTTTTAATTTTCCTGTAAATGTGTACTGTACGACTTATGTTCGGTTTTGTTATAGAAAAAAGCTTACATATCTTGTTCATATATTTCTGCATATTTTGTATTCTGATGTTAAAACCTAATAAAAAAAAAAAAAAATATATATATATATATATATATATATATATATATATATATATATATATATATAAAGAAGTCCATAAAAAAAAAAAAAAAAAAAAAAAAAAAAATATATATATATATATATATATATAATATATATATATATATATATATATATATATATATATATATTTGAATGTGTGTGATGCAAGTTGGCTTACACAAATACAGATCTGTGTTAACTACCCATGTCAACTCTCCCCAGTTAGTGAAGACATTTTATTTCTGGGAATTGTGGGCAAAATTTGTGAAAAAAACTAAATCATGTAACTTGTCCTCAGCTTTAGACGGATGTGTTATTTCTAGCTGCAGAACACACTTCTGTGCAGCAGAGTGTAGGATTTTTCTTTCTGATCATTTCCATGGCGACAACTCTAAAACTAACTGGTCCTACTAATGGGCTGCAGAAATAGTTTTTCCATTCAGACGACAAAACGAGTCTTCTGTGGTAACTATGTCCTGATGCTTTGGAAGCTAAAACCCAAAGTTAATAAAGAAACTAGACGAAAACACCACCACCCACTGGCCCAGTATAACAACTGGTTACCAAGGAGACTGAAAGCAGGCCAGAGAAGAGATACTGCTGATTTTCAGTAACCTCGGTTTGATCTCTTACATCTAACGAAAGAACTATTTAGGAGTCAATTAAAACGTTCTTATATTTTTGTTTACTTGTAAATTTCAGATTACAAATTATAAGCACATCAAAAGTAACAAAATAAATGTATCAGGTTAATAGCAATATGGGTATAAAGAAAGCGTGTTCATGTTTGAAGTTGAATTCAAATATGACTGTTTCAAAAGTAAAAAAATGATTAAATTTGTGGCACTGAACGCAGCTCTATTAGAACCAGAAACTTCCAAGAAATACTTGAACAAGCTGCTGTTGTAATTTTTACTTTCTTAAAAAATGAATAGATAATAAAAAAAAACGTTTCATATTGCAGACATCTTGTTATATTCCACTACTGCTTTTGAAGCATCTTTTAAGTCATTAATGAGATCTTGTAATATTAAAAAAGCCCAACTATTCTTCTGTCAAAGTCAAATCTGTCTCATGACACACTGTCAAGACGGCGACTAAAAGCATAAAAGAAAGAAGTTGCACTGCTACATTGACAGGGTTGGCTAATGTAGACTGCTTGTCAGCTCTGCACGACAACAAAGGCTAACACAATAGGAACAAAAACAGACAGAAAAATACAAGAAATGTCTGAATGATGTGAAAATACCAGAACTACGACAGCGTACTGGAGCCACTGTAGGTAGGAAAAAAAAAGGACGTTCTGAAAACTCGTCTTCAGAACCACTGAAGTAAAAAAACACACAGCAGATATTAGTAACTTAATTTTTCGCAAAATGTAAACAAAAACGGAGCGGCATCAGATTTCAGCGGTTGCAGGATTTCTCTTTTGTCTTTGGTGACAAAGGACCAGACATCTCTTCTGCCAGCATTAGACCCACATGTTTGTTTTGACTGCATTTACCCAGAAAGCCCTGCGCTATAATCCGCTTCCTGCTCTTGGAGCGGTTTCTGGTCCACTCACATTCACATATGCACTTAAAACGGACCAGAGTTCACTTCAACCGAACATAAACAGAGGTTTTTAGACGGACCGGAGTCCGCTTTTCCAAACATCAAGAGTTTGGTTGCACGTTCACACTTCCCCAAACAAACCGGACGTTCGAGACAAAACCAGCTAGAGTTTAATTAAAGTGCCTGGTGTTAATGGACCCTGAAGCTTCACAAATGTTCGCCGATATCAAGCATGATTTTCTAACTTATCAATTTAATCAAAATGCAAAGGAAATTCCAGAAAAGGTTGCGAGTCGCAGCTCCCACGTCTTCACAGCCGAGTAAGAGAAAGAAGCGAGGAGGGGGCTTGGAAACGGCGAGCGGATCTAAAGTCAACATCGGCAAATCTGGTGGAAAAGTGGCAGCGGATCTGTTTACCCACCATGTTGAATCTTTTCCCTCACCTCGACAACACTGTAAACAGCAATCAAGAGCCCGTCATTTCAAATTATGGAGCCGCAGTGGCACGGCGAGTCGGGGAGTGATGAAGTAAGACGTGTGAGCAACAATTTATTCACAACATTTGCTGTCATTGCAGGGCTTTCATACCTCAGCGCTTCCTTTATTAGAAAGATGTGCAGAGCAGAGCGCAGGTTTTTCACCGGGTGACTACCTGCCCAACCACTGGGGACTAAAGGCACGCCGTGGCTCTAAATCCCAGCTGAAGCCTCAGGCCCGCCCACACCGCTGCAGAGCTCACACATAAATATTACGGCACGAGGAGTCGAAGAGTTAACCAGGAAAACACGTCGAGAGGGCCTCGAGAAAGATGATGCATTCAACAAATTAGAAAAGTCTACGTTTGCCTTTATCATATGACATCAGAAGAATAAAAACCACTTCGGGGGGAGATCGATAAGTCCTCAGGGAATCGCTGGCTTCATTTTAAGCTCAAAACTGCACAAGAATTTCTCACACGATTCCTAGCAAGGTGAGTCTTTCAAAGAAAGAAAGAAAAAAAAAGTGAAGGGCAAATTGGACCTCTAGAGTTGAGAACATCTTAAAAATTACATTTATGTTGCCTCGGTGATGGGAAAGCCCAGGAGCATCCTGGAGGAGTTTTATCACCCGAGATGCTCCCTCTGCACAGAATGGATTTCCACACTGGACGTCTCGCCCCCTCCAGAAATGTCTGTCGCAGAGCAAAGTTCCTCTCCATTACACTAACTTTGATTCTTTTGGCTGGAACAAGGAAATGTAATGAGCCAGAGTTCAACATTTTTCTGCCTCCTCCTCGTCTCATCTTCCCTGAAAATCTATCCGGCCAATAGATTCGGCCGAACCATGACTTCAAATAAACCTGAGCCATTTATAACGGATGAGTCGCTGGCTGCAGCCTTCAAGATCTTAGGACTAAAGGTAACACTTTTGGATATACGCAACATATTTCTACAATGAATATTTTTAACCGTAGATTTCATTGCTTACGACAAGAATTCAAACTACAACAAATAGTCCATTACTTTGGGACAAAAGGATTAGAATATCCTATCGACTTCAGTGGTTTAATAACCAATTAATGCAGCAGCGATTGTGTTAATCGTGATTTTTTTTCTTATTAATTTGAAATGAAAAATGTTTGGTCTTTGTTACAGGGAATGCTGCAGTCATCACCCACTGTGTTCTTGAGCAGAAGCGACTAATACTGGTAAGTACAAGCGTAAACAGCAAGTGATTGTATGAGAGAAGGCAACATATTCTCTGATTTCCAGAAAGAGAATATTATTATATTTTCTTCATGTTCAAATATACAGAGAATACATATATTTCTCTTTATATTTTGAAATAACAAAACAGCTGTTTTGTACACTCTACATTGCATTTTCAATGAAAAAATGAAACCAACATGCAGTTTATTATTTGTTTTTCGAGGTAGGATGTGAAACAAATTTGATAATCAGAGTGAAATATTCCTTGAACCCTGATTGAAGACTTGTTAAGTTTTCCAGGGTGGAAAAGCACAAAGACAAGGAATATGTCTCTCTAAAGCTTACAAACAATTCAAAGACGGCGTTCATTAGCTGCAGCAATTTATTGAACACTTAAAGGGGAAGTACGTATTTTCCAGCCACAGAGTGCCATTTTACAGCACAATAAAGTACATGTGTCATGTTCAGTTATTATAATGCTCTACATGTCAAAGGTGACTCAAAAAAAAAAATCCCTTGAAATTGGGCCATGTCTCTTTAAAAAAACTTCTGCTCTTTCTGAATCTACATCTTGTCACAACATTTCTCCTCTCTCATCCCTTTAACAATGTTTTTACCAGTGAAGTAGCTCATCTACTGAGCTCAGCAGTTCAACCAGGTGTTTGCTAATTGCTGCTGGCTAGTCTGAAGGAGCTGAGCTTCATCCTCAAAGGCGCCGTTCGGTCCCTCCAGCCATTTTGAACATTTTGAACAATTTCCTGTTGCCACAGGAAATTGAAGGACTTTTCAAACACGCATGAAAGAATCAAAGCAGCACTCCAGATATGCTTTTGACGATGGAATAATAACATTATAACATGATTTAAAGCTCATAAAAGTTGATTTTAATTACAGTTATGTTTCAATAATCATTCCTATTTAGAATAGTATTTTAAAATTTTTTATCAGTTTTAAATCTTTTAAACATCTGTCTAATGTTTCTAATACATTTTTTTGGAGTGATCACAAATTGATCGCTTAAACTCTAAATCGTTATCTCTCTGGAACGCAAGCAATCACAAAGTATTTCCCACGTTGTTTGGATTTTCTTGACATTCGCCGTGACTTCAAGGAGATTTTGGGAAGGACTTAAAGTTCAATAAAGGAAGACATTCTGGGTTGGAGACGCTCTGCGACCAGAAAGCACCCTTATTCTTAGATGAGTAGGAAGAGTGCTTCCAGTTGCTGTTTAGTTTTTCAGAACCAGCTTGGGCCCGTCCTCCAGGTTCTGTCGGTTCCCTCTCATTAGACCAGGGACCTTGGCTCACAGAGCAGCTGTCTGCCTTTGGGAGTTTACTCTGCCAAGGTTAGAAATGTAAAAACTACCTTGTTGTTCGTTTTAAAGATTGCAGAACCTTACTAATAAAACAGTGGAAACTAATTTTAACCAAGTTGACCCAGGCTTGATTTGTCCAACAGGGGACAACTTAAAGTCTTAATGAATCCGTGAACAAAAACTGTAACAATTAAATGTTTTTCAACAGTCTATTTCTCAAAGTATGAGATACGTAAACCGTCTTAGAAAACCTGTCACGGTCCTTTTAGTGCTCCCGGTTGCCTCCGTCTCTTTATGTAATCCCAGTTTGACACTGAGATGATGAGTTCAGCGTTCTCAGGGAGCCGCGCCATCTGTTGTGGGACCTCTCGCTGTTCTCGCTGCTCAGAAACTTTTGTGAGCCACTGCATTGCCATTTGAAGCACAGATAGGCGAGACTGTTTAATTACGACGCAAAGAACAATTCTCTGCAGGAGAGAAACAATATGTGTTTTGCAAATTTGTGGCAAGACCACCGAAGTGTTATTTAACACATTGTTTGATATTTAGCTGACGGTATTTGCTTGGCTAGTCAAACAAATAACATCTTGGTTCTTTTGCGAACTTTGTCACTAAATGCTTCTCCAAACATCACGTCCCTTTCTTCCTTACTGCTCTGAAGCTGCCTTTTTACTGACCATATAGTTGCGCAATTTGACATTTCGAAAATAAATTTGCATAATGGAAACATAAAAAAAAACTATTTTTTTTTGTTTTTTGTTTTTCTTTCGATAAAAAGTTTTAAAGATAGAAATGAACTCGGCTCATTTTGCAAAACTGCAATAGAAACACCTTTTATGTATAACACAAGTCACATGATCCACAACCAAACGTTGCTGCTGGCGCAAACCACAGAGAAGACGACAGGAAGTAGTTGGAGGATCATGTTTTTTAATGACTCGTCGCATGAGCAAACCTATTCACATGTGATTTTAATTGTACTTCTTTTTTAATGGAAAAACTGATAAAGTTTTGGGCACATTTGTAATGGAAACGCAGCTAATATTGCTTTTCTGTAAAAAAAACTTTAATCCTATTACGAGAGAAAAAAACCTTTCTATGTTCATGACAAACTGTTAAGATGTACACTGTCTAATTTAGGCAAAACAATTGGTCAGCAGTGTTAAGTTGATTTTAAAAAGTACTTTTTCTCAAAAAAGTAACTTAGTAACTGAGCTACTATACTGTAATAGTAATTACCAGGGAAAGGTAACTATTGAGGTAATTGTTTAGATATGTACAGCCTCTAACTAAAACTTTAAAATAGATGTTTGTTGTAAAACTGAATCGACAAAGGGACACTAAGAAGGAATTACAGACAGGAAGTTACACACTAAGGCAGGGGCGCCCAAAGTGGGTCCTGGAGGGCCGACTTCCTGCACGTTTTAGTTCTGGTTGTACCAACAACCTTTTCAGAATGTCAGTGTTCTTCTTAGGCCTCTAACGAGCCATCATTTGATCCAGGTGCATTAAACAAAGAAGAGAACTAAAACATGCAGGATGCCGGTCCTCCAGGACCCACTTTGGGCTCCCCTGCACTAAGGTGTGGCTGCAGTCTAAAGTCGCCCCGTATCACCTGCTTTAGGCGGCGCCCGCTACCATCAACTAGCTGGTGCTGCAATTCTTGGCGTAGCCATTCTTGACTGACATTCAGTGAGACTATAACTGATATAAAGAACAACTTTACTTCTGGGCAATAAATTACCTTCCACACAGATTCTGTTTTGATGTTTTGGGTCGACATCTGAACATTTTATTTTTGACACTGCGGCTAAAAGGTTAATCTTGTAATGGAGGCTTCCTTTGCATTGCAGGTAAAGTATTTGGGTTTCACATAAAACAAAGAGATTTTGAGAGCTTTTTGTGCTGATTATTGGCTACTCCTTGCTGTTCGACAGGCATCTGAGTCTAAAATTGAATGGGCTACAGTTTGATTAAAAAACCGGCTCATCTAAATGTACTGTTTGACAAATTGTAGATTGTATTTGCGTTTTGATGTGCTGCGGGTGAGAGACGGGTCCTAACTTTATAATACTCCACAGTTAGAGGCTCCCTTCAGGGCATGCCACCCCGTGCTGATGCATTTACAGACAGCTCCGATGCACGGGCATGAAGAATAACAGCTGAAGAGAGGCAATCCACACCTCTCTGTAGCTGAAATTACAGCACAGCAAAAAAAAAAAAAAAAGAAAAAAAAGAAAAGAAAAGCATCTGCCATTGTTTCACATAAGCCAGAAGTTATAGTTATCTGAGAAACGATGGCGGATAAGGCGAGATAAGCTCATCTGCTTTATCTTCGAAGATAACTTTTTTTTTTAAGTTGATAGATGTTTCACAGCTTCCTCTAAGCTCTTGAAAAGATTAAAGTCAGAATACTCATTCATCTACTGTCACTTCTGCTCAAGTCCTTCAAGTATCAGTGTATGAGAGTCCCAATATTTTCTTATAGCTCAGGCTAGAAAGCTAAATGTTTCTGAAGCGCATTTATTCTCCATCTTTACAAAGAATCCAAAGTTTGGAGCAGACGTTTACACACACACACACACATTGGGGGCATAGATGATGAAAAAACAACGTTACAAAGGTAAATTATTGTCATTTTCAGCCTACTTAAGATTTTTCTATTATGTAAGGTCAAGCACTTATGATGTTCCCGTCAACAGAATTGAATTTGCAATATGCTCTAACCATTTTTGCTTCTCGTGCGCCACTTCTTCCTCCGGTGCTGCGAGAGACACCGCTTTGTTCGCTTTATTAAACTCTGTTGAAGTTTGTGCCGATTCTAAAATGTATTTCTGCAAATAGACTGGAGCCAGCGAGCGAAGCAGCGGGGGTGTTTGTCTGGAGCCACCTGATTGTTTGTGTTACTGCTTCCACACGACTGAAAGCGAGCGGTGAAGGTGATTCTTAGGACAAGGGAAGAAAGGGGGGGAAAAAAAATGAAAAAGTCGGAAGGCAGCGGGTGACTCTGCAGGGTTTTCCCTGCGGTGGGGGAATAAATTGCGCAGAGTGTGATTGCTTCCGTTCCACCTCCTTGTGGTAATTATCGCACAGATTCCTTTCAAAGGTAGTTAATTAGGACTGGAATTAACTTGAGGACATGTAAAATGAACAAGAGAACACAGGAAGGATAACTCACTGAGGCAAGGCCCCGCTTTTGGTTAATGATGGATTTGAAACAAATTAAATCCGTTCGTGGGAAGGGTTGGAAACAGTCACATCAAGGCTATCGACGCGATTGGGATGAGGGGAGAGCAAATGGCCTCCAGGAGATACATATTAACACTCAAAGGGAGCTCTGAGCCTTTTTCAGTTTGCTGATCAGAGTTGAGATTATTCAGCAAGTTCATTTACTGATATCCTGCTGTCAGGGTAAAGCAGGAAACTATCACTTCACAAAGAACATGGCCTAAATATTTGATTTTGTTTACGGGGAAGATATTCCGAGTTTGAAGCCTCTTAACTGCATCAAACGTGCTACATAGAGCGTAGCGTTAGCTTGGCGTACAGGTAAGGCTATTGCCTATCAGAACATCTTCACATTGCAGATTCCCTGCAAAACTTTAAGGATAACTTTCCCTGCTGAAGAAGACATGCGGATGGTATAATCACTACTCTCCAGACAAGAACGGTGAGAGTGTGACAGGCTGTGCAAGCCGGCAGCAAACGTATGCTAACCCGATTTAATGTGGTTTCACGGTAGCAGCTTTTGCAGAGTGATACACCGATCAATTGTTGCTGAACTTTACAAGGGTTTAAAAACTTCAAATGTCTTGTAAATGATGAATTTGAAGGGAAAATATGCCCATTTTTGGAAGTTGTTCCCACATGAAAAGCACAAACGGTTGCCGTCCTGAGTCAGCCCAAGAGAGAGGCTGTTCTGCTAAATTGCACTTTTTGGATGAAAGTCTACAAGCAATGTCGAGAACGCAACCCAACATGTGACCAAGAACGTGCTCAAATCAGACAAGATTAAAACTAATTAAAACTCTTTTTTTTAATAGCAGGGACAGGCTACCTGGTTACAGTTGACGGAGGAATGGTTGGACCCAAACACAAGACCGCACTGGAGACTGGAGTGGAGGAATTGTGTCGATGAAAGCGTGATTGTGTTTTACAACCAATTGACAAGCTGTGGCAAGACGTGAAAACTAATGTTAGACGTTTTCCATTGAACTTTGAGGCATTTTGCAAAGAAATCCGAGCAAAAGGTCTGGTGTTGGATTTTAATTGAGAAATCTTCTAAAGACCTTTTGCATTTCTCAAATTGTAAGGCCCATTTTTCAAACAATTACTGCGTTGTGAGGACCGATTGACTCCAAAGCCAGAAACAAGTTCGGTTTTTAAGTTTAGGACTAAGGTCTGACGAGAGTGTTTAAGGTAATGGTTAGGTTTAGGGTAAGGTTCAGTGTTAGAAATGAAAAATGAATGGAAGTCAATGCGATGAAAGTCCTTTTGAAGGCAGAAAGACGTAACATGTGAGTGTGGAGGACATGCAATCAACAGTTTTCCTATATCTATCAGCACCACTGAAATAAAGTCTCTCCTGCACATCTGACATAATATACGAGGCGACACTGGTGTACCAATTACAGTGTGTGTTGCTGTACATCCCTGCTCTTCATGTTCAACGCGATGATAAACAAAAATCCTGACATTGTTATTCCCTCCTCAGCTCCCCCAGGATCCTATCAGATTTTCTATCTCTGACAGCACATTACCCCGTGAGCTCCCCGAAGACAGACGAAGCAATTTTACACAAGTCTAAAAAGTGATGGAAAATTACATCATCCAGCAGCTGAGCTGTCCGCGGCGCGTTGCTTTGATTTATGACTACGAGCCAGTAGGAAAAAAGAAGACCTAAACTTTATTAGACACAAATTGAAAACAACACATAGCAGTCGGGGTAAATATTCAAACAAATCACACAAATTTCCTCTCAGGTGAGGTTTAGTTTCTTTTTCTGTTTCCCCCCCTCACACCATCACGCCTATGTAATAATCGGAAGGGTCCAAATGAAAAGCTGGCGGAGGCATTGTTATTGAAACCAAGCCCGCGTGATAAAGTCGCCGGCGACTTTATCACGTCGAGCGTACGGCGCAAACATGCGCACGGCAGCATCCCCGCGCCAGACAGCTGCGTTTCTTCTCCTGGTGTTAGAATAAGAGACGATTCCCCGGAGCGTCAGGCGTCTGGCAGTTTGAATGTAAATCACAGAAAAGGGCCTCATTCAAGCGCCGCGGCCCACAAAACCGTTTGACGACAGTCCACATCGGTACGCCGCCAGCGAAACCGCCGCATGCTAATGTGTCGTATCATCCTACAGCCGACGAGTGCTTCCCAAGTGACGCGGGACTGCTTGGGAGGAGAATTAATAGGCGCAGACTCCTGAAGTGTACGACTCCATCACGGCCAATGGGGAAAAGATCTGGGTGGAGATTTTTGGTTTTGTGGTTCTTTTTCTTTCTTTGACAGACATGCTACATATCAGCAAAAAAAAAAGGAATTGGTTCAAAGGCTAGCGTTGAACCTGAATTAATCCCTATTTATAAATATTTATAGCTGCCTGGATAGCTAGACAGACAGCTACTTCATTGTGCTCCCGAGAGAAAAAATGTTTTCACAGTCTGCGCATGGAACATGCACAGTTCACTGCACACAGTCGCACACCGTAGATGTGTGTAACTGGATGGCTGACAAGGATGCTGAGAATCCAAGGAGCCCGGTCTCACTGTATTTTTGCTAAAGTGAAAAAAGAGGAGCGGTATTACTTGCAGCAGAGTTCCTTCATTTTTCGTGCACTTCCGGTTAATGAGATGACAGCCTGTGGCCACAGAAGCTGCCTTCTCCAGCTGCAGTGGCAACAACAAGACCACCAGTCCACACGGCGTTCTGCATACAGGGGCTGTGCTGATGAGACTACATACCAGTGTTTCTCAACCTGTTTTGGGCCGACGGCCCCCCTATCCATTATCCAGGTCCCTTCATGCCCCCCACCAAAGAAATTGTAGGTTACTTTGCACTGACTATTATTGTATTATTAATATTACTTTCACTATTGTTGAGGTTTAGATTGTTTTAGCAAGTTGCTCAAAGTCCAAACTGGTATTGTTGTGCATTAAGAAGTAAAGTTTACCTTCGAGCAAACACCCCCCCCCAAAGGAATCGCAGCGCTCCCCTTTTGTAAAAATTTCCGCCAGCGCCCTGTTTGAGAAACGCTACGATATACCAATGTTAAGAACATCTGTAGCTGAAATTAGAATTACAGAAATAAATTTCCTTAATGGGAACGTGTCGATTTCAAAAACGTTTTTGTGTTAGGATGAGGTTTGTTTTCAGCTGTATTACAATTTGTGAATTTTGCAAAACTGCGATGAAAACTTTTTTTTTTTTCACAACACGAGTCGTATGATCAACAACTGGATGGTACTACTGGCAGAAAAGACAAAGAAGATGACAGGAAGTGGTAGGAGGATGTTTTTGATGAGTTATTGCATGAACAAACTTATATCAGTTTTGTGTACATTTGTAGTGGAAACACAGCTACTGTTATCTTGATTTAAGGTTTTTAACAACAGTTTATTAACGGTTCTTATTCCTGGTGTAAAAGGTTTCCAAAAGCAGAACTTCCTTTCTTCCACCCACTCTGTTCAGTGAGCCAGTACCAATATTAAAGAGCTTCCAGAAGCATAGGAGCTTCTTAAAGGCACAAAGGCCAATTTCAAGGTGTCAAATTACAAAGTCTAGACATGTTTGATTTATACAGATTTTTTTATGACTATGATTGTACTATAAAATGTCATGATGTGCTTGGAAATACATATTATGGTCCCTTTGAATATCTCCGCACATTATTATTTAGCTTAATCATATGAACAGATACGATTAAGCTGTTATGAAAATTCAACTCAAAAGCAGAAACATTTTCAAAAAGATTAATTTACACTTCCATGAAGACTGAAGACGTTTCCCTTTTTTCCCCCTACCATGTTCTGTTGCATCACTGCTCCAACAAGCTTTTATGAGGGACAGAAACATGAAATGGGGCATTCAAATAATTCATTAAAAATTGGAAGACATGTCAAAAGTGAGAGCTGAAAGTAAAAGATGTGAACAGAGTTAATATGAACATTGCAGCGTCTTCACAAAGTCTAAATTAGGACAGCAGCAGCAACGGCAGCAGCAGCATCATTCCGGCTGACGCTTCCGGGTGAGTCACTCTATCATCAAACACAAGGAGTTCTTCTTTTGTAGACAAAGGGTGAAGAAAAGTATTGAGATGAATTATTTAAGGACAAACCTTAGAGAAACATCTCTGTAAATATGCTTGTTTGGATCTGAAAATCTTTGACACGGTGCTGAAAATCATTGCCCAAGAGCTGAATTGAAAAGCTTCAGAGCGAGACAAGAGAGCGCTTTCTACCGCAGCTGGAAAGGTTCGAGGCCAAGAGCATCACAAAGGATGGAGTTCAAAGATGAGACGGCAAAAACAGGAACCTACCGACAACAACAGCAGAAAGAAAAACTTGCAAAAGGTTATGCATATTTGTTAGACATTCAAAATCGGTGTCGATGAAACCCACGTTTCAATGATGGCGACTGTCGGCGCAGATGGCGAGCTTTCAATGGGGGGGTGGGGGGTCGGTCCGTGAAGTTCGTTGCCAAATGTGGAGGATGACTAACTTGCTGAAGTGTCAACAATAACGCATCAACAAGAACAATGTGCGAAAAAAAAAGAAGGGAAAAAAAAAGGCAAACACGAAGGAGGTCATGGACGTGGCAGTGATTAGTCATGCAAAAAGCCCGACAATAGATGACAGAGTCGCTACTCGGAAAACAAAAGAGCAAATGAAGAAAGCGGAACACAAACAGGCCGATTGTCCTGCTTTCATTGATCTCACTGGCAATAAATCAGACAATCGGGTGATGAATTAAAACGAGCTCGATAATTTCCAGTTAGACAACAGTCGTTAAAGAGACGCTCCGCTTTACCATGGTTGAAAAGCCGCCATTTTGAAAAACACTGCAAACCTTTGACAGCTAGTATAAAAATAGCTTTTTTTTTTTTTTTAACAATCCTGTTGCCTGTTCTCTCTGTCTGAGCTGAATGATTAATATTTTTTAAAATGCAACTTCGGTTATTGTTTTGTTTCTTATGTTATATTGCCGTTTTTCATGTTTATACTGAATAAAGCAAAATTTTCTTCAGAAATTAAAGGTTTATTTATCATTGAATGGGTATTACTTGCAATAATATGCCATTACTATTAGTTAAAAATGGTATAAAAATGACTATTATGCTTTTTCGCAATCATTTCTGGCCAATTTATTGTACATTAAAATTTGTTATCGTGCCAGGCCTATCAAATTGAAGAGTGAGGTCTAGTTATGACAAAAAACGAATATGCAATGATTAATTCTCACCATTAAGATCTGACGATTCTGTTTCCATAGATGAAGAAAAATGACTTATTCTGATCTTTTAAAAGTGAGCGTGCTCTGGACAGAGAGGATATCAAATGCCTGGGACAGTTTAAAGGAAAGCTTTGAAACTTTGGTTGAATTAAAGAGATCAGAGCATTTCTGACATTGAGATTTATTCCCCGACCCTCAGAAATCGCATGATTCCTCACATGAACCCAGTTATTCTGAAATATTATTTCTGGTAATTCCAGGCGGACGTTCCTTTGAAGCCTTGGGTCATGCAGGACAGTCTGGGATGGGAAAGTGTCCAGGGGAAGTGGTCCACTTGATCAGAGCATTCCTAAGGTCTGCAATGGATTGAGATGATGTCTTCTTTATTGCTGTGCGACATGTTTAAGGGCATCTTCTTAAGCATTAAACAGAGACTTTAAAAAGCCACTGCTGAGTTGGTCTGGCTCACTAGCCACCAACTTCACAAAGTAATATTTCAACACTTTTCTCTTTTTGAATGATTTTATTTAGCTAACGTTCTTTAGAGATCCTTTGATCAGTGAGAATTACAGGTGTGTTACTTCATATTTTAGTAATGATTTTGATACAAAGTAAATACAGGATCGGTATCATAAAGTTTCTGACCTTTTGTTGTTTTTGCTGGCAGCTCGTTCCTCTGAAGAACTGACAAAAAGCAGAGAAGCTGGTCAGAGATCTGAGCTGCCGTTCTGTGCCGACAGTATAAAACACCAGAACTACATATTAGCTTGGTGTTTTCGTTTGTATCTAAAAAACAATAAGGTTTGTGATCTGTTGTGTTGTTCGTGGCTGTACTCTAATAATCAGACCAAGTTTAGTTTGTGGCTGCAGCGTTTTGAAGCGGTACTTTTCATCGCCTGCCCACAGATAAGGAAACAAAAAGAATTTGGTTAAAAATGTTAAAACTAGAAGAGAAAACCCAAAATGTTTTACGTGTGCTCATTTCACTGTGTGGACAAAAAGCCAGTGGAAGAAAATCCGCATCTCCATCCGCAGCAACTGAGTCAGTGAAGTAGCTAAAAGTGCGGATTAATTGCGGCCATTTCTTCAAGTCGCCATCCCTCCCTGCATTTGCTGTAAGCAGCAGAAAGACAATATTGCCACATGTAAGCTGTAATAACTGGAGTTCCCACATATTTTATAGCCTAAAACCTCTGTGGAAAGCCGGTTAGCGAGTTGCTAACATGTAAACAAATGGCGGTTCTGGTTAGCGGCGGGAGTCGCGCCCGTAAATCACGCAAAGCCTCATGGGGCTAGGAATATGGTGGATACAAGGATCAACTCAAGAGCTGTTTCCTTTTCTCCTTCAAAATAGGAGTCTTCACATGCGGGGATGAAAATAAAAGCATCTTAGCAACTTAGCTCACTATGCAAATTCACATGCTGATATCATCTCGAGTTGCAAAACAGACCTTTCTTAGATAAGAAATGCCTCAATGTTTTGATATTAATTTGCAACAACTTACACCGCGTGCATCCCTACTGATTTTTCAGTTTGACATTGTCATTTTTTATTTTTTTTTAGATTTGCTAAAAAAAAAAATGCCATTGAGATTCACATCAGTCTTGTTTTCAGCCATTTGTTTTTATTTCCTCAACAAGTCTACCTAGGTAACAGAAAATGCTCGTTTATTTTGCTTGTTTATTAAATGTTAATTAATTTTCTTTCATGAAAGTGTTTTATGTTAATGGATGACAAAATTCAAATGGGCAGTTTCTCAAGAATAGACATATGACCCAAGGTAAAACGTACACAAACCACCAGATTCATTGCCTGTAAGCACATTAAGACTCCCAGTTTGCTTTGAAAAAGAAAACCCAACACTCAAAATAGAGAGAGAGAAAAAAACAACTGTCTTTGATGTTAATTCAACAAGTTATTTTTTGCGTATTGTTCCAAGAGGGAAATGAATACCAGAATGCTAAAATAAATAAGGCTAAAATAAATAAGGAAAGTGATCCACGGGGGGTATAACATTAAATTAATGGTGTTGTTAACTATGTCTTCTGAACTTAAAAGCCTCTGTGTTTAATTTCTCCAGCATTTATTCAGACTTAGTAGCACACAAAAACACACTTGATTAAATCCTTGCCCTACTGTGTGATATCAATCCATCACCTGTCAACATCTCCTCTTTCCTTCAGCCCCCCACCCCCTTTTCCTTCTTTCCACCCTGTTTTGTTTTCTTGGCACAGTTTTCCCAGATTGCTTCCTGTTCGCTCAGCGTCCCGTTGTCAGGCGCCTCGACGTGCAGCGAAAGTTCAGCAGCGGCCGCTCCTAGCACTGATTAAAGCATTAAATACCTCCAGAATGACAGCAACAGCAATTTATCAAAACTCAACTTCCTCTATCAGCATGTTTTACTGAAACAACTGCTGTTTCATCATAACTTAAATGCTGTTTTTAGACTCACATCATTTATTTCGTCTCTCTCTCGGTGCCTCTTCCGCTTCCTCGTTCTCGTTTTCAGCCCCAGGGGTCTCCAATCCTGTCTCAGTACTTTCTCAGCCTCCCTCCACTGGAGGGTTTACAACCAAACAGACATTTTTTTTTTTCCCCGTCTCCTTTTTTTTCCATCCCCGTGAGCTCGACGTGCAAGAAAGGGGGAGGCGGGAGAGCGTTCGCGTTTACGCGCCCGTCCGTCAAATTACGCCTCTAACCGTGACGAGAGCGTGAATCAACCTTCATGCTACGCTCCCTGATGCGCGCCTCGCCCGCGTGCTGACCGTTCGTTTATTTTGAAATTAGCAGGTGCGGCGGAAGGGTTTGGTTAATAACCCTTCTCTGCTTTCACCTTGTCATTCATGCAGGATAAATGGATGGATACATAAAGTATCGGTTTTGATGCTTCAACTAAATGTTTAGCATTACCATTTTTAAAATGAAATTGTCAACAAAGCGGCATCTGGAGACCGTTAATAACTTGAAGCTAGGTTATTTTATTGTATATAAAATGAAGTTTAAAAAAATAAAAATAGGCAGAATGGCTGTTTGCGGTGTGCTGTACCTGAGCAGTGCCTAATAGAAAGTTGGGTGGAAGGAAAAATGTGGAAGGCAAAAAAACTAAAAGCAAGAAAGTTATGGGTTGGGTGATCTGTTCACTTTAAGAAATTGCCAGCTTAGACTTCCAACATTTTAGCTTATCCGTGGCAAAAGAGAAAAAAACTAAACAAGCTGTTATATGTACATTAATGCCTGACGGTGTTTCTATAGAAACAGATGAACCAAGACAAAACGCTCCATAAAAGTCTTCAGAAAAATGTAATGCACTCTGAATGAAAATAATTATTTGCTACCTTTTGTTGTATCTTTTCCAATTGAGTCGATAAACATAAGAAAAAAAGTATGAAGACACTTTAGTGACAGGAGATAAACAAAAAGCTTTTTAATCCGTTCGAAATTGTCCCAATAAAACGGAAGCTGACGAATCAACACTCCAGCAGTGCTTTCACAGCACTGGGTGACTAGAGTGAGGCCGTCTCTAACTAATAACTACGAGCCGAACAAATTAAGAGTGTGGAGCTTTGGCAAAAATATCCGGTTCCTTCATTAGAGAGGTGTTGCTATCACTTCATCACAGTACGGCGACTTAGTGCTTCATTGTTCACCGAGGCAGGTTTTTTTTTTTTTGTTTTCCTGTGATTTTTCTACTTATGATTTTCAACAAGTTTTCTCCTGAAAAACTTGAGTGGCTTACAAATGGAACTGAGGTGAGACATTTCCAAACTTTTTACTTATTTATACTTTTTTTTTTTTTTTCATTTTTCACTCAAGTCTAAATAAATAGATGAATGGAACTTAAGTTTTTTTTTTGTTTTTTTTAACCTTTTGCCATCAACAAAGACTGACGGAGCCACTCATTCATGTGGAGGAAATGACAGAGGGTTCTTCTTTTGCTAATATCCGGCATGTTATTTTTACTCAGTAGTGCCTCCTACTGTGCAATATCACAGTTGCAAAGGCCTGCTAAACTTCTGATAAGTTATAGCGTCTCTTTCCAGTAGTTTGACCACCATTCATTATTACTGAATGTTACATATACAACTAAACTAGATTTTAGCTACCAACATCAAAAAGATGATGATGTAAAACACTAATATGTTGAAAGGGGCAGTATTATTTATTTATTTATTTGTTTCGAACTTGATAGCAGTATGAAACACATGAACTAGGAATGCAAAAAGAAATGCAAAAGAATGGTCTCTTTTTTTTGTACCATAATAATCTTAACTTGCTCGAAAAGGAGCACGAAGATGTAAAAACATTCATGAACTTCTACCCCATAAACTCAATATTTTAAGATGGGCCCTCATTATTAAATGATAATAATCATAATCATAATAGGTTAATTAATATTCCATTTCATCTGTTTTTTTGGCTATGGACTCAAATACAAATGTCTAAATATATACATCCAGACCCCCACACACTCATATGCCTCAGTTTACATATACACATTAGTGCCAACTCTCACTCATATTCCTATATCTTGTGAAAATGACCTCCTTATATTTCCTTTTAAATTGTATCACATTTTGACTGTTTTAACTCCTCATTTAACTTGCTGCGTAATTTTAAACCATGAATTGAAATACAAGGTATGATGTAAAATCAACTTTTTTGTGCTCTCCATGATGTTCTAATGTTATTCCCTCATCAAAATCATACATTTAGTTTTGTTTTGATTCTTTCATGCATGTTTGAGAAATCCTCTTGTCTCCCTTGGCAACCGTTCAGCTGTGGAAAATGCTTGGTGGGACCGAGAGCCGCCTTCGAGTTCAAAGCTCTTCCTCTGAGCTTCAGTTTCTAAGCTTACAGAGCATTCCGCCCCACTCAGCTCCTTCAGACTAGCCAGAAGCAATTAGCAAACACCTGTTGCTGAGCTCATAACACGAGCCACTTCTCAGTGCGACTCTGGTAAAGTTGTGAAAGGATTAACAGAGGAGTCATGTTGTGACGACTTCCTGAAGGTGGAGTTTCAGGAAGAGCGGGAGTTTTTAAAAAGACAGAGGCCCGATTTCAAGGCATTAAATTACAAAGTCAAATTCCTTTTAAGTCATATTTGACATGTACAGCATTTTCATAACAGCTGGAAAACACATAACACTTTAAAATGTCCATCATCCAAAACTGGAAATGTAAAACTACCTGCAGTACTGGACCTGGTGTCCTGCACAGTCATGCAGGACAGTGATAGGTGACTTCAGTCTTCTTTATACCAGTGCAAGGGCACCACTCTAACATGATGTATTTATACACTGGCAGTTTCTCCCCCCCTCTGTGTGCAGCTAATATAATCTACTGTGGACAGGTCCCCTCAGTCTTGAATGCGCAGCTGACTGGATAAATACATCAAAGGCTGCATGGCGATGCGAGTGTCAAGTTTATCCAGAGAATCATTTCTGCTCTTGCTTCACCTACGTGTCCAAGCGTCACGCATTCGCAGCGGCTGACGTGCACCGCGCCCTGCTCCCGCCACGGCGAAGTGCTACAGTGGGTGAAAAGGCAGGCTCTTTAATATTTTAGTCAGACTCCCAGCAGACTGATGGCTTACAGGGGCAGCCAGGCGGGGCCCACAGCCAAGGTTAGCAGTAACATCAATCTCCCTTCATTTGAACCTGAACACTAGTGCCGCACTCAGAAAAAGGACGCCTCTACTCCACAATTCCCTTCAGTTCAGGTTAGAGGTCCGCATCACATAATGCCTCAAATATATCACTGAGCTGGCAAATTCCCAACATGCTCGTTTTTTTTCTTTTTTTCCCCCCTTTTTGCAACGTCTTTTTGATGCTGATCATTTTGTGAAACCAGAGAGGTACTGCCTGCGTTACAAGCTGCAGCCTGCAAGTCATGTTGAGCATTTAAAGGGCCAGTGTTCTCTGTTTTGTAGCCTCATTTCCAGCTTTGAATGACATGCATTCTTAAAGGAGCAGTATGATGTGTTTTCCAGCCACATATTGCTGTGTTAAAGCACAATCAAATAACTGTGTTTCTTTCAGTTGTTATAAAAATGTTATACATATCAAATATGATTTAAACAAAATTTGGCCTCTGTCTCTTTAAGAAACTCTTGCACTGACACTCTGCCTTTGGGAAGTCTTCAATTAACTATTAATGTTTTTACCATTGTTTCACTGAGAAGTAGCTCGTCTAATGAGCTCAGCAAACACATAATCAATTATGCAACCACACGTCTTTGAAAAGCAGAAGCGGAGCCTCCTACACAACCAACAAAAATACAGCAAGTGGATTCTGAATGTTAAGTCAACAACAAAACAAGCAGCCATTGTTCAGGGCTTACAGTGGTAAAACCAGCTGACCAAATGTGCTGAAGCTCAGCTTGGGTTGCTAGGCAACAGACTGGTTGTCACTGGGATTGCTAAGAGAGTGGTATATTTCTGCATAACATATCATCATAGTTCGTGATGATTTTGGGAGCATTTGTTGGCTGACAGGCCTGGGAACTAATGTATTATTAGGGATATGTGGAATCATTTTATGTTTTTGGGGGGGGGGCTCACCTTAACCTAAAAGGCTCACCTAAAAGGTTCAAAGGCTGAACATTCTTTGAAGTACCCCATCTTAAAAGAGGTTCAAAACATTTCAGTCTACGCCCGCTCCTAGTGATCTGACAGGAGAGAAATACTTATGCATTTCCACAAGAAAGGAAAGTGGGGAAAAGTTGCAATTTCTTTAAGAAAAGAGATGAACAGCAGTAAGCTAGCACACGTAGTTTGAGCTAACACTAGCATTTGTTGTCTCAAAGTGAAAGAACCTCATTAGAACCTCCTTTTGACAACACAGATTAATTACCGAGATAAACCCACCAGCATCAAAGCTATCATCTTATCTCATTTGATGCTAAGATGTTGTGGAGCTCACAGTGAAAAGCATTTCCACTTTGTACAACTCTTCCCAAGAATTAGCCAGCTAGCATGTATATTCTGCATAATCTCACTATTCTGAAGTCGCCACTGTCATAATTTCTTCTAAAAAAGACACACAATGCAGCTGGATCTCAGAAACTGGGATGCTAATACCAAATGTTCATTAATTTACAGAAGGTTAAACCTGGTCAAATGAGCCAGAGTGAATATCTCAACATTAAAGTCGTGATAAATGATGAATAAGGCAGCGTCTAAATATTATATGACCTACTGTTGTTGCACTTGAGTCATATTTAACGCCTCATAAATTATTTGTGTGATAATTATTACTTAGTCGCTTAATTCAATACATCAAGCAGCAAAATGTCTTGGGAAATGATATACATAAAAAAGGGTTCGGTTCAGCATGGAATTATAATAAACACAAAGCAGAAGAACATAAAAAGAAAGACAGGAAGTGCAATACAAAATATGAGTTATGAGTCATTGCGGGCGCAGCGTAACAAGATGTTTATTGCATAAAAATTTGGCCTCCAAATGTTAGTAATTCCTGAAAAGATGTTTTAAGTTGACAGTAGGTATATTTTTCAAATGGTAGTTTTTCATATAAAATTGCAGTTTCATTGCTCTTATGTAATTTTGGATTTTCTTTAGCTATAAGTTGTAATAATCAAAATATGTAGAAATGAACGCCTAATAAAGATCAAACTGTGTAATTAATCAACAGAACACAACTTTCGTCTTCTGAATTCAATTATTAAAATATATTAACTGTTCCGACTGCGTTCTAATTTATTGAAAGGCAAATAGCAGTCGATTGTGTCCACTGTCATAAAACAGGAACATATTGTATATTATGTGGGCTTTCCTGCGGGCTATTTTGAGCCAGATCATTTGTGTGCATACACCGCGCTCAGCAAAGTGAAGATGGCTTATTAAATCAGTTATGTGCTCAGAAGGAATAATTCAGTTGCAGGAACTCGGATCCCAGTGTTTACGGATCCCAGGCTCGCTAATGTGCTTCCCTTATTGATGGTCGCCACAGGCAGTCATTGGAGGGCTGCGCACGGACTCACTGAACTGGAGTCCCGAACCGCAGCCGCTCATGCCTGCCGGAAAAGCGAGATGACGTTATATAAGATACGTGTCGTGTCTGAATCAACATAATGTCTCGCACGGCTCTCTTTAAATAAACGCAGAAAGGTTGCTCGGTGGCGAATGGACGTTGCCGGAGACACTGAACGCGAGACAAATTGCAGACTTTCGTCCTGGTGAGTTTCTTGTGTGTGCCGGGCGTCGAAAACAGCAGCAGATTTTTGCCCAGCCAAAAGAAAAAATTAAATAAAATCGTTCGACAAAAGCAGGGCACGTTGCAAATTGGCTCATTTGAACTGTGGCAAATGCATGAATCTCAATTTCTATTTGGTAATAAACAAAGATAATCTGTAGTGAACAGTCCTCTGATGTGTCTTCTAATATTACTATTCAGCTTAGATTTGGGAAGACAGAAGGCAGAAAGAGATGGACAAAGCCTGGAGATGATGAGGTTGCTAACGAAGAAGAGTGCACTGCTGAAGGTCTCACTGGGCCAAGCTGGTAAACAGCAGTGTTTCTGTCCTGAAAATGTGAATTGCTCAGCTTTTAAATCCGCGTTACGCTTTCCGTACAAGCGACCAACATTATTATCTGTCATATTTGCAAAAATCTGCTCGCTAAAGATGACTAACTGTGGCTTTAGCTGTCAAGTGGTCAGAAAAACGCACTAAATCTTAAATGTACACGTCACAAATGAAAGAAAAAGGGACGCAACTATAGAAGCTCCCAGGGTACCACGTTTCACAAGTCACAGTAAAGTTTTCATTAAAAAAAATATATCAAGGGAGAAGGAAGTAGGTCAGTTATGATAGCTTGACTTTGACAACCTTAAGATGTAGATGTGCTGCAAAATTCTGTGATTTTCAGTTCAGTTAAAAAAAAATAGGAACCTCAATAGAGGTTCCTATTGAGGGACCTCCTCTATTGAGGAATCTCAATAGAGGAGGTGATTAGCTAATCAACCAGCAGTGTGTTCAGAGGATCACTTATTAATAATAAACATCAAGCTTGAAAACATGCTACTGTAGCGGACTGAATGTTCTGTTCTTTGTGGGAAATGCTCTCGTGTTGTTTGGTGTTTAATCCTGATGCGCTTGCGGAGCTGTTGTCAAGTCAGTTGCTATGACAACGGGTCCGTGTGTAGCACAGCCAACACCGAGCGAGAAAAGAAGATCGAGTGGTTTTGAGTTGTTCTTCAATGATTTTCCCCGCGTTAGTTTTCCCTTCACCGTGGCACACGAAATGAATGATACCGACATCTCCAGGTTTCATTTGGTCAACAGAGGAGTTCTGCTGTGGCAACGCGGCCACGGAGGGCAAGGAAAGGAATCGTCTTTTTGCCCTACGGCGTTTCTGGATGCAAACAACAACATGCGACGTGTCTGCGAATGAGGTTGCAGACAGAGAGACCAGAGTTGGATTAACTCCGGTCGACCGGATCGGATCAGTTTTTGGTCACCCACCAAAAATTGATCCGAGTCCCTCCAACTGGAGGATTACTGCTTCTTTGAAACAAAGGTCGTCATCAAGCTTTCTGAGCAAGAACGCCTGTCAGTAAGAGAAACAGCTAGAGTGTGTTCACCATTAGAGCAGATGAAACGGCTAATTAACCAGCTAACAATGTTTTACTGTTTTTTTCCCCACAAAGCAGAAAACTGTAGCAAAGTAATATCCTGCACAACTGAAATGCTTTCTTGAAAACTATAATCACAGAAAAATCTTTTCTATTTTTGCATAAATCCGTACACACAAAATCATAACATTAGAACGGTCTTCTGGCTTTCTAGTGTTTTAGCTGATGCTGGCTTTGAAATTCACTGTTTACTTGAGATTGAAATTATTTTCAGCCTTAATTAAACTGTAAATGGCAAACATTAAGAGCACCATCAGAGTTTTTGACGATAAAAAAATACATTTCTTTTACTTCTACAGCAAGCGACCAAACAGAGTGGAAAAGAAAAATGTTTGTTTTTTGCTCAAGCACTAAAGGGCAAGCGGGGGAAAAAAAGTATATTGTGCCATTTTCAAAGTCTTATATTTCTCATTTATTAAATCCCATCTTGTTCTTCCGGTTTTCCATAGGAAAAAAAAACAAAAAACTTTTTGGAGGACCAAAAATTGCTCAGATTTTCTACATCTGAGCAAATTAAATTTTTCTCTTGACTGTAAAAGACATGTGAATTTCTTTTTAAAAAATGAAGATTATGATATTTTCAAGCCTTTTTTTCTTTTTTGCTAGTGGAACAATTTTTGTATGGATTTGACCAACTCTGTTTTCCGTAAACTATTTCCGATATAATTCTTTTTCTTTACGTATCACTGGGTATGAAGTCTCCTTTTCCTATAGGTGAAGAGCTCACTTCAAGTAAATTATCTTCCTGACAGATTCGCCGCCTTGTCAAGTCATATCAATGGATAGAGAAACAGAAACACAAGAAGCTACAGTGATCAAATCACTAACGCAAAGATGTTCAACTCAAAAATAAAAAATAGTAACCATTTCTGCTACTGTAAGGACATATTGTGATTTCTCTAGTAGAAAAAGCTAAATAATTCATCTCAAAGTTGATTCATTGAACAGCTAATGTAAATTCAAAGGAAAATAGTTTTTTTTTTATATGTCCAAGTTTCATTCTAAAGGCCTTGCTCTACATAAAAACTTCGTCCCAAACACACTGAGCGATTCGTAGAGCGGTATGTACAAGAGTGTACGGACAATTCAAACAAAACAAATCTCTGAAGGCGACCGCTGTGGGTGACACGTCGTGAAAGAGAAAACATCATTACCCACAGTGGCCTGTCAATCAATGTCATGTGCGCCGGGATGAGGTAGCTAAATTTAACTCTGCTGCAATGCGCACGTGTGTGTGTGTGCGTGTGCGTGTATTGAGCCGTGGACCGGAGCCCGACGCCGTCTCGTGGCGCATTTCCCCTTTTTCCTCAAATCAAACGCACAAGCGCTCCGCTTGACAGAAATCCGCTCAAGAACCCTCCGGAGAACTCCCGAACGTGGCGGGAAGAAACGAGACGGCGCGACGACTCGAAAACTTTGGTCGCCACCGTGTGGCTCACTTGCGACTTCTTGGGCCCGGAGAAAGAAGAGAAGGAGCAAATCGACTAATACAGCCAATTTAGCAAACCCTACAAAGTGCTCCCATCAGCTGAAGGCAATAAAGCGAACGAGCTGGTCGTAAACGGAGCCCGGGACTGTCAAATGGAGCTCATCACACTGGGAAAACAGAATCCCCCCCCAACCCCCCCACCCATCATGCTGTAAAAGCAAAATGGCCGTCCAGCACCTTCCACACTAAGGGGAAAAAAAAAAACATCAGAAAGGACAGCAGCAGGTGATCGCAGACCGAGAGGACATTTTCATTTGATGGCCACGTTGGGTCGATGGGAAAGAGGAGTGACATTATTAGTGTTCTGTGTCAGAATGTCCTGGAAGAAAAAGCCGTCGCAACCAACCATCCCCATCACAGCCCCCAACGCCCGCCCAGCAGGAGCTCTGAAATGACACCCTCGCCTCGCAAAAAGCCTGATGACTAAATCTGACAAAATAGAACGCCGGAGTGTTTTTGTGAAATGGAGGACGGATCCGGTGCAGGCGAGGGAGGGGAAAAAAACCCATAAACAAGCGAAAAGGAGAGATCTTTGCTTACTAGCTCAAGGTAACACGGGCTCACAGCGCCAGAACTGGGCCACGATAATTCACACCAGGTCTTTCCGTTTCATGTCTGACAGGAAGTCAACAGCTGGAAGACTATGAGGAACAATTAGGACGGCTCATTAAAGATTCAGTTCTTTAAAATTTGTAATATTACCATTTAATCTCTTGAATTAAGTTGATCTCATTAAGACGGCAGTGCATATTCCGCTAATGTAAAAATATAAAAATAAAAAAATCTATTTCGCAATTTTAGTCTTTCCATTACATAAAAAAAAACAATTAAAAAAAAATGACACAAATAATTTTGTTCATGCAATAAGTCATTAAAAAACAAAAAAACAAACATAAACGACATAGGATGTGCGTGAAACTAACAATTAAAAAGCATAAACCAAGATGCACAGAGAAAAAAAAAAAACACAAGAAATATTTTTAGAAAATTAAACACAACAGAAAAGTCTATAAGGAAATAATAATGAGCGACTCAAGTTAATATGAGCAACTTCGTAACCAATTCAGGAGGAATCAAAACCCAAACGGGTCATAACAGTTTTTATTTACAAAAGTTAAGTCGGTGAGGTCGGTGTGTATCGCCACTCAGACTAAACGCTGCGAGAACTGGCTCAATTATTTATATTTTCTATTTTATTTTGTAAAGCTGGAGTGCAGTACATGCAGGGCAGTGCAGCCAATATCAGTGTAAAATGAGTGTGATGTCAGTGAAAGTAACTATGCACGTCTCAAAAGATGATTATGATTCACTGGATTACTATAAAACGATATCATGACAAAGGAATTGAGGATGCTGTGAAAGACAAGAACACTAAAGTCGTTAAAGAAACAGGGAAAGCTGCCGATTAGCCACCTGGATAGATCTCAAGGTTGGATCCGTTTTTTTGTGGCGTGCGACGAGTATAAACCGAGTTTCTGTAATATTAGAGAAAGTGGTGAGCATGTGAAGGAGCATCCTGAGCGATGCAAGACGACTCTAGAGATGCATGTAAAGGCAGCAGGCTGAGTTTGGATTTTATGACACTGAACAATCAGAGAAAGTGGCAAAATACACTTTACTAGACTCAGTTGAGGTTCAGCTGTTTGATGGCATTAGTAGAAAAATCTACCCATCACACGACAACTATCCAGAGCATTTTGGGCATCTCGTGGTGACGTTCAGAACGAGCGTCAGAACGGGCAGAAAGAGGATTTGTGGTTTTGAATAGAGCATTGTTGTTGGTGCCAGATAGGCTGCTATTTCAGAAATGACTGAGCTGCTAAGATTTTCCCTACCCAAATGTGTCAGAGGTTCACAGAGAATCATCCAAAAATGAGAGAAAAAAAATATATAAAATGCGGCGTCCATTTTGTACATGAAAATGCCTTGTTGACGTTAGGGGAGAATAACCAGGTTGATTTGACATGCCAGAGGGGCAACAGCGTCTCAAAGGAGCAATACTATGTAAAGTCGACTTTTTTTTCCTTTATCTTTACATCATGTTGTAACAATATTCCCTCATCAAAAACACACCTGGAGAGTTGCTTTGATTCTTTCACGAATGTTTGACAAATCCTTCAATCTCTCATGGCAACCATTCAGCTGCGTGAAATGCCTGGGTGGACCGAGCCCCGCAGCTCCTCCTTCCACCTCAGCTCCTTCAGACTAGCCAGAACCAACAGAACTGCTGAGCTCATTATAGGAACCATTCTTCAGTACAACGCTGGTAGAAATGCTGTGAAAGGGTTAATGCTCCATTAACCTCCATGATTAGACTTACTGGGTAAACGAAGTGCTGTTGCGATGATCCACAAAGAGCAGAAGTTATTGAAGATATTATGTTATATATAAAGCTTTGTTAACAGCTGAAGGTAAAAGTGTTGCTTGCTTGTGCTATAAAATGGAACTATGCGTCTGTAAAATACACCATACTGCCCCTTGAACTAACAAGGGGATCTAACACCATGTTTAACTCCACAGCATGTTGAACCTTGAAGCAGAAGGCTGTCGGGCAGCATTCCTGCTAGCCAAGAACAGGAAAGTGCAGCTGCAGGTCACTCAAAGCTCAGCAAAGCTGAACAGTCACAATCCAGCGAGTCGAACTGGGCTGCCACATTTAGATGGGCCCCTTAGAATGTG
This sequence comes from Poeciliopsis retropinna, assembly GCA_010277075.1. Taxonomy (NCBI): domain Eukaryota; kingdom Metazoa; phylum Chordata; class Actinopteri; order Cyprinodontiformes; family Poeciliidae; genus Poeciliopsis; species Poeciliopsis retropinna. Next base: position 479,370 of record VMRM01000030.1, on the reverse strand, counting down.
GTATAAACAACAGAAAAGCTCAGATCCAGCCTGCCTTGTATCAAAGATTCACACCAGTGGTGATGATGTTGAACATTTTCCTGGTGCACATTAGAGTACCTAGTAGGAAGTGGGCATTATTTGAAGACCAAGGCCTTTCTGAGTATTTCAGCTAGCCCTTCGGGATCGCACCGTACCCATGGATACGTTCAGCCGGGTAAAGTATCATGTAACAAAGCTCATCTATCTCCCACTATTTTCACGGAAATGATGCTGTGTTCACTGCGCTGCTACGGCCGGAAAGGTGGCCAAGATCTCAATCTGTAAAGCACCTTTGGGACATTTTGCAACAGCAGATATGTATGATGGAAACAATTCAATTCAAAAATACTTGACTTTTTCCCCAAAAGGGAAATTAAATGTTGTGCCACATCGTCCAAGTGTCTTCAGCGTCGTTGTGGATGGTGATGCAGTTAAACTTCCAAAACCAATCAACTGAATTTTATTTCTATTGGCACTTTATGACAGTGACTGCTGGACCAAGAGCTTTTTCTTTAGTGCAGCAATGAAAACAGAAAAAAAAAACACGACAAAATGATGACATTAGTGGCACTAAAGTGTCATAGAGCTGCAGTGTGCTATAAGTAGTTCTAAGCACTTAAGTTTTTAATCAGAGTTAATCAAAACTACCGTATTTTCCGGGGACTATAAGTCGCAGTTTTTTTTCATAGTTTGGCCAGGGGTGCGACTTATACTCCAGAGCGACTTATGTGTGAAATTATTAACACATTATTATATCACATCACATGTTATTTTCACACTAAACCGCCAGAGGCCTGTGTTGATAATGTGTGTGGTAGAAGCTACGTCCGGAGTTAGCCGAGTTGTTTACAAGCGACACCGAAGATGAAGGTTTAGTGATTTGGAGTGACAAGGATGGTTTGGTAAACTTGTTAGCATGTTATTTATGCTATAGTTATCTGAATAACTCTTAATATGTTATGTTAACGTAGCAGGCACGTTCTCAGTTCATTGTTTGTCATGTAACATTAGCATACCGTACAATTGTTCAGCCTGTTGTTGCTTCTTTTCTATTTTTATTGCCTTTCAAGATGACATGTCTGTTCTTGGTGTTGGATTTTATCAAATAAATTTCCCTCAAAAATGCGACTTATAGTCCGAAAAATACGGTAAGATTTAAAGTCATTCTGAGTATAATTGGTCATATTAGTTGAAACAGAATTGTTTTCATTTAATTTCTTGTTGGCTTGTTTCATATCTCAGAGTTTAAAGTCAGTTTGCCCAGCTTGCGCAGCGGAAACTCTCTTGGAAAAACAAAAATGCAAATGTGAAAATGTAATCATCATTTATTCCTCAAGATAAAAAAACATGTGAGCTTAAAATAATAATTGATGCATACACAGTTACACACCATCCTCTTTATTTTCTATCTTTTTATCTTGCTTTCCAAACTACTCTCCCCCTCTCTCTCTCTCTCTCCCTTTCTCAGTTTCGCTTCCAGAGTCCAGCTGTTTTGTGTCCCGCTGGTCAGTCGGGACCGTTTCCACGCCGATCTGAGCATCATTTAAATAAACATCAACAGAAAATGTCAGAGGGGGCCTCTGACTGACACCAGGGGCTTATCCACTCGCGCAGCTTTGAAAAGAGGGAAGAAGAGCCGTCCAGCCCCATCATCTCTGCCTCTCTGCATGCCGTTTGAATAAGCAGCAAACTGCCATTTGGCTGGGGCCCCCGTCAGCTTCGTGGGAGCCAAAAGGGGGGTCAGTGGGGGCCAGGCCTCAGCTCCCGCGGCAGTAGGTCTGGCTCCCCCTGCTCCACTGGAAAGATGTCTTGTAATATAGATGTGCTTTTCTGAGTGTTTACTCACTGGCTCTGCCGTGCTATCGCTTCTTCTTCTTCATTTTTTTTTTTCCTTTTTTAACGCTGGCTGTCATTCCAAAAATGTCAATACAGTTCATGTGAGGATGCTTTAAATGTGTCTAGCGTCAACAGTTGCCTTTGGCGCCGCTATGAAAAAATTCACAGAAGCGTCATTCTTGCTGGATTGTAGTTTAAAAAAATAAAATAAAATAAATAAACCCGTTTGCATAAATTACATAAGTTAAAAAGATTCGTTCTTCTCGTACGAGTCATCCCACGCCCCCTCGAAAATCAATTAAACTCATCCCAGTTGCTGGCTCAGTACCCCGGCCGGCTAACGCTCCTCCGAAGCTCTCAATCCCCACTTTTCTCAATTCCTTTCATATTTTCATTGGAAAGCTGTTGGCAGCAAATGTCATTTTGTTTCGTAAGTGATTGCAATTATTATTCTAGTGCACGGGATCAAAGAGACACCAAAAGAAGTTTTTTTTTTTTTTTTTTTTTTTCTTTAAGACAGGAGGAAAACACCAAGAACCCTTTTCCCCGCTTCTGTTTACACAGATAGAGGCTGAGGCCCTACGAGGCAGAGCGGATGTGACTGACAGAATGGGAATACGCCTCCTACTTCCGATCCTGGAGGAAGGGCGGAGGGTGAGAGGAAAAGAGGAGAAGAGCTGCTTCAACAACAAACTAATAAAAAAAAAAAGAAGGGCGAGCTTTAGTGCGAACCACGAGGTTCCCTCCTGCTCACACTTGGATTAGTCCCATTACCGATTCTTTTTTAGGTCTGGGAAAGCGCGAAGCCGAGCAACAAAAACACCAGCCGTAATGAGGCAGCAAGGCTTTGGGTTCCTGCAACGAGCCTCCTCGACACATTTCCTTTGCTAAAATGCAGAGTAAAATTTTACATTTCCATCGCCTTGTAGCTTTCTTTATTGCCCGGATGAAAACGTGGTGCCACACTGAAGCTAGGTGCTTTACGAAAAAAGCATTCTTCGGTTACAAAAATAAAACAAAGGTTATTTGGTTTGATGAACAGCTAATGTTCTTGTGAGCAAGCGAAGTCCCTGATAAATCAAGAGTTTGAATTCCCCTGTTAAAAGTATGTTGTTAAATGTGTAAAGGAGAAAAGCTGACCTTTTAAAACTAAAATTTGAAATGCTCTCGCTTTTTACATCAATTTTACAAAGATAAACAGATAAAGTATATCTTCATCTCTTCAAATTTTGTACACTGATCTGGCATAACATGATGTCAGGTGGTGTTTTTCTCTCCCTTTTCATGTCGGCACTATTCATCCCTGTCAAGCTTGAGACTTCGCCAGACCTCCAAAGGCGTTCCTGTAGTTCCTGTCAACAAGATCTTAGCAGATCCTTTCAAGTCTTGAGAGTTAGGCTTTCTGACTTTCACTTTTCAGAGCTGCTCCATTGGATTGTGACCTGGCGAACTGGAAGGGCACGTCAACACATCAAACACGTGCTGCTCAAATCATTCCTGAAGTATGTTTGCTTTGTCCTGGTCATTTTTTTAAAAAACATATTGGTTTTGGAGTACTGTTTCTTTGACAGGGTGTGTAAAGTCTGTAACATTGCCTAAGTAGGCGGGAAGTATCAAAAGCCTCTTTCAGATCTTCCTTTTCTTTCCGTGACCTTCTCTGTTGATCATTGCTTTCAGATGAAGGCTGTTGGCAGCTTAAGTGGGAAAACACTTAAACTTAAAACCTTAAAAGGTTTCAAGGTAGCACCGACATGACAGCGTAACACCTGGTATGAACATGAATATTTACGACCGTCAAGAGGTGTCTTCTGGTAAATAATGACAACGCAAAGTCAAACTAACATGTTGCATTGAAAATCCATTAAAAGCGTGGACTTTGCCTTATTTGTCTAAAGACAGTTTTAATGCAAAGCTCCATTAAAACTTGCATTGAAAGTGTCATTGTTTACGGAGTGACGTTTCATGACATGAAGACGCCTTTGTGTTCTTAACGGTTCTGCTTAGGACTGTCATGTCAGTCTTATTCTCACCCCTTCAAATACGAAGCTGAAGTCGGTTTCCGATCACAGCTTAGGAGGTGGGCAGATTCCCAGATAAAAGATACTGAAGGTAGTGGAAAATTTGGTGGAATCGCCCTTTAGCCGGTTCCCGAATCGGAAGCCTCAATCGGAAACCAACTTCAGCTTCGTTCTTCAAATGAAACGCCACCGGTCTGAACGTGGAAAAGTGGGCTAAAGTGAACCTAGACGACAATATAAAGCTGATCCACTTGCAGTTCAACAGGAGTCCTGACCGCTGGCTCCTAAGCTACTCTGCTCGACTCCAATCTTTCGTTCCAGTTCAAAATTTTTGAGGTTAATGTAAAAGCAGCTACTGTGGAGCAGAATCTTGTTTTTTTTACATTCTACTCCATTTGTCCAGTCGTTACTGCAAGGCATTGCACATTTATCACAGAGTAGAAAGGAGCTTGGACGGCCTGGCTGTAAGAGCAACGCTCTTTAACCAGTTGGCCTGTAATCTGGTGATGCTGCAAAAGGATCTTTCATCTTCAAACGTGCAGGATCTCCACGTACTGCACTGTTATTGATGTTGGAGTCGGGGGATTTATTTTACAGTCTAATTGGTGGGAAATGTAAATTAAAATGCTACTATTGGCCCAGTCACAGCCCTCGATCTGTGGGATTAATCGACAGCCCAGTGAAAGGCCCAGCCTCGGCCCCTCACCTCCGGACAATTCATCCCGACACGTTGCTGGCCCCCTTCCTTTCACTGGAACGGGGGCCCGGGGGCCGAATGGTGCCTTTTTAACGCGTCTCTGCCCGCATTAGTACCCCTGGTTCATTTGCAGCATTTGCTCAATGGCACTGCTCGAGTTTGTAAATGAGTTTTACAATTGTCACTAATTATCAAGCTCAATGAGTGGAATTGGTGCGATCGGTCCCCAGCGGAGCAGAAACACAACAGGCGGAGGAAGGATTAAGACTCTGGGGGGGGGGCAGCATGAGGGGCCGTCTATCTGAGGGATACAGTAGCGCTACATGCTAATCAACAGAGGATTACATACAGATGGTGCTAATGTGGCACCGGATCTCCGCGCTGGATGTCTGGTGAACTGCGGGTGCACTTTGGCAGGATTCTCGAGAGGCAGCCAAAGTTTGTTTTTCCACTTACTTAAGTCGACTAATGCATGAATAATAATATTTGGAATGAAAAAAAAAAGGCTTAAGATCATGCTGGGTTTTATCTGAAATGACAGCCACTCCTACAACAGCATGCAAATGTCTACCCCCATTACAGAAATGCAAAAGAAAGCGACGCGAGCCTCGGTTGAAATTGCAGAACTGCATCGATTAAATAAAAGACAACTCAAATTTACATTATTTTGCTGGTCTCATTACTGTAAACATCTTTATCTTGATCTTAGTTGACGAGGCAGCGATAGCTGCGGTGAAATCAAGTCGTGTTAGAAAACATAAGATGGCGATGTGAGAGGAGACGGCTTCTCTCTTTTTTTAATTCCTGCTATCAGATGGAGAGTTTCTCTTTGCCTTCCTCTGATTACGTGCTGCGCCGTGTTGCTGCATTTCAGTTTGTTTCCCCCCCCCCCCCCCCCATTTTGTCACACTCAGATGATTCAGATCATGTAACAAATTTAAATATTAAACGGACAGAAACAAGAGAATTCAACACTCACATTTCATTTGCGAAGGGAAAAGCTACTCAAACCAAGATGGCGATGCGCAAAATTTAATTCTCTCCCTCGTTTCATAAAGATTTACCTGTGATTGACCACGCTTTCGGACCCGGTTTCACCAACTATTGCCGGGTTACTGACAGAGGGTTTTTATATTTTTTTGGGGGGGGAGAGCCAGACATTTTTACAGGCTGTTGACAGGAGGCCGCATGCACATTACATCACTGGATACGTCCAAGAGGTGAGACATACATACAAAAACAAACCAATGCATTTACATGACGTCCAAAATGGCTGACGTCATGGGCGGAGACACACTGTGAGGGAAGAGGTGTTAGTTTTTACATGCATACTCATCTGAGAGGATTTTACTTTGTAAAATACTGTTATTTAACAACGATTTGGTATATATAAGAATTTAAACGGCTTTGATAAAAAGGCATTAAGTGTCAGTGGGCTCAGGGCTATGAAACGGGAATGAATCCTCTTAGACTTTTTATGTTTAAACCTTTTAGTTTCTAAATGTTCAATGTTAAAATGCTATTTAATCAAATGAGGATTATTTAAAGTTATTCAGGGGGTTTCAGAGTGCGGTTTTTAATGGTCAGAGAAAAGGGAAGTGGCTGTAATTTCGTCACCTGACGGCTTATCAGATCGAGAGGGAACGAGTGACGAAGACGAAGAGTTAAGATGAAGAGCACGAGGGCAGCAGCCGTGTGGTCGCTAGGTTTAGTCGTCGGAAGGGGGCACATAATGTTTCTAATATAGAGATGAGATATGTTTCCATATTGAAGGATTAACTGATGTAAATAAAATACTTGAACTCTCAGTTTGGGATTAGTTTACAGTGCTCTAAAGAAGCCCACGTTGTGTAGCGGTTTATTAAAGGCCATACATCAACGCTATGCACCTTTTGATTGTTTTCTGTGTGTTTGGAATAATGGGAGCAATAGCTTGGATGGAAAGCAAATATAACACATTCACCGAAAACGTCGCGCAGGTTGTCGATGGGAGACGGTGAAACAAGGCTAAGACAACCCAGCTGTAAAAACATTACAATATAACAGCTCCCTGCAATAAAAATAGCAGAAGTGAGAATTACTGGCAGAATAAAGCGTGGATTGTTTGGGAGACTGAACGGGGCATTGAGATTTTCCCATAGCAGCGTGCAGTGGGACGTGTGCAAGCCACGACCGCACAAATATATCGACCGAGCAGCCAATCGGCACGGCAACTCAGATTGATACGTTTCATTACCAGGGTTGCCCACGTTAACGCGTTAGGATTCAAGGATTTCTCAGATATGTATGGAAGAATAAAGCAAATCTCAACGTCTGTTTTTGATGAGCGAGGAACTAAATTACAATGTAAAGCTAAAAAAAAAGTCAATTTAACACGATACTGTCCCTTTAAGCATTTTAACGCACATTTTTTATTTACAGTTCAAGCTTACGTGTGGTTAATCTGATTAAAATTTTTAACCAATAGACAATACTCATTACTAAAATGATATGACATGAGTAATGTTTTGAGATTTAGCTTTACGCTCAACTGTTAATTTGCGCCAATCTTAACGACAATGTAAACAAACAGCATGGCGTTTCACAAAGACTCAATACAGTCCCTCACTTGTTACGATGAGGCTGAATGAAGCCTTATGGTACGTTAATTTCATGGATACTTTAAGCCATTAACCACGGCAGAGTGCTAGCTCCTAGCCTTAATCTAAAAAACATCACACATACCCCACACACAGTGTAAACATTCAGAGCTCATACTGTTCATGGGAGGCATCTGCAGCAGCGTCAGCAAGCAAAGAGAACGGTGGCTCCACAGGCCTGCCAGGGCTTGTTAAACGGCCCGAGTGCCACATGCCCTCTTGTTTGTGTACGATAGTCTCATGCTGACCTATGAGCAAGTGTTCCTTCCCACCCACGGCGTCACGGTGACAGGGTGCGATTCGAGCGCGGAGGAGACGCACCACGAGCAGCGCTGGCTTATCGCCAGCTGACGGCAGACGCGCCCGGCGCGGAGAACATTCAGCCAGGAGATGGCTAATAACGGAGGACGGCGCAGTTATCTGAGAGACTGTTTTCTCTGTCATGTCGGCGCGAGCGAGACAGTCCGGCCTTCTGAAAGGCCAGACAATTTGCGCTCCAAATGTCATGTTGCGTGAAGGCAAACATGGCCTGGTGGAAGAAAGCCAAGGAAAGACAAAAGGCTCAGATTAAAGATGTGCCAGACAACTATTCCTCCCCCCACTCAAAAAAAGAAGAAAAAAAAAAAAAGAAGGTCTATTAGGTGATATATTTTGGTCTCACAAGAATAAGCTAGAGATAAATTGTCAGCCCTTTCCAAAGCATTAATTGTTAATTAAAAAAAAAAAAAAGAAAAGTTTGGATTTCTTGTTTTTCTTCTCTTTGCCTTTTCTTGTCAGAGCGCGCAGGAAATTGGATTTTACCCTCAGGCACAGAGGCAAAATCAGATTCCGGTTGCACAAGCGTGGATCCTATCTTTGCTGCGGCGAGGGGTCCAAAACATATTGCTGGCCTTCTCTCAGTGGAAATGGGCTTCAGCTGGGTTTTATAGAGCAAAGGCTGCAATCACAAAAGAAAACAGATGCAAAATGACTGTGCATTCTCGCCTTTATTTGCCACTTTTGTAAGGAGGAGATCTGCTGATGTAGAGGCCGTGATACGTGTAACGTGTCGGATCGCGTTCCGTCTTCAGGTCGGTCTCAAGCGTTCATGTTAGGAACAGTGTTTGGTCAGTAATGGTCATATAGCATCTCACAGAGTTGTGTGTTGCAGTTTCCATGATGCCAACATCATGGCATCCCCCCTCAGCCGAATCAGGGGTGAACAGGATGTTCAGTATAGGGTCCTACATGAGCAAACTCAAACCAGACAATAGCTGCGTTTTCCACTAACTGTATAATTGTGTAAAAAGGAATGTTGAATAGAAATTTGCGCACATTTGTAGAGGAAACTCAGCTGGTACCTCATGAACCAGGAGATATATTTGCAGTGGAATCAGACCAGGATCCCTGAAGGTGGTAAAGAGTCAAGTGGGAAACTGATTGTAAAGTACAGTTACATAAACACATATATAAATATAACAGTTTTATATCCGCGTCCATATATCATTCAGTGAACATGTCATAACTGCAGCATCAGGGCGGACGGACGGATGTTTTCCTCCACATGCGTTGCATGGGAACGAGGCCGTACCCGGTGGATTGATGTCAGCCACAGATCTGCTGAAATCCATATTCATGTATTATTCATCAATATCGTGGTTGTTTGAACCTGAAGCTGACCGTACGTCTGTCAGGAGCAGGGAGATTTATTTCAGAGCTCCATCAGCTGCCTCCTACAGGGGAAACGTTCAATCCTGCAGCCACAAAGGAGAGTCAGCAGAGCAGCCGGCTCAGCCATTAGCTAAAACCCAGCTGAGGCAGCCTATCAGGGCTACCTGAAAGCCTTCATGGCCTCTCTCTCTCTCTCCATTTCATCTCCTCTATTTTCTGCCATGCTTCTTCTCCTCTGGCTCTCCTCTCCATGTGCGAAGAACCTGCTGCGTTCAGCAGACTCCGTGATGCTGGAGCGCTGTTAGCCTGTTTGTTTAGCTCATCATCACCGCTCTCCCTTGGGCTACGTGGAGTTTATCTTCTTGCCAGCTAGCTGCCACGAAGCTCAAACACAGGAATAAAAGTCACTTTGCCAGGCAGCTGAAGAACAATATCAACGTCACATGGAAATATTACAGCTTCTATTGGATTTTCAAAAGCGTTGAAAAAAAAATAAAAATAATAATAATTAAAAAAAAAAACACAAACTCAAAGACGATGGAATTTCTTCAGGGACTTTTTTTTCTTTTTTCCACAGTGTTTTAACTGAGTCCAATTTCAAAGGGAAGACCTGTTCAATAAATGTATCTTTTTATCCCTTTTGCCTTTGAGTGATGTAGGGTTTAATGAGCTGAAAGCAAACGGATGAATGCACAAAGCTACCAACAATACCCCTTCGGGCGAAAACAAACTTTCAAGTCAGATTTATATATTGAAAAAAGTAAGAAAAAGAAGGTAGTCATGTCAAAAAAGGGGGAGGAAAAAAAAGAAGCAGAGAACCTGCAGGTTCCTTCACATACCTGGGCATACAGATGTTTAATATCAGCTTCAGCAAAAACATTCAAGAGTTATTCTCCATTAATATTGGGCCCACTCTGACTAGCAGTTAGCATTAGCCTCCACGGAAACTAATCAGATGAAAACTAAGTGTTATCCATTACAGGCAAGATGGTATTTGAGTTGTTTATAAAAATTGATTATTTTTATAATAATTCATGTGATGCTACAGCATGTTATGTTTTATTGAATAAAAACATTCTCAAGAGGGAATTTTCCCATTTCTCCCAGGAGACAGAAACTTCAGTGAACCAAAGTGGTTCAACAGTTTAACTTTATATCAAGTAGGAATACATGTTTCTGTTACGTTTCCTACAGTGGGTGAAACACGGCCAATTGTGATGTTCTGTGATTAAATTACATCAACACGTCAACTTCTTTTTGCACAAAATTAATTTTTTCAGTTATTTTTATCTCATCTCAGCCAAGCAGGAAGTTTAATGCCACTCCTAAATTAAAGCAATTTTCTTTCTCGCATGAAAAATCGGTGATTATATTTTCGACATGTATTATTAGCAAGAACAGCAGAGGAGATTTTACCACTGAGCGCGTCTCAAAAGCATTTGAAACGGACAACATTCCTGTGCACTGGTCGGAGCGACAGGACGTGACCCGACACAGAAACACAAGCTCAAATTCACCACATTATGAGAAAACCTACTGCATCACACAATCCCCATGGTGCACAGCTCCAACAGAGCAATGTGCCACATTTGATGGGGATTTAGTTGTAATATTTCTAGTGGCTTTACACTTGAATGCATGTCCACAGAGCTGTGGCTCTATGGGAATCCTGTATAGACTGAGAACTCCCTGGGAAAACCGGGAATATCACAGCTTTTGCGAGTCTGAATCTATGGGATTTATTTTTATTTTTTACCTTTTGTAAATAGGTAAAATGTTAACTTTACCTATTAAACTTTTGTAAATGTTATTGAATGTTTTTATTCAATAACATTGTGCTGAAATTGATCAGCACAATGTTAACTGCGCAAAATCCAACATTGATATTTGACATTCTGAGGCTAAATTCATCAAATGGAAACACGCAAGTTCTGGCAAAAGCTCTCGCTTTTCAATAAAAAACGTTTGAGGTGTTTTCTTTTGCTCGTATTCAAATTGGCTTATTTTGCCAAACTGCAATGTAAACACTTTTTTCGCATCACACGAGTTGCATTACAATAATAATAATAATAATCAATTTTTAGTTATAATGCCCTTTACAGATCAAATTAAAACCTCACAGGGTAGATTCTGATGATGGGAACCTACCGTACAGTCGGGGCAGTTTGACATGAGACATTCTGCTTCTGACCAACGCCAGCAGGAAAGGCGGGTAAAGCATCTTGCTCAAGGACACAAACGATGAGGGCAGGTGGACCGGGAATCGAACCGGCGATTGCAGGGTGAACGGCTACCACTATCCCCACTGTCACCTTTGATCATACAACTGCGCAATTTGACATTTTGAAAATGAATTTGCTTAATGAAAACGCCAATTTGAGAAAAAAAATCATTTTTCGATAAAACCTTTTGGTGCTGCGATCAAGTGGGTTTTCAGCTGTATCGAAAATTGGTTTTTCGGAATCGCATAAGTGAACAACAGGAATTTGGCGCAAACCACAAAGAAGCAGACAGGAAGTAGTTTTTTTTTTTGATGACTCATCGCATGCACAGGCTTATTCGCGCGTGATTTCAATTGCATTTTTTATGTAATGGAAACGCCGCATTTGCGGAATTGTGTTTTATTTTTCCGTCATTTGACAAACGTTTGCGCACATTTGTAATGGAAACGCAGCCACAGAGGTCAACGTTACATAAGATTTAAGTTTTTACCGCACCCTTAAAACTATGAGGTGACAATCTGCAGAGATACACAGCACAACAGTAATCCGTTGCTCCGGTTACAAGCTGCGACATCGCCCTGCCATCTGGCGGCACCCCATCATCTCCAGCCACCGTTTAGCCACCGCTTCCAGGTCCCGTGGCACAGACGCGGGACTCATTTCCATTCCAGGCACTTCAGGACTCATTACCGAGTGTTAAAATGTCGCAGGGACAATGCGGATAAGAAATGCGGCGGCCCACGAGACTGTGACCTGTAAAACTGACATGATGTGCTGCCTTTGAGGAGCCGGTAATGACCTCTCATTGCGGGGTGACACACTCTCCGTCTTCATTTCACACCCTCTTAGAGCTGGCACAGATGGCCTTGGCATTTCCTTAACGGCCTCCGAAGTCTGTCACGGAGCCGGCCGCAGAACCCACGCGTCTTCCTTCTCGCCTCGAGGAACGTCGCCGAACGCGCGCAGAGAACTCGACACTGTGCGCCACTGTTACCGGCTTCATGAAGCCAACCACCAGAAGAAGAGAGAGAGAGAGGAGGGGAGCGGGGGGAGTGCAAATAGATGTAATTGTTCTCCTCCTCATTTCTACATATATCCCCTCCATCTATTTTGCCTTGCTGTGTACTAACAATGCTATTCCTCGGGTTAATACGCAGGTTAATGAGGTGGGACAAGGCCACTGTAAAATGCTGGTAAAGCAGCCATGCAGGATAATTCGTCTTGCCTCAGAAGTGTCAGCCGCCGCGGCGCCCCGCTCTTTAATTCATTCAAATGAATTTGGTTTTAATTGTTCCAGCCTTGGTGCTCACTAACTCCATTAGAGAGGAAACGAAGGGTGGGTGGCGGGCTGCGGAGAGAAAGAGAGACGTAATTGAAGGCTGAGGAAAGCGGAGAGACGGCGGCGGCGCTCGCGTGTGCACGCCGTACGCATCTCTATAAATAAGTAATCCCTCCCCCCCGTTGCGATTACACAACAATTACTCTCCGGAGCTGCAACTTTAACCAACCCTTGCAAAACAGGTAGGCATGTTCTCTGGCCATTAAATTAAGAGGAAAAAAAAATAGAAAAGAGTTCAGCCAGTCTCATAGGTGTGCTATTGCAAGCGGATGGGAAGCTGATGGAAACATGGGGCTTGGTGATATGTGAGGAGATGGCAGAAATGGCTCATGCAAGGGCAGTGCTGTATTTTTATCTATATATTAGAAGGGGAACTGTGATGACCTAAGGCTGAGAGTCTGGAGGAGCTGCGTTGCGATGATGTGGATGCTGGCTTTGCATCGATGGCGATAACACACACACAAAACATTTTTTTCTCTGCAAGACAGAAGAAGAAGAAGAAGCAAAAAAAACAGCACACGTTTCAGCAACATTGGCAAATGTTCTTTCCATTTGTACAGTAGCACGTTGTTTTGGAAGTGATAACATCTCAGGGGCCAAGGTGTGATGCAGTGCAATATGCAGATGACAGTTATGCACACAGCTGCTGTTGACCTACCTGTATGTGTGTGATTATTGTCCAAGACTGCAAGTTTTAAGATGAAAAATGTTTCAGTGTTTTTTTCTAATAAACTTTGCAATTTAATGGTATCATAAATTTACAAAAGATTTCCATGAATAGCGCCAGCGTGTTCACAAAGCCGCAGTATGAAGTTGCATCCTTTTAATACAGTTTTGACTATTTATTAGCGTTCATATCTACATATTTGATTCTGTTTTAAATGCCTACAACCTGAAATCACACAAAGCAGGTTTGCTAACAACATGGCGACAGGAAGCTGCTCTAATTTTTTAAAAGCAAATGCTTCTTTGTACAATGAAGCTCTTCAAATCACGAAAAAGAAGCTGCTCTGTTGTTATCTTGTCACGTAGGTAAAAAAAAAAAAAAAAAAGATTTTTTTTTAACATCTTTTGAAAGCTTCATTTGAAAATTGTTTTATTTAATTTTCAAATGTTTTACTAGAATCAGCAGCAGAGGCACTCTCTGGTGTTTTTTTTAATTGTAATTTAGTTAAAAGTTTCAGTTCAAACAAAAACAAGCAGCTTATTTTGCTCACAGTCACATTTGTTGTACCGTATTTTCCAGACTACAAGTCGCACTGGAGTATAAGTCGCATTTCTGGGGGAAATTTATTTGATAAAATCCAACACCAACAACAGACATGTCATCTTGAAAGGCAATTTAAAATAAAAATAGATAGAGGCAACAACAGGCTGAATAATTGTACGGTATGCTAATGCTACATGACAAACAACAAACTGAAAACGTGCCTGGTATGTTAGCATAACATATTAAGAGTTATTCAGATAAGTATAGCATAAATAACATGCTAACAAGTTTACCAAACCATCCGTGTCACTTCAAATCACTAAATCTTCATCTTCGGTGTCGCTTGTAAACAACTCGGCTAACTCCGGACATAGCTTCTACCACACACATTATCAACACAGGCCTAGAGCGCCCTCTGGCGGTTTAGTGTGAAAATAACATGTGATATTATATAATAATGTGTTAATAATTTCACAATAAGTCACTCCGGAGTGTATGTCGCACCCTTGGTCAAACTATGAAAAAAACTGCAACTTATAGTCCGGAAAATACAGTACATAAATTTGATTTATTCTCAAACTTTTAAGCTGCACTTATTGTACAGAAATTTAGTAGTAAATCTATGGCATTACTTCTTCTGGCCTCTTAACGTTTTGTGTCATGGTGTGAATTCAAGAAAGGTGATTTTTTTTTTTAATGCCTGGCACGTGTGTTAAATGTGGCAAACACGACCACAGAGGGAACTTTTGTTGAATGGGAACTTTTGTTGAATTTAGTAGAGATGCACCATTCTTTGATTTCCTCTGATCAGTAAAGTAATGACAGCTATGTGTTTTTTAATCTCTTTTCTTTAAACTGATCAAAATTTGGAATGCCCACCATGTTTAAGCCACAAAGAAATAAGTGCATACTGTAATTTCTTCTTTTTTGAGTCGCAGAGACGATCCTATCATCGCTTCATTTTCTGTTGCCTTTAAAAACGGCACTCCAAGCAGCTCATTTCACGTTTTCATATTTTCTTCAGGGTAGTGCTTGAAATAAGAAAAATGTTTTTTAAAATAAGGGATTTGTGAAATCAATCCTTGAAGAAAACCGGGAATCGCTCTCGGCCAGGAAAAGCCTGATTGGAGCACCTCTGATTTTTATAGATGACTTTTCAGAGATTTCAGTTCAGAAATAATGAATATAATAACTAGCGGGGCTCTAAAAAGCGCAGCGACTGTTCAGCTGATCGCTTTGATTGCAGCGCCTCAAATCGTAACGCAGACATTATGTTTATCTCCTGCTCTCTGATGAACGTTCTAGATGAGTGCATCTCTAGTGGGATCAGCCACAATAACAACACATCCACAAAACCTCCACCTCACTGCCATCATTGTTATTTTCCCATAAGAAACTCCCAGCCCTTTTAGTGGCTCTCTTTGCTCCTTGCAGCAGTAGCTTAAGGGTTAAAACGCTTCGTAAATAACTTATGATTCTGCAAGAATCAACTCTTTGTTTAATTTGTAATTGAAAACAAAATGCACATAGAAGTAACAGGATTTCGCACGGTTAACTTCTTAATTTAAACTGGGAAGGGATTGCTCAGTTACACAGTTAGTCGCTTTTGGAGGAAGAATAACCTCTATAAATTTTCCCCACTTTGCCCGTAGCTTTAATAATATGCATCCTGTCAGGCTCTATGTACAGTAGATGAAAAACATGACTGTAATTGAAAATCTTCCTGTCAGAAATCAGTTCTGATTCATTTTGCAGTGGAATATAATGTGCCTGTACGGTTTATGAAAGGCCTGAGTGGCTCTGAGTCTAGTGGTACTTCAAACTGGCTCCCCTGGTGCTAAAGTGCTAAGTTTCAAAAAGGACACTGCTGACTGAGCGGCATTAGCAAAGTGGAAAAGTTGGGATTATTGTGAAAACGACAGAAGTCATTTTGTTTCTTGCAGAAGTGCAAGGCACTCCGACATCTGAAACGAAGATGTTGACTGGAAAGTAGTGAGACTGAGGGAAAAAAAAGATAAAAATTATCAGGACATTGGAAAGCTGTGCGGGAATGTGGAGCTGAGGGAGCTAAAGTAATACTTATGGAAAAGATGAAATGTTTCGAGACAAACCTGAAGCTTTGAAATGAACGTCTAAAAACAGAGGAAGACGTCAGTCATGTCTTATGTCATCTCGTTATGAATATTACACTCATATTCAGGGCAACGCTTTTAAATTATCAGTCGATTTTCAAAATTGGAGAATTTACAGACATGACAATAAAAATATTGTGAGTCAATTTTGATGCGATTACTGGACTGGAAACAGGTCAAATTAGACCCTAATCATTACTTAACTCATTACTGACATCACTGCTTGATGCATAACAATCCTGCAAATTTCAAGGATGGAAAAAGAGCAACGAGGCAGATATGCAAAATGAATATTAAAAAAGAAGAATACTAATAATAAAGGGGGATAAAGTATTGATCTTGACCATTTTAAAAGATCTTATATTGTTTTATTTGCCTGAAAGTCAAATCTATAGAAAAGACGTGTTTTTTTTTTTACTGTATATTTAACTTTAGAGAAAACTGAGATGGTAAATAGTGTAGCACCTCCTACATTTAGAGAACAACATGTATGTTTGGATGCATTTAGAACATGGCAGCTCCCTAAATAGCTGCTTAGTATATAAAAAGAATACCTAATCAAGAGATTACGGCTGGGTGTTTTCTCAGTAAATACGTTCATCATTGCATATTCAGCGCAACACAAATTGTACAAAAAAATAGAAAAGCCGGATGCAATTTCTGCACATCATCGTTGGTGCGGCAGACGGAGAATTCAATCCGCTGCGAGAATCGCTTTTTCATATTTGTCAATACAAAACGAATCCGATCCGGTCCGGCGTGGGAGTCTGCGTACGCCGTCCCACATTTGGCAGTTACATAACAGCGAGCTGTTTCCTGGGCTGAAGGCAAAAAAAAAAAAAAAAAAAAAGAAAGAAATCACACTAAATTAAGCTGCGGTTCGTATGGGAGCTGAAATCCCCTCACAGCTTGCTTCTCCTTTCTTTTTTAGGATTTATGATTAAAAGAATTAAGTAAGAATTTCATCCTTGAAAATTACATTCCCACCTTTGAGTTCTCTCTTGGGGGTTGGAGAGGAAAAGCGGCCTCCACATGTTGAAAAGCCAGCTGGACTCGTACCAGGAAGAAAAAAAGAAGAAGCTTTTTCCTTTTCTTTTTTTTTTTTTGTACCCACACCTTCACTTTCACTGGCTTGTTTGATCATAATAAAGCGGGCGTCATTTATAACTCCTTTTATGCTGACGGGGTGGAGACAACGGGGGAACTGTCAGAGGCGAATTACAGCACGTGAAAAAAGCTGCCCGAGGCTGACTCGGCATGTACATCAGGGTGGCCTGCTGAGAGGCGGTCCCTTAATGTTCATTAACTCAGGAGAAGGCGCATCGACGCTATAGAACGAGTCCACTTTCGAAGCGTCGTGTAAACTGCAGGCAGAATGAGCGCGGCGATCATTAGCGCGGTCCTCCAGGAGCAGGGATGGGCTTTATGGATGGGAGGTCGAATTAAAGTTTACGGCAGGAATAAATACGATCGCTTGCAGGAGGAAGCTTGTGTTAAGAGTCTCTTGGAAACAGGGGCGTGCTGTGGTGGCGCAGGGGGTTAGCACGCCCCACGCTTGGAGGCCTTGGTCCTCGATGCGGACGTCGCGGGTTCGACTCCCGGTCCCGGCAACCCTTGCCGCATGCCCTCTCCCTCTCTGCACCCCCTCCTGTCTGCCTACCTTCAGAAAATGCGAGCCACTAGTGCTGCAAAAAACTCTTCGGAGAAGAAAAAAAAAAGAGTCTCTTGGAAACAAAGACAAAACAGCCAACAGAAAGTGCAAGGTAAGATGCTCGTTGTGCGTACAGGCAGAAAAATGAGAGAGAAAATCAAACTGAGAATTATTTGTCCTTTATGGTGCAAAGTTATGTCAAGCAATGTTCAAATGGTGTAGTCACTGTGAGTCTTATTTGGATACTAAAGGTAGCATTACAGGCTGACTCCATCAGTGTGCACTTGCCTTTCTGCTTCTGAAATGGAAACAACTGGGTCAGAGTTTAGGATTCCTTAATCTCAGCTTTACCTAAGGGGGCAGTTTTAGGCATTTTCCAGCCCTTTTATCGCACAAGTATCTGTCACCTTTAGTTGTAATAAATATTCTGCATATCAAATATAACTTAATAGAAATGTAACTTTGTATTTTATCCATCTCATCTGTTAATGTACACGTTTATGTTGCCCGGTGTCCATATCCAGCTGTCAACAGGCGAGAGGCAGGGTCACCCTGGCCAGGTCGCAGGGCAACACAGAGACAGACAGGACCAACAACCATGCACACACACACACACACACACACACACCTAAGGAGAATTGAGAGCTCAATGAACCTGGCAGTCGACTTTTTGGACTGTGGTAGGAAGCCGGAGTACCCGGAGAGAACCAACAACATGCACAGGGAGAACATGCAAACTCCATGCAGAAAGACCCCGGGCCAGGAATCGAACCCAGGACCTTCTTGCTGCAAGGCAACAGTGCTACCAACTGCTCCACTGTGCATTTAAAGCCTTTGTAATTTAACACCTTGAAATTGGGCCTCTGTCTCTTTAAGAAACTCCTGCTCTTTCTGAACCTCCTCCTTCAGGAAGTCATCACCACATGGCTCCGCTACTAACCTTTTCACAACATTGCACTGAGAAGTAGATCCTATAATGACCTCAGCAGATGCTCAGTTCCACCAGGTGTTTGCTAATTGCAAACATTATAGAAACATGTCTTTATAAAAAGTTTGATAAATACTTAGCCAGAGTACCCAGAGAGAACCCAAATGTTCACTCCATTAGAATTCAAGCCCAATATGCGTCAACTTTGTTAGCATCCGAATGCTAACAAAGTTAGCAGAACAACAAAGGTTTCAATGATAATATTAAAGTGGTATTATGTGATTTCCAGGCATGTTGAGCCATTTTACAGCACAATCAAGTAACTATGTTACCTTCAGTTGTGAAAAAAGCTGTACATATCAACTATGACTTAAAAGAAATTTAATTTGTAATTTGACTCTTTGAAGTTGAGCCTCTGTCTCTTTAAAAAGCTCCTACTTTGACACTTTGCTTTCAGGAAGTCATCACAGCAATGCTTCTCATTATGCCGTTTCCAAACGTTCTCACCAGCGTTGGATTGAGAAGTAGTTTCTATGATGAGCTCAGCAGATGCGCAGTTCCAATAGGTGTTTGCTAATTGCTGCTGGCTAGTCTGAAGAAGCAGCGTGGGAAAGGTGAGCACTGTGAGGAGGGTTTAAAGCAGCGCTATGTATGTTTTTGATGAGGGAACAAGATTGTAACTTGATATAAAGCTCCAAAAAGTTGACTTGACATAACACCACTCACATAAAAAAAATGTATCTGCAAATAAATCCACTGTGATGCACGTAAAGCACAGCAGATTATTTAGGAAGAATATCATAGCAGTTCAAAAGACACAAATCTGCTCTCTTCCGAGCCGTCCCGCTTGAGGATAGCGCCGCAAAGGTGAGGCGATCCACAACCCCCACCTCTTAACGCCCCACTGGCATTTTGGCCTTATTCTGACCTTCAGAAAAACGCTATATTAAGCTGCTGGTAAACTCCGAAGGACTCAGGTTGTTTTCTGAACTATCGATGGGTGAGATTTAAAAGGAGAGGAGCTTCCAAATCCTCGGTGAAAGTGCTCTCAACAAGTGCACTCTGCAGCCCTGGCCTTTCTGCGGGAGCAACGGGCCTGTGCACATCTCCACAGGAAGAACACAAAACACCGAGCTATTAGCAGTCTCGCTCTGAATGCCCGAAATAAAACAGAACGATGTACTGGGAAAACAGTATCCACAGCAGCAACTCCAGGTCACGGCAGCACTCTGCACCCATTTAGGGACAGATGGCGCAGCCGCCAAACTCCTCGGGATGCATCTCATGCAACTTTGAATGCAATAAATTAGTAAACAGTCCCCCATTTTCTCTATTTTTTTTTTCTTGCTTTTTTGCTTCCGACACAATCTCTAAAAAGACGAGGGAAAAAGAAGAAAGAGAGAGAGAAAAAAAAAGAAAACCATGAAGGGTTGCGGTCTGCATCCGAATCCTTTTAGGGTTTAACTAAAAGCCTCTGTGGCCTGATGCATCAGAGATGGAAGTGATTTGAAAAAAACAAAACACAAAAAAAGAAACAACACCGAGTGATGACAGAGACGACGGAGAGATAAAGTTTGCTTTCTAAAAGCTTCCTTTTTTTGTGTGTGTGTGGACAGCGACGGCGGGGGAAGGTAGAGCGGGCGGCGCGTCCCGGTGGCCGTGTTGCCGCTCTCTGGCAGCGCCCGTCTGTCGCGCGCGTTCAGGAGCATGAATTACAGCCAATTAGGACGACAGCGTTGCAGCAACTGAGCAAAAGGGTAAACACTGTCAGTCGGCGGTGGCGGCGAGCGTGTTCATCCACAACTGTTTTTTTTGTCTGTTCGTTTTAATGACGATGCGATGAGCGGTCTGCGTTTCAGAGAACTCAGTGGAGATTTAAAGCAAAGAACGAAACCGTTAAATAACCCAGGTGGTTCTGGCTGAAACTGAGAAATTAAGTTGTAACTTTGGTGCAAATTCCAAACGCTCAGTACATTTTAAAACCAACAATATGTGAATAGCACAACTATTAGGCATGTACTAACAGAATAGAGTCAGAAAATTAACTAAATAAGGTTTAAATAATGAGGATAAGGATGCAATAAGAAAATAACGTCATAAGGTTACGATAAACAAAAAGTGAATTAAGTCAAAATATTAGGATAAAGTCATGAGAAAGTCATAATGTTACAAGAGTAAACTCAAAATAATCCAAGAATTATATTTATGTCTGAATAAAGTCATAATATTACAAGAAGAAAAGTTGAAGATAAGAATAATGTCACAATTATATGAAAAGATATAATTACAGGAATAAAGTTTGAAAATGAATTAAGTCGAAATATTAGAATGAAGTCATAAGACGAGGATAAAGTTAAAATACAATAGAGTCGTAATAATATGAAAACTAATTTGAAATATGAGATAAGGCTTAATGTTAAAGTCACAATGTTATGACAAACAGTCTTAACATTATGACTTTACTCTTTTAATATTGTATATTATTGCAATATGAATTAGGTTAGGTACAGTAAATAAGGACAGCACTGTTTTACCTGCAGAAGGATGTCATTCTATAAACCCACTGAAAATGTTATGTTGTGTTAAAAATAAAGTCCCATGAATAACAGAATATTTCCAGCTGATTTCAGTAACATTTGAAATGTCAAAAAAGTATTTCAGATTCTTCAAGCAACAATTACTGTCACAGCCGACTCACAGAAACTTTTTGGAAATCCATCATCGGTCGTCTATAACGCCATTTAAAGTTTTTGAGACTCCAAAGGAAATTTCTTCATGTGGATGATATAAAAGCCCGTCGCTCATATGAGAAAAAAAAAAAAAAAACCTCGACATGATACTGCTGTGAAAAATCCCTGCTGAGGATAAGAAACACTTCTGCAAAAATAAAAAAGTAAAAAAAGAAAACACTAACCCACGCCTCTGTCGAAAAAGAAAGCTAAAACTTTACAAACTCCAATAACTCTTGAATAAAAGCGCATAAATAAGGAGCGGAAAATCCTAATTAAAAAACAAGCAGATCACAAATTCAGTTTCAAGGCGTTTGAGAGAGAGTTTCATGTTGTTGTTTTTTTTCCTTCTTTTTTTTCTTTTCTTCTTCAGCCATGTTAGTTGAAAACCTGAACGCCGTAAGTGTGGCGAAACGTATAGTTCTTCTCTCACTCTATTAGTTCAGGTATTTTGTGGAGATTTTGACTGAAAGTGTAGTTCTTTTCCCCCCCGGCAGCTTGTTTGACATTTGCTCAGACATATGGCAGGAGGAGAGGGGGCTCTCCGCGGACGGACACGTCTCATGGCTTAGCGGCGGAGCTCGCCCCGGCCACTGGAGGCCGAGCGAGGCAGCGATGCGGGGAAATGCTGCGGCGTGCGCGTGTCCGGGTGTAGACCTGTAAATGTGTGTGTGTGTGTGTGTGTGTGTGTGTTGGCTGATTATCCCCAAGCCTGGTTAAGGTAATGTAGCGGAGAAGAGGGTAAGTCGGCCTGACACTCACATCTAGATCACAGAGGCTGGCAGGCTGCTGCAGGGTAGAGGTTGTGTGTGGATACTATGTGTGTGCAGCACTGAGCTGCAGGGCATGTCTGAGATGTATCCACCTGTCTGTCTGCACGTCTGCAATGCAACATCGGAACAGAGCATCAGAATTGTTTGAAATGATTCATCAAATTTTACCCTGCCTTCGACAACACACAGTCTGAGGACGTCGTCTGTCTGCTTTCGGTCGCAATAATCACTAAATGGCTGCGGCTAAATCTGATTAAATGGGAAGAGCGTGTGCGCACGTTGCCTCCCGTGTGTGGCGCTCTGCCAAGGTGTTGGAACTCCACTTTGTCTGACCTTGACCGAGGCGGGGGAGGCGGCGCAGAGGAAAAGCAGGAACCAGAAACCGGAAACAAAAGTCCAGCAACAAACAAAAGGACTTATTCGAGGCAGAAAGCTCAGTTTTGGTAACCGACGGTTACAGGAAACAGCGTTTCCGAGAAGTCACGTGACTTTCTGTTTGTCAACTCAGGCGACAAACACGGTGACTCATGTGATGCCGAGTCAGACGGGCTTTGGAGAAATCGTTTTCTGAATTGGTTTGCATCAAGAGTTCTTCGAAACGGACGTCCGCCTCCGGCGACTGCATATATTTTTGTACATTGGGGAAAGTTTTTTCCTCTCGTTCTTATCAGCAGCATTTACCTTTCCATATTTAAAAGCGAATGCTGATGACCTAAGAAGGGCCACAGAAAAAGAGCCAGAGGCAGAAGTCTGCTTTTAAGAATAAATAACAAACAGGAATGAGTTGATGGGGCCAGTCACACTAGTGGTGCTCCGACTGCAGTTGTCAATAAAAAAGCCTGACCTACCGATCCCGATTTCTTTTTTGTCTGTTGCAATATAGTTATCAGGGTAAAGATTTATGACTATAAGAATTATGACTTTTTATGAAAACAAACCTGATGTCTGCAAGCCTGAAACACCAACACTATCATTGGATTGCAGAGTCTATAAGAGCATGAGAAGCATTGTTCCGATCGATTGGAACCAATTTGTTCAATTCCTGGGTACATGACGTTTCCACGTGAAAGCGATCTTATGCATCGATCTTATCTAAGGTGGCGAAGTTCTGGAAATAAGCCGCAGTCTCCCTTTCCTCTGCTGCCAGATGGAACTGACTTATTCCTAAAAAAAACAAGAACGAAAATCAAAGCCGGGAGGTCAGGCTTTTTAAATACTGACGATTGCCCAGAAAACTGCGACCGGTCCGCTTCCTGTGTCGAAGTCTGGTGAATTTCTTACATATCAGTGCATGAATTGTCATCAATAAATACCACAATATGAATATTGATGATGTTACTGCCAACCATTCGCAACTTGGCCTAACCAGCTTATAAACAAAAAAAAAAAAGATTTTCTAGTCAATAAAGAGCTAGAGTTTAAAAGCATTGTTGTTAGAATGGAGAAAAAAATACTTTTAGGACGGAAGAAAAAAAAAGTACGTCAGGTTTTTTCCGACGTGATTTATCAGGCAAACGAAGCAAAAGGAGACAGTTTTCCGGTTTAGGAACCGTCATTCTTTAGGTGACTGCTTTCCTCCCCCCTTCCCATCATCTGTCACTTCCTCCCGACTTGCCTGTTTGTTTGCTTGTTTGTGTGCTCGGTGTACGCTGCATTTCCAGTCAAAATGCGGTGTTAAAAAGCAGCCAGAAATAGCAGCTGCATCATCTGCTGCTCATGTAAACACTCAGCAGCTCTCAGCAGCTCCCAGCAGCTCATGGAGATGAGCCGCTGCACACCGGAGAACGCAGAGCGCAGCTCAATGTGCAGGGGACCGCTCAGACCCACTGGGACCGGTAGAATTAGCTCAGGGTTGTCTTCATATGCATAATTCAAAAGTAGCACCAGGACAAAAAAAAAATCACTATAATTTAAGCTTCTTTTTATTTTTTATTTCAGTTTCAAAAAAGTAACTTTCGTAGTGCTAGTTAATTTTCCGCTGGGATCAATAAAGTATGTTTGAATTTGAATGGAATTAGAACGGAAAAGAAGACAGATAAGCACCGTTTTACGACAGATATTTACATTTGGTAAAGATTATTTTTGTTGTCGTCTGAAGCTGAAATCAGAGCAAACTTTTCTCGTTTTAGCTCAGTGAGAATCACCAAAAATGATTCTGTTTGATAAATGCCAGAAAACTTGGCGATGAAATTTATTTTTAGAAATTCTCTTGTGACTTTCCTGAAATTCAAAAGCTTGCATATATTCGGTCTCCGACTAGTGATTGGTCGTTGAAAGCCTAACAATGTTTAACGAACGCAACATACCAAACACTACGACAACCACAGTCTTTAGTACAGAAGGTGTGACTATGAGAAAAAAGCCATTTGTCATATTCAGTAGCACTGAGGTGTTTAAGAAAGCATAGGAAGCTTCTAGAAATAAAAACTCAGTCTGCCACAACAAGCAGTTCCGTTTCTTTTGCGTTTAAACAAAGAGTAGAAACGATGCATCTGAAACTAATCTGCTTAAAGCTACAGCAGCCGAACGCTGATCCTGTTAAAACATAACAGGTGCCATCAGCGAAATTGGAAAAAAACAATTCCACTTCACTCATAAATAAAACCAACTAAATAACGTCACAGATTTGTATTTGTTAAAAATTTTTTTTAAAAAGTAAAAAAAACCAACCTGCTTTAATAACAATAACAGCCGGCTACTGTGGCTTTTTGACAAACTCAAATCCACTAAAAATCTGAATCGAATCAGTGATCAGAAATCTGCCACCATGAAATTTTGATGAAGGGCACATCTGCATTTTACTCAAACTCCAGCCTTTATCATTTTAGCAAACAAAGGATGAAAAGGCAGAGCCTCGGGATGCAGTGCGACAAATATTAGCCACACTTCCAGCAACGGGGGTGAGGTAATTTTCCAAGAGACTATTAAGAAGAAAAAAAAAAATGATAGGGAGAACAATGCTTATTACTGACATGTCTTCTTCTAAAGAAGCATTATTGATTCCCTGCTGACAAAAAAATCCGTGGAGAAAGGCACTTCAAAGCCCACTGGTGTGAATCATCATTTGAGAGATGAGTCTGATGCTTTGACTGTGGGGCGTTTTAGCCGGGAGGCGAGGCGACACGATATTGATTAGCAGAGCGGCTTATCTGCGGTCTGAGCAGATGCGCTCATTTAGCTTAAAGTATCATTCATAAAACCACAAGGGATCTGCAAAGAGCAAAGCAGGTGGAGATGCAGGGCAGCAGTGGAGCACCAGAAAATAAACCCAATTCCCCTCACATCCACTCACACCTTTATATACGGCCACATAAAAAAAGAAGAGAAAGAAAAAAAAAGAGAGAGAGACTTTTTTTTTTTTTTTTTTTTTATTGGAGGGCCAGAAACGGTCGGTGATCAAACTCCAACAACCAAAATAGCCGCGGTGATTTAGTGGAGCGAAAATCCATTACGGCTCCATCCAAAGGTAATGACTTTTTCAAGCCTCCCAGCTGATTCTCCAGAACAAGAGTGGAAGGAGAAAACACACACAGTGGACAAATCAGGCCTTTGTTCAGAGCGGTGTGGGGTCCTGAAAGAGACTTTTTAGGTCATTCGCTCCCCTCAATCTTTTCTCGGCGGCAGCAGAAGACTGCGGCATCTCTATCGGAGCCAAAAGCACCCGGTCGGTCCGACAGCGACAGGATGAACCGCGGAGCCATTACGATTGATTTGCAACCTGTTTGCCAAAACATTGCGCTTTAAAGGTGAACAACATGGAAGCAGTGCTGCATAGAGGTACTTTTTATTTTTATGCTATAGAGCATGAAAGCACTCTGAAAATTATTCAATATTCATGCAAAACAAAAAAAAAATCAATAAAAAAAATAAAAGTGGCTTGTTCTTCCGGCTTAGATGACTCACGCTTCGAGGCGCTGCTTCTCCCTGCATCGTTACAGCCACTTAGAAAACTATTCATTACCTTGAACAAGGCAGCAAAGTCCCAACTACCTTAGAGAAACAGATTAAATGATTCGCAAATGTCTTTCCACTGAGAATGCTCAGATTCTTTTAAAGGAGCAGTATTATGTAAACTCAACGCTTATTTTTTATTTATTTATTTTTTTATTTTTTTAAGCTATTATCTTATATCATTCCCTCATCAAAAATATACCTAGATAGTTGCCTTCATCCTTTCATATATGCTTGAGAAATCCTTTAATCTCCCATGGCAACCATTCAGCAGGGCAAAACGCCTGGTTGGACTTAGCTCCGCCTTCAAGGACAAAGCTCCTCCTCAAGTTTCTGAGCTTCCGCGTTACAGTAAAAAGGATTAAAGAAATTTTCTGGGACCAGTCGGTACAAAACGGAGAATAACAAGTGTTAAATCCAAAAAAAGGGGGGTTTTTATTTACCCTAAGGCATGAACAATGTTTAAAATAACAATTAGACAGGCACGGCAATAAAAGAGGTCAACGCAAAATACTAAACTCAAAGACAAAATTCACGTAAGACAGACTGACCTAACCTGAAATGACACATAAGGGCATTTAAATACTGGCTTAGCTATGACGCTACATGCTCACATGGGGCAATAGGACGCCCAAACAGAGTGAGATAAATGCACGACAAGAACAACAATTTAAAGCCCTGCAACATCAGTTTAAACTGCTGCAGTCGGCGATACAACCATCATCCCATCAGATTCTCCCGCAGCTAGTTCTGATCTCATAGTTGCTTATAATCGGCCTTCGACCTCTGATCAGCAGGCCGAGGCAACGTCAGCTCGTCCTAATCCATCTGCTTTATCTGCTATTCGGTTCTCTCCACATTTGGAGGGCAGATTGGAGACGTTAGGTGAAGATGATGATACTGAACATTTTTTGGTTACATTTGAACGCATACAGCTCATCTGTGGCAGAAATCAGTTTGGGTTTTTCGTCTGATACCCTTACTCGTACATATGGACATTGATGACATAATCATTAGATTATGATAAAGTCAAATCTGCCATTTTCTTAAAATATTATCCGATATGAAAAGATGAGCTATGTTGCGATGACTTCCTGAGGGCGGAGCGTTAAATTAGGAAGTCAAATTTCTTTTAAGTCACATTTCATCAGTCTCCTAAAATGACTTCTTTGCCAAAAGTAATGCTGAAAAAAAAAATTATAATAACCAACACCCATTTCTTTTTAAGAGATGTTTGGCTAAAGAAAAATCAATTGGGTCATTGTTATAGGAAGGCGACAATTTGATATTTAAAACATTTTTGTAACAATTAAAGGTAACGGTTATTTCGTTGGGCTATAAAATGGCACCATGTCCCTAGAAAATACATGATACTGCCCCTTTAACGTGTCTTATAAAGCAGTGCTGGATGAGCAGTGGTTGTACAGTTCTGCCATTTAAAGAAAAAAAACCCACAGTACTCAGAGGTTTCCAGATAAAGTCTGGACCGATCCATGAGGCGATCTGGTGTTCAGAGGACTGATGCAGCCCCGTTGCAAAGTGCTGCTGAGATTTCCCACATGCCAGGAGGGCTGCTGCAGATGTGAAGCAGTACATCACCTTCGATTTAGATAGCAAGTATAACAAAATAAATAAATAAGTAAAGCCGCACAGTAACACAGATTCCTGACAGACTGAGTTTTACAGCCAGATTCATATTGATTCTCTGAAGCTACGTAGACTAGATGCTGAACTAAATCACACACACACACGCACACACACAGCGACTCACCGCCGTGGGTGGATGTAAATAAACTCCTCTGCTGTGCAAAATCCAGTTACATGAACTGAATAAAGGTACTTGAATAAAAGAGAAATGACAAAGTTAGGGTGCAGCGGGCGCATCATTAGCAAGCAGATCTCATTTACGGAAACGGCGAGTCTCGGCGCCTTCAATGCGCTGCTCAAGTCGCGTGTGTGTCTGTTCGCTTCCTTGTCACTGTTGCTTGCTGATTTATGTTTTTTTTTTCTCCTGCTTCCGAGTCGGGGTTCATTTTTGTTTTAAATAATGCAAAGTATTCACACACCTTGTAGCTTTTTGCGGTTTTCTTGTGTTTCAGCGACAAACGTCAACGCTTTTCATTGGGTGTTCGTGCGAAAGACCAACACGACTCAGTGAATAATGCTTAAGATCAAAAATTATCCCAATAATTAAAAAAAATATATATATATATTCAAAAAGTATGACTTGCATTAGTATTCAGCCCCGTCTTGTCAATAATGTGTGAAATTACCTGGAGGTTCGGATACTTTCAGGTGTTCGTCTCAGAGAATCAGATGTTTCCTTATTATTCTTTGCAAAACCGCTCATATGTCAAAATAGCTTCACATCTCATCAGGTTAATAAACTCACCACCATGACAGTGGCGCATTTAAAATGCCTTTAGTTTTCTAACAGAAAAACTGCTGAGAAACAGTTTTTACGCTTCACCTATCCTCATGCTGAATGGTCAATTTGACGTCGTCTGTTTCTATTTTACTTTTCAGTTAATTTTTTAATCAAGGGGTGAATGCAGTATAAGTAATTATTTATAGTTTGTTTTCCCTTTGTGATTTATGAAACAGGACAGAGTTATCCTGTTCAGTTATCCAGGATAAATTGCCTTTCCTACCAAGGTGGGCTCAAACATTTTTCCGTCAACCTGAGCGGTGGATCTCTACAGCTCCTCCAGCTCAGGATTAACTCAAACCACAAAGTTTATAATTGAGAATTGAGAAAATAATTTGTCAACTTAAATAATTAAAATCGGTAATTAATGGGGGAAAAACTACGACTAACTGGAACTAAGTTGTACGATTATAAACCTAAGTGAAACATACAGAGAGTACAGATGCGATATCCTTCATTTTCATGTTTTGGAACGTATTTATTAGCCTTTAAGTCAACCGCGGCTAAATTAAAGACACTCCACATTCCTCCAGGAGAAACAAAATGGTGGCAGCAAAAGCTTTGGAGGGAAAAAAAACAGAGTCAGTTGGTTTTTTCAACAATAACTGAACAGAAGTTTCTGAAAATGTGTCCTCTGATGAATATTCATGATCCAATCGATGTATAAATAATCACAACACTTTGAGCTTTTTGAATGCTGCACCTAAAAATGGACCAAAGTATGACAAAGCTAAACTACTACAACTAATAGAAACTAAATTTCTAAACTAAACTAAAAAACTAAAGTGTTTTTAATATTTAACTTATTAAAAACACTCTAAAGATGAATTAAAACTGTCTGAAATAGTAATGCAGTTGCTTTTTTTATGTTTTTAATTAGCATTACTAGATAGCTAGATGGATGGCCATGTCTTGGTAAGTTTATAGACTAATATTTTTTTCCATTTTTAGACAATAAACTAAATTCTTAAGACAATAAGCTTTCAGCTCAATACTGAAAGCTTCGGATGTTATTCATAACCTTACCCTGTTTCAAATTTAGACAGTTTGCAGCATCCGATTGTATTTATGGGTTGAATGCATTGGAATCAGATTTGTATTTTTAAAAAAGTTTTGAAAAGCATTTAAAAGCTCCTGAAGTATTAAGGCTTTTGATCCATGTTTGCCAACACAGCTAAAAAAATGTTTGTGACACAACAAACAGCGTGTGAAACCTCATTAAGGCTTGTCCTCGATTAGAGCCGGCTTTAGGCCTCTGCATTAATTGCCAACCCTTCAAAATATTACAGCAGAGATGTTTACTGAGGTAAATCATCTTTAATCCTCTAAAATAGGTGATTAACAGGTGGCAGTCGCTCTTCTGGTTCGGCGCCGTTCTTTATGCATTTAATGAAGAAGAGGGGATGTTTGAGGGTCAGAGTGCCGTGTCAATATTCATCAGCATTTCTGAGACGACAGAAATTACGGCGTACTTAAAACGACAAACGAACAAGAGAGTCGGTTCCGTCAAAGCAGATTTACAGCGACCTACAAACGGAGCCGCTCGCCAGATCACGAACTGATGAACCGGACTCCCGTCTCGCCTCTGATCCGCTCCTACATCAGACCAACGGCAGCCATTCCCGTCTGTCAAAACACCAACAGCTAGGAGACGAGCAACATCTGGAGCCGGCCTGGAGCGGACACTCGACATGATCGACAGAGCAAAGTACAGCCGGCGTTTCCGGAAGCATCGGCAGCGGAGACGTGCCGAGTGAACTGCTGACCGGAATCAAATGATCCCGTGCTTGATGAAAATTCAAAGACAAGCATAATTTTCAGGTCAGTGAATGTGCTATACATAAGTCACAGCAATAATACTAGTGTGACTAAGTGAAAATTAAAAGCTAGCCATTTTAGTATTTTTTCCTTTAAGCGTAGTGATGATTTTGTATTCCGGTTGCAACAGATCAAGTACGAGAGAGAGCAGCACAAATTCTCCGTTTTAACATTTTAAGTTTTCAGTCTCTGCCATAAGTTTTGAAAACCATTTCAACGATCCCACGTATGGAAAAACTGTTTAAGAAATAATAAGTACTGAACTGCTAATATAGGATGACATTAGCAATTAGAAAGGAATTTATTTTATGTTAAAGCTGCAGTGCATAGTTTTTATAAAAATATGTTTTTTCCATATTTGTTAAAACTGTCGTCATGTTGTGACTGTATGTTATGAGACAGATTACCTGTAAAGATTGAGCTCCTCCAATCCACCTCCTCCCAGAGCTTTAAATGTTCCTCTGCTCCCAGTCAAAAACAACCAATGAGAGTCAGGAGGAGGGTCTTAGTGCTGTCAATCCCTCTCATGTACTCACTGCTCAGTGTGGTAATGGTGGAAGAAACAACTCACTGTTTCAGGACAGTGTTCATCCACTGTCATTGGTGAACATGCTAACTAGCTGTAGCATTTGTGGCAGGCTGTGTTGTGACGAACCAGCTCAAGCGTAGCAGAGAGGAAGGGAGTGAAGTGGGGTTGAGGACGAGAGTGATTGACAGCGCAAAGACCCGCCTGCTGGTTCTGATTGGTCGATTCTGACTGACTGGCGTATTTCTGGAGTTAGTGCTCGGAGCACTGGGAAAAGGCAGAGCAACTCATCCAACCAACAGATTTTCTTTCTACAGATTTCTTATTCTGTCATGACATTAAGGTAATTTTAACAAATATGTACAAAAAAAAAAAACATTTTCCATAAAAGTTACATACTGAGGCTTTTAAATGATTTTTGAGCCATAATGGCAGAAAGTCTAAAAGCAATATGAATCCTTCCCTTATTCATTCTTTTAACTCAGTGGCAAAAATAAACATCTGCCAGCTCCACAAAAACCAGAGGCATAAAACTCTGATCAGCGCATCTCTACTTACAAGCTGTTATTGTAAGACACAAAAAACACAAAATGAAAGAATTGATTAATCCCTTTGCATGTCCTCTCCAGAAAAAACTGAGTTATTTCACTTTGTGTACAAGCAAAAACAGAAAAGAAAAAAAAAAAAAAAAGCAAGAAAAATCTACCTAATACACTTTCTTCCTCCTGCAGGGAAACATCATTTTTTTCCCAAAATGACTCCATGCAGGAAATACAACTAAAATGAAGTATCGGCTTATTTAACCTGCACTAAAACGCGGGACTGCTTCAGTTGTCGCTCGCGGACGGTTTTCAGCTCAACGAGGCCTGGGAAGATTTACAGGCGGAACTGGTTCCACACCGAGACACGCGGGCCAGAAAGGCAGCGGCTCTTTGGGCTTCTCTCCCTCGTCCAACTCGCTGCGCGGACTCACCTTTCATACCGAATTTGGAGCGTCGGCCGTACTTGTTGATGAGAACAAAGAGGACGAGGAGGAGGACGCAGGCGAAGCCCGCCAGACCCACGGCGATGGTGACCTTAGGAGGGAATCGGGAAAACAGATCTAGTCAAATCAGGGTGAAATGAGGCGATTTCTGCTGTGATTAACATCGCACCACGTAAACAGTCGTTATGTTCAGAACCTGGTGGGCAGAATGGGGTTCATACCGAACACCAGCTTTCACCTCCTGAACAAACCCTGTATGGTCTAACTATTACGATTCCTACAACTTGTTATTCTGCGCTTTGTCTGAAAGCTTGCAGCTTTTTAACAATATACATTTCAACATTTAATTGAAGTCTCTCTTGTTTAATGTCACAGCTGTAATCTGAAAAGCATGCTTAAAAATGGCATTAAAATATATCTGAATTTATAGGATAGAAATGAAACATTTGCAAAAGTAGGGAAAGCCGAGAGGCGTAGAACGTAATTTATTTTATATTCACTGATAGTTAAAGCTCAGTGGCTCAGATGATAAAGCTAAGCTATTTTTTGAATGCGTTTTCCTGTTTCTTGTTTTGTTTTGCAGGAAAAAGCGCAGTGAGAATTAGTCGCTGCTCACACAAATTGCTTCTTGACAAACAGGCGTTTCAGACCTTTAGATAAAGTTTAATGCGAAACATTAAACTTTGATGGCCAGAGTGAATTCACTCAGTTCTGAATTCGTTTAGCAAGAGAAACCAAGATGCAAACACATAAGTCCCTCCTGTTAAATCATGAATTAGAGGATTATGCTAAAAAAATAAATAAATAAATAAAAAAAGAAAATCATCAAATCTGCCAATATATATATATATATATATATATATATATATATATATATATATATATATATATATATATATATATGTCTGGTGTTTTAATGTAACTGATGATTTAAAAGTTGTGTGACAAAAACAGAAAGCTGGATCGTTCTCACCGCGGTGATCGTCTGGAGCAAGGAATGTGACATTTCTCATGAAATGTTTTGCGGACTTTGGTTTGATAATTGAACTTGTCACGACTCGACAGCAGAACGATGCTATTTTCCCATCATGCTGTTTTCACAGATCGCAACCTTTGCGTGGAAAGTGACGTAAGCCTCTTTCGGGTACCGTATTTTTCGGACTATAAGTAGCTCCGGAGTATAAGTTGCATTTTGGGGGGAAATTTATTTGATAAAATCCAACACCAAAAACAGACATGTCATCTTGAAATGCAATTTAAAATAACAATAGAATAGAGGCAACAACAGGCTGAATAATTGTACGGTATGCTAACGTTACATGACACATAAACAACGAACTGAGAACGTGCCTGGTATGTTAACATAACATATTAAGAGTTATTCAGATAACTATAGCATAAATAACATGCAAGTTTACCAAATCATCCGTGTCACTTCAAATCACTAAATCTTCATCTTCGGTGTCGCAACTCGGCTAACTCCGGATGTAGCTTCTACCACACACATTATCAACACAGTCCTAGAGCGCCCTCTGGCGGTTTAGTGTGAAAATAACATGTGATGTGATATAATGTAATTATTTCACACATAAGTCGCTCCGTAGTATAAGTCGCACCCCTGGCCAAACTATGAAAAAAACTGCGACTTATAGTCCGGAAAATACGGTAGTTATTTATAATACAACATTTTCTAATGTTGCAAAAGAGAAAACAAATGTCCTGTTTATTGTTTTCAGTACGACCGTCTGGTTATTACGTTTTACCTCGCTCCTTTCTCGACTGAGCAGGCGTTCGGTGATTTTTTTTCTTTTTTTGAACGCCTGTCATTTTTTTTTCTCCCCTCCATAATTTCACTAAAAGGCTTCAAAAAAATAACCGTCTGTGTTAACAGGTGCGGCAGCAGTGACACGCGACACCTCGGCGTTGTAAATGGAACCGCGGCATTTTTTTCCCCCGGCAGGGAAAGTGGTCATAGCAGGAGAAACACATGTTTAATTAATAACTCCACAGCGGCCCACTTCCATCAGGTATGAGAGGATGGCATGCCATTGACCGGCGTGCGGTCTACCCACTAAAGGAGAACTGTCACGGAAGACTGACAGCAGCCATTATGAACGTTATTAATTACACCTGTGCACTTCCTGCTCTCATATGTCAAAATGTCCGCCATTTATAAGTCTATTAAGAGCCCATTAAAGGTTAGCTCTCTCTACCGGGGCGCACTAGGAAGAGAAAAATATGAGAAAATATAGGAAATATGGAGCTGAGGCAGACTTATGCGCCGAACCCAGACATTTTTGGGTCTTGATGAACAAACTGATGGTTCTTCATGGAGGAAGATTAAACACCCAGGAAACGCGCGCGTCTGCTCGGCTTTAGGGCCGAAACAATGGAATTAATTGTGATTAGTTGAGCGTTTGAATAATCGTCTGCTCATTTAGACGTCGATTAATCGTCCAATATACGACGGCGGAGACTCAAAAAAAGGTCGTTTGCTGAAAGAACAACACACTCAGAGGAGCGACTAACAACAACAACAACAAAAAATCAGTTTTGCATTCGATAAATAAATTCTTCTTTGTAAGAATCCAAAAGGTGATTATTATTTTGCCGTTGCACTGATGTGGAGTCGAGCAGAAAGGGCTGAGCTTTTTATATATACGTTGATGTTAGAAGAATTATTTTTAGCTGTAGATCCATTCTTTGCTTCAAATTATTAAACTAATGTTATTGCATTTTAGGCTAAGAAAAGAAACTAATAAAAACTGAGGGAATATTTGAAGAAAACAAAAGCATCTCTCCACCGAGGTCGGGAGTGGGTTTTTTTGTTGTTGTTGTTGTTGTTTTTTTTACCAGCCGCTTCAACCATGTTTTTAAAGAGAAAACTCACCCCGAATGTATCTTCTTCTGGTCGCCCGGTTTCATCCTCTGGGATCCCACCTTCAACACAGAAGCACAACAAAAGGCGTCAGTGGCTCAGGGAGGGAAGAAAACCTTTTATGATGTTGGTTTGCTCCTTCGTTGCAAACGCAGGTAATAGCTGCACACCGTTTTTATTCATTTTAGCCCAAGCCGATTTGTGTTGTGTCATAAACCACCGTCTATGCAGCTGACCAACGAATTAAATTCACAATAATATGTACACAGGTTAATGCGCAACCTAAAAGCTCAGAATTACAAAGAAACGACATCTATGCCGTCTGATATTAAGGTTTTTGTTTGATTATGGAAATACGTCGTTTTAGAGGGTTGCAAAACTATTCACACCCTAGTGTTGAGCTAGTTTTTCACACTTACAGAGTGAGATTATTTCCCTTCCCCCCCCAAAATAGAACAACATGGTTTTATCTGTGAATAACAATGCCTCAGGTTGTTGACTGGACTTAGCTCTGGACTTTAAAATGGGTTTTTCTAACACATAAATATGCTTTGATCTAAATTACTAACAACAAAGTTCTGCTACAACGAATGTTGGAACTCATTTTCATCCTGGTCCGTATCAAGATCAAGGGCCGATTGGGTATGAATGTATTGACAAAACCTGGTAAACTGTTAAAATATTAACAGATCTCTGCAGTCGACCAGTGGTTCTTAAAATTTTAAAAATATTGGAACATCTTTTCAAATTGTATGCATATAGCTGCTTTGATTTGATTAACATGCAACTGTTTTTTTTTTTTTTTAATATTCTATATGGAGATAGGATGCACTTCATTGCATTCTCTTTACAATGATAAAGTATTTCGCGTTTGGCCTATCATATTAGTGCTCTGTAAAATACACTGAGGTCAGTAGCCGGGGTGTGAAAGAGGTCAGGGGCTTTGATGCTTCTGCGAGGCTCTGCACCATCCAGCGAGCCCACAAAGTGCGTTAAAATGCACATAAATGAATAACTTTAAATATAATCAAACGTATCAGAAACACTGCTGCACCCGGACTCGGCAAATATTCCGAGCAAAGACATTGTGAACATTCTGCCACGGCAACTAAGACAGAAAAACAGAGGCAGAGCTCATGTGGAAGGAAACATTTATAAAAGAGCCACAGAAGGAAGCAGATGGCGGCATGCCAAATGTTACATCAGGTGAAGTGAAACTGGTCAAAAGACACGGAGACTGCAACGAACAAATATTACATGAAAAAAAACAAGAGTTTGGGCAACATTTTAACCTAATGCACTTGAACTAAATTTTACATGACGCTCAACAAATACACCTAAAAATTGCAAATTTTGATTAAAAAAAAAAAGAGAGAGAAGAGGAATTTCTAATGTATAATGATATCAAAGCATAAAAAGAAAAGAACTTCTAGGACCTCCGGTCAGGGCTTTAAAGAGTAATTGCGGGGAAATTAATGGCTGGCTGCCACTGGCCCAGACACGAACACCTACACAGCGCTGATGTGAGTGTGTGTGTGTGTGTGTGTGTGTGTGCGTGTTTGCCACCGCTAACCCCGAGTCCCTCCCTCTCGGCTATGATCCCCGTCTTCTGTCCTCCCTCTGCGCTCCTCTCTGCCCAGCAGTGTTAGCATCACTCAGTCTGTCAGCAGTCTACCCTCTGTCACCGAACGCTCTCACAAGCAGCAGTACGAGTCGGCGCACGCGTGCCAGCATGAGGCCCACAGCGCCGCCTCGTGCAGCTGGGCCCCCGCAAGTCCATTCGTCTCCATCGCTGGTCAACACAGCGGTATCAGAACCGGCTGGAACCAACGGCTTCGTACAGACGAGGGAGGAAACCCAACGAAGGTCAAAGATCGGATTGGCCCATTTTGTTTGAGTTGCCAAAACCGCCTAAAAGACAACCAAAGACAACCTGGAAGTTGATCTTAGCAGCAGCTTTCCTGCTCACGTTGATATAATCAAAGGAATTTCATTAACATTGTTACACAACTTGAGTAATTCATACTGTCACAACCAGAGAGGCCTTTTTCAATTAACATCCTATAGGGAAATTTAGTATTTCCCTATAGGATATATATATATATATATATATATATATATATATATATATATATATATTTATTTTTTTTATTCGAAAAACCACTGAAACCGAAGTGACAGCTAAATCTGAAGAGCTTCTGTTCAAAACAACTTATATTGAAATTGGTGGTGGGATCTGATTAAAATGTTAATCAAGTTCATTGCAGGGTCTGTAATCAATAATCGCATTTAATCAAAAAAAATAAAAATAAAAATACACAGTCAAAATTAGCAACTTGTTGAGTAAACAGACATGTGAAGTCAACAATAAAATACTTATCAATTTTTAATCTGTTATTTAGGTTATTCAACCATCAGATCTGTGTGCAGTGCTGTTGCACCCATTGAGCTTTCAGGAACTTCTTTGAAAAAAAATACTCCTGTACAAACGTGGACTGTGGAAGCTAACGGTAGCGTTGGGAACGTCTGTGCTGCTGTATCGAGATAATATTTCAGGCTTGAATTGCTCTGCTGATAGGCTGACTCCTTTAGCACAACCTCTACATAATAAATAGTCTTTTCCAGTGTCCCGTCAGATGTTGTTTTAAAGCAAGTATTAACTCAGCGTCGTTTGCAGATGTGTGTCAGGTTTACAGTACGCCAGAAGCACAATGCAAAGGTAGGAAGTACAGGAGAAGAAAATGGTAAAAAAAAAAAAAAAAAAAAAAAAAAAGAAAAAAAGTGGTTGTCAAAACTAACTAAATCATTGCCCCCACACAGCGCTTAGTTCATACAAAGAGGATTTATTCTACTTGACAAAGTAGATCAAATGTCATTGCTAAGAACTACTTTATGGAGGAGCACAAAGTGAACAAATTTCTCCATGGTTACTATCCTGAAAGTGTTAGTCAAACAGTGTCTATGTGTGTGTGTGTGTGTGTGTGTGTGCGTGTGTGTGGGCAAACCCACATATAACAAGGAGTAACAAACGGGAAGGGAAAAAAAAAAACAAAACAGAAAAAGTTAAATCCAACAAGGTTGCATTGAAAATAGAAACACTCACCTATTTCCACTGAGCCTGTAAAAGAAGAGAGAGAATGTCACGCCACGTCAATAAACTGACAGGTTTCGCCCCGGAATGCTGACCGTGGGGAGAAATTTGCCAGACTTTGTGGGTTTCCTTTCCTCCCGCTCCGTGAACTCGGTGTGAACTGCAAGTGAACAACCTACCTGACTGAACCTGACTGAACCGGTGCTGTAGGGATTAGCCACACGGTTCGCATGCTCTGTTGGAACGTTTTACTATAAACCCAAATCCTCCAGTATCGTTCTGGAGTCATTATAGAACCTGGAAACGCCCAAATTGGAAAGTTCACGCGAGGCCTAGTTGAGAAGTCAGAAGTTGAACACGATCGCTTAAGGTGGAATCAAAAAATGTTTCTTTTATATGGTAACTCCACCTTGAGTTCACTTTCTATCAAACCTGGGGGATTGAAACCTGGTTAAACCACAATTTGAGTAAAGGAAAAAAAAAAAAAAGTCGTCCACTCACCGATTTCTATCTCGTCTTTGAGGAAGTGACCGT
The DNA here is from genome assembly GCA_010277075.1 of Poeciliopsis retropinna. NCBI lineage: Eukaryota > Metazoa > Chordata > Actinopteri > Cyprinodontiformes > Poeciliidae > Poeciliopsis > Poeciliopsis retropinna. The sequence goes on along the minus strand of VMRM01000030.1, from coordinate 441,314 downwards.
ATACCGTCTTCGTGACTGTTCCCAAATGGTTGCTGGCCTCCAAAGTGTAGTTGCCGTTGTTGAGGTGGGTCGGGTTTTTAAACAGCAGACAACCCTCCAGGTAGTCCTGGTAGGTATCCTTGTCGGTCCAGATAAAGTCATTCTCCTTGATCTCCGTCTGCTTGTGGAACCAGCGCAGTTTGGGGTACGGGTAACCGCGAACTGTGAATTCGATGCAGGTGTCGTGGCGCTTCTCCGGCTCAGCCAGCCTCAAGATCACTGGTGGACTGCAGAAAAAGGAAGAAAGAGGTTGAAAACGCATGAGAATGAATCTCTAGACCGTTCTGGAAAATGCATGATCATGTTACAAATATAAGTTTTAACACATAGAAGCCTGTATTGGTCGAGAATGCTCTACACCCCTCAGACTGGGGAGAAAAAAAACAAATAAATCCTGTCCTAAAATCTCTGTTTCCGTTTTCTGACATGCAGCCGCACATCTTTGAATCCACACCACCATCAAGCTGAGAGGCAATTTATCTCTTTAATACTATCAGCTACTCTTGGTGAACAATTCGTCCGCTGATTTGTCTTTGCAGCGAGTCACTCTTGCCGTTTCATTATCAAACGGAAATATTTGGCGGCTGATATCACCTGGCGCGTCTCTCCGTCTTTGTCCTTTATTCTACCTCTTTCCATCACATCTATCCAGTCACAATACAGCGCTGATTTTAGTAGACTCTCGCCGAGTCTCGCTGTTGCCTTGTGTGAGGAATATGCTGCCCAAAAAAAATGGGGGGGGTTGTGGGGAGTGCTGCTGTGCTGCTGTGCTGCTGGCAGAACCCACGCAGCCCCCTGATACTGCATCAAAGTGTTTTTATAGTTCGGTCGTTCCAGTTGAAAATTCATCCACAAAAAAAAAAAAAAAAAAAAAATGACACGATGCAACAGAATACGTTGAAGGATGGCTAATTTTATAATCATCTCGTTAGCCGTCTTAAAAGCCCTCCACAAATTTAAAACACTAATTACAAAAACTGGTAGGAGTCATCCTCTAAAGATCCATGTTCTCAGAAAAAAAAAAAAAAGTGTGTTGATGTTTCAGTCAGCAGGTCGGAGTGGTTTCAGTTCAGGGCCAACATGCTGAGCAACGTTGTTCAGCCGAAAACACGGATACTCAACAAAAGAAAGTCTGGAAAGAAAGTTTTGTCGGTTAAACATTAAAAATGTTTTATTTGCATCGTTATGGTACTTGACTTAATGTAGTTTTTGATTGTTGATTCTCTGTTGCATGACTTTATGTTTTTGTGTTTATTATGGAAAGCACTTTCAAATGCCTTGCTGCTGAAATGTGCTATACAAATAAGATTTGATTGATTGATTGATTGGAGCGGGGTTCAGCAAATACCAGTGAAGTGTCACCGGCCCTGCTCCAACACACCTGCATCCGAAGGCTTAATTGCCTTCTTGGCATGTCAGGAAGTTTTCAAAGCCTGGTCATTAACCCTTCATTAAAATGGTGGACAGGGAATGTTGCAGTTACGGTGATACTAGAGGGCTGGAGTAGCAGATCCCTGGTCTGAAAGCGAGACTCTTCCGGCGCTTGTTATTGCCGAGAGTTTGTCACATGTCAAGTGGCAGATCACGGCACGGACGGGCGTGCTTTCAGTTTAAAACCCACGGCTGACAGGTTGGCCAGAGTAACATCACAGAACAGTACGCCTGTGAGCCATAAATAGTGCTGACCCTTTCATAAGATGACATTTGTGGCAGTGTCACTACCTCCGTCGGCGGATCTGAGCAGCAACACTGTGGCTAGTTCATTTTGAATCCTATGACACTTATAAAAAAAAAAAAATCTTTCTGGAGATTACACAAAGTCTGGGCTTCAGGTCTTTGTAAAAAGGGCTAAATATAGACTCTTTCCTTTTGGATTTCTTGTATTTCTGTGCACGGTAAGATAAATGGGACAAATGTCAGACAGCTCCACAGGACTAACAACATCTGCTTCTGATTGTTTCTCCAATTAAGCAAATCCAGGAAACACACAGACACAATGAACCACCTGAGCATTTCTAATGCAAAATTAGCCTTAAATACCAACTACCTGATCTACTGCAATGTCTGAGATTCTCCTATTTTTATTAAGGTTGAACCCTTCATAGACAAGTTTGACTCCCAGAAATCAAATTCAGGATCAGATTATCCCCACCAGGCGTTCCACATCCTGTCAATCCCTAACATTTAGCGCAGCTCGTTGCCGGCGTCGTGTGAAGAACCCCTCCCCCCGTCGGTTGCTCAGAAAACGCCATGCAAGACGGTTTCTGCATAGCACAGTGATGAACATTAACGCAGATTTCCAATCCTGAGACATTAAACCAGAGAGTGGCTGCTTCAAATTTTGACATAAATTCAACTCTGTGACAAACCCAAACCAGCAACCTGGGGACCAATAAGGATTTGCAGAAAATGAGATGGATACTGGTATCAAAGTGTACGAAACATTTAAAACTAACAATCTGCCAATACACCAATACCTTAAAGTACCTTCTAAAGAACTAAAGTAGTTACTCTTATGTTGTGTCTACATTCTGCCATGACAGCTTAAATTTTCCACTTGTGGAACTAATAAAGGATCGTCTCGTCTGATCACAGTTCACTTACTAGACCAGAGAAAGTGTCAAACCCACTGGAGTTTAAAGCATAGGTTAACATAGTGTTGCCCCTCCCCCACTTGCTGCTGAATGTCCACATATTAGAAGGAAGACAATTGTTACTTTTCGGAAATATTTCTTGTCGCTAAATTCATAGAGACGACGCTGTTGGGCAAGCTGAGAGTAGGCAGATGGCTACTTGAGCAGATAACCTGACTAACCCGGTTATTTCTGGTGTTACTCTATGAAAACATATTGCCAAAAGATATATGCATCTTCTACTTCTTAGACTAAATATTCATCCAATAAATACATTGGGGACTGGCGTGGAGGCTGTCATTTCATACATTTGTCTGGTGACAGACAAATTCACAATGAAGTCATTCAACTCATCTCCACGCAAAGGCTTGGGTATGCGTGAGTGGGCTGGTGTGGGCGCGTGTGCAGATTTTCAGAGAGGGAAGAAAAGAAAATTGGGAAAAAATGGTGCATGTTGAGTTGAACGGAGCAAAGACGAGGAGAAAGCAGAGACGGGGAAAATAAATGTTATTCTCCTCTTGATAGACAGTTAGGGAAGGAACCATTTCCCCCTCAGCGGGGATGTCAGGTCGGTCTTAGTCAAAACAATGCAAGTCATCATTAACCGGCATGATTGTCCATGTGGCCGTGGTGTGAGCGCGGCGTCCCCGTACCGATCACATGAATGACAAGCTCCGAAAACGGCATGTCCCTGATCATGCCTCGGTATTTAGGGCAGACGCTGGTTTGTTTTTAAATGCCGTTTTCATGCCTGGTTGAAAAATGCAGTGAACGACTGGTGGCAGCGATAGAGATCTGACCACATTCAAAATGAGTATTGAATACTTCAATGTTTTTCTTATCAGAAATAGGCCTTTTGAGATGGATTCACATTATATGTTGGTACAAAAAGCATAGTAGGACACGCGGTTGTACAAGCGGACAAAGAAATCAACACAAATTGCTTTGAAATTGAGTTACGGTATGTATGAAAGATCATCTCATCTCAGTTCAAGAAAAAAATTAAACCAGTGAAGGAAAAAGCCGAGCAAAGACAGGGAACCCCCAAACCACCCAACCAAAAACAGCTAATATTGCAATAATGCCAAATATTAAGGGCTGGTTTAGCCCCAATGGATGATTTAGTAAAAAAAAAAAAAAAAATGTTCCCATTCTCTGACTCAAGCAAGGTGGGTCAAGGGTCTTTCCGATCGCAAGTGATTGTAGGATGGAACGGGAGACAGACAGCCAGACTGGGGCCTCGTCTGTTGTAACGTGGGCTCTGCCCTGATATGCCTTGTTAAAGAGCAGACTGAGACAAAAAGTAAAATCTCGAATTACAGCCTTGGATATGGATCAGGACGGAAAGCTTCCTGATGAGATTCCTGATGCAAGGAGCTGAAATGAGCTTCCTTCATAGGGAGACTGGCGCGGAGCTCCATCATTGGCAAGTTACTTAGAGCAGAGCTGCTGCTCCACCGCTTCAAAAAGAGTCAGTGAAGGTGATTCAGGTGTTGTGATGGAGATGCACCCTGGGCAATTCCCTTTGAAGGGCTTTCAGGAACATCCCACTGGCAGGTGACTCTGCGGCAGACCCCAGAACTCGTTAGGGGGACTAATGGCATACTTCTGGATCCCCAAGACCAGAGAGCTTTGCTTGTTAGAGCAAGTTTTGTTTCCCCGAGAGTTGGAATAAGTTACCTCTGTGACCTTGTCTCAAAAGACAATAAATGGTGTTGAGTACGTGTTCTTAAGCCATTTGTGTTTATATTAGGTTGCAAATGATGGAGTGTGCAGTTAATCTTAAACATTTAATGGTTTAATATTACATATTGCAGATTAAGTAAACGACATATTTTGACCTAAACCCTCTCCTCCACAGGGGATTACCCAGTTCACAGCAGCGTCTTATGGGCTTGCCACGCGGGGGGAACGATAAAAGGCGCCAGTTCCCCGCCACTTGGGCTGAACCCGACACTCAGGAAGCGAAACAGCAGCAAAAGTTGAACATTTCTCAACTCTGTGTCGCTTGCCTGCATTTCCGAGCTTGAAATCTCACAAACAAATTTTGCAGGTCGCTCGGCTGGAGGAGGGCAAGCAACTGTCACCCCCCGCCCCCATCGCACAAAGAAATGAACAGCGATGGAGCGACGTCGCCTCCCGTGTGTCGCTCACATTGCGCGGCCTTGTACTGCGGTCAACATCGCAGAATCGCAAACGGGAGAATAGAGATGAGCAGGTTTGTTCAAAACCAACGAGTCATCCCTCCAGCAAAGTTCATTTCCAAATTAACTTTTATTAAACCTGCTTGAATGTGAAAACCTGGAAAACCTTCAGAGAATAAAACATTTTCTTGAACGTCTTTTTAACTGATCAACAGCACCTGCTGGTTTATATGCCAGCATTTGGGAACTGCTTGGATTGTTACTAACTTCTTTTGAGAACATCATCTGAAATCGGCCCACTTGAAATATATTTACTGGAAAAACTAAAATACTTCTCTTTCATGTTGCAGCACTTCAAATACATAAAGGGGCTGAATTAGGCTGAGATTAAGATGTACACCAGTGAGAATCACAATAGAAAGGTGAGCGTTGTCCGTTAATGTGAAGCAGTTCTTAGAGATAATGCCCTGGACATCATCCTGGAGTCGAGCCAATGACTCTGGTGACCATAATGGTCAATAATAGAACGGCGTGCCAAATCAAATAAAGAGCTAAAAAAGAAAACAAGGTAAGCTTTGCCAGTCCGCGCTGCTGCAGAGGCTGCTATTGTTCCTGACAGCACCACAACAATGCGCCTGCTGAACTTGCATTGTGGCTAATTACACTTTCGCGAAAATAGCGAGCTCATCTTTGAATGCAGAGAATGTCGCTTGACGGCTGGTAATTTCGCTGTCAATCAGATTACTCCCTAATCAGAGCAGCAGTTTAAGCTATTTTATGACATTTCCAGAGACAATAGGCTGCACAGGGGAGGAAATGTAATTACCATCCGAGCATGCGGTGAAAAATTAATAAGTTAATTTGCAGCACCAGCAGAGTGTCAACAGGAAGAAAAAAAAAAAGAAAAAAAGAAACGAAAAAAACCGGGGGGGGGCCTGAAGATGTTCATCCACCGAGCGTCCGTGTGAAAAAAGCCCCGCGGACGGGACGCCGCAAAGTCAATCTGTCACTCTCGCGTGGGTCTCAGCAGCCCGGCTCCAGCAGAGAGCGCTTGAATTGTTGACAAATCTCCCTTGTCCCGTAGCGTGATGCATTGCTAACAGACACAATAGATTGTGCTCTACAAGAGGAAGCTCTGCTGCAAAGAGAAAAAAAAAAAATGTCAGGCACCTTTGATAAATATTGGCTTTAAATACAGTCTGTCCCAAACATGCCCAAGGCCAATCCACTGGATAGACTTATGTAAGAGCTGAAGTGTATAGTGTGATTCAGTCTCAATGTTAGATGGGTACAAAATCATCATTCTGATGGGTACAAAATCATCATTGCTTTATCACCGCTCAGAGATGGACTTTTTTTTTCTTCTCTCTCTCTCTCTCTCTCTCTCCTTCTCTCTTTCCACTGAGATCAAGGCTGAGCTTTCATGTGAGCTTGAGGGTACAGTCTTGCTAATTGGCTACATCAATTTCACTTGGTTTGTAACTGTGCAACACCTCATTGCATTCTAAATGTACCTGCATAATTTGGCTCCTCGGTTTGATAAAGGAGATTCTCGCCCCTCCCGCCCCCCAGCTCTAAATTATTCTCTCAGACCGTCTTTGTTATTAAGATGTGATAAAATTGCATCTCTGCCACAAGCCCCATCAAAGTCGCCATGAAAGACATTTTATGCAAGCCATTCGCCGAGCCGTCTTGGCCCGCGGCGCTCAGAAGGTACATGCGAGATATGAAATGACACCTTCGCAAAGCATTTATTCGCCTTCGGTTGTTTGCTTGGTGGAATCTTGAATTTGCAGAGCCTTGCGAAGGCGTAGGTTCCCATACTTCACGTTTGGCCACATTGCAAACACGACGCTCATTGTATCGCGTTTTGATTTATGCAACAGAGCGACGTTAAGTGGAGCGTGCTTTTGTCGCAGACACACCCAAAACGAAGCCGTTCCAATAACAGTGCTGAGTGCTGAGAAGGAAACGTTGAACTTGCTGCTTTTCCAGACGATTTATCGGTGATCTAGACTTGTGATGAATCCAAAACAGAAAGACTTGCACTGTGTAGCCGTGATAACTACTTGTTTATTGTTGCCATGCATATCGCCACAACGGTCACCCAGACGACCACGTTTTCCTAAGACTGTGCAGCCCTCTGTGACACGACAGACACAAAGAAATTAGTTTAGAATAAAACGTATCCATTTGTTGAAATGGTCAAATCTAAAGTCCAGTTTAGATTTGAATTTAAATTTCACAACCACGCGTTACCCGGTCCGAGCGACTTTGGCCTACTTCACCAAGAATACAAGAGGCACAAATGGCAGTTTGAACTCGGAGCAAAAAGTGACTCTTCAAACGACGTAAAAACCACATAAATGCACAAAGCGCTTTTCCGCAACATGGCCTCCTTTCCCACTTCACAATCAATCACTACATGTTGCTCTGTTGCACAAAATCCAAGCGTCACAATGCAATGAAATGTGAAAAATAAAACAAAAAGCATGAACAGTTTTGGAAAAGCACTATCGTTTAACAGTGGCAGTAACTCTTAATCCTCCCAAAAATGGTACAGATTTAACAAATCCGCAACACGAGGCTGTCAGCTATATAAATAACCCCAATTTTGCAAGTGAATGCTGTAATTATGGAATCCTTCGGCATACTGGATGTTTAACTTTTAGCAAACCATGGCAGATCCAGCTGAACTGATGTCCTCGCATGTGGATAAGCCTCTTGCTCAGTGGTAGGTAACTAGATTTCATTCCAAGTAATCACTGCACCAGCAGGCTTCGCTGATTAGCGCCTTCAGCAACAGAGAAATGTGATTTCACATTTAAAGCGCTCGAGCCTTATTCAGCACATCTATGACAGGTGAGCAAATACGATTTAATAACCAAAACACGACTACTGAGAGACAACAATACCGATGTCACGTCGAGTGCTTATCTGTCCTTTATTCCCTGTCGCACGCCTAGTCTGAGTTGTTTTTCTCGTTTTTAATCCAGAGCCAACGACGTGACGCATTAGCATTTTTAGCCGTGCTGGCAGGATGTTTCCAGGCCTCCCGTCCGGCTCAAGACACCCTCATTACTCTTGGACGAGGGGATGTAACATTTTGTACCTTAATGGTCCCTGGATGCCGAGTGCTGCTAAATTTGATTAGCCTTTTCAGCAGATATGAGCAAACGGGTGGGCTAAACGTTGCACACCGTGTTACACGTCTTCCCAAGGATGTCGCTGCACATGTCGGTCCCAACAGGAACACAAGGCGTCAGGTACAAGGACGGCGACAAGACACCTTGTTAGGCTCAGAGGCGACGGTTTCTGAACAGAAACGGTTGCTAATGTTACGAGAGGCCTGCAGAGCTGCAGTGAGTTGGTTAAAGGCTGATGTGTTGCTCTTATACGAGCGTTGTTGACCACATTTTGTTTGAAATGTTGGATTTCGGTTGTCCGATTGCAGCCAACTCAGACAAGCTAATTCAAAGTTATGTGGTTGGATTGAGCGGACTGACTGAACTGCCTTGCTGTGATGTCGTTTTTCATTGTACTCCAGTTTGTTGAGATTTACTTGTAGGCTTCCTGACTGTCTACATCTTCAACACCATGACTATATTGAACCACAGCCAACTTCTTGATACAAACACTGGTTGTTGAGTGGTTGAAAAGTGAAGCCATTGCAAATTCCTGTGACGTTAGACACTTGCTAATAATTGCACACAGAAGATCACTTCTCTGATCTGCTTCTCCAGCATTCCACACCAAACCTGCTGTCTCGCCGATCTCTGTAAATATTGTCTTAATTTTTAGCCTCAAGAGTTCACAGCGTGACGCTCCCTCCGTCAAGTAGGCTCCCAGTCAGAGCAAAACGTCTGATGAAGCAGGGCGTGCTACGTGGCGGGACTTTCTCGTGACTGACGCGATGTTTTCTATGTTTCATCCCCCCTCGGCCACCCGTCCGTCTCAAAGTGTCAGATACAAAGGCAGAAGATGATTAGCTAAATGGAAAACTGAATTCAAAGCACTGGTTTGAAAGAGTGTAGAAGTACAGAGAAGTTGTGAAAACTTCAAAGTTTGTTTCTCCTCCAGACAAACCTCCAGTAAACAAAAACTTAACTAGTATTTATTTTTACACCTTATGTCAGAAATTGAAGGTGGATCTTTTTTTTTTTGTCTAAAATAACTAAGTAATGATCCACATATATGCAAAACTTGTTCACTTTTCCAGTATTATAGAGAAGGACCTTGGAGGTAAGACAAAAGGGTCGACACATTACAGTTATTACAGCTCGAAACTAGAGATCGGGCCTGAAATCTGGGTGTAGCAACAGACTCAGACGTGAACCTTCAGAGTCACGTAAAGACGGTTGCAAAGTCAGCCTTTCATGAACTGAACAACATTTGCTCACTTAAAGTACTAATGTCTCAGCAAGATCTAGAGAAATTCATCCATGCATTTAACTTAAAATGCTGAACGGTTTAGCAACAAAATATATTAAATATTTGGTGTTGTTGTATCAACCTTCCAGACCTCTCAGGTCCTCTGGTTCTGCTCTGCACGTCCAGAACCAGAACCAAACGAAGAGAAGCAGCATTCAGCATCTATGCACAACAAATCTGGGACAAACTCCTAGAAAACAGCGAAACCACCGAAACACTGAGTCGTTTAACGTCAAGACTTGTTAGCGTTGCTTTTGATTAGAAGAGAGTGCAACACTGATCAACATATTTGATACGATGATTTTAACGACTAGATTTTACAAAATGTAATGTTTATTGTTTCATATTTTATGATCTTTTTATGATGAAACTGTCTTGAAATCTGCTACACAAATAAACTTGTCATTTGTCTTGGAACTTCTAACACAAGACTCCCAATTAGCTTGTTTATTCTCGGTACAGCAGGTTAGCAGCACACATGTTCATCTAAATCCAGAACAACTTGTCACATCCACTACGACTTTTTAGTGCCGTTTAGCTGTCCGAATGATTTGATAAATGCACTCAACCTCTTCATACCTCCTCAAAGGAAGGGGGAGCGGACGGGTTCGTGCTGGGTCGACACCCGCAGTGAGTCGGTGGCGCGTGTCGTCATGCAACAAAACCTCCCTCCATGTGCAGCCTGACCTGAAGCCCCGCCGGACCCTCAGGCTGCAGGGATCGCGTGCTTTGAGGCAGAGACTACGAGAGACACTCCATCTGTAGCCGGGCCTACATTAGAGTCGGTGTGGGGTGATATTCAGCATATTTATAATTTATTAGACTCTATAAATTATTTATTGTTGTACATATGGAGCCCTCAATAGTCTCGCCCAAACTCAGCTAGCGGCTCGTTTTCTCTCATCGAGCCTCAGGAACACTTTGTGCTTTCTGCAGGTCTTATTGGTAGCTTGGAAACAAAGGGGCGTTTTGTTTTTCTTTTTTTCTTCCAGTAATCGAGGGTTGTGGGGTGTTTGCGTGTACCTGGAGTGTGTTAACTGATCAAAGGTTTATACACAAGCTTGATGGGGGTTTAATCAGGTAAGCAACATTGACTGCTTCTTACTCCCAAAAAAATGTTTGTCACGGTGGCTTACAGAGTCCAACACTAACACTGAATCACCAAAGAACGTGGTCTGCAGGTGCAGTTTCACACCCACCTTGTTCGATTCATACGAGGTTGATACCTCAGACTGACTTCTTCATGTGGGCAGGGGTGAAATTTCATCCAAACTCAAACAAACTCGGATCCAACAGAAAATGCTGGTCATAGTTCACCTGCTAGCAGACTCTGACGTATTGCGCTAACAGAAAGCAAATGAGGTATGGAAGGAAATGAAGCAAATTTAGACATGGAGACCTGGTATCCGCAACACAACTGACAGATGATTGGCTGAAGTTTGCTAATACATTAGACGGCCCTCTAAAGCGCCGGGAGCTGCTGAACGTGTGTTAAACACAGAGGAAAGTGTTTCAGCTCTACCACAGAAGCAAACATCTACGGTCTTCCTTATCTTCTGTCTGGGAGGTACGGCCAATTAGTGGCAAGGAAAATAAATGGCGCTCCTGGATTGGCTGCTTGCAAATGCCAGGCACATCAAGCAGGTATTGTGGCCAAGTACCTCAGCTTCCCTGGCTACGTTTGTTGTTACGATATTTTAGATATCACCAATAATTTGGGTCAATTTGAGTTATGTTTCGCAGAAAAATCACTAAGTGAGAATGATGGACTGTGAGTCTAGCGCACGTGGTTTGAAAACTTCATTCTTTGCGACGCCCCGCAGCTGAATTCTCCAGTTTCTCACTCACTGCGTTTCATTTTGTACTGCTGCAGTGGTTTCATGAATACACGACACCGGGCCCGATGGCGCAGCGCCGTCTGCTGCTCACACTCGTTACAGCGCCCCATATGGGCAGCTGTTGAAAGGGCAGGAAATTATTCGGGAGGTTTTAAACCCTATTTGAAAATTAGCAAGACATTGCGTCACATATTCAATTGCAGTCCCCATCGCAACCACAACGGACTGCTTGGTTACCATATGTGGGCAAGGATGTTACATTTCAAACATCGGGGATTAACATTATGCATATCCACAATATGACTGGCAAGTTAGATGGATTGTTCATCAGAGAGAGAGCTGGCAAAATCATGTCAAGGTAAAGAAAGAAATTTGTTGGGAAAGCGTGAACCATTTTTACCAAAAGTATAAAAATTAGAGTGTTTCTTTTTTTTTTCTGACACTGGGCAGCACTATTGTGAAAATGAACCAAACCAGATTAAGAAGTGAAATTTGTCAACATGTCCCACCAAATCACACCGAGTCCCCCGGGATGTCCCCATATGAGATAATCATCTTTCTAATAGTTGCCAAAAGCCAAATAACAATAAAATGTCGTATTAAACCGCGTGGTGTTGGAGTGTGATTCTTCCTACTGTCAAATTAACTTCTCTTTTATCTTGCCAGCTGCTAATGTTTCTCTCGAGTTTTTGCAGTGTCGCTTTAACCCTAAGAACAAAACAGATTCCTGACGTGCCTCCATTAGCCTCGATAATGCTGAATACAAATCAGCAGAGTATTCTAACTAATCAGCATGAGGAAATATTTCTCTCAACATATCAACCTCGACCGAATGAGTCACAGGAAACTCACACTGGACGTTCAGCTGGATCGACGAGTTGGTCATCCCCACCAAGTTCTCGGCGATGCAGGTCAGCTGGAAATTGTTGTCGTCCCGACTGATGTTGAACAGCGTCAGGTTGATGGAGTGGATGTCCGGCCAGTAAACGTTGGACTGTGGAAGCAGACGGAGAGACGAGATGCGGTCAGGTCTGCAAACGAAACACTGCGCCGCATAGACCCGCTGTACTGCCGGGCTTTAAAAATTTAATCACTTAATTAAAACAAAGGTTAATTATTAATTAGCTATAAATCCGGTTGAAGGAAACAGAATGCAGTCAAGAGGCGCGGACCGGATTAACCCTAACTTTGCAAATGTCAGTTTGACATCGTTTGTTTTTTTTTTACAGTGATCAGAGCAACGATTTTTTTCACGTCTTTTTCGTCTTCGTGTAACCACTGTGTATTTTGGGATGGAATCCCGACTTACGGCCTAAAAAGAGTCCAAAATTATAACAATTACAGCATGCCTGTTTTCACTTTACTCGCTCTTATCCATTATCTAGCTCTGCTTAAATGCAAAGCCCCGCGGCGGGGCGGGGCGATTTTTATCTGCAAAGTCACTAAAAACATTAAAGTCGTGGATAAAAGCTGCTGTGTAATTTCAGCAGACTGCCGTCTCTTCCTGCTTGCTTAGCTGCAGTTTTCATAACGGCGATGTCCTTGGGGCCTGTGTCAGAGAGCCAGAATAATGGGTCAGCTTGCAATATTCTCCACGCAGAGCAGCTCTCTTACAAGAAACTGGCTTGTTGATATCGAGTGTACATCAATACAGTAACCAGGCTGTAAAAAGAAATGGCGTGGCCAATAGGATGTCACCCAGCAGCCTCGGAGCGGTTGGTTGGGGAACTCGCTGTGATCGCTGGGCTATTTTTTATTTTTTTTTTGCAGACCAGGATAGCGAGTAGTTTAGGATTTACAGTAGTAGATTCATCTAGTGTAGAGTTGCACACATTTTGATTATGCAAATTGTGTGCAATCCAACAGTGTACATTTGTCTGTTTCACAAATGTCTCTGCACTGAAACAGTTTATCCTAATCTAAGTGATCTTCTTCCTTTTTTCCAAATCTCCTCCCGTTATTTGCTTTTTTTTTTTTTTTTTTTAATGCAGTGGACTTACAACGCAGTTTGCACTAAATATATCCAGGAGCATTTCTGCTCGGGTGCAGGCTGGACATTATTTCATTAATCAGGCTGAATGGATAAAAGCTTTACTTTTTGGACATGTTTTGTGGTTTCACATTTAATTTGCATAACTTTGGATGTGTTGTTGCAAATGGTGTAACGACGGGCCCGATTATATGAGTTGGTTTGAATTTTATTGGTTATATATATTTATATTTTTTGAAATATTAAATTAATATTAAATTCTCATCCTTGTTTATAGCAGTGATGTCCCTGCTTTGATGAGGGAACCTGTGCTTGACGCTCCCTCAGGGTACTGCCAATCTTTGCTGACGACGCCGTGATCGTTGTCCGTCTGGTGGCTCCCGGCCGCAGTCGGAGATAATAAGCAACAGTTCGCCTCTAATCAAACATTACAAACAGTTCAAAATCTCACTGACTGTCTGGTCCAGAGGCAGCGAGCGCTGAGCCCGCAAGCAGCAGGTCACCCTGAGGGAGCACATGAGCTATCCGCAGGACAAACTGCAACGAAAAGCGCTCGACTTTCACAATAAAACTGACATATGCTGGAAAAAATATAAAGTTCTGGGCCTTTATATATATATATATATAGATATATATATATATATAGGATTATTTCTAAAACTGGTTTTAAACGTCTTGCTGGCCTCATAGAGCAATCACCAAGATTTGCAATTTAGGCTTTCAAGATAAAGCTACTCTTCAAAAATACACACACGTGTTTTATGGGGTAGATATTTTAGCAAAGTGAGTTTCACAACGCTTATTGATATAAACTATTGATGAAGCATTTCTTCTTCATCAAGGTATTGATGATGAAGAAATTCCATTAAGTAGGTCGTTTAGAAAAAGCAACTTAAAGACTGTCTTTAAAATCAAACTCAAGGTTATCCACTGGGAATGAAGTGGAGTTTTCAAGGGATTGCACTCAACACCCTTTCAGTTGCTTTCAGTTCTTAAAGAGGTTTCTGACCCCTTGGTCAAGAGTAGAATAAGGATTGTTCTACTGAGAAAATGAGAGATTTATTTCTCAATCCTGAAAATACAGTAGGAAGTTTATTTGTTAACAAAAATTATAACTGCATTAAAAAAAAAAACTGTTGTAACCAGACCTCAAGCTGGATTTGATGAATGTTATGTCAGCACCTGATAGAGTTAATAGTGCTCCGAGCATATATTTTGTTTGGTTTTCAGTTCATCTTATGCTCTATGCCTCTATGTTGAGCATAAACGTGGCAGTTTATACCTGCAACTTTTACTCCAAGATTTCATTCCTCTGCATTTTCCAACTTCTCCAAGTTGGGCGTTCTTGTGTTGTTTGAGAGGAAATGTACATTTTTGAGTCGTTTACATCTGTGCGTTTCTGACCAGGTGCGTGTTGATGGAATGCAGGTCGCCGACGTTCCAGTCCACTTCGGGCAGCGGCAGTCTGGATCCGTTGCAGCTCACCGTCACGTTTTCGCCCTCCGTCACCAACACACTGCTGTGGCTCACGCTGATCTCCGGTAAGTCTGCGAGTGTCCGGGTGCAAGAACACAAAGACAACGACATGTGATCAGGTCACCAAGCATGACCTCCAATTCTGCATATTTTCCAGATCAGACCAATTAACCTCATTGAATAAATATAAAATATTAAGATACTCCAAACGGAGACGAGTCACCAGAGGAAGATGAAGGAGCAAAGTCTACAGCCTCAACATGCAGCTGGACACATCAGATTCACCCTGCGACCTCTGTCACACCTCCTCCTCTTTTACGCGTCGCCCTCGCCGTGCCCTTTGACCCTCTCCTTCGCTTTCCGTTTGGTTCCCGTTTCCCTTCCACCTCTGCCGTTTCCCTCCCCAAGCCCACCTGCGCCCTCGTCGGCCCCGCGTTTCCTTACCGCAGCTGTTGATGTGCATGTTGTTCAGTCGCATCTTGGAGGCTCCGTTCCTGCAGTACAGCTGCTGCGTGTGAAGCCCCGCCTCTCCCTTCTCCTGCCACAGCTGGATCCAGCGGATGCTGCAGCCGCAGTCGAACACCACGCCGTCCAGACGTCTAGAGGAGCAGGCAGAGGACAGCGCCGTCAGTGGCAATTCCGACGAATGACAACAGGACAGACGTGCGCGGCACTGCCAGCGAGGAAAGCTCAAAATAGTTCAAGGATACGCTCAACAAACTGTCTTGCATACATTTCCCAGAATGCAAATGCAAGTAGTTTGGCTGGGATTTTAAGAGAACTTAGTAGCAGCTTGTGCTGCCTGAGGCATCCATCCTTGAGCAGGGCTCAGCGATTGGAAACATTCCTGTGTCCTTTCATTAGTGCTGCACTACAATCAGACATAACACAATAACCACCTGCCTAACCGTGTGTTTGAAGCACTTTTGTTGCCAAAGAATCCTTGATCCGCCAGCGCATGAACTCCACTGGATCCCTAAAGGTGTGCTGTGGTATCTGCAACCAAAATGGCAGCAGAACAACCTTTAAGTCTTACAAACTGCGAAGCGGGCTCTCCACGGATCAGACTCGTTTGGCAGAGTGAATTGTTGTGCTGAAAGAACACCTCGACGCTCGTGGTGTTCTTTCAGCACAACAATTCACAATTCCATGGAGTCACGTTTAGGTAAACGTGGATGGAAGGATCCACGGTTTCCCAACAGAGCAAAACCCAAACCATCATTTAGTCTCCACCAGGTTCCGTGATGTTTAGGGTATAGATGATCCTGGTGGTGTAATAAAAACCTAAGTCAACGTGATGTAGAACAAAACGTGAATCAACAGACCAAGTCCTGCATTGCTTTGTGGTCCCGTTCTGACACTAACGGTTCTATATTTATCACTTTCAAGGAACAGACCAGGTAAACAAAGGGATCCTTTGTTTACCTGGATACGTCTGTTGGTTCCAACAGACGTATCTGCAGTGCACTGTGCATTTCTATCAACACCAGCACGTCCAGCAAGTCGGTGGAATCGGACCACACCACGCCTTCACTCCTTGCATACACCACTGAGTCTTGCCACCACATGTTGATGTTTGAACACCCCAGAAGAACTGCAGTTACTTTGTTATTACAGTTTGGTCACACTTAAATCCTTCTGGTTGCACTTTTTTGTGCTTCTAAGGCAACAAGTTTGAGGACAAAATGTCCACTTGCGTCCTCATATATCCCACCCACTAAGAGATGTCATTATCAAGAGGATCGGTGATACTCACTCCGCCTGCTATAATACTATGCCTGCCAAGATTATTAATAGGCCCCAGCTGGGCACAACTTTGGAAGCTTTAATCAGTCTAATATTTGACCTGCTCCATGTAGCCACTTCTGAACTCTGTGTTGCTAGCTTTCACCCTGGAGAGCTAACAATACTTGCTTGAGGCGAGTCTGGGTGTGCGGTTGTCCCCACTGCCCTTCACTCAGGGTCAAGTCAGTGCAGGTAGATATCTCGGCAGACGAAGCCACAGATTTCAGAGGGAATTTTGGGAGTGTGATTTGTTTTATACTTATCTCAAGTCCACACATTTGGGTTGTTCACAAACAGGTTTGTTATTTTCACCTCCTGATGGTAAACTAATTGTGCTTCATGTTTTAATGCCTGTCTTTACTTACACTGTCATGGAAGCAAGGCAAATATGTTGCCTATCAGGTTAAAAGAACCTGATGATTACTGGAACACACACGCACACATTCTGCATCAACAGACAAAAAGTTATTATTGTGGTACTACAATTAAATTAGCTGACTTTCATAAGGCTTTTCTTCATTAGTTTTCTTTAGGTAAGCTGATGTTCGCCTCAGCAATTAAAAACATAATTAGCAAAATAATACTTTCTCAAGGTCTTAAGGTAAAGTTAGCTGCTCATGCAGTTACATAAGTTGTGTTCTTGCATCGCTGTTCGCGGCAGTGAAATGTCTCGATTCTAACAAGTGCTACTGTTTCAAGGGAATACAAGCAAAAAATAAATTTACTGTGGATTTATGGGAAAAGGAAATACGAGTGTGTGCGAACGCAGAACAAAAGACGAAGAAAACGCCAGCAATGAGGAGAAACAGTTCCTCATATCATTCCAGTTCACCGTCTGACAGTGAGAATGCAAAAGTAGAAAGTTGTAGTCGATTATAAGGAAAAAGACAAACCGGAACGCCAGACATTGCAACGTCACAAGAAACTGCCAAGTCAAAATCTCCATGTCAGACTCTGCAGGATTCAGCGGTCAAAGGTAAAACGTTAAGGTTTAATTGCAGTCCAATTGGGAAAACAAACCCTGAGTATGAATTATAAGTATGAATTATAAGTATGAATTATAAGAAACTGTTGCATTTAATCTCTACAGAGTATTGTATATGTTTTTAAATGTTTTTTTTTTTTGTTTTGTTTTTTTTGCATCAGGACACTTTTTGACCAAAAAATAGATGTTAGGCCATAATGCAGAGTGACATGATTGGAGTAAAACATGGAAGGGATGGTGACTCAGGTTTGTTTTGAAGCCACAGGAGTTGAACCTCTTGCAGTCAGTGAGTCCATTGAGTCCTATCCCATAATTCCCAGCTGCAGTATTCAGATGACGGGGCCTGCTTGAACACTTGTTTTCTCAAAGAAAACGCTAAAAGCACCTAACTGTGCACTAGAGTATGTGCATTATCAGTAGCAACATCATACTCAACATGGTAACAAAAACTCCAGATTCCCAGTCAAAGTGCAGAACTAGCGCCGACTCAGATGAAATGTTTTTCAGCAAACCAATCCAATCCTGTAAAGAACAGTAGGTCAAGGGTCATGTTGAATAATATCAAGACTGTGCCACGATTAATGGGAATGTCGAAGAGTCTGGAAGCTAAACGACAATGAATTCTCTAAACAGGCTTCACAGATTTAGGTTTTCTCGTAGTTTCTAATAACTGGATCTGCCCTCATCATTCACGATCAGCGCAGGCCGTCAACGTCAGGCTGCTGCAGCACCAGACAAGCGTCACTAGTTTCCTTTATTCAAAAAAATAAAATAAAATTCATTTTCAGCCCAGCGTGCAGCTGACACCCGCATTCTTCAACTCTGCACGCCACCTTTGCATTTCGCATGCGCTCCATTCGGAGGTTCTGATTGGCGAATTTTGTCAAAATGAACGCCAGCCCAAATCTCCTTCCGAGAGGTCAATAAGATATTGCAGAAAGCCTGAATAATGCATGAGCAGCATCCAGGGTGCTTTATGAAGTCATGGGAACGGCGTCCCGCAGGTGGTTGGCACTTTCCTGTAGAGCTGATTATTTCGTTGGAGCAGAGTGTCTGTGTCACTGTGTGACGACTTCGTCTCAAAACTGATCGGTCTGTTATGAACTTCCACAGGAAACTAATTAAGGGCCTCAGCGCCTGAAATAATGGCCAATTTAGTTGCTTTCTAAGCAACTTGGGGCAAGTTGCATTTATAGTGAGGCTCCGAGTGCATCCAGGTATTCTGGACACCAATAACATAGCGATGCGGTCATCCTACCCACATATGGCCATATTTAGGATTTTCCTTAAATTCATTGATCGCTCATATCGTCTGTTCCCGATCATTCATTCTGTATTCCAGTGTTCTAAGTGACTGTCGCCTCACAGGGGGCATATGCAGTGATTAAAACATTTGCAGCAGTAAGTAGAGCACTTATGTAGCACAGCATGAAATGGGTCACGACTGTTTGGCTCGTCGGAAATGAAGTCGCTTTAATGTGAGCTGAAGAGAACATTTAAATCTATTACATGTCTGTAAGTGAGCCGTCTCTCTCCGGGGTCAGAACAGACGATTGTCTTGCAATGTGTGCAGGAAAATGTGTTTGGCTGCGTCTGTTGACATCAACACGTGTAAGTCGCAGTCTCTACGCTGCATCGGAGGTTTTCCTGTATCCAGGTGGGTTTTATACTGTCTTGCAGGTTGTTTCATAAAACTCCAGCTGATTTCTGTTTTAATTATTCAATTATTTTCTCGTTATTTGTTGGATCGGATCCAACAAAACAGAGGTTAAACTACTCAGGAAAACTACTCAGGAGGACTGTTTACTAATTGGGTGAGTTTTTAAGGCGCTCGGTTTCATCCAAAGGGGGATCGAAGTAAACGGAGCTGGAAACAATGGCGCAACTTTGCCACACTTAACATGGTGTCCTAATTTTTTATTTATTTTTTTCTCCCCCCACATTACTGTACAGAGATGTCTTTCTTTTCTTTTCCTGGAAGGTTTGGGGAAGAACCTCCCTTTATGACAAGCAGGAGAACATTTCAAGGTCAAAGGTTTTCAGTTAACGCTGAGCGTGCAAACCACCAGGGAACGAAACTCACTGGAGCAGCAAGGCTCAGGCTTTCCCTGCTCTGCTGTAATTATGGTGATTATTAATAATAGCCGCCACCTTCACACATTAGCCACGTTGCCTCCAGGCTGAGCTGATTGGCACCTGCACTGGGCCAAATACTTTGGTTAAATAAGAAAACCTCGTGGCCCTGCAGCCAGCTGGTGAGACATTAGTGAGGCTTCAGTGTTATAGGAACAAGAGAGGAAGGGAAGGGAGGAAGAAAGGAGGGAGTGAAGGAAGAAAGGGAGGAAGAAAGGAGGGAGTGAAGGAAGGAAGGAAAGAAGGAAGGGAGGAAAGGGAAGGCGGTAGGGAGGGAGGAAGGAAAAAGGAAGGAAGGAAAGAAGGAAGAAAGGAAGGAAGGAAGAAAGGGAAAGCGGTAGGGAGGGAGGAAGGAAAAAGGAAGGAAAGGAAGGAAGGAGGGAGTGAAAGAAGGATGGAAGGAAGAAAGGGAAGGAGGGAGGAAGGAGTGAAGGAAGGAGGTAGGGGGTGAAGGAAGGAAGGAAGGAAAGAAGAAAGAAAGGATGGAGGGAGGAAAGAAGCAAAGAAAGAAAGCAAGAAAGAAAGAGACCGGTAGCAGGAAGTTGATGCATGTCTGAAGGAGAATATTTCTGGCTTTAGGAGGCATAAACACAAACACGAGAAGGCCAGTACACAGAGCGGGCTGCAGGTGTTTCCCTGACGCCGGCTGACAATCCACCCTGCTACTACAGACGGGAGGCAGCGCTCACCACCACAGGCTGTTTCTGGGATGTGCACACACAGGTGCTCCGGCTTAGCAACCGTGCATCACAAAGAACTGCAGCGGCGTTCGCAAGCTTTGATCTCAGCTTCAACACGCTGCTTGCTTTCTCGGCGCCATTATCGGGAATTATCTAAAATCCTGGGTGTTTAATGGAACTTTTTGACATAAATGTTAACACCTTTCCAAAATTTGAGAGTTTGATCGTCGTGACGGGAGGCACAAGCTGATGTCTTGTAATCTTTTGGATGCTGTCATGCTTTGACAGTCAAGATACTTGACTGGAAATGAATAATTGATTAAGATATTTACCGTCAAATGAATCGCATCCAGCAGAGAAGGTTTTGCATTACATTAAGCACACATTTTCATTTGTTGACAAGAATCTGCAAAGTATTCGGGTGTAAAACTGCCAGAAAAATAGATACTTATTGTACAGTAAGAGAGGATCTACACCACACACCAATCCAAAAACCGCCATTCATACAAAAATAAATAAATCACTGAATGATACCGTAACGCAGGATTTGCAGCACCTCAGTATGATTCATTACTTAACAGGTCAGCAGTTTTCTAGAGAATATTTAAATAGGCATAAAACAATCCCTGGAGGTCCAGCATTAACAGATGAACATCTTATTCTACTAAATGCTTGCCATCATGCAGACATGGCATTTTGAAAGATACATTGGTCTGAAAATGATGAAATAAGGGAAGCGAAGCGTAATTTTTGAAATTGGCCAATCAATCCGCGGCAGACCGGTTTATTGTGGAGATCAGATTGTTCAGGATGTCGTCTTAAATTTGTAGAAATGTGGTGTAGGAGAATCGCTTTCCTGTGGCATCGTCTATCCTGACGCCACTGAAAGGAAAGATTGACACAAAACAGGAAAAGGAGGACGTAAAATGTCATTAGGGAGTTATATAAAATGCTACAAATTGCAACAGCAATAAAGTGATCCAAGAATCTGCTTATGCTGCCTTATGCACAACTGATTCATGTTATGCTTACACTTCGCAACTCTTAAAATACTCAATAGGCACAATCATAATATCTCTTATTATGAACATCTTCAACATAAGATCCTGTCCAAGATGAAGAAAATCTTCATGGCGTGAAGATGTTCTTCGCCATATGAAGACGCTCCGACGTTGAACGTCTTCAGCACAACAATTTGTTCAACATGAGATGTTCAACTTCTCCTGCTCAAGGTCCCACGCAGGACAGTGTGTGCAAACGTACAACGCAGCACCTGTTAGCAAGTTCAATTCGTACATTAATACAGTTTTTTTGACGTGTGTGCAGGGGGGCAGGTTGCAGATGTGTGTGTGTGTGTGTGTGTGTGTGTGTTAGAGAGAGTTTGTGTGTGGCCTTTGAACTCTTGCTTTTATAATTCACGGGTCAGAAATGACCCATAAGATTATCCTTGTACCCTAGTGGTGAACAGCCCACATGGAAACATAAATAAAAACGAAGTAACACTTTTTCTAATAACGGGGTCAATTTAGAAAAAGCCATACAATGCCAAGTCGGAAAAATATGGTTTAGGGTTTTGTTTTTTTTTCTACAGCGAAACATGGTAAAGGGTCACTTTTGACAACACCGGGGTTAAAACAAGACATCTGGAGGTTTTCTGGCACCTTCCTATAGGGGCATCATGCTACAAGCCTTCTGCAGTTCACACATTTCTCAATTTCCTCGCACCGTCTTATCATGCAGGGGGGGAAACAAATTCATAATTGATGACACTGTGGCTCAAAAGAAGGAGGCTGACACTGCACAGACAGCGAGAAAGGAAGAACCGACTGAAGTTTCCAGAGAACTGAAAAGGCACCGTCCACTGTGAACGACCGATCGGTGCATGCATTTATCGCCTGGAGCCAGGCGATTTGGCGGAACCAGGTTCTTGAGTGGAACCCCGGTTCCACTCAGCACTGTGCTACATTTAAGTTTGCTTGATAAATCACCATACGTTGATGCTATTTGTCCATTAAATAACTATATGTTACTGGTTTTGACTTGCCTTTAAATTCTCCATGCTCTAACTTATCAGTTAAATACTTCACAGGTAGCATTGGGTTTGTTATAAATAGATTCTATTTATATTTTAAAATGTCAGGGTGTGTGAACAAATTGAGCAGCAAAATCAACTTCACGTACAAATAAGTTTTGAGTGACATATGTTCATCTGTTGTCTTGTAGCTGCCAGCATCTTTAAAATGTAAAAGCTGTTGTGCTTAATTGCATCTGCGGCTCTAACGGACACAGTCTCATTGCACAGCAACAGTTTTTTCACAAAGCCACGTTTTCCTTGGCAACATCAACATCAAAAAAGCTCAATCTTTCATTGTTTTCAGATTTTCTTTTGCAGTTGTGTGTTTTGCTGCTTTGGAAAAGTCTGGATTAACCAACTACTATAATGACAATATCATTTTTTATTTTTTTTTTATTTATCTAAACAGTTTCTCCATTCGAGTGCTAAACTGCAGCATGCCATGCTGTGTTTTGAATAATTTGCCAGAGTTGTTTAGTGGCGTCTGAGCAAAAAAACAGGAGTGACGCTTTCACGCAGAAAATACTTTTTACACACAACGTAATGGTAAAACTGAAGCACCCTGTCAGTTGACTGAAACATCGGCAAATAAAAAACAAATAAAAAAAAAAACTTGGCAAAGTTTTTAATGACTTAACCCTAAGCTACAAAACCAATACGCCTTAGATTTCGCCATCATTTCATGAATGACATTAATTTGCCACCAAAAGAACAAAATGTTAATTATACCTTTGTTGGAACAATGCTTCTTGGTAAGAACATTTGTGGTTTTGGAAAGCCTGTTTATTAATGGTTCTGGTTTTGTTAGGAAAATGCATTTCTAGGATTTTTCATCAGTGCCACATTTGAAGAAAAAAAAAAAAAAGCCCATATTCTTCTCGCTAATGCTGATTAGCTTATTCACAGCAGCTACAGTCTATCGCTTACATGTCTGTGTCCTTTCATTCTTCATCACACGAGACTAAAAACTGTCAGGAGTGCCAGACCAGGAGTCCCAAGCCGTAATTCAAGTCCAGTCCAAGTACGTCGTCTTTTACTTTTGTAACTTCATTCCAACTTGAGTCAGAGTTTCAAACTTAAGATGTCATCCTTGTATTAAGTCAATACAAAAAAAAAAAAAAAAAAGAAAGTAAGTTTATTCCTGTATAGGAGAGATAAACATATAAAACTGATATAATTTGAACCCTGGAAATTGTTGGTAAGCAGCAGAAAACACTATTAGCCAATTTCAGCTAAAGTAAGGTGTTTTAATGCAATAAAAGCACATTTACATTTTATCTAAACATCCAACTTTAACTGTAGTCTACCTATTGCAAGTACAACTGGAAGCCAAGTTAGTGTTCAATGAGAAAAACAATAGATATACAAGCATATGGGTCTGTTTCTATTAGCTTATTTTTCCTGCACTGCAGCTCCTGTATAAAACACGTCAATAAAACGGTGATCCTACTGGTCCATTGATATTTTTATTGTTATTGTTGTAGCTTAGAAAGCCAAGACGCCACGCCATTCGATTGTGTCCCGGCGCCTCTGAGCAGTTGAGGGACAAACAGACGGATTTATTCAAAAAGTACAGGGTTTAATAAACAGATGCTAACCAGGAGCCGGCGCACATCTGCTGCACTGCTGCTCCTCTTCCACCAGCGCCACCAAATTATGTTCACTTCCAGTGAGCAGCAGGAGGCTGACGCATCAGAATCTGGGCAAAGAACGGCTTTTAATCAATCGGGGCAAATTCAGTCTGAATGAAGAAAGTAAGCTCAGTCGACGGCAGAAATGCATCACGTGACCAAGTCAAGCAGCCACATTCACAAAATGTTGCTTTTCTCCCCCCCCCTCCCAGTTTCTTTTTTAAAATGTAATAATTGCTTGAGCACACAATCGGTTGTTTCAAGGTGCCATTGTTGTCATGCTGCAAAATGATGAAGATATCACACTTTGCTTCCGTCAGAGTTTGCTGGATCTATGCCTGTCCGATTTCTTTACCTGATTTATTTATTTTTGCTTATCCACAGCAAACAGCTGCACTGCATTCATAGGGGGAGAGGAAACTCGTGTTGGTTCAGAGATGACTGCGGGTTGGAGCAAACAAAGAAACAGGAGGCAGGGATTTTAGCTTTCCATTTTGAAATATTTCAGCAAATGCTCGGCTGTCGCTCTGTTACTTTTCTCGCCAGGTATGTTAGCATCTCAGTAAAGATGTTACAGATAAATGGAAGTTCAAATTAAAAGCTTGTTCCCTTTTGGAAGAAGGTTTGTTGCTGCCTGTTACATATAGTGTGTGCATACAGGAATGAAGGGCGTAGACTCCATGGTAACGATATGTTACTTTTGCTATGTCACAGGGTTTTTATTTATATATACATTTAAAGCTTAAGGTTTATCACTCTAAGTGACCCCTGTGGTCAAATCACTGACTGTTATCTTAATTATTCATATAACAGCGTGGGCTTCTGATAGTTCCACGATTTTCATGTGTCGTTTCTGCATCTCCTTTAAGGTAGTTTTAATCTTTAAAAAGCTAAGAAAATGTGTGGCTAATTTGAACTTTTTACAATTAGCTTCTCAAGAAATAAAGTTTAGTGTCAAATTCACCTGTCACATTGCCCCGCTCAAGTTCGGCAGTTCATTCCTCCCCTCAGTGCAGATTACGGGTTTGACGGGTTCGTGTGTCAGACGCCTTCAGAGGAAAATCCGTCTTGCGGCGGGGGGACATAAATGTTTGACTGTGCGTTGGCTGCTGCATTGTGGATAAAAGAGACACCAACAGAATGAAGAGATTCGCTATGCACATCGCCTCGGGTGGATTGTGCCAGTTGCTAAAGAGGGAGACAATTTTATTTTTTTTGCTTCCCATTTCTTTCTCAAGACCAGAATAAGCTTCCTCGAAAACTGACTAACTCTTCTACGAGTAATCTCCCAATAATATCACCCTGGAAGCTGCAGTGGCACATTTCACATTTAGCATTTTCCCCCACCACCCCCCACTCCTCTCTGTTTTTACCCCCCGCTGCCGTGCTCTGGCTTCCCCTTGGCAGAGCTGCGC
Organism: Poeciliopsis retropinna; assembly: GCA_010277075.1. Lineage (NCBI taxonomy): Eukaryota > Metazoa > Chordata > Actinopteri > Cyprinodontiformes > Poeciliidae > Poeciliopsis > Poeciliopsis retropinna. The sequence continues at coordinate 416,060 of VMRM01000030.1, read as the reverse complement.
AGCACTCTGCAGTACCTGCAGTCGCTCAGCTAAAGGGCAAACAGACAAAGAGGCAGCGGCGATTATCTGTGTCTCATCCAGAGGCAGCGCGCAGCAGCCATCTATTATGGAGCCTCTGTGTGATGCTGGAGCCTTTCACAGGAGCCACAAAAGACTTGAGATTATTGAGATTCCCCTGATAGCTTTGCCATTGTTAGCAATATTAATATATTGCAGCGAGTGTGAAATATCTGTGCAGCGAACCTGCAAAACAAAGCAACCGTTGTGCTTGTTGCACTCGGCAAACACAACCTGATAAACTTGAAGCGGTGGCTTTACACAGAGTCGGGCGAACCGGGCTCCTTTTTGACTTTCGGCTGCTGTCACACGTGCTCGGGTTGCAATGAGCCGGTGGAGTTTGCTCGAACAAAGAAACTTTTTGGGTGTCCGCAAATCTTCAATGGCGTTTGAAAAGACGGCAATCAGTGCCCATCGTAGCCCGGTCCGGTGTTTTTAGAGTCCTCCAACTGGGCTTTAAAGTGACTTACTCTCCACGTAGAATTGCCCAGTTTGGGTTCGGTCAGTTCAAGTGTTTAAAATGCGAACTCCGGCTAATCGGCTGCACACTACATTCTTCAAATAAAAGCGTAAAAAGGTTTCATTTAGAGCCAACAGAAAGGACACAAAACATGCTAATTTGGTTGCTTTTGGCTAACACTGTTTACAGTGGCTAAAAGACTTTTAAAAAATATTATTCTTGTCACCGTGTATCCAATTAAATGGGGAGAGGGTAAAAAGATCTTGTTATTTTACACTTAAACACTGCAGCAGCTCTTATGAAATCAAAGTCTATTGTTTGAAGTTCTGTTTACTTGCTAAATCAGCCAATCGAGCTGCCTGGGAGGGTGAATCAGATCAGTGTAAGACTTCTATATTTAAGTAGGAAAAGGAAGTAGCTCCTGAATCGTCCTGCTGTTTGGTGCAGTTGACAGATTGCTCCTCTGTTCTCCAACAACCCGCAGTTGCATAAACACCGAAGAAGCCGCAGCCGTTTTTAAATTATTCACCTGGTGTCGTTTTGGAGGCCTGGAGAAAAGAAACACGACTTTTGGTCTCCATGTTCTTATCTGGCAGAAAAGATAGAAATGATTTGTGAAAATACTGTGACTGGCTGTTGGCTGCTACTTGAAAGCGGCAATCCTTTTTGGGTTTTTTTTTTTTTTGCTCCCATCTAATCAGTGAAAATGTGAAATACTAATACCGGACATACCTGAATTGAACAATTCTATTCTGAACAGAAAACTAGAAATTCACAGTTTGCGTTGAATAAATCTTTTATTTTTATTGGTGAAAATATATATATATTTTTTTTTATTAGAAGTACATCAATTTTCACACCGAGTGCTCGATCCTGGATTGAGTTTACACCGACTGCTGATTCTTTATAACATGTTTTGTTTATATCTATATATATTTTTTAAAACAAAAGAAATTTGTTAGTTTCTCACAGAAATAGCCAAAATCTTCTGGTGTGTTGTTCCACCTCCCCAGTGAAATGCATTCATGAGGCATCTTTAGCAATTTTATAACTCTGGTGTTTTCAGTCACAATCAAATAAACAGGGTATCAAGGTCAAAGCATGCGCCTTCATATCCAGCATTTATAACGGCTTGCTCTTAGTTCCACGTACAAAATTATGTGCCGAGAGAAAACTTCACTAGATCCCATTACAGCCTGAGTGCTCAGTGTTATAGCTTGTGAATCAGAATCAGGCAAAAGCACACGGTGCAATGCACACTTATACTATTAGAGGCAGTTAAAAATAAAAAAATAAAAAGGAAAGAAAAAAATCTAACTCCCCTTCATTAATTGCTGCACACCAGTTTTGATTGAGTGAAACGTGTTTTACAGCAAGTTAATTATGTGTAAAGTAGAAGTTTAAAGCAGAAAAGGCTTCTTACAACTCCAAACAAGAGCAATCGGCGCCGAATAAAACTGCCAATTGTTTGATAAGCTGTGATTTCAGTTGAGACAAAAATGCCTTTTTACTCCCCCCCCTCTGCTCACTCTCTTTTTGGTCTCCATGTTTGATATGTATTAATTAGCGGTTTTTCAACTATAATTGGTAGGTGCCACAATGCGCGCGCACAACTTTCTGCCTTTATTTTTATTCAATCCTTTTTAATACAGAAAAAAATTTTTTTTTTTAATAGTGGGAGTAATTATAAAGAACCTCCAATTAACTGGAATGAAGTACGGTGAATTGGTGACTGTAGAGATGGTCGTTTGAAGCCGCGCTCTAATTCCGGGCGTACAAATCGTTTCACACTCATCACAGGTAACTGTGATGAGCGACGCGTCGCCGCTTTTAAATTGTCTCTTTTTATTTGCAGACGCACAAAAAAAGAGAGAGAAAAAAAAAAAAAGAAATTATATAAAGCAATGCAATTATAGTCACACTGCCAAGAGTGACTGAGATAACACGAGTAAGAGTCACTGTGATGGCGGAGGGCTGTGCTCCCCTTTTTGTCACATAATATGGAAATTATTTCAGCCGGTTTGATCTCCCCGAATTTGCATAATGTCTGTGTGGCTGAGCAGCACGGGTGGATATTTATCACCTGATACTATATTTTGAGTTATTCTAGTAATTAAAGGCAACGGCTTCCCTTCTGAGCGTGCTTTACTTGGCCTGATTGAGCGATTGACATTACCGCGCGCTGATACCGCGCCGAGCGAGACACACGTGCACGGCGAGGGGGATAATGATGTCGGGAGTGGCGCCGCGCGCTCCGCCCGTGATGGAGTGACTCATTCCCCATTAGCGGGGCCCCCACCCCCGATTCCACATGGTTTCCTTCTTGCATAATGCCCCGGCGACCGTCTGTGCCGCCACGCCGCTCCGACTGACACCTCTTAGCCAAACACGCGAAACGGAATAGACACGAAGCCCCGCTGCTCATCGGCATTCAGGGGGAAATCGCCCTCGCCCCGCTTTTCATGTAGGACAACAAAGGCGCCGTTTGTGCACATCTGAAACGTCGCTTCGAGAAACAGGACTGAGAGTCGAAGAAGAGAGAAAAAAAAAATGTTAAAAATTGAGCCCCTTAAGCTTTAGGAGCGATTTGGTTAAGGAGAGATGTCAGCCATTTCGGTTAGCTCCACATAACGAAGACAGTGATTTCAGCTCAATTAACTGCTGGGTTATGGAGAGCTCTGAAAAGTTTTAAATAAGGCCAGAATGTCCTGATCTTGTCTCCCCCCTCCCGCCACATACAAGTGAAAGACTGCCTTTACCACAGTCATATTGAAAAATTTAGGAATTCCCCATTAAATATTGAGTTTCTTCTGCAAGAAATGTCCACAGAGTGAGTTCTAATCTCATTAGAAGATCCAAAATTTCCAACTCAATTTCCTGGTACATTTTGGATCATGTCCAAAGGCTTCAATTTCAGACTCATCTGTCCAAAGACAATTACTTCAGAAGTCCAGCTCTTTGTCCATGTTCTCTCTGCAAAATGTTTCTCTGAAATTATAATTTTTTTTTCTCAGCTAACAAAAGGTTTCCCACTTGCAGACCCCCCATGAAAGTTAAATTTGTCAATTTCCTTTCAAATTACAGAGGCATTCCCTTTGTGTCGTCAGGTCAAAGAGCCTCCTGTGGGGTTCTGAGACGACATGTCAGGGTTTGTGGAGACTTCTTCTTTTGCTATCTTGTTTGCTTTCAGGGTAAACTTGCTTAGACAGCCACACCCGGACACTTCAGTTGATTTGACTGTCCTCCATTTGCAGACCATCTCTGAGTTCAATTTAATTTACGCAAGGCTCGTTTTAATTCATGAGCCGCTACGGTCTTCTTTTGAACACGCAGCTCTTTTGATCTCACCGGAGTGTGTGACAATATGAACTTAACGTCAAGATTAGAGACACAAAGGGGACGTACAAGAAGAAGCTGGAATATATGAGAGATGTTTGTTCTGGGATGAAAAATAAGCAGAATAAGAATCGGGCACATGGACATCCGAACAGACCCAGTAAACTTTTAACGGGTTCATTTCAGAAATCAGCTCTGCAGCCTCCTCTGTTGCTTGCAGCTAACGGACGTCCCATCCAGTCGACACCAACAGATTTTAACGGACAATAATTTGTCGCAGAAGTTATCGCGATAAACAATAATATCGTCGCTTTGAGACTATTTTCAAGTAATATAATGGTAGAGGAATGATGATGCAAGAACACAGTGTCAACTATTACATTTACTATTACATACAACTATTACCAGTTCCAGTTTAAAAACTGGAAATTTAAATATCCAAACAACAGGAAAAAAAAAAAAAAAAATCAAATGAATTATGAAGTCTTTGTAAACAAAATTGACAGCTAAGACCAAAACAGCAGATTGAAGACTTTTATCATCCAGGTTTCATTAGAAAGAGAAAATCATGCAAATGAAAATGACTGAACTTGTTTCAATTTATCATGCGATTAATTGGTTTGTTGCGACACACAGCTTCTTGTCGCACCTCAGATGGTTCATCTTTTGCCTCAGTCATGGATCATGTTGCTTCCTTATTGTTGTCTTCAGCCAAATCAGGAGATGCTTGTGCTGCCATCATCTGCCCCAGAAGAGGGGCTGCAAAGACTGGACAAGAACAGCGCTCCAGGTCCAGACCGTGTCATCTCAGGAGTCCTCGAGCTCTGAGCAAATTAACAAGGTGGGATTCTGCTGCACGTTTTTAACTCCAGCCTGAACAAGGAGAAGAAGGTTTGTGTGCTATGGGAGACAACACTGTCTTGTTTCACTAAGAAAGCTCACCCGCCAGTCGCCAACAAATGAACTGTTGCCCCGACGTCCTACAAATAAGGTTCTGGAGACTCTTGTTGATGCACATGGAACCATCATACAACTCAAACTCACTGGTTATTTAATTTCCCAAGTGAATTCAACACAATTCTGCCAAATTTACCCACACTGGAAAGTCCAGAAGACACGCAAAGGCCTAAAACGATCGCCTGGATCGATGCCTGGCCAACAAACAAACCACAGTTTGTGAGACTTGATCGTTGAATGTCTGACCAGCTGGACTGTGCTCTTGTCCGTTTCTTTTTACTCTGTATTCCTCAGACTTCCAGTACAAGCCAGAGGTCTTTCATCCACAGAAATACTTGGACGGCTGGACATTTGTGTGTTGTGTCGGAGATTGGCAAGTAGCTGAGTAAAGAGAACTGGCAGACCACTTTGTGGAGTAGTGTGGGGGAAAATGTCATCTTGAATGTGGGAAAAAAACAAAACAAAGGAGGATCGTCGATCTCAAGAGAAACAGGAATAGGTGGGAGGCGAAGGTGACAAAGGGGCATAGATACACCCAGACAACAGTCTAGAACGGGAACGCAACAGTCAAGTCAACAAAGCAAACTGCACATGTCAGGAAAGCCTCGGTCCTTTAGGTTTTGCAGCAAGATGTTGTGGAGTCTGTTGAGGGAAATTTAATCTGCCGTCATGTGCAGGGTAATAGCATCAAAGTCAGAGACTTAAAAAGCTGAACAAGCTGATGAGGAAAGTTGGGTCTGTTGCCGTAGAAATCAATATGCGACCCTGAGCCGTCTTCTTTGAATTACTTTCATACAAAAACGCTCCCATTACCATCTACAAAGATCCTTTAAAGAAACGTGTGTAGTAGTTTTAGTCAGTATAACAACAGTACGAACAAAGTAATTGCATGATAGTGTTTTTATCACTTTATTTGAATGTCATGTGCGACAGTTTCACAGCTCAATACCTCCATATAACCTGCTTTGTTTTTAACTTCATACACAACTAGACCAGGACATGTGTGCGTACGCGTATCAAGAACTCGCTGGTTTAAAACGAACATCATTGGACATAGTTGGTGAGTATCAAGAGTGGAGAGATCTGAAATCTAAAAAGTGTTAAAAAAAAAATCTGTCAAAACAGGAAGGGTGGGTCAAGGGACTCGCGGTGGGGGGTGTGGGGTCGGGGGGGAGCATCAGATATTAGAGAGCATGACTATCACTTGACATATTTGGCTTGAGGTCACATTGTGGGTTTGTGTCATTTTGTTTGAGGTCTTGTGGTCAAGTGGTGGTGTTAAATGTCAGTTATGATTTCTGAATGTCTCTGAATACTCTGTGAGTCAATACAAGCCATTCACACTGTTTCAACAAGTGCTGTTCAGTCCTTTTGAGTCTCATCGACGAATCAGAAGCTTGTGGTTTTCACTCAGGCGAAAAACTACAGTCTGGGGGGTTACAATGTTCTGACTTGTGATCCGTCTGTGTCGAAAAATATAAAACTGAAAAGGAAGAAATAAACTGATTTTCCTACTTTATATTTCCTAATATATATATATATATATATATATATATATATATATATATATATATTCCTTTACATCAAAAAGTTACTTCTAGTGTTTTTTCTTTTTATCGTGTGACTTGCGTTAAATTCTGTGTTTGATATGAACCTTTGAAAGGAAGAAGTGTGCGCCTGTGAACGACTGCAGAAGCTCCTAACAAACCAGAGAGGCGTGTACAGACGGCGAAGCAGGTTGGCGGCTGCGCAGAGAAAACCTAATGTGTCTGTGATGCGGTGTCTTTTGTCTGGTGACCTTTGCTTCACAATTCAGACGGAGCGCCAGGCCGCCCAGTTCATAACGTCGCCACTTATTGCATTCGGCGATCGTTCCAGATCGCCGGATCCTTGGGAATTCAATCCCCTGCTCCTTTTCACTCGTCTGCATGTGCACCAAATAATGGCGACATTAAGCCTTAGCAAAACAACGTGATCCGAACTTGCAACATGGCAATGCCGGCACAGCAAGCCATCACCGGGTCATGATTTAAACAGTGATTATGTTTTTAGATGTTCAGTAAGTAAATATATTTCATTAAATTGAGATAAGAGGTCGGAGTAAATAAGTGTTCACCTCTTCCTACTCCTTTTCAAACAGAAAAGTAGCAGTAAAAAAAAATATTTTGTTCTTGGTTAGGACATGTACGCACATGTTCTCTTTTCTACCGATTGCTTCTTCTATTGTTTTTTTTTTTTAATCTGCTTGAAATAAATAAATACAAAGTTTTCCTTAAAAAATGTCCAAGGGGTTCATAGGCTAAATTTGATAGGTATTTAGTTTAAAAGTGGAGGATTTTCATATTAAAGGTTCATTTCAATGTTCTATGACTGCATCCAAGTAGTCAGATAATAGCTGAATTAACAAGAAAGTAAGTCAGTTTCATGCACACAGCATACTGAGGTGAGCATAGGACAGACTCATTAATATTCTTCCTTTGTTGCAACAGTAGTTTAATCAATTTTGCAGTAGAGGCATATGCTTGTATGCCTCTACTGCAAACAAAAATTGTATGTTATACATGTCCTAGAAATGTGTTGCAGTTGTCTTTTAATGGTTAAATTATGCTCACCACAATGTCATCTGCAAAGCATGGAATCCCTTCCTCCCAAAACTATTGAAACAAAAGGCAGATGCACCACGTTGCAATGGAAGTAAAATAATTTCTTTGGCGTTTTTAACAAAGGCAGTAAAAATACACGAAAAATAAAGAACTCAAACCCCCGGAACACCTGACCTTTTGAGTGACGATTAGGACGCGACATGCTCCGAATGCTTCTTCCACTTAAAGCATGCATGATTTAAAAGATGGACTCATGGTTCAGCAAACACCACAGGCCAAAAGAGGGCAACCAAATGGCAAAACAACAGCTAAGGTGGAGCTTATTGGCTGGGAAGAAAACATAAAAGCAGAATTTTCTCTGTTCCAGAGCGGGAAAGAGAGAGCGAGAAAAAATTTTTTTTTACAGCCCACTAACAGGCACTGAGAGGAAGACAGCGGCCCATCTGCCTCTGATCACAGCCCATAGAGAGGCAACACTTGTGCCGCTCTGGTGCGGGGTTTGGTGTAAGCTCCTTTGTACCCGGAATGAATAAGAAGATTCTTCAAAATGGGTTGAGAACCCAGAGATAAGTTAGAAGCTTAATGACAAAATGTGTAGCCACGGCATTCATCTGAGCGGGGCTCCTTTACTCTTCCACTGCTTGTAGCTACAGGAAGTACTCGAGATAAGCATTGTGCCAATGCTCTCAGTGGATCTGCCCTGCTTCTACCTCTGAAAATAGCACTATAAGGAGGTCTTCTTGAAATAGTCTCATATCACATCCTGGCACCTCGCTTCCACGTACCGCAGGGCCCGAACACGCAGCACCAGATGAGGTTCAAATGATGGACAGCACCGGCAGGCGTAATGATGTTTAAATTACAAGCGGGTCACTATCGCAACGTTTTCTCCCTCGGGGCTGCCGGAGCAAACTCATTTCATAAACACAATGATCCCTAAAATATTCATAACAAACAAGAAAATGGGGTCAGACGCCCTCCTCCGCCTCCTCCTCCTTCTCATCTATCGCGTTTTTCTTTTAAGCACATTTATTACACCCACTAATGACTTATAGGATCGCGGCGTGGCAACGATGCCTATAAGGTTCGGTCTTTCGCCTGTGCTCAGACAAATTGGAGGTTTTGTACAACAAAGGCAGGAATTATAATGGTATGCAGCCGGGACAATTTGTATTGAGGCTGATAGTGCACTGAGGACAATGATAAAGTGCCGTAATAAAATTCAAACAAAAGCCAGCAAGACAGACGAGGAGGAGACTTACAGCTCGGAGAGTTGGAGGTGCTGGAACAGCTGCCATGACAGGGTGGTGAGCGGGTTCTTCGACAGGTTTCTGTGGGGGGAAACGAAATTGAATTTTATTCATAATTACCCATATTCCAGCTTCTTTACAGAACCGTTTTCTTGCGTGAAAGGCTGATGTATGTTTGGTTTAAAAATGTCCCTTAAAGCTTCAGGGGATATCCAGTGGGATCATCTAAACTTACAGTCTACACAAGACACTGAAAGAAGAAAGGAGAAGAAGAACGAGAATATGAAATAAAAAGGTGGGAGAGTTAATTTGCGTGAATTCTCTTCCAAGTAGCCACACTATTTTCCTTTCTGTGAACTTTTGCAACATCTCTTGTTGAGTGATCAGCCTGTCGGTATTTTTGCTCCGAATCTCCATCTGTCCCTCGCTCTCCATCTTGTACGTTTTATACTTAAGTGCTAATTTCCTTTCCTCTGTCTTTCTTATGAGTCAGTTTCACATTCAGGAAAAAAAAAAAAAAGAAAAAAAAAAAGTGCTTCCTCTTTAATGTTGTTTTCAGGGTCATGTTTGTGTACTCGTGGTGCGAAGTGGGTTGTTATAAGCAGATGAGTAATTAGAGAAATGCCAATTATGGAGATTATGTTTGCGTGCGTGCGTGCATACGATTCCACAATGATTCGTTTTTTTGAAAATAAATCCATACATGTACTCATGTACACACTAAACGCTTTCAAGGTCCTTTATTCTAAGTGAAGGATACGCCTGCATGCTGCTCCATTTAGCCGTCTTTATGTGTCTCGTTATCAAACCATCAAACCATCCGAGCATTGTGTCTTCATAATGTTTCTAGTGCTACACATTTAATATTTTATGTTTAAATTTTTACAGGTGGACGAAAGCAGGTATTTATGCTTGTTTTATTCATTCACTGAAGTAAAACATTCTTTATTTTCAGATTGATTTCTTTGAATGTCCCATTTAAAACCTATCTTCTGAATTTATGCAGTGCTCTCTCTCACACAATGTTGAGAGAGAGCACAACATTGCTCTCTCTCAAGTTTGAGAGAGAGCAATGGAAACTCGAAAACTCGAACATTTAATTTGAGTTCCCCATTTTGGTAGGAAAAGAACCAAGATGAAGTCCGACTTACAACTTTTTTTTTTTTTTTTTCCATCTCCTGAAACAAATCTGAAACACGTGGTTGAACCTTCCTTGTTTTTTTTTTTTTTTTTAAAACATTAGTTCCTTGAAATTTTCTGAATAATAGAAATAATGAACCAGATTGCTCAGAATCGGAGGCCTGCATTACAGGGGGTGGAAACGCAGGTACGTCTCAGTGGCGCCTCAGGGCCCGTAGCAACTCAATAAAGGAAAGTTGACTGCTTTCAAGTCAAATACATCAATTGACATAAGGACCCCCTTTGGCTCAAGAAGCCGCAGAGGCCTATAGCAAACATCCTCAAAAAGGATTTGACTGAAACCTCGGATAAGACGTTCATAAGTACATTAAACGCTAAAGCATCTCTGTGACAGCATCAAATGATAAGACAAGTGGCTTATATTGACCACTGTGTGCAGAGTTTGGTATAAATAAAAAAAAAGCAAAGCAAAAAAACTAAAAAATCAGGAGTGATATTAATTATTGTATGGTTCAATTTTTATGTTACATGTTTTCTATAATCTGGCCTTGTCTCAGCTCCTTCCAGGTCAAAAAATATTAAGAGTAAGACAAATGGAAGTACTTTGGTATGTTGTGTCCAACTGTACGGCAGCCGCATCAAACTGGAGGCATCTAATCTGTGAAAACTTCCAAATCAGCAAAATAAAATTAATCAATGGCAAAATTATCCACTTGCGTTTCACCTTCAATCGGTTTCCTGCGCGTACCTAAATGTGTTATCTCCTTCATCCAAAGTCCATTTAGGTTCATTCGTGTGGGAGACCTATTAGTCTCTCTTATAACCAGACACGTTGCCATAGCAACAGGGGAGATAAGGACGTCGCAGGTCTGCCTTAGTTAGTTCATCACGCATACAATCCCGCACGTGCAAGAAAACCCCCCCCCCCAAAAAAACGTACAACACACATCCCAACAGATACACGCCGGTGTGTTTGTCTCCTTATGCGTGCGCATGCGCGCGCGCGTGAGAGTGTGTGAGAGTCTCGAAATAGATCCCGCCTCACGGGAAGTGGGTGAGAGAGATATGTAAAGACGATGCATAAAATTTCACCTTGCAAAGAAAACCTGCGGTCTCAAAGGGGCCGTGTGTTATCCTCGGAGAATATATTACAGGACAGAGAAAGAGAGAGAAGAAGAGGGGGGGAGGTGGGCGAGCTCGTTAGCGGACGGAGAGCGAGGGCCACTCAACACTCAAACACCCCGAAATAGAGGCTCAGTCAGACCAGACGTCTTCAAATAGGCGCGCGAGTATACCACACGTTGGAGTATACCACACGTTGGAGTATACCACACGTTGGAGTATACCACACATGTATACAGCTGTTTTAATTACGGCTGTTACTGTTAGGGGACGGCGACAACATCCATTATTTATTTATAGATTCTGACCGTTGAGTCCATTTTCACCTTTGCCACACAGAGACAGCTGCTCATCGTGGGTAGAGGATTCAGCCCAAAAGCAGGTAAGCGGATATTCCTGATAGCGCTCGAAGTCTACGCTGACAGATCTCGATGACAAAGTATTCTGACTAAAAGCAGCGCAATTATGCCGTCCATCAGCGCCAATTTAAGAATGCATCCAGCTGCATTCTGTCAAGTTTAATTATACAACAGTAGCTGTCACTATTTGGTCCGCAATTATAAAGTACCACTGCTCACAGCAGTGGTACTTTATAATCCAGTGGAAGGAAATGTACAGTGAGGGCATCAGAAGACATTTAAAGGAATGTGTTTTTTTATGTATGAGCCTGTACCTGCTTGCATAAACAGGTACAGGCTCATACAATTAGAATGATGTGTAATCGTGCAATTGTGACAGTCCTTTGAGAAAGCTGAAACTCATAAGTTCAATTAGAAACATCAGACATGTAGTGATAGCGCTACTACATGTTGCGCTATCACTTCAAAACCTGGTTTTGAAGTGTAAAGTTCCAAGGCTTTACACTTCAAAACCACAATACCTTACCAAGGATTGTTGGTCTAGTTTCTAGTGCAAATACTTATATTACACTTGAACTACGAAAAGCAACTCACAAGTAACTCCTCATTGGGAAATAGGAGCTTGTTTTAAGTCAACGATTCCTTATTATTGATGAAATAGTACTAGATCCACTGGCAAATTGTTTCACTAATAACATGGAAGAAATGTGTTGCTTGAGTAATCTGCCTGTGGAACTAGTACTTTTTTAAATATCAATATTAAGAAATGACTGACTTAAAACAAGCTCCAATATTGTTCTGAAAAGTCACTTTTGTTTTGTCTTCTTTCAGGTGTACTGAGGCATTTGCACAAGAAACCAGACCAAAGACGCATGGTAAGACTTTGTGTTTTTGCAGTGTACGTCTTGTAATTTTGACGTTTCTGGTTTACAGATGATGAAAACCCAAAACCTGGTGTCTCTGAATATCAGAATACAGTGAAAAACGAAAGCGCTCTAGTCAGCCAATGAACTAAATTCACCCGCAAAGGTTTCCCGAGCCTTAAAACAGTCTCTCATTGTGTGGCCTACGCTCTGGGTCGGTAGCCCACACAATGATTGGGAAGACTGCTGACTGGGCAGATGTCCAGAAGACGGTCATCGGCCACCGTCACACGGAGGGTAAGACGCAAAAGTTCTGCATCCAAGTATATTGCTAAATAACTGAATTGAAGGAAGACGTGTGGTGGAAAAGGTGCAACAGAGAATTGTCAATTAAAACCTATTTCAGAAGTACCACCACACAGACGAGTCCTACACATAGACGACAAATGTTTCGCTCCCTGAGTGGAGTCACTCCTGCACCAGAGACGACAGTAAAGGCTAAAGAGGAAAGAAATTGGACTAGTCTCCTGATTCTGCAGGAAGAGTGAAGAGACACAGAATCCACGTTGAAATCCAGAGTGAAGTTTCCACAGTCAGCGATGGCTTACATCGCTGTGTCATCCATTGTGATTGGTCCGCCATGTTTTCGGAGGACCACAGTCAACGCAGCCGTCTACCAGGAAATTCTGGAGCACTTTATGCTTCCCTCTGCTGACAGGCTGTATGGAGATGGCAATTTTACTCTCCAGCAGGACTTGGCACCTGCCCACATTGCCAAAGGCACCAAAAGCTGCTTCAATGGCATACATAAATACATAAATATGTGCTTCATAAATGTATGCTCAAGACTGGCTTAAAGGTCTCGATTTGCTACAGATACTCTTAATCTGACAAGCAAGCATCATCGGAAACATACATTCAAAGGTATTGAATATTTAATGGCTTAAAATTGTAGTTTTTGTCTAAAGTTTGGATATTTGCATATTGATTAAACAAACTAAAGGTAAGGTTACATTAGGGCATACAATTTAAAGGACTGAGAATAGTGGGGCCTAAAAAAAGGCTCCTCTTTATCGTCTGGCATGAATATGTGTTTGTCTATGTATTTCACAAGGTTACTTTAAGGTTATGAAAAATGGAAATCCACGCCTACGTTCTGATACAGATGAATAAAAAAGGAATGTGTAAAAAAAACAAAACAACAATACTATAACACCAAGTGCAACATTAAATATCTTAACACTGAACTTCACGGCTGCACATTTTATTTTTAACCCAAATTGACAAGTCAAGAGCAGCCAACGTTTCAAACTGCTCAACATATTTTATAGACTTTAGAGAGTCCAAAGCCGTAATAGGTAGATAAGTGTTAATAAAGCTGTGAATAATGCCAATGCAGAGCAGATGGACAACTACGGAGCCCAATGAGCCATTACTCTGTAGCGTTAGCGCCGACTTCGTTTGGCTAGCTAGCTGGCTTGAAGCGAGAAACGAGAAGCCAGATACAACATTATAATTAGTGAGCTTTAGTGGGGCTGGTAGCAGATTTTGTTCTGTTAACACACAACACAGCTAATTGTTTTCAGTGTTCCCCTTTCTGTCCAACAAATTAAGCTAACCAGCATTTGGAAGTCTACAAGACTCCCCTTAAATAAAGTCCAACAAGGCCCTAATGTCCCTTCAAGTTGGACATTAGAGTTATTTTACATCTTGTGGCTTCAAGCTTCATCACCTTCATTAAAGATGAAGCTGGATATTTACAAGAAGTAAGAAGAGGCTTAACCCCAGACGTAAGCTGCTTTAAACAGGATTTCTTGCTAGACTCCCAGAAGCCTGATTTGAGTTAGTGGTAGTGTATCAAAATCCAGAATAAAAGCAAAACGGCCCCATGAAAATGCTGGCTCACGCTTGTTAGAAAGCGGAATTATCTATAAAAAAAAAAACTAACTAGCAAAAAAAAAACAAAAAAACAATTCCTTTCCGGACATAGACTCAAATGTCACTGAGAGAGGAAGAAGCTACTGCTTCAAAATCAACATAAAAAGCCAGATTACAGGTTACAGTTATAAACAAAGACAAATTTGTGAATTTTTGTCCTGCAGATTGATGACACTAGAATTGAAGCATTGGTCAAAATCACCAGTTACATTTGGAGAAAAAAAACTAGAGAGCCTTCCAAACATAGGAAAAACATCATAACTGTGAAGTACAGGAGGAGGCAGCAGGTCCCCTCCCCGCTTACTGAGGGACTGGAGCACTTTACATAATGGATAGCATCATAGTGTAAGACATAGTAACAGTAAAGTACAGAGCATTTAAGACCAGATATGAAGACATCGCCAGGAAGTTATGACACAAAATGGGTCATTTCTGGATGGGAACGGTGAGTGGCCTTCACAAAGCCCTGATCTCAGTCCCACTGAAGGTTTGTGGCAGAGCTAATATGTCCTGAAGCTGTGGTTTGTTGGTGAGGATTCAACGCGGAGAGGCCCGGGATGAAGTGGAGGACACATTTAACGATGTCCGAACAGAACTCGATGCCAATAACCACAGGTGAGGAACGGGACAGAACTCAGGAAGAAAACAAGGACAAAAATTCAGCAGGGAAACACAGACGCAGGTGAGTACAAATACACAGCAGAAATAATGAAAGGAACAAGAGACAGGTGGGACTGATCAGGGACTTGACAAGACAATACAGGGATTAGATTAAATACTAATCACACAAAAACCCAGATCCTTATTTCAGCTGTTTGTGACCAGGGCACTAGTTTTGCGGAAGGATACCCAAATCGTGCGGTCTCCAAGACAATTCCACCAAAAACTAGAAAATTAAAATATTCTCAATAAAGTCCTCCTTCATTATTTTGACATTTCTCAAACAGCAAAAAAAAAAAAAAAAGTGTGCATAAATACCCAGTTGTAATTGTAAACCACACTTAAGTACTTTCAAAAAGAACACAAGGGCCTTTCAATTAGTATTTTTCGGTTGTTCCGTCCTTGCGTCCAAATAAGCGAAGAGGATTGTTCACAAACGAGACCTCCTCACATCTCAGGCAGGGAGTGCTCTGTTTTCAAAGGTCATTCCTCACATCTTGACAAGAAATGTCAAGTAAAATTGCATTGTTGTGGAGGGGAAGAGGCGTACGAAAATAAATGAATAAAAATAAATAAACAAAACAGCAGAAATAAGCCATCAAAAAAAAAAAAAAAACAAGGCAGCAAGGCCAAGTGGGAAGAGGTTGATTATTACTTTTTTTTTTTTTTAAAGTGAGACTGAAAGAATATCTGTTTTAAAAACGTGACTTCCTGTACCGCATACAGTCCAAGGTAAACACACACGCGCGCGCACACGCACACCAAGCCCAACCCGAAAGCAGATTCAACATCCACACGCTGGTCTTTATTTATTGTTACACAAATCCACAACTCAAACTCCGCTCACTCCAATGAGGAATTGTAATTATGAGTTTCTCATGAAATTTTCATTAAGCTGGGGCGCAAAAACAAAAGAGAAGGAAAAAAAAAAACAAACAAAAAAACGACACAAGAACGGATGTGTGTAGGTGTTAATATTGACAGCAGCATTGGCTCCCTGTTGCACGGGGCGACGGAGGGAATGCTAAGGCGAAACTACCTGAGCGCTTTGCTCGCCGCTGGGAGGGCCGCGGCTACTCCAGAGGGTCGGCTAATTAGCGCGGTGTCGCTGCTCGCCACCGCCTGAACGTGGGGGAGGTCTGCGGATTGACATTCAGGACCACGAGGAGGAGAACCAGACAGCTGCTAAGCAAATTGCTGCAATGGATTAGCAATACGGACGAGGCGAAATCAAGTCTTTATCAGACGTGCGGTGCTCTGCTGCAGCAGGAAATAATTACCTCCTTTAACAATCCCCGTGTTGCATTATACTGTCAATTTCTTTTAGAAATGTATATTTTTTCATGAACGAGGATAAGGATGTGATCTGCAAAAATACTCCTCATATGTTAGCCAGAAGGGATGGTTTTTTTAAAATTATTATTAAACAGAACAGTTCTATCTTACAGCATGTCAACAATTTAGAAATGAATATTACAGTCTTGAATGTAAGGGTGAGTGCACTTTGATCTATCAAGGCTCAACCAGCATCAAAACACGTCTGATGGCTCAAAAAGACGCGCAGATTTATCTCAAGTGTGAATACATCCACTGGCTCCTTTCCTCTCAGCCCCAGTTTGAGTTGAAAAGGAATCGGTCGTTGACTAGGACGTTCTAACGCGCGATTACGCTTTGATCTAGACCATGTGAATGTAGCTCTGATGTTTCGGATCGAGCTCCTGTTGGAAGGTCAGTCTCCTTTTATAGCCGCTAGTAGGTTATTTTTCCCAGAATCTCCCTACACTTGGTGCGATTCATCTTCCCACGTGTATCCAAATTGGGTTGATGTCCATCTCAGATGAAGTACATTTGGTCAGTTTTCAGGGAATGCTTCTCACAACTGGAATAAAATACCGTAGAGAGTGTATAAATGTGTTGATCTTTTAAAGG
This sequence comes from Poeciliopsis retropinna, assembly GCA_010277075.1. Taxonomy (NCBI): domain Eukaryota; kingdom Metazoa; phylum Chordata; class Actinopteri; order Cyprinodontiformes; family Poeciliidae; genus Poeciliopsis; species Poeciliopsis retropinna. The sequence goes on along the minus strand of VMRM01000030.1, from coordinate 399,386 downwards.
TGCAGTTTCACCTAATATCAAGGGTTTTGAGTTTGAAGTGATACTCCTTGGTCAAAAACATACCCGGAGCGTTGCTTTGATGCTTTCATGCATGTTTGAGAATTCCATTGATCTCCCATGGCAACCACTCAGCTGTGCAAAACGCCTGGTTGGACCTAGCCCCGCCTTCGAGGACGAACCTCCGCCTCAGAGCCGCAATTTCCAAGCTTCTCAGCTTCTGCCTCAAAGACCAGCCGTCCTCCGTGACGCCCTCACTCTGCTCCTTCAGACTAGCCAGCAGCAAATAGCAAACACCTGGTGGAACTGCACGTCTGCTGAACTCATTGTCAGTGAAACAATGGTAAAAATGCTGCTAAAGGGTTAATAAAGGAGATATGTTGTGATGACTTCCTGACGGCGGAGTTTCAGAAAGAGCGGGAGTTTCTTAAAGAGACAGAGGCCCAATTTCAAGACGTTTAAATTACTAAGTCATATATGTATATAGCATTTATAACACCTGAAGGTTACTATAAAGTAGCACTATGTGTCTGGAAAGTACATAATACTTCCCCTTTAAAACATTTCCTACTATCTTAAAATTATGGCTCAAAGACAATCAAATATGCCAGCAGTGATCATGTGATTATTATTGTCATTCTATTTTTTTGTGTATTGTTTGTATTGTGGAGAGCTTTTTACTATGAGGCTTGTAATTCATTTTAAATTTGTAACCCGATATGTTTTGTTTTTTGGGTTTAACAAAAGAGCATCATTTAGTATTATTATGATTAGTTTTGCTCTTTTTTTCTGATAGTAGAAGTTTGACTTGTCTGTTTTGCACTGTAATGTATCAGACTTGCATCGATTGCACGCTGAGGGAACTACAGATGAAAGCTCGCCTTCGTGGCTCACTCCGGCATATTTTGTGATGTGCGTTGTCCACAAACAAACAGCAACAACCTCTGGATCCCCTCCCCCACCCCCCGAGCTGGAAGGACACCAAGAAACTGTCACCTTGAGGAACGGGAGAACGGGGTTAAGGCTCTCGATTGGAGGGCTCCTGCATGACAATACTCAGCATTCATTTCATGCTTTTCAGGCTCTGATGTAACCGCGCTTCTCACGGGCCACCGATTCAACCCCCGTCTGCCGCTTAAATACATTAAACGCAATCTGCCAGACTGCACACTGGGGCAGAGCGCTGAGCGCATGTTGTTAGTCATGTCTCACAAATGGAGTGCAGGCTATCGTATACATCACAGCTCGCCCAGGCGCCAGCAGAAGCTGCATTTTCTCCTCGGACGAGGAATGATTAGCCAGTGATTTTTCATCTCCACTGTAATAATTACAGCAACAAGGGCCTATTCAGCGAGTAGCTTAGTGGATCAATGAGCCAAAATTTTTTTTTTTTCTTCCTTGTACAAAAAGCTGTTTTCCTTTTTACTTTATTTTATTTTTTTAATGACTCAGAGAGAGATTTGACTTTTATCCGCCGGCGTGAGTGATATTTCTCTTCTCGAATCCGATGCCATGGAAACAAGACGGAGCCAGCACGTTGGTTTAGCAGTCTTACGGACGAACAACGTCGAGAAAAGGGAAACAAAAGCTATGATGGATAATTATTCTGTCCACTTACAGGTTTTACGGGAGGATAGGATAAAATGTCAGCCAGAAAAATATGTTTGAGCTACATTTAACCCTCTCTTTTTCATTTTTTTTCTATCGTGGTTGTGACGGTGGGTTGTGATTGCAGCGTGCGCAGTGATTGGTTTTGAAAATAAAAGAGAAATTCATTAAAGGGACCAAATGCAGGCAAATAGAGACAAAGTTCAAAAATAAAGGGAGACTAAATAATCCAGAAGAAATGGCAAAATACACTGGAATGCAAAATTATTCTTACATCTTAAACAAGTTTTATCGCACTACTACTGCCACAAATGCAATTTTATGGCGGACCAACAGGGCATGCTTTGATGTGGAAGGGAAAAATAATGCATATTTTGTAATTTTTCTAAACAAAAATCTGGGAATATTAACATGCCTTCTTGTTAAGCCTCCTCCTCCTAGTCTTTTGGAGCGTATCTCTACCAGGCTTGCAAATTAATTAGCTGATATTTCTTTGTAAAAATAGTCAAACTGCACCCAGCTTCCTTTTAAATGTAGAAGAAAAAATCAGAGTCTTCAGTCAGAGGCTTCTTGAAAGCCGCTGTAATACAGACTTCTACAGGAGGTCTTTCCTGCCAAAACCATCGACATCTACAGTAACTCTCGAAAGAATTTAAATACAAGTTGCAACATTTCATTTTCCTTTGGGATCAATAAAGTGTTTTTGAATTTGACCATTTTTTGACACTTTTGAAGAGGGGCTGTAAGAATAAGAGCAAGCAAACACACACAGAATGTGTATCTAATGCAAAAAGGGAAAAAACATTTCAATCGAAAACGGTGGAAATGGGGATTTGTTTATCTCACTCAGTTTCTCAAGTGGAACAAAATATACGCTTCTCCCTTCCACTGCACCAACGGGAGACTCCACCATTGTAGCTCACCCGGCAGAAAGCCTGTGTCACTACTAAAGATAATAAACAATTTCATCGTCTGGGACGAAACGACGATGGTTAACGTCTCGACTGTGTTTATGACACCCGAATCAGACTCCGGTATGCCGACTAAATCGACCCGTGGAGCACTTCGCCTTGTACATGTTTTTAAAAAAACAGAAAAGAAAAAGAAGAAGTTCAGCTTGTGAAAAAACAAACAAACAAAAGAACACAGCTCCCAGCTAACTGGCTATGAGAAGCTGCTGGAATGGCGAGCATCACCTGGAGAAAAATTTACGGCCTGTTTTGAGTGAGCAACTGTGTGGGTGACTGTGTTGCTCAGCGGAGCTGGGAGCGCTGCTGCTGCCGCTGCTCACCAAGGTTACTCGTCATCGGCTTTAAATACCTCGTTTCAAGTCTAAATGCGACGCGGTTGGCCGGGAGCCCGGGATGCTGCGTTTTTGCCGCTCCGGCGTGCCTTTTCGGGTTTGAAACTATCGACGTGGCGTTCGAGAGAGGTCGGAGAAGTCGACGAGAGAAACGACACGCCGGTTACATCACTGACTGTTCGGAGGAGAGCGGATATCGGTTTGAAGTAAAGCTTCAAAAAGTTATGAATTTTGCATGATGGAGCGTGCTTATGAAATTTTTAAAGACGTCGGTTGGAAGATTTGTTGCAACAAATTCAAAGCAATTGCAGACATACTGCCTGCAGTCCTTTAAATAACTCTTTAACCACACACTGACTGCTCTTGTTCTGTTCATTTTAAATAAATGATCACTCTGTGAGTCTTAAAAATAACAGTAATAATCAAAGAAGCTTGGCTTTCTTATTACAATGAATACATCCAGCCAGGTTTAAGGTGGATTTAATAAATAGTGAAGTTACAAAACATTCTGAAACTTTAATATTAAACCAGGCGCGTTCCCAAGTGAATATTAATAATCCCAAAATAAATGTCACGCCTCAAAACATAACACTGCAACAGACTGACTGTTGTACATGTGGGAAATGTTTGCGTGTTTCTCGGCGTTGAATCCTGATACAACAGTGGAGCTGCTGTGAGTTGAACGCCATGGCGACGGGTCTGCGTGCAGCACTGCCGACACGGGGCGAGTTGTTTTGAGTGTCTCTTCGTCGATTTCCTGCGTTGTTCTTCCGTTTGCTGTGGCGCACGGCACCAAATTAACAACACCGACATCTCCAGGTTTCATTCTGTTAACAGGACTGCCCTGACGCATGCGCACATAACACGCAACATGTCCATAATTTTACTACAGTAGAGGTGTAAAAAGTGAATGGTTCACATTAGTTTGATTAAATAAGGATAATGAGCATTAATGAGGATTAACACAGATTTGGAGCCGTTGCTAATTCATATCGGTCGTCCAGGGATCACAGAGAAGAACACATTTTGAAACGATTCGCAGAAAAAATTACACAAGTCATTTCCAGTCATATGACTGCACGCATCATAAAAACTATAACAGCGCCACACATACACGTTAACAATCTCATACAATGTGTACAACCAACTTCAAAGCAATGTTTCTGTTTTTTTTAACAGATAAATAATTGTCACAGCTCAATAAATAAGGTTAAATAAGGTTGTGCCTCGAAGCCTCCACCTTAACTTGTTACTGACGTTAGACAGAAACCTTTTCTTTGAAATAAAATGGCCACAATTGAGTAAAAACTCTTTTTTTCTTCTTTTTTTCCTTTTTTTTGCACAGGCAACACTGCTTATTCCCAAATAAACTCACAAGCTGGCTGTTTGGACAGTTTACGTCATGGTTGATGAAATTCTGAACAATTCCAGATAAGTGGGCTTAAAACCGCAACCTTCAGGTTTCTGCCGGAGAGCTGGCGTTTAAAGAGAGTTTCATTTTCCAGCCTCACGTCGAGCGCAAGTAAAACATGAGCGAATAAAAAGAACGTCTGAAAGGCCTAAACAGCCTTTTTTGTTTGTGCATAAAATGCTCCTCATCGGTTACCTCCGTGCGAAGCTCAAACCGAACAGAAAACATTGTTTTTGACTGCAGACTGATTAATCCGTACGGCCTTAAAATCGTTGTGCCATCGCTGGCCATTTTCTTGTTATTGTGCGCTGACGTTTCTGAAAGTGAATTGTAAAGGGACATTTTCTGTCACTCCCGTTGTTGCCTTAAAACAAAGGCTTTGCAAAAACTGGCTCGCTTTCAAAATAAAAGCATGGTTTCTCTTTATCAACGGACTTTCATGCAGGCTGGTTCAGATCAGGTAAAGTGGCCGTGTTTTAGTAAGGTCTTCTCTAATCCCCTAATCCAATCATATTGTTCCACTTCCTTGAGGACAAAGCTTTGGTCCCCATGAAGGTGATTATACCACACAGCGACAAAAACTAAATCCTAAAGTGTTTAAGTCTACTTCAGTGCAAATATATTAGTACACTTAAAGTAAGTGTACTAATATACTTACAAGTAACTTTTCAGCAGGATATAAGAGCTTGTTTTAGTTTAGTTGCTTAATATTGATTATTTCACTTATAATGATACATTCTTCTGATGTTATAAGTGAAATAATCTGCAAGTGGGACTACTACTTAAAAAAAAACAACAATCTAGACTAAGGAAGTGTTTACTTAAAACAAGCTCCTGCATCTTGTCGAAAAGTTATTTGCAAGTTAGTTTTCTCTAATTTTAAGTGTAATGGGATATTTGCACTAAAAAAAAAAAAAAAAAAGGCAAAAATATTTGGTAGGATTTAGCATTTTTGCAGAGCAGGCAGGACCCAAATGAAAACAGGATAGATAGAACAGAAGGACTCGGCGGAAGAGCAGCAGCTGTGGTAATCTGCAAAATGTGGAGGAAAAACAAAAAGAAAACTCCACTTGACCTGGGCTTGATATATTTATGCAAAGAGTCTACAGAAAGCCCTAATTATGAATACTGCCCCCCCCCAAAATCATTTAACATTTCTGTTTCGGTTTCTCTGCTAATTATGTTTTTGCTCAGATTGCCAGTTGTCTTTAATCTTGTTGTTTTTCCAGAGGACTGTTTGTGTACTTTTTGTAATTAACTCTCTGATCCATTGCCACCACACACACACAAACACAAAAACAATAAATAAATTTAAAAAAAACAACAACAGTGAAACATACATTTATTCATTGAACGCTTTCAAGCCTCACAGCTCAATTCCGTAGATGCCAAAAACAACTTAGTGTGGCTTTATTAGTGTAAGAGTACAGTAAAGAGATGTAATTATGGTGAACAATGATAGGAAGTCTCCCGGTCCCAGAAGCTCCTTAGGATCAAATAGTCGATTTTCCTTTGAGCAAATCCAGAGGATTTCGGTTCAACGCTGCTGCTTCGTCAAAACGAAGCCGACGCGCCGCTCGGTTTGTATAACTTGTTTACAGTAATTACCCAAATGTCTCAAAAAAAAATAAAAAATCCACGAGGTAATGATTTATTAATGCTAAAATATGGAGCGTAATTAAAAATAGAGCCATTCGCTTTGAGCCAATGAAGTCTGTCTGTTGGTATATCCGCGCCTAGTTACGCATTCAGCGCATGTAGTGAAGTCCTCATATTGGAGGCAGCAGACTGCAGCAGTGCAGAGCCTCTGGAGATGAGATGGAGGTGGGTGTGTGTGTGTGTGTGGGGGTGTGTGCGGGGGGGTGTACGTGTGTGTGTGAGGGGAGGGAGGCGAACTCTACGGTGAAAAACATTTTTCTCATCTCAGGGACATTCTCAGTTACTGAGTGTCCTCGGTGGGTGTGCTTCACCTCCTGTATGGGGACCCAGAATATCTGGGTTTGAAATAACTAGCTAACCAACTAACTAGCTAGCTAAGTAGCTATGGTTTTAAAAAGCCACCGTGTGAAACTGAAACTGTTCTCTGTTTTACTACTCCTACATTTGCACTTTTAATGAGGTGCACAGACACTGCTGGAGTTTTCTTAAGATGACAGGAAAGATAAATTGTAGAAGTAGCTAAAGTTAGCGCAGTTAACTAAAGCTAACGACATAGCGAAAACTAGAATTGAGAAAACTTTCATGATAAAAAAAGGATAATTAATGGGGGAAAATGTTTATAAACAGTATGTTTTAGTTTATAAAACTAAAACATATAGCTACAACAGGCTTTGTTTTTGGGTTTATGGGTCTATTAGCCTGTCAAACCTGTGCTTATGCTAGTCCACAAAATGGTGGCAGCAAAAGTCGGGAGAAAACACCGGAGTCAGTTGACTGTTGAACAATAATTGAATAGATTATTGCTTATTGCTAATAATAAACAAGCAAACACAAAGCATTAAAAACTAAAACTAACTGAGTTAGACAAATAAAAACTCAATGAAACAAAACTAAACTGTAGCGAAAAACCCAGAACTATTTAAACCCTGGATGTAGAGCTCTTCCTCTATCTGTTGCTGAAAGCCGTGTTTCCTGAAAGAGGACTTCTATTCTTCTCCCCTGACTTACATAAAGCAAATTAGATTGCTTGGAGATATTTCCGGTTATGAAAAAAACACTGACACCTCACCATTAATTTATATTTACACCACTTAGAAAGGTTTGTTGGCAAGCTTCGAGCAGCTGACAGCAAATTTCCCAACCCAGCAGATTAATTAAATAGCTAATATCAGCATATTCTAATTATATCTCTCAAAAGAATAAAACGACAAAAAGAACCCAAAGACCTAATGCATTTTTGAATTTACTTTCCAAATATGTGTACAGGAGCTTGACAGAAACCAAGTACAGACTGGATTCTTAAAACTATAGATCGATTTACTTTACAAAGATATTTTGAAAAAGTAGCTGTTTGATATTGAAACATTGAATTGAAATTTGCTGTCAATGTGCAGACTAAATAAACAAAGGTTTGGTTTACCTATATTTGATATTTTATCCACTCTTATATTCTAAAAAAGCTTTTCAGTCAGATTTTTGCTTGGAATATATACAGGAAGGGCTATGTTTTGAGACATTGGTGGCCTTTTAGTCTCTTTAATATATATATATATACACACAAAGATGCTGCGCAGAACCCTCAAGCTCCCAGGACCAGAGCTCAGAGGATAAGAACCACCCGCGGTGGGTGAGAAGGGAAAAATCTTTATATATATATATATATATATATATATATATATATATATATATATATAAAATCAAATGCGGCGTACCACAAGGCTCCATCTTTGGGTCACTTGTCTTTAACATTTACAAGCTCTATTCAGGCAACATAATAAATATTTGTATGTGCTTAACTGCAGGGCATTAATACATTTTTTATTTATTTTTTGATAAATTCAAAACAAATTCCTATCTTCAACTTCCTGTGAGACCTGATGTCGACATTGGTCCATCTGTGTCTTAGTGGTCACAGTAGTTTAGTCAATTTGACAGGAAAATATGTTTCATTGAGATCAGCTGACATTTCTGTTCATATGAAAACAAAATGAAAGTCATTTCTGGGGTTATTATTAATAAAAATGCCCCAGTACATTACAAATATGTAAATATTTGCCATATTTACAATTATTTGCTTAATATTTCAAATATCTACAAAAAAAGAGTTTTTTTTTTTTGGGGGGGGGGGGTATATTTTTTTTTTTACCGTGGTATCATAACAGAAAAAAGGACAATTAAACTAAATCAAATGAAACTGACAATTAAAATCTGGCTTAATGTTTCATAGTTTTGAATGATTTATATCTTATATATATATATATATATATATATATATATATAGTTCTTATAACTTTCATCTGTTTGTGTTTATTTCTATGTAAATAGCCCATGTGTTTAAGATTAGACCTTGCTTAGATCGAAGCAGTTTTTCTTAATCTAAACATAGATAAATTATTGGAGACGAAATATTTATGTCTAAATCAAGGCAACATATAAACTTAACATTGACTCATGTCTAAATAAGAAATCTGGGCTATAATGAGTGTTTACTGAAAATGTTTTCAATAAAAAGTACAGATAAACTTTCTTAACTAAAATAAAAGTATAAATGTACCAATTGTGTAATTTGTTTGTGTAAATACAGTGAAACCGTGATGTTTTTTTTACTCAAGTTTATCATATCGTGAGAATCTCATACCGGACAAGCCCCCATAAAGTTCAGGACAAAAATGCCCCATAATTCGTTCATGCAAACGGACGCGTGCGACTCCCGGTGTGCAGAAGGTTTGGCAGCACTTGAATCTGTAATACAGATAAAGGGGCTAAAATGAACGCACTTTAAACACCCCCCCCCTCTCCCTTGGGCACTTCAATCACCAGAAATACAAAAAGAGAGACCGGATCTCGCAAATTGTGCCAGAGCTGCAGTGTGGAATTCATTCCATTGAAAACAGCCGAGGAGAAACTTCAAACAGTTCCCGTTTCATTATGATCGAGAACATTATTCATTCGCCCCCCCAAATCTGCGTCTCACACAGGTGCGTTTATCTTCTAGGGGGAGCAGGAGGGATGAAAACAGACAATTCTTTAATCTCAGGGAAAAATCCTCGGGTTCTGGTGTGTGTATTTAATACGTGTGTGTGTGTGTGTGTGTGGTCTACTCATCTGCTTTTAAAACCCTGTTTACAGCTCCTCCACAGCCGGCCCGACTGAATAACATCAAACCCGAACGACTGTAAAAGCACCTCTGAACAAGTTAAACAGCTTTCAGCTTTTCTGTTAAATCCAAGTGTTTGTCAAAGGACGCCAGCGGCTCTGAGTCTCCGCTGTGGCTGTATTGTAGCTCCCTATGAAATTAGGCCAAAAAATAATCAATGAATGGATGAGAATACCGACGCAGAATATTTAAAGTGGAAATGTTAACTGTGAAGTGGAGGATGGTGGATGGTGGTAAATTTTAGGGATCCAGATGGGAGAAATCAACTCTTGGGGTCATCTGTCAAAAAAAAAAAAAAAGTCTTGTTATAAGTGAAATCCGGCGAAACCTTGTGTTTTTGCAGTGCGCCGTCTTAAATAGGCTCTGCTGGCACTTCAGGCTCCGTCAACATCTGTTCTGATGAAGAACCGCGCCTTCGGGTGAGTTGTTTACATGCAGCAGCAGCTGATTGAGCTTTCTGAAGCCTGTGTAATGAGGAGCCGAACCTCTCGGGAGCCCAAGCGGAGACCCGTCAAGGATGCAGAGCAGAACTTTTGCACTTTTCATTTAGAGATCGTCACGTCCGCCGAGCAGGTTTTGGTTGAAATAACCTCTAAACGGCTATCGTTTAGCTTGATGTAAATTGATGTAAAGATGTTATATACACCTTTCCAGAAGTGAAACCGTAAGGGGAATGATTTAGAATCAAGGAAAACGAAAACTTACCAATGTTCCAGCAGTGGTAACGTTAAAACAAAAATATTCCAGTCTGATGTATGTTCTTGCAAATGAAACCCCAAAAAAGTACAGAAGAAACAATCATGCATTAGAGATGAAGAACTGAATGTTCATTGTACCAGTGCTCAAACTCAGATTTTACCAAGAACAACCAGGAGAAATGAACCATTCCACGGAACAACAACATCCAATATGGCCGCCATGTGTTGAAAACCAAGCGAAAACTGCCGCATCAAGCAGCTTAGTGAAATGTCCGTTTGTCTGTCATTCACCGTTCATGGATGGCACGGTACGACTTCTGACAGCGAATGTGTTGCTACGCTAATTACTGATGTGTCATTTCCAACTCTAATTACTGGATTTGGATGTAAATGGAGCATGCCGCAAGCATCCAGCAGCACTACTGTCGTTCACTTCGGCTTCCAGCGACATCTGATCCAAGCAAAGATGAACGTGCCTGAAAAATGTCCTCCTTTTTTTTTTTTTTTTGGCTGTTTGAGCCCATTAGCTTCACATCACAGTTCAGATTGTGGAGATTGATTTGCGTTTCCTTTGAATCGTCTGACCATCGCCAGTAGTACTTGTGTTACAACAGCAGTTTAAGACATCTAAAGCTAAATTAAAATCTTTGGGAAGTCTTGACTGAGTTAGTTTTCACACAGATGTCTGACACTGCAATGCGTACAATGGTGGGTGGAGTACACAACACCTATATGCAAGCAAGAGAAGCACAACTTCAACATATTTTTACTCAAGTGAAAGTCAAAAGGAGCCGCCTAAAAACTGACCCGAGTAAGAGTAAATAAGTTTTTGGTAAAAAAAAAAAAAAGGCGACTCAAGTACTGAATAACTGATCAAGTCATCTAATATTTAAGAAATGACATCATCAGATGAACCAAAATGTAAATGATGTGGAAATGTTGGACATTTTACGGACCAAAATGAAAATAATTCATATAAACAGCAATTAGAAAATTCGAAAGCAGCCAAAAGGGAAAAAGAAAGAAAAATTCCTAATCATTTTCAGTCAAACGAAACTTTGACGAAAACTGAAGCCGTGTGTCTGCGTCTGGTGAGTGTTTGGTTAAAACAAGCTCGTTCAGTGAAGTTACTCACGGTTATTCAAGCATGAGTAGCGATACCTCAATAAACTTCCTCCAGTAAAAGGTGGATCGAGAGCTGCCAATGGAGGCCCATATAATCTTCATTTACCAAGATTACATAATAGCCCCGTAATCACCGGTCTTTTTCTTCTTCTTTTTGATAAGACATTATTCCAAATTACATGTTCTGCAATGATATAATTGACCTTTGGAGATTAATAAAGTGTTATTTAATTCCATTTAATCAGTAGGAGTGTTAAGCTGCAAATTGCTCTCCAATCACTCTCCGTATTGCAGGAGGTTATCAAAGTGATCTGGCATTGGACTACAAAAAAAAAAAAAGGCCAGCATCAAAGTCAGCAGGGTTCATTATCTGACGAACACTGTTGTGTTTGTATAAAAAAAATTTAAAAAAAGAAATAAAAAAACCTAATCTGATTATGGGACAACATAATCGCCCCCATTCAAACGAATGGGGGCGAAAGTGCAGCTGGGGAAAAAATAAAGAAAGTCTACTTCCAGCTCAGCAACCGTTCTGTAAAGAATGACTCATATTGGTAATAACAGCCCCTCCTATCTGCTACTTTCACTCCGGCTACGGCTGCGAACGACCGGTCGTGATTACTTTTAATAAGGCCCCAATCCTGCCTTTTCAGAAGTTTCCTATGAATCCACCAACACCCAACAAATTAGTCTCTAAACAGGCGGCATTGTTAGCAAGAATCTAATCTGCGACCGGCATGTTTCGTGTTGTCGGTGCGGCGGCGCTTGTGAAAAGACAGAAATGATCCAAAACTGATGTAGTTCTGCAGTGAAGCTTTTAACAGCTGGAATATACAAATATTATGCACAGATTAATGTGGAGTGGAAAGAGAATAATACTTCTTTTAGCATTTTTTTATTATTATTTTTATCTGAACTTGAAATCCAAGATGGCGTTTCATTACATTTTTTATTTCTTCCGCTCATTAATAAATATAAACAGTTCATGTGACAACTTTGAGAAATCATGCATGAAAAGGAGCAGAAAGAGTATGAATTTATATTTGCCCCCTATTCACATGAAAAGAAAATTAGCGATTCAACTCAAAAGCATATTACAAACACATTTCAAATACACACAAAAACACAAAAAAGAAAACCGGCTGACTCAACGTCGTTTAGCCTCTAATAATTTCCAAATTTCTTTTCTATGAAGATTGTTTCTTTTATTGAAATTAATCTTTCCATCATCACCACTTCTAAACAAATATTTCAGTTCCTTTTTTGCTTTCTGTCTTTACAAATCTGTTTTGAGTATCGCTTGGAAACGGTACGATTTTATGCTCTTTCTGCGTACGTTTCTTCACGGTCGGTCTTCAGCCTTGCTACGCTACGTTGCTTTCTGTATGTTCTGTGGTTTTTTATTATTATATTATTATTATTATTATTATTCAGCCCTCTGCCACCATTCTGTGGTCAGTTTCACAAAAAGAGAAACTCCAAATCGTCACACAATCTTCTCCGGGCAATTTTCTCAGTTTTTTTTATCAATAACAACTTTGTTGCGTTCTTGGTTGGCGGAGTTACAAAAAGACACGCAGTCCTCACCTTGAGGCTTTTTTGTTGTAAACTCCAAAAGGATGAGAGTGTTTTTTGAAGCTTCAGCCACGGGCCTCGCTCAACCTGCTGAAACTGTCACTTTGTACATCGTGCGTTTGTGAGGAAGACAAAGACCTTTTGTTCAAACTACAACATTAACACACAGCTCACTTCACGTCTGAGGATGCCACGTTGGAGAGAGAGAGGCTTGCTCGAAAGCAGGCAAAGCAGATAGATAAATAAATAGATACGTAAGTAAAAAATAAATAATATCCCGAGTGTGTTTATTGATAGTAAAGCAGAAGCGAAGTGAAATTACTTGTTTGCGTGCACAAACTCGCAATTTGCAACTGCATTCAGTTCGGGTGATTTTCTGAAATCTTTGCCCATTCTTATTGGTCAAATAATTCAAACCGGTCACTTTAGTTTAGATTTCAGATTGGATGCATGTCACCCGTGAATGTACATTTACAGGTGTTGCCACAAATTGCCCGCTTGGTTTTGTTTATTTATTTACGTTTTTACATTGACTAGGCCAGTCTCAGTATCATTTCATCTGAACAGTTTAGTTGAGAATCTGGATACAGAATGCAAGGAAATACAATAGAAATAACTTATATTGACCCTTAGTGGGGAAATTCACGTGTCCAAGCAGCAAAGTGACAGGTAAGTTCAATCATGTAGATGTGCAGAGAAATAAAAACATGAATATAGAATGAAAAATAACACCCGACTCTGGTGAGACGCAGCATTTGTTTTTCTCCTCTAAACAGAAATCAGTCTGATATGTTCTCTCCATAACTTCTTTTTTTTGTGTGTGTTCATTAGCTAAGGGCAAAATAATTTATTTGCACATTACATTTGCTGCAACAAGGTAATTCACAGTGCTCGACATGATAAGGAGGAAAACAAAACGGCAAAAAAACAAAACAAAAAACATTGCACGATAGTTGACATTGGATGGTGTTCATTTTCAGTCTTTTCTGAGTAGACTTCCATCCTCCACATACTGAGTCTGCTGGTCATTCATCCAGTGGTAGGTTGTGTTTTTGAGTCAAAAAAAAGTTTAAAGTTGACAGGAAATTTGAAAATATCACTCGATAATTGTGTGTTATTGAAAGATTAGACTCGAACACCAACTATAAAGTCTTAAAAAATGCAAATATTTTTAAAAGGCATAAATAAGGACTTAGCCTGGTGGGGACACAAGTAAAGCCTGGTGGCCCGCCAGGCTTATAATACCCTGGGGGAAACCTTGTGTGTCCCCTAATGACTCAAACCGCACACGGGTTTTTATTATAAATTGTACGGATGTCATTTTGAAAGAGTTGAAATTGTGATTTGATCTGGATGAGACATGGGGTTGGATTTATTAAACTTTTGCTTTTTTCCCCACTATTCTTTTCACACTGGATATGAAAGTTTGATTTTCACATTTGTTTTCTTTTTATTTTATTCCCTCACATTTTACATGTTTGAAATAAAGATTTCATTTCATCTCGTATATATGACAGCGTCTGTTCACTGCCGCGCTGAAGCCAGTCTCTGAATCACCAAAAAGCTGAAAGTAAATTGCAGTCTATTTAGGTCATTTCTGAATTAAACCGGTTTTATTTAGGGCTATCAGAGTAAATGGGGTGAAATACATATCCACGACGCACTTTTCAGACTTTGGTTTGTATTTGGAAATCACTGTATCCATTTTGTTCTACTTCATAAACCATTAAAACAAAAAAAATTTAAAAAAAAAAGACAAAACGTGGTACGAACACTTTCGCAAAGCGCTTTATTTGCAGTAATATTTCAACTTTAAGCTCCTCTGTAATTAACACGCGCACAGTCGTCGTCTGTTGAAGCGGCTGATTGAAAGGGAGAGATGCGAGTCACTGTGCCAAGACACAAGCGAACAAAGCCTTTAAGCCACGATTCTGATTGTCCCCTTTTTTTCTTTTTTTTTTTTTTGTCTTCAGATATGGATGGAGATGTTAATTTAGACTGAGTGCTAGCTGTGATAAAATTTGTCACTCGTCCAGAGAGACAAGCGGCGACAGAACGGCCAGCAGGCTGACGGCGCTGCCACAGGTACACCAGAGCCATCCAGCCATAACTCTTACTGCATTTGTTAATTCGGGAGATGAAATAAAAAAAAAAAAAAAATTTAAAAAAAAAACGGTACGCAGAAGCAGAAGGAAGCAAACGGAGACGTGTTGGTTAGTAGGGAAGCGGGGGGGCGGGAGTGCCGGGCTCCCATGGAGAAACGGTTTGCTGCTTGTTCAGCTGACGGTACACACTGCCAGCCCGCTCTGGCCCGCTGCTTTATGAAATGCCTCTCGCTGAAATCAATAAAATGTTAGAGTTGATTAAAACACCAATAAAGACACTCGGGGGTATTTTTCCCCAGACGGCTGCGAGACGCATTTTCAGCCTGTCTTTTGGCCTCGTTTCAGGGATCGCCTCTCCAACACACAACCTAAGAAAGTAGGAGTGTTGTGTGGTGTGTGAGGCAGCACTTTGTTTAGCGTGGTCAAAAAGCATTAATAAAAATAAACTGGATGTACTTCCCGCTGTAGCAGTAGCAAGAGTTAACTCTACTATTATTCCGAAATATTTTAAATATTCGATGAGTTTGCCAGCCTCAAATTTCCAGAGTGCAGGTTTGTTGTAAAAAAAAATTTTTTTTCAAATACACTGAAAAAAATGTTTCTCTGAAGCAACTTCAAAAAATGAGTTTGTTTCAGCTAATTTTATATGTTTTAAGAAAGAAAAAAATTCTGCTTTAGCTTGAGCGAAGCTATTACAATTAGCTGCAACAAATGAATAATTTTGTAAAGTTGGTTCAAAGTCATTTTTTCAGTATATGAACGACACATTGGCTATGATTCTATGGTAACTATGAAAAATGCACGTATGGATGGATGGGAAGATAGAAAAACATAAAATAAAATAATAATGTCTGGAGAACTTTAGAGAAACTTGACGGTGCAATAACAGTACTGGATGATTTTATATTGATTGTAAATCCTCCACTTTCCTCACGCTTCTCTTTCTTTTCCATAACCGTGATACTCTAACCTCTTACCTTAAGAGTTAGCATCTTTGTCTCTGTGATCTGTGGACATTACGGAGAGTAAAAATTCACCCAAATGCCCAAACATCTCATTGGCAAGCAGAGTTTGAATGCGTGCCAGCTGAAACAGCCTAACTAATCAGCTTCTGCATTCAGACAGTCCTTTACAAACTGAACCTGAGACGACAGATGCGATTCAAGATCACGTCCAACTCAACTTCAAGACAATATAGTAAGTTTAAAAAAATAAACTGAAATACAAATGTTTTTGGAGACATAGAAATCTGACTCCCACAAGGTGCTTCAAATGGGACGATTGAAGTCGAAATGACTGCAGTCGCTTTCATCTCTTAGCTTGACGGTGACGTTTTTCTTTCTAACCACAACCTCTAAATTTCGTTCTCGTGAGCCGTTTTATGCTATTTGTTTCAGAGAGCTGATCAAGGCGTTCCTGCAGCCGAGAACAGGAAGCCAGACCGGACACCGGCGGCGGCGGCAGGCCCACCGCGTTGCCAATTTCTTCTCCCCCTGTCCCGAGGACCGGATTAAGCAATGCTTGAGTTAATTAAAACATTTCTGCTCGGCCCGGTCTGCCTTCGCCACATATATTGTTCCTCCCTCCTCCACCACCACCAACAGAGACAACACCCAAGGGAGGCACAGGGAAATGGATACTATTTTTCAGATCACTGGAGGCCTGTGCAATAAACGTGCTTATCATCTTGATGCGGGAAAAAAGGACTCTGGCGCCGGCGTTAGGAGCTGCAGGGTCACCTATCACAGGAATCCCAACTTTTATTACAGGCATTAAAGACCTATTGCCCCTGTCAAGAGAAAAGGTTTGGGGGAAATCTAATTTTGTTTCTTACTGCCACCAGGGATTCTTGGGACTCATATATGTTGGTGTAAAACATTAGAATCACCAGTCGCCTTTTCACTGGACAGCACTGCGGATCTGTTCTCTGCAAACAGCTGGAACGAGAGCAGCACAAAGCAAGAAACGACACCGCTCTGTGTGCGGCACAGAAACCGGTACCCACTGCTCCCGTGTTTTAGATTTCTTTGTCGACTGTCCTGACTTGAGACGGGCAGCATCGTTAGCAAACTCTGCAGAAGAATGGCGATAGTTGAGTGGCGCGTCTTTGACGAGCAGCCTGTCGAAAGTAAAAATTACCCATGTTCGCGTTTCTTGCATTTCAGTTGGAGGTCCGTAGCATCATAGCAGTTACTGACAGCGCCTTGCAAAAGTATTTTCTTTCCTTGTCATTGTTAAATAATTTGATCCTGTTAATGCATCATATTGGGATTTGATGCGACAGACTAACACAAGGTGATGCACCGAAAGGAGACAATACATGCTTTTCAAAACATTCAGCCATATTTGGCAGCCTTGAATCAGTAGAACCACGTTTTGCTTCAAATGAAGCCACAAGTCTTTTCTTGCATTTCTTTATAAGCATTCAATATTTAGAAACAGATTTTTTTTTTTTTTTTTTTTGCCTTTCCACAAATTCTCAGTTGGGTTTAGGTTTAGGTAAACAGCTTAGTCCTTTGTCCTGCTGGAAGGGGAAGTCTAAAGTCTTTCGCAGTCTCAAACAAGGTTTCTTCTCAGACTGTTCTGCATTTAGTTTAACTTCTCATCAGTTTCTACAGTTTCTACGCCTTCGCCGGAGACACTCACCGCCGTGTTTCATGCCACACTTGGGTTTTCTGAAAATTTTTGGAAACCGTTTCATGTCACATTAAGCTAATGTAGTGCGCTCAAGGTGTTTAGCAATCTGGATAAGAGGGATGCTAAAGATTCTTTTTTTTTTTTTTTATCATACCACAAAAACATAAAACCTTACCAAGTATTTTTGTCCAGTTTCCAGTTGTAAATAGCTTCGTTCACTTGAATTAAGACGAAACCAACTTATTAAGTAACTTTTTAGCAAGATGTAGAAGTTTTTTATGGTCAATAATTTGTTAAGAAAAAAGTACCAATCCAAATGGCAGATTATTTAACTTATAACAAGATATTTTTTCTCATGCCATAAGTGAAATCATTTGCCAATGGAACGAGTATTTCTTTCATTAATATTAAGAAATTATTTACTTACACCAATCTCCTATTTCTTGCTAAAAAGCTACTTGTAAGTTAGTTTAGTCTTAACTCAAGTGCACTGAGGTATTTACACCAGAAACTAGACAAAAATACTTGGTGAGATTTCCTATTTTTGTGGTGTGATCAAATATTAATAACAGCAGATATTTATATGGGGGGGAGAGTAACCCTAAAAATTACAGATTTTCTAAATATTCCAGTCAGACATAAATTTATCTCACACAAACTACCGAGTGTCAGTGAAGTCAGTTACTTTCTGTAACTGCAGTACGAGCCCCGACATAATTTGTCGCAGTGACAATCCTCTGCATGTCCGTAAATGACAGGTTCGATGCTACTATTCGGAGCCAGGTTACCGATTATTCACTAATCTAAAGGCTGTCATTGTGAAAAATGTGCCATCCTTTGTAAATTGGACATCAAAGCTTATGAGTGCTGGCAGGCTCATTTTATGATTTGTCCAAATCATCAATGCACAAAATTTATCTCCGGCTTCTTTAATGCACCAGGAGATGATAAATGCGGGCCTTAACCGGTGCGCCTGTCTGGGGAACGTAATACGCCAGTGTGAGGCCAGCCGAACTCTGCCAGCGAGGCAGGGCGACGGCACTCAACGGCGACGCTTTCATTTATTTCAAAGGACGGCCGTCCCTCCTGCGCCTGTAATGTAGCTTCCGCCTCTCTTTATGCACGTCAAGGTACTGCCGGGTACTGGTTACTGTGGAAACCAGCTGACCAACTGCAGCGAACGCTGAGATGTACACATGCATTTAATAATATATTCAAGGATATAAGACTATTTCCTGTCAGCTAAAGAGGCATAAACAATCACAATTGTAACGTTGTCACGGTGACAGTGGCGTAGTCGAAGCTTTCTGCAACGCGCTCAGTTTCTAAAGAAAACGTCAACCTTAGCAGTCAACGTCTTCAGTTACTTAACATTTGGGTGGAAATGATGGGAGTTTATTTCAGTGTTTTTGATAAAAGGGACGGGGAAAAGAACACATTTGTAGAGCAACTCAAAACATTTGCATGACGGTCACTGACTTCCACAAAATCAATATATTTAATGAAGGGCTTTTTTTTCTGTCAGACAAGGATTTTCACTGCTCTATCAGTGTTTATTTGAATGTCATAGTGAAGGTTGCAGAATTTCTTACATTTATTGAGAGGATCCATCCTAAAAGTGGTTACAAAAACCTAAAAGTCGTGAACCCAAATCAAAGCATCCGCAGGTGCAGAATCTGATCACTTGTTTTATGATGATATTATTTAATTTAAAAATTAAGAATTTGAGAACGCTGCCATAACCATTTTACGCCTCGTAATTTTAGCTGAAATTTGTATATATATATTTTTTTTAGCTAAACAGTTAAAAAGCTGCTGACTGCGGTGTTTTATTTACAAATGTGTCCCACTTACTACTCAAGAGAAAACGTTTCTATTCTACTTTCAAATTCACCGAAAGAACAAACAAACGGAAATGAAATCATTTGTTTGAAAAGTGTAAACTTGCTAGCAATCGAAGCGCATCTCTATTTTTTGGTTTATCTCATGTATTCAGGTGGACAACTTACATTTTCGCTAACTGATAACAAAATGTTGACCAGCAGCGTTTCATCGTCTGCTTACTTCTGTTATTACTCAGCAAATCCTGAGCAATCACGGTGGTGAATACTTAAAATAAATTTCTTTACAGCTAACTATGATTCGACTATAGAAAACTAGGGTCAAAGGTGCTAAGAAACTCACCTTTGAGTTTCTTGAAGGAGACAAATTGCTGTAAATTACGTGCAAAGTCTCAAGACAGTTTAATTTAAAAGCTCATAAAGTTAGGTACCAAAATGAAATGACATGCCTTCTTACTATCTAAATGTTTTACTTTTTTTTAAGTCAGCTGAAACATCTAACTCCGAATGGTCAAGGTTAAGGCTTTCCTTATGATTGGACTATAGCCTAACCAGGTCAAAAGACCCTCTTGGCCCTCTAGAAAACAACAATTGTCGGTTTAATTTATTATCTGGTTATTCTCAGTTAAACATTTGAGATTAACCTAAAAAAACAAACAAACAAAAAAAATGCAATTCACAGCTAAAGACGGCTGATGATCCCTGTTTTAGCTCGGGTTCTTCTCTCAAAGCTAAGATTGCTCTGGCTGCTGCTTGCCGCTATTTGCTCGCTATTTACCTCTGTTGCATCCAACTCCACTAGAGGAAAAATAAAATAAAATAAAAAAACAAAAAACCCAGGCCTTCACTTTAACATGAGTAGACACCGTTTCATTTAATTTAGACGTCTTCCAGGTAACCTCGGTGTGACAACGGCTGCTGTGGCTGTGAAGTGGCTCCGTTTGTGCTGCTCTGCCACATGTGTGAGTAACGCCAGCTGAAGTGAACGGTAATGCGCATGCCAACGGAGGAACCATCAACCACCGTGTTTGTCTAGGTTATCACTAAAGAGCAGCAACAGCAGAGGACAAGACAAGAAACCCTCACATCTTGTAACACACAAGCGGCACCGTTAGCGTGTCGCGGCGCGTGCCGGAACTTACGCCGTGAAGAGGTTTCATGTCGCAGTTTCGCTACTTCTAACTTCACATCTGTCTTCCTTGCAGCATTTTGGTCACCGTTTCTTAAAAGCAAAGCCATATCACATGGTAAGAAGACGCTGAGAAACAAGTCGGTGCATTTTATCTGACTGCGCTTACATACGTTCTAAGCGTCCCATACCAAAAGGCAAAAATACTGAAACTCGGACAGAAAATAAATGCATGGATGTTTTTGTTTTCAACACATTCATGATGAGATTAGGGGAAATTGGCTGTAGCTCTATTGCAGTATTTGAGATAAATCAATCTTTTATTCAGCAGCCGGAGGACACCCCGAGCCATTTTTAAAAGCCCTACCTTTAATTGGAAGATATGTAGATTTTTAGGGACAAAGAAATCCCATCTTTAGATTTGTGACGGCAAACCGCCTCCTCTGGTTTAAGGAGGAAAATTTATCTTTCACCATTAATCTGGGAACAATCGAAATCTAAGTATGTTTCTCCACATGCCTGGATCCAGACTAAAAATTTTTAAAAAATCAATTAAATGTTTTTTTTTTTTTTACACTAACATGAGCACAACTGTGCAACCAACTAGCAAATAGTTAAATGTGACACTGGTGCGTGTACTGTTTGGACCTTAAAAATGGAAAAAGGCAGAAACCATGACACACAGCCACACTCTTCTTCTTTTTTTTTAAATTAATAATTAGAAGTAGAAGAGAAGCCAGCTTCCATTTGAACGTGTTCCTGCGATTTCCTGTCACGAACCAAATCGCATTTCAGGGCTTCCATTTAAAAAGGAAATAATAACATTAATCCAACAGGAGGCACTTTTATAAAAATCACAGAGGAACCGCGTCAGAATGAATAATATTCCAGAGGCAGTCGGTGGGAAGTAATTACTTGACCAATTCCCACAATAATGTGGAGAATTGCTCATAAAAGCACAATAGGAGTGGAATAAACTGGTGGAAAAAATCTTGCCTTCTAGAAAGGCCTGCTGGATGCCAAGAGAAATATAAATAAGGCCTTTAAAGGACTTAAGCAGACGGGGGAAAAAAAACCCCAACAACAACAACAGGGGTTATTAAATTGTTGGTAATGCTAACATGAAGCCTCCTCACTACGGCGGGGCCAATTTTTCCCTCCAAAAAACACAAAAGAGGACCTCCTCTTCCTCCTCCTCCCTCTGAGCGGACAGCGCAGCAGCTGTTCGTCAGAACCGAGCCAACCCGTCATGTCCAACATCTGCACAGCTGGCAGCCTCTTCTCAGAGTCGGCGCAGCGACCCCGAGGCTTCGGGCGGAATGACAATGACAAATTCAGCTGGACGAACCCCGCGCTTCAGAAAGGCGAGCCGAGCAGGTGACTTAAAAAATAAAAATAAAAAAAAAATCATAAACCCTCCGGTGGGCGGGAAACGAGCGCGGCGGCATTCGGGGCACAAAACCCGGCCGGGAGAGCGGTCCGCCCCGCCCCGGGTCCGGCCGCCTCCAACTGTCCGCCGCCTCCAACTGTCCGCCGGAAGGTTCCGTTTATCCGTTCACCGTTCGCCGCCGCGCTTCTCTCATTAGGGGGACAGAGGGAGGGGCTTAAGCCGAGCGTCGTCTCCTCAGCAAGTCGGGTAATGAGTGAAGAAGAAGAAGAAGAAGCGAAACAATATATCGAGAGAATAATGGCGACTCAGGTGCAGCGGGTTTAATCTCCTCTGGAGCTCGACAGGAAGCAGCCAGGGGTGGAAGATGGAGGGATGGTAGATCAAAAGCATGGCGGCCTTACCAGCACAGCACAACAAAGCTGAGAAGAAGGAAAAAAAATGCACGCAGCTGAACAACAAACATTCAGGAAAAACACAACATTTCACAGAGCGCAGAAATGAACAAAAATAAAATTAAAAAGATTTGCAGATTGCTGAGTCTAGTCAAGTATCTTCATAATTTTCTGGAACAAACAAAACTGTTTAGGCCTTCACAGCAAGATGGAATCATGTGGAGCGTACATGCATGCCACAATTTTCCGATTTCTGTTGGTGGAAACAACGGTCAAGCAGCACCAAACTGCCAGTGTTTTATTTTGTTGACTTTGTCGCATCAACTTACAGAATCTTAGCTAATTTTATATAATTATCCTCACACCTAACAGGAACAAAGAAATGCTCCTGCACGAAAACCTGGGATAAAGGCCAGCTAGAAGTGGCTGCCATGCCGGCGTTAGACTCCTGCAGAGTTCATCCAGTTTGCTACTTAACTGATCCATTTTGAGAAACCTGCTCGAATAGATTTTTGGCCCCATTTAGGTCACAACACACACACACACACACAAAAACACTGACATGCCACTGCTAAACTGTAGGTGACCTGTTTTTATGGTTTAACAGCCTCTCAACAGCACAACACACTTGTTTTGGAATTGTGTGTGTGGAGTCTTGGCAGGGAAATTTTCTGCGTTTCTTGCTCTTCTTTTGCTCTTTATTACCTCAGGAGATTACAAAAATAAAAAATCTTGTTGTTTTTTTTAAAAGCTCTTCCAACCATATGTCCTGTCTGAAATGTAATTTGGAGGAAATAAGACTAAAAATACATAATTTGTTCTGGAGAAGCTCACAGCAGAACATAAGACATACTCTTGTGATGCAAACAATGTCGCAGACTCCTTCAGCAGCTGTTCTGCTCTGGGAAAGTGACAAAACTAATCAACACAACAGACAAAGTGCAAACTAAGTGCAAAAAGAAGAAGAAAGACAGGTATAGGGGGAAAATATAGACTGTGTCAGAGATAAAAGTAGAACAAAGGCATTTATATAAGGATTACAAAAATTTAACATCAACAGTTTTTAAAAAAAAAAAAAAAGGTCCAACCAAGGACTGGGTTTGCAAATCAGCCTGTGGTGAGGAAATATGAAAAACGTCTGCTTTGTTTTTAACAGGCCACATTGTCTAACATGCTGTCCTTGATGAAATAACGTGGAGTTGAACGAGCCCACGCCGAGTGTCGTTTTCATGACTATTAATTAGGATTATTTGACGTTTAGAGCTCATGGAAATGTGACATTTAGGATTAAAATAAAACTCCAGAGGAAGCTAACATTGTAAGCTAAAATGTTAGCTTCCGTTAAGCTAACATTTTTCATAGAAACGTTAGCTTGATGGAAAGTCTGTTTAATAACTGTCTGTGAATGACAAACAATGCTCCGTGGAACACATTGTTTTTTTTTTTGCCTATTGGAAATTCAGTAGTGTATGGAAAATATATATATATACTGTAGTAAATGTTTTTACTCAGCTAGCTGCTTTTGGTTTCTTGTCACTAAGCTGTGTTTGTTGGGGTTTTTTTTCTCAGAAATTAAATCACCATTGCAGCTAAAGCCCGTCTGTAAAACCAGTTAGTGCACACTAAATATTTCATATGTTTTTGTTATACACTCAACAGGGAATGACCTGGTTTAATTGTTTTTTTTTTTGTTGTTGTTAAAATAAAATTACATCATGCAGACAATGTAACACATAATCAGCAGCTCTTAAAGAAACGTATTTGAAGCTCCAGTAACGTGGCGCGGCAGTCTGCGG
The DNA here is from genome assembly GCA_010277075.1 of Poeciliopsis retropinna. Lineage (NCBI taxonomy): Eukaryota > Metazoa > Chordata > Actinopteri > Cyprinodontiformes > Poeciliidae > Poeciliopsis > Poeciliopsis retropinna. The sequence goes on along the minus strand of VMRM01000030.1, from coordinate 375,563 downwards.
ATCAGGGATGAGTCGCTTCTCAGCGCGGATCTGTGGAAAATGTGCTGCAGGTTGTTACATTGCCATCTTGCACCTGAGAAGGTGTCGGAGTGGCTACGTGGCTAAACACCAGCTTGGGCCTGCCTGGATGATTGCCACAGCCACATCGCAACATTTCAGCATGCTGTCACGCACAGCTGCTCGGGGCTGCCATCTTGACTTGTTTTGATGAGGCTGGGAGGCGGATCAGGGGCAGATGGCGCTGTTGAACTGGCGGGTGCGACACGGTTGGCGTCGATCCCTCGTATTCCTCTGTGGTCCCGGGGCAGCGGGAAGCCACCTTGGCCCGGCCGGCGCGGCTGGATCCTTCTTGTCGTCACCCTGACTAAGACGGAGTGATTCAGGCCGTGGAAATCAAGGCCTGCAGAGGAGCTTGGTTAGGTGGGCCGGCCTCCCAGCATCCTCTGGGTCGATGGCTGACGCCGCTTTAGGAATTACCACGTGTGTCTCGGCTAACTTCTGGGTGGCGCTAAATGGAACAGCGTAATGATGGGGAATGTTCTAGTGAGATCGAGAATGAAAGAGGAATACGAATACGAAAGAGGACGCGAGTTACGAAAAGAAAATCTCATCCAACAGCTGCCCTTCTGTATCTTTGCGAAAACTGAAGGTGTTCTGTAAATTCAAAGAGTAAGACTTAACTGGACAATATATGTGCTCTGTTTATAAAGCTCTTACAGTAATACCAATGTTCCTTAAAGCTGGAGTGTGTAACTTTTATAAAAAATATGTTTTCCAATATTTGCTAAAACTGTCACTATATCGCGACATAATGAGACAGGTGATGCGTGAAAAGATTGAGTTCCTCCACCTCCACCCTGTGCTGCTATTGCTGTCTGAGGAAATGCACCTAAAACAACCAATCACAGCCAGGAGGAGGGGCTTGGCGCTGTCAATTACTCTTGTGGGCGCGCTGCTAAAAGCGCTTACGGCGGAGAATCGACTTTGCCGCTACAGGAAAACCGTTTATCCGCCGTCATCTGTGGCCATGCTAACTAGCGTTAGCATTCAGAAAAGGGAGTGAGCGGTGCACACACAGGCGTGATTGACAGCACTAAGACCTGCCCTCTGGCTCTGATTGGTTGGTTCTTGTTAGCACTCGGAGAAGGCAGTGGAGCTTGACTTTTTTCGCAGATTGTCTCATACTATACTGTCACGACACAGTGGTAGTTTCAACAAATATGTAAAAATATTTTTTTATTTTTTAAGCAAAGTTGCAGTTTTAAAGACTAAAGCTATTGAGAAAACAGAGCATGATACCACTGTGTTCATCTTGTTCCTTCTGATGTGTCAGAGGAACATCACAGAGATTATTATTCAGAGGTCTTTGGATGGATGGTGATACGAACTACGACAAAATTTAATTTCCATTTGAAATTGATATTTGATACAGAGTCAGTGGGCGATTGCAAGCAGAATGGTCAGGACTCGAAACACTGGTCAAATATTCATAATAAGCAAGTTTTTTTGCAAAGAATAAAAAATTTAAAAAAATCTGTTATAATGCACTTTCTTCAATCCTCCTCATCTAACATCATGAACCATCCAGTGCTTCCTGTTTCCTTTGTTCATTCAAATTGAACTCTGCTCATGTAGATGGCGCCGACTCACAACAAATGTCTCTTTACAAACAAATAATTTCACTTCAATCACACATACAAATGATCCTGGGTATGATTCAAACGAGTTAAAAAGGTTTCTCTCTGTAGTTTAAGGAGAAAAAAATCCAACATGCAAAAAGAGGCTGCCACGTAAAACCATCATTTCGTGACATCCAAAAAAAACATTGTTTTCCAAACTGTTCCTTTCAATATCATTATGACCAGCAGAAATATCTAAAGAGCAATTTTCTGAAGCTCTTGCTAACACTGGTTGCCCCACAATGACCTTCTGCTCCACTTATGCCACACCGTGTTGGCTTTCTACTCATGAGGTCTTCTTTCTTGACTTAGAGTATATATATATATATAAAGGGATTAATGCGCCTGACGTCTTCAGTATAGGATTAGAGGAAAGAGCAGAGAGGCGGGGAAACCTCCGAGCGGTGTGGGGAGGAACCGTGAAGCTGCTGTTTGTTATCGCACGACAACACCGTACAAACCGGCGGCCGGCCGCCCGGCGCCGCCCCTCGCCCAGCTAGCCAAGTGTGAAGCCGGAGAAGGCTATGCCAATGTTTTACTCTTCGCCGACATGAATTTATTAAAGTGCCACCGCCCCGCTTTAACTTTGTCTCATTTAATTGGATCATTAGCGGAACAGATTTAATTACCGCCGCGGCCAAAAGAGTCGAATTAAATTTGCACCTGCACGACTTGGCGGGGAAATCCTCTGAAGTTCTCCGGGAGTCAATGGCACCTGAGGTCCAGCGTGTGTCGCTTTAAAAACACTGGCGCTATTTGTTTGTTCGTTCAGCTGGATGGGCGCTAAATCGCTTTTGAACACATTTGAATACATCTCAGAATCAGTTTGGTTTGTTTTTATCTTTGGATGACGTGTACCGAAACGGATTTTGTACAATGACAGTAAAGGCTGATTGCGAAAGAATATAACTGGCTTAAAAGTCGCGCTCTCAAACCACTACAGCTGCTTTTCCCTTGTTAAAGGGAATGAAAGATGCAGTCGTTATGCAGAATGGTGACATTGGTGTATTTTTAACTGAAGAAGCAAAGGGATAAGAGGCAGAATATCATTAACAACCAGAACCGCTTTACATAGCCTCGCGGCTTAAAAGGATGTAAGGTAAAGAATGAGGAACATAATTCCAGACACTGAATTATACGCATACGCTTTATTTTCAAAAAGCGTTGAATCTACTGTCAGCCCTCCTTTTCAGGTGAAACAGCTCTTTAGTGAAGGCTTTGTGTAAGGTTTGAGAATGTGTTTATTATGAATATTTGGCCAGTCTTTCAGGTCAGGCACAGTGTCCTTGGCGTATAGAGTCCATTCCCAGGTGCTAGCTAAACTGCTTCAGTTGCATATTTCAAGCATATATGTTTTTCTTCATTTTAGAAAAATCTAAATCTACAATTCAGGATAGGATTTTAAGAAAAACACTTTAAAATCATTACTGCACCAGAAGATTGTCGATGAGACTGACATGAACTGCCTCCTACTGTCTAGCCTTTAGCTTCGTGGGGTCGTGGGACAGCTGGCGCCCACCTCCAGCTGTCATTGAGCAACAAGCAACACCGTTAATCATATTAAAACTGAAAAGATCTTGAGTATACATGAAGAAGTGCTGGGCAAAACATTGCCTGAAAAAAGCTAATTTATGTCCATATTAAGTTAGCTTTGTGCGCTGTTGTGCTGCTGTCTATTGTGGAACAGGCAGTGTCCAAACACAAACAATAAAATGTCAAAAATGTGAGTTCCTTTCGCTAAGACCTGAAAAACACACCATGATACCCCCACCACTAAACCGCTGTGCTTCCACCGCTACACTTGGTAGGTTTTGGGAAGCTAGCTTAAATGAGGTATTTGACTGCTGCGAACTGTCTGAAAAGACATAGAACGACACATTTGACATTTTCATTTAAAAAATGATAGTCTGATAGTATAAAGTAAATATTGCTTTAACTCAAAACATTTCAGTTTTTGAAATGTTACAGCTAGCAAGCCGATCATAAGTTAGCATTCCTGCTAATCCTGCTAATGGTGGCTTAGAACTAACATATGCCTGTTAACCATCAGACTTCCCACCTAAATAAAATCCTTCAGTGTCATTCAGGAATTTGAGTTTAAAAAAAAAAAAAAACATTAATGGATTAAATACAAGTTAGCATGAACCAAAGACTAATGTCAGATTTTTTTTTAATCCATCCTTCAACCCCAAACCTTTCATTTCGTACCCATTTGATCACTTTAAATCGGTGAAGCGCTTTGAATTTTGACAGTGGTGTACGGGATGGTAAGATTGAAAGAAAAAAAAAAAGAGGGACGACTCAAAAGCTGAAATTAAAACGCTCTGATGTGGACATTGATAATGGCGGCAGAGTGCGGCTGTGTGCGGTGCAGAGCACTCATAGTGACATTTATAAGAGACAGCTCTGCTGATTATCAAAGGGTTCAGTGAGTCCTAAGCCCTGATTGCTAACATCACTTCAGAGTCCTTTAGACATTTGGAGAGAGGCAGGGAGTTAGCACCTCTGAAAATGATCACTTACTCAAGCTGTCTCATCTCCGCAGAAGGGATATGAGGCTGTGATACTTTTTTTCTTCTTCTTCTTCTTCTGCCCCGCTTGTAAAATGTTCCAGCCATTTTGAAGATCAATGGCCTTCTTGAGTGCAAACCTTTTAATGTGCGGTTTCAAAAGTCCATCCGCACTTTGCTAGCTTTGAGTGCACATTTTATTTGATCGAATCTTGAGTGGAAAAAACGCACATTTTACCAGCTGGAATCTAATAAAGCACGCAGAGTGAGTCTGTGCTGCGATGCACGAAAAGGTAGCGAAGGTCTCCGTGTAAGTTGTGAATCTTGTTTTGATTGTGATCTGGTTTGAGATAAGCTTTTTTGACGGATGTAGAATTCAACCCGAGCCCCGCAGTGCCGTCCGTGCTGCCGGCGCGTCCCGAACATGAAATAATTAATAGAGTGAGCTGTTTGAGTTAGCAGGGTAATGTCACATTACAGGACTACGGCTGTAAATATTTAACAAGACTTTCTCCGAACATCTCTACTCAAACCCTCCAGGGATGATCCAACAAGTCGGAAAAAAAAAAAAAAAAAAAAAAAAAAAAAACAGCTATCAAATTGACATCTGGTTAAGAATTTTACTGGAATGAGACCAAATTTAGTTTGACTTTGAACAACCTGTTTGTAACTAGCTCACAACTGAGCTGTTAGGTTATAGTTACATAAAATAAATTCTATGTAAAACATTCTATGTTTCGAGTTTTATGGGAACATTTGTGGAAATCCTGTAATAAATAAAAAGTTCCTAAAATGTGCCTCCAAAATATTTGATGGAAATAGAGCAACTTAAAAAGAAAATCACAGTGAACATTAGTCTGCTTTGAGTCCAGAAAGTAATTTATACATATTGTCCATTAGAATGTTAAATCATTTTTAAACTAATCATGTAGTTCACGGTGTTTCCCTATAGTATAAACAGTGAAGCAAAGGTCGCATTGTTTTTCCAGATTACAAAATTAGATTCATAGCTGATGAGGCCTTAATAATAATCACATTTACAAATATAGACCTCCTGCATGTTATTGTTTACATGAGGAAATTTTGTGCATGTGGACAAAGCTGGAGGGCAAAAAGACTTTATATGTCATCCATAGTTCAATTATTAACTCAATCAAACTTGGACATTTAGATATAATTAATTTTGTGTTGTTCTCCACAGCAAAGGGAAACACCGTATGTTTTGATGAGGGAATAACATTATAACATGACGTGAAGCTCAAAAAAGTCAATTTTACAAAACACTGCCCCTTTAAGATCCACTGACTAATTAACCTGGACACCAGTAAAACTGTGAGTGCTCTACCGTGTGAATCTAAAGGGGAGACGTTGCTGCAATGGAATAAATCTCCAGAACAGTCATCTTATCGGTCCACGAGCAACCGGGAAAAAAAACCCCCAAAACTTTTCCCCCGTTTTTCGCATTATCAAAGTCAGTCTCCCCTATCTATCTCTGTCACAGGGAAATCAGTCCACTGACTCACTCGCATGGCGCTACGCGGTATTGGCGTATGAGATGCTGGAGACTGAAACCCAAGGCCAGGCGGCCGGGTTCGGGAGGAGGGGGCAAAATAAAAATCCATCTGCTCCCCCATGCGGCACAGCTAAGAGCAATCTGCGGGGCTCAAATCCTCATCCCCTTGTCCAAACACTTCTGAAGGTTCCCGACCGGTGTTGTTTGATTGACAGCGATTGTGTCAGAGGGCTTGGCGCTGTGTACACGGAATGTCAAGCCTCAGCCAGACGAATGTCTGTCAGGACAGCGGTGGAGTGAGCTGTGAGTGATGTGGGAGGATGGAAGAGGAGGACAGGGGGGTGGGAAGGGGAGCCGGTGGAGGTGAAGTGCTGCCTCAGGAGTCAGCAAACCTCATCTGGCCTCGGGATTTCGCTGCCCTCCGTGGAGAGTTCCTGTGGCCCTTCGCTTCCGTTTATAGTTTATAGCGGCGCTGCGTGGACACATGGCTCTGAGAGAGCAGAGCGTGATGATAATGCTGCATGTTAGAAGCCCCCCACCCTCTCCTCCATCCCTACCACCTCCATGTGATCTGAAAGCACTCCAACACCTCGGCTAAGAGGATGGAGTTCCTGTTCGCCTCCTGAAACTAGTCCCTCGCCGAGATGAAAGTGGCTATTTTTAGCCTCCCCTGTCAGCTCAGGTAGGGAAAATGTGGTTTCGTTTCAATCATTTCTTTTTTTTTTTCCACCCCCCTGCCATACAAGTGCCTCCATCCGCCCCACCACCCCTAACCCCCACCCCCACCCTGCCTTTGGTTGTTCCACACTCAAGAGATCAAAAGCGAATGACAGAATAGCTCCACCTGCGAGGTGAGGACTCGGCTGAGCTGTCTGGTGGGAGGCTCAAACCTGAGGCCTTGGCGTTACGCATGCTATCGATCCGGTCATGTTTGCTCGGCACTGCCGTCCCTCGGGGTAGAATAAACTGAGGCCATTATTCCTGCGGCGCACCGCGACCCACGGCCTCCCGCCGCCGACTCAGGACCGGCGCGGCCGTCGAAAAGCATTAGGCTCCGTAGGACTACTGAGATTATGGATGTGGAGATCGGCCGCTCAGCCCGGCCGCTCAGCCCGACCACTCTTTGTTCGCCCCCTGATTGGGCCTCGAAGGTGAAGGACTCCTTCTCCCTCGGCAGTGCTTTAATGCCGAATTTCTTTGTCTTCTCCTCTGTCCTCCAGTCATTATCTGCAGTCAATCTCTCGCAGGTGCTCCTCTTGGATCAGAGTGTCTCATTTCCCTTAAAGTCAATTGAGGTTTTTGTTTTGTTTTTGGCTCTGTTTATAGGTTTAATTGAGATCGTTGTGGCATGTTCTCTTTTGTTGCCTCTACCTAACAAGGCAAACTGCAGTATGATGTTCTCACAGCATCACAACCTTGAGTTAAAATTCTACTTGGTTTACTGCATCACAGCATTAAAGTATTAAAGGAGCGGTATTGTGTGTTTTCCAGGCACACAGTGGGAATTTATAGCACAATCAAGTAGTTATGTTATCTTCAGTTGATATGAAAATGCTGCATGTATCAAATGCGACGCAAAAGAAATGTGTTTTTCCAGGATTCTTGGTAAAGTCTTCTTTAGTGTTCACCTGTTGGATCATATCATGCTTATTTAAGGTGCTATTTCCATTTGATTGGCAAAATCATGTACAAGAGAGAACTTATAATAGCTACGCAAAGCTTCCTCTTTGCTTTCCAAATGAATTCATCCAGATTTTGTGATGATTTCATTAATGTTATCGTCGTAATTAAGGATGTTCTAATACTGAGTCATGTGCTACTGCTGTGTTAGAAAATCTGAACATTACAACAAATGAGTAAAGTGCCACACCCTTTTTCATAGTCTGACCTCAGCCAGTTTATCTGCTTGACCCCTGCCGATTACAGCAGCTTACTGTCTGAATAATGGTAGTAAAAGAAGTCGGTCGGACAGTACGTCGTCTCCTCCATAAATGTTTTCTAACTCTTACAAGTTGGGTCTGAAGTGTATACTCTCCTTTCCTCTGCACAGCTCAATCTGTTCATAAGAGCCACCAGTATAAGCTTCCAGGAAGGCCTGATGCAGGAGCCCACTTGTCAAACTGGGATGCGGTGAGTGTTTCTCGCCGCCGTCCACACGGCCAGCAGACGCTCAGTGTCACCACTATCAGCAGGCGGCTACAGTACGATTAGCAGCACACGCTCTGGAGAGCTGAGAAATGTTCACTTTCAGCTGAATGTACTAATTCGGTGTAGATTGTTTGATTGTTTGATTGTCAGTGCCACGACAGTTTGTCTTGTGCGTCTAATGTGTTTCTGTCGTAAGTAAGAAGTTCACTTTTTTCTTTCTCATTTCCGACAAGATATCCAGACAACCGACGTTACCAAGACTGAGCTTTAGTTCACCCTCTGGCCAAACAAACAGATCCATGCAGAAGAGCGGTTTCTGGGCGGCGCAGCTTTGAGGAACGGCGGGGGCAGCCTACTACGAAAGCTGGTATTCGAAGGAGATCCTAAAGTACTCTTCTCTCCCCCCCCCCACCGGCTCTCTCCCATGGTCACGTGGCTCCGATTCCTGGCAGAGGAAAAGCAGGAGGTCGGTCCGTGGGAGGGAATCGGGTCCACGCAACCTTCACCCGCCGAGCGACGCCAACTTCCAATTTAACACATTCGGTAAGCAGAAAGTCTGCCCACACACAGAGCGCAGTGGGCAGGAACCATCAAGAGTGTAATCTGGAGTAAATAGCGCTTGATTCGGGGACGGATGCCGCAACGCGATGCAAAGCAGGTGCATCCAGTGGCTGTGTGCAGAGCCGGCACCCGGCTTAATCACGTAAAATCATATTCTGGTGGAAAGGAGAGCTCAAGTCGAAGGAGCACCGCGGGTCCCCGAGGGGTACAGCCTGCGTGTGGGAGGAACTCCTCCTCCAGAGCGCGGCTGAATGGAGAAAGGACGGGGAGAGGAAGAAACAAACAGACGTTCTGCATTTCTTAAAGCATCAGAAGTCATGCGACGACTCCCACGGAACCACTTAAGGTAACTTAGATCTTTGAACCAAGGGATCAAGCTTTGCAACTGAATTTTAATGCCGTTTTTTCAGCATGGCTTCAAAACTACGAGCATACGAATGAAAATCCTTTTATTTGTTGTTTGCATTCTATGGTGCTTTTTATATAGAAGTATTTGCCTTCTTGCAGGTTTATTTTTTGTTACACGTAGGCTGGTTAAAGCAATCCTCCGGCGAACACTTCCGTCAACCGCTTGTTGCCGCTGTGGAGAAATGTGGGTCCACTTGATCTTTGCGGATTTGTTTTTGTATTTCAGCAATGCTGAAGAGTTTTTGAGCGTGAACCGCCTAATTAAGGTCGTGACTCAGCATCTCATCTGAGATCTTGACTACTTTAATCCAAAGCGAGAATGTGTTTATTTAATTATGCTCAGCTCCCCACCAGCAAAATCCTTCAAAAATATTTCAAATCTTACCTCAAAATTATCATTTAAATGATAAGCTCACCATTTTGTCATGTTTTCTGGACTGATAAATCAATCTCTATTTGTCTCTATATTGCCTCCTTCAGTTGAGGACAAACGTGCTATTGGTCCTTTTTATTTTATTTTTTTAACTTTACATCATGTTATAATGTTATTCACTCATCAAAAACATACCTGGAGTGTTGCCTTGATTCTTTCAGGCATGTGCTGGCTAAAACGTTGCTAAACGGATAAAAGAGGCGCCATGTTGTGATGGCTTCCTGAAGGCGGAGTTTCAGAAAGAGCAGGAGATTCTTAAAGAGGCAGAGGCCCAATTTCAAGGCGGTAAACCACAAAGTCATACTTGATATATTTAGCATTTTTATAGAAATTTCAGATAAAAGTTGCTTGATTGTGCTGTGAAATTATGCCTTCACGTAACACTGGCCCTTTTAGAGCCCTTTTCAGAGGAATTACAGAATTCCCCTTAATTCATTGGGATGTTCAGCAACTTACGCTAAGACGCGATTACAACAACTTACTGTTTGACATTACAGAAACCCACCGGTCAGTTTATCAGACTCTCCAGCAGAGCCTTCAGAGGTGGACTTGCCTAAGCCAAAGGCAACAAACCGATGACTGGGCATTCTTCCTCAGGAGTTCCTGGCACAGAACCAATCATCAAGGTCCGACCTGCAGTCAAGCAGTTCCGGACCATCACACTTCCAATGTCACGTCCGACTGTCATTCTATATCTTAAATGCTCTGTTAGACTCAAGCAAGAGGCAAAGCGATGTCCACCGTGTGCTACACTCTTCTGACTGAAGAGTGGAATGATATTTTAGGTCAAAGATATTTTAAATCTTATAAAAATAACCTGTTGGAGGGAAAAAAAAAAAAAAAAGGCAAGTCTAGTGTATAACACTTCTGTTCATTTACCATACAACAATAAAGACCTACGTTACTTGACGTGGACGGTTGTCTTTACCCTTTGGCACATCTTGGAAAAACATTTACATTAATTAACACCTAGTTTATCCATTTTGCTTGGGCTGCCATCAGGGCTGCTAAATGCACTACGGTAAAAGAAAAATGAAAATCCTACTTTCGTGTTTTTCAGCTCCTGGCAAGTGACGACAGCTCCACGTTGCAAGACGACATCTGATATGACACATGACCATTCTAACATTTCCCAAGCAAAAAAAATAAAAAGAAATACGTCGGCTAATTGCCTCGAGTGTGAATGTAAACATGCTCGACGCACGCGGCGTATGGAGGTTTTGAATGCATTCGCACCTTTGAGATCGCTGCTCTATTTTTATGTTTGCCTGTGAAGGCGCCAGGCGACAACACCACACAGACTGCAGGTGTCATCTAGATGGCTGTTTCGTCTCCGCTGCCAGCTGGAGCGAACGCGTCTACCCGACGACTCGGAACGAGTGACCCGGAACAAAAAAAGTCGCCGAATCCGGCTTCTGTTGAAAGCGTGCCAAGGGGCCGTGGTGATGCTTTCAGAAATCAGAATACAGATGGAGTTCGGTGAGATGAAGCAGCGATGAAGTAACAACCAGAGTTTGTCTGGTTCTGTTTGGAGAGACCAATTAACCCGACAGACATTTTGAGACTGTGGAGAACCTGGAGAGAAGCAGCGCATGCACGAGAGGAACATGCAAACTTTATGCAGAAAGCCACTGCTCTGGAGTTCAAGGTGACTTGTACTACTAGATTACGCCAGTTTGCAGGGCTTTTTGGATAAATACATTTAAGTTACCAAGAACAGGAGCATTTTAATGTTTTCCCCCCATTTATGCAAAGTGTATCTGAGTAGTTTTATGATCACGCCTGATTTCCACTGGAAGATTTTTGAATTTTTTTTTTATATCTCTGCTGCTACAACAACAGACGAAGACCTGGTCTCCTGGTTGTGGTTCTGCTCTGCATCCCCAGAACCAGAAACAAACATGAAGAAGTAGCATTCAGCTACGACGCACCACAAATCTGGAACAAACTTCCAGAAGACTGCAAAACAGCTGAAACACTGAGTAGACTAAAAACCAGCCTGTTTTTGCATCATAACGTTGGCCAACATATTTGATGTGTACTGATAATGGCACTTGACAAAATGTAAAGTCTATTATTTGTTTCTCAACTTCTTATTTTTGTGTTTTTATGATGTAAAGCACTTTGAAGCTACCTTGTTGCTGAAAGATGCTATGCAAGTAAACTTGATTGATAACCTATTATTAAAGAAAAACATACTGATGTCATTTTATTATTTGAGATCAGTTAATAGGCATAAATCAAAATGTAAGACCAGTGAGACTTAATAATGCTTTTATACCTTTTTACCCATCACTATGAGTGTAACAAGTTGACACTAGCTGTCACAGCTGTCTGGTTTGACTGGTCTATTAAACCAGCAGCTGGTTTAATAGACAAATGGAGTTTTAAAAAGAGCCATAAGTAGTGCTCTTTTAGGTTTTTTTAATAATATGGCTGTCTCTGTGTTTTTGTAAATTGAAATATGTGCAAATACCCCACCTTGTTTTTAACAGCCAGGTAAAAATTAATCACAATTAAAGGGCATTAAGCTATAGGAAAGTTAGCTTAATGCCCTTAGGTATAAAGCTACGTTAGCTTAATGTTCTTAAGTATTAAGCTAAGTTAGCTTAATATTTAGCTTAATGTTCTTAAATATTAAGCTAAGTTAGCTTAATGCCCTTAAGCACTAAGCTAACTTAATCCTAAGATAAGGCTTTAAAACCTTGTTTTGTTAAAAGTTGGCATTCCCTTACCTAAAAGTCACAAAACCAGAGTTCAACACATCATGACAGAAAAAGAAAGCTGAGAATTTAACCAGTTTGACAAGGTAAACAAAGAATCAAACATCTAATTAAAGCTCGTCCCAAGCCGGCTGGTGAGCTCACATGACTTGGAAAGTGACATTTAGAAGAAAAAAAAAGAAAAAAGAAAAAGAAACATGGCCAAGAAAATTTAACGAGAGCATCGCCACTCCTTTCCCCCTGTGGGCTGTGACCTTTCTGACACCCCTCTGACAACAGTCCCACCAGATTTATTGGGCCTCTCCCTCGGCTGCTTGCGGATAAAAGAGAGGAGTCGCTTCACCTCCCAGACGCTGACCTTTAATTTGACACAGACAGGGTACGAGCGAGGCGCGCGCGTCGCCCACCCCGACCCGGCCCCCGGCCGACATCAAACAGAGAAACCGGACCGAGCCGAGGCATCCGCCACGCCGAAGCCCTGAGACCTTGTAGTGGCGCCTTTTACAGACGGATTTCATTTCCACCTGGTGCTTAATGCGCAGGATGAAAGTGAGGAAGACGAATGCTGCGGCCGTCTAGCACGAACATTCGACGTTCATATTTAGATGTTATGTGTGGGGATCAAAACGGGACTGCAGAACTGATGTTGAGAGGTCTTTGCCTAATTAGCACCCGGCTAATGTGTTAGTGTTAGTCACAAGTCACTGCACCCCATATTGTTGCTAAGTGACAGCCACAAAGTATTAGGTTCATGCTAATACTTAGCTGCTCTTCAGAAGAAAAAAAAAAGGGGATTAATATAATTTTCATGTAAGTACATCAATTTGGTCATAAAATATAAAAAAGTACTTATTTTCTTAAAGATTTTTTTGAAGTTTCTGATTTTTTTGTGTTTCATACCAGACAAAAAATAACCTAAATAAGTAAAAGAATGACATTAATAAGTAAACAGTTGCTCAAATCAGCTAGGTCTGATGAGTAAAGCAATGAATCCTTCGTTGAATCATGAATTAGATCAAATATTTCTTCTAGATTGTACATTTATTTAAACCAGTCACACCAATGCCTGACAGCAAGACCTTTAAAAACAACAGAACCTGTCTGCCAACAGAAAACAGGCTGCAAGCAACACACCACGGCTCAAACTGCATCGACTGAAGAAGAGATGAGAAACTGAATGATTCCCTTTCCAGGGAATCCTGAGAAGGAATATACGGACACAAATTTGCGATCCTAAGCACAAGCTGAGTTGCATACTAGTCAGCAGGACAATGATTTGAAGGGGAACTCTGCGTTCCCACAAAGTGACACACGATTTTGGAGCGACTTAGTCAAAATACAGAAAAAATCCTCAAATCTGTAGTATGAATTTTAAAGGGGCGGTTTTATGTTTCTTCCAGACATGTAATGCCATTTTTCAGCACAATGAGGTAGCTATGTTACCTCATGGTGATAAAAATGTTGTAGACAGAAGAAATTTGACTTTGGAAGTTGGTGAATTGAAACAGGCCTTTAGGAAGCGCCTCCTCTTTCTGGAGGAAAGAGGAGGCGCTCAGCAGGCATTTGTTAGCCGCTGGAGAAACTGAGAGGAGGAGCTTTGTGGAAATGGGACTTTGTGGGACCAAGCGTCTCGGCACCCCTCAAATGGTTGCCATGGGAGACTGAAAGATTTTTCAGACAGGCTCGAAAGAATCACAGCAACACTCCAGTTTGATGAGGGAATAACAGGCTACCATGATTTGAAGCTCAATAAAGAACATTTTACACAATACATTAAATTAAAAATAACTATGTAAAAAGTCCTCCAAGTCAATTAAATGACTCACTACCAGTATCTATAAATCCATGTTTAATCTTACACTTATTTCATTATTTACTTTAAATGAAGTGTTAGCATTTCTTTACTATGAATTTACTCAGATTATTATAAAATTCATTGCACTTGTGATACTAGTAGTACACTCAGGGTACGTAAACGATAAAAAGTATTGGGTTCTACAAAGCGTACCCTGTGCTTATTTTACAGTCATAACTCGTCATGGTGTCGAATTAATGACCAAGAAAACGAATCAAACTGGAGGGTCTGTTGGGTTATAATCGGAAATGGACTCAGAGCCAAGAAAAAAACAAAACGACAACTTTTAATTTTGAAGTGTTCATTCTTTAAGAAATGCCTCTAAAACATTTTTCAGGGTAAATAAGCTAAGGTGAACTCTTTAAGATTTCTTTCAGTCCCAACAAAGCAGGTTGGTTTTAGCCATGCACCACTAACCAAGTGCATATGAAGGCATAGTGGGAATAAACAGCTTTTCCTCACCCTTACTTCAAGTAAAGGTGGTGCATTTTAATGGCTTGGAGAATAAACCTGTTTTTTTTTTGTTGTTTTTTTTTGAAGAGTTAGTCCTTTGTCTGCCTCGCCACACAAAGGAAGGTCATATCGACCATTCTCAAACACTGGTGGGGAGGGACTGCAATGGAACAGGCTACATAAAGGCTATAAACAATAATGATTTAATAATAATGACGCTAACCCAGTTCAGTTCCACTGCCTGTTCCACGCATACGCAATTACTTCCTGAAAAATAAATCTCCAGGTGCCTCACTCGACACGATATCCTTTAATGTGATCATTTGTCGGGTGGCAGTGTGGGATGCGAGGCGTGCGGCACAAGATCATCAAAGTGCGTGTGTGTGTGTGCGCGCGCGTGTGTGATCTCAGAAGAGAGCCTTCTCCAGGAGATTAAAGCTTTCACACAATTACTGTTATCTAAAGATATGTCACAAGGTCTCCCATCTTTTATATCACCTCTATCACAGCAGGTAAGCTCATGATACCAGTGAGACCCAACATATGCTTTAGAAACTTTCAATTTATGACAGAAAGAAAACTCGAAGAAGATCAAGGATAGACTTGCAAAAACGTCATATTCTACGTGTTTCGCATTAAAGAGAACACACACAGAAAACAACTGAAGCTGCACAGCCTTAACTAGAAGATTTCTGTGGACATTTAAAAGGGGCCTGCCAAAGTGGAACCCAGGGTTCTGGTGCTGGAAATTAGCAAAAATGCTAAGCTAAGATTAGCCTGAAACTTAAATCAGCATGAGGGCCTGTATGCTACATGTATCTTAAAAAATAAGCTAAAAGGCTTATTTTAGTTGTAAGGCTAATGTTAGCACGAGGGCTATCGCCAGAATGTAGAGCGATTAGCATGCTGACGCTACCAATAAGAGGAGGGTTATCAACAGCCTGTTGACTAACAGTGACTTATTCCACTCAGTGTGCAAACATTAGAGTACAAGCTGCAATTAGCCAAAATGCTAATATTAGCATAAATGTCATCAATAGCATGTAGGGTATCACCAGCTGACTTACTCCATCTAGTATGATAAAAGTAGCCGATAAATAAAAAATGTAGCTGAATAAAAAGTTAGCTAAAATGCTTATTTAAGGTACATGGCAATACACTGGTCTGCTATGCATTGCCATGGCAGGCCTCAATTAATAAAGACTAGTCTATCTTTGAGTTTACAGCTAAAGCTGTCTTAGTTATGAAGTAATATGGAAAACCTTGAAGAAACAAGGTTTTCCATATGTTTTTTTTTAATGTTCTTTAGTCATGGTATGTTGTCAAAATCAACTGAGACTCATTTATTTGTTTGTCTTTATTAAGAAAAAAAAGCCCTTCTCCAGTTACTGGTGGGGTTTGTTATGCAAAGTGAGAGGAACCAAGGACACGTCCAGGGTGTACCCCACCTTTTCCACCACATGGTCGTCTAGTGGTGTGTACTTTCTCTTGTCTCATACAAGTAACCATTTCTAAATCTTTGAATAAAACTAGTAAAAGCTAATTTTCTTTCAAATCTGTCAGAAGACATATTTCCCGTTGCCAGTCGCCTTCAGCTGAGCATAAAGGGGAACAGACAGAGAGGCAATGAGTAGCTTTGGGCCAGGAGTCAAACCCTGAGCCACTGCATCAAAACTGACAGGACAGCGTTCCTGCTTTAACACTGAGCAATGTGATCATTAATCTCTTTCTTTGTAAACAGTACAACACACAGAAAAGGAAAAAAAAAATTCTTCATGTTTTTTTTTTTTTTAGAAGAGTTTTTAATTAAACAGAAAATAAAGGACTTTGTATATCCAGTTTGTTTCAAAGCTGATGTCCGACTTTGATTTTTGTTCAACTCAAAAAACGAATTAAGAAGCTCGTTAAGTTGTCGCTTCTGATACATTTAATGCAAATGGAAAATAAATGCTACTTTTCCATATATGGGGAGAGAGATTTATTTAACCAACAATTTATTTTTATTTCTCATCTGGCTTCCATTTTGATTCAGCTTTTTATCCACGCCTTAAGTCTTGGCATGACTTAACTTTTATTTAAAAACTGATGCCCCAGCAAGAGCTTAATTTTCAATATTGTGTTGAAAACATCGCGTTGGTACATCCGGCAAAAAAAATAGTCTGCCCTTTTAATCACGCTCAATTTTTATAAGCCTAACATATTTTTGCATAAACAGGAGAGGAAACTTAACCAATCTGCATTTAATCATCGTCTCATTTTTAGGTTGTCTGAGGATACTAATTGATTAACCCGACATTTATGATTGGATAATAATTTCTAAATAGCTGAAAACTTTACTTTAATCTCAATCAGTAGAATAATGTAATCTTGTGTTGAATTAATTAAATCAGAAAAGCTTCTTTTAAAGCTAATACAGGTGGAAGAAAAGCAGAGATGTAGCTGCTGTGGTCAATCGACAATTATAAAACGCTTCATTAATGGGAAGACAGAACGTATACCAACCAATAAGCCCCCTTAGATGACAAGAGCAGACAGAAAACTACATTTTTTTTAAATAAGTGTTTTTGTTATTTTGTAATAAAATTAGGACAGGCCGATTTCCTTGTTCCTTTTGGTTGCTTCTTCTTCTTCTCTTTATGTTCAACTGTGGCTCAGTGAAGTTCAGTGGGGTGATTTCATCACCGTCTGAGCAGCTCTAGGGTCTACAGGGGCTAAAAACAACAACAACCACAGAGACGAGTCTGCTTGTTTACAGAGCCGGAAATCTCACTAGACAACGTTGCTAACTTCTGAAACGGTGACACCGAGTCTAGTCATTTTCTGCCAAGTCAGTGTAAAAATATTACTGCTCGTTACCCTCAGTTGTCCCCTTATGGCACTTAAGAGAGTCAAGGCTGTCGCATGCAACAACTGAAGGGTTTGGATTCAAACTCAGTTATGTGTTTACTTTAAAGCTGCAGTATGTAACTTTCATTAAAATATATATATATTTCACATATTAGTTGAAACTGTCACTATGTTGTGACCACTATGTCGTCCAGTTGATTGTTTCAGTGAAAAACCCCCCCCAAAAAAAACAGGTCTTCCTCCTTCTCCCAGTGCTAAACAAGCAACAGCCAATCAGAGTCAGATGGCTCTCTGCAGCTAGCATCGCCTGTTGTGAATGCTCAGGCTAGTTAGCATGACCGACGACGGGGGAGATAAACGGTTTGCCTGTAACGGTAAGTTGTTTCTCCGCCATCACGTCAAGCAACGAGTACATGAGGATGATTGACAGAGCTAGGACCCTCCTCCTGGCTCTGATTGGTTGCTTTTGGTCGGGCGTGACCAACGACAGCTCCTCCCCTGTCAGCTCAGGGGAGGAGCTGCTTGTCTGTCTCATAGCAAACTGACACAACATAGAGACAGTTTCAACAAAAATATAAATATATATTTTGTAAGTTATATAGACACACACCTTGTGGAGGGATTTGTAATCCAAACTGATGCTGTGCTAGTCAGACTTTATGTTCTCCTTCATGCTGCCTGAAATCAACCATTGTTTTTCTCGCTGAGACGTGTCAGCAGCGTGGGTTAATGTAGTGGCAGTTGTATGGTTTTAATCTGCCCACCCGGTTATATAACGCATCATCTTTGTGGTCCAAATAAATTACTCGCGCAGGCTCTGGCCTTCTATTGAGTTTATTTTGGGCTCTTGTGAAACTGCACTGGCCCACAGAGGTAACCTCATGATGACAGCTGTGATGCTTTGACAAGAGCCGTTTGGATATTAAATTAGGCAACAAAACAGGCCCTGAAACGCACCAGAGTTCATTAGTGATGAAAGGACCCTGTGTATTTTGAAGATATCAAGAAGCCTGTTGTTGCTTATGCAGTGTTTACTTGTCACATAAAAGTCAAAGAGTTTATAAAACACAAACTATTAATAGACCGACCTGTTATAGGGCCCCTTTATAACTTGCAGAGCCGATAAAGTAACCTTGCCACTAGCTTACAAGCTATTAGCTAAAAAAAACTAAAGCTGCTGACATTTCTTGTCTTGCAAAAAATGTGCTGGTGTTTTGGTGAATGTATCGCCAATACACTTGAAATGTTGAAAAGTGAAGTATATGTGTGACTTGTAATGTTCCTCCATCGGATATTGAGTTATTGTACTGGGACAGTGTATGTTACCTTTACTGTATGTATGACTTAAATGGGGGGTTTATGAGTAATCTGTTAATCATTGAATCTATGAGAATCATAGCAATAGCTAAAGAACGGATGAGAAAACTTCTTTGATGGAAAAAGATTTAAGCATAAATTCCACTTTATTAGTTTAGCTGAAGTCGAACTATTAATGTTCATGTAATGCTTTATGCCACAATTACTTAGGATTTAACAAATATTGCAGAGTAAATGCATTTTAAGCATCTTTTAGTTATTAAACTTGTGGATTTTTTTCATTATTATTTTAAATAGTTGTTAGCAATCACCACAATAAAATCTGCACACACTGTTAAGTCCATTTTATGTAATTATTTAAATTGCAGTAGTTTATTTTTTCACTGCACATACAAGCTTAACACATATTCATCATTATCATTATCCCGCCAAAGATGTAAAGATCAGATCATTAAACTACAGTAGCATGTGGAAACATGAAAACACAAGAAAATGTGCATGGGAAGTTAAACTTCCTGCGTTCAGTGAAAAATCCCCCAAACAGAAAAGAAATTTGCTGATCTGGAAAAAAGAAAGTGTTGTTTGAAGGGGAAAAAAAAGTTATTTAACTTTCTTTCTTTATATTTAAAACAACCTTTAAAAATATATCATTCCTCCGACCTGAAAGAAACACTTTGAAAGCGAAAAACAAAATCCGTACACTTGTTCGGATCTGCGTTTTTGCAGTGCACGCACACTGCCTACCGCCAATGCATACTAAACACGGCTATGCATAATACATAGGCTAAAAATAGACGAGTGGAATGCTAATTGGCGGTAGGGCACCGCTATGGTGGGTGCTAATTGCAGTCATAATGTTTACAGCACATGGGATTAATGATATTTTTACTGCGAGTAATTGAGGCCGTTTTGGTCTGGACATGTGATGAAGGCAACGGCTTCAGTTCCCCTCACAAAGGAGCAACCGGTGGGGTGTGTGACGGCCGGGGCTTTGAACAGGCCGGCCTGACACAGACATCAATGAGCTGGGTCCTCCGAGGGCTAGGGACGGGCAATAATTTTAATAATCTTCCCTGACATCATCATCCTCATTGTCACCTAGCAACTGTCCACTTAGGGAAGCGCAACAGAAGCCTATCGGGGGGCTGCCCAGAGTGTGTGTGCTGTGTGTGTGTGTGTGTGTGCATGTGCGCGCTAGCTGGCTACAATGCAAATGCCATTATGATCAAAGTGACGTCGTCAACCTTTTCCACATCCACAACAGTATTTACTTCGTTAAATTTACAAGGAAATGAAAGTACAAAAAAAGAAAGTACATATCTAATTTCGAATGAATTTCTGAAACAAAACCACGCAACAGCGTCAATTATTTGTGAAACCAAAATCAAGCGGTAATGGAAAAGCTGTGTAGGAAAACAAAGCGCCCCCCAAGGCCTCCACCGAATGCACTGAAGCAACTGGGCTCTGTTAATCACACGCGCTTAATTAACTGATCAGCGAGGTTTACTGCCTCTATAGGAGACGGAGCTTCGGCCATTTACCATTACAGATGCGCTTTAACGCAATACGAAAGGAGGGAAAGTCGTTAGTGATGCCTTAAGAGAAGAAACTGCTGCCCGTCAATCCGGGAAGGGTAATAATGCCGTTCTAGACAATGCGAATGCCATTATTTCACAGGGAGATGCCTCGTTCACAAGCGGGAAACGTTTTCCCACAAGTGAATGTCCCAACATGTCCGTCCTAAGACCTGGCAGCGAAATGCTCCGATAGATAAACTCACTGCTGACCCCCTCCCAAAAAAAACCCAACATCTACGTGTCCACAAGGCTCTGTTAGCATGCTAACGTTCAAAGCAGAACAATTAAAAGAAAAAGACTGAACTCTCAAGAGTAAGTCTTTAGCGTCATGCAGTTGCCTTCAAATGATCAATCTGACTTTAGTGTCCTAAACTAAAAAATAAATAAAAAACTTGTCGGACCATAATGCATTGCACCAGGTTTGGGGAGAAACTAAACAGAATATCAGCTGAGACTTCTCATCCCAGCTGTGGTGGAGGAGGAGGGCAGGCTTGCAGCGAGAAAACTCCATCGAATGTCTTCAAACGTCACACACAAGGTCATCCGTCCACCAGCTAAAGCTCAACCCAGATTGGATAATGAACGAAACGACGACCAAGAACAAAACACCACAAGAAGGAATGGCTGGCCGACCAGAATCACGCAGAAGCAACCTTTCTTACCCCACAGCAGGGGAACGTGGGTGTGAAAGCATGCATGTTCAAACTATGGTACAGTACATGCATATTTATGGACAGAAAACAGCAACGGCTGTAAACACTTCTTGAGTTTGTTTGGAGGAGTGATGGCCGTAGACTCGGCTGAGAGGAAGGATCTACAGTAACGCTCGTTTGTGCAAATAGGACGAAGGAGTCTGTCTATAAAGGAGCTTTCTCGTTCTGCAACAGCTACATTTCTGGGTGCATCTGACATTGTCCCACAGCGATGTTTTCGACAGAGTTCCTGTCTTACCTGCACTAGATGGAGGGGAAAACCTGGGCAATGCTAGAATAAAGCATAATAATAACCCTCCAATTCCACCTCACCCTCCTGGATTAAGCATTCCAACCGTAGTCGAGCATCAAAAGATGCCGTGGTTCAAACCTCTGATCTGCTCCTGGGCATTTTATCATTTATTCTTATTAATATCAACACGCGCGAGCGACTTTGAGTCCGTCTCCACTGCGCCAAACGTTCAGGGAATGAAGGGGACAGTGAACCAAAGCACGTCCCAAAACGTTTGTTTGTTTTCTGTCTTGTGCAGGCAAATCCATCATCTGGAGGGAAAATTAAAACAAAGGCGGCATTTAAATAACTTTCATTAAATGTTGATGGGCTCCATTACCTCCACCAATCACCTGACCAGATAAAAAGAGCAGCAGTTGTCTTTTCTTAATGCCAACATGCATAGCACACACACCCCACACCCACACACACACACAAAAGGGACCAACCTGGGAATATTACTCAGACTGAGATGCCAAGAACATCTGCTTCTATGACAGCACCGCCTAACTAGTATTTTCTGCCTCAGTAACAGGCAAGATTAAGTTGTCAAATACATATTACTGCTTTTTGGTATGCACATTATACAACACAACACAATCCCAGACACACACACACATCACGCTGCAGACACCGAGACAGTCTGCAGATCAGGAAAAAAGTTTTAAAACTAAAGTGGCTCTTTGGCTTTGGGTGCCGTAGACATATGTAAATGTGTTTGTTTCTATATGTCTAAATGTATTCATTTGTCTATGTGCAGGTGTAGATACATATATCCACTTACTACCAACTTTATTGGACATGTTGCTAGTTCAGTTCTCAGTTCTTCGTGGCAGAGAATCAACACAGAGCAGGAAACATTCCTCAGAGTCCATACTGAAGTAATAGCACCACACGTTTGCAGCATATTTGATCCAAATGCTCCCGTCGGTTGAGATTTGGTGAATGTAGAGATCATTGTATTGTTCAAGGAACCAATCGGAGGAGATTTGAGTGTTTTGGCATGTTGCACTACCCTGTTAGAAGTGATGATGGAAGGTCATAAAGGGATAAAGGTAGTCAGAAAACAGACTCGGGTAGTTTGTGACTTGTAAGCTAGGTCTGACTTATGATAAAGGGCCAAAAGTGTGCCGAGAAATAAGCCCCCACATCTTAAACCGCTAGCATCAGCATGAACTTTTGATATAAGACAGGACAGATCCATACGTCTCAGTTGCTCGTGGCAAACTGCGACCAGCGATGTCAAAGCTGAAATGAAGACTCATCACACCATCTGTTACTGTCCGGTTCCGGCGAGCCTTCGTGGATCGCTTCGGACGGCGCTCTGCACAAGTGATTATTTCAGCCGTCAGCCCGTTCACCTCTGACTTGAACAACCGGATACACTCTCTCTTTTAAACCACCAAGAGATGGTGGTTCATAAAAATCCCCCCAACATAACAAGCATTTTATTGAATGCCAGCCTGTTTGGCACCAACCACCAGGCGGCATTCATAGTGATAGAAATCCTCTCTCTGTCTTTGGCTTTCTGGTGCTCGGTTAGCATTTCAGCTAGTCATCATTAGCATGTTGAGATTCCTGAATGCGTTGATTACACTATGCTTCCCTGGGATTGGCTGTTTTGGTACTTATAATATTGAGCAATGCTTTAATAAATAAATAAATAGATAGATAGATAGATAGATAGATAGATAGATAGATAGATAGATAGATAGATAGATAGATAGATAGATAGATAGATAGATAGATAGATAGATAGATAGATAGATAGATAGATAGATAGATAGATGTCTAATTTTTTATATTTTTTTACCACCTATCTATCTAATTATGAGTTTAGATAGGCGTCTTTATTTTTGTTGATGCTTGCATGTCCCATCCTCCCTTCTTGTAGAGAAGACCTGTCCTAACACCAAAAGGCAACCAGACCCGTCACACCGTTAGCCTAAGCTGGCAGCCGAATAGAAACTGTCCATGTTCTCAACAACAACTGGAAGCTGCAGATGTCAGCGCGCTCAGGTAAAAGACAGTGACAGAGTCCTTCTGCGTGTTTACTGCTGGAAAATTGGGGAATAACAGCCTGTCATACGGGGACACATCAGCCTTTGTTAAAGAAATTACTTTGCTCTTCACCCAGCTCTCTCACGCCGGGCCTCATGCACAAATTGTCCATTTGGCGAGTGCAGTCTAAATGGAACTGCGTCTTCGCCATGTCGCTCCGCCGCGGCACAAAGAGGCCGTGGCGGATAGGAATCCAATTATCCGAGGCAAATAATGGATGTCTCATTTAAGACGTGCGACTGTTGCAGCAGTAATGGCAGTGGCACAATTTTCCCAAAAGCCAGTCTCTATCAAGCGCGTCGCGGCCTGTTCAACACTGACTCGTATACATCCGCGTGCGGCGAGAAGTCAAACTCCGCAGATCATAATAAATCTTTCGACGGCGTGTAAAACGCGGTGGAAGAATGAGTGTTTACTCACATGTAGCGCAGGTGTGGGTTCTGAGCGAAGGCCCGAGGCTGGATCACCCGCAGATTACAATTCATGATGGTCCTGAGGAGAAAAAAAAAAAAAAAAAAAGATAAAGAACAGATATCAAAAAAGGGACTGGATTTTCTCTTCCCCTCTTTTTTTTTTTTTTTTTTTTATGCGGACACGTTCAGCTCCAAGCACAGATTCTCATTATGTCGCTATCACACACACAGCGGGAGGGCGGCCGGATTTCTCATCCTTCATCCAGATTTCCTTCCATCATTTTGTAAGGTTTTCTCCTTTTTCTTTTTTTAGTTTCAAGACAGCGTTCATGCAGAAATGCACGTAAAAAGGATCTCCTCTAGAACAAAAACAACACCTTTATGTATGTCAGCTCACAGACGTGCATGCAAAAAAGGAGAACACATCTCAATCTTTTCTTCATCTTCACATCCTAACCTCGATCTGCGTGCGCATCGGGCTGAGCCGAGCCGAGGACCAAAACAAAAATTCAATTTGAAGCACCTGGTGGTGCAAAGTTTGCAAACTCCTCTGTCTGATGTTTTGGGGACTTTCTCGCCGGAGGAGCAGGCGCTCTGTCGTTGCGCCAACTTGTGTAGGAGTGAAATAGTAATGAAATTAAACTAATCCCCAGTCTGCCGGAGGAGACCCAGTGGAATTCCCATAAGGGCTTTCTGGATCTCCCAGCGCCGCAGTACGGGAAACACAGTTCTCAATTGTAATGACTTCTAATCTTGTAATCACAGGTGCCTCATTCCAAAGAAGTCCTTGACATCGCCGAGCGCCTCATAAAGTACGGAGCTGATTGCACCCAGCTGCTGGTGCCAATTACTATCCACACCCCTCAAAAAAAAAAAAAGAAAAAATCCCATCGTGCCATTCTGGAGATTTGCCGTCACACAGACGATCCAGAGGTCATTACGTAGGTCTTTAGGAGAATCCTGCGGTACAATCTGCTGTAAAAAGTAAAATCGGAGTTTTTCCAACCGTTAAAAGCTGGGCCACCATGCTAGGCCACCAAGACGAGGGATTAGACGTGAGATTGTCAGGTATAATGAGTTGTCAGAGGCGTTTGCATTAACGAAGAGGTCATAAATAGTTTTAAAGTTCTGGATGAACATATTTGACTGAAGAAAAATGTGATTCTCTGGATGCAGGGTTTCTCTCTCTGTGCTTTTGATACGCTTTTAGAAACAGAAGGTCTGGTGGCATTGTCCAGTTTATAGTTTTTACCCTAAGCCTCAGTAAGACAGCTGCTCCCACAGATCAGCAGCAGGAGGATCAGCAACAGTCTTGCTGTTAGCGTTAGAGTTCCAACTCCGAACGGCGCTTGACATCGGCGAGATAATCTCGAAAATGAAAGCACAGAGTCAATACCAGTCATGTTAGACCTGCAGAAGGCTGGATATGATTTGCCCATAATATCAGCCTACTATTCTGAAGATCTGCTCCTTCGTGACCGCACCATCTTCTTTTCTCGTTTTATTCCTGTGGAGGCGGCGGTGAGAAGGTTAAACGTAAAAAAAACCCCAAAAAATCAACCCCCCCAAAAACAAATGATGACTCTACCCAGGTTGGTTCCTCCGCGCTGCTTACAGAAACGGCAGCGTCACAACAGGCTTGTGGAGGAGCCCCGCGTCCCCCGGATGAGGCAGCAAAGGGAGGCAGGCGGTAATGAGAAAAATGCTAATTTGGCGGTGGAGATATTGCATTTGGCCTCCGTGATGAGGGATCAGGGGGAGAGGCCAGCTCCGACTGTGGAGGGCAGAGGAGAAGATGGCTCTTTGAGTAGAGGCGGGAGTTTTGGAGGGAGTGGATGGGGGGGGATTAAGTGGAAGTCTGAAACACACGCGGCTGGAAAGTGGGCGGGCGCGGAGCGAGAAAGCAAGCAGCGTCACCTATCTTTAAAAAAAAAAGGAAAACGTGAAAAGATGAGCCATGTAGACCCTCAGCTCCTCCAGGGACGCTTGATTCAATTTCCACTGCTTCCTTTTAGCACCATCTCATCAGCTGTTACCCAAAGCAGAGCAGCTTCTCAGTGTTTGACTGGCAAGAATTAAAGGCTTCTTTAAACTTCAGCTCATGTTAGCGACAGAAATACTCCCTTCAGGCGGTCCTGCTCACTCAACCAACATCTTCATCTTCTCCTTATCAGCCATTTCAGGGGGTTTTCTGAGCCAAATCGCTTCCATCATTCGTGCCACAGCGAACTTGATGTTCTGTGTGTTCTGCGAAGGCCTTCACACCCTCAGATCTGCTCATGTTCTGTAGTTCCGCAGACGACTTACTAGCATTTTAGCTCACTGGCTAACGTAAAGTAGGGCATGTGAAGTGGGTGGAAAATGATGTTTCGTCTTCTTTTTTTTAAATATAAATAGAAATCTGAACATGAACAGTTTTTCATCCCCATTTATTCTGTTACCTTGAAATTAAGTTCAATGCAAACCAACTGCTATGTGAAGTAACCTAATTATTATTAAACGTCTTTAATTTTTTTTTCTTTTCAGAAAACCTAGCAGAAACTTTTCCATTTTGTGCTTGCTACACTAGCTTGAGGAGCTACGCTAGCTTGAGGAGCTACGCTAGCTTGAGGAGCTACGCTAGCTTGAGGAGCTACTCTAGCTTGAGGAGCTAAGCTAGCTTGAGGAGCTACGCTAGCTTGAGGAGCTACGCTAGCTTGAGGAGCTACTCTAGCTTGAGGAGCTAAGCTAGCTTGAGGAGCTACACTAGCTTGAGGAGCTACGCTAGCTTGAAGAGCTAAGCTAGCTTGATGAATGCCACTGGCAGTCAATCACAGATCAGCATGGCTAACAAGCTTTCAATCATTCATTTTAACTGATGTTTTTTTAAGCACACCCCTGGTTCTACTTGTTGTTTTTTTTCTCCTATCCAGAATGCAGGTCTGGAACAGCATTTAAGTGTGTGTCCCCCCCCCTTTTATATACACACACACACACACCACAACATAAAAGCATCAGCACTCACAGTCTCTGTAGTCCGGTGTAGAGCTCCATATCGACGTCTCTCAGAGTCTGCAATCCCGTCCAGTTTTCTATGTGTCTGAAAAACAACCAAGAAAACGAGGGACGGTAAATGAGACATACCTCCTCATCCGAGGGAAAGAAAAAAGAAAAACAAACAAACCAAGAGACATGATGGGGTGAGGAAAACTGTTTTCCCAAGTCCCCCCGCTGCAAATTAACTGGCTGCGTTTTGTCAAAAGTTTTTGAATCCATATTCATTTAAACTGCAATAATTGGAACAGCTCTGACAGAGTGCTCTCTGCTGCCCTCTGATAGATTTAATTGCCAAGAGGCAGCTTCTGAGGCTTAATCTATGTAAGGGGAGGTGGGAGGGAGGAGAGAGGACCAAATAAACACTGCAGATGGCTTCACTTCTGTTAGCACCGTCAGACTCCGCCGTGAAGCGCTTTCTGTGTGCTGGTGGGATAAGGAAAGTGCAGTTCATGCCTGTAAATTAGCTCCGGGGGAGGAAAGTGGCCATTGTGGAATTAAACGGGGTTTTTTTTGTTGTTGTTGCATTTCCGTCCAGGGACGCGGACTTTCCCTTCCAAAAAAATCCCACGAAAATCACACGGGGATCACGTGTGATTTTGGAACGTTTCGTGGTAAAATCACATGTGATTTTTAACAGTGAATGAGTGAGGACGTGTGGAGTTGCTTTACTGTCTTAAACGAGAGAAGGAGACGAGGAAAGAAAAATGGCGGCCTGCTTCAGGAAACCGTAAACTGAAGTTTAAATCAAAAGGCAGGAGACGAGTAACAGTTTTACCGCTAACTGGAACCGGATACGCAGTGAGCAGCACGTTTAGGAGAGTTACTGAAACGATCCAGTTACAACCTCACGGGAACACGTGCGGGCCGAGCCCGGAGAGGGATAATCAGATCGCTGCTTGTATTTTTTGACAGTGCGGGGAGGGGGGAAATTATGTTCTGCCGATTGTTTTTGTCAAAACCTATGTTTCCGTGTTATCTGTTGAAGCCCGGGCATCTGGTGTACGATGATGAAGCGGGAAGCTGAGACGTCGCATCACGTTTGCGTGAGTCAAGAGCTCCGGGGCGGATCGCCCACTTTTCATACGGTCGAGGGGAACGCAGCTGATCTTAACTTCCTAATACGTTTGTGTTTTGATTCTACTGCACTTTAAAAAAAAAAAAAAAAATAGGCTGTACAGTTTCAGCTGTACTATATCAGTTCTTGCAGTTCATTTGTTCATTTTTTTCTTTCCAAACACACAAACAGTGGTTGTAGAAATGTCTGCGGATGCAGTGACATTTAGTGGCACAAGCTGCTAGTTGCGGTCAAATGCTGATTATTGGTCATTTTCAGTCAGTGTTTTGGGCCTAAAACAACCAAACAGCAGCATTCAGCTTCTACACACCAGAAATCTGGAACAAACTTCCAGAAAAGAGCAAAACAGCCGAAACACTGAGTTCCTTTAACAGCCGTCTGCTTAGCAAAGCCTCTGATTAGCAACAACTGGACCATTGATCAACACATCTGATTTTGATGACGGCCTTAGTTGGACTAAACGCTTAGACGCTCTCGGAGAGGCGAGTGTCTGAGCTTGTGTGCGCACGAAGGACTCGTACAAAGAACGTCATCCGACTCAGACTGAGCTGCTTCACCCACAGATCCTTTTGTTGTCCTTGAAATCTTCCTGAAGGGTCTGTCTCCACTCCGGCGTAATGAGATCAGGAAGCAAAAGCTAATTGTAGACGCACAGCAGATCGGGGCTGATCTTTGCCCAGACGTATAGAGGAAACGGACGCATCGCGCTAATTCCCGGCGAATCGAGAGGAAGACAAAGATGATTTCAATCACCGAATGAGTAATAAACAATGATAATCAGAGCTAGCATAGACAGTCGTTTGTTTTCTTTTTTTTTTCTTTATGGATACAATCATACTTTCACTGCGGGGGCACTAATAGCTGACCCGGCAGTAAGATGAAATAAAACAGTGTGGCAGCTGAAAGTGCCTCGCACTGGCAGTGACAATGTTGCTGAGATCATTGCTAAAAGGAGGGGATGTCGGGGGGGGGGGGGGGGGGGGGCTGCGGCTCTAAAGGCAGAAGGCGATAAATCTCACGCCGATTTATCCGCTCACAGCGGATGTAGCTTTACGGCACATATACTGAAGGAGACTGGGACCAGAACGGGGATGAGCCATTCTGGGATGATGATATAATAATATAATCACCTTCCTAAAATAAAGTCTTTTTTTGTTGTTGCTTTTTTTTTGTCAAATGTGATTCCCCCCCCCAAATCATCTCTTGGAAAAAAAAGAGGTGGTGATTTAGAAAAAACCCCAAAACAAACAAAAAACAAAACACAATTTTGGCAAACATGACCCACCATTACTATAGGAAGGTAAGGATTTGCATAGCATCTTTTTAGACAAAAACATGCTTTTTGTTTATTCACATAAAAAAAAAAAAACAGGCAAATGAAATGACTCGGCCAATTACTTTAGGAATGTGACACTATAATATTTTATTTGTATAGCACCAATTTAAACCAAATGGTGCTGCATGTATAAAAAAATAACTATCAGTGACAAAAACCCACAAAAAATATACCAAATCAATTAAAATACAAGGCAAAATGAAAGAAATTCAACCATGAAAAGCCTTAAGAGGATCTCATCTGCTGTTGAGGCGTGGCTCTAACCAGGAGACGTACATGTCACATTTTGTTTTAATTTCATAATAGCCGGGGTTTTGTGTAAAGCTATGGTTTCTTTCTGAAGAGAAGAGATAAAAAAAAATCCCCCCTAATATCCCTACCCTAACCCTAATTTTTGAAGAAGTTTTTCTAAAACTGTCAGGCAAACAGACAAACTCTCATCACCTTTGGAAAGCGACCTGCCTCAGATGAGGCTGAACGGCAACAACAGGAACAAACTTCCTGTTTTTTTTGTTTCTCCCCCCATCTCCTCCATGGTAGCAATATCGCTAGTGACAACCCAAAACATCAAATTACGGTTCACACATCCTGGTTACATACGTTTGGCCGGACTTCAAACGTCCCAACAGCGTGAGCAACAAACAACGTCAGCTGAACAGTCTAATATTCTATTTGATCTCAGGCCTGGTGCAGCAGTCGTGCCGCTCCAGCCCCGTGGAACTCCGAGGCGCATGATTTCCCAGCATGCTCCGGCAGCGCTCCAACTGGAGATCTGTCGTGTCGCTAAACGTCCGGTCGACTCGTCTCCCTCTTTAGGAGAACGGTAGACGTTTGTTTTCTATAGGCCGGGGTCAGGCGTTTCGGTGGGTTTTTAAGCAACTCCTGCGATTCCAAACACGCCGCTGAGGTGGTTGTTGTGTTGGTAGCCACGAAACATCACACTGGGAATCGCTGAGCTGGAAGTTTCCCCCGCCATCATCTGCTGTGAAAAGCTAGTGGTTGATTCATCCACTGGAAAATCTGGCCTTGTTTTCGCTCCTAAAAAAAGTGACTTTTTAGAGAAACACACATTATGGATTGGCCTTAACGAGGGCCCCGCACCAACTAATTAAGGACCTGACACTGAAAAAGGCCTGTCACGATAAACTGTCTTTAAGTAACATATCGATAACGCAAGTTCACCCTTCTCAAAGACTACTAAACCAGAAATTTGTGCAGAAAAGTCCACACTGCAACTGTTTTACATTTTAAATATCCAAAATGAAACAGAACCATAAACAGCAGCAAAAAAAAAATAAAATAAAAAAATAAACCACAAAAAATTGAAACGGATTATTACGTCTCTAAACAAAATTGCTCTTCAGAAAATTATTGAGCTCATTTCAATTTGTCGTGTGTACACTGAAATAATTCATAATTTAAAAATAAAAAAAAGATGGACCTACGCCAGATGCTGTCAGACCCGAGCCGATTACCCACAATCCCTTGTTCCAAAACCAGATTGCTAATCCCAAATTAGCTGCCTTGCAGTCCATGACTTTAATTTTTATTTTGGTGCCAAAAATTTAAAAAAAAATCACACATCACATCCAAAATGCAAAATAATAAATTTCTCATAAATTTCTAGGAGTTGTAACACAAACATTTGTCCTTTCCTGTCTCAAACGGGGGAAATCAGGTCTCAGTCTCGTAGCGAATCACAAACAGCCAATAGCATCTTGTTGCATTGACTTTCTAACATCGCCGTACACCTGTTGAATCAAACACCTGGGGCGTTTCCAGGGCAACCATGTGGCGGGAGGCGCTGAAAGCAGGAAAAACTGCCCCGACAGAGGGTGGCTTTTATAGTGTTGGTTGTTTTGTGCCAGACCTTTCAGGTTGTGACGCTCAGCTGTGACACATTACACAGAAATACCTCGAGTGTCGCGGAGGGTTTTATGGTATCAAAGTGTCTGAAGTACACAATGAAAGTTTAGTGAGTAAAAGCAAAACTTAATCCACCATAGATTCCTCAGTAAAACAGTAGAATCCCTCAGTGAATGGCTGAACCTGAGAGAAAGATGAACGCCGAGGAGGGATTGCTGATAATACAAACAGGAAGCAACTGGGAGGGAAGGAAAGCAGGCAGACTGAGGGACGATGAAAAATTAACAGACGCAGCTGAACAGGAACTCAACGCATCAAGAACCAAACAGGAAAGAGTCTGACAAATATTCTAAAACAAATTAACATAAAAACGCAAGACGCAGAACATGAGAACGAGTTAGTAAACTACATGCAACGGCAAAATCTTTGATGTGATACTCGTGTCTTCTTCTGTTTTTATGCACACGATAGTTTATGTTTGAAGTACAAAGATGATAAAAGTCAAACTCAAAATGTTTGTCGTATTAAGATCACGTGCTACAAAGCCACTTCATGTCAAGTAATAACCCCGCACTTCGTGGCGCCCCGGGCAGAGAGCCGCATCACACATAAAGAGAATACTTACTGGAATTTAAGTGATTTCTCTCTTTATTTTTTACAAATTAGCACAACTCTGAAAACCGCTGCACCTCCGCAAAACTATTAACTCAGAAAGTGCAGACAAGGAAAACAGACTGAACTGGCCTGATCATTAAGATTCATTGTAGATTTTATTGGATTTAAGATTACATCAGAGATTTGGACTAAAAAAACAAACAAACAAAAAACGGAGGAAAGGAAAAGAAATGGAAAAGAAACCAAAGATAAATTAAGGCCTTGTTCATAATAAATCTTGCCACAGGGCAGCCAGCAGCAGTAATATTAAATGTCATTACTTTCCTTCCTTCTGCTCCTCACAGACTGATGAATTAAATTTAAGCACGTGAAAAAGAAAAGGGGGGGGGCTGTTTGAAAAGAGATGTATGGAAGGTCTGAAATGTGAAGGCAAACCTCAGGAAAACAGCCACAAAAAAAAACAAAACAAAACAAAAAAAAAGATTAGCAGAGGCTGATATTATTACACAATGAAATTATGGCCGTATTTACTCACAACTTGTAATGCGACGCATTTTAAAAATCCGTTTGTCGGTTTCGCATTTATATTTTACACCCACAGCAATTAAAAACACAAAAGCAGCAGCTTGTGTTCAATTCAAGCTGTATTATGTTTCAAATAACAGACTCAAAATTACTATATGACAAGAGCAAATATACATATACATATATATATATATATATATATATATATTATTATTATATATATAATTTTTATTTTATTTTTTTTTCACGTAGGCTTTCTGCTCCACGATACGATTCAGCACGATCCTCATTATTGTTGAGTAAACACACAACGCCTCACGTTGTCTTCTACGTGGCGCGGATTAGACTGCCGTGAATGAAATAAAATAAAAAAATAAATGAATTAGATGTGAATAACAAAGGCACTGCAGCGACACCGGAGCTTTCAGATCTCAGTCGGAGACGGTTCGAGATGTAAAATCGAGACCATTGGAAGTGTTTTGAATTCCCGGCCAATCAAGCAGGAGTGCTCTTCCTGACTTCCAATTAGCGGGGCGAGAACGATTATTCAACCTCACCGCTCGCAGGAAGGTCTCTCTCTTTTTTTTTTTTTTTTTTCCAGAAAAGAAGAGGAAGAAGAAGAGAGATTAGGGGGCAACAAGAAAAAGGAGAACAGGATTAGAAATAGGAAACAGTCCGTCTTATGTCTGTCTCCTCTGTTATCTGACTTCAAATAATTCGTTCCAGGCTCTGTGTTTTATGACCCTGTTTTCTTAAAGTGCCCCCCCTCCTCCACCCCTCAAGTACATTTCCTGCACACGAACGCATTCATAACTGCGAGGTGGAAGGCAACAATAGCATCGGAACAAAGCGTTCAGGCGGATCCACCGGGCCCTGCTCGCTCTCGAATCACAGCCATCTTCCATCTGCTTCAGAAAATGGCCTCCGACGAAGTAGGATGTGAACTGGGTGGTTCGGTGCCGGAGGAGAGCGCCCTGGAAGCAAACAGGAACAGATTCCATCTCAACGACGGCCATCTGTCGTGTTGGAGGGGCCCTGGGCGACACGGCGAACCCCTACCTACCTGCTATCTTGTCCTGAGCTCTCCGAGTGTAATCGACAGAAAAAAACGCGACCGAAGGAAAATACAACCAACCACCCAAAAAATTGAGAAAGTTTAATATTATAATAACTCTGTTTGGATGAATATAGCAGAAAAGGAAGTCATTAATACTAACTGTGGTGTGATTTTTGTAAGAGAGAAGTAGAAGTATTTGCATTTGGGCAACCGCTGAAAGATTTTCTTTCGGGTTTGGACTGTTTTCACGCACTAACAACTAATCTTTAACCTCTGAACGTAGGGTTGAAGTTAAATTGACAAAAAAAATTATTTTTCATTTTTTATTCCACAGAAAAAAGAAAGAAAATCTGAAAAGTGTTGGCCTGCATTTGCAATTTGTTTTTCTTTTTTTTCTATTTCACGCGTCACACAAAAGAACTCGGTTTCTATTACAAATGTGCGCAAGTCTGTCAAAAAAAAAAAAAAAAAACCCGTTGAAAAACAATTTTGCCATTGCGACGTTTCCATTAAATCAGAAACGTGACTAAGGTCACGTGAATAAACAAACATGCCTTAACCATCATTATCCAACTACTTCCTGTCATCGTCGTGGCTAATGCTACCGCTGGTAACGTCCTGTTGTCGATCACGTGACTTTATGTGACGTGAAGAAATGTTTCCATCGCAGTTTTGCCAAGTTGATTGGTTTACTTGGCAACGAAGTAAACCAATCTTAGTGTACTTCAATTAAATTGCGCAATTATGCGGTCAGTGGAAACACAGATGACGTTACGTTGCTCATTTTTAACATGCAGTGATTAGTTTCAGATCTTTGTCAGGCAAAATTCATCTCACCAGATGAAAGTCTGTGGTAGAAAAAAAGTTTAGATTCACGGTGTACGGAGCCTTCCCCTATTTTTCTGATATGGCTCCTTTTTCGATGTTGTTTCACCTTCGTCCCTACGCTCCCGTTCTGGCTATGAGTATGTGAATTTTTTTTTTGGACTCAACCAATTTACACCGATTCCCTGAAATAAAATCCAAAGCAGGCAGTTTTCTTCAGAAGCCTCCAAACCGTGAACAAAGTCCAACACGCCAAACACTCTGTCACAAATAAGACAGAGTGGTTGTTGTTGTTTGGTTTTTTTTAGCCAGCACTCAACTTAGCAAGACTCGCGAGCAATGAGATTAACTTTTCATGATTTCATTTAGTTTACACCAAAGCTGAAGATCTTGCAGCACAAAAATCCTTGAGTTGGTCCAACGAGTAGATCCGAGCGTCACCTGAGATCTCTTGAGGAGGGCTCACTGAATTCTTTTCTTCAACTCATGGTAGCTGGAAAAACACTAAAGTTCCTAAATAACAAGTCAGAGCCAGAGGAAGCAACCTGAAGCTCTGCTTTGAGCTTTTACGTCACGCCGAAATGTAAGCAATGTTATTGATGAAGACGAAGAGGAGCATAGCTAGAGAAAATACAACAAGTGAGGAAAAGAAAAAAAATGACGTAAACTCTAAAAATTAAGTGATTGAATATTGTGAATTTGTTTGTTGTTGACTAAATTATAAAATAACAAAGTCGAGGTAAAACCTAAGCAGGACGTTGGAACCCATGTTGCTGCATTTAGGACTAGAGGCACTGAGGGAATGATGAAATCAGGAAATAGCCGTGGTGTTTTCAGGGCACAAACTGTGAGAAAACTTCATCGGAGGGTGAGGGTGACTCTTTCAGCAAGGCGGCAACCCTAATCTGACATCCTGTAGCACAAAGAGACGACTGAAAGGAAAAACAAAAATGAAAAAAAAAAAGATTGCTTTTCAAAATGACCAGCATCGAGTCCTGGCCTGAATCACATTGGGAACCTTTTGAAAGAGCTGAAATCTGCCATTATGGAGCCCAGAGTCAAACCAAAAGAAGAAAGACATGTCAAGCAACCTGCAAGGATTTTCCAGATGGATGAATAACGCGTGCTTAGACTCTTTTCATTGTTGCGACACGACACAAACAAAAAAGGTGTGCATGCTGGAAAAACCCCCAAAGTGTTCTTTATGTCAGTTCTAAGGTTATAGGACATAAAAATAGTCCTTTATTTGCCATTTCCAAAGTTGTTTGTGAAAAAGATCTCATGATTCAACAGCTAATTGAATCGCCTGCAGCAGCTTTTACTTTTAATGTGTTTTTGTAAATATGAGCGGGAATTTCCATCCACTTTTCCTGACACCACACGTCTGCACAGAAAGACATCTTTCTTAGACGGCCCACTACAGCATTTCAGTCAAGCTGCAGTCTGGAAACTGACCAGAGCACCAAGATTATTCTTCTTTTTGATGCAGACTTGCTGCTCTGTTGGGGGGATGATTGTCCTGTTCATGACTCACCGGTGGCAACGTGCAAACGTCCCACAGCTGGAAAATAAGTGCAAATCATCAACCCTCCACCTCTGTGCACTGGTTTTCTGCTTTCTCCCACACACCTGAACTTGCTGGGTAATTACCAGGCTTCTCCAGAACCTGATGGGACGCTGTGAGGAGCTCCTGCAACCAGTTGAACCAGTTGTGAAGTGGAGACACTTCTAAAACACGCAGGACGGCGTTTGGGGCACCGCCGCAGTAAAGGCCTCATCTCTCCAGTCTTTAATGTCCCAGAGAGGCTTGTGGGTCACTAAGTTGTTATGGCGATTTTCTTTTGCAGAGAAGATGGGGGTTTTTGGTAAGTGCTCCGTAGAAGCTATATAGACACATTGCATGTTATCGTTTACATCTGGAAATTTTGCACATGCGCACAACTCTGGAGGGCAAATCTATAGTCGCGCTGCCGCCAAGAACAACGTTAACAAGATGAAGCCTGGAGACGTTGGTATTATTGATTTAGTACAGCAAAAGAAAAAAAAAACAATGGAGAAATAAAACATTGAAGAACCACTCAAAACCATTCGTACTCTTCTTTTCTCGCTCTGCATCGGCTGTGCTACACACATACTCGTTGCCGAAGCAACCGACTGACAAGAGTACCACCAACGTACCAGGATTCAACACCAAACATTTCCCACACACAGAACAAAACATTCAGTCCGTTGCAGTGTCATGTTTTCAGGCTTGGTGTTTATGCTGCGATGATCAATAAGCGATTATCTGAACACAGTGATGGTTGATGAGCAAATGTAAACAGCTGCGACTGATGATCTGTCAGCGTTGGCAGGTTGGCGGGCATTTTTTATCCAACTGAACCGAAACGCTCCAAATTCAGCAGCACATCTACATGTAAAAGTTGTGAAAGTCAGACTAGCATAGCTCACCTAGTTCCATCCCTTACCTTTTTTTTTCTTTTCTTTTCTTTTTTTACACTGAATTTCAAACAACGATCCGAAGGAAGATTTGAGAACCATGATGTCCAACTTCTGCGCTGTTTTAGAACTGTAGTCTGCTTATGATCACAGTTTAGCAAAGGTAGCAGAGAAATGAACGAATCAGTCCATGTTGGCTACGCTTCCAAATACTGAGCGGATAAAAGCAGAGCCACACGTCAAAAATATTTCATCTCTGGTAAAGATTTATGGCACACGCAGTGTCCGGTGAGCTTTGGGGCATCGCTTTTTTCACATACATAACAATAAGTCAAACAACTAGTTTAAAATAAAAATGCCTGAATATATTATGAGATTCTGCACATCATATAGACGGGCATCATATATCACGTGTACATTTGATTTTAAATGTTAAAAAAAAGCACATTTATAGAAACAGCAACATTCATGACAGATGAAAGCATAGAGGGAGTCAATCATTTCTGAACCGGGTTCAGATCAGTTCATTTTTGCATGTTTTTGTGCAGGAATCCCTTCAGTGAACGTGGCTGTGCCTTATTTTCGCTAACAGATGAGGACTTTCTCATATCTTCCTAAGCTTTCTTTTTCTTAGAGTAAACGAACTACTAAAGCAACACGCCGAGTCTCACACTTTTACCAAGTCGCAACAAAGAAAGTCTGCAATTTCCCAGCAGCAAGCTTAACGTCACATGCGCGGCCCGACAGCATGTGCCCCGATTTGATTAAACCAGATATGATTCTGACGGCGCACCGTGACAGAGAGCCTTCCCTCGGCTGCATTGTGTGCCGCGTCGGAAGGCGAAGACGGCGCGAGGCTCCGAGGAGCACAAACAGCAAAATAGCTCCTGTTTCTGGGTAATCTCCTCTGATTCTGCCCCCATTGTTTCCAACGCTTCTGTCTGTCTGTGATTTACGGCTTTGTTGGAATGATCTACAACGCTCGAGCCGGCGGCCTTAATGGGAAAATGTTTAATAAAATAGAATGTCTCTGGTGTGTTCCTGGGATATTGATCTACATTCTGCCTCCCTCTCTGTTTTCGTAAAAGGCAAAAGGAGCCCAAACGCTTCTGAGGGCGGGGTTGGCTGGTGGGGGGGACGAGATACTGAAGCAGCACTCCTCTAGATTAAAACACCAACCGAGCATCAATCAGATAACCTGCTTTTCTTTGTTTTGTTTTTTTTTTTCTTTTTTTGGGGGCCGGGGGGGCGGCTTGGGGGTTCGGAGTTGCATTGTATTGAGAAAAAAAAAAAAAAAACGCTGAAAAAGGACAGCGAGAAATAAAAAGATGAGGGAAAACACAAAAGGAGGCTATTTTTCCCTCAATATTTACTGCAAGCGGGAGTCGGAAAATAAGTCATCCTCCAAAGCAATCATGAGGGAGATTTGGCATTCAAGGCTTGTAAATTGGAATCAAGCATCACAATCTCTGTGGCTTCGCTCACTGAGACAAACCCACGCCTGTTACCTCTATGCTAATGTAATCACATGCACAGGCAGACAGATGCAGCGGCTTCCTTCTTTAATGTATGAGCTTATGAAACGATATCCACCTTCCATCTGTTGGTCAGAATCTCAATTATTCCCCGGCCTCCAACAACGATGTTAACGCACAAAGCCAACTGGACTGTGCACTTTTTCACCTCTTTGTTTTCCCCCCGGGGTTCTTCATATTAATGACACACGAAGGTGTTCGGGGTCTAACCCTGGCGGTGAGCTCTGGACGTTTTCCATTTAAAAGTATATTTTAGCAACGTTGTTGAGGAAGAACACAAACAAACAAATACATTATAATTTAGTACATTTATTCAGTCGTGGTGGTGTAAATCTCGAGTTAGAAACGCACAGATTCACTTTTTTTATTTTCGATACTGATATTGATACCTGAGATTTACAATCAGCCGATTCCGATACGGTACAGAAAATCAGTGCTCACTTGACTTAAAGCATTTCTTTTTTTTTTTTTTTTTTACACACAAACAAATATGTACTAAATTACAAATTTATTTGATAACTCTCTGCTCCAAACAGCACACCAATAGCTTCATGAGCTAGGTCAAATATTTAAAATCAACTTTCATTTTTCCAGTCGGAGCAATTAGGATTAGAACAGCCAATGGAAACTAAAAGGACGAAAACATAATTGATTCCACCACATATTTTTTCAAAGAAAGCGCGACTATGAATTCAGAGTATGATGGAAAATAAAAGCAAGACGTCACTCAGAGCACAAAACAGAGTTACACTGAATAGATCTGCCATCCTGGATTAGGCACAACGTCGCCGATACCTGGCCTCGATCATTTCCCAGCATCGGGACCGATACAGATATTAATATCGGATCGGTGCGTCTCTAACTAACATGACAAAATATTTCTGGTCGTTGTAACCGCCTACCATCTGAATTCCCGTTTCAGCTCAAGCCGTTACAATAAACTCTGGATCTGAGGGTGAAAACCGAGCTTCACTAGAAAGTATCAATTTAACCGTTGAGAGTTTCCTACTGCTTAAAGAAACACATCTTAAAATTGGGTTTTAAGTACATGTATCGGTCTAAAATCCTTTAAAAAAATAACAATTCAGAGTCCAGGATTGCACTGTAGATATTTGTTTTGTAAATTTAGTTCATACCTCTTAAATTATCACGCACAAAGTCTGCATACAGCTGTGTCGGTTCTCCGTTTTATCCCACCATCAGTGTAAATGACACAGGAAATGTAACGCACATTTTCTGAAAAAATGAAGAACAACCACCACCTCCGTGTCATTTTTTTAAACATTTTTTTGTCGCACGGACAATTCCACTTTGATCCCATAACGCTTTGAACTAGAAGCATTATTCAGCAGTCAATTGGTGGGTAGGATATGTAGAAACAACTGTGTCCTCTGTTGTTCCACCGCCTAATTTTTACAGGGCAAATATGAAAGCTCGGCCAATTTGTCTCAATGAAATTACCAGCGGTAAGTTTGAGCCGAAAGAGAATGACTCTGACGTGAAAAAGATGGGCAAAATTGCAGTTATATTAAAAGTGATTCTCCGGCCGAGAAACAACCGACTCAGCACTGCGGATGCAGCCCCACGGCAACTGCAAGGGGGAAATAAATAGGAAAGGACAAGCCAGGTAAGAAAAAGACAATAAGTAGGGTGGACAAGAGGGCTCGATCACGGGACCTCAAAGTGGAAAACACAATAGCGAGGATAATATGTTTGATTGATTGCTTTCGTTATCAAAGCCTTCCTGTGAGTAAATCCTCCAGGATCGTCTGAATTATGAGGCTCTCACACACGGATTTGGGTCGACTAA
This sequence comes from Poeciliopsis retropinna, assembly GCA_010277075.1. Classification (NCBI taxonomy): domain Eukaryota; kingdom Metazoa; phylum Chordata; class Actinopteri; order Cyprinodontiformes; family Poeciliidae; genus Poeciliopsis; species Poeciliopsis retropinna. Next base: position 335,962 of record VMRM01000030.1, on the reverse strand, counting down.
GTACTGGCCTCTGTGGTTCTGACCAAGTGGGTGCTTCACAATTAAAATGATCAAAACATTCATACAAAATGCAGCACGGAGGAGCCGCACTGCAAAAAACACAAAATCCTACCAGGTCATTTTGGTCGATTTTCTAGTGCAAATGTCTTAGTGGTAGACTTTTTTTTTAAAAAAAGGACAAAACTGACTCACAAGCAACTTTTCAGCAAGACGTAAGGGCTCGTGTGAAGTCAATAATTCTTTAATATTGATGAGGGAAAAAAAAAAAATCTTGTTCCATTGGCAGATTATGTCACTTATAATATGGGAGAAATGTCTAGTTTTAAGTGAAATAGCTCAGCAATGGACGGGCACTGACTCGTCAATAATAAGGAATCACTGACTTGTTACAAGCACCTTGCTGAATTTACAAGTAGCTGTTCAGAAAGACGTGGGCTGGGATTTTATGAGACCTCTAGACCTCAGGGTTCACAAAGTGTTAAAACTTCTGGGAATTTGATTTGGATTATTTTCCAAGTTTGGGGAGAAATGAGAAGCAAGTCTGGACAGAGGTTTGGGTTTCCAGACTCTTTATCTCATGTTCCAAAAGGACAAAATGAATCCTGTCTGGACAGTAAAGGTTTCCTTTTTTATTTCTTGGCGACTTCCCTTCACCTTGTTATTTGTCGCAAAGTCTTTATGCGGTTTGTCCAGTCCACCCAGTTCCAGAAACTGTAATGAATTGTAGAGTTTTTTTTTTCTTGTTTCTTGTACGTAGCATTTGCACCGGAATCTAACCAGAACTAACTTGCAGTGTTGCTCTTCCATGTTATTTCCTGTATCAATGTTTTTTGTATTTGTACAGTGAGCAGCACTTTGTCCGTACATTTCTCTTTAAACTGGTTGGTATTTTACACCACTGTTAGCTCTTTCTCCTTAAAAAAATCTGGATCGTATTCGGGACTAATAAGTTTGTATTTACAACTCGGATTATTATCTGTCACGTAAAACGGCATCGATATTTGCCACAGTTTTCTGTCTTGTGAGTAAAATTTATGAAATGTGAAAATGGTTGTTAGGGTTGGGGTTTTATGTTAGACTCAGGAGATTGATTTTGTTTTTTTTTCTTCTTCCTGTATTTTCTCTCCTGCTTGTTAAACTGAACACTAAGAGCAGCTCTATATTGGGTGAAAATAACTGTCAGCCGGTTTTTACCCTTCAGTTCACTTGTTCTGTGTGTGTGTGTGTGTGTGTGTGTGAGCTGGAGTCACGCCAGAGCCATCAGCTCAGAGTGTTTTAACGCAGCTAATATTCCCGGCCAGGACGCCGCTCCACAGCTGCCCCTGGACTGTTCTGTGTCACCGCTTTGCCAATCCAGCCCTGGGTGGAAACTACCTAAGCCTCTGAGTGTCACTGCTCACACGAGGCTCAGCCAATCCGCAGCGGGCGGCGGCGGAGGGGGTGTTGGGGCGGAGGTGTGGGGTTGGGAGAGGATTTGGCAGGGCTAAACGTCGCGGGAGCGCTGGTCCGTGCTCTGAAAGGTATCAACTCTTCGCACATGACTAAGCTCAAGTTTTTCCTGCCCAAAACGAAAATGACTGTGATTAGCGAGTCGTTTTGCCAAGTGTCGCTGGGCCACGGTCCTCTCCAGATTCCACGCTTTGCGTTGGAATCGTTTAGCCGGGGCTCGGATGACGGCGGCGGATGAGTCGCTGTCAGACGTTTTCCTCACGGGGAAACAAGCGTGACACGTCCTCGTTCTCACACGAAGGTCGTTGTTGTTAACCGCAGAATCCGATTATCTGAAATGCTTTGTTTTTGTGCTTAAAGCAGCTCTTGTATAAAACGGTTCTTCATCTTGAGTCTTTGTGCTTGGCAAACAATTACATTAAAATACTAACACCCTAAATCACAAACAAAATCAGCTGCTCCAAAACCAAAATGGCCGCCGTTCTAAACTTAGCAGCTTGACGTCATTTGGGATCAGTGTCAGACTGCGCAAGAAGCAAATACTTCTGACTAGCAGGAGGAACATAGTTCGGTTGGTTCTGATGTCATTCAGTGATCCAGAATCTGTATTACGAAATAAATGGGAAGCTTTGCAGAAGAGACAGCAGACCTGGTCAACAACCCCCACCGCTCAGCAAACAGAAATATCTCACGCTTTATTTACAGATATTTTCTATTCCTATCGGTTAAGCATCATTATTTAAAAAAACTAAACAAAACCCTGCGTCGTTATTTCATCACTAGCACACCGTCGATTAGAAAACTCCTAGACAGTAAAGGGCAAAATCCTCACTGTCTTTAAGATTCATCAAGCTTCTTCTTCTTTTTTTTTTTTGCTCACTGTCAGCAGTTCTTCCTCAACTTTTCTTAGAGTGTCGCTGTCCTGCTGAGCATGACAATGTTTAATCAAATAAGTGATCTTATGGCTGGATGTGGGCCAAAAGTGCCATCCTGCATGCAAATGCAAGCAGACCTTGAGCAGGATGCCGGGGATGTGCATCCTGCTCAAAGGTGATCACATCTGGATGCATGAATAAATATTGATATATATATATATATATATATATATATATATATATATATAATACTATTATTCAAATGACCCATCTGCAGGAGCTGCAGCCAGAGTGGTGGGCGGAGCTAAAACGAACAGAAGGAGATAAGACGGACATGACAAGATGGTGTGGGACCTGGGAGCACAGGAGGAATATGACAGGAGATAAAGACCGTGGTGGAAGATAGCGACGCGCTCCGACAGGGCAGGATAGATTACAATTACGTGTCCTACAGGACGGAAGAAGATGGATGGACTGAGGTTAGGTGAAGACGTGACAGGCAAGAATTTACGTGTGACAACAACCAAACAATGAGGAACAGCTTCTTCCTCGGGTTAGACTAGCATGAGAAGAAGTGGAGACGGCTAACACAGCGTCACTCCACTTAACCGCAGACGTCTGACCATCGGAAACTTCTTCCTCCGCTTATCAGCGCTTCATCTCCACGTTAGCCAGAGACCAAGGCCCACGGTACTTCCTCACCGATAGGGGCTATGAAGAATTATCCGCTTAGTTATGAACTGCTACGTACTGAAATATGTGAATTTCCCTCCAGGACTAACAAAGTATATTCATTCATTCATTCATGAAATGCTGTAAAGGAGCTGAGTCATGTATCATAGTATCACTTTATAGCACGGTCAAGTATTTATGTCACAGTTGGTTGTTATAAAACTGGTGTTTATGTCAAACGGGACTTAAAATAAATTTGACTCCATAATGTAACGGCTTGAAATTGGGCCCCTGTCTTTTTAAGAAGCTCCCGCACCTTTCCAAAACTCAACACGTCCGCACATCAACGTTTCTCCATGAAGTGTTCACAAACGTTCGCCGGAGCGAATGAGCTCAGCAGATGCGCAGTTCCACCTGGTGTTTTGCCAATTGGCGCTGCCGCTAGTCTGAAGGAGCCGAGAGAGAGAGAGTCGCAGGCGTGAGGGGGAAACTCGGATTGGAAACTCCAGCTCCGAGGAACGGTTGCCACAGGAGATTTCGAACATGCACGAAAGAATCACAGCACCAATATGTTTCCTTAAATAACATAACATGATGTAAAGCTCAAAACAGTCGATTTTACAGGATTTTACCTCCCCTTTAAATAAAACCTGACCTTCTGTTGCCAAAAAGACGGAGAGGGAAACGAACGGCGCCATGAGGTGGAGACAGAGATTTGGAGCGCAGACATATTGCACCCTGAGCTGCATTCAAAGGGCTTTGATTATAGATTATGAAGCCATCTGTTAAGAATGCCGGTCACATTGTACATAATGCGGAGCATATTTAATGTGGGCTGTGAGCACCTTCTGCCGCTGATCCTTCTCACCTCAGGCAACAGTGAATAAAGACACCTTTCCGAAGGCCAGCAGCTCCAACTGTGGTCTAGCGCAAGTCCCAGGGGTAGAAGAAGGAGGGGTGAGGAAGGGGAAAAGGCGACGCCCGGCGTCTACGCCTATGTGAGGAGCGAATTTAAACGTTCCACGCACGTCCTTCATGGCGCTAGTCTCCTCCAATTTCAGGATATGATGAATCTGCAGTGGAGGGGCATCTCGCCTGAAGAATTCAATTAGGTAGGAAAGGAGAAGAGGATCACAGTGATATTAGAGAGCTGATTGGAGAGCTCCCCGGCCCTCCCAGTAATGAACCGCCGCGTTCCTCCACCGTGACTGGACTGATTTGACAAGTTGAGCTCAGAGTTCATCCACTTTTTTTAAAAGTCAATCCAGTATATATGTATGTATATATATATATATATATATATATATATATATATATAATATATAAAAGAGGAGGAGGAAAAGACAGGGTGTCATTGTGGAGTCATTTGAAATTCAGAATCGGATTGAAATGTAAGTGAAACCTTTGAGTTGTAGTGCTGGGGAGTAAATTATTTTGAGGTAACCTTTAAGAGAACTTTTTGACCTTTTCAAACGCGGTAAGGCTTGATGGATGCGTCGGTCTCCATCAGCCGCCGCCGCCGCCCTGTAAGTACTTCACGTCTCCATTAGATGCAGAACGTTCCCCGAGTCGGGTTTCTGTCCGTCTGGGAGAAAACCAGTTCACGAGGGGAACGTCTTTGGCCAATGGAAGAAAACTCAAGGTATCGATTCTTGTAAACCAAATAGACTTCTGGCTTGTTATCGTAGTTTGGAGACGTATTCAAATCCCCTTTTGTGCTGACGGAAAAGAAAAACTCGACTGCAGACAAAGAGACAAATGGGGGAGGAAAAAAAAAAATCTAAACGGATGTTTTTCTGAAGCAATTGTGGGATTTGCTGGAAGTATTCGCCTCATCTGAGTCCATCTTTTACTTATTTCAGTCCATTCTTCTGGCATAAACTCAGTCAGATTGGGTGAAGAGTTTCTTTGGTCGTCTAGAAATAAACTCCAGACATATTCTGTCATTACTGTGACATTTAGCAAATAGAAATGATTTTGATCATTTTAATTGATGTCAAACAGGAAGCGGTTGGTCCGACTTCACTTCAGACAGTGAGAAGAAAAAAAAAAAGATGTCTCTTTTAATTTAAGTAACTTTCCATTTTCAATTGCATCTGTCGTAAACGCGGTAAAATTCTTCCTGGAAATAACAAACGAACCCCAATCACAAGTTTGGAACTTAATATTTCAGCATTCGAGCCGCATTCATTTCAGAAACATTTTCAGCCACGTAAACCCGAATGCTTCTTTCAGGGTTCTGAAACTTTCTCTGTCTTCAAAAAAAAAAAAAAAAAAGTAGAGACTTTGATAAGTTCGAGGTTTTTTGGACGCTTTGAAGGCATCCCGCATTCCTTATCCAGAGTCCAATCGACTGAGGGAAAGAAAAAAACCCAGTAATTATGGGGTTTGGGTTGCGATGCACCTCGTTGCCCTCCATCACGTTCTGTCTCTATCTGCAACAGACAGCGTATGGAGGGAAAAAATGACATTTAAAGGTGCCTTTTATTTACATATTGGGATTTTAGAGCTGTTTAAATGTGTCGGCTTCAACAAGCTTGTTGTGTGAGCCGAAGAAAAAGCAATTGTGTATTATATATTGTGTTTCAAAACGTCTAAGAAAAATTGCTACTACGACCTGAATTATGAATTTAGTTGTCATTTTATGCATGAAACGTTTAATTAAAAAAATGTTTTATTTTTGAAATAACTAAAGTAACCCCTGTCAGAAGATTAGAATATAGTTATTATTGCACTTTTGCACCTGCAGGTGAACATAGGGAGTTTAACAAAAATACACTTTTAAATTATTTCTCTTAAATGCATCAAGAACACATTAGTACATGATCGACAATGACAAACTTTTCCCTAAATTTAAACGGTCCACATGTTTGGACTTTAATGTTGTTAGTCATAGAAATGCAAACCTGAGTCAACACTTTTTGAGCAATTAAAAAAAAAAATGTGTTAACGATTTAAACAGCAAAATCTGCACATATTTATAAAAACCTCTTGGTTCTCAAAGGCTCTTTTGTCAAGCAGATTGAATCGAAGAAAAACCGTGTAACAAAAGCTGATTGCTATTTCGGAACAATAGAGCGAAGAAAGAAAAAAAATGGCGCGCAGGTCACACCGCGCGATAAGAAACAAAGACGCTTCTTCATTTCAGAATTGAAATGAATGGGATGCAGTCACCTCGGACATTTCACTCTTCGTTCTGAGCTTATTAAAAGTCAGAGCTGGGTATTTGTACAGAAATGTATTCACTTTATGGTGCAATAAATTTGAACAAATCCTCAAATGTATAATCTCTTCCATGTTTGTTTAAAAGCAACATTCTGAAGATGATGATTTAAATTTTTTTGTTTTCATGGAATCATTTCTCAAATCAGAATCTTTAAATCAAAACAGCAGAAAATATATTTTTTTTAACTGTTTTATTCACTTCTGCATCTGCTGTGTTAGTGACTGAAACGATGCAAAAAATACAAATTCATATTGTTCCCATCTGCTGGGCTTCATGGATTTAAACAATCTGCATGTATTTATTGTTATCTGCTATGTGAACCCAGTAGGGAAACACACCTGCACAGTTGTTTTAATATTCCCCATCTGTGTTTCCCACCAAACCCTTCGATGCGCCCCTCAAAGCGACTTTTAAGCGGCAAATTCAAACGCCGCCTGCTGCCCCCTCACCCCCATTCTGATCACGTTCTGTTTTGATGTCCACCGAACCTGGATTTTAGTAGAAGTCGAGAGAAAAGCAGGAAGCGTCAAACCACTGAAGCCGATCAGGCCGAGAAGACTAGACTTGTGGGGGGAACGGAGGAGGTGGGACGAAGATATTTAAAAACGCAGTTCATTCGAATTTTGAATGTGAACGTTTTTGGGAAATCGGAAGCTATTTGTGGACGTGAAGGCAGCGTTTGTCCTTCAAGTCCGAGAATCCGCGACCATCAACGGTAATAGTTAAAAAAAAAAAAACAAACAGGCAGACAGACAGACAAAAAGCTATCACATCGTTTGATCTCAGAAATTCTTTTCACTAAAACATCACAGTGGTGCATTAACCGCACAGCACTCTGCAAAACAAAACAAAAGAAGAAGAAAAAAAAGAGGATCTGCAAAAAGTATTTCAACTTGAAGCACATGGAAATGAGGCCCAGGGGCAAACAGAGTTGTTTACTAGCAAATACCAGGAATCAAGCTTGAGGGAAATCAAAGCAAAAGGTTAAGCTGAATCATGTGTGTGACACTTCCCCACCTGAGTCTTCGTGTTAATTAGAGCTCCGGGTAAATTAGCATTTTCGTGTTGACGGAGAGCCCTGACAGGAGAAACTCACACCTGCAGCAACGGAGCCGAGCTCACAGCTGGAATTAGATTTAGCCGGGGATGATATTTAGCCAGGTGTTAAATTAACAAAACTATATATATTTTTTTTTTGTTGTTTTTTTTTGTTGTTGCAGGAGCTCAGACGGTGGTTAGCAGGGCTGTTGGGGAGCGACGGCGTTCGCCGGTTTGCGAGTGGGAGGAGGGGGAAACAGGAAAACACGGAACCGTCATCTCGACAAAGCTAAGAGTCGGACTCAAAGGTTTAGTCAAGTTTCATTAAAACGGTGAAGAAAATAGTTGCATAGCCATCTTTTTTGAGAATTGCTTCTCATCCGTGTTTCTCGATTTTACCCCAGAAGCGGCAAGATTGGTCCTGCTTTCTACTGGATCAATAAATATGAGGTATTAAAGAATTTAGCTTAGCTTTTCAAATCTGTGTGCAACAGGAAGCAGGTGGGTTCGGTTCTGAAACACTAAAACAAACGTAATGCTTCCACTGACCATCATGTACACATCAAAGTCTATGAGACAATAATAACCAAGCTATAATATAATTGATTAGAGTAAAAACAAACACAACATTATTGCTGAGTATTGAAACAATGATGAACCTGCATTTTCTCCGGCCGCTCAATCTTCTGACGACGGCCGTTAAAATTGCTTTCTGTTCCGGACATTAAAGCCATTCTGAGTGGCCGATTACAAGAAGGCTGAATTTTAATGAAGCGTGAGTGAATTTTACAGCCTACTAAAGTCCCTCCATCCAAGCAGAGAACACTGCTGTGACGACTGTGATTCAATGTTGTGCGGCTTAACTTCACTGATTTTCTAAACTTTGTCGTCTCCTGCAGAAGTATTTGAAACTCTGTCGCCCTTTCACCTTCTGGTACGGCCACAAGCTCATGATCCCCTCGCCTCCCCATAAACATACAGTTTGGGTATGTTATAGATTTTCTCAATTCATAAAGTGAGTATTTCAGTTGTCCACTCGTGTGACCCTGATGTCCCTGGATACCACCGAGAGAAAGAAATGTATCGAACTTAGCCGAAAAGTGTGAAAAAAAGTGCATTATTCTTGATTTAACTAGCTCTAGTGACCTCTGTGTTGGTCAGAGAAATTAAAAACTTTGACTTAAATGAAAGCAAAGAGAGTCCCCTTCAAGATGATACCAAGCACTATATTACAAACGCCCATCTCATGACCCTAAGGGATTGATAGTTATGTCTAAGCTACAACTTTGGAAGGGCTATCAGAATGAAATATTGTCTAGATGGACTAAAATGTGACATTTTAGCTACGTTTGTTCTATGAAGCTCCCTAAAACATATTCTGAGGTTTGGTTGAACTAGGTTGCAGTTTTTCTCAGTAACAGGAAGTAAATTCAAATGCACACCACACTTTTCAGGTTGTGCTCTTTGGAGGGGAATATATATATATATATATATATATATATATATATATATATATATATATTATATATATATATATATATATATATATATATATATATATACACATAGATAGAAATATACAGAAATTCTTTCTACTGCCCAATTAAGTAGGCGGTTTATCAGCATGTCTTTACAAGGCGTTGTGAGTTATTTATTTTGGTGGTTTCGTGTGTTTTAAGCACAGCTTATTTAGTAAATCTGAGAGCTAAAATGGATGATAAAACAGGAAATGGTTCGACTGCAAGACGTTAAGCTCACTCAAATAGTTTATGAGCCGCTTCCAGATGACGCTTTGTTGTGCACAAGATGGACTATGTTAAGCCTTTTCGCTGGTATGATTTCACAAAATGAGCAAATTTATAAAAATTTCATCCTTTGAAAACGTATTTCAAAGAGAACTTAATCTCACTTCAGCAGGTTGGAAATTTATTTATTTTATTTTTATTTTTACCCTACTGCACACCCAGAGTGTGTGGAAGGGAGGGAGACGTGCTGACAGGGGGGTTACATCTATTAGTGTCAGGAATGCCACAGCGCAGTGCAACAGGGCACATTTAAATCGAATTCACACGTCCAACGTCTGGTAAAATTGCTGATAGATAATCTTTAAGTAATTGGAAAAGCCAGGCTACAAAACAGGCTTACCTAAAAAGAACAAAATACAAATCTACACTTCCAACATTTGTATTTCAGCGCAGATCAATAAAACATCAGCTTCTCCGTTTTAGCGAAGTCTGCAGACTGGCTCTCGTTAAGTTTCTCTCGAATTACACTTTGTTGTTTTTTCCGGCTGGGACGCGGAATGCAATAACCTTCGTATCCCCGCAAACAATAGATCCGCCACGCGGCTCCACAGTGTCAACCAATTACCTTCAGCCAGAACGATGGGGCCGAGAGAGAGGCAGCGCTCAAGGTTGGTGCATATTTGATTTGTTCTGTATTTTTCTTCTACTTAACTAACAGTTTCTCCCTCTCGCACACACCTCGCAAAAGAAAAGTCTCCTAAATCCCTTTTCTCCCTCCTTCCCCAACACCTGTACGCATTTAGTGTTTTATCAAAATGAGGGTCCGTGAGCCCAGACCTAACCCGAGCAGCCAGACAGGGAAGCCTAGGTCGACCTGCAGAAACGAAGCCCTGACAGTCGGCTGTCACAACAGAACATGCATGGAGGGAACAGGCCTGCGTGACGATGCAAAACACGGCTACCGTGTCAGGAGACTCCTGGGTCACCGGGAGTTTCCTCATTAGAAAAATCAACTACAGGATCCCCGGCCGAGGCAATAATACCAGTCAAAAGCTGCAATGTGGCTTAAATGCAACACAAAATGGCAGATAAGATTACAAAGATGCAAGATGACTTTAAATAAGTCCTAAGCTAATTACAAACAAAGCGGCAGTCAAATAACACAATCAAGTAACTATGCTAACTTCTCTTGTATATGTCAAATATTGCTTAAAAGAAATTCATTTAGTAAGTTAATGTCTTGAAATTGAATTCCTGTCTCTTTAAGAAGGTCCGACTCTCAGCCATCACAACATGGCTTCTCTCTTAAACCTTTAGCAACGTTTTCACCAACGCTGCACTGAGAAGTCACTCCTATAACGAGCTCAGTGGATGTCCAGCTCCACCAGGTGTTTGCTAATTGCTGCTGGCTAGTCTGAAGGAGCTGAGTGGGGGAGTTCTGGAGGTGGGATGGTCTACAATGCAAAAGCTCAGTCTGTCCTGGGGAAGATTTCCACTGGACTTCTCAGGTGGATGACATCATCGGGGATTTGGTCATGTCCTCCATCTATTTTTCTTCAAACAATAAAAGCGTTTACTTACGTATTTTAATCAGAAATAAATCAGAGTTTGCTAAAAATTACAATAACCTTCCCTCTATTAGCATATGTTTATGGCAATTGTCATATGAGTTATGAGTGTTATGAGTTATGAGTGTTAAACATTTCAAGGATCAAACTGTGATTGGGATTCTAACAAAAACTGTTTCTAGACAAACCAGCACATGTGAACAATGCAACAATAGCTTTGCGCTGAATCAGAATATTCAGGAAGAAAACGGCCAACAATTTCACTTCCACACAACAGACTTCTGCCCTTCGCTGACACTCTCCCTGCATTTCCCACGTGAAATCACTGAAGAGGAACAAGTTGATCATCAACGCATTAGTGACGCTTGACAAGTGATGACTTCCTGTGGAAATAAAAATCCTCCACAGTTCACAATGTCAGACCCAGACAGCTGCCAACTCAAGTCGCTCCTCCTGACTGACGTGCCGCCGGCTTCTCCGCCGAGCTCCCATCAAAGAACTTTTTTCCACACAGCGGCTGGAGTCACGGCGCAAAGTCAGTCAGACTCCGTGAGACTACAGTCGGTAATGTCGAGTAAAGTTCTCTCGACTCCACTGACATTGACTCGCAATATTGCGGGCATCTCGTGTTATTAATAAATTATACGCCGGCCTCCGAGTTTCGCGAAGGAATGTGAGATGGGGGGCTGATGCAATTTGCTGAAATCTCCTGCGTCCTAATGGTGGCGGCGTGAGGTCAAAGTTGGTCAAATGTTTGTTCGTTAAGTCCGGCATGACTGTGAGCTGCATTGCACTTACTATTATCTAACAAAAAGATTTAGTCAATATTAGTTATTAATATTAACAATGACATAGCTAGCACTTAGCTGGACAGCTAGCTAAGTGCCGCGCCAACCTGACATCCTACTAAGCTAATATTTTGCCTCTAGAAAAGGCATACCTCACTTTGATACATTTTAGTTGGCTACAGCTTTATATCTTCCATGTAAAATAATAAAAATGATATTATATTATACCCCAGGTCACATGTTACTAATATTACCAGATAACTGTAACCGCACAGCTAGCTGCCTAGCATTGCAGCTAGCTGTGCGGGAAGCTAGTTCTCCTGATTTTTTGACACAAAATGATTGAATCAATTTTGTAACTCATGTAAACAAACTGACTCATGTTGGTTAGAATATACCCAAATAAAACCTAAGCAACTTGTTACAACGGTTCAGATAAAATTTTTACAGTTTGTCTTGTCAAACTATCAAACTTTGACAAAAACTGTGCGAAGCATTTTTATTTATTTATCTATTTTTTCATTAAATTACCACAGACCACTAAGTAACTACGCAGAATAGAAATTATTTTTCTGGTCTACTGTGGTAAGTTAGGTGGTTTTAGAGTTAAAGTCACTAAAACCACTCTTGAATTGAACTGTTCATATACTAACGTTTCTTAGAATCAAAAGAGCATTAAAACGACAAACCAAACCGGATAACATTAGTAAACATGTGACCGTCTGTATAATATAATTTTTAAAATTATTTTATCAAAAGGATAAAAAAAATCTTTAAAGCTGTTAAATAGCTAAAATTGATCAAAATGAAGTACTACTTTGCTAGATGTGCAAACAAAAGATTAGCTCAGGCCTATGTATTAATTTGACACGACTGGGATTCAAAGATCAATACTGCATTTGATTTAGATAAAGCTGCTAGCAACAAGCTAATGTAGCATAGCACACAGCCTTAGAAATGGAGAGAACATTAGCCTTGGCCTGTCTGATGGTAATTAGGCGTGAAAATGATAGACTAAAAAGACTTGGGCTAATGACAAAATGAAAAAAAAGAAAAAGAAAAAAAAAAAGCAGCCTTTGTGATTTCTAAGCCTAAAGCAGAGAGTGTCATAGAGTAAGGACACCGTGATTTAGCACTAAGAGAGTGGGACGTCAGGCAATTTGTGCGACAACAGCTTTTGCAGTTGAAAAGGAAACACGGAGAGTGACTGTAATACTCTGATTAGAGCGGCAAGGTCACCTCGGCAACAGGAAGCGAGGAGGAAGAGAAACCAGTCCCAGTGGACCTTTTACTTTTAATAAGTTTCTCATCTGCCTGCACACAAAGCCCTGTCAGGTCTGGGGAAGGAAGGGAGAGAAAAAATAAAAAAATAAAAAAAATAAAATAAAATCCTGCAGCTGCTCCTCAGCTCAGAGAGCCAGAACGGCCTGATGGCTCCATAATGTTTTGATGTAGTGCTGAATGCTCAGATACTCAACAGAACCGAGAGAATACAGATATCAAGCCATGCTTAGTAATCGATAAATAGAGGCCGCTGTGGTTCTCAAGGCCGTTACGCCGCGCCAGATGAATTGTGCTGCTTTCAGGAAAATAAGGCCCATTTGTTCAGCTCTGCTCTCTCTCCTCCTCTCGCCGCCGATGACGCCGGCGGTCAAAGCGTACTGTGGCAGCCGGAGCTGCGTGGCTTTCTATTTGAGACACGTCTTCGCCACCCAAAACATCGGCGTCTCGTTTATCAGCACGGGAGGGTGAGACAGAGAGACCGGCGTGAATATGAAGGCTTGTAATCTGAATTTGCTCCGTGTGGAAAAGAAAATAAAAACGCACACGCACGCACGCAAATAACCCCTTTAAAGTTTAAAAAAGGAGAGCTTTTTTTCCTTATTTTCAAGCAGTGGCCTTAAAAATAAAAGAAACAGGTTGCATAAACTCATTATATTCTGGCTCCAGCCTCTGAGTGACACTGAAGAGAAGTTCAGACAGGAAGAAGAGGGAGTTTAATGCAGGCAGGTACAAACAGCACACCGCTGCTGATAAATGAAATGAGCACAGGAATAATAAAAGTAAATGACAAAAAAAATGAAATCCACATGAATGACTTTTCTTACAGAAGAGAGAGAGAGAGAGAAAATTTAGCAAAAAACAACAAAAAAAACCCCCAGAGGTTTTGCAGAACCCTCTACCCGTCGCTCACACTGACAGACAGACCCATTAAAGTTCTGGGACTGTTTGTCTTTTTCACAGCTCTTTCTCCTGATGAATATGCATCGATTCATTAATTGCATCCCCTGTCCTGAACCTTTAGTTGTTATGATAGTTAATATTCAGGTGTAACTCTATACATTCGTAAGGCCAGAGGAGAAAATATAAAACACAGCCACCAACTGTGCTGTCACTTCTTATGCCGACATCGCCCAAAGCAAGCTGTGTATGTTTTATTTTATTTTTTGCAACTTCAAAAGAATCGACGCTCATATAGCCAGAACTGCACTATTATATCTATAGAAATATCATCCATCTATCTTCTACTGCGAGGTGTGGAGAGGCAGCATTTCAAGCAGGAACATCTAAACTTCCTCTTTTCCACGTGGACACTGATGTGTTCAAGACATTTGTGAGGTCTAACCTCTCACGCGACCCTTACGTGATTCCAAACCGTCAGCATGTTTAGATGCTGATTGGAGAAAAGCTTCACGTTTAGACAGCACCACCCAGACACTTTAAATCACCTGTAGGTGTCATGCCAGGCCACTAGAAGGCGCTGTGATTTTAGCGTTGTAAACCAAAAGCCTCTGTGTCATGAACGAAGCGTTCCGTGCTACACAACTAGTAGCAACACAACGCTAGCCGGAGATCAATAATGCAGGAGATCAAACCCTTTTGCGCATGAAAAGTTTCACTCTGAGAAAAAGTGTCAGCGTCAGAGCCTCTGGTCCTTCAGCGTTTTTTGCTGCATTGGCCAGAAAGCAGCAGAAACGTGTCGTGCGGCACGACGACACCGTGTCAAATTCCTCGCGTGTGAAGAAAAGCCCGCCCGATAAATTTGCCTTCTGATTGCGAGACGTCGACAGCAACTAAACCGACCAGCCGAATCCCTCGAAAAGGAGAGTCGCGGCCAAGGCGCGGCGGCACCAGCGGCCCTTTCACGTTCTCGCCAGACGGCGAGCGACTCTTTGAGTCCGAAACCTCAAACGGATAAAACGAGGTCCTGTTGGCTGCGCTGCGCAGCAACAACAACACGGGTGAGGCTCAACGAGAGCCTCGACAGCTGCATTAGTCACACGGCTCCGGCAGTCATCGCTGACATGGAGGACGGTGAGGTGACTCATCCCACTCGATAATACAAGATGATTGATGCTTTTTGAAACACTAAACATCCCACATGAATAATAAGCAGGCGCCTTGTTAGAGGCGGGGAATCCTTTTTTTTTTTTTTTTTCCCTTTTCGTTCTGGGAGCGGACACACGGCCATAAGAGTCGAGGCATGCATTCTTCACCTGGGGAGGAGGTTATCTGCTGAAAAACTCATAGTATGTTAGAAAATGAGAGAGAAAGAGAGAAGTAAGGAAAAAGAGGAGGAAGAGAATTTGAGTAGAAACAAGCGTTTCCAAGCTGCCGCCATCACACTTGTTCTATGAATCATCCATCACTATCATGTAGAAAAGGGAATTAGCTGTAATGCTGCTTTCTGTGTGGCTTCGCTAAGCCTGCAGATGCATGTTTAAGCATGGCTAATTGTAATAAAGCTTCAGTAAAGCTTACTTTACCTGATTAGACGGCGGAGTGACAAATCCTCGGAGCGCAAGTTTACATACATTCGAAGGGCATTGAATAAAAACTAAGTTAAAAATCGATCAGAAAGAAGGCCGTTAAAATAGATGTTAGTTGATTGAGAGGAAGAATATAGTAGGTCTGGGCTTTTATCTTTGTGCTGCTATGCAATAATTGAAAAAATAAATAAACGGACTGTTAAAAAAAAAAAATCTCTGGTGTATTTCAAGGTTTCAGGGTCGCTACAAATTTTCCAAAATTCCAAAATGTTCTAGATTTCTTTGTCATTGTTTCCTTTTTAATAATACTAAAGGTAGCGACTACAAAGCGTTGACCTTGAAGTGCAGCGATGGTAATTTGCGTGCAACACAAATTACGAAATAAAAAGCTGGAACAAACTTCCAGTGGGACATTTCACAGCCCCCCCCATCTGCACTCAAGACTATAACTCTTTGTTGTAGCTTTAGGGACTGATAAGACTTGTAAACAAAAAAAAAGATAATAATTAATTGTACTGAGGAATTAAAATAAATAAACAAACAGCCCACAATATTAGACCGTTGTTATTGGAAAAACTTACACAAGTTCAGTTAGATTTGGGTTTTCACACCGGCTCTGCTTAGTCGGCTTCAATCCAAGTTTATTTGTCTAGAATAATCCGGTTCGGTTGGGGAGATGTGAATGTGTAATCAAGCCAAATAGACCAAAAGAAGTGAACTAAAGTCCTGGGCTCCCGTTTGGTCGAAGTGAACTCTGTTGTGGTTCGAATACATATGTGAACGCCAGGCGGACTGAAGACCACTCCAAACGCAGAGAGCCGTCTACTGCGCAGGGCATTCTGGGTAAATACAACCAAAACCAGCATAAGAGTCGCGCACTACTGGGAGAAATGGCTTGTTGTTTTTTTACCAAAGACAAAATAGAAATAAAATCTGAGCCTCCTCCATTTTGTTTTGCATTTTGTGAAGAAGAAAGTTGCGCTCAGTGTCTCCTTTAGAGGCTTTTGTGTTGTTTCCTTCGGTAGTTCTTGGTGTAGCGCCCCCACAGGTGACAGGATGAATAGGTTTTTCAAACGGTCTGTAACGGTGTGGAAGTGAAACACAGCAGCTGAAAATGGAGCGGATGTTGCAATTTGTTCCCATTGCAACATTTGCTCCAGTTTTATTCCCCCAATCGATCCAAGGCCACCGGAATACCAGGTGTGAATACACACTTAAGTTTTAAGGAGTATGACAGTACTTGGATTTTATTTTGAAAGAAAAAAAAAAAAAAAAGTGACGTTAAACATTAAAATCCAACTTGTTACGCAGCAAATCAAGGCCAAAGTATTAGTAGTCAATATGAATCAATATAAAACGGCTGCATTTGTCAAACATAGTTACATGTTTGTCTGAAGAAACAAAGCATCTTCTAAGACCTGGAAAATGATATTATCCAATCCAATACTTATCCAGACTGCGCAGGCACTTCTGACGTGATAAACTGTTGCACACTGAAGCAACACGGACTCCTGAGCTGCTGCACAGGAGCAGAGGCTCAGCTGAATGTCAACAGGAAGCTGCTGGAATGCTGCCGCAAACACTTTGAAGGTCTCCTCCAGTCTCAGCGGAAGCAGCAGAGGCTTGAGTTTAGCTTTTCAGTCTTTTTTTTTTTTTCCTTTGCTCCCCTCCTGATCATCAATGCGTCTTTTGATTGTTCAGTCGGAGAAAAGGGGCTTCGTTAGTATGCATCTCTAATGGCGCCTCGGCTGCCTGCAGATGCGGCAGTATTGGTGGAGGTGTGTGGGGGGGGGAGAAGCTGGGTCGGTCACATGGCTGGGACTCGTAGCGGCATCGCTGCATGCAGAAAGATCTGAACCAAGGCGCCATGCTCTCCTCCTGATTCTCTCCTGGCAGCCCTGACCTACTTTTCACAAAGACAGGCTCATGCAAACTTGATGATACGCCTATAACAGTGGGGCCCGGCGTGCATTGCCCGAGGTGCTGCAGGCGGCGGGGGGTCTCAGTGGTGAGAACCAACTGGCAGCGTGTTCGCAACTCTGTCCGGGGAAGTTAAACAAGATTAGAGACGATGATGCGAGAACAGCATGGGCCTAAAGATGCGACATTTCAAGACATAAGACTTCAAAACAGAGCCATCAGTTATTGATGGACCGGAGCAGGTCTCCTACGGACCTACGGAGCCAGACATGCGAAAACTATTTCTGTCGCAGGATATCACTGATTTTCAGTGCTGCAAGTTGTATTTGATAATAAGGTCTCTCTGTCATTTTCATATGCAGAAAGTGTTGGTAAATTTTGAACATTTTGACACATTACAGCTGAAGCAAAATGATTGTAAAGGAAGTATTGTGTTTTCAAGCCACACAGTGCCATTGTGCAGCACAATCAAGTAACTTACCGTCAGTTGTTATAAAAATGACACGTATGTCAAACATGTGACTTTGTCATTTAACACCTTGAAACTCGGCCTCTGTCTCTTTAAAAACTCCTCTTTCTGAAACTCCAGCAGAAGTGGCTCCTACAATGAGATGTGCAGTTTGCTAATTGCAGCTGGCTAGTCTGAAGGAGCCGACTGGGAAAATTGCAGGGGAGGATTCCAAGGTGGAGCTGGGTCTGCCAAGGCATTTTGCACAGCTGAATGGTTGCCATGGGAGATTAAAGGATTTCTCAAACATGCATGAAGGAATCAAGGCAACACTCCAGGTGTGTTTTTAGTGAGGGAAAGACATTGTAACATGATATAAAGCTAAAATAAATAAAATAAAAATAAGTAGATTCTGCCCCTTTACTTGAGCATCAGAGACCTCAGTTAAAGGGGTATTATGTAAAATCAGCATTTTTAAATATGGTGCACAACGGTACATTTTCAGTTTTTTCTTTTGATGCGACATTTCGCATCAACATTTTTTTTATTTTTTATTTTTATTCAACGTCCTGAAGATCATTATTTAAAAAATAACCTACATTTTAGTTTGTAGGATGTCTCTGCCACAATGTTGAGGCATTTTTGCTTCTCCTCATTTGCAAAAAAAAAAAAAAAAACAACCCATCAACCTCAACCAGATTGGATGGAGGACATACTGAATTTGGGTCTGGACTTTGACTGGGCCGTTTTAGCACATGAATAATCTTTGATTTAAACTGTTGTAGCTCTAACTTGATGTTTTTTCACCACAAGCAGCATTTTAAAAGCAGAACCACAAGTCAGATTCTGGTCTCGTCCGACTAAAGCTCCGTATTTTGCGTCATTCTCTGCCCACCACGTGATATAGTTTGTGTTAATATCAACCCAATCAAATAAAATTGAAATAAAGTGGTAGCTTGGTACCAGCAGTACACGACAAATACATCATAAATGCGTAATTTAAACAAGCCCCGTTTGCATGTGACAGGTTTATGTCCTAAGCTTCTTAAGAGCAGCAGAACGGCGACAGATCGCGACGTTTGTTCCACTTCAGCAGTAAAGCAAACCTCAGGAAATGTCAGTCGGGTGTTGGGTTGTGAGCTACGGTCTGTGCACAGCTGGGAAAGCAAAGGTGAGCTTTTGGATCGCTTTACTTGTGCTGCAAATGATCCTAATGCTCAAACCTTACTCATCATAAAAAGACACTCCTCACCTCTCAAGTAAAACGGAAAAAATAAATAAATAAAAAAAATCAATAACACCACAGAGTGATGTATCAGGATGATAAAAAAGACTAAATAAAGATGGATGACAAGCGATCCGGTGGAGGTAAGCATCAGAAGCCCAGACCTCGTAAACCTCCCAGCACGACGCCGAGAACAAAGACGCAGAACTGGGAGCAGAACAGAAGCCGGGCCAGAGACTAAATATAGCTGCAAACGTGAAGGGAGAAGAAATGTTCTGCCAAGGGTTAAAGTGTGTGTTTGTGTGTAAATGTGTCTAAGTCATAGTGTCAGGTAGGTAGGCGGTACAAAGTCTTTAAAGTTTAAAATAAACAAACAACTATTATCTGACAATCAGATCTGGAAGTTTGTCTTCAAAACTTCCAGTAATGAAATGATAAAAATTCTTGGTTAAATATGATAACGAATGCTTTTCTTTGCTCTGCTACTTTCTCCTACTACTCTCCAGTTTTGCACTATTCCATGTTATTTCAACTTTTAGCTTCATTTTCTCTCAGTTTTTTCCTCTTCACTGAAGCAACATCGAGTCTGGATTTCTGTATGGGAGCTAACAGTTTAGCTCTACATCCAGGGATGATGCGCTCGGGTCCTCTCTTTCAGTGTTTGACCCCGTCTCTCTCCCAGACAGAGCAAATAAGTTTATTCAAAAACAAATGATCCAAAAGTATTTCTGTATTGCACAAAGCAAAACATGTTTCAGATCAAAAAGCGCTCCATTTTACTTCAGCTGCCGTCCAGATTTATGGCGACAATGACGAAATTATAACACTTCAAAAAGAGACCTGTGCTGCGTGGATCACACAAATCTACTATTTGAGCAATCAAAACTATTAAATTCCAGACATAGTTCAATTACAAACTGCATTAGTAATTGAACTATGTCAAAGTTAAAAAAAAAAAAAAAAATCAATTAAACATTCAAGAAATGTTCTAAGACAAAAAATGGAGACAGAAAATATCAAAAACAAAATTAAGAAAAGATTCAAATTCAGGTCTATAGACATGAGTAATAAAATGGTTTTTGACTAAAACTATCATGTTTTAGTCAACATGATAGTTGACTAAAACAACTATCATGTTGTTTTAGTCAAAACAACATCACAATTGTCCACAATTGTGGACAATTGTTCTATTAGTCCACAACATTTTGTTCATAATGTGGAACAGTTGAGAACTGAAAGCACAGCTGCTGTATGTGAATATATAAGTGATAAATATGCGACGAGCACTAAGAGATTTACAAGAACCACAACTTGCAAAGGACTTTTGACTTAATTGAAAGCAGAATGAAGTATATGACTTGGACTGGGGCTACATCCTGCAGCTATGCTCATATTCTTATACAATAAGTATATATTTTGTGTATTCTTAAAATATTTGTCTACCTTTCTTTAGGTAATGGAACCATATTCCATCTGATGAAAAAGTTTAATTTAAAGTAAAACAGACAGCACCAGCTCTGCTTGTTGCTCACTTTTTAATTGAATTGAGTGGAAGTGGAAAAACTCCAGTAGGAATGCTGCTTAGTTTCACTCTGAGCAATGCAATGTGACAATTTTCTCCTCCTCTCAACGGCCCAATGGAGAAGAATCATGCTTTCAGATGATCGGATATCCTTTGAGGATTGTTAAAAGAGGCGACTTTTAATCCCGTCTAGTAAAGACAAACGGGATTATTTTAGATATGATGCTTTGCTTACAATGCGTTACATGAAACTACAAAAACCCGACCAAGCTCCACGTGCATGTGTACGTGTAAAACCTTCTCGCCGACGGTTCAAAGTGCCACCCAAGACCCGGAGCTCTACGCATTTTTACAACTGCGGTGCAAATTCTACAAATCAATTTCTGCAGAGGAGCCTTATGCAAGACTTCTGCTAAAAAAGAAAAGGGGAAAAAAAAAAAAAAAATCTGAAGTCATAAACAGGTGGAAGGACGTGGGCTGCTCGTGAGTTATAACCGGCAGGGAAAGTGGGGATTGTTTTTACATAATGCGGCAACGCTCGGTGTTTGAACCAGGAGGGGGGCAGGTGGGGTCTTTCAGCCCACGCAAGTCACCTCAGCAGACCTCGGAAGCAGTTCTGCATTGAACAGGTTCATTTCCTCTGCAAGATGGTCTCAGATAAACTGTGTGCTCAAAGGTGCTGGAAGATTAATCCAGAGGTGCTGTTCAGTTTGCAAGCCCCGGTGGGGGATTCCTGATTTATTTGCAAGAAACATTTGCGTCGCTCTCGTTTAGTGGGTTGGGTAAAGATATCGGTTACCAGTTTGTTCCTTAGAAACGATCACAACAAAAACTGCCAACATAAGACTGAAAAGCAGTTCATATAACCTGAATGTTTTCACCGTGTAACACACTAACACTCCATTCATACGGATTCAAAGAGCTACTAAAGATGACCATCGTTATGATCTGTTTACTTATAATGTGTGTGTGTGTATGAAAAGTCTGTGAGGTTCTGTGCATGTTCCACGCTTCGCTACACAAATGTTCCGATTCTGAACCACCAAGAAAGAAAAAATATTACCAAAGGACCTGCAGACGATAATAATTGAACTTTGAAAAACAGAAAAAGGTCATTAAAAAATGTCCAAGGAATTGAAAATGCCAAACTGCACCGTTCAAACTTTGACCATAAGTGGAGAAATTGGGGATTCTGTTGAAACCAAGCCACAAAAATAAAAGAAATAACACAAAAACTCTGGATTCTTTGAAAAAGGTTGCAGCTCTTTCAAACTGATCAATAAGGAGGAAATTGAAGAAGAAAGCCTTTGTAATCGAGTGTCGACACTAGAGACAAAAACAATGAACTTTATTAACAACCATTAACACAAAATTTGGAGAAGAGTCATCAAAGCCTGTGTTTACTGTGAGACGTGGAGGTGGGTCGCTAATGGATCGTTGATCTTTGAGCTACAGAGATACGATGAATGCCGTCAACCCCGATGGTTGATGAAGATAAAATGTAGCAATTTATCAGAACATACCAGGAGGAGATTTCACACTCAAGGCCTCAGAAGGAGATCATGTCATCTAATTGGATGTTTCATCAAAGGTTTTGCTAAGAAAACCAAAACTAAAAGCTTTCTCCCAACCACTCTTGAGTGAAAGGTTTTTCATAGAATGTTCTCCATTCGACTATCGATCAACACTGCAACGTCTGTTTCATTTTCAACGAACCAAACCCTTTAAAAAAAATGTCCACCCCCTTCACCTGCGGTGGCGCTGCACCACGAAGCACTGAAGGAAACAACACATAAACCTCAGAAGAAGATACTGAGCAACTTTCGTCTTCGCAAAATGGAAACAAAAATGTTCGGTTTTAACAGTTGTAGGGTTTCTCTTTTGTCGATGGCGAAAGATCACGAGCCGTTTCTCCCGCTAGCTCCAGACTCTCATGTTTATTTAGGTTGCATTTACCCAGAATGCACCACGCTACAGTTGGTTTCCTACCTTTGGAACGGTCTCATAGTCTAAAGAGCATTCCACAGAAAGAGACGGAGGTCTTTAGGCAGACCAGTGGTCACGCTTGTTCATCTGCGTTCGTCTGAACTTGTTCAGAGTTCGTCTGCGTACAAACCGGACTTTCTAAACCAATGAACTAGAATTCGATTAAAGCGATCTACATATGCAGGGCTGGTGTGGAGGCTCCCATATTGTTAGAAATCTTCAATCCTACCAGCATGTGTGAATTTATGAGCACAACAGGCAAGTTTCAATCACGTCTAAAATAACCAAGCACTGCAGAGACAGCTAGAAGACATCTTTGATACTCAATTTGACGACCTTGAGAATTTAATGGGCGCACGTTGTGCAAGTGAAGGATAATCAAGGCAAATGAAACTTGTGACACGAATGAAATAGGAGCCAAAACAAGTCTTTAAAAACAAGACGGCACACTCATTCGTGAACAGGAGAATCAAGATTTTAAAAGATGTCAAACGACAAGCTTCAAGCCACATTTGGCAACAGAGATAAACAGTAAACCATTTAACAGGGTGGGAGTCTCATTCTGTTTGTTGATAAGCAGATGGCAATTTTACAATGCACATAAATCTCTGTGGAAAAAGTTGGAGCAGCGGCAGCTTTTAAAGCAGACTGCTCGGCTCAAAGGCGTGGAGCGGACATTTTGCTCTTCAAGGGTCACATTTTAGGGAAACGCGACATTGAGTCACATCGTGTGGTGCAATAGAAGATAGCGCTTTGTGTGCTGACAACATGCTTATGCATATTAGACTAGAATAGCCCCCACCTTTCACTCAAATCAGAATCAATTAATTTGGCTTTGATCAAATACTGAAAAACAAACACATTTTTCCTGTTCATTAAATCTATCAAATCTAAGAACAGCTATTCAGTCTCTAAATGCATCAACCAACAATGAAATTATTTTTATTTCATAAAGGTCAGGGACATTAGCTCTGATGCATAAATTACGATAAATTTGTAGGTTTAGCTCTGATGCATAAATTACAATAAATTTGTATTTCTTTCGTCCTCTGATGGACTCAAAACCCCCACCTGTACGGAAGAAAAAAAGGCTGCAGCACAACAAAGTGGGGGCTCGTCCGGGCCGTTTTTCAGGTTCCTGAGACCAGAACTCCCTCACTGAAATGTACATTTCCTTCTGGGATTAATAAAGTATCCTCACTCATTCATTCATTCACATAAGAAAAAATATTTTGTCTGTTAGTTCTTAAACTGCTGTCATATTTTTAGCTATATCACTATGCTATGTTGGTTTAATGAAAACAGCTTGTAGGGAAATTATTGAAATTTGTGAAGAATCCAAAACTGCCAAAGTAATGTGTTCAGTTTTAACACACTCACACTTTAAAAGGTTTGTGTACAGAAAATAGCTCATGCTGTCAGTTTTGCTTTCAGTTTCAATCATTTGGTTTTCCAAGGTGAGTCTTCATATCTTTACCCACAATATCTTTGCTAGCAATAGAATGTCTTAAACTTTCATCTTGCTCCAACTTTCATTGCTCAATATGTGGAAACATGGCCAACACAAACTGATTGGCTTTGTTCACTTCCTCCACCGTTAGCGTCAAACTGTGACCCTATAGAAGCAGACTATAACTCAAAAACACAGTAGAAACTCAACATCATCGTTTACAGCTCCTTCTGTTTGCTGATTGACCATCATGAAATGGATCATGAGGAATCAAACACAATGGGCGAAATCCCAGACAGAGCACTGAAGAGAGATGAGAATCATAGGAAGGCTATGACCAGGCAAGCAAAAGTGTGCTTTAAGCAAAAAAAAACCCAAATCTGTCAAAATTGAAATTGGGCAGATAATATCTGAAAGGACTGGCCAGAAAAAGTTGGATTAGTGCATCTCTACACAAAACACATATTTTCAAGTTCTTATCTAAATACCGCTGCATGTCTAACCCTAACAACTAACCCATGTTCGAGTGTAGGTAGTGGTGGGACATATTTAACTAATATAACCATCCTTAAGTTATGACATGATGGATGCAGTTATATATATATATATATATATATATATATATATATATATATATATATATATATATATATATATTACCATCATGACATTCTTGAAGTAGAGCAACTTCCAAGAAACCAGTCTTGACATGAAATCTTGATTCCAAAGATTTATCATTGATAAAATATTAAAATGTCTTTCGCACATATTATACAACTTGTCAAAGGCGCAGCAGATACATGCACCATGTTTCTCCTTGTCTGTTTCACTTTTGCTAGCATATATATATATATATATATATAACTCTTCTGTTGCAAAGTTGCCAATGGTCTGCTATATGAAGAGATGAAAGATGGAGCATTCACACTTTATCTTGAACCATCAGTCACCGATTGATTTTTATCGCTGGACTCTTTTCACAGCAGATAGAGCAACTTGTCATAGCGGGGAGGAGAACAGAACCATCATGCCTTCCCACAGGTCATTACAGGAAAAAAAAAAAAAAGAAAAGACACGTGACTAACACTTGTAGGTTTTTTTTTTTCCTGCATCAGCGAGTCAAAATGTCTGCCGTCAAAGGTATACAGAGTGCCACAATTCTGTTAACGACAGCGACAGCAACAGCATGCACGCGTTGTTGAGTAAAAGGATCAAACCCAGGGCCTCAGGAGACGAGCGGGGAGGGGGGCAAATGAAAGACACGGTAATGACCGTACAGATCAGTGGCCGAGGCAGCACAGAGCGTGAAATTGCAAACATGTGACTGCTGGTGGAATCTCAGGGCGAGATTCCTGTCAACTGGTTCTCAAATCACAGTTCCTTTTTTCACTGTGAACCACTGCAATCCAAAGTCTGTTCTTACAGTGAGCACACTGAGTGTCTTCTCTAACAGTTAAATGGGAAGACAAATTGACACTTAACATTATGGGATTAATAAAGATTTTCCTCCCAGTGCAAAGGAGAGGATGATCCCCCCCCCCCACCTGTCTGCTGAAGGACCAGTCTACATTCTGGGTTTAAAACAAACAGAGTGTTCATTGCACCACAGGGAGTCATTGATTTTGAGCACCACTAACCTTCAGTAAAACGAGAACTTACTAAAGATGTATATTACATCTTTGTAATAATAATACTATTACCATTACAACGATGTAACAGTTTGTATTTGCTTTGCAAAAGTATTCTAACACCTTGAACATTTTGTCATGCAAGTCTCTTTAAATGGCCAGAAATGTCTGTTGTGTTCACATTTAAGTCTATGAATATGCATGGTATCTGCTATAGATGCACCAAAAAGTGTGTCTACAAATCAAATTTCTTACACATTTTTCAGATTTGTAAAAGAAATGTTTAAAGGGGCAGGGTTATGTAAAGTCAACCTGACTTTGGAAATGACATTCCCACATCAAAAACATACCTGGAGTGCTGCATTTCCTCCCCCGAGACTCCACACCTTAGCTCCTTCAGACTAGCTAACAGCAATTAGCAAACACCTGGTGGAACTGAGCATCCGCTGAGCTCGATATACCAGCTACTTTTCAGAACAAAGCTAGTAAAAATGTTGTCAAAGGGTTAATAGAGGAGTGATGTGATGATGACTTCCTGAAGACAAAGTTTCAGAAAGAACGGGAGTTTCTTAAACTCCCGTTCTTTCTGAAACTTTCTTTCTCGTATATTTGTTTCTCGTATAACAGACAGAAGCCTGTTATATTACAAAGACAGTTTTCTTTTAAGTTATATTTAATATATAGCATTTGTATGACTACCAAAGGTAACAGTTACTTTATTGTGTTAAAAAATGACACCGTGTGCCAAGAAAACACATAATGGTACCCCTTGAAAATCCTGTTTTTATTTCACTTCTCTTATTTGTTTTGCTCTGCCACATAAATTATTTGGAATGTGTTGATGAAGGGGTGTGAACACTTTTGCACGCCACTATGTCTTCTCATGAATTCCTTCCAAATGGGAAAATGGCTTTAACATGTTGGAAGAGGCTAGCTAGCCAACAAAACAACAACTAACAAACGTGCCAAAATTGTTTGCATATGTTTTAAGGGGATGAGAGAGCAAGTGAACAGAGAAGGCACCAGAGTTTGGCTTTACATTTTAAACCCCTACAAGGTCAAAGCAACAGTATTTAAAAAAAAAAAAAAAAAAGTACAGTAAGAAACACAGATATATGAATAATTAGCCCACTAAACCTGCTCTGAGTTAAAAAACGCAGACCGGATTCCTGCGCTCAGACACATTTTCACAAAACCGGTAAAAACGCCTCAGCTGCTCTCGGAAAGCTAATTTTTTTTTTTTCCCCCAGCGAGGTCTTATCTTATCCGCTTCATGCAGCGATGCTTCTTGTGATGAATCTCTAATGGGAGAGAACTGGAAAACTATTATCTGGACTTGGCCGTTTTCTTTGGCTGGCCAGTACCCCCCACTTTCTTTCTGCACTTGTTTCTCGTCGCCTCTGCTGCAGCTTTCTGTCTACATAAATTAGCTTGATCTGCTCACGCCTTTTCAACAAAAAGAAGAAAAGAAGAAGAAAAAAAAGGTGTTCTTGTTGGCAGAGTATGCATCTTCCTACTTAAAAGAGAGAGGATCAAGGACCACTTGTGGTGCATGTGGGCCCTGCCTCTGACTGCTTCTTATTGCTATGGATACCAGTTATCGTCTTTTAAGAGTGCGGCTATCTGGGCAGCAATAAATTATCATCAGGCATGAAATTGCTTTATTCAGATAGAAACTAAAGATGCAGTAGGTGACGGTGCACTACTTAACTCAACCCTAAACTATAAAGCTTTAAGGCATTAGCCATTAAAGTGACTTTAATTTTAATATAGTATCCGTTTGCAGATGTGATGTTAGTTGCTAATAATTACCCATCTCAGTTAAGGTTGACATGGAGATGATTTACATGCCATTTTGTTAATACATTTTCACAAATGCACTACTTTCAGAATGTTTACTACCTTACACCAATTATTAATTTTTCTCGTTCATGCATTGATTACAGACAAGATGGTAAATATGATCTTAATTATTTGTTTGAATGTAACTAATTTAGATGAGTAATAATTTTGAAGCATTTATTAGAATTTGGCTAAATTAAATTCTCCCTTTACTTTGCTCAAAGTAGCAGAATGTTTTTTAATAATTAGTTAGAATTTAATCAAGTCTTTTTTTAAATTTTTTTTACTAATCTTCCATATTTCCATGACAAAATGATTGCAAGATTCAGAATGAAATCAAATATTTGCAAGTTGTTACACCAGTTATATTTTTAAACTCTACTAGTCTTGTCTTGTTAGCGTATGCTAAGTCAGGAGCTAACACTAAGTCTTTCAAATGTAGATTTTGAGGCTCTGCTCTCTTTTTAGGGAGAGCAGAGTCTCACTTGTCATCATGGAAAGATAATGTATAATGATAAATTAATTTATATTGCTATTTTCACCCTGTGATTTGTACTATAAAGTATTTAGCTTAAACAATTCTGATTACTTTTTTCGTCAAAAAAAAAAAAAAAAAAATTGCAAAATTTTCTTAATTTTCCCATTCAAATGCCCGTAAGTAAAGCAGGTGAGGCAGCAGTGAGCTGAGCCTCACCTGGGATTGATCAACCTCTCTAATTGCACTGGCTGCCATTCTATGGGAGCATGTTCCTCCTGTCTGTACGTCGCCAACAAAATGGCTAAAAAACATTTAATGTTTGAACTGATTTTCCATAAATTAGGTTATGTATATAATGTTCAGTGTTTTTTGTTGTGTGTAACTTGTTTCGTGCTGAGCAACGATCAGAAACGACAGAAAACAGATTGGCGGTGAGCTAGGCAGTTATCTTGCCTCATGGCAGGGGGCGCTCATGATCCCAGGCACTGTGACTCCATAACTGCAGAGTAAGAGACAGTAACAGTTGTCTCCTCTTACTACACCAATCACTTATTAATAATCACAAAATAAACATTACGCCTAAAACCATAGTACTGCAACAGATTGAATGTTCTGCTCTTTATGTGGGAAATATTTCAGTGAGCCTGCGTGTATCTGCGCTGATTCAGGGAGCGAGAAAGAAATGGTTTTGAGTTGCACTTTAACGGTTTTTCCCTTTGCTGTGAAGCACAACACCAAATTAATATCTACAAGTTCAAGTTTGGTTGAGTAAACAGAATTATTCTACGGCAGCAGCGTGGCTATGGATGACATATAAAGTCTTTTTGCCCTCCAGCGTTGTCCGCATGCACAAAATGTCCTTATGTAATCAATAACATGCAGGAGGTCTATATTTGTAACTATGATTTTGATTAAGTCCAGCTATGAACCTCAGCGCACGTCACTGGTGTTAACACATATATTAATATGGTTGACGGAGGAGATCACAAGCTTTCCAGGTTTTAGCAGCTTTTGGTTCGTTAAACCAGGCTTCAACATTTACTTTTCCACCAGCTTGCACCTACTAAATGACTAGTTAGCATTTAGCAAATTTCCATTTCCATACTGGAAGTTATTTGAAACACATGGTTAAAAATATAACTAAAAACATAAACAAGCAAAAAAAAAAAAATTCAACAAAAATTCCCAAACTTCCACCGGTTTTTGCTGCTCCGGCTGCCAGCGTTTGTTTGACCAGTGCAGATGTGTTGGGCCGTGTGACATTGGGTGGTGCGGTCTCTGATGGGCCGTCATTGAGCTGCTGGTGGTGCCGCTGGGTGGACACTGCTGTCCATACTGAGCAGCAAAGGACGAAGGAAAAAAACAGGGCGAGCCGGCAGACTAGGAATGCACAATTAGTCCTGGGTCAGTCGCAATGGGTTTTCTCAAAGACAAACAAGACGACCAGATCGTGACTTTGTGTTGATCTAGAAAGGATAAAACAAACTGATTGCAGCAAGAATATATTTTATATATATATATACAGTAAAATTGGTTCGAAGTTTATCTGCATACAAGTTTGGTTGATTTGAATCCCTATTTCTTACTAAAAAAATGATGTTTATGTAACAATATTATTCTTATTCTTATGAGAAGGTCTGTAATCCATCTCAAGCTAACACGTGTTATTAGCAGTGACTGAGAACCTCAGCTCGCAATTTGACTTCAGCAGTAATGCAGTGTTTAAAGCAGTTAAAGCTGGATGAAACACTTTCGTCTTGTTCCAACACAGAAACCTTTTCAGCATGGAGATATATTGTATTTTAATTTGTGAGAGCGACTAGTGATTCAGAAAGAGCAAACATACCCATTTCTAGCTAAATCGAACATTTAGACATAGCTCACACATATTGTCGGCTAAATAACACCAGTAAAAACAATCTTGTTTGAATCAATAAAGAAAACAAGGATAAAGAAACAAAATGTGTTTTTTTTAACAGTGGGAGAAAAACAAAAACAAAACAGCTAGCACAACCTGCTGACTGTCAATATTCCATCCACATTTTGGCTTGTGGGATAAATCAAAGTGTGGGATCAGGGCCATGCAGAGACCTCTGGAGGGGCGGGGGCTCAAAGTTAAAAAGGGGCACATTGAACAAGATCTTAAAACACCGTACAACAACCCATATTAATCAAGAATCTACTATATCATTGCCATCAAGCGGGTACATCCATCCATCCATTTTCTTTCACCCTTGTCCCTAATGGGGTCGGGAGTTGCTGGTGCCGATCTCCAGCTACGTTCCGGGCGAGAGGCGGGGTACACCCTGGACAGGACGCCAGTCTGTCGCAGGGCAACACAGAAACAAACTCACACCTAGGGAGAATTTGGAAAGACCAATTAACCTGACAGTCATGTTTTCGGACTGGGAGGCAGCCGGAGGATCCGGAGGGAACCCACGCATGCACAGGGAGAACATGCAAACTCCGTGCAGAAAGACCCGGGCCGGGAATCGAACCCAGAACCTCCTTGCTGCAAAGGAAAAAGTGCTACCAACTGCGCCACTGTACAGCTGCCAAGTGGGTACAATGCAAAGCAAATGTAATGTATTTTCCCCAACAGGAATAAAGTTGCTGCTTCTGCTGCTGACAGTCCTGGAGGGCTGAGTTGATCTGAGACTGTAGCTGTTAAACAGCCCAGAGGAGAGAAGGTCAAAGGTTATGAAGTTATGAAATAAGCAAATTTGCTGCCATTTTATTAATTAAGCCCAAATAATTTCTATTTAACCTCCAGAACAACTTGACTGCATACTGATTTATAGATCAAAAAGCTCAAAGGGGTTAATTCTATATAATGTTTGATGTTAGCATCTCTGAGATCTAGAATTATAAGACTGAAAATATCAAGGCCAAGAAAACTAGCTGCTGGTAGGGGCCATTCAGGGGCCCCTAACATGGTTTAATTGTAACACAGACCATATATCTAAACCTGTAGCACCATTTATAGAGGATGATAATATTATTACATTTTATTTAATGTATTCAGTTGAGAAAAAAAATTACGTTTAGGATTTAATTAGAAAGTTTGTAAAAGTTTAAAGAATCATCTTGATAGTGTGATTGTTGTGTTACCATGGCTACCATATGGTGTAATCTTTGTGTTTGAATTGGGTTTGTTCACAAGTACATCACAGCAAACAACCAATAATCAGTGATTGATTTTAAACTCAGCCAATAAACCAGGTCTCCCTTTCACAGATTCACCTTATCTATATTTAAACATGTCGTGACGCTGAGGTTCTTAGTAGGAAGGGCTTCAGGGGCCAGGAGGGGTTCTGTCTAAGATATTACCTTGGTCCGACCTGCTTAAAGAGCCACTGCGATGCGCATCTCTGGAATCTACCTGGAATCTACCTGGAATCCCCCAGTGGCCTATATGCCAGTCCACCGATGCTTTGGGGACATTTTGATTCATTTCATTGTGGCATGCAGGATTCTTCACATGCCTGCATGGGATTAGTTTATATAACTTCAGTGACATATTCCTAACAGCCATTTACGATCTCTGCCATCAGTCTGGTGAGGGGTCTGCCCCACTCCTCCTTCTTTGCAGATATTTAAAGGCACATTAAAAGTCTCCCAACAACATCTTGCTAAGACCAACATATTGGCTTTGACTTGAGCCCGGACCTTCTATGTAAAACCTCTCAGCCAGTTTTTGATGGATTTGCTGATGTTTTGGATCACTGTCCTGCTACAAAGTCCAGCTCTGCAAAAAAGATGTCATTTTTTTCCCCCAAGCATCCCTGATACGCAAAAGAATTGTGCTAACCAGGACCTGAAGCTACAAACTTATCCCCAAACCACTCCCACCGCCGTGCTCCGCCGTTGTAGCTCCTTTTTTCTGTCGAACTGTATTTGGTTTGTGTCAGGCATTTTGTCTGTTCTGTCCAAGTTATTCAGCTCTACAGTCATTTACTCAAACAGCAATAATCCTAAAGTCCCTGGATGTTTGTCTACACTCTCTCCGCCAAACTCTACTCTGGTTGTTGTGTTTTTCTTGCTGCAGTAGGGTTTTCTCTTTTTGGAGACTTCTTCAAGCATCCTACGGACTGTTCTCAGGGTAAACGTGATTGGACAGCCGAACCAGAGTTAGTTGGCAGCTGTCCTGAAGGTCTTCCACTGGTAGACTCTTTTTGCAGACAGTAGAATGACTGAAATTCTTTGACGACATCTTTAAATGCCTCACCAGACGTCATAAGGTCTTCTTTCTAAAAATGATGTCAAGAGCACGCCAAGCTAATCGTCTGAGGTTTGAACAGCTCTTCCAAAGTGATGAGCAGTAGTGTTTTCACAATGTAAACCTATTCTGAAAGGTCTGCGTGTAATTTTAGCCAATTTAAGTGGGAATAAACATTGGGGTTGTCTTCATTTATGCCTTACCAGAAATAGCGTTTATCATGCATTTTACCAAAGAATTAAATTGGATATTTGTCAAAAATGACAAATATCCAAATATGTTTAAATATTATGCACACTGGGATATTTTTCTTTCCACGCCTGGTTACATATCTGGTTAGAAACATTTGCATCAAACGTTTTGTTTGTTTCTTCCAATTGAGCATCCAACAGGCTAAATCGAAAGGCAGGTGTGAAATCAAGCCTCTTGCTTTTAGGTACCAACCGTTTTGCCTCGTTAGAATTGAAACAATTCCCATGGCTGATATTTAATACCCACCAAAAGCTTGTTTTGTGTTGTTGTTGTTTTTGGAGGGGGTTTTGAACAGAGCGACCACTGAAACAACCAAAAAAAACCAGACGCTTTCCGGGCGTCAGTGGAGGAGAGTGAAAGGAACGGAGCAGGCTCGGCAATGAGTTAATCTGTATGCGTGGGTCATCCTGCGGTCACGCTAATCACTAACAGCGATTACCTCTGACTGCTCCACCTTTTTACTTCCATGTTGAAAAGAAAAGGGAGGAATTGCTGCGCTCGTTCTGGCGGACAAACCGCGGCGAATCCCCTCCTGATAAAACAGTCACGTCAATGACTCCTTGTGTTGTGGCAGGAGGGAGAATGTGTTTGCAAAGGGGTACCAGGCTACCCTCTAGT
This sequence comes from Poeciliopsis retropinna, assembly GCA_010277075.1. Lineage (NCBI taxonomy): Eukaryota > Metazoa > Chordata > Actinopteri > Cyprinodontiformes > Poeciliidae > Poeciliopsis > Poeciliopsis retropinna. The sequence continues at coordinate 303,243 of VMRM01000030.1, read as the reverse complement.
GGTCCGGGGAGGCGGTGAACCGTGGCACAGAGTGAGTTGTCGTATGTTTGTTCGGGAAAAAAATCAAAAATAATAACACGGTGGGAGGGTAAGCGGGACACCAAAGACACTGATGGGAGGAAAAGAGAGAGAGAGAGAAATAAAGTCCTTTGGAGGAGGAAGCCGTGCGGGGAATTCCGCTGCGTTAACGGGAGGTGTTTACTTTCTATGCAAATCAGCCTCAACGACACCGGGGGTCTTTTTTCCTTCTTCTTCTTCTTCTTTTTTTTTAAGGGTATGTCTTTTTTTTCCCCTCCTCATTCCCTTCCTCGCCCCCCACTTCTTCCTCTGACTTTTCAAGAAAGAAAGCTTTGATGTTGGGAGGAGGGATCGATGCCAGAGAGAGCGAGAGAGAGAGAAAGAGAGGATGTAGAATAAAAATGTAGCTACTTCTGTGGGTGTGTGGGAGTGTGGGGCGGTTTGATAGTCTGCCGTCATCATAGATGCTCTGTGTTGAGCTGCGAAAGCCACAAGTGAGCGTTCATCTCCATCATCATCTGATAAAGTTTTCATGAAGAAGGTCTAAGATGGAGCTTCTGACCCCTTCTGCGTTTTTATTTTTATTTATTTTTTGTATTTCCCCTAGTATGTGGGAGAGGAGCAGAAACCCGGGAGGGGGGGAGATGAAGCGATGCGAGGTTCTCTGCAACACACACACACACACACACAGACACAGACACACCGCCGCCGCCACAGCTTGGATGTGCAGGCCTGCTGATGCTGCTGATGTTGCTGCGGAGATGCAACTTTATGTGGACGCAGACGTGCAAAAAAATAAAAAACACACTTCCTGATACGGTTTTATGTTGATTCACAAGCAGGACTTTTTTTTTTTTTACTCAATTAGACGTTATAAAAATGTGCAAAAAGAATGTAAAATACCACTTTAAACTGCAAAAAAAAAAGTCTATCGATAAACACATACGGAGCCAACAAGTCTGATCAGCGCGAGGAAAGCAACAAGACAGGAAGGAGAGGAGGGATGGGTTTTGGATGTGGTGGGGGGCTCAATTAAAGATTCAGAAACGCGCAGCATAATCCGCAGCCACTTACATGGAGGTGATGTTTTTGAACAAGTCCGCGATGTCCACGCCGGTCCCGTTGCTGCCGGTGTCCTGCAGGGCGAGCAGCGGGAAGAACCGGCCGCTGTCGGACTTATTGCAATAGATCTCCGTTTGGGAGCAGCTGCAGGTCGGCGGGCAGTCCAGCATGGAGCTCAGGTAGTCCTGGAAAACAGTCATCAGAAGCAAAACCCTCCACCAGCAAATCCGGACCGAGCGAAACCATAGATCCATGTCTCCGTTTTTGGAGAGGAGAGGGAGGCGGAGTGGTGGTGGAGGAGGAGGCGGAGGAGGGGGGAAGAGAAGAGAGAGAAGGAAAAAAAAAAAAAAAAAAGTGGGTGTGTGGGTGGAGAGGAAGAGGGGGGTTAAGTATAAAGCGAGGGATCCCGATGTCCTCTGGGTTCCGACAGAAACAAGAGAGGAGGAGAGTGGGAGGAAGGAAGGTAAAAGAGAAAGGAAGGAAGGAAGGAATGAAGGAAGGACGGCTGGTGCGCCTGTACAGAGGATGCTCTGTGTGAGCGTTCCTGCCGTGGATGGATGCTGTAGTGTCCTTGCGCGTCAGAGGCTGCTGGGTGGGAGAAAAAAAATAGAAGAAGGAGGAGGAGGAGGAGGAGAAGGAGGGGATAAAAAGAAAAAGAAGGAACAAAAAAAAAAAAAAAAAAAAAAAAAAAAAAAAGACAGACAAGACGCAACACAAATAAATAAATCAATAAATAAATGAATGCAGGAGAGAAACGCGGATCAAAAATAGGAGAGCGCGGTAAAAACAGTTTCCAGTCGCTCGGTCAGCCTCAGATGCATTGTGTGTTCCCACGAAATGCGGCGCTGCCGATGCCCGTCGTCGCCTCTCGCGCGCTCTCTCTCTCTCTCTTCCTCTCTCTCGCGCGCTCTCTCTCCGTTTCTCTCTCTCTCTCTCTCTCTCTCTAGCAGGACCAGGACGGCTGTCTGGAGAGCCGGAGAGATGCAAAAAAAAAAAAAAAAACCGAGAGAAGTTGGAGCATCAAGTCCCTCCTACCGGCTTTACAGCCACACTGACTGAAACCGACACCTGCAGAAGCTGCGCGCGATCAGCGGCGAGCCCCGCTCCGACTCACGCGCTGCACACTGACAGGTCTGCGGGGAGGAACACGCGCGGGAGGGGGCATGTGAAACAATTCACATGTAAATAAAAAAATATATATATAATATGTCGTAAACATCCGCATAAAGAGGATCGACCAGAGCAATTATTCTATTTCCGCTTGCAACAGATGATCATTTTAAGATATTCCACAAATATTTATATATATATACACGTATATATATATATATATATATATATATATATATATATATATATACGTGTATGTATATATATATATGTATACATATACTTATATATATATATATATATATATATATATATATATATATACGTATATATATATACGTATATATATATACGTGTATATATATATATATATATATATATATATATATATATGTATGTATATATATATATATATGTATATATATATAAAAATACTCCCCAAAATAAACTAGTTTTTGTGACATCTCATAAGACAACTAATCTTTTTTTTAATTATTTGTTCATTTTTATGTTTTGTTTAAACTCTTATTTAAAAATGTGTTTGTTTGGTTTTTTTTCTTTTTACATATTTGTTAAAACTGTCACTATGTTGTGATAGTATGTTATGAGACATAATATGGGGGGGGGGGTTACAAAAAAACTCCTCTCAATGCAGAAATACCCTGCCTGTCAGTCAATCATCCTTGCGTACACGCTTCTCTGTCTTGTGTCCAGACAGAGAAGCGTATGCTAAGGCTAGTTAGCATGGCCACAGAAAGTTGAGTGGAAGAAAGAATTTTGTAAATAAAAACCGTGTTTAACATGTATTTATGCGTTTTACTTTTTGAACTGAATCGCTAGAATAAGCTAACGTTTCATTTATATTCTAATACACTGAGATGCATTGAACTACTGAAATTGTTCGAGGTGCTTTCAAACTTTTCCTAATAATGGAGATTCAGCTAAACTATATCAATACATTTTGGAGGCTATAGATCCATGGAATATTGGTCATTAAAATTATTTGAATTTTTATCAGGATTATTAGATTGTGAAAGTATATTTTGTAAATTAACTGAGCGACTTCATTGTGGCAACAAATGTAACTGAAGATTTTGATAACACTTACACTGAGCTTGTGTTCAACTTCCACTAGCTTAGCATCCGCGCTAAAGCTAAAGCTAAAGTCAAGCTTGCCAGCCAGCTGAGCCACTTGACATTTTGAAAATACACTTTATGATTTCTTTAAGCGCATTTTAGCCTTTTTTATGTACAGATTTTCTACGTCCAACCTTGTACACATGCTCAGATTGTCACACAGATTCTATCGGTCGAGTTCGAACCGTCTGCTTCTGTCAGCTCAAGAGCTACATGTGAACCAACAAAGGCGCTTTCAGGAAGTGCGGCTCCCTCCACTTCCTTCAAAATGAAAAATGAAAGATGCTCCACAAACAACGAGCGCCTGAACATCTAAACACAACGCCGCAACGTCAGCCAGCCTGCCTGATCTCAGAAGAAATGTGCCACATGTAGAGTTACAAAAGTAAAGCGTTTTATAACATGAGACTGAAAAATAATTTCAAAAACAGATTTTATACATGCTACGAACTCTTGATGCTTTTAAGGCGGTTCAGAAGTAGAAAGCAGTTTGTTGAGTATATTCACTTGAAGTCTCGTCTTCCGCCATGTTTTTTTTTAATATAAAATGTATTTCCTCCCTTTTGTTTCTCATTGCACACATACATGGCTACACAGCTGCACACGCCTTGTTAATTCTGATTTTGTCCTTTTCTTTTCTTTTTTTTTCTTCTCCTCCCCGTCGACCACGTTCTGCCCGCTACATGCTAACACAGAATTATGTCGTTTTTGCTTTGGTAAAAGCTCATTACTTTGGCTTAATTGGTCCCGAGCTCACCGGGGTTTGGCCCCAGGATGAATCCTCCTTCAGCAGGGGATGTTTAACTATGCCCGTCGTCTGCATCATATAATCATACAATTTCATCATACTTTCAAAAGGGATGAAGAAACCAAAAAGAAAAAAAATATATATATATATATATATATTCCCCTTACTGCTTGTAAGATGTCTCAGTTTGCCCGACTGTGTTTTTGTTACTGAGATTGTGAAAGGAAAAAGCTTTGGCTTCCTTTCGGTTCACACTGGGGTTCACCTGAAACTCGGGACCTTCCCTTTGCTCATACGCTGAGATGATCAGGGTCCTCAGATAATGGTGAATCAATGAAGAACAGAAAAACCTGGCCCAACTTCACACCATGTTTCAGTCGCTCTCAGTTCCTACATCCGTCTCTCTCTTCTCAGCCGAGTTCCTGATGGGTTTAGCCTCGGTTCCCTTTTAGTGAAGTAGAAGCAGCTCCATCCAAAAAAAGGCACAAGAACCCTTATGACAGAAATTAGCTGCTTTAGCGGATGGATGGAGATATTTGAGAACCGCGAAATCCTGCATCTCTTCCTCCTTAGTGTGTAAAGTCAACTTTTTTTTAGCTTCACGTCGGTATAATAATGTTATTCCCTCATCACAAACATACCTAAAGTGTTGCTTTGATTCACACCTACATGTATGAGAGATTCTTTACTCTGTTGTTTCTCATAAACAGATGATCTTATGCGCTAATCTGTTGGTAAGCCGAGCTCCTTCAGACTAGCCAGCAGCAATTAGCAAAACACCTGGTGGAGCAGCGAATCTTCTGAGCTCGTTATGCTTCTCGGTGAAATTCTGGTAAAAATGTTGTTAAAGGGTGAATAGAGGAGCGACGTTGTGACGATGGACAGAGCAGGGCTTTCTTAAAGACACAGAGGCCCAATTTCAAGGTGTTAAATAACAAAGTATATTTTTATTGAACTTTGGACATATACGTAGCATTTTAATAACAAATGAAGCTTACATAAGTAACTTGATTGTGCTACAAAATGGCACGACATGTCTGAAAAATACGCAGCACTGCCCCTTTAAATATATCCAGGTTCTCTGTTTGGCGTGTGGATGGGCCTGTTGATCCTGTTTTCTGATGTCAGTCCCACGATTCAATGGTTTTCGTCCATGTTTGACAATTGACAGAATTATGACGTGGGAGTGCATGTTCTTGAGCTAAAACATTAAAATCTGCTTTTACAACTTGACTGAGATGAATCTGAAAGAAATGAAAAGTTGCCAGCACATTTCAGGAATAAAGACGAGTTTTCTGCGACTTTACTGGAAATCACGCCATTTGGTTTTATTTTACTCTTGAAACGTTGTCGTCTCCCCTTCTCCAAACCTCACCTCATCTGTGACCAACTTCACACTTGAATGTTTCGCACTGATCAGGCACACACATGCAGAACAAGTACATGTACACACAAAGAAATACCACATTGAACAAACTTGTGGTATTTCTACCACTATGAGTCCAACAACATAGCGGTACATGTCAGTGTGGATGCAGTTGTTTTCGGCTGTCTGCTTTGTTCCCTGAAACATGCGGGTTATCGTCCCTCTAACTGAGTAAAGTCAATTGTGCAACAGGGGGAACATTTCATGATCCCTCCTCTTGACATTTTGTTCTACTTTGGCTAACCTGTTGGTGACAGGACACATAAAAATCTATTTACGAAAACACTACCAGCTCAGCAACAAAGCTAATGCCAAAATCAAACTTACTAGCTTGGTAACTCTGAAGATATATTTTTTAAAACGGTGAATGACAGTGGATGTGAAGTCAGGGGAAAAGCTTCACATGTTCCCTTGTTAGAATAGATGTGAGGATTGTCAACAAGGAGAATCGACTGAATGTTCAAAATTAGCTCTGTGCTCAGCTGGGACTAACATTTAGCTGAGTAACATTTTTGTCGCTGATTTATGGGTCTCCTTGCCGTTATGGCCGATAATAAATTTCTACTTTTTACGAGCAGCTGGTTTGAGACCGGACCAGAATGCAGACGAGAGCTCGGAGTGTGGATTGTGTTAGTGTTTCCTCCCAACAAAAAGCAGAGAACCTGCGACTGTCGAAGGGAGAAGTAGCAGAAGAAACCAGCAGAGAGTGACTGAAAGAGAGGAGCTCGATTGCTGGTGGCTGATTAGTGACAGCGTTCCGCTGAGAGATGGGACCGGGCAGGCAGGCTGAGGGAGAGAGCAACGCTGACAAGAGAGCTGGAAAAAGTAATAAACAATAACAAAACCCAAAGAATGAACAAGAAAGGACCTGAATAAATAAACAACTAAGAAAAGACTGATCAAAAAACATAGATAAATCTGTTGGGGTTTCACTATGTGGATTTGTGTAGAGGCTTGGGCTTTAGAATGAAGTTAGAGAGAATTTGGTTATAATTTGTTCAGTTTCCAGGTGAGTTACAACAAGTATTCAGGAGGTAAATTCAAAATCAAGGCAAGATATTGTATTGGATATAACTCTCTCAGCTTTTAGGATTAAAAAGTATGGCTCTCAAATCAAGCTAGTAATGATTCCTACACATATTGGAGAAGGAAATGAGTTGGCTAATAGTTTTGCTAAAAGTGCTGCAAAAAAAGAATATTGTTGATTTTAATGTTAAAATTAGTAAAAAAAAAATAAATAAATAAAATAAAATAAAAAATTAGATAAAGAATAGAATAAAAATGTAAAAATGGTAAGAAAATGGGATAGAGAAGGAAGTGCTACATTTTACTATAATACCCCCCCCCCAAAAAAATTGGGGAATTTAGAAAATGTAATAGAATTAAAAAAGAAGAAGATATTATATCAAGAATAAGATTTGGACATACAGGATGAAATAGTACTCTTAGATTAATTAACAAACATAATACAGGTTGTTGTAATTATTGTGGACAAACAGAAACAGTACAACATATATTTTTAGAACGTAGTAAGTTTGAACAGATGTGTTAATTAGCCATTTAGATAGGAAAATAGATAGTAAATAAGGGAATTGTGTCAAAGCTCATCTGGGGATGTAGATTTTAGCAGTATGTTTAGTATTTTTTAAGCAGAACAGGAGTTTTGGGAAGAGCATAGTAGATAAAAATCTGATCCATGCTCCTAAAAGCTGTTCGCCAACCACCATAAAAAAGAACAAGGAAGACTGATCAGAAGACAGAAAATAAGGCTGAAATAAATAAGAAAATGGTCATTTAAAGCACTTAAAAAACACCTAAACCATCCTGGAAGTTGACATTACTCAGAGATTGGGTAAGACATGACCAAAAATAAACAAATTGTTACACCAGTGGTTGACCAGATATTGTAAATCCCTCTTCTATACACGACTCAAAGTTTGCACCGAGGCTTTTATGACCCTGTTGAATAATGTAAAGAAGCTACGAGCGCCGTACACTGGAACCCCTTTATTCTGTTGTTTATAAAAATAAAAAAAATAATATATTTTTTTTTAAAAAGTCCCCTTAACTCTCTAATAAGTGTGACTTGAAGATAATCTAATCATCACGTCTGGCCTGCATCAGATTATTCTGAGTGTTCCCACAGCGCTGCTGAACCTGTTGGGTTCTCCGTCTCTTTCACCAAACAGTTTTGAAACTGAGCTGAAGGGCAAAGAGGAAGAAAAACAAAAATCAACAAAAGGTAATTGCGAATGTGTTTTTATGACAAAATATAGCTGCTCTTCCCTAAATAGCTCGCATTTATTTTGACAATAACTACTCTATTAAAACTGCAGGATTCAGTGATGATAATAATAACAAAAACACTGATGGGGTGTATTTATTTGACTCGTCTAAATGTAAAATAGTCCAGTTTAAATTAGCTTTGTGCACTTTGGAGCATTTGCCCTGCCTTCCAGTGGCTGGGTGTTTGTGATGAACTATTTATACTAGAATTTCTAGTAATTAAAAAAAGGCATAAAAATATCATAGGAAACAAAATTTGTCAACCAAATATTTACTCTGGTCTCAAGCAGTCAAATAAATCCATTTCAGTCTGGTTTAAGATGGCTTTGCAGTCTTGCAAGAAAGTCAAAAGTGCAACAGCGAGCAAGGGAAAAAAAAAAACTTTTTATAAAAACAATTCAACAATATTAACGAAACATTGAGGATGATTCAAAAGTAGATCTCATACTGTGTATTTTGGCTTTCAATTGGCTGCGGTCTTCTGCGTTCCCTCATCTTTTTGTGGAAGAAAACGTATCCTCATGGTTTTCACTGCTCAGCGTTCTGGTCTATAGGAACAGCTTTACCAAGTACATCTAAAGGTGTCCAGAGAGACATTTTGTTTTCTAAATGCTAAACGCATGTCAAGCTCCTTCATAAGTAAAAATAAAAAAGATTTTTTCAAGAAAAAGATTTTCTAAGCGCCGTTCACGGTTGAATGAAAACTGTCCCTTGTTCCTCAGGTCACTCACGATCTCTTGATCCCATCTGAAGCTCATCAACCACATCACAACATGATTCTTTTTTTTTTTATGTAATTGTTCAAAGCAACTACTGCATCTTCTCCCCTCCCTCCTTTAAACATCTCAGATCCTCTCTGGGAAGGTCAACTCCAAACTCAAGACGCTCCCCAACCATCTCACCTCCATCTTCGATAAACGCCGCAACTCAATCAATCGTCCCGCGTCGGAACGGGAGCGCCGTGTGTAAAATGCAGGCCCTTCAAAACGGCGAGGCTGAAGACGGGAAGCGCCGTGTGTGCGGCGGGTAAAGCCGCTGAAGACTAATGAACCAGAGGGAGAGCGCTCCGACTCGTCTCCAGCAACTTAAAAGCCGTTGAGTCCTAAGATCTTTTGTACACCAGAGAGAGGCCACAGCGGGCGAATCTTTTGATAAGTCTGGCAGAACACTGCACTTCTGTAGTAAATTGTTTTTTTTCCTCTCTTTTTTTTTTTTGCGTATGATCCACTCATGTTAGCGGACGACCACAAACGCAACAACTTGTAGAAAACTTTGGCTTTCAGCTGGTTGGACTGGTTCCAGCAAGAGGAGGCGATGCGAGTGTCCTCTCGGTACCTGTGTGCAGGTTTGGTTTTGCCGAACGTGACGGACCGAGTTGAAAATCAAGAGGAGTCGCTGGGCGTACCGGGAAAATATAAGGAAAAGACGACGCTGAGCTCACAAATGGAGTCAAAGAAACAACAAAAATGTGAAGAAACAAACACAACATACTGGCTGATCAGAGCGTTAAGACACAACAGGGGAAACGAAACAGAATACAGTCACTAAATACAACAGAGAAGATTGAGAAACTAAACACCCAAAATGGAAATAATCTTTACTTCAGTACAAAGCTTGTTTAAATAAAGAAAGAAAATCATCTTCCCTGTTTCCAGCAGGAACTGGTGGTGAGGTCCGATCAGCAGTGGCTGCGTTTCCATTACAAACGTGGGCAAAACATTGTTAATATTCCAGTAATGTTGAAAAAAACCCAAAAAAACCACAATCTGTGATTTTCCTTTTTAGTAAGAAACCCAATCAAAATCACATGACTTAGTTTTTTCCCCCTATGAGTCACCGAGTGACTCCACACCACTTCCTGCTGTCGTCTTCTGCCTGATGTGACGCCAGTTTTACTGACCAAGAAAAACCACCTAATCCCAACGCAGATACTTTTAAACAAGAAAACAAGAAACTGGCGCGTTTCCATGGAGCAAATTCATTTTCCAAATGTCAACTTAAAAGTTAAAAACGGCCGATGGAAGAGCGTGCCACGCCCTGGCCGCCATCTTTTCTCCACCATCTCCAGGACCTGCAATAGAAACAAACAAAAATAAACTATGAGTTCATAGAGACACGTAAACTGAACGCGTGCGCTCGCAGGTAGAACAATTGGAATTAAACCAACCAATAAACATTTTATCCCGATCTGAAGTTTTGTTTTTGGATGAAAAAAACAAATAGTGCGTAAGAGACTCCAGAGTGTGGCCTTGGGCTTGGCTCACATTGAACATTTAAAGATTTTACAGCTCAAAACAATCCATAAAGTCCTCTTCTGGATCACTGCTACAGACGAAAACAAGCTAATTTAGCGGTAATGACTAACTCTGGAAACTCTTTCTGTTCACAAAATGAATTGTGAAATGATTGAGTCTCATTTTGCAGTGTGGCGTAAAGGAACTGATTGGATGAGTTTTCCCGTGGGGTGATGATGGAAAGGTGGGGAGACAAAACTATCGAGTAAGTAGAGTGCCTTGAGAAAGTATAGAGGCAATTTGAGTTTTAAACAGTTGACCTGTTTCCTTTCAGCGAGATCAATCAGGATGTTGTGTGAAGATTAGTGAGCTAGCGGCGTCATGGAGACCAGGTGGAGTTTGAAACAGGGTCTCATGCTGAGAACATCTCACAGTGATTTTCTGTCTGTCAACAGAACAGCCAACAGTTGCAGAAATTTGACTTTCACAGAATCAGTCGGTCACACAATCAAGTGTATTTGTGTAGCACATTTCAGAAACAACGCAGCTTTACATCATGAAAACATGAAACACATCGCAAAACACATCGTAGTCACCGATTGCACCGACAACAGTATCTTAAAGTCGGTTCTCTGAGCCACAGGGAGCCAAAGTAGGGACTTTAAATCTGGAGTGATGACTATCTGCCTGGTTTTACTGAAAACTGAAGACACTACTGCAGTAATAATCCATGAGACTAAAGAGAAACGCATTTATTAGTGTCTCTAGATCTTGCTGGAACATTAATCATTCAATCCTAAAATCCTGTCTTTGTAACTGTCTTTATGTGACTCTACAGGCTGTCATATTTTCACACTTTTGTTGTTTTTTTTGTGTGAAACTATAACGATATAATTTATTGACAGCTGGGTAACAAGAGCAACCGCCTGCAGAGTGGCGGTGGTGAAAATGTCAACCTCGCCGTGATTTGTTTCGTTCCTTAAGTTTAACATAAGGAGAAGTGTAAGTGAATTATTAAATATCACAGCGGTGGCTTCGTATTAGCAGGACAGTCGCGATGCACATTTCCGTAAGTTCAAGGTTTTCCCTCAAATTATCAGGAAAAGAAGCAGAAGAAAAAAAAAAAAAGAAAAACCCCACTTAAGCTTGGAGGTTTCTAAATCATTTAGGCAAGCAATTATCCACGCATGCTCACCATCAACTCAAAGCTGGCAGGAAGCCGCTCCCGGAGGAATAAATAGCGTTTCGTTTGCTTTTGTACGTCGGCGTTTTAAATCATCGCTGGTTCGTCGGTCTCAAAAGCGAGGTGTCTTTAGATGAGAGGAGAGAAACTAACTAACAGACTTTCATTACTGAGGCCCGAGGAGCCCAGTACTTTTTTTCTTTTTTTTTGACCTCCGGCTGCTTCAGATGAGCTGTACAGATCACCAGACGACGGCGTAGCGTTGGCCATCATCAATCTTAGAAGAGCCCGAAACTTATAAACTGCTTCAAAGAAAAAAAAAAGATGTTGACGGTGACAATATAAACACCCCTAACTCTATTTGGATGATGAATGGGGAGATCATGCGCTGGCATCACATTCATATTGACCAATAAACAGTACGGGCTTCTCACAGTACAATACAGTACAAACAGAACATTTTCAACAAATATGTAATAAAAAAAATTGCTTTTATTTTGAACATAAAACACAAGCATTACTACTGCTGCTAAAGTTGTAATGATACATTGAATGTAGTTATTTAGATTATGACAAATAGTTTTAAGCAAAAAAGAAAATAAAATGATACTGGTCAAGCTCTTTAGTAGGTTTTGGCTAAAAACACTGAGAATACAGCACTAGCTGGTTAATTACTCTATTACTGTTAGCTCTTCAGCAACTTGTTGCTTCCCAAATGTTGCTTCAAAACTTCAATTTTACAAAACTTAGAAACTTCACACCATTACTGGTTGAAATGGAATCAGCCAATTTACACATTTTGGCGTCCAGATGTGGTACAGATGACTTCCTGGAGTTCACAATACGCAGCAGACGCACAAGGAGAGCTGATTGAAGTGCCTTTGACGACGTCGTGGTTGGTGTCGTCGGACGGGTTGGTGTCAGAACTGCTGGGATCTCTTAGGTTGATCGCTAATGTATCGAGTTGTTCAGAAGACCCGAGAGCTGCCCATGTCCATCCAGTCGTAATCAAAGTACACCGATGTTCTGATGTCACATCCTGTCTCCAAAACGCCTCAAAACTTCTCTGTTGAACGTGACAATGAGGTAACTGTCCTACAACAGCTTCTACGGTCACCAGTCTTGAGCGGTGCCTTTTATTTGGGAGGCATCCAGCAAATCTGCTTCAATTGCGTGACGCTATTGTGCCAGCATGTACCACACTGTCTCAGTTTAAGAGCAAAGTCCTGTAAGTTTCCCCCAGGAAACTGGGTAAGCCTGGTGGCTGGGCGCCAGGCAGTCATTCATCCAGTGGCCCGTTGCGTTTTAAGAAAATGTTTAAAACTGTCAGGATAACTATGTGGACGATTAATACCTGAACATCACATATAAAGTCTTAAAAAAATGCAAGCATTAAACAAAACCTTAAATAAATAAGCAATGCTTATCCCGATGGGGGCACAAGTAAAGCCTGGTGGGAAACTCTGGCCTTTTCAAACCAGAGAATTTGTCTTGTTTGGTTGCACCGCCAGTCCACCTGTTGCTGGGTGCACGCAACAACAGGTGGAGGATTTTACGCTGGAGAAGCGTCAGATATCACTCAGGTGCTTTCTCTGACGCCTCACTGAAAGGACTTTAAAGTGGTAAGAATGATGCGATGACACATTTTGGCAGGATTGAAGCCACAACAGGAAGCTAGCTCCTCTCCGATCCTCGCTGGGTTCCTCGCTGCATGTTTTCTAGACGTTCAGCACATGCGGTCGAAATATTTTTGGGCAGCTGAAAAGCTCCCGCTAAAGACGATGACAACCTGTTGTGGGGATTCAGTCCTCAGGTGTGTTGGTGCAAGGACAGACCTAACAAAAGCTAAGTAGAAGCAATCCGGCGTTTCAGAGAGGAGGCGGGGGAGAAGAAGAAGAAGCCAACTCTCCCTGCCACTGTCTCAGAGTTGCCGCTCTGCTCCTCCACAAACTATAGACTAAATGCTAAACCAAGTTGCTTTTTTTCCTCCAGCTCCCAGGACGTGCATCACTTCTCCTACAGACAGAAGCTCCCTCCTCTGATCGCTCCAAGTAAGAGGCTTTTGTGCCTGAGCAGAAATGCTTTAGTGTGGATCAGCATATTTCTGTAGTTGGACCACAGAGTCTCATTGCTACAGATTATTTTCTCGCCGCAGCTGTGTGATTTATTGGCTTTGTTTGCTTAATGCTGGGAGTTTCTAACCCCGCAGTGTGTTTTCCTCGTCACATTCAGCCAAGAAATCTGATGTCTATATGGGGAAGAGTAAGCCGGCGGCCCGGAGCGCTGTGCTAAACTTATTTTCTCAAATAATAACTACAGAAACCTATCCCGAACTTGTCCGTGTTTTGTTTTTTTAATGTCGTCTTCCTCCAAACGTGGATTAAACCCTCGTAGTCTTTGAGAGAAAACAAAGACTACGAGGGTTTCGCTGCCCTCTTCACTTTGCGCCAGTAAACTCAAGTAGTCTTGGGTTCTGTCTTAAGCTAAACGCGGGTCAAACGTTGCTAACTCGTCCGCTAGCAGCACTTCGCCGTGCTTTTATGATTTGATCTTGGCACCACTGCCCACATAGTGCACAATGATTTTTCCCCTTCTCTTATCGTTCTCCCATCCACACACACACACACACACACACAAAACTCCCCGCAGCAGATCATTAAGACTTTGAATGTTTTGAGGATGAAAATGTCAAGAATAGCGAGCCAGACGACGTTTGAGCGCCACCGTCTTTTAATGGCGCCCCACTTTATTGGAGGCTCCGGTTTTAGCTAAGATAGTTACATTTATCCAACCATGAAGATCATTTGGCTCTTTTAAAGTTCCTATTTAAAATCATATAACAGATAAGTTGGTGAAAGACGGAGCCCCAACGTTGGTTTTCGCCTCGAGGTTGGACCATTGTTGCCTGACTGAAATGCCTGGATTTATACTTCAGAGTTAAATAGCTCAGTAAAACAACATTCCTCTGAAAATGTTCACCTGGCAGACTTAAAATGAGGGAAAGTAGCGAAAGCATAAAGGAAAAAAAACAAAAAAAAAACCAACAACCGATAAAGGCCTTGAGAAAGCCTGAGGTTGCTGTTTACATTCTGCCAGAAAGTCCATCCTACACCCACAGGAGGGCAATCACATCAGGCTCGTGAAAAAGCTCTTAAAACGCAACAACGGCAACATGTGCGTGTTCCACGAAGCGGCGGCTTCCACTTCATCGCCAGACGCTTTAGTCGTGTTTTAATCTTAATCCTGATTTAGAAGAACTGGCTCGGTTCAGTTTCAAACTCCCCCTGCCCATCCTCCTCCTCCGCGAAGTGAAACAAGAGCCGAGTGATTCGTGACGGAGGTTTGTTGTGTGGAGTCTGAGACTGGAAGGAAACAGAAATTAACCTGCAAAGGCTGCTGCGCACAACAGCTGTCGCATGTTATACTATCGTGGAGTCGGACGACAAACCAAACACAGTTTTTTGTTGTTTTTTTTTTAACGAAATGTGGAAGGCATATGAAGAGTAGAAAACACAGAGCAGGAAGGAGAATTTAAGGCTTTATTGTAAATTCTTGGTGATCTTTTAAAAAGTTCAGCAGTTTCATTTCCATGTTGATGTTAAAATAAGGTGCGGTTCACACGGTGTACAGCTGTATATGCAAGGAATGATAAGTTTGTTGAAAAGGGGAAAAAAGCGGTGACTGAAAAGAAAAAAAACCTTGAATGTGAAAAGCAGTTTTGGACCTTTTTTTTTTCAGCTTAAAATTAAATTTTCAGTTTCAAATATTTTTTTTTTTTAAGATTAAAATCTTTCGGACAAATTTTATGGGCCCAATTTAGCTCCATAGATAAAGAGATCCACACCAGCTGAAAATGTAACAAATACTGCGACTTTGGTTCCCACGTCGAACTGAGCCTACCGGACTTCTGGGTGCAAAAACACCCTTACATGCAGGTGTACGTGATATAACTCCATTTATTTAATGATCCATCCTGTTATGCACGGGGCTAACATTTGTGATGTAGTTATTTCATGAAGTGAACGCCTGGCAAACACTGCCGTCCAGCCTCTACCTCCAAACACGCCGCGCTATGGGCATCCTCGCTGAACTGTTACCCCTGCTGCCTCTCATCCATAAGAATCCATTTATCATCTTCCATACAACTTCGTGCTTGTGTCCAAAAATAATAAAAATGAAAAGGAAAAACACCATCACAGAGCGTCGCCATGTACATTGTGGGAAAGCTAAACCCGGCAACAAGCTCAGCAAACCTTAAGCTTCAGTAAACAAACCTCACCCACCACCCCGCCTCCTGCAGTCGCTGTTTTCACATCCGCATGCTCCTGCCATTCAAAAAGGCCACAGTTAATTAGTCAAGGTGCATTACACACTGTCATCCTGACCTGAGATTTACACCCCCGGTGGCTTTGCTGCGCAGCAACAGAAGGGTGTAATTTCCTACGAAGGATGACAGTTTGTGTTTTCATTACAGAACTTGCAGGATTTGATTATTACTCTTGAGAGGCGGCGCATAGGCTGTGCGGCGTCCTTGTGTACTTAACCATCTACAGTGAGTTTACAGTTCGCCTGCTTTTTGGAAGAGAGTCAAAAACTCCACATGCCCAAGAAAAAAAAACAACAAAACAATAATAAAAAGAAAACAAACCCTGCAGCTATGGCAGCGTCTAACGTTAATGTTCTGAACCAAACCTGCAGAATGAATTGGTGAAATTTGCTCCTCGCAAAATCTCAACATGTTTAAAACAAAAGTCACAGGAGTAATGCGACAGAGCAGCCGGTTAAATGACTGAAACAGCACATTTCTATTTATTTTGTAGCCAACTTATTATGAAAGGTACAGCACTGATAATCACCTCGGAGTGCCGCTGACTGATTTGTAACTAGAAGGCACGAGTACATAAATGTAGGTTCACATTTATCAACTTGAGAAACTGCGACCATTGGTATTGGGAGTTTTAAACATTGACTCTTCATTATGGTACCTGCTGCTGAGCGGAACGTATGAGGAAGACTGGAGGTTTACATCTCAGGGTCGATGCATCAGAATCAGTCAAATTGGCTGGGCCTAAACATTTGGGTAAGTTTCACAAGAGATGCGTTTCGGTGACCGACAGGATCCGATAGATGACATTTCTAAAAATTTGTCGTGGTTCGAACAGAACGATGTGAGAATACACAACGCAGACACTTCGTTGTGGATGGAGTTGATCAAAAGGTTAATGCAACGGGAAACCATCGATCCTGCCAACCATGCAGATGTTATTTTTGACACAACCAAGCGTCCTAAGCAAATATTTAGGTAGGATTTAGGTCTAGATCACTTTCCTAAAACGATGGCCGACTTGTGGCAACAACAACTTTCTATTTTCAGTTTCCGTTTGCATCGTTGAAAACGGAAACGTTATTCCCTGATTGCTGTGGCTTCTTCCAACAAGATAACTGACTCTTCCACAAAACAAAGGCGGATCAGAGGGCGCTGACTCGGTTTCCATCCATCCATCTTCTGTTCACCCTTGACCCTAATGGGGTCGGGAGTTGCTGGTGCCAATCTCCAGCTAATGTTCCGGGCGAGAGGCGGGGTACACCCTGGACTGGTCACCCTGGACAGGTCGCCAGTCTGTCGCAGGGAAACACAGAAACAAACAGGACAAACAACCATGCACACACTCACACCTAGGGAGAATTTGGAAAGACCAATTAACCTGGCAGTCATGTTTTTGGACTGTGGGGAGGAAGCCGGAGAACCCGGAGAGACACGCATGCACAGGGAGAACATGCAAACTCCGTGCAGAAAGTTCCTGGGCCGGGAATCGAACCCAGCCCGACTCGGTTTCCGTATTCTACAAATCAGTTACAGTTTGAGCGTGTGGTGAAGGAAACCTTTATGGATCTGCTGCTGGCATTTTGCCCCCAGCAGGGCTCTGATGGGAGTCTAAGCCTGGATGGGTTGGGGCTGAATTGGCAAGAGAAGGATTTATCACCAATCCCATTGCCGTTTTTACTTTAGAAAACAATATCACAACTGTCTAAAGGACAACGCCTGCAAGACTAATGGTGCACAGTCTTTCACGTGCCAGTACTATGATGGAGTTTCAGAAAGAGCTTTTAAAAACACAAATACCCAATTTCAAGAAGTTAAATAATAAAGTCAAATTTCTTCCAAGAGCATTTTCATAACAACTGAGGGTATCAGCTACTTGATTGTGCTATAAAATGCGTGACTGAACAACACACACCACTGCACCTTTAAGTTCTTTTTCTTGACAGTAGGGCTAATACGTCTTTTACTAAGAGCGTCTCTTTTCTCTGCACAGACCCCGGCAGGATGAAGAGATTCGGAATATGAGCGTGTCATCTATAATTAGACGAGTTCTTCATGACCGGACTGTTATCGCACCCACCTACCGTACAGCCGCCACAGGGAGCAAACTGACTTTAGCATGCAACCTTTAAGGAGCTACCTCCTAATCCTGTGTGTGGACGTGAACTCCAAGCGCACGGCAACAATTGATGACATAGGGTTTTTAGAAAAGACAGTGCTATAGGAAAATTCGCTGCCTTTCTTTTTTCCCTTTGCGCCCTCCGGTCTCGGGGTGTTGAGCAAGACTAATCAGACGAAGGCGCGAGTGTCTGAGCCTTCAGCTTCGGTTAAATGAAACGTCAAGGCACCTCTCTGCCTCCATCTGATTAAAAAATGATTAATCAGGTTTGGTGAGGGGACAAAACAGTAAAGAGATTTAATTTATCAGACAAAGCTATTTAAGATCTAATTACATCTCGGGGAACAAAAGGTTTTTAGATGTTTCAAATTAGCTCAGCGCTAACCCTGCAACATCATCCCCCCTTTTGTTGCAGGCTGGTGACAGAAAGAAAGGGCCTCTTGTGAGGAACCTTGACAGATTCAGACGCAGAAAAATATAATTGAGAGTGTCTGCATGAGACCACACAAACAATGTATGCAAAATATATTTCAGTTGCTTTTATAGAAAGAAGCTAAAAGCCGTGTTAATTTTATAATTCAGAAAATGATTTCAAAAGTATAAGAAATCAAACCGTTAAGTTTCTGCTGATCTTTTTCTTTTCTTTTTTAGCAGGATTGCAAGCGTCTCTGCTGCTCTGAGCGTTTTGCTGGCGGAGGAGAATTATTCCTAAAATATATGTTAATAGAAGAAGTTTATGCATTTAAAGCTGGTGCAATCACGCGTCAGCCTCTACGCGCTACGCGTCAGCCTCTACGCGCTACGCGTCAGCCTCTACGCGCTACGCGTCAGCCTCTACGCGCTACGCGTCAGCCTCTACGCGCTACGCGTCAGCCTCTACGCGCTACGCGTCAGCCTCTACGCGCTACGCGTCAGCTGTATGTCTTAAGTTACCTCAGCACGGTTCGCGGGTCGCCTTTCACTCAAACTGGACACAGGCTGACCTGTATGGATATTTACATCTTCTTACTGTGAGGAATTGTGGTTTTTTTTCCCCAAAGTTTTTGTTCAAGAGTTTAAAACGACCCGCGTTACCTCTGGTGGTGCAGCTCTGTGTGAACCGCAGGAATAACTTGTCGTCGCGCTTCAGAGGTGGGTTGAGGGAGCGGTGAGAACGATTTATATTTGCGGACAAAAAATTTTTGTGTGGCTTTTCCATCTCAACACGCTGCCCAGCGTCCGGCTCTGTCCGCGCTGATAAAGTTTATGTGTTCCCGGTTGGTTGGAGCGTCAGCGGTTAACGAACCAGCGCTACCCTCATCATGCAGGTTCAGCCCGGCGAGGAGCTTTCGCCTCGCAGTCACGCATCACGCTGGTTTCACATTATTTTATTATTAGTAGTATTATTTTTCCTATTTAAATCATGCAGGGCCGGTCCACGGCTGTATGAGGCCTTGAGCAAAATGTGATTTAAGGGCCCCTTTTGTTGCTAAAAACATCAGCACCTCTAACAGCTTCTGTGTTAGACTTACTCTGGGAGAAGGGAGTAGTTTAATTGGCCAAACTATTAAGCAATCAGTTATAATTGCAGTTCACTGATTTGTATTTGTGAACAAACTAAGCTCAAACTCGAAGACTAAACTCACAGTTGTCAGATTGTTGCTATGGTAACAAAGCAATCTTAACTATGAATATTGTTCTTTGAACTTTTACAAAGTAAACTTGCCAGATCCTTAAAATCATACATATAAATGTTAAACAACTTAAAATCCTTTAATTTATTTCTGCTGAAAGCATTAAATCAAACTCAGCAGCCTTGATAATCTGAATAAACAAATGTTACATTTATGTGTCTGTGGTCCAAAATATCAGCATTTATGGGGCCCCTGAGGATCTGGGGGCCTTATGGAGCCACTGACTTAATTTGGATTAAACAAAAGTGCAAATAATTAATATTCATTTTAGTTGTGTTTTCATTTGTTGATTTTAAGACTAGTTGTGGGTTTAAATATCATTTCACTGGTGAGGTTTTCCCGTAACATATAATTACATTTCCTGTCTACTTAACATCTTTTAAGACAAAAACACGGCGGACCGACCACCGGGCTCAGCAAGTTTCCCGGTGGAAACGCCGAGCATGAATATAAACGTCGTGACTACTTGTGGATCAAGGATAGATCATTTACATAATCTTTTTTTTTAAATTTGTCTAGGTTTTCACATCTGTTTAATAATGACAGTGATTTATTTCATTTTATTTGACCTGTATTTTCAGAGGTGAAATTTCACAACGAAAATAAATTCTCGCTCTTCTGTTACTGTGAAGACCTGAACCGGGCTGTTCTCAGATAGTTGGATGCCATGTCTCAAAAATAATTAATACTAATTATCACAGTAAACTGTGAAAACCTCAGATCACATCACACCCACGCACCAGTGCAACCACTACCAAACAAATCCCAGTTTAACCCCCGGTAACGAGCCGTTTTCAGTTCGCTCACAATTAGCTCAGTGGCTGCTTGATTGGAGTTAAAATGTGCCAGAAAAAGATGTGGGGTTCAGAAAATTAAATTCTCAAATCCGTGACCCGCTGAGTTAATAAACAAAAGGGAAAGAACTAAGTTTTTATTTTTCTTCTGTTGTGCCTGCACCTCTGTGGTGGAGCCACTCGGCTTGTCGTCTGAGATGTTCTCACCCCGGGTAAAAAAAAAAAAAAAAAGGAATCTGTGAGTTGATTTGCAATGAGGATGCCACCAGAAATAGCAACAGGCTTTAAGGATCTTTATATGATCTTGATTCATGGGTTAATTGTTTTCCCGATGTCCTCGTCGTTGTGAGGAACCCATGTGTTTTTCTGGTTCGATGAGGCGTGTCGGTGCTGTTCGAGCGCCGTTCCCCAGACTTCTACAGGCTTTTCGGAGACGATGAAAATATTCTGCAGAGGGAGGACTCGGCTGCCCAAATCTTTGACTGCTGAAATGTAACTCGTGGTTATGACATTTTCAGATCTTTCCCTTTATTTGTATTAAAACCCCTCTCTGTTGGACGTTACATCAAAATAACGTAGCAGGATGATATAAATTTAGGGAGAAACAAAATTATGTTTAACTGCTGCCACCGCTAGTTGGTGTAAGGTTATATCGACTGTTTCTGCTGTAGAGAGATTTAACAACAGTGCAGTGGAAACACTTGTCGCTGTTGTT
Source organism: Poeciliopsis retropinna (assembly GCA_010277075.1). Lineage (NCBI taxonomy): Eukaryota > Metazoa > Chordata > Actinopteri > Cyprinodontiformes > Poeciliidae > Poeciliopsis > Poeciliopsis retropinna. Next base: position 282,414 of record VMRM01000030.1, on the reverse strand, counting down.
GCCACTAGCGAAAACCATGAAGAAGACAACAGGAAGTAGTTGGAGGATTGTGGCGCGGCATGTTTTTTTTAGCTGCTTATCACGTGAATAAACCTTTTAACTTATTTAGCGGAATATCGACAAAGTCCTGGACTTTGCTTTTGAGGAAAACGCAGCCAGTGTCTTGAGACGTTCTTGCGTCGTTTCCTTCAGTGGTTCTTGGTGCAGCGCCACCACAGGCGAGGAGGGGAACGGTTCTTCGTTTGACACACTGCAGTGTGGAAGCGAATCGCACCGGCTGAAGAAGGAACAAACGCTGCAAATTTTAATCTCCCATCAAAGCGATTCTACCAGACGATCAGATGTGAAAACACCTTTAAAGTAAAGCAGCGAGGATTGTAAGACGGATCAATGGATCGCTCCTCGGCCTGCGGGCTCTCAAAGAGCCGAGCAACAGGGCAGCGCTCTCAATCTGTCCATGTTCTGACCCTCCTTTCTGTGGCCATGAGATACTGAATCCTGAATAGAAGTGGCTGAAATGAACCGAGTCAACGTTCAGATATGTACAGCGGTTTGGGGCCCTGTAAAGGTTTTCCAGCAGTCTGAGGACTCATCCAGGCCAAACAGACGCATCCTGGCAAGTTTAGAGAGAGCAATGCCGGGTCCTGGCCGCGGGCTCGGAGCTGCCGTGGGTGGATGGATGATGTAGGACCATCATGGGACGCTGCCGCTCCCTCCACAATCTACGCTGTGGAGGGAGAGCTATTTAGGACGGCAGTTAAAAGTTTTTATTGATGATTTCTGAGAGTGAAGCGTTGTCAAAAATTACTTTGCAGGTTTTCAAAACTCGCAGCAGATGAGTGCAGGTAAGTCACTGGAGATAATTGATAACTCAGGCATTGAGACTGTCTAAAGTGAAAATGTAGTTCTGGGGGGTTTTTAAAGGTAATTTTACTGTTGTAGATTCTTTTGATTTTAAAAAATTTTTTTTTTACTCATTCTCAGGTTAAGCATTTGAATGATTAAAGCTGAATAAAAACGCTGCTTTGAAAGTGCATCACAGATCTCAACTGAATGCTGCTGCCGCTAAATTAGCAGGGAATATTCTGCTTTTATCTGCTTGCAGTCACAGTGCAGCTCATGAATGTTGCATCTATCCAGATCTTCTCGATAATGTTCTCCGCTCACCAAGAATTATCCAAAGGAGACTTTACTGGGTCTAAGATGCACCTTTCTCAAGAAAAAAACAATTCACTGCTGCTCTTTTTGGTAAAATGAACCCATCACGGCGACATGAAATATGAAGGTTTCCGTGATTCAAAGCTCAATTTATCCAGTCCTATCAGCTTGTGTCCTGTCTGAGTAAATACTTCATAAAACAACTTTTACCTGCACTCAAAACTCCTGTGGGACTTTACTGGCTCTGTACAACTTTGTGGTCATTTCCTCTTTGGCTTTTTGATTAAAAATGTTCAAGGTTTAATCAAAAACCATAAATCGACAAAATACGCAGCATTTTTCAATTCAAAAACTCAATTTTTCCACTAAGCCTAACAACAAATGTTTATTGTTTGTAATCTGTTATTTAGCCAATTCAAACATCAGATTGGTGCAAAGTCCTACTACGCGTATTCCTCTTTCAAATACACAAGCCATTTCTTCTGGATTAAGAAAGAATATGAGAGATAAGAGTTCTGAGTTTTACCTTTGTGTAAATGAACGGTTGCTCGAGAAATGCGGTGTTGTCCAGCTAGTCAATAATCCAGAAGACGCCTGCTGAAAAGGTCGGGACAATATATAAGATTCTGATTGGCCACTTGAGCAGGTGTGTTGCGAAATTCAACGACACACAGGTAGACTCCATTACACGGACAAACCAGGTGATTTCTGACTGCAGTTTAACGCACTCCATTTTTATTCAGGGCTGCCTTCCGGCGCCCTACTTTGTTTGGGCCTTGTAGCACATTGAATCTCAGAGAAACACGTTGAGGTTTGTGGCTGTAATGAGACAAAAATGTGAAAACGCTCAAAGGTAAAGCAGCACAGGGAATCAAGATACTTCTTGGAAAAAAAAAAAAACAACAAAAAAAAACTTGTACCTTTGACTTTGCGTCCCAGTGGCAAAAGTGAAGGACTCAAAACAAAAGCTGACAGGCAGGTAGTGGTGTGTGAAAAGCTGATGTTATTGGATAAATTGAACATAAAAGGTGCGCCTATGTTCGGATATCTGAGAAGCCCAAAGCGGAATATGTGGAGGGGGGGGATTCAATGTGACAAAAGCTACAGCATCAAGAGACCCTTAGAGGAGACCTTTACCTCTAACAAGCCTTACAGAGAAACCGATCTACACTGAGAGGACATAAGGAGACCAAATGTCGGTGTGTGTGTGTGTGTGTGTGTGTGTGTGGACAAAAGCAAACAAGTAAAATAAAGCTGACCACAAAGACGAACTGAAATATCTTCCAGATACCCAGCAGATGTTTCCCCTCAATGAATCAATGAATTGTAGCAAAGAATCATAAAGGACCCAGCAAACTTTAAAGCGTAGCCACCTGTTACAGTCAAAGCAACTCGAAAATAAGAAATAATCCATTGGGAACGTTCATGGCTCCGTTAAAACTTGTTTGGTTTTTTTTTTTTCTTTAAAAGGTTTAAAATCGTGTCAAAATCATAAGCAGAATTTTGTTGTAGAAAATATCGTGGGACGGTGTTGAGACAGAGCGCAGAGAAGCCTTTAGACGCCGAAGCGGCTGTTCGATTCCCGGCCCCCGGCGCCTTTGCTTGCGTTTCTTCCCCTCTTCTGTCTGAATACCGTAAGTAACAGCCATTAGTGCCACAAAAAAAAATCTGGTGTGTGCAGACGAGTGAGCATTGTATAACAAGGACAGAGCCATTTGCATTTCTATTCTTTAGTTTCCTTGCCTCGCCGTCCACAATACGTTCATCCCAATTACCAGGCATGTGCCAAGTCAAAGCGCCGAGGCTCCTTTATGCAAATCAAGGAACGGCTTTGATGAGATGCCATCTTGTGTTTGGATGTCAGGTTTCTTTGCATTGACAATGCGTCTCACACTGCTTCTCACTCCACATAACCCTGCTTATTTAACCAACGGGGAACAGCAGGTGTGTTGCATCGCGCTGCAGGCATGGCGCGGCGAACGCAAGTGTGTAATGAATTGCGCTGCTGCACACTTACAGACGCAACGCGCGAGTTTGCATGCGCACAAAAAGGGAGCCGAACCCTACCTGTAGCTGCTCGCGCTCGCTCCCCTCCTGTCCGACCTCTTCGTGTCTGGATTAGTGACACAACACGGATTCTCCACTTAATGGTCTAATGTGTTAAAACGGGAATCCTTTGTTCGTCGGCCACAATCAGCGGCCATCCAGTTGTCGAGATGCAGTGATGTGATAAATAGTTGCCAAACTCTTCTGTCTGCTCGCGGCCAAATGGGCCGAGCTCGCTGGCAAGCCACACCGCAGACAGATAATGTTCTTGTTGTGTACACATATCCCCTCAGCGGCAAGATAAACACATTGTAGTTGCAGTGATTATTCGCGGGATATTTTTTTACTTCCCCGCTAATCATCATCTGATCCCTCGGGATTTGGGTTCTCCCTCGGAGCGGGCGTCGATATCCGCGGTACGACGCCCGAGGCCGAGCACACAGTGAGTCGGCGCCCGCCCATGAAGCCGCACAGGCCGATGCGTGGCGACTTCTATCGACCAATTACTCACTGGGTCATCGCTGTGTGAGCAGGCCAACTTGGCTGTCAGCTGTGCCACTGAGCACTGCGTACCGTGGTGGAATGGAGATGAGGGACGATGGGGTGGCGGTGGTGGAGCGGAGGGAGTTTGGGAGGGGTTCTTACTCCATCGTGTCAGGTTGACAGACCTTATGGGTGGCTCAGCGAGCGAACCCTCAGTGCTCCGGCACATGTGGCTGCGGGTCAACTTCTGGGACCTTGAGAAAATGAGGGAGCCAGACTCCATTTGTTTTCTGTCTCTGTTCCCCGAGGAATCAAAGGGGAAGACATTTCCAGCCGTCCCGCCCGACTGGGTCTGACTCACTTAAGAGTCGCCGTATTCACCTCTCTCTCTCTTGCTCTCTCTCCCAGCTTTGTTCACACGTCCGGTAGCCGTGGCATGTGGGACAGTTGTGGCCTGGTGTCTTCTCAACGGCGGGAGAAGTGGGGGAGTGGAAAGAGGCAGAGAGCTGCCTGGCAAAGAGGCAGCTGGAAAGACGAACGGCGCTGCCGGGAAATAAGGAGGGAGCTTTAGAGGAGGCCAAACCCAATGAACAGGCTTCTTTCTTCATCAGGTGGCAAGTAGATTAGCTGTTTGAGAATGCGGAGGGTATATCTTTAGTTTAGCTTAGTTCATCGATCGCTTCAAGCGTAAGCTGAAAAGACAAACAAGAACGGAGCTTGTCGGGCATACAAATGAAATCGTTCGAGTCGAGGAAAAAAGTACAATTCCCTTCCTCCCTTTGATTATATCACCCTCACGTTGTTGTTTACGTCCTTAATCAGGGGTGTCCAACTGCAGTGGTCCAGAGCGACCACTCTGCAACTTTTATATCCATCCATGCTCCATGCTCCAGTACACCCAAATGAAACACCTGAATTCCCTCTCCGACTGACACCGAGCTCTGCAGAGGCCTGGTAACGAGCGGTCCGTTTGACTCCGGTGCTGCTGCAGAAAGAACGCATCCGAAAGTGGCAGGACGGGACGGTAGCTGTGGAGGACTGGACCGGACTTGAGCACCCCTGTCCTAAATGAAACATGAATACGGCTATCCCAAACTGTGTTTTCTAATTTCCCACATTTTTACCGTTGTTTGCCTGCTCATTAGAATCCATCAGCACGACGATTGGAAATCAGTCCTGGGACATTTTTAATACTTTCTGATGCCTTTCGACCTTTCCAATGTCCCCAAGGATCTCCAGGCATTAGTAGCATAGATTTAAATAATCTTTCTATCACAACAACACATTTTGAAATCCACTGGAAGTGAAAAGTGTCTTCCACTTTGCATTTGATCCAATCAAGCAGTCTCAGTGTTTTATTAGGAAAACTGTATTCCCTCTTTCCTTCATTGTGCAGAATCCTGATAGTTTTTTTTGTTTTTGTTAGATTGTTTAACATATACGTGTTGCAGGTGTTTTTTGAAGGTACTGCCCAGACTTTGACAGAGTGAGCTTTAGCAGTACTAATGAGCTGCACATAATAAACATTTAGTGGTATGCATGTCTCGATTTCCCCAAAATTGCAGGTTTTACTCTCTTCATTTGTGTGTCTTACTATAAATAATTCGCTGCATTCTCATTTATTTTTGGTCTTCAAAACACAGAATCAAAATGAGCGGCGACGTCATTTTATGAAAAGTCGCAGAATGTCTTGAGCGCTGAGATATTTTACCTCAGAAAGATAAAAGTTATTCACAAACCATCTGAGGCCATAAAATCACGGGAAGACAACAGGGATGTAATTTGTCCCGTCAAGTTCCTAAAAACTATGAAATAAGGAAACATGTAAATAAATAAAAACTTGTAGAAGTGCACAAATGGCCAGTCCAGTCCTAGAGAACGACACGGAACGTGGTTGTTGCAACGATGTCGGTCGGTTTGCCAGACAAAGTCAAGTTTACAGAAGCAGGCGATCACAGTGAACTAATCTCAGTTCATTTTTATTATGAAATGAGTGACGAGTAAAACAACCTCTGCAGCGAAAAGCTGTGACAAATGACAATAATGACGAGGATGTAAATAAGGCACGATCAAACGTGTCGTTGCCGCGGCAATTAATTTAATTTAGCATGTTTTCATCGTCGTGACAGACTTTTCTCAATCCGGTCTCGATTCAGTGGTCTGTTCATTTCTATCAACTGATTACAGGTTGTTTGGGTTTATTTATGGGTTTTTATTTTATTTTATTTTGTTTCATGTATCAAAAAATATCACAGCCAAAACTAGATGATTTTTTTTTTCATTTTTTTTGAGAGACTTAAAAATTAAAAACTACCAGGCCATATTCTGTTTTTGTTTCCTACCTCAGCCTCTCTTTCAGCCGCTGGATGAAACACTCTTAAGCTCTTACGGAAAATTTTTATGCTAATTCAGAAGTTCTTTGAGGATTCCTAGAGCCTTTTACTTTATCGCCAGTAAATTATACATTTTTTAAGTTCATCTATTCAATGTGTCCATTTTTCTTTCTTTGAAAGCTGCTGCACATCAATCAATCAATCAAATTTTTATTTGTATTGCACATTTCAGCAGCAAGGCATTTCAAAGTGCTTTACGTCATAAAAAAAATCCCAAAACATAAAATCATGCAACATAGAGTCAACAATCAAAACAGCACATCAAGTCAAGCCATCGTTAAATTCATAATTGATTAGGGAGCTCAGTGTTTCAGCTGTTTTACAGTTTTCTTGCATCTCTCCAAGGACAAGAAAAATGGTTTCATTCACAAATAAGACCGTTGTTAGGATTCTTGATACCTTTCACAGAATTTTGATACGTAAAACAACCAGTACTGGGCCTAACGCTGACCCACGTGGGACCCACAGAGACCCATGTGAGTCTTATTTTCACTCCAACTGACAAACATGATGAAACGTTAGAGTTGTGATCGAAGGCGGGAATTAACTTCCTTCCATAAAAAGTCAGCCTTTATAGTTAATAACGGCCTTTATTTCTACTTTTCTTGTTGCTCTTTCAGTGCTTTCGTCTCCTTTTCCATTCAGCAGGTGTCCGGAAGGAGAGCTCTCCGGCTTCATCATTCTGCTCAGGAACTGTTTATTGTGCTTAACTTGGCTAATGAGATAAAAGCTTTTCAGCCGCGCAAGAACCAGTTTTATTGTGAATTTGCGGGTGAAAAGGAAAACGCTATAAGCTACAGCATAACGGCGAGAAGCAAATCACGGCAGAGTGATAATATGTTTCTGCTCAAACCAAACAACTCTAATTCAGATTTATGGGAGCCTCGCCACACCGGCTGCAAGGCCTAGGAAGGTGCTGTGAAGCTCTATAACAATGCTTGTTTTAGTTTGGCCTCCTTAGCACAACATTAGACTGCACTACAATATCATAAATCACAGTATGAATGGTCTCAATTGGGACTTTGTGGGATTTTCTAGAGCGTATCAAGTGTCCGGCGGATTCCCTGTTAAGCGATACGATGCCTGATTGTTCAATAAGTGTTTCGAGCGCGCTGCAGACGTCTGCGGTGAGATTGCGGTTGCTTATCGATTACGTGAAACTCGAGCAAGAGAATTTGAAAGGAGGACTGTCTGTGTTGGCTTAATGGCAAACCTACAACATGATCATGTCTACTTTAATCGGTGATGCACGTCAGGCTAGTTTATTGTGCCGTTTGAGGTCTTCCCGCTCCTTTACGTGCAACAAGAAATTGTTACTAATCGCGTAAAAAAGAACATGTATTCCCAAAAGTCACGAAAGTTTTGAAAATGCTGCTAAAAAGTTCATGAAAATCACAGGAATGGAAATTCCTTTCATTGCCCCGCAAAACGGAAACTCCAGCGCAGCAGCAGCGAGGTGACATGCAGTCGAAGCAGATGAAATGAAAAACACATAAAACTGCTGAGTAAAGATTAAAATACTGTACAGCAAAGATAATTTTAACATAAATACTCTTTGGCAGTATTTATGTAAAATAACTTGCTTCTGTCCGAAGGAACATGCAACCAGATGGTCAATTAAAAGAAGATGTTCAAAATGTGCGCGTGTGCTTGAACGTTAGAAAAAGATGACTTTTTACAATTAGTGACAGTCGGAAACTGAACGACAGAAGAGATGTGCAGTTATTTAAATGTTATTTTACAGTAAAAACTGTGCAAATAACTGATCTTAATAGTTTCCGATTGTTGACGTCATGATTTGTTTATGATATTTTGATGTTTTCATGTTGTGAAGCACTTTGAATTATTTGCTGCACAAATAAAACTTCACTGAACAGACACGGCATGCTAGCAGTGTTAGCTACTCCTTAATTGTGTAGCTAGCGTTATAAAATGCAATGAACTGTTTATTTCAAGTGTCAACGCTGCTACCTAACCGTGTTGCTGCCTTCTTAAGGTCAATTAGTGACCCTGCAAGGTGCCGTGTGGGCATGCTAACGCTTAGGGTTACGATTAGCAACGTGTTAGCCTGTTAGCAACGTGTTTTTGGTTTACCCAGCCAGTGTTACCTTTAGGTTTCTCATTTTGAGTTGTTGTACGTACCGAGACATATTGTATGTCGTATGTGTGGTAAAAGAAAAGACAAAGATTGTAGCTTTGTTTTAATGAAGAAGATCAACGGTGGGGAAGATATGAGCAACAATCTTTCCTTGCGTGAGTTTAGCTCGTCTTAAGTGCTAAGACGAGCACTTAAGAAAAGATACATTTCTGTATCTTTTCTGGAAAGATACAGAAATTTATCCAGAAAAGATATCTTTTCTGGAAAGCAGCGGTTTGTTTTAAAGCAGATGTTTGGGTTGAGGCCCCAAATAATGCACTGGTATTTTTTCTTGCTTAACTGTATTAATTGCATGTAGGCCTATAATTATATCAAACTATATGGCTAAGTGGTTCTGTGCATGTCCAGTTCTGTGGTGTTTCTATGGTTCTGAGGAGACAAACTCCAACGAGCCAAAGACATGAGGCACCGAAAGAATCAGTGATGATAAAAATGAAAATAAATTTGCAAATTCTGAATCATTTGTGAAAATAAAATGAGCTTTCTGTCACCCTCGCTAAATCTCAACTTCCACTGAAGAACTAAAAGCCTATTAAGGAGTTTTAATGATCTGCTCTTTAAACAGAGATATGAATAAAATATATTTTACAGACATGCCTGTCCTGAAGCCATTTAATTCTTCTCTCCAGCTGTTTTAGAGAAATCCTATTTTGGACTCTGTGTTTGGTGAATGTATCTGCAGTTTTGTTTTTTTTTTCCATCTTGTTTTCATTTGCAGTATTGAACCAGCCTCTCCACCCACTGGTGTGCAACCGAATTTCTGAGAATAAAGGAACATTTTCTCACTAAAAGCCCAGTTGACTTTAGCCTGTCCTTCATCCAAAGTTTAAAAACAGTCTCAAGCGGAGTTGGTAAGGTCTGTGAATGACAATGTACAGGCTGGATATTATAGATCCTCCCCCCCCAAAAGACAGAGCAAAAACTACCAAGCAGAGCCGCCTCACTGTAGAGTACAAAAGACTCGAAAGTCTGCCAACACTGAATTGATCTGTGACAGTGGCACATACGAGTGACCGCACAGAATTCCCACCGTGTTTGTAGGAAGGACAAAACCTCAGGAAACGTAACAGACACCGTGTAACTTCTGAGGCCTGAGTGACAAACGGTCCAAGGAAGGAGCAGACGTTTGTCAGCGCACGACTCCTGCAGACACAAACACCGGACAGTGGAAGTGCAGCAGTTAAAGCCAAATATTAACACCGGCGTCTCCGCGTCCTGTGTAGCAGAAATAAATCCGATGCGATTTCTACGAAGACAGTGAAAGCTGTAATGCTCCACTTGTGAAAGCAAATCTGTTGGGGGCCCTGATTGTGACACTGCCACACAGAACACGTTGGGGGGGGATAGCAATACTTCAGGAAGGCCTAAAACTCTTACATGTACGTAAATGGGTTTGTGAAGACACACCAGTGTAGGAAGGACTAGATTCCTCTAATTTCTACCAACTCCTTTCTGAAAAGTGTGCTTGATATGTTCTCATAGGTTCAATTGTGTGTGTGTGTGTGTTTTTGTCGTGCCCAAAGTTTGCTTCTTATTGCAAATGAGACATACCCTTCTTAAGGACAATAAAGCAACATAAAAAAAACAACAAAAACGATAACTTGTATTCGCATCCATCTTATTAAAATTTCCACCCATTTCAGTGATCGGTGGGGGAAATCTGCACTCACAATACTGCATATGAAGAGCAATAGGAGAAGCTTAAGCACAGAGGAGAGTGAATGTAGACAAAAGGCAGACACTTTTATTACTAACAGGGTGCAGCTGGGAGAGGAGGCAAACAGGTAGACTGAGGGAAAATGAATAATTAACATTGGGAGCCGAGCCAAGACTTAAAGAGACAACAATGGACGGCGGAAAGCACAATGCTAACCAGAGATACAATAAGCAGAAAGAGCAGAACAGCAGAGTAAATACAGAAACATTAGACATTCCCTAACAAAACAATGAACACAGGAACTGAGTGGAATTATGGCAAGACCTGATTGGATATAAATAGACAATTAAGACACAAACATGAAAACCAATGAGCCCATTGATCGTAATGATTTCAGCAATCAAACTCTGTTTTCGTAGTGATTGTTGGCCAGTTACTTGCAAATTTCCACTTGAAATTTGAGATTGGAATTCTCCCTCTGTGGAGGAAGCTTAATCTTCAGATTAATCTTCAGCTCCCTCTGCAGATTATTTATTAGATTCGTAGTCAGGGCTCTGGACGGGCCACTTCCAATCACAAGAAACTTGGTCGGTACAATTAAAGAGCACACCTGCTTGCGGTGCGAACGATGTTGGGCTCAACTCCTAAGTATTTTTAAGTTTGCAACGTACTAGTGAACATATGATTTCATGAAAACAGCCTTCCCTGACAGTCGTGGCCTCGGGGAATGGCTCAAGTGCGGTTTGTGGAGCACAACAACAAGTCTGAGGTTTTTCCCTGGGCCTCGCAGTTCCCCCAGATCACAAACCAGCGCAGCTCATCTTACAACTTCCGAGATCTAAAGGATCTGCTGCGAACATCCAGATGCAGCAACACAACCTCAGAAGTCCGAGCTGCTACAGATCGAGAACGTGTAAATAAAAGGGAACGCACACTCTCTTAAAGGGCCAGTGTTATGCATTTTCAAAGCATTTTATAACACTATCAAGAAACTATGTTACCTTCAGTTGTTCTAAAAATCTTATTTATATCAAATATGACTTAAAGAGATATTTGGCTTCGTAATTTATCGCCTTGAATTTAAGTCTCTTTAAGAAACTCCTGCTCTTTCTTCAGGAAGTCGTCACAACATGGCTTCTCTATTAACCCTTTAACAACATCATTGCCAGCTCTGCACTGAGAAGTAGCTTGCTTAATGAGCTCAGCAGACATGCAGTTCCACCAGGTGCTTACTAATTGCTGCTGGCTAGTCTGAAGGAGCTGAGTGGGGGAATGGCTGCTCTGTGATTCTGAAGTTTTGGAGACTTGGAAACTGCAGCTACGAGGAGGAGCTGCGCCTGGAAGGCGGGGCCAGGTCCAAGCAGCTGAATGGTTGCCACCGGAGATGAAATGATTTCTCAAACATGCGTGAGAGAATTAAAGCAACACTGTGTTTGCATTACAACATGATGCAAAGCGCAACTTTGCATCAAAATAGTCGATTTTACATCACAATCATAATGTTTTGCATTTTATGCCCAAAGGAAGAAGCTCCAGTTTTGTTCCGATTATGTAGTTTCAGTCAATATTATCAGTCAAAATCCCTCATTACAATCCAACTAGTTATTCTGCTTAAACTTCAATAAAAGTTCTATGATAGTTAAGCTTCTACTTTAGCGCCTCGTCTCGTTTTTGCTCGCTGAAAATCACACCAAAAACAGATCCGAAGCCCTTAGCGAGTTCCTTCTTTTCCTGCTAAGTGCACTTTTTTTATAAGACAGAACAATAAAAAAAACCCTGAAAATGGATGGGTGTCGGGGGGAAAAAAAAAAAAAAAAAAAGCAGTGAGCCATCGCATTTGAAAAAGGACAAACAGGAGAATATTTTAACATCAAAATGTACTTTTTTTTTTTTCGGGACCATAACCTCTATTGAGTTTATATCTGCAATAATTTCAGCAAATTATGTCTGACTGGAACTAAATATGGCTGGAAGAAAACCTAGAAATTGCTTATTGGAACTGAGACCCTCGCAACCTCATTTAATCTCGGGGTGACGTGACTTCCACAAAATCTGAAACGGGAGCCAAACGGAGGCTTGTCATGGTTTGTTTATTCTGCACCCGTCTACCAGGAAGAATTATATGAATAATCATTTCTTATCCTTCCATTCCATCTGTTAAATTAGAGGAGACATGAGTGATTATTCAATTTACCACAGCCTCCAAGAATCCTTTTAGCATTATCGGGGAAGTTAGACTGTGACTTGCTTTTTGGGTTAGAAATCAAACTTCGGTGTGAAAATAAAAGTATTAAACTAATATGTGTCAGGAAGCAAAACTAAGTAAGAAAAAAAAAAATGTTAATAGTCAATGTAAAGCATTTTTGGTCACAGTAGCTGCTTGCAGTGGCGTCAATGTAACTTAAAACGCTAACTCAGGATGCAGGATTACGGTTATGCTAATATTATTTACTTGTTTTGAAACAGCGGAGGAAGTTAATTTGTTCAGGACTTCTTTCTGCCTCCGTTTCCTGCAGAAATAATCTGCATCTGTTCATTTTGCACATTTTAGAAATGGCAGCATTTTATTATCTCAAATGTTTAAAGATGACATGGCATTGTTCTCAGACCCTGTCAGATTGAAGCTATTAGCCATTTATTAGCCACTAGCTAATGAAGACGTTTATGAAGACGCCAGTCAGACGTTAACTTCCTCTAAACGTTTCACATGACCTGACTTAATAATCCTAAACTACGCCTATAATGTGGAATTGTTTTCCCAACTGAATTCATTTCGATTGAGTAAATTAAATAGAAATTAAAGAGGGTTTTTTTTTTTCCAAAGCTTTTTGTATAAGATTTGATCTTGTTTTTTATTTGTACAGCTTTACAGGGGGCCAAAACGTGCAGACTTGTGCTTTTGATTCTACATTTTTATCCAAGTGTCTGTCTTCCTTCTTCCAGCACTGTTGCATTTTCTCTGTCTTGAGAAGTAAAAAAAAAAAAAACAATCCAAATGATACAGTGTTACAAACAAAAGAAAGGCAGCGTTCCCGAGTCTGCAGATACGGATCGCCATCAGTTCCCATGACGTTGTGTTCTAATCACCCGCTGCCTCTGCGGCGCCACTGTCTCGATCTGTGCTGCCAATTTGTGATGTTTCCAGTTGGGATGCTCTCTTTTCGGTTCTGGGTTGAAGTTTAAAATAGGACCTTCGCCTCTGGATGTCGTGCGCAGGTGTCTTCGGGGCTGCCTTTTGACAGCGTGGACGTCTAATGACCATGTGAAGTTCTCCAGCCCTGAAAGCCAAAAAAAAAAAAAAAACTGCTCAACCAATCCCCCCAGCTCAGTAAACGCGGACACAAGCAATTCGTTTCACCTCCCCTTTTTACGCTACGGTCAATTAAGAGCGTCTCGGGGTTTTTTTTGGAGCTCAAAATGACTGACGAGTTGTTTACGTATCTGATAACAGAAAGTCTTTCGATTTATTTGCGATCTGAACAAATATGTGAAACTTTATATGCTTTCTGTATTATTTGTCAGAGGTTTTGTAGTGTTAAAAAAAAATAAAAAAAAAGGTCTGCCTGGAAGTAACATGGTTGATTCCCCCACAGAGTCTGATGTCCAAGCTCAGAGTCCTCAGTCTGTTTTCAGGCACACAGAGGCGACACAGTGTTACTTATTTAGTTTTTGTCCTGAGATTCTCTCTCCTCTCACTTTAAGCCCACACAGACAGTAATGATCGTGAGTCTCAGACACACTTTGAAACTTCCTCACACCTACTTATAATGTTGGTTTTTGTTTTTTGTTGTTTTTTTCTTTTTTTTTTACAGCTGCCTCATTTTTACAAATAATGTCAGTCTTGACTTTTTGAAGAATGCAAACACCTGCGACCTGTGGATAAAAACAGCAAAAAAAACTTCAAAATAACAGAAACGCATCGTCCAAAGTAGGTAATCTGACTACGTGCAAAGAAAATCCAGAACTATAAGTACAGACAACTACTACAGTAAATGAAAAAAAAAAAAAAATCCAGGTTACTACTTTGTAGAAATCGGTTCTGAATTTTCTTGATTGCGACTGACTTATAACAGCAGCAACAACGGTAAAATATTCAAGGGGGTGAATACTTTCGCCTTCGGTTTGGACACATTCTGCTACAAACCTTTTGTCCAGATACCGCGACGCTGCCATGTTTTCACATGTGGCGTGGTAATCATACACCAGCTCGGCCATCTTTGCCGCTCTTAATTAATACGGTTTTCCTCTAAGCTGAAAATGACTGAGCTCCGACTCCGTTTCAGAAAGCCCTTTAGAAAATGTAATGTCAGCGCTGTGAAGACAGAATGTGTTAATTACAATATGCTTTCAGAAAATTCCTCCTGTCAGTCACTTGAGATTAAGGTGCAGCTCCGGCTCGCCTGCCTCTGTTCATTTATGTGACACAACAGAAAATAGTTAGTAGTTCATCAGGAAGAACAGGTGCTCTCAAAAGCCAAAACTGGAGCGTTTTGTAATAAATGATTGAATCCAGGCGTGTCACCATTCAGTTTCTAGGTTTCATTCTACCTTTCTTAAGTTCGGTGAGCAATACTCCGTGTCAATTAGCGACCAGCAGAGGTTTATCACAGTTTCAGCCTAATGTGCATTCATGTAGAAATGCTGGCGCTATAAGTTAAGTCATTAAGTTTCAGAAATGTAATTCCGTGTGGATAATAAAAGACGACGGCAATAATTGATGATATCTGACAGGCTCAATCTGTCAACCACAAAAATATAAATACCAATCCTCCATCTGATCCGGTTCAGGCTGTAAAGGCAACGTTCTCTGAAAAGGGCTTACAGTGGTGTCTCTTCAGTATATTAACGGCGCCTTTTTGTAGTCAAAACATTTCAGTGGCTGAACATGTCCTTCACTCTACATCACATTCCTGCTGGATTGGAGTCAGCGATGTTGCTTTTGAATCTATCGAATGTAAAGGTCACTGCAGCATCCACGAAATCGATACAACAATCTTAGGAAGAACCTTTGACGCCGTTGACCCTCTGATGAACGAGAATGAAAGAGGCAATAACAAAAGGTAGTGTATTTGTGAGGATTTGTTTGTTTTTTTTCGAGTGTATTTTTGGTGTTAATTGAGTCTCTGGGTTGTCACGTCTTGCCCTTGATTGTTCCCAGCTGTGTCTCGTGTTCCCTGATTAGACCCTGCGTGTTTAACCTCACCTGCGTCCCTTGCTCCTTGTGGGGTCCTAGTCGTAGGTACCTGTGTTGTGCCTCGCTCCAGTTTTGTGTCTCCCCAGTGCTCCCAGTGTCTGGGTTCCTCGTCTCATTGCTCACCTGCTCCTGCCTGGACTTTGTTTTCTGACTGATCTCCGTTAATTAAAACCGTTATTTTTGCATTTCCGCCTGAGCATCCGAGTTTCTCCTCCGTGTAGGACACCCCCGCCTTTTGACAATGTTCAAGACACTTAAACAGGCCAGTATTCTGTCCACAAGAACAATAACCACTGGCACCCCCAGCGACGTGTTCTCCCGATATGTCTGAATTCAGACAGGAGGTGGATTGTTCCGCCCGCGGGCGTAGCCACAAGCACCTGAAGCTGAGATTGCTTACGACGCTGGAGAGGACGATGGACTTTCGGAGAACACTCCCCACACGACGTCCCCTTCACCATAAACAACAGTGTTGCGTCGAACACTTTTGGTTCTTGGAAACCACTCTTTGTGGGGACTTGAGATGGCCCTCACACACAGACACTGTCTGGAAGAAGGTGAAGCAAAGACTGTATTTCCTGTGCCAAACTTTCTACAGGAGCTGCTGGTCTTTAGCACAGCCAAGGACAAGCAGGTATAGACAATGGCTGGGTGTTTTATTTCTTCTAAAGTTTATATATGAATATCTGTATGGCGTGAGCGTCTAAAGCCAAAGTCAAAACCCTTATCTGTGTACACAAACTTTGTCTGTAAACTTGATTTGAAATTTTATCTTAATTTAAGATTTCTTTGGAGCTCTGTCAGAGATTAAGACACATTTAGCTACTGGAACTATATGTTAGGCATTGTAAAAACTAAATGTACACAACCTGTCCTGACTGTACTTGGTTTTGTTAGTTTATGTGGCCTAAGCAAGGCTGGTAAGAGTGGTCATTGCTGCTATAAATATTTAATTCCCCTCCAAAAATAACAAGTTTACACACAACGCAATTTCCTAGAAGCGTAAAAAAGAAAAAAAAGTCGATCCGGAAAACCTTTGAGGAGATCCTGCTTTGTGTAAAAATATGCTGTGTCCCCATTTGCTCCTCGGGGCCCGTCTTCCGAGAGATGCTTGTTCAGCATGCAGACGAGGAAGCTATTTGAGTGCAACAGACAAGCAGACAAGGTGTAATCCGTAGATAAACACTGACAAGGAGCAGGCAAACAGGAAGCCAGCAGGAATAAAAGATGGCTGCGCCTACAAAAGCACAGTGCTGGCCAGCGACGGCGAACGAAGCCAGCAGGAGGCTGCCAGCACAGCTCAATTTACATTACATTCTACAATCACCGCTTGATTGACATTGAGAGGCTGCATTCAGGATAACAAAAAGGGCCCACTCTGTTTGAGGATGAAGGGCATGTTTCTGCAACAACAAGCAAGTCGTGCGTCGGTGGAGTACGACAGGCCGTTTCCGCACGAAATCGGCTTCGCCGCACTCGCCTTCCAGACGTCCGAGATTTGGCTTTCAACTAGACGTTTTAGTACAAATACGATATTAAGATTAGAGAAAATAACAATTTAAGATGTCAGTAAATACATTTTGATTGGCATAGATAATGTCAGAGCTGTATGGAGGCTTCAATTCAAGAATTATTGACTTTCTGAAACATATTTCAGATATTCCATAATTAATAAAGTAAATTTGAGATATCGCTTTTAGTTCTGACTAGTAATAATTCTAGCCGAAGATCTTAAAAGACACCATATTTCAAGATGTCTTCTATGTATTTTTTAGACAGGAGACATATAAATTTGATTCGTGGAATTTAGATAGCAGATACCTTGATGTCTCCAAACAAATTTGATACATTTTTAATTAGATCGCTTTCCTTCTTTGACACATCTTGAATTAATATTAGAACTAGTCAGAGGGACGTTACAGAAATCTTGTCGGCATACAGGTCAAAATGTTACGGACTTTACAAAAATTTCCATAGAAAACAATGAAAAATGCAAAAAAAAAAAAGATTATTAAACATTTTCAGAATGGGAATGAGTTGACAGGAGAACCTTTAGCTTTTCGGAGTCGTTTCTGATTTGTCGGAAGTGAATCAGTTCTTTGCAGATTTCTGAAGCAGTTCACAAAGTTTTGCATTCGTTCTGCTTGTAGCCCGATCTGCTGAGCTCCTTCCAGGTTGGTCATTTTCTGACCGTTCTGCGCAGGACACCAGAAATTCTGCAGGCAACTATTTGGACGGCTCAGTCGCAGCCCCGGGGGCCTTCCCTGTATATATAACTCCAGATCTCAAAGTATAATTGTCACTGGTGATAATTACGTTCAGCATATCTTAAACTGTGATTGCGGATATGTGACCCGTCAGATGCCAAATCTGGTGATGGCACTTGAGATGTCTTGAAAACAATTTTTGCTTACTGAAGTAGAATTGGAGGCATCTTTTTATTATCCTTAACAAACACGGATAACTCAAATTGCCATTCCAGATGGTGAAAATCTAGTTGTGCCCAGTCGACATGCATTCGTAGACATCTAAAATGCAACATAGTCAGAAGAACTTTGTGTTATTAAGGCCTGCCATACATAGTTAATTAGATTTATATCATTTATAGCTTTTTTTAAATTTTTATAACAATTTAAAATTCTGCCATGAAGTTAATTTGCGGCCGGGGACGAACAACTCTAAGTACAAACGTAGCTCTTTAAACCTTTCATTGTTATCATCCTCTCGGCCAATCGGTGCTAGAATCTGAGTTAAACACAACCTGAGGAGAGATTAGACTGAGGAAATTAGGAATTTTGTTGAATATTTTCAGGCTTTTAGTCGGCTGTTCGGTTTACAGGTTGCTGGAGCGATAATAAATTAAAAATGACTTGTGAATCAATTTGGGTCTGTTTGTGTGTGTGTGTGTTTTTTTTTCTTCCTTCTTCTTCTTCTTGTCTGAAAACAAAAATGCTTTTCTTTTCCCCAGACGGCAGCCATTTTCATTTTGCACCGGCTGCGACTCAGACTGGATAAGCTAATCAGCTCACGCCTCAGGGATTACATTTCTTATCATATCTCTGCCACCAGTCAGGTTAAGCACGCTGCCACGTCGCAACTGTTTTTTTTGTTTGTTTCCCCCCCTCGCTCATTTTTTGTTATTATTATTAAAGCTCCATTTTAAAATCAAGATTTGGATAAAGTCACCGACTCAGTTAATTGGTTTCCATTATATTAGGGAGGATTGTGAGGCGGTCTGCCTCACTTGGACTGAAGTGCGTGCAGCTCTGCTGACTCACACCGTGTCACAACTCCACTTTGCTCCGTCTGCATGAAGCGCTCGGCAGCCACTTTAATGCAAGTTGTGGAAAGTGTGAGCAGAATGCACAACACTTTCAGTTTCTAAAAAGGGTTTCTTCCCGAATGACGCTACTTGGATTTAAATGCTGCAGTGTGAACGGACGTTGTCAGCATGGCCGCGAATAATGAAAGCCAAACGGCGACGTGGCATTGTGAAGGTCGTTTAATTTCAACTTTAACAAGACTGACCTGGACTTGTGTGTTCGCCAAAACGTAAAAACGCACAAGAATCCTGCACAAGACAGAAGCACGAGTGGAACTTAAAATACGGCTTGAGACGGGTGAGGGGGGAAAACGTGAGCTACTTTAACACAGGAAGCAGACTGGACAGAGACCACAGGAATAAATCCAAACAAGAAATAAAACCTGACATTTAAAGGATTGCAGAACCTTCAACGCAAATGAAAAACTGAAGAAAACCAAAACGTGGCGACTGGAACGTAACAGGACCGAAGTGTTATGATAATGATAATCGAGGCTGGGATGGAAACGAGACAACGGAGATCGGACGTGACAACTAGATAAGAAACTGACTGGAACAAAAATCTAATTAAAACGGAACCTAACTGAGCGGGAAAAGAGTTGACACTTGGGCGGTTGTTCACTTTGAAGTGACAAAAACCATGAATGTAGAGCAAGAGCTACAAGGAAATAGTTTGAATCGAAGCATCGTCACTTGATAGAACGACCCGGTCAAAGACCAACGCTCACTCTGTATCGGAGGCCGGATTTGAAGAGTCCTACAGACTGAAATTACAAATTAATGAATGCAGCAGGCCCGCCACTCTTTGCTCACACGTATTTGTCATCAACGTCAAAGCCATCTGCAACAGGGGCGTTTAAACGATTTGCACCATGGGCCAGAATCCCAAACGTGACGGGGGGCCAAATTGTTTTCCTGACTTGGAACGCAAAATAGTTTTGTTGAGAGAATTTTTCTTGAAAAGCTCATCCATAAATTAAATGAACAATATTTTTATTGAAACAAAGTGGCAACTTTTTTTCTTTTTTTTTTTTTTGTCTAAATAAAAGGCAGGATTGTTTCCTAACTTTTGGGGTAAGTAAAATCTTTTAGTCTACAAAAAGCAAAACTTTCTTCAAAAAAACAAGTCTGGTAGAATAAACGTGCGCTGGTCTTTTTTTCTTTTTTTTACGTAAATAGTTGCTGGATATTTGTAGCTATTAGGGAGAACATTTACATGAAAATAAAATGCAGCTAATAAAAGAAAAGAAACAGTTCCGATTAAAGAGGAGTAAAATTTGTCACCAAAATTTTTGTGCTAAAAAAATGACAAAACTTTGCAGATTTGCAGCATCGTTGAACTGTAGCCACAGACAATTATTCCAAGGGCCTCAAATGGCCCCCTGGCCACACTTTGGACCCCTGATCTATCATTTTTCTTCACTACTTTATGTTGGTGAACCAAGTTAATGTCTTCTTTTTCAATATTTTACAGCATGAGGAGCAGAAACGGCCATCAGCTGTACGGTTTAAATCTGCAGGGCTCAGTTTACAGTTTATAGAGAGGTCAGGCAGCCTGTATATCCCACACTGAAGCTTCCCTGAGTGAGATTTTATATCCGACTCGCATCTCCTGAAAGGAAGCCGAGATAAACCGCTGTTGTCGAGATGGCCGGCCCCGATACGTCCGCCCTTTACGGCTGAGGTACCACAAATAAAACATGGAAAAATAAAAAAGTCTCAATATGCAACCTGTTCTGAATATTTTAAATCATGACAGAATACCACTCAGACTATTTGCAAACGTGACATTGTCCTCTTTAAACGTCCCCCAACTGGGTCTTGCTACACTAAATGTAATTGGAACGGCCGATAAAATGCAGAGACACGACAGTGAAATATAAAATGTTTCTCGTCCTCTCGGTGCGAATCCGTCTCTGTCAGCAGAGCCGCAGCCACGAGCAAAACGCTCTCGGCCCTAAAGCGGCGACGAGGCCGGCCCCGAGGCTCGCCGCGCCAGAGTCGAGATCAGAGAGGCGCTGGCCCGTTCTCCATCCCGCCTCCGAAAGTGAATTGATTGCAAGTGGCTGGAGCTTTTTTCTCCTAAGACCCCAAAGACTCTTGTTCTGAGGGGGAGAGAGAGAGAGTTTTGCAGCCTGCACCATTTTTTTTTTAAATTTTAGTTCTCCTTTGCTCTTTGGTCAGAGAAGACTGTAAGTGCTGGAGGAGATTTGTGCAGGACAAATTAGCCTCACCATAGATAACCATCCACTGAGTGGGGAATAAGGTCACGCCCGGAGCCATTATGGGGACATGAGAGGGTTTTCCTTGGCAAGAAACTGCCAAGTATGCAACAATTAGAAAGCCACATAAGTTTCTAGGGGATTAATAATAGCTGGAGAAAGTGGCTTTAAAGAAAGAAGGACGTGGAGACGCAGCTCCTCAGCTCTGACTTGTGTTTTGTTTTTGGTTTTTTGACAGCGCTGCTGAGTTTTGTGGCTTATGAATAAATTTCTTTTTTTTTTTTTTTTTTTAAAAAACGGTGCTAGCGGCAAATTGATTTCATTTATTTTATTTCACTTATTAGCTGACGGAACAAAAACCACACAAGCACAGAGCAGAGAGAGTCCGCAGCCGCATTGACAAAAAAACCCTCCCTTTAAGTCCATTACGCAGGAATAAACGTGCAAGAAACAGAACATAGTCCCAGACTTCTTCGTCAGCAGCGGATTAAAGCCTGAAAAGTTGCACAAAGTCAGGTGTGACTTTTTTTCGGCTACTGATGATCGCAAGTTGGACAGCTGCGTATCAAATTATCGCACTGACCAGTGACACAACGATGCTTTTGGAACATCGCAAACCTGTTTTGTCACTGTTAAATTCAGCGCTGCCACCTGCTGCTACCTTCGCTCCGCTGACTCGGCTGACATGCAGGGATCACCTCTATCAGACCCTCAGATTGAAGCTTTAACTTCATTTCCAGGTGTTGTTGAGTAGTATTTTAATAAGAGCGTAAAGCTGCCAGATTAGACTCTTCAACACGCATATATATATATATATATATATATATATATATATATATATATATATATATATATATATATATATATATATATATATGCATTTTAGCTGAATTAAATCTTCCATTTAATTATTCAACTTTATCCGAGCAGTTTCAACAAAACGGGGGAAAATATTTGAATTATAGGTGAAAAATACATTTGTTTTTGTCGTTAGACTCGAGAGGCGGGGCAGATGTGGGCTAATTGGACAGCTGTGAGTCCAGTCCTTGCGTTTCTCAGACTGCAGGTAGAGCAAAACCCCGGCAGCTATAAGCAGGCGCATTTGATGGGAGAAGAAAATACGAGGCCCTTAGCTCCACAGACCAAGCAGTGCCAAATGATTTATGTGTGGGTGACTGCAGCTCTGTACAACAAATCTTTGATGGTGAACAAGACCAGAAAATCCCCATTCACTTTTAGTTTTGCTTTATCTCCCTTATTATTATTATTATTATTTTTTTTGTCCTCCAGACTATGAAACATGCCTGCTATTAATGGTCGGTTAGTCTCCAGTGTATTTCCAGAACCATGTTTTGATTCTTGAAGCTACACACGCTACCATTTCTCCCTGCGCTGACGACGAGGTTTCTCTGAAATGAGGCTGGAGGACGAAAAGTAAACACTAGGTATCTCGTATTCAAATTAAAGAGTCATCAAAGCGACAGATGGAAAAGCTGCAGCTTTAAACAGAATAGAGAAGATCCATCTTCGCGGCCCGCCGTTGTGCTTATCCTTTATTAACAGTAAAGAGAGCAGGCGCTGGAGCATGGACGGCTCAAAGCAACCTTGCTGAGACAGGCGGTGTGCCTTAAAGTGGCCAGAGAGTCTGAGCTAATTTGATGGGTTTCAGCTCTGCTCAGCTGCCACCTATCACCTTCTTTTTCTCAGAGTTCTCTCTTCCCCGACAGAATCCATTGATTGGCGACCTCCGCCACGCGCCAAACATGCGCAAACAGTGAGAGTCCCTGACAGGTGGAGTGAATCCCATTGATTATCTAATTACAGTGACACCTGTCAAGGGACGGGATCGGGCAGCAAGTGAGCAGCTGCTGCACCCCGTGTGCTGGAAGCTCCAACAACGGGCCAGCGAGGGTTTGAAGGTCTTTGACAAAGCGAGGCAGTGAGGGTTTGACGGCCGGATCAAAAACGGCACATGATGGCCAACTGTGTGGTGAGGCCGTCGCAAGAAAGTGTGTTCTTCTCGCCATGGACGTTGGGCATATCTAAAGACGTGTATTAAGCTGCCACTCATGATATTCCTGTATTTGTTTTTATAATGCGCATGTTCAGGTGAGGCGGATGAAATCGACAAGTGGCACCCGTTTCCAAATAGTAAGCAGTGACGTCACCGTTTGGTGAAAGTGGTGAAAGTTTATTGCCGGTCACACGTTTCAAGAACGTCACAAAGAAGTAAAATGTCCATTTGTTGGAAAAAGTACATCACAGCCCTGTCATCTGGAACTGTTGCAAACATTCACCATCCCAAAGAGATGAAATCTTTATTTACGTAGATGAAGAGTCTGCATGACATCGCATGAGATAAAGTATGTTTTGGGGTGAGGGAGGGACATTTAAGGAACGTTTGAGTAGCATCTGCATCAGTTTCAGTAACAAATATCTTTTTAAAAGTGCCGAAAGGAAAGAGAAAGTAATACTGGATTGTAATTTACTCAATGGTGGAGAAAAACTAAACAACTCTTAAATTCTTTACAGATAAAAATAAATAATTGAAGTACAGACCAACGGAATGGTTTAAGTAGATTATTGTATAATGAGCAAAAGACTTGGGATCAAACGCCAGACAACTATTCCTGATAAGGAAGCCCATGCATACTTTGTCAAGTCAACAAAAATAACAGCTCACTCAACGTTTGATGAGAACAAAAGTTTAAAAGGTAAAAATGTAGCTGATGTTCATCATTCACCAGTAAAAGTTCAAGAAGAAGAAATGGAAGATGTCAACAAATATACATGGCCGTCATTCCTTGACTTTTGTTTCTTTTCCCACTGGCTGTCGGCAACAGGTCGGTAATTAGTTAGCACTACCTGCTTCAAGGTTTGTCTCAAGAAGCCCAGAAATGTTTGGTTGATTGTATCTGAGGTGGGATCTCTTCACCTCACACTCTTGCAGATTTTTTTTTAACTAAGCCTCAACTAGTGACGAATGGTGGAGATTTTCTCAGCTTTTAATTGTGGCTAAAAGATAAATATTCCTGTTATCATATTTAGTGCATCCCCTGCTTAAGACACTTTTGACACTTAAAGAAATGATTGTAAAGAATATTGTGAAGTTTTGTTAGAAACACGTTGTTGAAAGACCTAAAGTTCTTTTCTTTACATCTTAGGATAGATAAGTGGTTTCCATGGACCTTTTGATCATTTTCTTAATCCTTTACACTCATGCCAGAGCCATAAACCACTTCAACCTCTGCTGATTTTCAAAGCTCTTAAGATGGCCCACAATTGAAGACTTGAGCTGACCCTGTACCACTTTAATTAAAACCCATTTGGGCACGTCCTCACTTTGGGATAGCGGGTTTCTTTTATTTAGCTACTAAAAATGTAAAAAAAATACCCCGAAAAAAACAACCAAATAAAACGAAATTCAGACTACATCTCAAGTGTGCCACTTCTATTATATATTCCTTTGAACTGTCAATAATGTGAACTTGTTTTGCTGCGTGTGCAAGTGCACTTTCCCTCCCACCTGAGAACATCTTTGTCTGCAGTGTTCTGCAGAAAGACGCTGCTAGCTTGTCCTCTGTACATTATCTAGCTGCTGCTCCTGGGGATAAGCAGCTGCCAGAAAACTGAAGGATGACAGCTAATGGACTTTCAGGCAGATGTGTCCTTGGACATCTTTTTGTTGCTCCAGGTAAGGAAAAGTTGAATCAACTCTGCCAGTATAGTTGTAGTAAGAGGATTATAAGCAGGGGGTGTTTTCGCCTTAAAAAGCCGCGTTCGTTCAAAAAAAACCCCTACCAAGAATATGCACAAATTTTTTTTATAGCACATGCCAGTCGTCAACACTTACACTGTTTTCAAGAATTTACAGCAGACTTGTGTACTTCCTGGCAAAACTGCGAATAAAACCTGAAGCTGGCAAAGTGATAACAGTGCCCTGTAAGTTTAACCAACGAGCTTAAAAATTATAACCAGTATTTCACTGGGATTTTATACGACAGCCCAGAACACAATGGTGAATAATCGTCAAATGACAGGAAAACAATACATAGTGGGTTTTTTTGGCAAATAAAAATATTAAACATGCTTTATGTATTTGTATCTGAATCTCTTTACTGATATCGCTAAATGGAGTTTTTTTGAGATACAAGAATATTGATAACAGAACAGGAATCTCATATTAGCGGCAAAGCTAACTGGACGTGGTTAGCTGACCCACAAAGCTAATCACATCGAGTTAGCTTTGTGGCTAACTGATCTTCAGCAAATAAAATCAGCTAATTGTGAATTAGCCACATCTCAATATTATGGCTAACATGGAGTTAGTGAAATGTTGTGGCTGATATGTCACAACGGTTTAAAGTGAAATGTGTTCAAAAAATTCAAAGAGTTTGTCTTTTCTCTAAAAGCCTGAATTTTTATGACAGATTAAGATTTGGGGACACGTACCCTAGTGCCTTGTTAGACACAGTGTTTCGGCCCTGAAAGCAGCAGCAGCAGCCGTATTATTAGAGGCGTGTTTTCATGCTAAAAAATCTAAGAGAGAGACGCCGGGTTATCTTCTCCGTGTACATATTTTACACTGCAGCAACATTCGCCTCATAAAGAGCAACTGGGAAAGAGTTTAAGGGGACAGTTCAAATTTATTGAAGTGATGTTCTTCGATGCCATCAACACATGAAGCTCTGTTCCACGTGCACAGATGTCATACCGAATTTGTAGAAATTTAAAAGGTTTCTCAGGAGACTGCAGTCAAGTCTGCAGCTGCTTTCTGCTCAGAACAAAGACCCGTGTTGCAACGTTTAAACGTTCAGTGACGCCGCCGGCCTGGAACGGTTCATGGTGGACCAGAAGACGGTGGGACAGTTTAGTTGTCGCACAACTAAAACGTCTCAGATCTTTGATGTCGTGTCTGTCCAGTTTAAACTCTTGCCAGAAAGCCTAAAAGTTTATTTCACTGTTGGCGGACTTGAAGTGAAGCTAGCGGTTTAGCTTAGCAACAACAAAATAACACGCGTCTACCACAGTGGACGTACGGGAGCCAACAGCATCGCAGGACTTCATATAACTGGCTTCATTTATATTTTACAAACTATTTTAATGTTCTCATCTTGTCACCTGTTTGACAGTTGGTAAAAAAAAAACAATATTTATATTTTTAAACATCCTGTTGGAAGAGCTCGAAATAACTTCTGACATGATGCTGGTCTTCATATTGTGACCGTAGATGCACAACATTAGCATTTTCTTATGAATAAATCATCGCAAGGGCTTCCTAATCTTTCTTTTAGTATTCAGCAGTCGCTCTACTCAAAGAAGAAGATCACCTAAAGGAAAAATAAGGAATTAACAATATAGTACGCGCTGTAAAAGTCTAAAAATGTGGGTTTTTTTATTATAATTATTATTTCTAGTACCTGAGAACCATCGGCTTACAAACATGTTGGAAAGGTGATTCATGAGAAATGCCATCTGCCCCTCAGTCAGTTGTAATATTACTGCTATTTCTGTGTCCAGCGCTAAACATGTTGGATTCCTGGGCAAAGTGTGAGTTTCCCTCAGGAATCACGTCTGCGTGTGGAAGATTCACAAACGAGCAGAGAGGTCGCCCAATGAGACTCTGTTTCACAAATGACGAGTAATAAGTTATTGATTCAAAGCATGTTTTATTGATAGAAATGATGCTACGGTTAAAATAGTCCGTTTAGAAAAAGAGATGAAGTTATCGGTGTCATGCTGTCACTGCTCAATCAAATCAGCTTATAAAAGCATCTCAGTGATGTTTTATTGTGTTGTTTTTTTTTTTTTAGCATCAAAAGATCAGCTAGTAAATATATACAATACTTAGACTACATTTCACAACATATCTAAACAAAGTGCTCTTAACAACAACAACAACAAGAAAAGTGATTTTATTTTTTGTCAATGATGTCATAAGAGGCCCAAGAATCAGGAAACCTTTTTGGTGTTGATTTGGGTTGAATTCAAGTTACAAGAGTTAATTTGTGACTCAGAGTTTCAACTTTGCATAGTTTACTGTACTAACCCCAAATGAAAAAACAAAAACGGCAATGAAAGTGTTCAGAATGACTTTATGTAGTGCTTTAGGTGTGTAAAAGCTGGTTTTACCCCAATTAAATCACAATCAAAGCTAAGACCAAATATTCACCACAGCATATTTTTTTAAATATTTAGTTAACTATGTCAAAAGTGTGTTTCACAGAAACGCATTTCAGCTGCCGTGTCACACCAAGGCAGTGCCGAGTTCCCTAAAATGCTGCATTCATGGTGAGTCTTTCCATCGCCGTACTTGGCTTTTCTGTTCCTTTCCAGACTTTTTTTTTTTACCAACATCTATAAGTGCAAAAACACCCAAACAAAAGTTCTGATAAGAAATCTCGTCCGAATTTCCTTAAATTTCCGACAAAAACCAAAAGGTTCACAGATTGTTTGGCTCCGCCGTCTTTGGAAAACCATAAACGCCAATTCATTTAAAGGCAGGTTCAGATTTGCTTCCACGTGATTGACAGTGGTGTGAAGTCTATCAAAAAATGACAACAGGGCAAAGGGGATAGGTTATTGTTTTTACACATATAAAATATATTTTCTTATATTTCAATAATGTGCAGTCAGGGTGGCACATTATTGCTGTTATTTATTTCCTTCTTTGATTTTGTTTCCCCCCCCCTTTTTAAATTGTCGCAGCAGTGCCCTCTTCAGGATGTCGGCGCTCTAATAAGCAGTTATCTGCCAAGAACCGCCCCTGCTGGAAGGAAAATGGAAAAGAAAAAAAAAGGATACATCCAGCAGCCTCATGTGCTGCAGGAGCTGCTGCTGGCTGGAAGGAGAGAGAGAGAGAGGAAACTAAGGGGCTGGCTCCAGAGCTCCGACCGCAGATGGAAACCAATCACCTAATTAAGCTGAAACCAGAACATACACACACCTTAAACACCCGGGATGTAAATAATTCACAGGTGCAACGAGGCTCGCCTTCCTCAAATGCAAAGTTTCACTCCACGTCGGTTCAAAATGTCCTCACAGAGCGAGTTAATGGAGATTTCTATGAAGCCAGTAGAAACCTTTTGCGGTTTCTTATCTTGCTCCAAGTCAAGCTCTGTCCAGGCCTGTTGCAATAAACAATAAATCAAGCAAACTCAATCATTTCCATTTGCGTGGTTTATGGTTTTTCTCTCTTTATTGTAATCTCCAGTCTGGTGGTTTGGGCGCAACCAGCCCTCACTTTGAAGAATAAAAGTCTACAGATACTCAATCATTTATTTTATCTGTTGTTTCTTTTTATTTTGATAAATAGTGTTAAATATGCGTTTGAATTTAAAGTTTATGGATCTTTGAGAATGTGTTCTTGCATTATTATCCCATTACCATTGTATGACTTGAAAGTGGTCTCAAGACAACAATATTATTATTTATCGCAATAACCTCTGGGACAATGTATCGTCCAGTAAAACATATCGTGTCAGATCAACCTCTGATAGGTTTAACCTTTTGACCTGTGGTTGTGTTTGTGTTTTTGTGTAAAGTTGTCCATCCCCGTCCCACCACTGATCCGAAGGGAACCAATTGACATTGAAAACGTTGCGAGGAGAGTCCCAAAGCTCGGTTTACGGTTTTCTCTTTGCGCCCCTCCTGGGTTAAAGTTCAGGCTTCAGAGTTAAACAACGTCTCGAGAATCTTGGACCCTTATTCAGTTCCGATGACGTTGATTCTATAGTCTAAACATTCCTTAAAGCAGAAACAGTGGGTAGGAGTAATTAGTTGTTCTTGTTCAATTTCACAGTTTTTGGTTGCTAAATAAATCCCAATACTCAGATCTCCAAATTTTCCTCTTTGTCAAATAGATTACTGGCTAGAAGGGAAGTACGTATTTGTCCTTTAGCTGCTTGACAGATTGCCATATAAAATGGATAAATCTATTTAAAATAAATTACAATCAGTATATCCTAGAAAAATAAAAACCTAGATCTAACCTAAATTGTCTGATTGGATATTATTTATTATTTGGTACGCAGGCAAACAAGCATTGAGTCTAGCAAAGGGCCTGGAAAATCTATCCACAACATAGGACATTAGGACAGTTGTTGCCTCCCTGCGTAATTAAGCTTGATTCTTGTTTTCTCTTTAGTTCTTTGCCAACTGGATCAATCAGCGAAGGAGAAGTCGTGAACGATGGCGTCGATTTTCTGCGCTGTTTCAGAATTGTGGTCCGCCTGTAGTTTTAGCAACGGCAGCAGAGGAAGTGAACGAAGCCGTTCGGTCCATGCTGGCCACGCTTCCAAATGTTGAAGTATCCTTAACGGACGGCCTCGTTCGGATCGGCGTTTACGGCCGATTCCCGGTGATCTTCTTACGGCGTTACATATGTCACAGGAAAACGTCAGCGATCGGGTAAGATTTAAAACCTTAACAGAGTCGCGCCTCCAGGAAGCGCCTCCACGTCCCAGACCCTCCGGATGGAGCAAACAGTGTGGGATAAGGGTCCGGTTCTTACCAAGTTAATCCAGAGATTAGCTTAGCAAGCTAATCTCTGGATTAGTTTACCATCTGAATTGATCTGAATTGGTAAGAACCGCCAAGCAGAAGTTGAACTGATGAAAGATCAGGGTAAAGACAGAAAGACAGTAAAACTTCCTCTCAGAACAACAGAGAGCGAGACCCAGACAGAGAGGAAACCGTGGCGTCTGGCAGGCAATTAGCGTAATGTAGAGTAGAGGAGAGGTGCATATGTGTGTTTGTGTTTGTGGGAGATCGGGTGGAAAGGAGGTCACACTCTCCTCATTGAGATATTTACAGTCCCCCATGAATGCCCCGACTGAGAAAATAGGCCGAGGTGAGAGGAAAAAAAGAAGCCCTCCTGATTCGGTGCCTGCTGACTTGACAGAATGGGAAAAAGTCGAGGCCTTTTTCCTCAAGGTCAGAGCGCAGCCCAGATTTATCATCGCCTGAGAGGAGCAAATGACTCCAGTCTTCACCTAGCCTTTCCACATTTTACACATCGTTATCATAATTCAGTATTAATCAGTGCCGCTTCCATTTCCCAGCAGCAGAGATGCGAAAATTACCCCCCCACTCCCGGCCGAGAAAAGTGCAGTCTGAACCTGAATCTCCTCCCGCAAAGGTAAATGTGACGCTTCGGAAATGGAGCGGGCACAGACATATACGCACCCCAAGGACTGAGGTTTCCCCCCTCCTGCTTTTGGAAAAGGGAAGCCTTTGATGAAGCGATGGAGTTGTGGTCTAATGAGGCTCGTTACGTGCCGATCGGTCGCTGCCAGAGTAGAGGTGGCATCTCTGCGCCTCGGCCAGGCTGCTAAAACACTCCTGCTGTTCTCGGTTTGTTCAGCCAGGCTCGATCGCAGCCAGCTACACTTTGTGGCTGTACATCCACAGTTTCAATTATTCAGTGCCCTGCTTGCACCCCTGCAAACAGAGGCGGCGCGCACATCCGCTGACGTTATCGCTCCATGTCAGGCTCTTCTGAGACGCTTAACCCCTAAAGTTAAACACTGCACTGCAAATAAGCGCCGTATTTCACATCGGACAACACAATCCGAGCAAAAACACTCGGCACCAGGCAAACCAGCAGGGCTGAGCTGCCGATGATTCATGTTTGCAACATCTATTCGGCCCCGTTGTCGAGAGCAACATTTCAATTGGATGAATAGTGTCTGCAAATATCAATTCTCTTTATTGCTACAAAATTACCATGAAAAAAAAGACAATATCTCTTTGTGTACATATTCATGTTTCACCCCAAAAAGCTGTGATCTTTACTGTGAGGCAAATCAGTAAGACTTTAGTTATGTTGGAAAATGTTCTCATTACTCCATCAGAAGGAACTTTGGTGTGAAATTGATATTAACCATTGGAATAATTTACATTGGAACCAAACCTCACTAGTTTGTAAAGGTCGTTTAACTGAGTTTGGTAGGCTAAATATTAAAAATGTTTTATTTGCATTGTTACTTGACTTAATGTAGTTTTTGATTGTTGATTCTCTGTTGCATGACTTTGTGTTTATTATGAAAAGCACTTTTAAATGCCTTGCTGCTGAAATGTGCCATACAAATAAAATTTGATTGATTGATTGATTGATTTTCAATAGTGGTTACATTCTAAGATAATTTACTTTATGTTGGTAACTTTATGTTGCACACAAGGATGTTTAGTTTAACTAAATATTACCTATGTATACAAAACCGTTAGAGGTAAACAAGAACGTCTTCGCTCTTCCTTCATTCATTGCGACTCAATGAGAATAAAACTTGCTGCGATATTCAAATGTTGCACTTTCTTCATCCCAAGACGTTCATAGCCTGGTTTTTATGAGCATCTTAATCTGTGCAAATGTTGAATTTGTGAATCTTTTTCCCCTTTAGTGTGACGCACAGCACTGAAAATGTACATACTCGCCCCATTAGTAGGCAACTAAAATACGTTTATTTTAGCTAGAATTACAAGCCATTATTCTTTGCGGCTTTTTTTTTTTTTTTTTCTTTAACAATGTAGGAAAAACCAGGTGAGCACAAATATGTGTATTAAAAATTGAGCTAGTAAGTGAAAAATTGCCGCAATTTGCCCAATTTAGGTGACTCAGACGGTGAACTTGCATATTTTCTACTCAGAAATGTGAGCATGTTCATTAATATAAATGCATTTAAGTAGCCAGGTTACATTAATTCTTTTTTATGACATTAATTCTAAAGGGCAAATTTTCTCAAAGGAGAGACTTTTATGGCGCGGGACGGAACATCCATCTCCTTAAAGCCGACGTCGGACATAACTTTTCTATTAAGAGTGGCCAGTTGGCTTCACCAGGTGCTCGAGGCGCAGAAACATAAATAATTTCTCGGGGTATCTTTGGTGGAAAAGATGTTTGCCTCTAAATACGTCTGAGTACAAAGTTCCGCCGATCAGAAAGACGAATCGTGTCGAATTTTAGTCTCTGAATTTCCCGTTTTTGCTAATCCAGGATGTCGATTTTTTTTTTTTTTTTTTTGGCTAAAGCTCAGATCTGGCTGCTCTTCCTTCTCTGTTTCTCTGTGAGGTTTCACCTGCAGAGACCCAGAGCTGGATACGAACTATTTCCAACCGGAGAAACTGGGCTAATAACACCTTGTTACTCGGCTGGATAAAACTCCTACCTGTGCTGCCTGCTGCTATGTTATGTTCAGTAGGAGTCTCTAAAGAGGTGTAAGTAGAAATTTGGCCGTCCCTCTTGACAGCTGGGGCCCTGGGACAGTGTGTGTGAAGTCGAATCCTGGGCTGCCTTTTAGCTCTGGGCCCCTTTAAATTATTTAGTTTACATCATCCAGCCCTCTGCCCGCTGGGTCTCGGTCTTATGCTTACTGGGTCACCGCTGACAGCTAATCTGTAGCGGCTGGAGGTATGATCCTCGCTTGTGAAACTCGCAGGTCTCAGAGCGTTGCAACGAAAAAAAAGAAGAAGAAGAAGAAGAAGAAGAAGAAGAAAAACCGTCAAACTTTATCATTTTTGTTTTTCTGAAAACAGATTTTCAAAACACACCAACGTAAACAGTAAATATTTAAGTTTATTGAAATTCAGTTGTAATAATAAAATCTTTGCCAAAACGTACGAAGCATTTTGTGGTTTCATGCGTTGTTTTCCAGCCCTGCTCCTCCAGGCGCACTGACCTGCATGTTTCAGGTCAAACTCATTTTAATTTCAGGCTACATGGAGATCATGAATATACTAAAAAGGCCAGTTGTGGCAAAAATGAATGGTAATGGTAGAACTACCCATTAAACAGTTAAAATATGAATAAATAGGTGTCTGCATTCAGTGAGTCCTTGGAAAAATTAAATATTGATTAAAAAAAATGTCAAATTTCCTGTTTGGCAGAATACAGACAAAAACTGCTTTAATTTGATCGATAAAACAACATTTACACACACAACTGTCTCCTTGAAGGCTCTATATTTACGAGCCTCTCTAGAGACAGAACTAAACTTACAGCGCGCTTCAACTTTGACATGTGTTTCTGGTGTTTTGCTGCTTTGACATTAATGTTTTTTTTTCTTTTTGTTTCTTTTTTTTTGTTGTTGAACTGCAGTTATTTGAATCGGTTGTGTTGAAGCAGGGAAACGTCTAAAACACACAGGACAGCGTGAGAAGCAGGACTGAAAAAACCCAACACGCAGTGACTTGCAACGGTTGTCGCATCCCTCGAAAGTTTTTACACTTTATATCACAAGAGTGCGGCTGTACAAAGGAATACGCGGTTTTGAAATATATATATTTTTTGAAGTATAAACTAGGGAGGAAGAAAAAAGAAGATGTGAGGATAACCCTCCATTCTCAACGCTGCCCCTCCCACCTGAGAACACCTGAGAACATGCAGGGCTTTGCCGCCCTGCATGTTTTAGCTGCACCTCCGGTCCAGCGCAGCTGATTCACACGACAGCGCTGGCTCCCGCTCGCAAACAAGTGCTGCAGAAGCCTGTTAATCGCCCACTTAATCAGCCCAGGTGTGTGGCAGGAGAGAAACACCTCAGACATGCGGGGCAGTGGTCCCTGAGGACCAACGCTGAGAAACACCGAGGTGCAGCAGAAAGTCCTGGATTGGTGGTGGGTGTGCTGGGGGAATTTCAAGGGGCGACTGCAAGGCGGATTAGCTTTAGCATCTGCCTTGCTGCAAGGCATGAATGTTTGGTTAATTGGACAGGTGGCGGCGATTGTGACTCAGTGTTTAGTCGTCTTGGAATCAGAAGGTTATTATGGGTCTGATTTTAGCTTTCCCTGTCGCATGTCACTGCGCCCGAGGAAGGTACTTGACCCCAAGTAGCCTGTGCGTTGGTGTGCGAGTGGGATTGGGTGAAAGCGCGCCAAGTGCTGTGAGTGGTGGGAGGGCTGTATAAAATCAGCCCATTTCCTATTTAGTTGGCTTCTAAGAAACGGTACGTTTAATTGTGCTGCACGTTTCAACAACAAAGTTATTCAAATTGCTTTACGTGATGAAAACGTAGAACAATGGACAAACTAAAACGAATCGGCGGTGTGGCTGACTGTACCGTCTGTGTATTGTTCTGAGATTAGCTTGCAATCTGTTGCGATCGGTTTGAAACATGCCTTTTGTAACGGCTGAATTAAAATGGTTGACCTCCAGGCCTTTGCTAGTCTGACCTTTGCCCTTCTGCGCTGTTCTGCTAGATTAAAATGTCTGGCCATTTGATATTGTTTAATATTAAATCAAAATATCGATTTCACGTTAACAGCCGCCTCGCTCGCATCGGCACTTTTCCCTTCGCGTTGTAGGACGGTTGTTTACAGCGCCGACGACTTCCAGTGAGCTTCAGAGCATTGAATTGGTGCACCGCACACATCACGGGCAATCGTTAGCGATGGGGTAAAATTTAAAACTTCAACAGAGTCCCAGCCTCCAGGAAGCAACTGTTTCTCGATAGTCGAGAGCTCAAATACGCTTAGCGTTATTTAGCTCAGGTCTCTCTTCAGGAACGTGTCACAAAGGCTCGCCTTCACTCTCAGACACTTCAAATTCATTCAAATACATTATTTAAGGTAATTTAAACTGTTGTTTTGGGTTTTTTTTTACTTTCTTACCCTGGATCAGTTGGTTGTGTTGCATTACGAGGGAGGTTCAATTTTCCCTTTCAGTGCATTTGACTGACAGCGGCGGGATGTCCATCAGAAAGAGAAACAGCAGGGAGCGAGGTTGTTTACATTCTGTGATTTATTTTTTCGGTAGTTTTGTTTTTAATTCAGAAGAGCGGAGTGCCAGTCAGGGCTTCACATTAGCGCTACTGTTTATTTCTTTCCATTCTTTTTCTTCCTTCCTGAGTTCTTGCATCAGGGCTCTTCTCCAGCCGGCGGCGCCCTCGGCAACGGGCCTGTGCCGGGAAACGGTCCTGCGTTCAAAAACGACAACAAGTCCCAGTCTCACACCCTCAGCATCCCATTTGACCTCCATTAAATGAAATGATCTTCGTAATCAATTTGCCTGATTTGCACAGAAAGCCACTCAAAAATCCAGACACACTTATCAATCTTTGATAAAACTGTCCTGCATAAGGACTTTGAACAAAACAACATTTTATGCTAATCTTTTTTATTATTATTATTATTATTATTATTATAGCCTAATGACAATATGTTGTTTAGTCTTGTGTGAACCAGAGCCTGACAGGATGCAAATGGGGGGAAATAGAAATAAAAACACGGGGTTTACATGTCTTAAAGTGATGCGTCATGTTCAGGTACCCACTTTATGAGACCGTCAGTGAGAGCAAACACATCTGACGACCTTTAGCTAAACACCCCCAGCTGTGTGTCAGCGTACACATCACCAGACTGCATTTGATTGCGCAGCCAAAAACTAAGATTGTTTTCAGATGTGTTGGGCCTAATTTTATTGTCCACGAAATTCCCAATAAAATCCCACCGCCGAGGGACATTATCCGTGTTGTTTTGTGCGGAGACACAAATTAGCCCCACCAGTGCTGTCTTGGCGCGCTTCAGGCTGCGATTGAAAAGAACTTGTGTGTGACATTCGACCTTGGACGTTCAGTGATTCATTCACGCCAATGAAACGCCGATCCACAGCTCGTCATCAAGGAGCCGCGGCGTCCCGGCCGCGAGTAAACAACTCGTGCGTTTACACCTGTGTCGTCGCAGCAGAAGCTCGGTGTGGGAGTCAGCCGTGCAAATTTGTCATGAGATGCTGGCGTGTGGGAGGCATGTCCAGAGTTGCGCTGTGCGCCGCTGCGGCTCTGTTTGCTTCCAGGATTTCTCTCTTTTTTTTTCAGGTCTTCAGTTTTAACTGCAAAGGCCAAAGGAACAGTGTGTGTAAATGAGTCCGGTTTTGTTTGGTTCTTTAATTGTCGCTGCAACAAGTGGGGGAAAGAAAAAAAAGAAGAAGCGATGGAGTCTCTCTTTTTTTTTAACAGTAAAAACTTGAGTGTTACATCGAGTAATTAGTTTATAATCATCAGACTGATGTGCAGTTAAGCGCTCCTTGCAAACTTTTTATGACATCTGCTCATTTGCATCCAATTAAATGTGTCTATTGACCCCTTTAAGTCTCTAAGGAAATTGAAGCAATATTATTTTCTGGCTCAAATTAGTTTTTTTTTTAAATTTAGTTGGGTTTTTTGTTTTTTTTTGCCTTTCTATTCATGTTGAAAATTGTATATGATCTTACCTTTATTTGTACATTAAGTTGTTAAAATAAATCAGCTAATTGAAACATGGCAATTTTGAAAAAACTTGTTTTTTTGATAGAAATGTTTTGACACTAGGATGAACGTCAAAAAAAGCGGATTGTATGACACAAACCAGGAAGACGACAGGAAGTAGATGCAAGATAAAGGTGGGGTATGTTTTCTAGTGACGTATCGCATGAACAAACTTATTCACATTTGAGTTTCTTATTTAATAGAAACGGCACAATTGAGCTTTTTCTTTTTTTTCTTACATTAGTGGAATATTGAGAAATTTTGTGCACATTCGCAATAGAAATAAACGATAGGAAGCTTTTGCCTGATATATACGCCGTCATTTGAACATGTGGAACATTCCTGGGCGGAACTAAGGAGCAGAATTCTACGTTCCCCTGCACGACTTCAGAAGGTGGCACCGAAACAAAGCAGATATGACTCTCGATGGGCTCTTTGCACCTCAGCTTCCGCGTTTGGGGAAAAAGCGGCTCGGTCGTTTCCGGTCTATTGAAAATGGCATTTTGCACTCGGTGCTTGAAGGGCCTGGCCAAGGTAACAATTAATAATATACATCAATCCGAAGCTCCAACCAGTAAGCTGGAGAAAGGCTTTAAGATGTACGCCTCGTTGTACATTCACGGATACGAAGGTGAGTTTGACTTCAGCTTATGCAAGTAGACAATGTTCTCGGACATTTTTCTTGTAAAAATGGGCTATTTAGGTATCTAAACATTTTTATCCATTCTAACGGACAATGTTTTTACCTTACTTTGTACTTATTTTCAAGTATATTATGTGTGTTTATTGCCATTGGTGTCAAACAGAGACCAAGTAACGGGATTTTAGGTTCAGGTTTTTTGCTTCCGTAGCACAACAACCCAACAGATGAGCAGCAGAGCAGCTCTGGTGTCGGAGTGCAGCTGGCTGTTCAGGTTCAGAGTAGTTATTATATGGCCGTGTTCCTTCGTTTTTTGTTATTTCGTTGTATTAGTTTTGCATGCTTGTTGTGAAGCAGGACGGTGTTCACAGCAGCATGTGCAGGCGGATCGGTTGCTCGGCTGTCTGGCTCCGCTCTGCTCTCTCGTTCCCGTACACTTTTAAACTCGCTCTTTCAGACTGAATACCGAAGTGATTCCATGGAAATAACACAAAACGGCTCCTTTAGGCCGGAGAAGCTGATCCGGAGTGAAGAAGTGAAGGCTGCAAACTTTGCTGTGCGGCGTTAGCTTTAACTGGTAGCGAACAAATATTTACAATCCACCGTCTTCTTAATTCACGATCGCTTGGAAATCCGTGAAAACTTGAAAGCCTATTATACTGGGAAGACAACAGTGTCCATGGCATTGCTTTATTTAAACCCGAAATACGACTTCGTCTTTTCTCGCCGTCATGGTAACTCAAAGCGGAAACAAGAAAGCCGCATTTGCGCATGGGGATGTGACGTTCGTGCAAACATCCCACTGTCACTGAAGTCTGCTACTTTGGTTCATGATTGTTTTTCATCTATTTTCATCTTCCAAAAAAAGAGGAAGTGGTCAGAACTTTGCTATCGACTGAATCTGTGTCAAGCAAGAATATTGATTTAAAATGCTACGGGGGGGAAACAGGTTAAAGTACAAATTCAGCAGCCGGTAAATATTTCTTAAACTCCAGCAGGAACCACCTCAGCACAAACGAATGAAGCAATAAATGTCAGTAAAGAAAGTGAGTCAAAACCTGGATCCTTTTCCAACCTTCTGAACAGATCGGTGAGAACAAACTTCCACTGTGTTTTCTGGGGCAAATGAATTTCCTGGAAACGAGTCTCGCTCTTTGTTGGCAGGTCGGACTTTTATCTTCTCCAAGAACAGAAGATCACAAGTTAAGCGATTAAAATACATTTTCTAAATTAAACGAAAAATTAGGACTGGGCTTGTTGGGTAATCACTTCTCCAGAGCGTCTTGAGTGGAACAGATGAAATTACGCAGTGAACACAAGTCAAAACTTTAAATGTTTGTCCTCTCCTCACAGCCTGCCGGCCTTTTTCTCTGCCGTTGCTCTCAGCCATCATGTCACCATCAGTACTGCTGCAGGCTTCCTCACAACCAGAGGTAGCTGGAGCGCCGAAAGGTAATTTTGAGATGTCGGTTTTGCCTGGCTGGAGTTCACTTTTTTTTTTTATTATGATTATTATTCATTCCTAGAACCTTTCAGCACCATCTTGGCGTCTGCTCTCCGTCTGTGTACGTTCTGTTCTGCCGTGAGTGTCGGAGTGAACAGAACAGGAGAGACAGCTTGGTCAGTCAAATAAAAACAGGCTTCCTCACACTCTTGTTGTTCGGCAGACTATTAAATCTGTTTGACTTTCATTGTTTTACGTACTTCGTATTGAGAATTACATCTTAAATTTAAAAAATGTTTTTAATTTGAAGTTTTTTTTCTCTTCCTCTGTTATTGACATCTGTTAAATTAATCACTTAAAAGGGCATAGATATTTAAAATGTACTTTTCTTTTTATCTTTACATCATGTTATAATGTTATGCCCTCATCAAAAACCTACTTGGAGCGTTGCCTTGATGCTTTCATGCATGTTTGAAAAATCCTTAAATCTCCTATGGCAACCATTCAGCTGTGCAGAACACCTGGGTGGACCTGGCTCCGCCTTCAAGGAAGAAGCTCCGCCTCGGATTTGCCGTTTCCAAGCAACCCAGCTCGCGCTTCACAGCGCAGCCCTCCCCCACAGGAGTTTCTTAAAGAGACAGAAGCCCAGTTTTAAGGCTTACGTCATAGTTGATATATTCAGCATTTTCATAACAACTGAAGGTAACATATTTATTTGATTGTTCTATAAGATGATATTACATGTCACTAGCGGAACAAGTCAAGATTCGGGCCGGGGGGGCGGGGCTGATGACCGGCCCAACTCTGACCCAAATAATAAAGCTCATGATAATTTAACTTTACAAAATAGACATGACTGCATCAGCGGAGCTTACAAGTTTTACCACCACAGAGAGCGACTGTGTCGTTCTGAAATCCATCTGACATGAAGTACAACAAACCAAGAGATGACATCTGGCTACTGGTCACTAATGATGAATCAACACAAATTCAAATCAGTTCAGAACCGCGGAGAGCGATCGGGTCATTTTAACACTTTTATCAATTTCAACTCGGAGCCTGAAGCAGCGAGCAACTGCTGAAGCTACGTTTATTGTAGACGTGGTTTTGAGTTGTATTTTAACAGTTTTTCCCTTTGCTGTGGAGCACAGCACGAAATTAATAACATCTACATGTTCAAGTTTGATTGAGTTAACAGAGTTATTCTACGGCGGCAGCGCGGCTATGGATGACATGTAGAAGAATTGTCTTTTTGCCCTCCAGCTTAGTCCGCATGCGTGAAATTTCCTCACGTGAACAATAACATGCCTGGGGTATATATAAATATATATACAGATATATATATTTGTAAATAGGATTATGATTAAGTCAGTGCCTCAACGGCTACAAACCTCACCACACGTCACTGGTTTACATCAACGCATCATTTGGACACAATCGTTTTCCCAGATTGTAGATTAATAATTCTGTCTTTCACCACTAAATGTCATCAGATTACATTTAATTCTATAGAATAAAAGCAGAGAAACTGAAGAAAAAGAAAAATGTAAAATTTGAATTTTCACTCTGGACACTTGGACATTGTTGATCTTTTGGGAAAAATAATCCATCTTTTTTTTTTTTTTTTTTAAACATCTTAAGACGATGAATTAGGCTTACACAGTACCGAACGATTTCACCCAATTTCATGTGGGCCTTGGCAACGTGCTGTTTGCAGCGCTCTGTTTACTCTTTTTTTTTTTTTAAATGAATTGTGTTTAGCGATTAACTTCCCGTCAGAAACAATTAGGCGTCAGCTCCGAAAATAGGTCTGGATATTTAGGTCGAACGAGACCGCCGCGTGAAGCGCAACAGACATTTATATCCATAACGCCGTCCACACAGACGTCCCTAGTAATGTGAAAGTGTTTACATTTCGCTTTGTCTTTTGCTCTCTCTCTCTGTCTGTCTCGGTGTGCGGTAGAAGACGCGGAAAGTGTGTGTCGTTTTATTAACGCTGTAAAACACACGAACCAAGCCGGCTGGAAGCTGAGAGGTGATGATCTAGGTGGAAGTGAGAGGTTAGAAAGGACAGAATTTACCAGCAGGCTGACTATTACCTTCACTATCAGCTCTCACACATACACACACCTCATTAAATCACTCCCACACCCCCCATCTGCACCGAGAACACGGAAATAGATGCCAGCTCTCTGTGTATGTTTTATCGAGTGTGAATTTGTGCAGCACACGACTTGTATGCGAATGCAGGCCGTATGCGGGTCCAAGGCCAGATTTGTGAAGCAAAGAAGTCAAGGCAGCGTAGAGGCTGGATAACAGCATTTATACACCAGAGGTAAAAGAGACATATAATTAAAGCGTTAAAACTACGGTATGTAGCTTTTATTAAAAAAAAACAAACGGTTTTTACACATTTGTTAAAACTATCATTATGTTGTGTCGGGATCATGAAAGACAGATAATCTGTGAAAGAAAATTGAGCTGCTCCGCCTTCTTCCCAGTGCTCCCAGTAATAACTGGGACCCTGGTCAGAAACAACCAATCAGAGCCCGGAGGAGGGTCTTAATGCTGTCAATCACTCTCGTCCTTACTCCGTTTTACCTTTCTGTCTGCTATGCTACAGCTGGTTCAACAAAACATGGCCTGCCACGAACGCTGAGGCTCGTTAGCATTACAGTTTTATTTGTGTGTTGATGTAACTTTTTGTCTAATTCAGTTAGCTTTCAAATGTGTCTGCTAGCTTATTTTAGTCATTATTAGTTAAGTATTGTTTCAATTTTATTAGTAATAGTAGTCGGTTTAGTTTTTTTTCATATTTTGGCGATGTGCAGAATTTAAATAGGTGTTATATTGTGATTACGCATCGATTTGGTAACGAAGGCTCAACAGAAGATACCAAAATGCATCCAGTTATTTGAACAGCAGCTGACTCCGGCGTCCTCTACCACCTTTTGCTGTCGCCATTTTGCAAACTAACGTAAGTGCTGCCAAAATTTGCCAACTGCTGACGTAAACCGCTTGCGTGGAAACGAAAATCAATTTCACATCACTTCGAAAGGCTAATAAATAGATTCTTAAACACAAAAATTAAAGATATATCTATAATTTCACTATGTTTTAGTTTTTTTAAATGGGTGCTATAGCTAATAGTAGTTTGCCGTTTCTGTTTCCTTCAGTTAAAGATGTTTTCTCGATTTCAGTTTTCATTATTTCAACGGTTTCAGTAAACTATGATAACGTTGCCCTGACCTGCCACCACCTTCAGTTACCAAGGTTACAGGCTCGGCCACTGGCTTTAATTCAGGTCGTGTCTGAGTGCAGTACCAGGTTCCAGTTTGCTGTTTCTGCTGCGCGGCTTGTGGCAAACCTGAAGAGGACTTCATGCGGATTCTCTTCCTGAATGTTTGTCCAGAACAAATAGTTGTCTTGCCGGCAAATTTGTCAGGGTTGACGAGTTGGGCAAACCCATTTGTTGGCAGTTGCAGCGCAACTTTTACTCCCTCCCTACCCGTCTTCTGTGTTCCTTGGTCTTTATGACGGTGTTTGTCCAACATTGTTTTCTCACGGACCTCCGAGGCCTGGGTTGTACACCACGTCCTTTTTTGTCGTCGTTTTTTTTTTTTTTCCCTCTTGGAATACCGAGCTTCTCCCCAAAAGCTTGACAATATCGGAACGGCACGCAGCCGCAACAGGCGGCCCTCGAGCATTCGCGCACCTCCGGGCGGACGTGACACGCCGCGGGACAATAGGCGACAGATTATTACGACGCTCTTGAGTTTTTGTAGCTTTTTTTTTTTTTTTTCAAATTATTATTGTTGCTTTATGAGAAAAGGTTTGTTTTAGTAGATTTTAATCAGCGTCCTTTCAGCGCTTCTCCATTACGATGAAAGCGCACGGTTGAATTAAACAAGTCCCTGAACATCCTTTAAGCTTTTAACCCAATCTGAATATGGAGCTATTCAAAACTCATAAATAATGCAGGATGTGTAAAGCAGATGCATTACGTCCAGCTGTATTGTTCAGACGCTCCGTTTAATGAATAGGCACAGCTAAGAGCCATTACCTGAAAGCAAAGCCTTTCGCTCACGTTTCCCCTCCTGCTCGGCGCGAGCTGACCGGACTTGTTGTGTTTCGGGGAGGAGGCAGGGAGGCTCTGGCCCGGATCTGACAGTGGCGTAGCGTTCATGCTCAGCAAATTGTGTTGGAATTGCTCCCGAGGGAGACATGAACGTGACAACGGTCTGTGGGTTAGGAGCGCTTGTTCACGCACAACATTGTAAGTCTGTTTGCCCTTTTGCTGTGAATGAGGAATTAATTATTCATCCTCCAATAGTGGATAAAGAGTGTGAAGGAGAGCGAGAGGGGGAGGTGTTGCTGTACACAATAGGTTGTGGATCTTTTTTTTTTTTTTTTTTTTCCCCTTTAGGTGTCGGTGGAAGCGGAAAGTCATCGGGGATGAATGGGAGCGGCGGAAACGCGCGCGCCGGCATCGTTACCGCAGATGAAACTGGCCTTGGGTGACTGACTCGAGGGCCTGCGTAATATTCAATCATGGAAATTAAAAATGTAAAGTGGCAGGCAGTCTTTTCATCTATTCAGTCACTTCCATTCATTTGTCTAACCTCTTCAGTGAAAATAATCAGCGTTAGATTATTCAGGAGTTTGTTTTTTTATTTTTTTTATCAAGTTGGTTGTATGCCTCAGATTTTCTGGTGCCAACATTTAACAGAACACTAATGTTGGTGTGTTACTGATTTTTTTTTCTTTTCATTTTTCTCTCACCAAATGAGCCCAGTGTTGCCTCCCTGATACGTAAAATTTCTGAAGATCCTTATAGTGATATGTTGCACTTTAGAGACCGTGACCC
Organism: Poeciliopsis retropinna; assembly: GCA_010277075.1. Classification (NCBI taxonomy): domain Eukaryota; kingdom Metazoa; phylum Chordata; class Actinopteri; order Cyprinodontiformes; family Poeciliidae; genus Poeciliopsis; species Poeciliopsis retropinna. The sequence goes on along the minus strand of VMRM01000030.1, from coordinate 239,597 downwards.
TTAAATTTAAAGGAGCGGTACCATGTAAAATGGACTTTTTTGAACTGAGAAAGAGCAGGGTTATTTTTTTTAAAGAGACAGAGGCCCAATTTGAAGTATTAAATTAGTAAGTAACATTTATTTTAAGTCGTATTTAGCACACCACACTTTCCATTTTCATAAACTGTGGAGAGTTTTATAACCTAACCCTAACTTGTTCAGATTTACCCCTACTGAATAATCTACTGTTATTCTCTAACAAACCCCAGAGATCTTAGCAAGAAAAGCTTTATTTATACTGAGATTAAAATTACATAAAGGTTTTTAATAATTAGTTTGAATTGTATTGAAATTTTGGGGTGGGGGGGGTATGTTGCTTTTTGTTGGCAGTTTTTCTGTTAAATTTCCCTTTTCGATAATGTATAATTTGTGTTGGTCAATTCCAATAAAACACATTGGATTTTGTAATTTTTATGTGACAAAATGCAAAGCAATTAAATACAGTTTTAAGTCACCACACAACAGACAAAGAGGAAACTCAGCTGTGACTCCAAACACATTAAAGTTGGACTTTTTTTTTGGTTCCCACCATTCTTGTTGTTGTTGTTCACCAGTTACTTAAGGAGAACTTCAGCCTGAAAGACTCTTCCAACCCGGGGATCAGTGCTGTGCCGAAATAAAACATTAGATCAAGCAGAAACTAATTAAGACAGACAGCTCTTGCTGAGATCTAACTAATCGCTAATTAATCATCCAATTCTACAAAGATCGGCATTTATATCTGTCAAGACCAAAACTCCACAGAGCTGTGCCAGATTCGACTTGCTCGGGTTTCGTGACGGCTCCTCCAGTGCACCCCGGGCAACACTTAGTCCACCAGCAGGTCGAGGGGCGTTTTGTTGTTGTGCTGACAGGAAGTGGAGAGTCGCCAACGGGCCACGCTGGAACGGCGAGAATGCCGGGGGGAGGCGGGGCAGCCATGTTGGATCTGAGACGACAGGAGGCGAGGAAGAGCGGAAAAGGCGAGAACCGGAGAAGAAGAGGCACGGAGAAATGCTGGAGAGGCCTATAAATATCAACCTGCTGCCCCACGGCGGGCTACCACCTCCAGCCAGGTTGGAGATATTTCCATAGCAGTAAATGCCATTTGTTTAATGTATTGGCCTGTTCCGAGGTCTCCTTTATGGGTTCCTGATGAGGGATTCCCTGCAGCCGCGCAGCAGGGCCCCTGACACACATTGATTGAGCAGTTGTTCTATTTCTGCAAGCAGAATCTCACTCATTCGTCTGCTTTCCTTAATCTGCCTTAGCTCTCTGTCTTTTTTTTATGTTTCTCCCCTCCGTCCCTCTTCCTCGGGATCTCTCTCCATCCCTCATGTTGTCTCTCCTCCCTTTTCTGCCGCCTCCCTCTCTTCACTCCGACGATTGTCTGCGGGTGTTGCTGTCAAGCGGCTCTCGTGAAAATCAGTAATATCATTCTAATGTCATAAGACTAGCAAACCGTTTCTCTGTACCTTTCACAAGGCCGTGTTTTCCGTGACCCGTGGCTTGAGTCAGAGGACTCCTCTGGGTTTCACTAACTCAGCACGTCCTCTTTTTTGTTTAGTTTTTTTTTTAATTAAGCAAAAATAATAATCATTGTCTATGAGAAATCGTGTTTCCGATATCAATCCGGGTACCTAGGATATCGGCACACGAAAGCACTTCCACGACGTCTCGGAGAGCGGCCTGCCTTAAATGTAATTTAAATTTTTCACAAGCAAAGCCAAGAATAAAACAAGTAATTATGTATTCTCAGAAGCCTGGTTTCTTAAGAACGCCACAGGACCGTAATGTCGGGGTCCATAAAGCACTGTGAGCCACAATCACTCACATTCTTAACACAATTAGCCCAAATTACCAATCTCCCTCCAGCCCACCGCCTCTACCAAACCTTTTATGTCCTTCCACTCTCGTCTCAAAACCGCACATCAGCATGTTTTGCCCAATCAAGGAGTCATCTGCGAAGCCATAATGCAGTCCGATTGTATGCGGAGAGGTTTCGGGCCTTGAGGTGCTCTTCACAGCTCAATATTAATACGATTTGACCAAGACAACAACGATACGGACGTTTTGCGGTTGGATAATTCAGACCGTAGTTGATTTTACCGGGAAGTTTTTAGAAAGACGCTGAGGTGTAATGGGGGGGAACAAAGCAAAAAAAAAAAAAGAGATCTCTTAACTATTTATTGTTGTGCTGGAGGCCAAACGTTTCGTCTACTAAAAACATTTAACGGGAAGCTGCTAAATCTTTTATGGCTGTGGAAGTTTCCGCTACTGCTTTGTGCATTTTTAGTGCTACCAAAAGAAGAAGCTTTAATTATACTAAACTGCTTAACCCATTTCATGATACTCCGCTGTATTTCGCTAAAGCAATACAGTAACTGCCAATGCTGCACCACCATGCTGTTTTTGTTAGTATTTGTGGAGTATGTGTCATTTTCTTACACTTGATTTACTTTTTATTGAATAAGGGAATTTAAATTGGCTGTATGGGTCACTTATTAGGTATTCCTTTTTATATGCTTGATAACACAAATGGCTGATCAGCCAATTATATGGTAGAAACACAATTCATTAAGGTATCTAGACTTGGCAAAGGCAACGGCTGAAGTTCAAACCGAACTTCAGCCATCCAAGAAACTACTTGGGTTTATGGATAGTTATCTGCAAAACAGAGAATATCCAGAAAGTGGCAGATGAAGAAAGACTCGTTGAGGTCAGAGAAGAATGGGCAAACGTTATCCAGATGATAGAAAGTTGCCCAAATGACCACTCCTCACTCAACCACGAATACCAAACACATCCAACCTATAAGCACAGAGCTAGAGGAGCAGACTACCACACCAGGTGTCACTTCCGTCACCTAAGAAATGCAGTAGGCTGATGCAAATTGGGAAATGCTGTGTGAAAGGGACGACTTTGACATTCTGACTTTACAAAAGAGTCCATCTTTATTTAGCCAACTCAGTAGGAAGAGTCTTGCTGTTAGAAAGTTGTGGACTTGATTGCATTCTCTACTCCTGTCATTGTGCACCTGGTCAAGAGAATCTTAAACCCAACATGCCTGCTGATTTGCATGACATTGTATGAATGTTTACAAGTTTAGTAAATGTGGTTCTGGTGGAAAAGCCTTTTGCAACAGAGTGCTAAACAATAATTCACCACCTGGAAAGAACATTTACCAAATGTCTCAACCTGCAGTTCCTCTCAGATTGAAGTTGTTATCCCACATCCTTTCTTAGCTTAAGGGAAACCTGTCCCATCATGGCGGTTTCAAGAGAGTTCACTTCCCATTTTAAAAAAGTAAAAAGAATCTGACATTGGCAATGCCTCGGTGAATGTTTCGGTAACTCAAACCAACCAGTCCTGCAGTAACCTTCCTCACACATGCTTCCTAAAAAAACGAAAATTCAAAAACTTAAAGAGTCCCCACTTTTCACGGTTGGCATTCAAAATCAAGATTCAGTGATCTTGTGGGCCTACATGGGCTCGAAGGCATGATCATCTAACAGATGTACCTACCAGTCAAACTTTCTTGCTGCCCCTGTCCTTGGACTAGGCCAGATCTAGCAACTGACCAAACTCCCAATGCCAGTTCAAAGCCCACCAGTCATGTCCCGCAGTTGGTGAAAACGTGACTCCCAGTTTGGATAGTGGTCCAACGACACAGCAAAGGACAAAGTGCTCATTACAAAGTAATCTTAAAAGAGGTCAAAAAGTTTACACCCGGTTGCATAATTTATTGACGTGAAATGCATGACGGGCAATCAGCAGTAAGCTATCACTTAAGTGTTTTGCCTTAAAACCAACAAGCCTCTTGGGAACAGATTTTTTATTTCTTTTAATTAAGTTACTGGTTTAAGAAGCTGCCTGAGAAGGTTTAGACTTAGGCATAAAATGACACATTCTGTGGAGATGCTGTGGATTTTTTTATCCTAGATTCTGTGTCTGAATTTGCACTAATACGTCTACTGATCAACCAGAAGAAGAGCTGCTGAATAGTTTGGTACTTTTCTGAGTAGAGTGGTCATCATTTGACCGGATGGTTGACAGAGCCGTTCACCTCCATGTGTGACAGTTTTATGTTCAAGAGACGGGAGGATACATTACATATATATACAAAACAGAAGGACTGAATGGGAAAATGTGTGGATGAAAAATGCATGTCACAGGCCTTTTGGGAGTCGCCTCTAAAAAACAGGATTTAAAAAAGGGCAAACCCTTTTCCATGTAATGCCATGACGGATAGACGTGAAGAAAAGTAGGAAAAAAAAAAAAAAAACTGCCTTTGCGCCTGCAAAACCCGGTAGAAGTAAAACGATGTCATTGAGTCCTTCAGTCCAGATATTGCAATAAAACATTTAAGTTGACGGTTCGGTGTGGGACCAGGTTATATAGGGACAGTTCTTTCTCTTTGCTGTTGAGGTGGCAACAGTTTTCAAATACTCTTTTTTCAGTTAAAATGATTGACATCCTCTATATTTCATAATTTTTGCCACCAGTTCTTGGGCGAGGAGCCATAAAGTTTTGACTTCTTCACTGCATCTTTTAAATTAGCAAAACCCTAATAAACCAAGATCTGTGGCTGCAAATTTTCTGTTTTCGGTGATTAAAAAAAAAAAAATCCCTTTTACAAAGTCTTTGTCAGCTGGTTTTCCTCTGCTTACTGGTTGTAAAAAAAAAGAGGAACAACTAGCAGAAAATGTCAAACGTGGATAATTAAATAAAAGAAAAACAGAACAAGAAAGTTCAGAGATCTGCTTCTTTTTTTGTTCCTTACCGTTTAGGTGCCATAAATACACAGTCTCAGCTTATTGTTTGGTAGAAAGTTGGTGGTGTGGGAAGACCCTGCTAACATGACTTTAAGCAAGCATTTGCACATCTCTGTGATTATCTGGCAGCAGACGACTGTTGGCTTCCACAAAGCTTTCGGCTTCCAGGGCCTGTTTTTGATGAGCTGTGCGAGGAACTGGGCCCACGATAGCCCCAAGCTCTCGTTCTGGGTGTGGATGCTCTTTTTGGCAATTGGTTCTTCTCCAACAATTTCCTTTTTTATCTACAGTCCTTTCTTCTAAAACAAAGGGATTACAGTCTTTTACTTTCCTAGTGTTGTTTTTATCATGTTATAGAAACGATGACTTGTTTTCTTTTCTTTACTCGGGATTAGAGGAACTTCCAGTCCTGTAAGACTTTGCATTTTGTTTTATGACAGATTATTTATTTGTTCGGACTCTCTGATGTAGCTGCAGTAAAAACATTTTTCCTGCAGATTACTTCAGATAAGAGAAAAATGAATGGAAATGTGTGACGGCTGAGACTGAAGTCCAAGTTGTACGTGCTCCAGTGGCTCCATGAATCAATAATAAATAAATAAAAAACAAACAAAAAAAGCATGTTTGCCATTTTGTGCCTTTTTGTGTGAAAACAAACAACCTGGCACCTGGTAAAATATTCATAATTATTGATTTTTTTTTTTTTTTCCCAAATTCCAACACTTTCCGTCCGTAAAATTCAATGTACTTTGATGAATCTTTAAGCGAATTGACTAACATGACAAATTAAGAGTGCAAAAAAAGAATATATAAAGAGGTTTTGATCCTGCTGTAGCTGCGGTTCAAGTTTAAGGTTGCTGACCAGCAGGAAACTGTACCAGCAACACCACCCAGAAAAGCAGTCAGTATTAATACGCAGCGCGGCGTTAACATCAGTCCAGGTTTGTGGGACGTCCTGCCTACAGATTCTACTGTCATAGCTTTGGATCCAAACACATGTTGGGTTAATTGTTTACTCTAAACTGCCTTAATTTGGCCTTTTATTTATTTTTTTTGTCCCTATGACGAATTGAAAACTTGCATGAACGAGCGTACAAAGACAATGGATGGATGGTCTAAAAAGAGATTTGATGCGTTTCCATAAGTTTGTCAATATTCCCTTTAATATCGAAAATACCTGTAGTTTCGCAACTGCGGTGTTGCCTAAAGATGAAACCTAATTAAAATCACACGTCAATACGTTTGATCACGTGATAAATCATTATCCTCTGACTACTTCCTGTTGCCGTCTTCTTGGCGGTTTGCGCCGTTGGAAACATCCGGTTGTTGATCGAGTCGTGTGATGCGGCAAAATTCAAAGGGCCACGCCTTTTTCATTCAAAATATGTAAAAACTGCGTTTCACTTTCTTCCACTTTTACGCACTACTTTGTGTCGGTTTGTCCCATAAGTTCACCAAAAAGACATTGAGCTCCGACGCTGTAACTTTGACAAATTGCAAAAAGTCCAAAGGGTATGAGAACCTAAACGCTGAAGAACAAAACAAGAAGTAGTTGGCTCCAACAGCTGTCCAACGGTGCAGCTGTGAGCATAAAGCAACAGCGGGAGTTTAAAAGACAAACCCTGTGATTTTATTTATATAAGACTAGATCTGGTCCGTTCTATTACACCAATTTCTTTAATGAGCACTCAGCGGCAAAAAGGTTAAATAAGAGGTGAGGGAGCATTTATTCAAGAGTAAACAAGTAATTAATCATTCCACCTCCCTGCAGGGTCCTCATATCTGAATAAACTGCAGGAAAGAAAGCACAATTACTTTCTTTGCCCAGTTGTGAGAAAATGTCCCAGGTATCACTTTAACTTTCAGTGTTGAATAAAACATCAGGCGTTTTCAAATCACGAGGAAACGTGTGTCCATCTCTTTAAAGGTGTCGAAGGCTGGCATTTACTTCTACAAAACGTGATCGTCAACTCCTCCACTCTGATTAAATTGGACATTCTTTCGATCCACAAGTGGATTAAAACATCTGACTTCAATGCTTCAATGCACGTCAGCGTCTGAGGGGGGAGAGAAGAGAAAAAGAGGAATATTGCACAGAATTGGATTTAATTGTCAGAAACAATTTCGGGTTGCCTCATCTCATGCTTTGAATGTTCCTGACACATGAAGGGATTCTTTGATGCAACAGTGGGAGGACAGTCCCCCGCTGACAGAACGGACCAATAATTCAACGCTGACAAGCAGTTCCACCAACGCAAAGGAGAAGAAGAAGAAGTAGAGATTTGACCTAAAAAGCTATTTCTTAATCATTTTTCGCCTTGCTATACATTCTGTCATATTAGCACCAAATACTGCATTGATTTTATTGTGATTTGTTTGGGATTGAGTAACGCATAATAAAGTACATGATTGATAAGCGGGAGAAAAAGTGTAAAAGTTTATTTTTTTCCAAAGTAGAAACATTTTTCATGCATTTGCTCCGACTCCTTTCTACTCTGAGAACCTTAAGTCCAGTTCAATCGATTCATCTGATTCGTTCAGTCGAGACGTTTAAGGAGGACTTTCGCACCAGCCTTGTTTAGTCCGCTTTAATCTAACATTAGTTTATCTGGAAGATCCGGTTTGTTTGCGGAGGAGTGAGTCGAACTCTGATGCAGACCAAAAAGTGAACTCTGGTCACTTACAAAGTTAAGTTTTGGTTTGGTTGAAGTGAACTCAGGTGCGGTCCGAACTTATTGGTGGATGGAAGTGGACTGGAGACCACTCCACAGGCAGGAGGCGGATGACAGAACAGGGCATTCTGGGTGAATACAACTGACCGGGAACGAGAACGCAGCCTGTTGAATGTGAAGGGGAGCCAATCAGAAAGCGCGGTGACGTAAGAACGGAGGGGAATCCCAAATAGTTGACGTGGCAACTGAGAGTCCGGTTTCGTACTGAGTGCAGCAAATAGACCGGCTGGTCCTGCCAAATTTGATCAAACGCCTTTTCTTTTTGTTTTGTCTTTTATCACTTAAAATGATCCATAAACTATCACGACTGCTTCTACAGCGTCGTCCACGTTTGATTATTATAAATTCACATTTGATATGTTGGTGGTTTTACTGGATTTTCTTCTGGAACCGAGATGTTCGTGACTGGAACATGTGTGAGTGGTCTCTCTGGTAACGTTTACACATCCCTTCAAAATAAGATACAGATGCGCCACAAATCCAATCATTTACAGCTCAAAAGAACATGGTGGTGGCGACATAGTGCTCTGGGCCATACCTAAATCCAACCAGGGATCTGGTTGGAAAACACACTCGAGCTGTTCAGAAAACGGTATAAAGTTTAGAGCTTTTAGCCTGTGGGTGTGCAAAGGAAGAAGAAAAATAACCCAAACATCTCTGAGTGGCTGTAGGACGGCTTTTAATTCCAGGAAAACATGCTCCAAGAAAGTACTAGATCATTCCTTTCAGATTTGTTTTGTAAAATATTTTTTAATCAAATGAAGATTTTTATCTTCCGCTTCTCAATTAAGCAGTACTTTGTGCCAGTGTTTTCATGTTTAATCTTCAATAAAACATGTTTTAGTTTGTGGCTTCAATGTGAAAAAAAAACAAACTAAGCAATTTCATAGGAAGTCTATTTTAAGAAGAAAAGAAATGAGAAACAGAGAAACAGAGAGCTGTTTGAATCATGACAGCGTAATTCTATAGGTTAGGAAATGACAGGTGACACTTCATGAAATGAAATGCAGTCTGTCATATCAATGAGCACAGTTAGCACAGGGAATGTGAGGCCTTAAATGGATCTGTGTTAATATGTGAAGGATACGTACCACTGGCCACGGATTCTAGAAAACGGGAGAAGAAGAAACAGACACTAAATTGTTAATTTAAGTTTAATTACGCTTTCTAAAATGTGACCTGTGTGGTTTAAAAAAAAAAAAAAAAATCGTCTGGATAATCACCCCGAGCTTCAACGCTACCACACTCCGGCAAAATGAAAATGTCAAAACGCTGCGGCTCACATCAGCTGATTAACATGAGATACAGATCGTCCATCTTCTCCCCGGCGCCGCATCTGGGATGTTCAAGTGAGCGTGCTCCACAGCACTCGTTCATTCGCATTCAAACGCCGATCCACTGATCATGAAATCCCCCCCCCGTGCCTTTTCTTTCTTTTTTTTTTGTCAAGGGTATTTCCAGTGGAATCAATTTGGGTTAATTTTCCTTTAACGATACTGTTGGTCCTCTGCAGATCGTACGAAGTAACCAAAACACATCTCATAATTTTTGAACAGAGTCAGAACAATGCAGGTGTACCATTATTGTGGCTTAATTCAGATTTCCATTAAAAAACAAAACAAAAAAACAAACAACGGTTTTACGCAGAAATATGTTATTGCTTTGCTTAAAGACAGGTATATAAACCTAACTGTGCAGAGAATAATGCTAACATTATCTTTGAGGAGATTTTGCTTCTAGTTGTAGCATGTTTAGTTCACACCTGCAGCTCATTGCAAAGACTGATTGACCTGGAATAAAGTTCAAATGCCCACGAGTTCACGTTTACTCATTTGGACCTAAGTGGAAATAAGTGGAAAACATTAGGAGACAACTTAAAATGATCAGTTTCTCTGTTTTTATTTTTTGTCGGTCGATGTTTTGAGTGAAATGAACTTTGTTCTTTTATTCCATCAACTACTGACAGCACGTCTCTGAAACTCCAAGCAAAAATGTTGTTTTTATTTGCAGAAAACGAGAAACGGTGAAAATGACAAAAAAAAAAAAAAAAAAAGACGCAGCACTTTCAGACCTCAAATAATGCAAAGAAAACAAGCTCATATTCATTTAGAAACAACAATACTGATGTTTGAACTCAGGGAGAGTTCAGAGATCAACATCTGGCGTAACGACCAGGAATGCGGTTCGGTGCAGTGGACTTTTAAGTTTTTTTCCAGAGCTCTATGTGACAACTAGAAATGTTCCAAAGCTGATCAACATAAAAAAAAAAGTTGAAATTAATCTGGCAGAAACAAGTGGCTTGTATTTACAGCAAATCAGACAGGAAATGTAGTGAACGTTCCAGATTCGGGAATCAAACCCCAGACGGCTTCATCAAGGACTGATGGACTCCATACATCTGACCCTACTACATATCTTTTAAGTTGAATTTGCAGTACTGGTAGAATATATGTATATATTTATATTTCTACATATTGCACAGCCCTCCCCATGAAGCCCTCTACTCATTTGCTCTTGAACTAAACCGTAAGCTACTTGAAGCCTGGATGTTTCGCAGGTACTTACTCACACTACGTCCTTCAGCGTCCAGCTGACCCCGCTTTGCGATTCAACACGACTGGAACGGTCTCGGCTCTTCCAGGCCGGCTCGCGGCTGAGTCGCTGTTGGTTCCCATCGCTTCCACTTTGTCATAACCCTCCGAAAATACGGCCGGGAAACAATTAGCGGTGAGAACATTTTATTGCTGGACTTAATGCACAGTTGGCATTAGCTCGGGAGAGTTCACCGAGTTCTACCGAGCGACTCGTCCTCTCGCAAGCATTCGTCAAGCAAGCCTGGAGGCCGGACTTTAAAAATATACAGCTGTATATAAATGTGTAAAGAGAAAATGAGGTTTTCTCTTGAGGCATGCCTCTTAAGTATAACTGCATCCTTGTTGATGGTACGATCCTTCTCTCTAAGTCTGGCCTTTTTCCCGAGCAACATGTTTCTACTTAGTAAGCACGCCCTGTAGAGCGACCTTTCTCCTTTCGTAGTTTACTGTCGGTGCAGCCAGGCTGTCAGTTCTGGCTGTAGGACACCTGGGAAGATGAGGCAGTAAAGTGGTGTGAAAAAAAAAGACAATAAAGAGGTACGGACAGAATAACTGACGCAAAGGGATGCTGAGCGATTGAGCGCAGTTGTCCGGCTGGTGCTGAAAATATAGAAGAGTCAGAGATGTTTCTTCTAAACGTTCGGTGACCAGAGGTCGGTTGAGGCAGAGCCACAAAAACGGAAGATGACACGACCAACGTGGCGCCGCCTCGCAGCTCGTTCCGATTATCTCCGCTCGCAGGCCGCCGTTCGGCAGCCTTTGACACCGAATTAGAAAAATGCACATCATTTGCCTTCAAACAATCCTCCTCCGTCCAAAGTGTTGGTTTGTCGGCAATTTTGACGTTTCTCTTCAGGCTGGGATTAAACCAGAGGATTAGACATTACCTCTGGTGAATGTGACTGAGCTTAATTTAACCTGCCGGTTAAAATGAGAAACCGTTTTTCATATTTACATCTGTTATATTAAATGTAAAATGGCATTAATTTTATTCATTTATTTTGGTTTTGAGACATTTCATGTAGTTGTAAGAAAGAGTCGGAGATGCTAATGTCTTTCAATTCAGAAATTTACATACAGAATGATTACTGTCTCTTTAAAAGTTGAGGGAAACGATGTCATACCTTTGGAAACATCTGATTGCTTAACTGACGTGCTGTTCTTCCTCTCAGTTTTGTTTTTATTTAGTAAATAGAAATAATTTTGGTTGTAGTAGTTGTCAAACAAGAGAAGTCTGGTTTTAGTCTGGTTTGCAATTGCAAAATTGTCTGTGTGTTTAGTTGGGTTTTTTTTTTCTTCCTGAAATTAAAAGCTGGAGTCAGACACACGTCCTCCCTCCTCTGGTGCCTGAGAACGCCGCCGACACTTTGAGCGTTACCACTTGGAACATCAAAATAACAAACGATTCCCATCTGCACAACAAACGTGCCACATCACAATCTCAACACCTCAGAGCCAAGCCTCTGGTGAAAACGACTGTCGTGAGCCAGATGGGAGGATTTTTGTTGTGTTTTTTCTGCCATTATTTAACGCTGATGTATTAACATGTGTTCCTGGAAAGCCTTTACAGACAAATCGGACCTGCGTGGCGAGGAGCTAAAGGTGGTGCTGCGGTGCCGTCAGGCGCCGCCGCTCGCCATCTGTTTGGTCCTTCCTCAGCCTCCGCGTGATTTATTCTGAGATTTAGCCTGTGCCCTTTGTAGCAACGGCGTAATATCTGCGGCAGATTAACGCGGATGACTTAAAGTGGTGGCAAAAATAAATAAATAAAAAATACACAATCTCGGTAATTTGCAAGATTAAAAAAAAAAAAAAGAGAAAGTAACTTTACAACCCACAAATTTGAGTTGTAAGGACTACTTGTCTCGCATTGTGCGTGTCATTCAAACCCAAAAACATAAATAAATCCTTGTAGACGTTACGACTGTTTCTCCCAGTTGATTTACTGTCTGAAGCTTTTTAGCCGCTTCGTTCGGAGCTGAAGGGAAACACGCCGAGGGTTTTAAACAGACGTCGGCGTGCGCCGTCCGTCCATCTCCCTTCGGTTTATTTTAAATATGAGAGTTGGGGATACGGGCTGCTGATGACCTTTCTTTAATTGTCAGGTACGCGCCTCCATCTATCACCAGCAGCTGTGCCTAAAAGTCCTGAAAGCCCCCAGAGAAAGGCTGCCGCTTAACCTGCGGACCTGCTTTTAAAATGTTTTTGCTGGATGTAATTAGCAGTCCTGACACCCTCTTCTTCATCTGCAGCACCTGTTTTCTTCCTGTTTGCCTTTTAAAAGGCTTCCCTTAAGATAAGCCTGCTACGTCTGATCCCATTAAACGGCACATTAATAACAGTTTTGAGGCGCCGCCGCAGATTTTGTGGGGTTTTATTTTGTTCGGAGGCCGACTGCGAAGGAATCGGTCCATTTTCTCCTCCACGTTTAAGAAAAAGGAATGAAAGGTGTAAAAGCAGAAGGATTCAGGACGTGTTGATGTGATGTCAACTTAGTGTGCATATATAAATCAAATGAGGTCACATTTAATGTGACATCTACTAGATGACGAGCAATTTCTCAAAATATTGAGGAGACTAGCTTTGCTTCTATTATTTCTTCAACAATAGAAACCAGGAACGGCCCGTTTCACGGTGTTGCTCGTAAAATATTACTAACTGAAATTCATGGAAAAATTTTCCTTTTGTCTGATTTTGTTATTTCAGTAATTTAATTCATGTTAATTATTTTCATTTTGGTCTTTAAATTACTCTCATTTCCATGTAAGTTTATACTGTAGTTCATCCGATGTATTTTTAAAATGTTTTGATCAGTTAATCACTTTTTACCGAATACCTTAATTATTCTGAGTCCATTGAATTTCTCAGATGGCTACTTTTTACTTTCACTTGAGTAAAAATATATTGCTTCTCTTCCTTGAGTAGTTTTTGGCTGCTCTCTCCACCTCTGATCTTCTGTATTGATAGCAAAATATTCATTTTGGTTGACAAATGCAGAACTCTGCTCCTCTTCAAATCACCACAAACACAACATTTCAGCTATGAGACACGGTGGCGGCAGCATCATTCTTTGGGAACGTTTTAGCAAAGACAGGAAAGCTGGTCCTATTCGATTGGAAGTAGAACTGAATGTCGGGAATCCTGATTGTGAGTCTGATTTATGTAAGAATATGATTAGGACGTTGTGACTCAGCTAAAGAGCATAAACTGAAGTTTGGGTTAGATTGTCGTTTCTTTAGCTTTAATATTTGTGGTTTTTACTAAATACTTCTACATTCTTCTGAGCTTGTTTGTTTTCTGCGTCTAACCATCGTGCTTCTTTCGCCCGTCTTCGCTCCCATCACACCAGCTCCTAATTTCACAATTATTCCACCTGCGCGCCAATTTGCGTCCCTCGTTTTCTTTTATGCAATATCAAATCTTGCTCTCCGTGTCAGTTTATGTTCTGCATGAGGTTTTAATTTTTGGCACGCGTCCAATTTATGCTTGGGGAATAAAAACGTTTTATGATCCCCTATGCATGTGCCTGCTTGCTTTGCCATACTTTCTTTGGGAATTGAAATCAAAGCAATGAAAACCAAAAAAGTAAAAGAGGAAAGAAAAACAAGGGCAAGAATCAAGTAGAAAACAGTGGCGTCTTTTCAGTTTGCATTCTTGCATTGCAAATTGCGAAGCCAGAAAGACGAAACGCTCGGCTCTTGTAACGTCTGCAAAATCTCGGCACACCGACGCGGAGTCACACGCCATGTTGGAATAGTTCCCTTCTCCCCTCACTCACTCGCTAACGCCTGCTCACCAGAGGACCAAGTGTTGGACGCGGGCAGCAGGTGCTTTTACATTTCAAACACGACTTGAGCGCTGAGGCACTTCGTGATTGTGCATCAGCTATTCCCAGTAATGTGTTACGTTAAAAAAAAACAAAAAAAACCACTGGCTTGGCTCGCCATAATAAACACCTAAATCCGCCCGTCAACTGTGTGATGTGTTGTGGAAAAAGAAATAAATCTCAGTGTAATTGACTTAAGCTGTTCTGTAACTCTGACCTGTCCGCGTACAGCTGCGCTCTTAAATTTACACACCCCAGGAAAATTGTATTAATTAATTTTTTTTTTTTCATTTTTCAGAGAATACGGCTTAAAAATGTGCGTAAATCTTTGTCAATGCTCTCTCCCCTCTTCTGCAGAAGAATAGTTTGTGTCTCTGGTTGATTCCTGCAGGTTGGGAAACAAAATAAACCCAACAACCTCATTATCTGTTTTTGAAATTATAGCTTTTACGCAAAACAAAATGTATTTTTATAATTCCGTAATTTTAACTGAAGGTCAATGGAAAAGCATCTTATAAATGATAATAGCAAAAACTGTTCTGTCACTTCTGACTAGTGATTGTGGGTTTCCATTCATTACCAAACAATAGATTGCTCTTTTATCGATCATAATGTGACATCAGATGCCGAGCAAACGACGCCCAATCAAAAGGTTCAAATACCAGTTTGGCCTGAAACACATGGGATTAAATGGCTCTGAAAGGTGAACACGCTCACCTGTGATTCATTCGGTTATAATTCGATGGTGTATTCAAAGTTACTGAGTTCGCCTGCGTGTTTCATCCGGCGATGAATTAGCTGGTTCTGAGTCATGGGGGAATAAAAGAAGTGGAAAATGAAAAATTGCTTTGAAGCCAGAAGACGTTTCACACAACTCTGCCAAGAAAAAAAAAGTTACTTCAGCTGACATATAAGTAAAAAAAATAATAATAAAAAAAAAAGTAATAAAAAAAAACAGGGTTGGCGTACAATGCGGAGGAAAAACAGGCCAGAGGAAAGTCGTTCTTCCAGTCTGCTTAACGCTCCTGGAGCAAAGTGGCCTGGAGAGATTCTTTAAACATCTTAAACATTTTGTTTGGATGGGCGTCTACAAGACCTGTGGCGGCAGGTACCGTCCTCCCTCTGCCAAACTGAGGATCTGTTGCTTTTTTTTTTTGAAAATGGCGTAAAAGAAAAGAGAGAGCAAAGAAGACAGCACAAACTTTTAAATGGACTCTGGAAAAACAAAGGAAAACATTATTTTGACAGCACTTATTAAAACGAGCTAGTTGGCATCAAAATAACCGAGCACATTAATTAAAAACTCATCGCTCATTCTCTGGACCGCGCTGCGTCGTCACCTGGCTAATAGATACAATCAATTACTTACGGGTAACACTCACGTTTGTCACTTTTGATAGCCAATAACAATTCATCACCGGGGCTCTGGACCCGTGACGCATGACCGTCTTATCGCAGTCGTTTGGAATGGCGGAGGCCGGCTGAGTTTCCTCCAGTTGTCCCTCAGGAGGGGCTCCGGGCTCCAGGAGTGTGACCATCTGAGGTGGTGGTGCCTTGATGAGTGGCAGATTTGAGCCACAATTTTGTGTGCAGGTAATTGCTGTGATTATGTGGTGATTTTTTGTTATGTAGATCACACACCTGTTTATACCCCCCACCGGCGGGCTCAAATTGACTGTGAGATGGGAAAGACTGGCCAACTTTGAGTCGGGTTTATTCGGGGGCGGGGGGTCTGTTTTGTTTTGTTTTGTTTTGCTTCAGTCTTGCACTGCCTCACACAAATGTTATTGCTGCCTGAACTTGAGCGAATTTGGAACTGGAAGGAATAGGATACAAAGTTGTTTTTGTTTGTAAAACCTGAATAGTGCGGCATGCTTATGTATTAAAGCTAGAGTACGTAACGTTTTAACAATATATATATATATTTCTTTACATATTTGTTGAAACTGTCGCGTTGTGACAGTGTGAAATGAGACAGAAAAAATTTAAGTTCTTCTGCCTTCTTCCAGTTCTCCAGCGCTGACCAGAAACAACCAATCAGAGCCAGGAGGCGGGTCTTAGCGCAGTCAATCACAATTTCATGTGACCCTGCTCTCTCCCCACATCTCCATTGTGAACTATCAGGCTGGTTATCGTAGCTGCAGATGATTGACTGTTTTCCTGAAACTTTAAGCTGTTTCTCCACCAGTAGTACATTTAGCAGTGAGTACATGAGGATGATTGACAGCCCTAAAAAGCATGTTCGCATTTGAATTTAAACATTCATAAACTAAAACATTACACTGGCATTTGGCTGATTTATAAGTAAAAGATTATGATGTTATGAAAACTCACTATGTAAAAGGAACTCGCTTCACACAGTTTATCCAAGTAATTATTTCAGACAAATAGTTATTAAAAATCTTTAATGGTTTAATTGTAGACTTATTAAACAAAACATACAGGTACTGTAAAATATGAATTGATTCCTACTAGATTCAGTAAAATATAATCTTTTAATTTTAACCGTTCATTAGATTCAATTCAAGTTTATTTGGCTGGAGTCAAATAAACAAGGCAATTCAAAGAGCTTTATATCATAAGAACATCATACAGTCTTTAATTGTGAAACTAGCAATAACGCTACATTTTGTCAAACGCCATCAGCAAAATCATCAATCTAATACATATCAAATATGTTGATCAATGTTCAACTTACTAATCAAAAGCAACTCTAAACAGATGGGTTTACTTTAAGGGACCTCTGTGTTTCAGCTGTTTTGTAGTTTTCTGGAAGTTTGTTCCAGATTTATGGTGCGTTCTGCAGAAATGTTTAGTGAGTCCCTAGTGTTACACGGCTCTTGCTGCTGCTTCAGTAAGTAAGAAAGCTGCTCGGTCAACAGCTGAGTAAATATTTTCAGTGGATTATATGGTTTTTAAAAAAAAAATCACAAGAGAAAACTTAAACCAGAACTTACTGGGTTTTTTTTTTTTTTTCAGCTCCTCCAAGTATCTCTGTGAGACAAATCAGTTTCACTAGATGAGCTGTGATTACATTTCGACACAAAGGATGTCCACCAAAGGGAAATGTTTTCTTTCTGACTTTAAAAAAGTTGAAGCTGTTAGCAAATCACACGTGGGGTTCTGCTGTATCGATTCGGTTTAACTTCCTTTACTTTGGTTCCCTTTGTGCCGAACTCATTTAATCAAGGATCGCTGCTGCTGCTGCTGTATCTCTCCCCGGCTACCATCACCACTAATTGTCCTGAGTACTTCTGCAGACATCCTACAGCTAAATGCAATTACGCTGCAGAACCTCGCTCACGGCCGTCAGACTTTCTGGAGTTTCATGCTGCCGTTTTCCCGGTAGTTACAGACAGGATCCTGCGCCGCATGCAGCTGTGAGCCCACCCGACGACCGGGACTCAGAGAATGACTGGCAGTATTTATGTTGAGGGCTGCTGTTTCACGTCCTCATCCTCGGGGTCATCTGTCAAACGGGGAGTAATTTGGTCCCCACCACAGAGCTGGGCGACTCAGACTTAAAGTTTTACCATGATATTTGGTGATAACGATAAAAGTGACGTTAATAACTAGTTATTAATACTCTTTTTAGGTAGCCGTATCGCCGTGACTGCATGGCAAACGCTCGTGAAAAACATTTCCGCTTGTAATGTCATCACCTTCCTAAAATAGAGGCCCTAGTCATTGCTTGCCAAAAGTGTCTTTTTTCTTTAAAGCCTAAATCATCTTTTGGGAATAAAGAGGTGGTGATTTTTTTTTGTCAAACTCATATTTGGTAAAATTGATTCAGGCCATTATTTTAGGAAGAACCGTCTGGTGATCATCACAAAAGTGTGACTTGTGTCAATAAACTGCACACGGTAAAAGCATTTAATAAAAAATAAATTAAAAAAAACGTTGAAAAAAATAGCAAAAATAAGAATCCTGCCAATCCAGACGGTTCTAGTTTTGTTTTGTTTTTTTAACAATATCATTCATTGGAATTTATTGCGTCATCAAGACGTCAAAATCTTATAATGATAAGAAATTTGTCCCACTAAATGAAAAACGGTGTACGTACGTAACCTTTATTTGTTGTTGAAATTTAAAAAGTGTTTATCAAAAGAAACCTGGCCAAGACTTACAGCAACACATAAACAATTTATAATCGAAACTGCATATTTCATAACCTGATTAAAATACAATAGAGAAAATAAAGGAAGAAAAAAAAAACAGCCATGAAAGTAAAAATAAAGTACAGTAAAATCCAGCAAAAATATAAATACAGTATGATAAATATGTATGATAATTGCTCACCCCTGTGCCAGCCGACCTTTCTCTTCTCTTCTCTTCTCTTCTCGACTGTAATCGGTTTTCTTTCACGTCCCACTGATTTAATTTAAATCGATGCCCAGCGTTGATCTCAAACCTTCACGGCCTAAACTGACAGATTTTCATACCAAAATGTGGTTTGGATTTAATCGACCACTCTTAGCTCATTTATTTCCCTCGAGTGTTAGCCGGTTGGTTTGGTCGTGCATCTGTTGGGTTTTGCGTTTTCGTCTTTCAACACACCAAGCAGTTCATTAGTCTGATTCTATGATTCTGTGCCACTTTAGGTAATTGTCTTACTTAGCAAACAGGAGCCGAGAAAGTTTCTTTTCCTTGGGATTTCAAGGATACAAGAGGTCAGAGGGTCTTGCTCCCAGAGTCACGGCTTCAGCCAGGTTTTCTGCAACAGATGTTCTGAGATTGCATAAGCAGAAAGGTAGTCCAAGCTATTTTGTGAAGCGTTACAATGAGGAGGAAAGTGCGTGTGAACACTGCAGCGTGGCGATTCACTGGTTCGGCGGCTGTATTTGGACAAAATTTGGCATTTGTTTCAGCAGTTAGCCCGGCATCCTACCGTGAACCGTCTACAGGCAGTAGTAGGGCTCGATCAGAAACCGGTGTCATCTGGGTATCGAGAAGCCGCCAGGAAGGGCCAGAACTGGGATATTTACAGCCTTTCACACACTCTTCCTCACACATCCTTGCACGCAAGGTTTTATTAACAGGTCATTACATAATCAATCGGGGAGAACCTCACGGTCCAATTCCCCATCAGCAACACTATCGTCAGTCTGATCAGAATTGACTTTCTCGTCACGCTGAGTTTGCAGTGGCAGAAGCTCCGCAAAGGCAAAATGTTGCTGAGGCTCTCTTGGCCATTTTGTCTCTGCTGCTCACAACTCCAACAACTCCACTCAACTAAACAACACACTCTGAGTAGGCTGTCCACAGTCAAGCTTTCAGTATGAAATATGGTGCAAAGGTTGGTGGTGCAGTTGCGAGCTGTGTTGCCTTGCAGCGAGAAGGTTCTGGGTTTGGATATTTTTGTGTGGAGTTTGCATGTTTTCCCCTGTGAATGTGTGGCTTCTCTCCAAAAAACACGAGTGTTGTGTTAATTAGTCTCCCTAAAATTGCTCATAGGTATGAGTATGTGTGGATGGTTGTCAGACCCTGCGTGTCCCTGTCCATGCCGTACCCCGCCTGTTGCCCATTCACCACTGGAAATAGACACCAGTAACTCTGGAAAGACAAGAAGGTATTGACAACAGATGAATAGATGGGTGGACTGGAGAAAGCTTAGCGTAGGAAGCAAAACGAAATTCACCTTCTGTTTGAAAAGTCAAACTTGTACAATCAAGCGTCCATTTGCAGGCGTTGAGTGATTAGCTGCGTTTCAATTACAAATGTGCATAAAACGTTGACACTATTCTGTTAATGTTGAAAAACACAGCTTTGCTATTGCAGTGTTTCCTTTAATTAAGAAATGCAATTAAAATCGCACGTGAATACGTTTGTTCACGCGGTATGTCATTAAAACATGTCGCACCACGATCCTCCAACTGCTTCCTGTCGTGATTTGCGCCAGTGGCAACACCTGATTGTTGAGTTTTTTGTCATGCAATAGGAAAAAAGTGTTTTACGAAATACTCCAATTTTGATACAGCCAAAAAAAAAAAAAAACACCTCACCCTATCCCCAAAGCTTTTCATCAAAAAATTATTTGTTAATTGCCATATTTATATTCAAAGTGTTGAATCACGCATTTATGCATTCAGTGGAAACCCAGCAATTGTTGCTAAAATAACCAAGTTCAGTATAATGTTAAGAGGACCAAATCTGCCATAATCGAGATAAAAATAGAAATAAATAAAGACAGATCTTCATCAACTAAGAACAATTAATACAGTGACAAAAACTTAATCGCCACCTTATTAGCTACACCTTAAAGAACCTTTTCTGCCTTTAGCACCTCCATCATTTTCAGTGGCATACTGAACAAAATGTCTGGAACAGTATTTAAAGGTTTTGGTTCATATTGAAATCATGGCATCAACTCCTCACTGCCCCACTACACATCCCATGATGCAAATCTTCCCCAAAGGAGTTCTACTGGTTTGAGGTCTGTGGAAGTGGAGGCTATCAGGGGAAATAATATACAATACTAGTATGAAATTATTTGAGTTTTGCAACAGGGTGCATTTTCCTGGTAGGCGTCAGGAGATGAGGACAGTGTGGTCACGAAGAGACGGGCAGGTAAGATGGGTTGGTGTTTTGTCTTTCCTGTCTTTTTCTCCACATTTATATATTTTTTACTGTTGCTGAACTTTTTTTTCCCTTAAAATACCAAAGTTCAGTGCTTCTGCTTCTACTTCAAGTGTTAGCATCTCTTTAGAAACACGTAGACTAAATGAATGAATATGTTTACATCCTGTCTCAAGGACCTTTTTATTTTTATTTTTAAAAAAACTTGCAATGAGTTATTTTCCTCGCAGGTTTGTACCATAAATTTTCCATTCGTTCGTTATAAAGTTTCCCAGGTAGCGGCTGTGGGTCACGTACTGGACAATCCCCAGGCATTCCTAGGTTAGAAGGGATAAGTAGTTCTGGTTCTGTCTTAGGGTCTTCTCTCAGTGGACCGGGGCTGGAAGGGCATCCTAATCAAATGTCTGAACCCCTTCAACAAACTCTTTGGGGGTTTTTCAAGCAGAAGAGAAGCAGCTCTACTTCAGGCTCCTAACCTTGTCCCTCAGGCTGATAACCCAACAAAGGAAGTTCATTCCAGTTGTTTGTATTCCAGTCCTTGTTCTCTCCATCATAATCCACATCTCATGACCAGAGAGGTGAGGGATGGAAAACAGATGAACAGTGAGTGAGTCATGAGTGGCACCTTTTAGCTCGCATCCTTAATCACAGCTAACTGAAGGAATGACCAAAATACCGCAGACAAAGCCATGACCTGTCTATACTTCTTCTGCCCCATCCTGCCATCCACTGCAGACACGGCACTTTGGATAAATACCCCCAAGGCTTCGTCGAGTGTATTCACAACTGCACAAAACGTTCGGACCAACCAGGGAAACAAACTCTGGTCCATGTAAAGCAGACCAAATGTGTCAGGTGTGAATACTGACAATACTTGAACCCTTGCAGACATTGGTCCCGTTTTCTTCACTTTTTGAAACCAGGTCTCTCAGTGGAACGTTTTGTGAAGACCTTTCACAGTCCTCCGCAGGTGTCAAAACATACCTACGCAGAACGCTGAAGGGTTTATTCTACACATGCAAGCGAAGGTAGCAACTATAGCGCTGTGCTGTGTTGTGCTGTTTAACATGTTCAGTTAAACACAATTTCTGGTTAAAAAAAGAACTGATGTGTCACATGAAAACTTGGTCAATGGGTTACTATTTACAATGTGAAGGAAGCTAATAATGTGGAAGGGAAGGGTAAAAAGTTTTGTGTCATTTCATAATCACAGTGCCAACTAGTGGCCTGGCATGACAAATGCAGCTGACTCAAAGCGTCTCAGCGGCGTCTTCGAAATATGGATCTTTTACCACAATCAGCATCCGAAAATACCAACAGTTCCCAGGTAGCGGTCTTGTGTTAAAGTAGCCTAATTGATTACAGGAAAGAGTGAAGTGGGACTCTTCTTAGCTGTGGAAAAACACAGTGAAATGTTTGTGTTCTTGATATTATTGTCATTCGATTTGCAGGATGCAGCAACGGTAGAATAAGGTCAACACCGATACAGATATGTCAACATAAACTGAGAATTGAATATAATGTGGGCGTCAAGCATTAGAGGAGCCTTGTTTACTCTCTCAGCTGTAAGGGCATGATGAAATATTGAACCAGATATTTTGCATGGCCAACAGGCTTTTAGCGCCGTAGAATCTGTTCTCGGTAATGAGGCCAGAGACGGTCCTCCTGTTGCGAGATGAAGACGCAAACTGGAGAGGGCTCAGACTGAGTGGAGGTGGGTGGTCTCTCATATTGTGTTGCAAATCTGCCGTTGCTCTTAGCAGGTGTTGGTAGTGGATCGAGACTGCTTTCCTCTGCAATACCCGAAGCCGTTTTCTCTCTTTTACGTCAACGGTGAC
The DNA here is from genome assembly GCA_010277075.1 of Poeciliopsis retropinna. Lineage (NCBI taxonomy): Eukaryota > Metazoa > Chordata > Actinopteri > Cyprinodontiformes > Poeciliidae > Poeciliopsis > Poeciliopsis retropinna. The sequence goes on along the minus strand of VMRM01000030.1, from coordinate 217,238 downwards.
TCCAGAAACGGTAGCATTTCTTCCCATTGTCGACTCCTACTGTAATCAAATCGTCTCATTAGCTTCACCCTTACCGCCACAAAACGCCACCAAGCGCGGTGCCGCGTCCTTGGATACCTGACACCTGCCTGCTCCCCACTCCTCGCCTCGCCCCACCAGGTGTGGGTATTATAATGGACACGGTGAATGGATTTGCTGAGAAGGGCTTTGCGGGCCACAGTGCATAATCACATCTGATTACCGGCAGAGAGCAACGTGGTCAGCTGGCGAGAGGATGGGGACATTTGCATAATGTCCCAGAGCGTGCGGCACAGGTGAAGGAGCCAGTCGCTTAAAATGGACAGAGCAGCGGCTCCGGCCTTTCGGAGCGCCGGACGGCGCGTTTTACGGGGCTGGAGAGCAAGAAAGATGGATGGGGCCTCATTAAAACCTTGCCTGTTGTATGCCGGCTAGCACAATAAATGAACCATTTTCTGTCATCATGCAAATGATGCTTTGTCCCAATTACAACCCTGGAAAGGCATCCTCGTGTTTCAGAGTTGGCTTCTCTCACAGCGAGTAGCGGGGGGGGAGGGGAGCGGAGGGATGCGTTTATTCTAATGTGGCATTTCACTCTGCAGGTTTCTTTAAAGTGTTAGAATATGCGAGAGGCTGTTGTAATAAAACACCTTTATGTAGCATGAGTACGGAATCCGTATTCACACATGAAATGCATTATTTTGTGTTGTGTTGCTACAACGTAGGAGGACACATATATTACCATTTGTAGGATGGAAGTTGCACCGAGGAAAGACAGAAGTGTTTGTTGAGTAACTACAAAATGATGCATGCGAGTATTTCTAAGGAGATTACAATATGCTTCAAAGACCCGCGGTGACTAAGAGAGGAGCCTTTAAATCCAGCATCAGTTCAGTCGCAGCTGTAACACCTCCCGGGATTATAGATTAAGTCCTTTAAAATCCTACTTTTTCACACACACACTCACACACGCAGACTTGCACATGCAAATAATCAACCCAGCTTTGATGCAACTTTGATAGTCAATCAATATATATATATATATGTCTTATTTGCACAATAATAATGGTTAGTTTGCTTCCACTAAATCTGAACCACATGCGCCTCCACAAACATGCAGTGCCGACGGAATATATTCTGTGGTTGTAATGTAGCAATTTATAAAAAAAAAAAAAAAGTGAAAATTTTTTTTGCAAGGCGCTGCACATGTAAAGTGGGCAAAATAAGGCTGCAGCTGATAATACGGAGCTTTTAAAAAGAAATGACAGCACGTTGTCAGAGAGGTGTAAAAAGCTGCCCTGACATAACAGCTGCAGTGCAGGTAATGGACATGACGCCTAAGCAATTCTGGATCTGTCAGCTTTTATTTCTCATACATTGTCCACTGAAACCCCCCACAAAGACTGTCTCCCTGAAGCACATCATTTCCAGGAGCCCGGGTCAACAAATTCAGCTTACTGCATGATACAGTGAAATATCTGTTCGCCTAAAAGCACTTGTCGTATCAAAGCTACATGAAAGAGCGAATCATTCATTCTAACGCAGTGTTTGCTATTTACTGCGCAGACATCTTCTACTTATTTATTATGTGGCTCGAAGATAAGAAAAAAACAAAACACTGTTCATAAACGCTGAGAATTAAGTAAGAAGGTCTTGTTTGACGACCCTCATTCACACCAGTGGCAAACCGAAACGTCCATTTGTCCTTCCCACATTCTGAGATTTTCTCAACACTACACTAGTGTACTGCTAATTGTTTCAGGTTGTCTACTCCTCTCACCTTTTATATTATTTTTTTACTCAGCCTTCCATTATCATCCACTAGTGTTACATCAGCTCTTACAGTCAGGGATTTTTTATCCCACCTTTGACAGCTTCTTCCTGAATTGCTTTTTTTTTTTTTGTCCTAAATTTCATTGTTTAAGCTGGCCTCTTGTCAATTACGGGGGAAAAAAATAGTGTCAATCTATCAAGAACAAGAAAATAACCAAAACATAAAGAGAGAAAAAAAGTTCACCATTAAACTTTTTCATTAATTTTAACAGCAAATCTACAATTTATTGGGCTTAATCCAAAGGTTGTGTCACTTGTAACCAATCAGACAAGAGGAGGCTTTACAGCAAGATAAAAAATGAGTGAAGACTGAAACACATGGAGGATGTGAAATCTGTTTTCTGGTGTGTGAATTCGCAATTAGGAATGTAAACAAGGCAGAGGAAAATCCTGCTTTAGGTATTCACTCATTGAGAACTTTAGTGAGGTCAAAGGTTATGAAGCAAAAAGAAAAAAAAATCCTCTGAAACTCGAGAGAGGCAATGCTGGAGTCAGAGCTGAAAACAGGGCATCAAAAATGTAGATGGAGTATTTTAGGAAAGATTTTTTTTTGTTTTTTACTCATTTGCTACTTTTAGCTATTCAAAAAACTAAACAGGAAATAAAAATTAAAAAATAAAATTAAAAAATTCTAGTAATTTAACTGAGTTTTGGTAGTTTGACAGTGTAAAAGCAATTATGGTTTGGGTTAACCTTAACGTAAAACTTTCAAGGACTATATTCTGAAGAAGAAAAGAGAGGCACCATGGTTCCCCCTGCTGGCCGGAGGGTGTAAAGCAGCAGCTCAGTTTGCCTGTCTCTTCGCTCTAATGTCTGACAATTCCAAACACGTGTCCGTTGTGACGTCTGAAAATCCACTTTATGTTCTTTTTGCCGTGTTTGAAACTTTTTATGGCCCTTAGAAACATTTACAGCAAAAAAGGAAAATAAAAAATGGAGACCATATGGGCACAGCGTCTGACAAATAACAAAAAGACGGAATCTGAATAAGTCAAAGTGAGGAAAACATCTGGTTGAATTGTGCAGCACAATGATGGATAGTTTATGCATCAGCCATATAACAAAAACACGTGCATCATCGGGGCATTAGTATACAATCGTCCCCCTCTGTTCCTCGGCCCTGTGGCACTAACAACTTTCAGGATTTGTGGGCGCAATAAAGCGACCGTAGATTCAAGGCAATTTGCTCCACAATGAGGTGAGACCCAGAGTGCTTGCGGAAGGCTGGCAACATTGCTATAGCGGTTAACCTATTCATCGGTCAAAACAAACAAGCCTCACTGTCAGCTTTTATCAGCACTTTATTTCATAACGCCGGCGCAGAAACGAGAGCCCTCCTGAGTGGCTTATGCGGAGGCCGCGCGTTGAACGCCGGGACATGCTAGCCTGCCTGAGCAGCAATCTCTCTGATCTACAGCAATCTATTGATCTGGCGAGCTTGTCCAATCAATACAAAAGAAGAGACGAGGGGAAACAACATTAGAGGAGAAAATAGCCTATTTAAGTAGCCTGGAGAGTGGGCGGAGGGTGGTCAAAGGGAGGACTGCATACACATTTTAGGATATGTACTGTATGTGGATTCTGCACACACACTTAGGGCTAGATGAAAGGAAATGCATTTTCCACTGAGGCCAATAGCAGAGCTCTGTATTATTTGCTTGGGAGAGTCAGGGATGTAATGAGAAAACGAGTGGAGGGATGGAGGGAGGGGGGAGGGGAGGTAGCAGTGAAGAGGCTGGTTGGGACGAGATATGAAATGAGGCAATGAAGCCCAGACGGCACGCTGCGATTGAGTTGTCTGAGTTGGGTGGACTTTCCAAAACGCTCTGCCGCCTCAGCTTGGCGACGAAAATAAATTAAAAACAAATCGAGGCCGAAGACGGATCTCTCCGCATCGGCAGGGAGACGAGCAAGATGAGGAGGAAAGACGGCGCGATTGTTAAATCACAGTTTTATTCCCACGGGGCAGCAACTGCTTCTATTAAGAGGCCTGCGTTATGTCAGAGTAACCCAGAGCAAGAGAAAGATCCCCCGCCTTCTTCTTCTTCTTCTGTTTCTCTGCGAAGGACCACAGGAGTCAGACAGAACTGGAACTGACAGATGCTGAAGACGGATATTAAACCGTCGAGACGAAGCAAGGGAGAAGGTCTCTATTCAAAGACTGGAGGAACACACACTATCGAAACGTAACACGTTGATACATTTACGCCCTGAACATACAGATTCTTTAGTAATACTGGGAAAGTTCACATCATCACCAAGGAGTGACCCACTAATTTTATCTTAACAGTGCAAAGTATTTCTACTTCTTTCTCGGTTTCTAAGACAATATACGCAAAGCCTCAGTTCAGTAAGATGTATTGAGAAAACTAAAAAAAAATTAAAGATATTTTAGGGAAAAATATCTTAGTTTATGAAGAACGAGTGTAAGTAGTTTTGGTCTAGTTTCTTGTGCAAATATCTTATTACGCTTGAACCAAGATAAACAAGTAACTTGTCAAAAAGTTGCAGGAATGTGCTTATTCCAGTGCAACATGGGAAGATCACACAAATCTTTCCATATTAATTCAATCATAACGTGGGAAAAATGTCTTATTAGGGAAATAATCTGCCAATGGTCCTGTTTAACATTCAGATTTTCTGAGAATGAATATCAATTAGCTATAACTAATAATCTCCCAAATCTACAGAAATAAATTATGGTAATAAATACCCTTTTGGACGATGTTCAAATATATTAAAATGCAGCTGAATATACAGCAGAGACTGTGCACTGATGTGAAGGTTATTGTTTACTATCTTGAGTGACTCCGACTCCCTCACTAAGAAACGGTGAGTCTTTAACAGGCTGTCAAGACTGAAAAGGGAGCAAAGTGTTCTTTCAGAAATTGCATTTTTTCTTTCTTTCTTTCTTTTTTTTTTTTTTGCTCTAAATTGTGTCACATGAATAGCAAAATGATCACGATTATCATTGTCACAGGAATCATCTGCCAGAGATTTTCAATCACGCATTCATGTGCAACACATTTACGCATCTCAGCGCCGTGCCGTTATCGGTGAACGAAGCTCCGCGTAGGTCACGAGTCGAGTGGAAAAATCTGTAAGATATATAAAAATGATCTCCTTCCTAAACACAATTTTATTCTTTATTTAGTGGCTTCCACTACAGTTTGCTGGAGTCCTTTGGAAATTGTTTTCTTAAACTTTTCCAGGCAAACGCAAAGATGACTTTGTTTTTTGTAATGCTGTTTACTTGGTAAAGACATGATGTGTTTGGCTTAATTTTTGAATGTCAGCTTCGTGTTGTTAGACCTGTTCTGTTTAAGTGATTTCTGGAATCTACCAGTCTGGCAGTCATCAAGGTCGTGAACTTGGACTCCAACAATTTGTTTCAGCAGAGTAATACATATTTTTTAACAACGATTTTTTATTTTATTTTTTAACATCAGACCAGGTGGGTTTTGGATACTTATTGTCTCTTCTTAAATAAAATAATCATAATATTTAACACTTCTCATATGAAGTAGGAATAAAAGAAAGCATATAGATAAATCTCTGGAGCTTTGGATACATCTGATTCTTTTTAAAACTCAACATGTACTCAGAGAAGAGCAGACTAAACATTATTTATTAATTCTTATTTAATCTCCACCAGGTGGTGTCCTCTAAGTTTTCTCTTTAGCCTCCATTCAGAACATTCTCTGTGATTTCTGTATACGCGCAGAAAGGCGTGTGAGTGCAAATATTTGGGTTTTCCATTTTCTCCGTGCAGATTTCACAGGTTAAAAAAAGAAATTCCCATCCAGAGCAACACGGACAGCCTCGCTCGGTGACAGACGCTGCTGTCAACTCTTCCACAGTATACCTCAGAGGAAGATTTTTATTTTTTTCTGTGTCCTCTCACAAAGTACTCTACTGGCTACAGTTCATTTCAAATTCTGGCTGCTTCACTGTAAAACACAAAATAGTTTTTACTCGCCCTTTTTCATTGTTCACTTATCATTTAAATACTTGGAAAACACTCCGTTTTAGACATTTCTACCCTTTCACAGCTTGCTAATGTGTCTCATAAAAGGGCAGAATAGCAAGAATGAATTTCCAGCCATTATCTCCCGTTCTGCCGTGAAGGCGTCTCTGTATTTCACCCCGACTTGGGACAGCAGAGAAGCAGCGCAGACCCTTGTGAGTTTCCCATTACGCTTTTGCTGGGTTTCAGATGACGTAGCACCGACGTCACCCAATGCAGATGGAGGGCCGGAAGTAAATGCAGCCCATTTATTTCTGTTGATCCAGGGTCAAAATGTCTAACGTCTGTGTCCTGTACGGTTGTTCCAGCCGTTCCAATAGAGAGAACGATAGACGCTATTTCCGTGTTTCGAAGTCAGCTGGTCACAAGGGAGTTAATTTTAAAAAAAACTTGAGGAGAAAAGTGGATCAACAAACCACAGCTGAAAACAGGAGGTGCGGAAGCTAACAACGCTAGCGTTTGCAGCGCCACCTTCTAACAGGTAACGAGCCATTGTTAAAATTGTATTTTCAGATATTTTATTGGACAGTTATTTAGAAAGACAATCGTTCATATGTAAGATAAGATAGGTTATTTTTATCCCGTAGCGTGGCTGTCCTCAGAGTGCTAATGTTGTTAGCAGCTTCTCATGGACAGAAAAGATAATGTTATTTAGTGGGACTTTCATGCTAAAAAAAAAATAAATAAATAAAAAGCTAAATAAATTAAATATAACCTACCCAGCCACACAGTCACAGAGAGCTGTGACTATTCCCCCACATGCTTCGTGTCTGGCCGGACAAAGGGCCAGGTATGTCGGAGTGAATCGTTGGCCTACAACGATTCGCTCCGGCGTCCCACAACAACTCAACATTAACGTACAACTCCAAATTCAACTCCAGTATAAATTTGGGTTTACAGAAGCTAAATAAATTATTTAGCGTTAGATCCAAGCTCTTAGAAATATCATGGGCTAGGAATAAGGTGGATACAAATGGATTTCATAGCACAATAGACTATGTGATCTTTGGTTCTAAAAATGCTATACATCAAATATGACTTAATACAAATGAGCTTTTCTTTAAATTGGGCTTCTGTCTCTTTAAAACTTCTACTTTTTATAAAACTCCATCTTCAGGAAGTCATCACAACATGGCTCCTCTATTAACCTTTCAACAACTTTTTTTTTTTTTTTTTACCAGCGTTGCACTGAGAAGTAGCTCGTATAACAATCTCAGCAGTTCCATCAGGTGTTTGCTAATTGCTGCTGGCTAGTCTGAAGGAGCTGAGTCGGTAAGTCGTATTGGGAGGGGTGTTCTGAGACGCGGCTTGGAAAGGAACTGCGTCCTCGACAGCATTGCTAGGTTCACCTAGGTGTGTTACTTAGCTGAAAGGTTGCCACGGGCGATTAAAGGATTTCTCAAAAATGCATGAAAAAAATCAAAGCGACACTCCAGGTGTGTTTTTGATGGAAAAAATAACACTGTGACATGACATAAAGTTTAAAAAGGAAATGTTACATTATACCAGTGGTTCCCAAAGATTTTCTGGGCCCCCCTATGGGTTACAATAAAATCCTCCCCACTCATCCATACCGCTTCCCGAGCCCCCCTGCAATGGCACTGCCCCAAGTGCACGCCCCACGTTAATATGATGAATCAAACTTCTTATCGTGAAAGCATGATAAATGCTAACCCTTGCTGTAGACTTTGTACTTGAACATCCCCACCTCCTTTCCAAAGGAACCAAGCAGAGTGTTGATTTTGCAGAGAGGAGGTAGCATTAATTTAACAGGGAGCTTCTGTTTCCAGAGGGGTAGACGGTTTCAAAAAGGCCAGTCCACCCATGTCCTGGTGTGCCATTACCTTCTTTAACAATGGTGATTTGTCGACGACTCTGGCCGGCTCAGTGTGCGGTCGGTTTGGGAGTGAGCTCTATTAAAAAGTCATTAAAGTCAAGAGAAAGCACGATGGGCTCAACCCTCTTGGCTAAAGGCGCCTCTGGAAATTACTCCATCCATCATAATTACGCCAACCGGACAGTGCCTCACACAGGCCAAGGGACACTGATTCTTCAACGACCTCACCGAACCGGGCCAGGAGCAAAAACAAACAAACAAACAACAAAAAAAAAGAACAACAGGGAAGCAACAAAAGGAACAAACATGTCTGGAAATCAAAGATGTTAAAAACGAAACTGCAAGAAAGATGGAAGAAACCGGGCCTGGAGTGAAGTACGGGAAAGACGCAGGAAGTGAAAGGATCAGCCAGAAAAGAGGAAGGCTTTAGGCAGAGAGTACAAAAGAAGGAGATGGGGAGGAGGAAGATCTTGTTGGATTGCAGGTTAGCCGGTGAAGAAAGTTGCTGTCATAAAAGTGATTTTATAAAAAAAAGAGAGAGAGACAGAGAGCTCATATCCTCTGAATCTGGCTGTGGGCTCTGTGACCGTGAACCGGTTTTTGGTAATCCCGACGCCAGAAGCAAACAGCAGTGCCGGCGGAAATTAGGTTGGATTTAGAGAAACGCACTATCTGTGGATCTGGCTTCGCTCACGACCAATCAGACGAGCACTTCTCCATCCCTTCAAAGTTGGAAAATTGCACAAAGTAGTCAAGCTGAACAATACACACACACACACACAAAAAAAAGTCTTGAAGGGAAACTGACATCTTTGTAAAGCATACAAGTGAATATAGTGTACCTTAAATAAACTACCGAGGGCTGTTGATTATATTTCCTGCAGTGGCCGCAGGGGAAACGGTTGCTCGGCCCAGGAAATGATATTACAGAAAAAAATATTATCAAAGGTCGGCAACAATCAACAGTATTTGCTCACGTCTCAAACTGCGGCTCGTCCTCGCACACTGAGCCTCAAGCGAAGAACAAACTCTGATGACCTGATCATCTTTTATGGAGGAATCACCAGCAAACACCTCCGTATTAAAAACTCATACCCTCTTCAGTCAATGTAATCTAATCAGCAGCTGCGTTTCCATCGACCACGTGACTGCGCAAATTGGAATTACGAAAATAAATTTGTAAATATTTTTTGGTAAGAAGTTTGTGTGCAACGTGTGCAGCTTCAAGAATACGATTCAAATGTTCTTCTTCAAAACATTTTTTTAAATGGAGAACCTTTTGTGTTGTTGTTATTTTAGTAAAAATCAAGCAAAAGCAAAACAGGTCAATTACAAACAGAACGATGTCGGAGGGAGTGTGGAAACCGCACAGCAGTTCCTCTTCATTTCTTTTGGGATTGTCAAGTTCTCCGACCTTATTAGCCAGAATGATTCATTCTATTATCGTCCAGGAAGTAGATTAAAGTACAAAAATACCCAGAATTCATGTGGAAGACAAATATTTGACAAAAAAATAATGGTTAAAAAAAAAAAAAAAGAGCATTTACGAGTTGAAAAAATAAAGATCCCCCACTGAAATAAGAAAGGGTTAGAATCATGAAGGAAAATGTATAAAATAGAGAAAAGTCCCACTTCAATTCATTTACAACTATAAAGATTTTGTTAAAAATAAGTACTTTAAATTTTTTTTTTTATTCATTTATTTCTAAATTCAAAATTAAAAACTATTTATTGATCCCAAGAGGAAATTAATTATTGTTGTAACTGTAATATTAACTCAGTTTCTTCAAAGAGTTACTGTAGATGGTGATGGATGGAGGCGAGAAAGATCTCCTGTAGCGGTCTGTGTTACAGTGAATCTGAAGAAGCCTCTGACTGAAGACGCTTCGTTTTCTCGAGACGGCTTCATAAAGAGGATGGTCAGGGTTGTCCATAATTTTCTTATGTTGATGAAAAATCATTATTTTCATTTACCATTGAGCATAAGTAAGTAAGCACAAAAAATTAACCAAATAATGTAAACATGACATTATTTTTTGTCTTTTTTAATGCTGATAGTACCTCAATTTCTTGTCTTGTAATTTTCTGCTCATTATATTCCTCACATTCCAAGCTTTCACTTTCTTATTTTTTTGTTTATCATTCATTAAGAAATTACCAAATTCCACGCTAAAATATTGCGTTTTTGCCCCATCTTTAAATTTTTTGCACACTCGATTTGAGTAGCAAATCGATTTCCCCCCACTGACAGCACTGGTCCAACTTTGGCCTTCTCCGTAGCGTACCTTTCCTCCTCTGTGACCCGATGAGTCCCGTTTTTCAAAAAATCTGTGCGAGATTATTGAGCTGGAACTATTGACTTATTCACACCCTCAGCTTTCTGCGTCCACAGAAGCCAACGCTGGCATTTGAAATACGTACACGTTGCATCAGTCCTGCTGATCTGGCTTCACTTCACATCTAAGTCAGCATTGGAAAAAAAAAAAAACAGCCGAAAAAAATCACATCTAAACACAGGATAAACAGTCGATCTGCTTTCTGTGCGAACACTAACTGCCGTCTTCAGCTTCAGAGCAACAAAACAAGGGGGAACAAATCGCATGTGAAATGCACACCTGTCCGCTACGACGGCTCGAGTCGCAGAGGGAAAGAGGTGAGAGATGAGGAAAGTGATGGAGACGGACGAGAGGTCGCGGGGCGCCTTCAGGGACCAAGCAAAAAAAAAATCCCACCTTTCCTTTATAGGAACAGGAATCAGACTGGAATATGGGAGAGGAGGTGGTGGTGTAAAGCACTGTACAAGAAGAGCAGATCTGCAGAGCTGGAGGTGGTGTAAGTGTTTTAAAAAAAAAGGGGGAGGGAATTGTTGAACATTACAGAGAGGGAAGAAGGAAAAAAAAAAAAGAGAGGGAGGTGCAGAATACTGAGGAAAGAGGAGAGATGTATAGCAGTGTTGCAGGAAAGGAGTAGGTGGAGGAAGAAGATGCAGAGGAGGCTCAGCTCAGCTGTGTTTGAGTCTGGCACAAAGTCACGTCTGCTGGGTCTGACGGAAAGTAGGGGAAGAGCGAGAGAGATGCTAACCCATATTTTTATCACGATGCAGTGTCAGTGGTCAGTGTGTGAGGTTTCCTGTTGCTTAGTTACTGTTTTGCTACAGCAGCGCCGGTCTCTGTGCTTGTATGTGTCATCCTCCCAGTGGTGGGTGTCTGCACGATTCTCCCACTGCTGCCGCCACGTCTGCTGCTTTGAAACTATAACGCTGTAAACAAGAATCAGACTTCTGACAGAAAGCTTTCACCCCACCAACCCCCACCCGTCTCCGTTGCCCCCCCTCCCCCCAGCAGGTCCAACACGTAGGCGCCTCAGCCGGCTCGCTATATATTCTCCTCCAGACTCTCCGTACCAAAGGAAAGGAGCGAGGGAAACACTCTGCTGTCGAGTAGCAACTCCCCCACCACCCAATGCTCCCCCGGACGGGGCATGTGCATCGGCACAGGTGCCCTGTAGTAACCCCGCCCATCAATCACCATTGGCCCACAGCTACGGCCGTGCTCTCACGCCCTGAGGAAACATGAATCGCCTTTTTCACCCCCTTCAGCATGATGGATGAGGTGAGAGCTGCAGAGCCTGAGGGCCTGGCTGCCGTGGAGTGTGAAGCCACACTGACGGGATGGGTGGAGGTGAGGGTTTAGACAAAACTAAATCTGAAGTTTTGGGGATTTTGTTTTGGCTAAAATATTGTCAAAAATGCCCATGTGTGTGCCAGTTGTGCCCTCCATTATAGGAATTTCAACGCATTTTTGTTGCTTTCTGACTGAATCTCCAGAGAGTAGCCACTGCAAAAACAAGGGATTTCTATGAAGATGGATTTAAAGGGATGGTTTGTGTTTTTCCAAGCACAAAGTGCCATTTCATAGCGTAATTGTTGTAAAAATGCTGTATATAAAAAATACGACAAAAAAAACAAATTTACTTGAAATTGGGTATCTATCTCTTTAAAAACTCCTGCTCTTTCTGAAACTCCGCTGTCAGAAAGTCATCAACACCATTTCATAGCGCTTCTCTGTAGTAACGTTTTTACCAGCATTGCACAGAGAAGTGACTCCTAGAATGAGCTCAGCCTTTACCAGGTGGTTGCTAACTGCTGCTGGCTAGTCTGAAGGAGCTGAGTGTGGGCGTGGCGGGGGAGGGCTGCTCTGTGAGGCAGGCGCTCAGAACTTCGTCTCATCCAGCGCTCGTCCACCGATCTGCACAACTGAATGGTTGCCATGGAGATTAAAGGGTTTCTCAAACATGAAAGAATCAAGGCAACACTCCAGGTAGGTTTTTGATGAGTTAATAACATTATGATGCGATGTAAAGCTCAGAAAAAATGATTTTGCATAATACTGCTTCTTTAAATCAGCAGCAATGCTAGCAGGGTTTTTTGTTGATGTTTTGTTTTTTTGTACAGTTGGGTAAGCATGCAGGGAGAGTAAAAAGTAAAAAATTATAAAACCAAGTGTGAGAAACCTGGTGTAACAGGGAACAATGCTGCTCTCCATTTGGCCTCATGAGAAAGTCAATGTGACACAAGAAACCACAAACCACTCAGGTGTTTTACAGAGCATGACTTTAAACCGTTTGGAAAATAGACGGCATCTAAACTGTATTTGTGATTTCTGAAGAATACTAATAAAAAGGACAGCCTGCAAAAAAAAAAAAAAAGAAAATCTATTGAATCTCCCCTCAATCTTAGCTTCGCTTTTGTGCTGCTTTCAGTTTGGCTGTTAGTTTTCTTTCATTAGAAGCCGCTGTATTTTTTCATGTGAGAAACATTGAAGCAAATAATTTAACTGTAGCGTTCAGTTTAGATTTTTGAGCCTCTGAAATCTTAGGTGTTATCCCATGTTTTTACTTGTCTTTGTTAAGCCTTTTTTTGCAGTATTTAGCAGACATTTTGCCATCTGTGACAGTTTTGGCAATGAAAAACACAAAATCTTTTGTGTTTTTGTCCAGTTTCCAGGGCAAATATGTTAGTTCACTTGAATTAAGACAACTGAAATTGAGGCTACAGTTCACATAGGCTCATTAAAACTGGATATTACCAAATATAAAATGCTGCCTCAATTTCAGCAGTGATATTCAGATGGTAAGGTGAAATATTTGTGGGTTTTTGGTCTGTTGTTCTGGTGTACCACCAGACTAGTGGTACACATTCAACTTTCAAGTGTTTCAGGAACCTCTTCTCATTCATAGACAATTCTTCTTTGGAAATATGAACTGTAGATGATGACATTAGCATTGGGTACCTCTGTGCTGGTGCAACATGTTAGCATTGAGATGTTAATTTCCCATTCATAGGCCTCCTACTTTTAGCACAACTTAAACACAACAGTCTTAGCTACCATCCCATCAGATTGTTTTGTTTTTTTTATTTTTTGTTTACAAGAATGAACCCAGAGAGCCAAAAGACTTTTATAGTTCACAGTGGATGTTCGTCAGATTTACGGCATACCAGAAACGGGTAAAAACGAAGGTTCCGGTCAGAAAAAAATGCAACTAATTGCGTTGAAACTTTGAATGTATTAAAATATATAAAATTAATTAATCCAGCACCAACTAGAAAAAAACAATCAGAGCAAGGACGCGGGTCTTAGCGTTGCCATTCACAATCCCTCCCCCACTTGGTCTCTGCGACACTGCAGCTGTAGAGAATGTTGTGAATGCTAAGTCTAGTTAGCATGGCTACTGACGATAAAGGATAAACTGTTTTCATTCCGCCGTCATGAGCACATTTAGCAGTATCGACTGACAGTCACACTGTCAGGACATAGTGACAATTTTAACAAATATGTTTTCATACATGTGTGTGTATATATGTATATACTGCAGCTTTAATCGGGAACTGTTTGTTTTTCTAATAACTAAAAGTCCCAATTTCTCCGCCTGTTTTCATACACCAATCTTAAAAATACTGGTAATGTTCTGCTTTGGTGACCAAGTTTTCTTCCTCTGCCAGGCTTGTGTTAATGAAGATAAGATGCGCCAGTAAAAGGGAATACAAGCACTCCCGAGGGCCTTGTCTCAGCTAATTTAAAGGAAGATTCCAGAGTGCGCGGCGTGTCTGTGGTTTCCAAGACCGCTCGCTTTAGACACTCATAAAATGACGCATGACTCTTTCCCAGAAGACATGTTGTCTAAATGAACAGCGACAGCTGAGAGACTCAGACATACTAATAAACGTGAAAGAGATAAACAGCTGATTTTTTTTTTCTCTCTTGCCGTTCCTCAGTTAGCACGAAGCGACAACAGTGAAAATTAGGAGCGTACGTATGAGTTGCTGCTCTTGTGGTCCGGCGGCGGCACTGCTCAGATTATGCAAATGTCTTTAATGCCTTATTCCCCCAAATAAATAGTTGCTGCCGGTACATTCCCCAAAGTTGTGTCGCGTTGACGCTCAAAGCCTAACTTCACCAAAGTTGTGTCGACGGCGGGGAGGAGGCTCCCTGTAGCGTGTTGGGAAATGAGAAACGTCGTCTGGAATATCACAACAACCATAAATACGGAGCTAAGAGCTCCGTAGGAAAACACATTAGCTGCTTTATAAATGAGCTGCCTTTATTTAAACTCTATTAAATGCATCAGTAGCATGACTTAGATAGGGACAAACTCCTAACGACCCGGATGACGCACGAAATTCAGATGGAGGGCCGGAAGTGGATTCCTCTGAATCAAAACAAAGCAAAATTGATCACAACAGTACGTTAATGCCCTAAGAGGCTGGACCAGACAAGGCAGTCAAAAAAATACAAGTATATCTGTATCTCGATAAAAAAGACTGCTTTTATAATACTGAGGATTTACCCGCATTGTGGTGATCCACATGATTAACTATCTGGAGCTGCAGACCTCATATTATACAAGCCAGAAGAAAGTTTTCAAAAGCCTAAAGAATACAATCATTTAGTTTCAAGTTGGGTCAAACATTTATGATCAAAAGAAGCATTAAATAGCTGTCAACTTGTTTCTGTCAGGTGAATAGTGAGTTGTGCTATTTTAAGTAATTAGTCTATGGTAACGATGCTACCGCTAACTAACCCCCATGAGGCTTTGCATGATTTACGGGCGCGACTCCCGCCGCTAACCAGAACCGCCATTTGTTTACATGTTAGCAACTCGCTAACCAGCTTTCCACAGAGGTTTTAGGCTATAAAATATGTGGGAACTCCAGCTATTACAGCTTACATGTGGCAATATTGTCTTTCCGCTGCTTACAGCAAATGCAGGGAGGGATGGCGACTTGAAGAAATGGCCGCAATTAATCTGACTAGCATTTTTAGCTTCACTGTATCTTCACTGACTCAGTTGCTGCGGATGGAGATGCGGATTTTCTTCCACTGGCTTTTTGTCCACACAGTGAAATGAGCACACGTAAAACATTTTGGGTTTTCTCTTCTAGTTTTAACATTTTTAACCAAATTCTTTTTGTTTCCTTATCTGTGGGCAGGCGATGAAAAGTACCGCTTCTGTTTTGGGAGCAACTTCAAAACGCTGCAGCCACAAATTAAACTTGGTCTGATTTTTAGAGTACAGCCACAAACAACACAATAGTTACCCAGCTCCACCAGGGCATCTTACAACACTTTCCAGTGGCAAACTGCTCTCTATAACGGGTTAATATGTGGTCTGGTTCTAGTCTAGTGGTAATGGTATGTATTACCACTGTATTACCATCCAGTGTGGAGATTCTCCATATTACGGTCTGGAGAACAGCAGCTGTGGTCATTTCTCCGCTGATTTGCAGTGACATTCAGCAACGAAGAACCTCGAGGTTCTGGTTGTGATGGACTAAATTAACCCAGATACTTTTTTTTTTTTTTTTTTTTTGTCTTTCAAAAAATGTTCCTGGCCCAAACATAATGATAAAGACTCAGATCATGAACTTTGTTATTTTTTAAATTTTTAATGAAAAATGAAATTCACATCACACCAAGCTAATATTATGTAGTTCTGGTGTTTCATACTGTCGGCACAGAACGGCAGCTCAGATCTCTGACCAGCTTCTCTGCTTTTCTCTTTATTATTGTTAGTTCTTCAGAGGAACGAGCTGCTAGCAGCGCTGCTAATTCACCTTATAAAACTTAACACTGTGTTCCTGTGACTCCCCAGGATTAAACTCACAATTACAATCCTCCGTACTGAGCAGCTCTCTGATATCAGACGTTGTGTCCGTACACAAGTTTTACTAAATATTGTATTATAACCAAAATGAGAGCTGTAACTTCTATCACGAATAGAGATTAGCAAAAAAAAAAAAAAATTACAATGAAACACTGCTACCTCCATTGGGTGTTGGAAGTAAGAGCCATAATCGTTTCCACAGTAAGCCTCCTAGGAATAAGGTGGATACCTGCAAAATATGTGACTCTGCCCCTTTAACGTTAAAAAAACTGACTGAAATGTTATTTTGTTATGTTTTATTAGCTCTAATTGCCTTTATTTAAGACTAGTTAGACAGGAAAGTGAGTAATGCAAGAGGGAGAAAACATGCAGCAAAGTCATCAGGCTGGGAATTGAACCTGTGTCTAAGGCCTCCTTAGGCAGGTTGTGCTCCACACCCCTGCGCCACCGCAGCACCCCTGAAATGTTATTTTTACTGTTTTCTCCACTGTCATTTTCCACAAGAGCATCAATAAACATCAGTACATTTGATTAGACGAAGTCTCTGTGCAGCTTCGTGATATAAATCAACCCTCCTTTAAGTAACTTGCTCCCTGAAGGCCTTTTTCAAATAGAAATGGTTTTCAAGAGCAGCATATATAGCGGTGGGAATGTTGTGCCTTGTGGTTATCTAAAAAATAAGTAATAATTTTTATCCTTATTACACTGGTACCACAAAATATCTTGATAAAAATCAGA
The DNA here is from genome assembly GCA_010277075.1 of Poeciliopsis retropinna. NCBI lineage: Eukaryota > Metazoa > Chordata > Actinopteri > Cyprinodontiformes > Poeciliidae > Poeciliopsis > Poeciliopsis retropinna. Next base: position 200,622 of record VMRM01000030.1, on the reverse strand, counting down.
GTTTATATCACCTACCCCCAGCCTGCATTAACAGAGCTCAAGCACACAAAACAGGTCTGTAAGTTTAACATTTTTTTAGTTTCAGTTGAATGAATGAACAAACCTCTAAAGCCTTTTTCTGTTCAAAATTGTGGTCAGTAGCCTACTGGTGAATGCGATGAAATGACGAAGAGCAGCAAAAAGGCCAGAGGAAAAACGCAGAGCGATGAGCTCACATGATCAAATTGCAGGGACAAAGAGCACAAACACACTCAGAAATGACAAAAGACTCACCAACATGCTAAATGTTTTTCTCATGACTTGTTTTCACGGTGATGGAAAGTACATTGATTAACTCTCAATTTTGGTGCCAGTTTTGGGGAGATACGAGACAAAAAGAGAACATTGTGTCCTCTAACTTGATGTGCTAAAAGCAGGAAAAAATTGCGAGACTTAAGTTGTGACGACTGGACGACGGGGACAGCTGAAAACTGTGGCGCACTCCTGGTTTAAATTAGAGAGTATTTAACAAAAGATGTCCTGAGATAGAAAACGATGTTGGACCACTTTTTTCAGTAACGAGTACCGTATTTTCCGGACTATAAGTCGTAGTTTTTTTCATAGTTTGGCCGGGGGTGCGACTTATACCCCGGAGCGACTTATGTGTGAAATTATTAACACATTATTATATCACATGTTACTTTCACACTAAACCGCAAGAGGGCGCTCTAGGACTGTGTTGATAATGTGTGTGGTAGAAGTTAGCCGAGTTGTTTACAAGCGAAGATGAAGATGAAGGTTTAGTGATTTGGAACGTGGGAAACGTGACGGTTGTGGCCTCTTTAAGGAACATAATCCACTCTGCCACAATTTACAGAAAAGATCAAAAATGAGTTGAGAAAGCCCAACAAGGAGTTGGACTCGGCGTCCAAATGTTCCAGATCTCAGTCCAATCGCATGTCTAAGGGATGTGTTTGACAAATAAGTCCAGGGATGTCTCAGCTCATAATTTACATGACGTAAAGGATCAGCTGCTAACATCCTGGAGCCTGATGCAACAGAACACGCTCAGGTTTCTAGGGGAGTCAATGTCTTTCTGGGTTATGGCTGCTTTGTTGGAGAAAGGGCGACAAAGTCACTCTTGGGCTTGAGAAGAGAATGTTTCACTGGAAATCAGTCTGTCTTACATATTCTGAGTTGTGTTCAACAAATAATGGGAGAATTCATTTTGATTTGAGGTTTTAAAATGTGAGGTGGGCCTTCACCAAGGCAGCTAAGGGTGATTTCACACCTGATAGTCTGGTAGACTTGGTTCCATCGGGGACCAAAGCTGCAACATTTGTTACATTTAACAAAGTGCACACTCTGCACTTTGTCAAATGATCCAAACCCTTTGAAAAACCTGTTGCTCTCCTCACCTGTGGTGGCGCTGCACCAAGAACCACTGAAGGAAGCAACACGCGGACCTCCAAAGAAGAGATTGAGCGTATCGGCCGTCTCCAGGAAATGTAAACAAAAATGGAGTGGCAGTTGAAAGATTTCTCTTGCCTTTTTCTAAAAGACCACAAGCCATTTCTCCCGCCACCGCTAGACTCGCTCCTTTTTCTTGGTTGTATTTACCCAGAATGCCCTGCGCCACAGTCTACTACTTGCTTTTGGAGCGGTCTCTGGTCTGCTTGCATCCACGTGTGCCTCTGAACCACGCTAGAGTTCACTTTGGTAGAACCAACACTGAGGTCTTTACTGGTTTGTTTCTGTTGATTCACATCAAAGTTTGATTGTGCATTCACACCTCCCCAAACGAACCGGACTTTCTAGCAAACAAACTGGAGTTCGACTGAAGCGGACGAGTGTGAATTCAACCTTACTGAACTTTTATTTCTTACCTGCATGGTTAGAGATGCTAAAATAACATTCCTCCAATACTGCTGTAAAAAAAAACTCAATGTCTTTGGTTTCTGACAAGAGCAGCAATCTCCTTTTCTTGCTCTCTCAGTCTCATTCAGCAGATAATGGCCTTAAAAAAATACACAAAACTAGCTTTATAAAACATCCATTCTTACTTTATTTTTCAGCAGATGGGGCATATTCTCAAGATACAGAAGATAAAATGGTTAATAGAGGCAGAAGATCTTGGAAAGAAATGTGCCTCCTTGAAAAAATCTTAATGATGGCAATAATTTAGCTGAACCTCCAGGTGAAATGTCTTTTTTAGCCTGTTTTATGGACAGTTGGACAGATTAACAACATAAATTACTGTCATGCTGAGACCGGTTCTCCTGGTTAATGCGCGACGAGAGCGCCCCACATTTAATACCCTTCGCCGCTATTAAATGATGTAAGAAAGTGCATGAAACGCAGTTGAAACAGAAAGATTAACACCCAGCAACATCGGAGATGACACTGGTAATAACACAGATCCATCTTCCACGCGTGAAAAACTATGGAGAAGTGACACGGGGCACCCCGAGTTTACAAGAGATGGAAGATTACGCCAACATTTGACAGCGTTAAACAACGTTGTGTGATTTTTCTATTGAGCATCGTGCTTCCAGAGTGGTGGTTCCTTTGGAGCAGTTGCTGACGGGAGATTTAAAACAACGGTGCATCGTGCCATTAAAACCATGCGCACGTCACACTTGTCCTGAAAATATTTCACATGGTGAAATCTTCTGCTTTCATTGAGCGAGAGAGAAAGAAAAACAATCATTCTTCTTAAGTTGCCTTCCAGCTAAGAGTTAAGAAACGGCCAGTTTGCCCCTGGCTGGGATTCGACCATATATGATGCTGATCGCTTTGGGCAAAACAACACCATTTCACCGTATTGCTGTATTAAAATGCATAATTTAACGCTGTAAAAACACTAAATCTCACCAAGTAAATTTGGACTAGTTTCTACTGTGAATGCCTTAGTAGACTTGAATTAAGATAAAAAAATAACTCACAAGTAACTTTTTTAGCAAGATACAGGAGCTTATTTAAGTAAATAATTCCTTCATATTGATTAAAAATGACTACTTCCACTGGCAGGTCATTTCACTTCCAACAATACATTTTTCCCATGTTTAAATTAAATAATCTGTTAGTGGAACTGGAACTTTTTCATTAATTTTTAGGGATTTATTGACTTAAATAAGCTCCTGTGTCTTGCTAAAAACTTCCTTGTGAGTTAGTTTCCTCTTAATTCAAGTGTACTGAGATATTTGCAGTAGTAGCTAAAGCAAAACTACTTGGTAAGATTTTTTTTGTTGTTGTTGCAATGCAGAACTAAAGCCAATCAATAATCTCCTGAGTGTCTGAGGTGTTTCGCAAACTAGAACGGACAAAAGTTTTTCTCTTTCTTCCTCTCTCTCTCCAATTTGTCATTCTACACAACTGACGCAAGTCGAGGGGATGTTTGTAGAGAAAACTGACGGGTGGGGGTAGACAGTCTTTCGGTGTCCAGCAGGAAGAGATGAACACCTTTCTGACCGGCCGTCATGGCTGCTACGCTCGGCCACGAGCCTCTGTCGCTAGATGCGCTGGCTCCGCTCTCCACTGCCTGTACAGGAAGACAAAACATTCTGGAAGCTAAAATATTAATGCATCACAAAGAATAGTCAACAAAAAACCAACCAGATTGTAATGAAGTGGATTATGTGCGTCTTTCACTCCGCCGGTTGTGTGTCTCTGTCTCGGTGTGACTCAGCACCGAGCGGATGGAGGAAATGTTCTGGGGACGCTTCAGAAAATATAGACTGCGTGTTTTTTTGTTTGGCTGTTTTTTTGGGGGGGTTTTTTACAGTGTACATTTTCAGGGTGAGAGAGTTCCACAGCAAAGCTAGATAAGATGTACTCCTAGCTGGAAACAGAAGTCTAATCCAAGGTTATCAACGTGCAGTAGAATAATCAAAGAGCTAAAAATGAAAAATGAATTTGATCCGGAAGCCTGCTGACTTCTAAAATAGTAAAAAGGAAACAGAAACAACAATCACAGAACATTACCCAGAATATACTGGCATGCGTCTCAATAAAGAAAGGTGTTGGTTTTTGGGGTTTATTTTGGCCATAACAGCTCCGTGATCTGACAGTCTGAGGCACAAAGTCTGTGAAATACGAGTTTATTTCGGCTCAATTAACGTCGCGGCGAAGGAATTATCATTAGGATTGATTAACGTGCAGCTCGAGTCATATATGCTCTCTACCCGGTGTTAACGTGAATTACAAGAACATGGAAACACCAGCAACAATATTGGCCTTTTAATGTCATTCTAGTGCATCCAATAGGGATGAAAACACTGAGATCAGTTCTTAATATAGAAAAGATTGTGTTCATCGTGTAGCGTCTCTGTGGCTCCTGTTAGTAGTAGGTTATGTACCAAATGGCATACAAACACACAGTATAACCAAGTATTTTAGCTCCAGTTTCTACTGAAAATGTCTTAATACACTTGAAATGAGACAAAAATAACTTTTCAACGAGATACAGGAGTTTGTTTGGGGTGAATAATGACTCAATTTTGGCAGATTATTTCACTTATGGGAAAAATGTCATGAGTAAAATAAAGTGCCAATGAAACCAGCACTTTTTCATCAATAATGAATTAGTGACTTTATTACAAGCTCCTATGTTGTGTTATTTCTGGTGTACTAAGATAATCGAACTAGAAACAAGATTTTATCATTTTGCAGTGTAACATTACACACCGTCACCTTCCCAAATTGGCGGCCAAAGTCTTTTTTTTTTTTTCCCAAAGTGATTTTAGACACAAAAAATCAAGCAAAAAATGACTATTTCAGGGAGGTGAAGACATTTAAAAAATGCTCCAATTCTCCAATAGCTTAAGTTGTGTCTGCATTTTCCTCTTTCGGATGAAGAAAATACAAAAGCGAGTCACGTCAGCCAAAACGAATCCTGGCGAAGCTTCTTTTGTCTGCCCCCTTTACCTCTTTGCTCTCTTCAGTTCTTCCCTCCACATCCTGTTCCGCGCACGCCTCTCTCACAGGTTGTCGACACACTCTGACATTAGCCAGTCCTCTGACCTGTTGAGTGTTTTAGGACGCTCCTAAAGCCTTCCCCGCCCGACCCCCCGATCGCTGGCAAACGGCGATCCGAGACGTGAAAGCGGCCGGTCAGCAAATCGCCCTCTTCCTCTCCTCCATCGCGCCGATGCTGAGCTGTGGACTTGCGGCCTATAAAGAGGTTTAGGTGCAAACAAACAGCCCATTTAGCAGCATCCCTCTTCCATTTAGGCCGTCATTACAGGCCTCGAGGCCCTGGCTCAGCACTGAATTATGAATTAAGTTGTCGTGAGAGCCTCTGGTTATGAGCTGAGGGGGTCATTTAAATTTAATTTGAAAAGGGATTCTGTTAGGACTGTATGCTCAGCAAGCTCTTGTGGACCCTTCCTCCTCAGAGGGAGAAGAGGAGGCTGGGGGTGTTGGGGAGGTTAAGGCCAGACGAAAACAGTCAGATATGACTTATGATCAACCGGCGATCATAAGCGACGAGGCAGTTACATCACCACGAGCCGCGTTTGAAATCGCTTTCAAAGTTGGGAGCGATCGCCTGCAGTTGATCTGTTTTCACGGTCCGGCTGTCAGATATTTTGCTCAAGCTGCTGCTTTAATAAATAAAACGTTGGTTCAGTGACCCACAGATCACTTTGTTTCAGGGGTTTTGCCAGCTTTAGCTGCTTTGTAAAATGTGAAGAGAAACACCTCTGTAGGCGGACGCTCCTTTAAAGGAAAATGCCACACCTAATGCAAGGATTATAACTGTACCACCTGAAATTAACTGAGGATAATTTGTTACATGTCATCGAAACAAGTTTGTCAAGTTTTTTTTTTTTTTTTTTTTACATTTATTTAATATAACTTAGAACTTTATATTTTCAATACACTTAATTTGCTCAAAAAAAGCAAATTAACCCTTTTTTAAAAGATGGAGATCAGTGTGCAGAGTCTTCTTATCGATGACTTGGCAAAAAAAACAACAAAAAACAGTAAAAATTGAGCATTAAGATGTGAAATCTTTGTGCCACTAAGATGCTTTCACCCGACAGCCCGTATATACAAACCATGTACTTTTTAAGTCGATTTGTATTTTCTTTGTTTTTTTTTTAAACCATCAAAAGCTCCAACTTTTTTGTGGATGGATATTGTCGAACGGCTTTCAGGTGAGGACGAAATCCAAGCCACTGTTGCAAAAATGCCACCAACAACATAATTTTCTGGTAATTATCAAACTACAGTTCAAAACACCCGTCAACACTTTGCCCTGGACTAGTACATCCTACCGCGATCTCTCTTCTTCTTTTTTTTTACTTATTCAATACATGCAGCTGCTGTTCGCTAAAGTAGAAGTAAACTTGATTTTTGAGGTCAGCTGTGCTGCAGTGCGGCGCTGAGCACAAATCCATTTTCTGTCAAGTTTTAAGTGTTCTTATCCCGCAGAATAATGCTGCCACCACCCGTTTTGACTGTCCTTCAGAAAATTGCGTTGTCTCACTTTATTGCCGTTAAAACCCCGTGGTGGGGTATTAACGAATTCTCGGCGGTGGGGGTGGTGCGCAGAACCCTTGTCCACCCCGGGTCCTCTTGATCCTCAACGTAAAAAATAGGCATATTGTGCCTGCTGCGGACCCGGAAGGGTTAAACTAGAAAAGGGCTAATCTAAAAAACGTATCTAAAAATAAAAAACTACGTCCTTGGAACTAAAAACAATCACTTCCATGACGCAAAAACTGAGACGAAACCAAAAAAATCATTTGGAACGAACTTTAATTTTTAAAGCACGTCAAGAAGACCGACTTACATTCGCAACGTCTCGGAGTCACGGCGATCCTTCGTCAGGCGTTGGTCTGTGTTGCAACAGTACCTCTGGTCCGCTGGAAGGCAGATCAGAAGTAAACAGAATCCCTCGGGACGCCACTCTGGGACCAATCACCTCCGCCGAATCACACATTCAAACACAAGATGTTTGCTTCCAGTCCTGATGTATGTCCAGCACTTAATGGAAACACATCTGGCAGCCGACGTTTTCCAAAGTAGACCTAATTACCCAAATATGCACATTAAATACTTAAATTTATGTGTTTTGATTGAAATATTTCTTCATTTCACCTAATATAGCATTTGATTAGCAGCCGAAAGTAAATAAATTCAGGAGGTTAACCATATAAAGTTGCACTTTCTGGACTTTTTGCATAATCTACAAACAGGAAATTCAACATTCTGTGAGTTTTTATCTCTAGTAATTGTTAATTGTTCTGATTGTGCAAAGAAACCAGCTTTGCATGTCAACTGACTGCGTGTGTGTGTGCGCGTGTGTGTACGGCAGCTGCCCTTGTGTTTTTGGTGCGTAACGCACCATCTGCACTGTCTGGCTTTTTTTTTTTTTTTTTTTTTTTCAGCCTAGCAAACCAGAGAGAGGAACAGAACCGTCTCTCTCTCTGGTTCGTTCGCAGAGGAGAGGGTTGGTTCTGTTCGGCTCTGCAAAAGGAAGGAGGCTTCAGGCAGGATGCGAAAGCAGAAAACCTGAATTTAATTTTGCAGCTTCCTCTCATTTGTGGGTTTTGTTTCCCACCACCCTCCAAAAAAAAAAAAACAACCTTAGGAGTCCTTGCAAAGACACAAACGTGTTTGTGTACCTCAGAAGACGGAAGCTGGGTTGATTTTTCTTTTTTAAGTATTTTTTTATTCATGCCAATGCTCAATTTTCATGGCATGAATATGACACCTCTTTTTTTTTTTATTATTTATGTTTCTGATTTTTTTTTGTGGGGGGTGTGAAGTGGAAGACTGAGTTGCATAAATCGTCGTTATTCCCACAGGGATTTGTTTTTCACCTCATTTAAAGTTTTTTTTTGTTTGTTTGTTTGGTTTTTACATTGTTTTTACAGGCGTCATTTTTTACCTCGGTTCCCTGAAACTTCTGATTACCATAAAGCTCCTGACTCCTGGGATCCTAAAGCCAAAATAAATGGAAAAAAAAAAAAAAAAGTGAAACACATTTGCTAATCTCTTTTTATTTGGACGCATGTCGCTTTCGGAGACGGTTTGATATTTTCACACCTTCTCCCCCTTTCCAGGATCAACGGTGGCGGTTCTTGGGTGAATGGCACCCCGGGCAAACGCCTCCTGTTGCCACCCTACACGCAACCAAAAACATATTTTTATATGCAACTTAACACTAAAACTACAGCGATCTCACACAGTTAAGCCTGAAATCTCTAAAACGCCCTTTAAGTTTAGATTTAAGAATCTTTTCAACCGACAGGTTTGTTTCTGACAGAGAATAACACAGGAATTTCTCAAAAGACAATAAAAATCCCTGAAATGTACACATTTTGGGTTTTTAAAAGAAAAAAAAGAAGCTATTTTGATCTCAATTTCTTTTTAAAATTGGCATCTTAAAACCGATTTACAGCCTTTACTGTGAACAAAGAGTTCACAGTAAAGCAGCAGTCAAACCTTTCTATATTTGTTAACTAGATTCTAACTAGTTTGTTGGTTTGTCTTTGGAATGGCTTCCTTGCCATCACCCTAATCTTTAGCGTCACCTCTGCTGAGAAGGCATTGAAACACGTTCACCTACAGCTGGGACTTCAACTCATTAATTTCAACTAATTAATTACAAAGATCTTACTGCGGTAAAAATTTTAACACAATTAGTCACTGGTGTTTCTCTGGATTTTCTTTTCTTTTTTTTTTTTTTGGCAACATACAAAGGTTCCAGCCAGAGCCACGTTTCTGGTACGCCAATAAATGTGACGCACATTCAAAAAACAACAAAAAGCAACATTTGCAAACAACAGCAGAGCTGCTTCTCTCGGCACTCTGGGAGTTCATTTGTGCTTTGAAAGACGATCCGATTGGACGCTGGACAAGACTATAGTTGTGTTCAAGTATTGTCACTGTCCACATTTCTAAAGAAGTATCTAAATAAAATACTTCTTTGGAAAGAAATATTCTTACGCTTGGAAGCTGAATGGATATAATAGCATTTTGCACCAATCTGATGGTTGAAATAACAGATTTAAAACAATAAATGTATGTGTTGTTGAGCTCAAGTGTACTTATTTGGTAATTTAGTGACAAAAAGGGATTTTTGTATTTAAGATGTTGCTTGTTTTGTTAATAGTCAATAATTATTGATTAATTACAGACCTTCACCACTTGTATAAACATTATATAAATGTCATATTGTGTTTAAAATCTCTGTTTGATACCAAATATTTCATTAATTGAACTACAGAATTTCAACAGCAGTTCAGACGGTTTGTTTTTTTGCCTGGGCAGACAGCCATATCACCCATATCCAAAACCATCAGTGGAGATGAAGTCATTCAATAAGAGGCCCTTTTGTTTTATCAAAGACAGTAATAATTTAATAATACTGAGGATAATGAGGACAAACTTACAGTAAAGAGCTCTAAAATATTGACAGAAGCAGCAAAAGAAAAACCTTACTACTGGTCAGTTCTGTTAGATTTATATTCCAACTTCATCCTCTGTCCCAAGTGGCTCAGTTTGAATACAGACGTTTTGATACTTTTATTTGGGAACCCGAAAAGCCGGGCAGGTGTGTACTTGAAATTACATAAATACTTTTATTTATCCTTTCACAATCCCATCTTGCAAAGCTCTGGGCAATTCGCTCAATGATTAATGGTTTGTTTTCTATACCGCCCGTCGGCTTCGAGACCACTTACGACTTTTTCGATGCCCGACGAAGTCTGTACTCCGAGTTAGAAATATCAGAGGATATATTTGTCATTTCTGACAAATTTATTTTGACCTTTCCGGGATGCATTTCAGTTTTTTTTTTTTGCATGGTGGGAGGATCGGACAAGAAACGGCTTTTAAGAAGTTTGAGAGTAAAAGTTTGTGTGCAATTTAATCAATAATTTGAAAATGCCACACAGCGGAGCTCTTGCCTATTCACGGTTCTGTGTTCGCTGAGCAGCACTGACTTTTCAAAGGCGAACATTTTCACAAATTAAGGTCAGAAATTTTCAAGTGGGTTCAGTTTCAAGGTCAGACTAATGTCAGAGTCAAACACAACGCCACTGTTGATCCTGGAATGTCAGAGTCTGATGAAGTGATCAAATATTTTTTAACATCGATTGACGGCACTATTAAAAACTGAATGTTTCATTTGTGGTTTCGATTTGGAATGTGCCGACGCTCTTTCCTGGAGAGGCCAGTAAAATCAGAGTATGATGGTTTTTCAGGAACATTAAAGTATTTGGGGGGGGGGGGGGGAACGGCCAAATGCTGAAGGGACAGCTTGGGCCGTCTTTAACGTGAATCAGAAACATTTGTCGACCTGACTCACCAGCAACCGTGCCGTTGTTCACGGCAATCAGAAGTTGTCATTAGTGCCATGGCAGCTTTTCTTCACAACATTTCCCACGTTCCGTCTTGCGCTTGAGATAAAGTTCGGGATCCGCAAATGGACACTAAACGCCTGCCAGGGAAGGAGCCGAAAAGTCACAGAGACATTTTTATAAACCGAGCTCTGCCACTTCTGCATGCACCACCCGGTCTAACGCGCTCCCAGCCCCCGCTGCCCCACCGCACCCAGGGGTCCTGCTATCAAAACTCTTTCATCATTACAGGAATGTTCAGCAGCACTTCTGAGAGAAAGAGACAGACAACTCCTCTGTCTCTGTTGAGGGCAACGGCTCAGTCTTACACAACCCCGTCGGTGCCGATGTTTTTCCTTTAACAAGCTTATGGAGTGGACTTTGACTTTCCTACCTCTCTGTGCCAGATGTTTGGCAGCAGCTGCTGTCCGTCTTGTCCCAGGAGACTCTGGAGGTGGGTGGGGGGAGAGCGCCTGCCAAAGCGGGCCGGCTCAGGACTCCCACGAGGGCCATTGATCGTCATCGGAAAAGGTCTTTGGAAGGGGATCCGTCCCTTTTCCGGGCTGCTGCCAGCTAAATGTAAAATACCCACACCGATCAATGATATGTCAATGCGTGAGTAGAGGGTTTTGTTTTTCTACATTTAGACCATCTGATAAAGAGCACTCATCTGATTGGGCAAGGTGTGACTTTTTGTCCTGGCAGCTGCTGTGCATTTCATCAAACGGTCATTTCATACGTTAGCATACACCACTGAACCTACAAAGCTGCTCCGACCTGCTTCCATACGCTCGCCCGTGACCCAGGGGTGTCGTGACCCTCTGGTCCAGCTGGCAGTCGGTAGGGAGCTGTGAACCCCAACAGCCAATCAGAGGGTCCGGAGGTCTAGAGAGGAAGAGGAAGAGGAGAAGCAGGAAGGAAGACTCGGGGGAGAGAGAAGTCGGTGTCGCAGAGCGACACGACGCATTCTCGCCGCACACCGGGACTTGACCTTAAACCTCGTGTTCATTCACGCTCTCTTTTTTTCTTTTCCCACCCCGCCTCCAGGGCCAACACCTTTGCTCCGTTGTAATGTATCTATCATCGGTTCCCCCGCAGCTCCAGACTCACCCAGCTGTCCGTTCTGAATGGACAGCTTCCTCGGAAAGAGAGCCAGTTCTGGGCGAACTGAAGAGGGTTGGGAGATCCAGACAGCCGGGAACCTGAAGGAAGACCTGACCTGCAGGACGGGGTGGCCTGCCAAACACCGGCTCAACGGATCTGTGTGGGTGAGAGTGAGATGTAGCCAGGAGGGCTCAGTCTTACACAACCCCGTCTTTATGCTCATATGTGAGCATAAAGAAACTGAACAAAGTTTGACTGTATTTACCTATTGAGTCCACATTGATTAACAGATTGGTGTTAATCAATATGGCTACAATAGCTACATTTTATCTGTAGTCTTAAGGATAAACTTACATTCACCTCACGCAAAATAAAGAGGCAGTATTGTGTGTCTTCCAGCCTCACAGTGCCATTTTATAGCACAATCAAGTAACTATGTTGCCTTCAGTTATTGTAAAGTTTCTGTACATCAAATGTGACTTAAAAGAAATTTGGCTTCGTAATTTAATGCCTTGAAATTGGGCCTGTGCCTCTTTGAGAGAGCTCTGCTCTTTCCAACACCACATCGTCGCTCATCTCCCAACCCTTTAACAACGTTTTTACCAGAGTTGCGCCGAGATGCGCAGTTCCACCAGGTGTTTGCTAGCCGCCGCTGCCACTAGTCTGAAGGAGCTGAGTGGGCGAGTCGTGGGAGAGGGCTGCGCCGTAATGTTGAGAAACGCTGTGATCCAAACACAATGCCGAGGGAAGTCTCTTATGTTTCAGAAAAGCAAAATAAATCTGCACTAAGTGACGATAGAGATCAGAGACTATAAGAGGAATCTCCAGAAACTTGAAGGCTGGTTTAGGAATATTTCCCCCGAAATCAAATCTGATTGAAGAATCTGACTAGTTTTCTTAAGATTATTGTTATGTTGTTAAAATCACCAGAAAGCGCCTTTAATACTTATTCTCTGTGGCTATTGATATATATATATATATATATATATATATATATATATATATATATATATATATATATATATATAATATGTTTTGATTATTTTCTTTTTCAGTGACTGACTTACTTGACGTCTGGTGTGCATTTCATGTCAATATCTCCATCAGAAACATAATTACAGAGAAAAACATTGCGGGGTTCAACACTTATATCCTCCCCCGCCGCATGAATAAATGCAAAAATATACATAAAAAAAGAAGGACTCCACATTGCAGGTAGCACTGTTCAAAATGCAAGAAGTCTTTTGCAGAGACACGGTTTTTGATGGAGGGGAGGAAGAGGAGGAGGGAAGGCAGGATAAACAGAGGTGTGGAGGACCAAAGCGTCCTCGTGTGGAGGAGAGACTGGGACACGAGGAAACAGGAGGAGCGTCTGCCGTCTCCAACTGTTCCATCGGCGTAACACAGACGGATGACAAACACATCGCAGGAACGGCAGAAAGCAAGCAGAGAACAGTTCCTTAGACTCCAAATCCGAAGGTCCGGAGGAAGTTTGGCGAAAGTGAATGTCTTAAATCAGTCGAATGGTAAATAATAACCCACATTTGTTATTCTGCACATGCATAATAACCCAAAAAGCACCAGTTTTTGTCTCTCAAAAACTGGTGCTTTGGTCTCAACAATTTTTTCTTTTTGTTTCTGATTTATTTATTTTGGATATTTAAAATGCCTTCCAGTTTCAGTGTTAAATGTTCATTAGAATTTAAAGTTTATTGATCTTTGACAGTGTGCTCTTGTGTTATTACGCTGTTAAGATTATAAATAGTCCCAAAAAGACAAGCTCACCCTTTATCGCAATGACTTCTGGGACAAATTTATCATCCAGCAACGTTTGTTCCGTTGACAGACCACGTACGCCGACGGTCAGAAATTAGCGATCGCTCGAAATTGGCATAGCAAAATTTTCAGGCGTATTTCATGTGAATTGTTCACGTTAACTTTGCTGAATGGCGACAAGGTGAAAATCAACTGATTTGTCGACAATTCAAAGGGTTTGGGTTCAAAGTTCAAAGGGCTTTACATGAACATGAAGGTAAGCAAAATAAGAAGCAAAACATTTTGTGGTAATCTGCAATCAGGAATAATTTTGGCAAATCACAAATGCCCTAAAACGAGAGCAGCTCGGTCCGACTCGACTTCAGACAGAGAGGAGAAAAATGTGCATGTGTCTTTTTATTCTGTTTATGGAAACCTCTGCTTTCAGCTCCGCGTCATTCACAGGTTTTAATTACACAGTCGGCGCGCCGTGGTGCGGTTAAAAACCCGACTGGAAAGTCGCGAGAGGCCGTAATAACCTGCCTTTTTCTTTTATTGTCTTTGTTCTGTGAGGATCGTAAAACAAAAGCCGGCGAATTTTGGAATTCTTACAACATGCGCGCATAAATGTTTTAAGTCGTTTGGGGTGAAATTAATGAACACAAATCATCTGCGCAGACCGAGTTTTTACAACAGGAAATAAAACAAGTTTAGTAGAATCACGGTTCTAATTGCATCTTGTCCCTTTTTTGTTATATGCACCGGCGGATGCAGCAGGGAGAAACAAATTAAGGCCTTGACACCAGATGAGTCTGATGCTAAAGTTTGTTAGCGCTGGTGCTTCTGTTTTCTTCGCTCAGTCATTTAATCATTTCCTCTGCCTGCTTTGTGCCGCTCAGGGTCGTGAGGGGGCCGAGCGAGTTCCGGCGGTTGAAGCAAAGCGAGTTCATTAAAAAAAGAAAATCAAATAAAATAAGCCTGATTCGTGTCTGAAGGTTTCTGCTAGTGTGGAAGGAGTCGACTTTAACGAAGCACAGCTAACGTGTTTCTTATCTCCTGGGCGGATGTTGCTTATGGCCCCCTCTGCTCATCCTGCTTTCGTCATTCGTTCTCCTACAAAGGGAGTCACAAAGCGAGCAAGATGGGTTTTTTCCTTCTTCCTCCAGGTTTCTCTGGATTTCCTTAATCCTGATCGTAAAACACATTTTTTTTTTTTGTCTTCTTTAAATTTGATTTTTGTTTGAAGTTGGTCTAAAAACCCCTGTGCTGTCGTGAATATTCCTTCTCACGATCACCAGTCGCTTGCTGCTCACGATTGTTTCCTCTTCACCTCCTGCTCCTCCTTTCCCCGGGGCGCAGCACACACAACTCAAGTCCTCTACAGACAGAGCCTGGTTTGTGTGTGGGGGGGCTTTGCCTGCTCTGCAGACAGATTTCACGTCTTTAGGCGCAAGAGACAGAAACTTTGGACAGTTTACTGGCTCACATTTAGAGCAAAGCAGACAGGTTGCTTTTATTATTATTACTTGTTAAAAGCCATGCGTCTTTTTTTGGTTCTATTTTGCGACTTTGTGATGCTCTGCCCCGTAAAATCCTGATAAAACACGTGAAATAATGATACGTTAGCAAATGTCCAAAGGTTATGAGAACAGACTTCGGTTTTCCTGTCTTCAACAAGCACTTCTTCTTAACAAAGTAGCCTGTTTTCATTTTTATTTATTTTCTTCAGTTTTTTTCTTTTATCACCTTGTCACTGAGAAATGAAAGCAAATATAAACTGACGTTGTTTCTACGGGTCAGGGAGTAATATCAGCTACTGCGCCATCCAGCTACAGCCATTGATTTCTAACAGCCTGTAAAAAAAGTGGAGAGCTCTGATATGGACAAAGTGTTTCTTCTTGCTTCGATTAAACTCTCTTCTCAAATTATCGATCCACAATTTTCGCTGCAAAGTGTTGTGCTCAGCTTTAAATTTATGTTTTCGTACTGCTGGAGCAGGCATTTATTTATGACACCAGTAAAGATGTTACAAAGAGCATTCGCGATGCGTTTGCTCACACCGAAATGGGCGGTGGTTATAATTCACAGAACAATAAACGCTGATCGGGCCTTAGCGTTTCTGAATCGGTGTCATGTTTCTCTCGGCGTGTGAAAAGTCCCATCTTTCACGTCCGGGCGAAGCGTACTCCCAGCGTCTGGCTTTGGGAAGGGAGACGAGGACGTTTTCCCTGGGAGAAATCTCTCTGTGAACGGACAGATCTTAGAACGAGCGCCACTACAAACAATTCTGTTTGCCGTCTCTGTCTGGTCCCCTTTGCGCGAGGCGCTACCGTGTGATGGATGGCCGAGGAAAGGTTGAGACGGCTCACATCACCTCCGGCTCATGCACCGGCCGTCAAAGCTCACACCTCCTCCTCCTCCTCCCTCCTTCCTCAACCCAGGCCTTCATCACTCTGGTGAAGGGCTGAGTTGAGAATGGACGGACGGACATATCCATCAGTGTTGGAAAATATTTATAAATCACAGTATTTGGACAGATTTTTGTGATTTCCAAATCCTTATATTTTCTTGCTAGCCCCTTTCTGGTTGGTCTGTTCGGTTCAGTTCCAGCTGTTTGCTTCATAGTCGGTCAACTGTTATCACGTTCGTCCTTGGAAACTTTTTGATTTTATTACTCCTCCGTTTTTTTTCTTTATGTCCCTGTGTGCGTTGTTTTGGGTTTTTAACCTTTGTGTCCCTTTTTTTTTTTTTCTTCTTCCTGTTATGAAACTCTTCTTGTTGCTTGCAGCAAGCTGAAGTATATGTTAAATATCTTCACGCCGCATCGCTGCAAGTGATCATGTTGCTCTCGAGATGTCTTCCGCGTTTCGTCTTTTTGTTTTTGTTACTTTTTTTTCTTCTGCACAGTCGGCAGAAACCCCGTCTCAGAGTTCCCTTTTTAGTGCCATGTTGTTGAGGCTTCAATAGATTTCAAACTAGTGAAACAGAGAAAGCAAAATCTTTTTTTTTTTTCTTTCTTTCTTTCTTTTTTTTTTTTAAAACAAAAAAGACTTTCTGCTTTTACAAAAGTGTTTCCGAAACCACGCCGACACGGTGTCCGAGGAAGGTTTGTGTTTCTGTCTTTTGCCGTCGGCGCTCTGTGACTCTGGAAGTTGATTTGAATTTATTAACATGCATTTCGACGTAAGTTATTCAGCTAATCTGACATGCACTTTGTGCTCCTATAGCTAAACAGCGCATACTTGATCAAACACAAGACGTTTCAGAATAAAGGGCTTTCAGACTGTGAGCTGTCTTTATATCTAGAAAGAATATTTTGTGTTTTTAACAAAAGACAGGAGAACTTGAACCTTGCTAGCTTCATGAAACCTGAACAAAAACCAAACGATTATTTACATGTAATGTACAGGAATGACTGAATATGCTAAGAAGCACAATCAAGCAGTTATGCACCGTGAATGTTTTATTGATTTCAATCTGTAATTAGGAAGGAGAAAAATTAAATAAGTTCGAACAGCTAAAACTTTTAAACATATCTTCAATCCCATCTAGTTTGTGTGAAATTATCGTCAATAATTTCACTCAAACTAAGTAATTTACTCGATTGCGGAAATCAGTGAGGTTTTATTCGATCTCGTGCCGACTTAAGCTTCAATAGTTGGCCAAATTTTATTAATCAAATGAATGTATAAAACAACAGGATGACATAACGCCAAGTTCATAAGTTCATCTTCCTAAGAATTGAAACATATAAACTGCAGAGATTCACGACTAACAAGCTTTTTCTTTTGTGAGGGAATGTCGTTTGTTCTCCGTGTTGGAAATAAACAAAAAGAAGATCCGGCTGCGATTGAAGCACGAAATGTTACTTGACGACCACACAATGAGCCTCATTGTATAATTTATTTGTTTTTTTTTACAAAATAAAAATTGAAATCCTTTTTTAATTTTTATTTATTTATTTATTTTTACAATTTTACATTTCAGACAGTAGGAGTGATCACTGTCCAAGGTGCTGAAAGCAAAGGCTCACTCTCATTTTCAACAACAACAAAAAAAAAAAACAATGTTATATAAACACTATTGTTGTGCGTAAGTTGTGCAAAGAGGTTTTTCTTTTAAGGAAGTTTTTTTTCCCCTCAAAGAAGCTACATGAATGTTGAGGTGTGTGAGAACTTTGCAGCAATCTGACGGTTGCGCAACCTCAACAGCAGAATAAAAACAATGTTTGTAGCTGAGCTCATACGTCCATTTATTCAATAATTTAGCAGCAAAACAGGCTTCTGAATTGAAGACCCTTATGTTGATCTGTGGTTTTTGATTAGAATGTGATTAATTAATTACACACCCTGCAATTAACTCGATTAAAAATCTACTAAAAGTATAACCAATGTTGATCATTTACAAACTAACATGCGTAATTGTGGCAGCTTTTGTTAAGAGCTCCGTAATTCGTCTTTGTGGAAGACGAATTACCTTAACCTCATACGAGGTTAAGGTGTATGAGGTTAAGGTTTTTCTCTCTTTACAAAGCGAGTCTGAAGTATTGTGAACAGAAAAATAGTCCAGTTTTATTTTTCTGCAGTTTTGAAACGTTCTCTGGCAAAGAAGAATCCTTTACAGAAACATACCTTTAAGACATTTTTTATGAGACTTGCTGAAAATCTTGCACTCTGGGGTGGGAGACGGCAGCGTGTGGTGGTTGCCAAACAGACACAAATAATGCTGGAAAAGAATCTGTTTATTTACCAAGGCTGCCAAGGGTGTGTTTTTTAAACTTGCTGAGTTATATATTACAGGCCCCGACAACTTATTAGTTTTAGACATTTTGCTATCGGCCACCTCTTTCGAGGAGAACACAGTTCACTACTCCTAAATTAGATCAGAAATTCAGTCAAAAGGGCAGGAAAAAGTTGTGTGTTTTTTTAGTGTCTTTTCATTACCCGATGGACTGTTTTGTTTAATAAAAACTTATTCTGCAGATTACGACCTGCCAAGGACGAAGCTCCTCTGCTGAGCTGCGGTTTCACCTACAGCTCCCTCCCATCAGCTCCTTCAAACTAGCGGCAGCAATTAGCAAATACCTGACGGTAAAAGCTACTTCTCAGTGCAACGCTGGTAAAATAAAAGCTATTGAAGAGTTCATGGAGGATAGTTTTGTGGTAGTTTTTAAAGAGACAGAGGCCCAAATTCAAATATCATTTTTGACATATGTAGCATTTTCTAACAAGTGTAGAAAATAACTTGATTGTGACTGGAAAATACATAATACTTACCCCTTAAATGTTGGTTAAGAAAAACCAACCATGGGTAAAATGCAGTAATGCACCGATATGAAAATTTGAGTTGATATCAATATTCGATGTTAATATTGCTGTTACGAACCGATAACCGATATTACTGCTTTGGTATCTCTGGTTAAAAAAAACAAACAAAAAAAAAACGACCAGAACAGACGGCAACAAGATAAAAGTAAATATTACTTTTATATAATGGCCCAGTTTTATTTATCAGATCAATACAGATGTCCATATCTGTGGATGGAACAGAAGTAAAGACCAAGAAGCTACACGTTAGCATGTCTAGGTGACTGTATGCTTAGCGGTGAGGCTTACTGTGCAGCACTGGTGAAACCACATGTTGCGACAGACGTTAAGATGCTTACAGGAGTCCAGCTTTTACTTTCCTCGCAGGTTTTTCTGCCTTTCTTTTTTATTACTATTTCACAATAAGCCTAAGAAGTAAAAGTCTTTATCAAAAGCTTTAGTAGAGCAGCAGCTCTTACTGAGTCCTCCTCAGTAAGAGCAGATTTGCATAAAATATAATAATAATAATAATTAAATTTAAAAAAAAAACACAGTGAGAGAGGAAAGGTGAAGCTGACTGTTCTACAAGGAGTCGGGCTTGGGTTTCCACTACAGATGCCACCGACCAATCAGGTGGTCTGCCCCCCCTACCCCCCCCTCCCACACACACACACACACACACACCGTGTACAAAAGCATCTCGTCCACGCACAGGTTTTTTAAAAAAAAAATTCTGAGCTGTTTAAGTGGAAACTTTTGCGCTCCGTCGCTTCGGATCCGAGAAAAGTGACGGCTTTCACACCGTCACAAACGGCTGCTATTATTAGAACGGGTCGCCCCTCGGTCTGCTGAACTTCAAAGAATCTTGGAAATGAATTTTAAGAAGAAACCCGTGGCTGCTTTTAAAAAAAAAAAAAAAAAAAGAAATCACATTGAACCCCCAGTGAGAACGGCTCCAGTGGGGAGTGTGGCACCGGTACGGAACATGCTCAGCTTTCTTTCTTTCCAAAGAGGTTTTAAAAGCAGCAGTCACCTCCAGGAAACTTCCTTCCGCATTTATCTTCTCTCTCTCTTTTTTTTACCCTTTCCAGTGGCAAAGAGCAGCATGACCTTTTCTGTGATCTGTGTTATATTGGTGCCGTCTTGCTATGTGACTGGATGAGGAGAGGCAGCCTCTTAATAGGTGCAAAGTCCCGATGTCACTGTGTCGAAGTCAAAAAGAAACAGGCCCCCGTACAGGCAGGAACACAATGTGAACGTTTTCAAGTAAACTGTACAAGCCGAACAAAGTGAGCATCACTGTCAGTTCCCATTTTGGAACCATTGTGATCAAACTGGGGAATAAACTCCACTGGTGGCGTTTTATGGTTTTATGATTCAAAAGGTAAAATTAACTGTGCGGTGATGAGAGCAATCCTGGTTCCTCTCTAACTAATTGTTGTCAATGTTTTCCCTTTCAAAGCCATCTCTGTTCTGGAGGCGGGGCGACACAGCCAGGTTTTTATCCACAGTATTCCTATTTGTGGGAATTATGTGTGCATATCTTTTTGTGTGTTTTTGTTTCATCTCTTTATGATTTAAAAAAAAAGAAAAAGAAGACAGAAATCTGCTCTCACAGAGCAAATATGGGTAAAATGCAGTGATGCACCGATATGAACATTTCAGCCAATATCAATATCTGATATTAATATTGCTGTTACAACCGATAACCGATATTATAAAGACCAGAACAGACGGCAGCAAGATAAAAGTAAATATTAGTTGTTCATAATGGCCCAGTTTTATTTATCGGATCGATACTGATAAATGAAAATATTACTAATATCGGCTGATACCTTTTTTAGTGCCTATATGTACAAAACCCCTAGTGAAATCATACATGATTTTTTTTTTCTCAAACATTCGAAGAATGTCTTGAAGAAAAGGCCTTATATTATTTATGTTGCCATATTTAGCTGGGTTATCAACGACATGGCTACAGACAGACAGACTATAAAGAACCTTAAAATGTGCAATAAAGTGCAGTTATTGTGCATTATTGATATTGATCATGTTTTGTGAAGGAAAATTGGGTACAGTGCTCTTGTAGCCGCATTATTACTGAGGCAAAAATATAATTTATTTTCATATTGATTTTGTGTTTTCTATGTTTTTAAATTGCCTGACAGCACATTAAGTCAGTATCTGACCATTTTTAAAGGGCAAAGGTCAAATTTAGAAAAAAAACAAAACAAAAACTGATTGTAATGTCTTAATGGTCATTGCTTTAAAATATATATTCTTAAATGTAAACTCAGACATGATGCTAATAAAACCCACAAAAACTATGATTGTGTGTGAAGCGAGGCTCCAAAAACGACACTAAAGTACCACAAATAAATATAAAATAAGATGCAACGGGTTTTGAGGTTGTTTAAGGGTCAAGTGGTGAAAAATTACAACCTTAACTCATTTGTCCTAAAGCTTCATTGCAAACACCTGTCATCCAAAAGTGAAAGTAAACATGTTCGGAAAGCTTTTTGAATTTTGAATAACTGGACAGCAAAAGTAAACCATATGCTTGAACCAATTATGGCAGCAAACGTTTTTTTAATTGTTTCTTTCTCCTAAAAGTCACACAATAAACTGATGCGTCCCGTTGCTGTTGTGCTGTTTTAAAATATCGATCAAGACGTCATCATTTTTTCCTTTATTCACACCGTGCTTCAGCAAAAGGTGAGTCAATCCCCACAAAACACACCGGGAAATCCAAGGAATTTCGCCTACATTTCCCATGATGCAACACAGTCCTACCTCGCTCCCATACACACCCCGACGACGAAGCTCCACTGTAGCCTCTAAATAATTTACGCGGATAACTGATAACTATTTTCACAAGACTCCTGATTAAAGAAGCGTTCTTGAGGTTCTTGAGAATAAAGCAGCAACTGTTACTCTTCTTGATGCAAGAGAGAGAACTAACAACCAAAACATAAACCCTCCCGCCCCCCTGAAAACTGTGTCTACAACAGACTCACCGATCAGAAATGTTCCTTTTCTTTTTTCCTCTAAAATACTCAAACTGCACATCTCACCCGACACAGTGGGGGATAAATTGCACTCAACAAATCCTTTCAAACAGCCATGGCCGCCATATCGTTCAACAAACCCCTAGAAATAAAGTTAAGAGAGAGAGAGAAAAAAAGAAAGAAAGAAAGAAATGGCATGCCAATCTCTGCAACATTAATAACTCCTTGTCCTGGCTGACACAAATGGAAAGAACAGTCTGATTGCAGGCAGAGAATGGCTCGGGAACACCAGAAAGCTGTTACCTAAGACGAATTATCGCGGCTATTGCAAAGGAACATTAGCCAGCAATGATGGATATTTTCAGTATGTGTAAGATGAAGCCAAGCTGATCAGAAACACTCTCTGCAGTCCTCCTTTAGGGTCACTACACACAGGCCTAATTGCATTGCCTCTCACAAACGCGTCGCCTGAGCGGTGTGCCGGCACTGCCATCTAGTGTCGGGATGATGAAATCTTCTCTTTTGGACTTTTTCCCCAATGTAGTTCGGATATCTGCCCTCAGATGTTGCTCCTTAACTTCACATTGCTATGTTAAATGCACACCATGCGTGGCATGTATGACATTTCCAAGTAATTGGTTATTCAAGAAAGATGTCAGACTCGTGATACTTCTTTTTGTAAACTTAGTATATTGTACGACTGCACTGAGCCACTATTTTCACTTCCGATACCGATATCTGTGGTTCAGCATCGACCGATGCCGATCTGATGCAAAAAAAAAAAAACAGTGCTTAATCGACTTCCAATGTTTCTGTTTTAAAACACAGTCATAAATGTACTGAATTATAAATTTGTTTGAAAATCTGCACCAATACAGCATGGGTGAATACACCAATAGTTTCACAAGTTTGATCAAACGTGGAAAAACAACTTTAATTTGCTCAGTCAGAGCAATTAGGAATATAACAGCCAACATAGAGTAAATGATGAAGAAAACAATAGGTTGCAACAAACCTTTGAAATGGTTCAGAAAGTGCAATTAGGAATTCTAAAAACAGTACAGAATAAATAATAAAGCATGCCGTCGCTCAGAGTACAAAGCTCAGAATTAGACTGAATAGATCTGCCCTTGTGGGTCAGGCACATTGTTATCGATACCCAATCTAGATTGTTTTTCTAATGCACTTGATAAACTGATTCAAAAAGCGTGACCCCCCCCCCCTCTAAAAGCAGGAGTTTAACATGTTGTATTAGTAACTTACCAAAGTGGAATCAGCAATGGCCTGAGAGATGCAATTGTTGCTACCCCTCAATCTGAGAAGGGCTTAAAGGGCAACTTTGAACGATTTGAAGTTGACTACGATACAGTCACAAAGATTCTTCACAGTCGACAATCTTCTTTGAAGACCTGAGCTAAATCACCTCAATGCTGAGGCAAATTTCATGAAGCAAAATAAATGCTAATGATCACAAAAGTACAGTTGGTAATGCCTGAACAAGTAAGGCTTCAACTCTGGGCAGAAGACAGCAAAGTGGAGTTGTTGCCCAGGACTAAGTTTGGTGTAAACCACATTCATGTGACATACACACCTAAAAATGTGTATGTCACATGTGTGGGTCACATTTTGGGTTTGCACTGCGGTCATACATCGTGTTCACCTTGAAGTTCATAAGTCGACAAGGACTATAGCAACAGATTCTGGAGTCCAGTAATTGGACAAAAACCCGACAGCTGGAGGTTTATCCAAACTGGGTCGTACAGTAGCGTATGGTCCATGACAGAATGGCTGAAAAAGAAATAGTCAAAGTCAACACCTCCTTCCGATTGAAATGCTGCTGTGGAGTCTGTCAGACATAATAACATAGGGAACAAACTGATAAACAAAGACATGTAAAAAAAAAAAAAAAAAAACCTAAGGAGTTTTTTTTTTTTCCCTTTTCTGACAGCTTTGATCTCGTTTATTATTTCTCTAAAACAGCTTCATAACACAATCAGCAGGTGATGAAACGAGCTGTCACAAGAGACCGTCCTCAGCCACAGACGATAAATTCATTAAAGTTCCCAGCCTCTTGTCAAACATCTTCAGTGACGTCATTTCTTCCCCTCCACCACTAAAATAAAGAACTCTCTGATATTTCCCAGTGCACACAATTGCACCGGGGCTCCTGATATTTATGGTCCTCATTCTGTCCTCTAATTGAACATTCATGCAGACCAAGAAGACCAGTTGCAGATGTCAGTGGAGCACATTTGACACCCCAGGGAGCCTGACCGGTGTACGATGCAGTTCTGGTTCTGTCGGTGTGGCCCGTGATTCTATTGTTGCCACTCAAACACTTCGGACTTCCCAAATGAATATTTTATAGATCTTTTGATATTTAAAATCGCGTCGCAGGTATCTGGACTTGCTCCCCGCTTGTAGCCGACGTGAATATTTGTTCGGCAGTAATTGACTTGTAGATTGGAAAGCAATTCGGCCGCAGATATCCACATTAAATGTAAACTGATTAATAATAATAAAAAAGGATTTACTGTTATCTGACATTACAAACGTCAAGCACATAATGGCAGAAGAGCAGAACGTCGCTGCGGTTATCTGAAAATGTTCGCCCGCTCTCAAGAATTAAATTAGATCTGCAACACATACCCACTCCGACTGTTAGTTTTAAAAGTGACCACAGCGACACGTGTCCAGAATATTTCGATGTTCTGTTTAGTTTAGACAAAAAAGTCAGATATGTGCAACTTCTACAAACGCAATTTATATTATGTCAAGTCCAATCACTATTCTTCTGACAGGAGAGTCAAAACGATGAATACCAACATCAGTCCAAGAAGTAAGTAGCATGGAATTTGAATTAAAACCACTAACAGCAAAAAGCTTATTAGAGATAAAGATTTTAATAAATGTTCAAATTTGGTGTTCGAATGAAGAGGTAATTACTTTTTATGTGGCGCAGTGTCACACCTAAAATGTTCAGAAATGTCCTCATGGTATTCAAAGATAAGAAAACAGCTAATACACATAGACCCCGACTCATAGGTCAAGCTGCCTTATCAACTTGCGTTCGACCATGATTGTAAGCATTGACTAGCATCTGACACAGTTCTGGAAGGAAATTCAAAACACTTTTCTTATCCGAAAAAAGCAGGCCTCATTTAAATTGACTGGTGTCCTGCCACTAATCTAGCCGTAAGCTCTTCATAAGTTCTTCTTCACCATTAATCCACCCACTTTGAGTAATCCTTTAGTGCAGACTGCACGAAACAGCCCCACAGCATGATACAACCAGCACGAGGCTCAACAGTTTCACCTGCTTGCAAACATTTTTCCGGTTCTTAGCAGCATTTATATGAGCATAAAACTTGTTTCCAGAAGGACTTGGCTTATTTATTTGGCAGTTGCACATTTTATTAAACGAGCTCAGAGGTTTAGGTCTTGAAGTCTTTCTTCGTTGGTGATGTAAAACTCACCTCACCCTGGGCAGTGACACTGGTGTTCTGTCATTGTCCAGATTCGGACAGGGTTGTGGTGTGGTATTCATGAACATCAGTGACAACTGTCCTTAATTAAAGAGGACAGTTTGGGTCAGTCGACTGAAACTTGGACACAATTGGGTGCTCCAGCGAGAACATAACCCCAAACAAACAACAAGACTGGTTTTGGAATTGACAGAACCGGCTGGGCATGTAATTTTAGTCCCCACTGAAACTCTTTGGACTGAGCCTAAAAGCTGGGTTAATGGTAGAAAGCTCTACAAATTTTGTCAAGAATAGTGAACAAATATCTTGACAGAATTGCACCATAAGCTGCTTTTATGTAGCTTGCTAATTGACTCAAAACACCTGCGAAAGTTTCTGAGTCAGTATGAGGAAGACTGCTGACTGGACATATGTCCAGGAGTCATTGACCCCTTCCATAAGGAGCGTAAGACACCACAGGTCGCTGCTAACGAAGCTGGTTGTTCACATAAACTTTTGAAAAATGCGGTTTTCAAGCATTTTGCCAACTATTTCTTTTGGTTTTTTGCGCCATTTCTTCTCGGATATTGAAACTTTGACGTAAATTTATTTTCTTCTTCTTTGGCTTTCACACAGTTAAACTCAAACCTGTTTACCCAGTTTGAACATCTCAGGAGGTTGTTTTCCACAAAAAGGCCCCAGAAATAGAATGGCTCAAATGAAATATTAAGAGCCCTAAAATAATATGAAACTGATGCAGGTACAGAATCTTTTACACCTGCTGTTGAAAGAGGGAACGACTGTATGATAAAGTGATGAGTAATGAATCACTTCCAGAGGCTTACAACTGGTTGATTTATTGCTTAGAGAATGAAGCTGCAGATACATCTGACAGAAGTAGCTGTCATTGTGCCACTGCAGAGAAATCCCACAAAAACTCTTAATTCCTTGTTTTATTTGGTCAGTTATTCCCTCTAGATCAGGGGTGTCAAACTCAATTTCACCAAGGGCCACTTCAGCATATTGGCCACCCTCAACGGGCCACATTGACGGTATAAATCAGGAGTGCCCAAGTGCAGTCCTCCAGACTGCAACTTTTAGATGCATCCCTGCTAAAACACATCCCAGACTAAAGGTTGACTTCCCTCATTAGCAGCAACTCAGTTCTGTAGAGGCCTAGTGATGAGTCAATGATCCAGGAACGCATCTAAAGTTGCAGAGTGGTAGGTCTGGAAAACTAGACTTGGGCACCCCGAGCATAAATGTATGAAATTACAATGTTAAAAATAAATTAAACAACACTTCATATTATCAAATAACTCATTTTATGTATTCAAGTTTTAAATATTACATTTGAGTTTACATGGGTGTAAAGTTACTGCTCAGTTTAAAAATTACAATACTTAAATCAGTGCTTAAAGGTAAGCAAGCAAATAATAAAAACAAGTTTTGATATTAACTCTCAACTTCATTCACAAAACTTTTTTTGTTATTACACAACCAACATGTGTTTTCACATAAGAACAAAACAATTAGGTGATGTTGCCTGTCCTCTTCACCCTGACACCAACTCACACACATCCTCATTCATCGGTCCTGTTCTGTAAATACACACAAAACACAAGCAAAATCAATAAACTATATGCATATTCCAGTATATTTGGTCTTGGTTTTACATTCATTCTATTTTAATTCAGTTCGTGCTTACCGATGTTTTATGGCCGGATGTCTGGCACCGTTTTCCCTTGGTCAGTTCGTCCATGTCTGGTTTGAGTTCTTCTGCTGTGGCAAGCCGCAAAACGGCGTGCAGGTTTTCGTCAGTAATGCGCGATCTGTGTTTGGTCTTGTTTAAATTCATTATTGAAAACATCTGTTCGCACAGATAGGTGCTTCCAAACATGGACAAAACACGAGCTGCATGGAGTCGGAGCTGTGGCATCAAATCAGGGGGCAGTAGATGGTAAAAGTCCTCGATTGAAACATCACGGAACTTCTCTCTCAGGCCGCTGTGGCTTTGAAGCTCAATAGCTCCATCTGAAGGCGGTGGGGCGCACTGCAGACATCGGCGGTGAAAGGATTGGTAAAGGTGTCAAAATCAAGAGTGCTGCGATTTAAAGTCAGAAAAGCGCCGATCAAACTCGTTTATTAACAGAGTTAGTTCGGTAGTTAACCGAGCACATGAAAAAGCACCGGGAGCCGAGATGATCTGACAAGCAGGGAAGTGAACGAGATTGTTTTGTACCACCTGGCGCTTCCATAGGTCGAGTTTGCGCTGGAAAGCTGTGATCATGTCGGACATCTAAATGATTATTTGTTTACGTCCTTGTAGTTTCTGATTTAGCTGAGCAAGATGCTCGGTGACGTCACATAACATTGCAAAGTCACACAGCCATTTCGGATCGGACAGTTCAGACAAGGGTTTCCTTTGTTCTTCTTGAAGGCTAAATTTGGCGAACTTTAACTTTAGCTCCGTGTTTGGTTCCAACATGCCGACGTATATTGTATTCTTTCACGACGGACACGGTCCCAGAACACAAAAGACATACTGGTTTTTCACCTTGAAGTACAAACAGGTGTTCGTTTTCCCATCGTTCATGAAACAGTCTTCCTTGTAAATCGATTTTTCTTTTCTTAGACATTTTGATGTTAGCTTGTCGATGTCTCAGTTTTATTCGCTGGGAAAATTAATGAGCTTGAGGTGACTCTGCTGCACTCTAGTGGAGAGAAGCCGTAATGTTGGCTGGTAACAATCGGATTGCATTATGGGAGATGTAGTTTGTAGCCAATTCGTGCTCAAAACCTACTTTAAGTCAATCATGGGCCTATAAAACGGTGGTGGCAGGGGGGGAGGGCCAGATAGAATGACGTGGCAGGCCACATGTGGCCCGCGGGCCTTGAGTTTGACACATGTGCTCTAGAATGTGGTCTTACTTATTTTTAAACTTTCAAACAGTTGTTTCATGTTGCTTCATGTTTCATGAAGAATGTGTTCCTTAACTAGAATGCTTCTAGTCTGTTCACAAAAGGTGGTATAGTCTTATACAATGTATGTTTTATAGAATCCCCTAGTTTGGTCATTCGCCCAAGAACAGAGTCTCAAAGTTTAGAGCAACATTGTCCCCAATAACGGTCTCCACACTTTAATTATCCCCCAGTAAGAAGATAGCTGAGGACAGCTCCATGAAATATGAAGATGACCAGCTTGTTTTGACCCACATGACCTCCAGCATGTTCTATCTGCATTCTGCCCCTCTGAGCTGGTGTTTTGAACAAGAGTGTAACAATCTCCAAGCAAATTCCCAAAAGATAGATGCATCTATATATATCTATCGATAGCTAGATCTATCTGTCTATCCATATATCTATCGATAGCTAGATCTATCTGTCTATCCATATATCTATCGATAGCTAGATCTATCTGTCTATCTATATATCTATCTAGACAGATAGATCTATTTAGACAGATAGATCTATGGATCTAATTTAGATTTAGATCCATTCTATCAAGATCTATAGATAGATATCTATCTCACAAATCTATCTAGGGATATAGATCTATCTATCTATTTAGATAGAATGGATCTAACTATATAGAGCTGGACAGATCTATTGATATTCATAGATATATCTATTTATCTATAGATTTATCTATCTGGAGATATCTATATGTCTGTCTGTCTATCAAGCTAGATCTATATAGATATAGATATATAGATCAATCTATCTATTTTATAGATAGATCTATATTTCTATAGGTATCTATAGACAGATATCTATTGATCTGTATAGATAGATCTCTTTAGATAGACCTATCTATCTATAGATAGATCTATCCAGATCTATATAGGTTGATCTATAGATATAGATAGATATCTATATACCTGTCCAGATATATAGATCTATAGTTAGATCTAACTAGATAGATCTGGATAGATCTAGCTAGATATAGCCAGCTAGCTAGATATAGCTAGATATAACTAGCTAGCTGGTATGATCTAGCTGGATATAGCCAGCTAGCTAGATATAGCTAGATCTAGCTATAGCTAGCTATATCTAGCTATAGCTATAGCTAAACCTAGATCTAGCTATAGCTATAGCTAGATATAGCTAGATATAGCTAGATATCTACCGTTTTTGTAGGTAAACCGGAGTACCCGGAGAAAACCTGTTTAAAGTCGGATTATCTATCTATCTATCTATCTATCTATCTATCTATATATATATATATATATATATATATATTATTTCTATATTATATATATTTCTATATATATATATATTATTATATATATATTTTATATATATATATATATATATATATATATTTTTATATATATATTATATATGTCAAGCAAGCTAGCTACTGTTTTTGTAGGTAAACCGGAGAACCCGGAGAAAACCTGTTTAAAGTAGGATTATCTATCTATCTATCTATCTATCTATCTATCTATCTATCTATCTATCTATCTATCTATCTATCTATCTATTTATATATATATATTTATATATATATTTATATATATCAAGCAAGCTAGCTACCGTTTTTGTAGGTAAACCGGAGTACCCGGAGAAAACCTGTTTAAAGTAGGATTATCTATCTGTTGAGCTAGCTAGCTAACTATCTACCATTTTTGTCTGTAAACCGGAGCACCCGGGGAAAAGCTTTGTTTATTTCAACGATGAGCCACTTGGGTCAGCTCGTCGGGGGAAATCTCATCACACTCCTTGGCCAGTTGAGAAACATCATTATTCATTTGGGGACTATGGATGGGAGTTTAACTCTTTCATGATTTTGTTGGTAATTGTCAGGGAGCAGCACAGAGTTAGAGTTCAGTGGGGGAAGTCTGGCAGTCTTGGTATTGCTAACTTTCTCACGACTCACTAAATGTCTGCAAATGTTGCTGGTTTTTCCGTCGTCATGTTTGTCAGGATAATACACCGTTATTCTTCCCAAAGAGGACTTGGAGCAACTTCTCCCTGGTCCTGCTGCTGGCAGAGTCTCCTGAACTTTGCCATAAACTGGCTGGTTGTGTTTCCCAAGCTGGATTCTTTTGCTGCTTTCATCTCCACACACTCTTTTCAAATCATTTAAGGAAGTCATGTTATTCCTTTCCATCTCCTGCCGTTTCCATTTTACCTGGGAATCCCACGTATCAGTCAGAGACTTGATGGCTGCAGCTTTTTTCTCTTTCTCCAGTTTTTCACACTTTTGCTCTGCAGCTTCCCGAAGTTTCATTTCTTTCAATACCTTTTCCTCCATAAAAGCCCTTTTGTTCGCTTCTTCCTTCTTAATAAGGGACAGTTGGTCGAACACTATTTTCTTGCGTATTTCACGACTTCTGTCTTTATCGGGAATGTTGCAGTCATCAAATGTGTTAGTCAGGGTCTTTTTCAAATTGCCTTTCTTTTCCCGCTCCTGTTCTTGTTGTAACTTTTGGCCGAACTGCTGCTGTTCTTGAGTTGGGACCTTTTTAGGAAACCTCTTCTCACTCTTGTGTTGAACAAACACTGATGTGGACTGAAAGCCTTCTTTTGGGTCACCAACACTCTGAAATATTTCTTTCTGCCTTATAATTTCCTCCCTCACGATCGGTTCAGTTTTGTCCGTTGTGCTGCTTTTCTGCTGCTTCCCTTTCTGTCTCTTCTTCTCCATTTCTTCCATTTGATGCAGCCGATCTAATTCCATCAAGTAGTAGGACTCTTGCTTTTTCATCTTGTCCATTTCAATCTTCTTCTGCCGTTTTTCCTCTACCTGTTCGTCCCATGCAGCAGTCAAAGACTTTTGCATTTGAACTGTCTTTCCCTCTCCTGTTTGTCAACTAACCTTGGGGAAACCTCTGCTGCTCCATTGTTTTATAAAACTTTTGCCCCTCTAAAGCGTCTTTGACAACTTTTTTCCTTTTCTCCTCCACTTTCTCAAAGGCCTCCTTGTTCCATTTCTCTGGAAATTTAATCTTTTCTCCCTCTCTTGATGTGCTGACTGATTGTTTTCAATAATTCTCTTAACTGGACTTTTTCTGTGTTTTGTGTGAGCTTACCGACTGGTTTCTGTGTCTTAACCCATGAAAAAGTCTTTGGAAACGGTTTTTTCGTGTTTACTTTTTTCGCCAACCTCATTCGATTTTGTTCCGGTCGAATCTAAAACTTTTTGTGTTTTCTTCTCAAGTGGATCCAATATTTTTGTTTCCTGTCTTTTCATTTCTGCCATCATTAACTTCCACTGATCTTCTTTCCAATCTTTCAGTTCTTTTTCATACATGAATTTCTTTCCTGTCTTCTTGTTAAATTCCTCCGCTCGTCGTAGTTCAGCTTCTAATCTCTTTTTGTAGTCCAGTGCTCGCCTGAATTCGGTGTCTAGCTCAATTGCATTCTCAATGTCGATACTATCGTCTGAAAAGCCACTTGAAAATGAGCTTTTGCTTGTGTCAGAGTCGGTAGTGGAGAACTGTGGCTTTGGCTTCTTTTGTTTCTGCTTCTTTTTTTTTTCTTTTTGCAGCAGTCGTTCTGTGTCTTTCCTTTGATTTTCTAAATAGTTTGGAACTTTGGGCAACTTTGACAACAAAAAATCCAAATTAGCGTCCTTCGGTAGAAATTGACTATGTTGATTCAAATTTGGGTTCCTGTTCTTCGTAGTTATAAAAGGGAGGAGCTTCTTGCTCAACTCGCGGATATCCATCTTCAGTCTTTGTGACATGTTGAAAAATCTTACTGTACGTCTCTTGGGTTCTGCACATATGAATCTAGAACACGCATAACTCTATTTAAGGGGCTTCAGAGGTGATATCATAGAATCTATGTCACAAAGCATGGGATCCTTGTGACATCATCAGTTAGGTAGAAGTGTAACGTTAGTTGCTATTGCTATGGTAACCAGGAAAAGCTCTGAAGTGATTCAAACTTTCTAGAGAAGGAGATGTTTCAAACTATCAAAACATTTCCAAATAAATTCATTCATATTCAGATGAATGTAACTTTTTCCAACAATTTAGACGAGCTTCAGCCAGTGTGGCTGTAATTGATAAAGGCTTAACAATGTGCAAAACACAATCACCCGGTTAAATCTGCTCAACAGCGTGTGGCGATACTAGATGATACTCAGAAATACTACGCAATTTCAATTTCTTAACCCAAATATTAAGTTGCTCAACAACGCCACCCAGGGAACGTTGCCTTCTCACCTTCTCTTTCAGGCACACAGGTTCAATTATGCACATAGAGACATCTTCTTTTTAAAACCAGTTCTTGATGACAACAACACCAAAAAACAAAACAAAACACAAAGGAAAACAAAAGAAGCCACACTAGCGGAGGTTACCAATGAGGACGGCAAGAACTCATATTTCCTCTTATAGTTGTCTTAGAATCAACAAACAGTCCAACATCTTTTTGAACTATAAAAAAAACCCACAGAGGCATGAGGCAAACCCAGAAAAGTCCCACAGTTGAGATTTAAAAGAAAGATATATTGGGAAAATATATCTTTTTTGACTGTCTGATTCATCTTTGTTTTTTCTAAACATTGCCGTATTTGTAGATAACGAAAACAATCTCAAACTACCTGCTCCATTGATTATATCCAAAACTTCAGACAGATTTACAGAGTCATATTTTATTGAACAACAAAATATTTATTGACAGCGAATAACAGTTCAGCAACAAATGGTGACAATGTTAGCTTGATGCATATTCTTTAAGTCCCTGGTCACAAGCTGAGGATGAAGCTGTCGACCTTCATCATGTACGCTGGTTTAAGGTATTTCTGCAGCTCGCTCTTCTTCACCCAAAGCAGAGGCGCGGGCGGAGCGCCCCCCGGAACGCCGTCGGCCAGGAAGGCTTTGAAGAAGAACACCTTTCTTCCGACTGAGCCCTCAGTCCGAGCGGCCTTGTGCAGTTTGTACTTGTAAACGCCGCAGGGAGCGTTGCCAAGGAAAGTCGCCTTGACGCCGGTTGCTGTGGACGGGAGGACAGAGAGGCGGAGTTCGATCAGGGCGCCAAAGGGCGTCAATCGGGCTCTGCTTTGCGTTCTTTCTTGGTTGCTGCTTGAATTTGCACAACACTTTTTAAATTTCTAATCTCGCATCATGCAAATCCCCAGACGGCTTGAGATGAGAGCAAAGCACCAGCGCTGCCTTGTTATAGACGCGCCGCTCCCATACGAGCCCAGCTTTATTAAAAATGGATCAACTGAAAGACACCTTAAATAAAACCCTCCACTACACATTACATTCTAGTATCAAGGTCTTCATCGAAAGTGTTGGATGGAGTGAGCCCTTGCTAAAAGCTGCACAGCAGTTCAAAGCAGTCAGTCAAGTGCTGATTAGCTTGTAGACTTTGCAGCTTAGAGGCTTCCTCCAGCTGCACGCCAACAGCTGCAGCTTTGTTTTAAATCTCTGTTGTGTTAAAGATCTTTACCCGAGTCAATGAAAATATTTGCAGCCGAAACTTTATCCTGGATTTAATCCTGTTAGGAGACTGGATATTTGGCGTGGCTGTGTGAAGTAAAATTCAGCGTGTTAGCAGAATACTAATACTGCTAACACGCTGAAGCTCGTTCAAATGAGCTTCAGGCACAGAAAACCTGAAAAAGAGGCAATTTCTATTCAAAAGTTTATTTTTTTTATTGTTATTATTAAACAGCTTTGAAACTAATTGTAACAGGCACAGTTTCTAAATAAATATTTCAATCGGAAACAAATATTTTGTTGGAGAGCTGCATATTTGTTTAGCAAGCAAATTTTTAGTTTGCTAATTTAATAAATATGTTTATTTACTAAGCACTTAGCTCCAAGTTAAATATTTACTTTGCAAACTAAATTTTGGCTTACCTACTAAGCCAAAACGAACAAGCTAACTTTTAGCGTAGCTCGTTAAATACTAAGCTTCGAGCTAAGTATTTAGCTCAAAGCTTTAATGCAAATACCTAGCATAGTTAAAGTTAGCTCCAAACTAATTTTGGAGCTAAAGGTAAAATGATTAGAGCGAAATATTTGGTTTGCTAAATTGTCAGCAAGATAAATATTTACTTAGCAATAAACATTTATTGCTAAGTAAATATTAACAATAAGTAATATTTACTTATCGCTAAGTAAATATTAGCAATAAAGTCAGCAAGCTAAATATTTAGCTTCTAAGTAATACCTAAATAGAAAGATAACTATATTTATAAATGAATAAATCACATAAGATATTTTAAACTGAGAATGACATGACCGAGATCACAAGCACATCGTCTCAGACAAGTTTCTGTTTCTGTACAGTTGCAGCTTGCCAAATGGACTAGTGCAGAAATGGTGCCAGTTAACTTGTCTAAGGCGATACATCATGTACTTGAAATGCTAACATTAGTTCTCCTGTCTTCTCAGACTCTGCAGTCTACTACCTACTGCAGCTTAGACTACTGATCAGTGTGTTACACAATGCCACCTAAAGAAGGGGGGAAAGTGTGTGGTGTTTAAAAAAAAATCAATCTTTAACAAACTTCTTGGTAAAACTCGGCCACTGTATCAAGCTGTAAGGAAATAAATGCAGTAGGAATGCAGTAACTTACATTCTGCTTGCTCTCAGCGACTAATTAAAATGTTCTAATTGTATTTTAATTTTTAAATTTAAAAAAATGATTTTTTTTTTTGTATGTGTAAAAGATATTTTACTCTCCAATCATAAGGGATTCATCAGACCCTTTTATTTTTAAACCCTTAGATGAAACCTAGTCCAGCCAATCACCTTCACCAATTGTAAACAGATTGCGCCTGTTCTGCTCTACAAAGGCTTTAGAGGTCAGAGGACAAACATCACCGAAACACAGCAGACATGTCTGGGAGAGATGTTTAAATCAGGGTTAAACTATAAAACAATATACCTCAGAGAGCACAATTTATCATCTGAAAATGGAGAGAATATGGCGCGTTTGTTTTATGTTTCCGTCGGTGTGCCCCAGGGTTGTGTATTAGGGTCCCTGTTATTCAACATTCCCATGCTCCCTCTTGGCCACAAATTCTGGAAGTGTAATATTAACTTTCTTTGTTTTGCAGATGACACCTAGTTCTACATTTCTTCCTCCTTTTTGGATTGGTTCTCCACTTATTTTCTCAAACTTTAATACGACAGAAATGTGACTGTGACACACATTTAATCTACATTAATATTTATAACTTTCCCTCAGAATGTCATACATGGGAGTACTCTCCCAGCTGAGTCTCATTAATTATATCTTCTGGTCTGCATACTTTTACTTCCTTCTCCTTTGTCCCTCCATGAACTCAAACTCCTCCAGAGCTCAGTTTGGTTCATAACTTGAAGTCGCTCAAGAAAATACTTTATTCCAGTTCCACAACAGCTTCGCTGGTTGACCATGGAAGCTAGCGGATAAACTTTAAAATGTAAATGCTCACGTTTTAAGTGCATTCATAACTTTGACACCTCCTTATCTATGTAACCAGTTTAGCACGGCCACTGCTTCCCACTCTCTCAGATCTTCGTCTGCCGCTCATCTTATTGTTCCTTTTGCCCGTCTTCTCACCGTGGGGGGGTGCAGCTTTCAGGCTGCTCCTCGCCTTTTCGTCCTCCAGTCATTAGGAATAGAAATTCTCTCCCCTTATTTGAGTCACAGCTCCGAAACACGCCTGCTCACACTGGCTCATTCGCTTTAAACCCAGATTTAAACACTTGTCAAATCTCATGTACTGATTTGCAGTTTTTAATTAAGTGTTTTGTTGATTAAATTTTTTTTTCCTGCTCTGTATGATGACTTAAGTTATAGAAAAACACACTAAAATATATTATTATTATCATTACTACAGAGAAATGAAGGAGCTGCATATTCTGTAGTCACACATGTGCATATTTAAATTCTGTTTACGTTATTTTAGATTTTACAATGAGACAAAGTTCTCTACTAAAAAAAAAAACAAAAACATTAAAATGTTGATAAAATCATTATGCATGAGGTCGGAAAGCTTAAAGCATTTATATATACGAACTACTAGAATTGAATAGATTAAAGGGGCAGTATTATGTATCTTCCAGCCACATAGCACAATTTTTTAGCACAATCAAGTAACTGTGATCTTAAGTTGTAATAAAAATACCATATACAGCAAATATGACTTTAAATTTAAATGTAAGGCCTTGAAATTGGGCCTCTGTCACTTTAAAACCTCCTGCTCTTTCTGAAACTTAGTGAATAAACTATCAGCCCTTTAAAAACATCTTGCAAGTGTTTCAGAAGCTCAGGTGTTTTTTTGCCCAGCTGAATGGTTGCCATGGGAGATTAAAGGCTTTCTCAAACATCCATCAAGCCATCAAGCCATTTCGTGTTCCTTTAATGAGATACCACACAGGGTCTCCAACTTTATACTGTGTGTGGCAGCAGTTTTTGTCGTACTGTCTGTTTCCACGTGTGACTGAGTCCCCCGGGGCTTCTCTCGCGATTTGGTGGGCCAGCTCCAACCGTTCCCGCATCTGCTGCACATACTCTGGAGCAGTGGGTTGGTGTTCGGATCAGGGGTCAAACCTGCGACGAGGTCCACTGGTTCACTTACTTCTTGGCCCAACATCATAAAGTTTGGAGAGAAACCTGTAGCGCTATGTTTGGTTGCCCTGTACACCATAACAGCATAAGGAATCATCAGGTCCCAATCCCAATGACAGCGTGCCGCTGAAGTAGCCAGAATTGTTTGGAGGGTGGCGTTGAAACGCTCGACCTGACCGTCTGACTGCGGCCTGAATGGTGTTGTGAGTCTTGTCTATCCCAAACAAACTGCACATCCCTTGGAACACCTCAGACTCAAAATTGCGTCCCTGGTCACTGTGTAGCGCTTGAGGGATTCCATAGTGGCACACCCACTCACTAGCAACGATACCGGCAACGGTCACAGCTCGCTCGTTTGGAATAGGAAATGCTTCAGTCCACTTTGTGAACTGGTCACTGGTCCCATAATGTCCAGTGCAATGCGCTCCATAGGAGCTCCTACCTGGACTGTTCCCATAGGAGCTTGCGGTGTCTTCTGGGGTCGAGCCCTCGATGCACAGCTGGTACAGGTTTTACACCAGAGGGCAACATCCTCCCTCATGTGGTACCAGTAGTATCGGGTTCTTAATCTGGTCAGGGTCAGCTCTACACCAAAATGTCCACCCACTGGCCCCTCATGCATCTGTCTCATCACATCAAGTTGTAGTTTACGTGGCAGCACAATTTATGGGTAGAATTAGGTGTCATCAAGGCAATAGAACCAACAGACCAGAACTCCATCTCTGAAGTAGAGTCGTTTCCATTGAGTCCAGTATGTCTTGGTGGCTGGGCTGCCTGGCGAGACAACGGACCATGGGGGGCGTTTATCACTGGCCTTCATCCAGCTGCGTATGGGTGCAATGTCCACATCAGCATCCTGGGCCTGGCTCAGCTCCCCCGTGGTCCAGCCATGAAACAAAGAAGCCGTGTCAAGAGTCTTAGCCACATATATTTTCTCAGTCAATTTCACAGTGCATCCATCAGTTTGAACATTGTGATTCCTTTTATCTCTATCAGTGGAAATGTTTTGGTCTAAAGTCTCTGTATCTGATGTAAGGGTGTTTTGACTTACCCCCATTGGACAAACCTCTGTGATAGAAGGTTGGTCCTCCACCCCCACTGAACTCAGCAACAGGGAGCTGGTGTCAGAGTTCAACTCACACTGGACAGCCTGATGGTTGATGGTTTTGGGTGCAGGACCACTATGAGAGGTCCTGCACTTTACATGGGTAGGACTGGCGGCAGGGTCTCCTGGAGAGGCTGTCGGCATTGGTGTGCTGTCGACCCGAACGGTGGATAATCCCAAAGTCGTATTCAGCCAGTTTCTCAAGCCATCGAGCTAACTGTCCTTCTGGCTCTCTCATTTTGGTCAGCCAGCGCAGACTGCTGTGGTCCGTACGCACCTTAAACGGTTGGCCGAGGAGATACTGGCTAAAATGGGATGTGAAATCCACTATAGCCAGAAGTTCACGTCTTGTTGTTCAGTAGTTTTGTTCAGGCTTTGCCAACTTGCAACTGCCATAAGCCAACACTCGTTCCACACCCTCCTGCATTTGCGACAGTACAGCACCAATGCCGGTGTCACTTGCATCAGTGTCGAGTATCATTTCACCGCAGTCCAGGGGATAGCCGAGAATGGGGGCTGAGATGAGGAGACATTTTAACTCGTCGAAAGCAGCCTGGTGCTCAGCATGCCACTGGAAACGAGCATTTTTCTTAGTTAGGTTATGAAGGGGTTCAGCAATGGATGCAAAGTCTTTCACAAATCGGCGATAGTATGAGGCCAAGCCGATGAAGCGTCGAACCTCCCGGGTGGATGATGGTGTAGGCCACATTTGGACTTTTTGGATCTTGCTGGGGTCCATAGCTACACCATGTGCAGACACTATGTGACCTAGGTAGGCCACCTCCCGGCGGAAAAGGCAGCATTTGGCAGGTTTTAGTTTCAGGTTAGCTTGTTGGAGTCTGTAAAACACCTGGCCAAGCCACTGCAGCATCTCTGACACATTCCTCGCCAGCACGATGATGTCATCCAGGTAGACCAAGCAGGTCTCCCACTGCATGCCAGCTAGGACGCGGTCCATCAGCCTCTGGATTGTCGCCGGGGCATTGCATAACCCAAACGGCATGACATTCCACTCAAAGAGACCTGTCCTGGCACAGAATGCAGCTGCTTTGCGTGCTCTTGGCGTCAGCTCCACCTGCCAGTAACCCGAGATAAGATCCAACGTGCTGAACCATCTAGCAGTAGACAGTGTATCCAGCGTATCCTGGATGCGGGGCAAGGGATACGCATCCGGTATGGTTTGCTCATTGAGAGCCCTGTAATCAATACAGAGCCGGTATGTCCCATCCTTCTTACGTACCATAATTATGGGCGAAGCCCAGCTGCTGTGGCTGCTTTGGGCGAGACCGTTCTGCAGGCTGTCATGTATCTGCCGGTGGGCGCATTGCTGCTTCTCTTTTGCCATTTTACATGGGGGTTCTTTGATCGGGGCACCTGGACGAAGAACAATATCGTGCTGGACGAGGTTGGTGCAGCCCAGGTCAGCAGGCCCAGTAGAGAACACATGTCCATAAGCAGAAAGCAAACGTTTAAGTTGGAGGCGTTCACCATCATTGAGGTCTTTAGAGCTCTGAGCATAGAGCTCCTCCAGGTGCAGAGAAACAACCGGAAAACTGACTGGCGAGTCGGTGGCCAGTGAGGCACAGGGAGGCTGCATGGCTTCAGCTGGCTGGAGGAGACCAGCCAGGGATCCTCCTGTAATGGTCAACAGTTTTATTGCCAGGATTAAAGAGGCGAAGGGGGACTGGTTTGGACGTCTGGGGATGAACTAAAACTCGAGCGAGGAGTACTTTGTGTTTCTCAATAAAACCTTTGGTAGGGCTAAGTATCATGTTACTGCAGGCTGAGATGCACGCTGCCCCTCAAAACATACTCCTGTCCTGGTTCCACCACCACAGTTCTGGATATTTTCTCTGCATGTGACTTCAGGTTAGATTCAGGTTGGTAGTAGGGCACTTCTTCACCAAACAGGATGATGCGGTGTCTGCCGAAATCAAGACGGGCTTGAGCTTGTGTGAGGAAGGGATGGCCCAGCAGCACTTCCATCCCTGCTATATCTGCTACAAGAAAATCCACATCCAGCTGACGGTTGTTGATGCTGACAGGTATCTGGGCGTCACCCAGCACTGGCACATCTACAGGTCCCACCCCAAGTAAAGTCTCAACAGTTGATGGACGCAGTTGAGCTCTCACGTCAGGGTGGATGGAATTATAGTAGCGCAACGGCAGCACATTTCTCCGCGCCCCACTGTCCAACACAGCACACACCTCCACTTCATAGATTTGCATTTGGATACTCATTTCTTGGCTTTGGCCTTCTGCATCACCCAGACCGTTTGTGAAAACTTCAACAGCGATAGAGTCCTGTTCAACTTCTGCCCTGTCACCATAAGCCACCGCCACTTTCCCATAAATATCATCTCTGAATGCATGCAGGGCCTCACCATGTTTTCGTATTCGCTGCCTCAGTTCTACTGCAACAGCAGCGGCATGATCAGAGGATGGACCCTATGCAGTTTCCAGTTCGTCCACCAGGCGGCGGTAGTCCCACCTGGAAGAGCGAGGATTTCTGTAGACAATGGCCCCTGCTGCGCCAACCAGGCAGAATTTCAACTGCACTGTCATCGTCTTTTCAGACCAGTAGTTCGCTTCGGCGCAGCTCTCAAACTTGTGCAGAAATTCTTTCCATGGTGTGGTACCATCATATTGGCCCGGACGTAAAGTGGGGACCCTCTCTCTAGGATCACCATCCTCCTCACTGTCGGACAAGGGCTGCTGCAACATGACACGGGTTTTATTAGCTTTTAATCGGGGCTGGGGCCGTGCAGGGGTTTGTTTGTAGCTTATAGTTCCATCCAGTTTAGTGGTACATTGCACGGCGGTAAATGCCACAGGGTTAAAAGGGGCCGGCGGGCTGTGTACAAAGCTTCGATATGACGGATTGGAGTCGGTATAATTATCTTTCATTTGAAACGTGGGAGCTGGGTAGTAATGCATCTTGTTGTCTGCATGCCCCCCATGGGCATAACGTTGACATTCGGCAGCAACGAATGGGTTCGTAGAGCTAACCTGTGGCTGAGCGGGACCGTGGTGCGGTGCAAACAGGTCCCCTCCTTTAGCGTACGAGCTAAAACAGCGTTCATCACACAGAAAAGGGTTGTAATGTTCACATTTCCCCACCGTCACATCTTTAGTAGCCTTTCCATACTCTGCACCCTCGGACGACATATCCAATGTCATAAACGAGTTGGAATAATCTGTTTCGAGCCCATAGATTTCACGGGAGTGGCGAGCGGCGGCATCCATCTTGCGGTTGCTAAGCAACTGGCTAATGCAGTCTCTCGGCTTTATTGCTAGCCGCTATTATCTCTCTTCCTCAAAGCTCACCACTCGCCCAACAAGGCGAAGAGGTCCCTTCGTGGTCGCCAGTGTTAACCGTTCCTGCTCAGTCCGCTGACCGTGGTCGGAAGACACAGGGGAGATTTTCCTCCAGGGCCGTAGTTAAGTCTTACTTCGGGGTTAACTCCCTCACACGCCTCGAACATGAAGAATGTGTTCCTTAACTAGAATGCTTCTAGTCTGTTCACAAAAGGTGGTTTAGTCTTATACAATGTATGTTTTATAGAATCCCTTAGTTTGGTCGTTTGCCCAAGAACAGAGTCTCAAGGTTTAGAGCAACATTGTCCCCAATAACGGTCTCCACACTTTAATTATCCCCCAGTAAGAAGATAGCTGAGGACAGCTCCATGAAATATGAAGATGACCAGCTTGTTTTGACCCACATGACCTCCAGCATGTTCTATCTGCATTCTGCCCCTCTGAGCTGGTGTTTTGAACAAGAGTGTAACAATCTGCAAGCAAATTCCCAAAAGATAAGATCTATAATATCTATCGATAGCTAGATCTATCTGTATCCATATATCTATCGATAGCTAGATCTATCTGTCTATCCATATATCTATCGATAACAAGATCTATCTGTCTATCCATATATCTATCGATAGATAGATCTATCTCTCTATCTATCTAGACAGATAGATCTATTTAGAAAGATCCATTCTATCAAGATAGATTTGGACAGATCTATTGATATTCATAGATAGATATATTTATCTATAGATTTATCTATCTGGAGATATCTATATGTCTGTCTGTCTATCAAGCTAGATCTATATAGATATAGATATATAGATCAATATCTATTTTATAGATAGATCTATCTTTCTATAGATATCTATAGACAGATATCTATTGATCTGTCTAGATAGATCTCTGTAGATAGACCTATCTAGATAGATCTATCCAGATCTATATAGGTTGATCTATAGATATCGATAGATATCTATTTACCTGTCCAGATATATATATCAATAGATAATCTATAGTTAGATCTAACTAGATAGATCTGGATAGATCTAGCTAGATATAGCCACCTAGCTAGATATAGCTAAATATAGCTAGCTAGCTGGTAAGATCTAGCTGGATATAGCCAGCTAGCTAGATATAGCTAGCTAGTAAGATATAGCTAGATATAGCTATAGCTAGAGATAGCTATATCTAGCTATCTTAATATAGCTAGCTATAGCTAGCTAGATATCTAGCAAGCTAGATATAGCTAGCTATAGCTAGCTATATATATCTCTAGCAAGCTAGCTAGATATATCTAGCAAGCTAGATAACTAGCTAGAGCTCTAGCTAGCTAAATATAGCTAGCTATAGCTAGAGATAGGTATATCTAGCTATCTAAATATAGCTAGCTATAGCAAGCTAGATCTAGCTATCTAAATATAGCAAGCTAGATCTAGCTATCTAAATATAGCTAGCTATAGCAAGCTAGATCTAGCTATCTAAATATAGCAAGCTAGATCTAGCTATCTAAATATAGCTAGCTATAGCAAGCTAGATCTAGCTATCTAAATATAGCTACCTATATATATCTCTAGCAAGCTAGCTAGATATATCTAGCAAGCTAGATAACTAGCTATAGCTAGCTAGAGCTATAGCTAGCTAGATATAGCTAGCTAGAGATAGGTATATCTAGCTATCTAAATATATCTAGCTATAGCTAGCTAGATATATCTAGCAAGCTAGATGTAGCTAGCTATTGCTAGCTATAGCTAGCTAGATATCTAGCAAGCTATATATACCTATATCTAGCAAGCTATAGCTAGATGTAGCTAGCTAGCTAGATATAGCTAGCTATCTACCGTTTTTGTAGGTAAACCGGAGTACCCGGAGAAAACCTGTTTAGAGTCGGATTATCTATCTATCTATCTATCTATCTATCTATCTATCTATCTATTATTTTTTTTATTATAATATATATATATATATATATATATATATTTATTCATATATATCAAGTAAGCTAGCAACTGTTTTTGTAGGTAAACCGGAGTACCCGGAGAAAACCTGTTTAAAGTAGGATTATCTATCTATCTGTCGAGCAAGCTAGCTACTGTTTTTGTAGGTAAACCGGAGTACCCGGAGAAAGCCTATGTTTAAAGTAGGATTATCTATCTGTCGAGCTAGCTAGCTAACTATCTACCATTTTTGTCTGTAAACCGGAGCACCCGGGGAAAACCTTTGTTTATTTCTATAGCTAGCTAGATATCTAGCAAGCTAGCTATAGCTAGCTATAGCTAGATATCTACCGTTTTTGTAGGTAAACCGGAGTACCCGGAGAAAACCTGTTTAAAGTAGGATTATCTATCTGTCGAGCTAGCTAGCTAACTATCTACCATTTTTGTCTGTAAACCGGAGCACCCGGGGAAAAGCTTTGTTTATTTCAACGATGAGCCACTTGGGTCAGCTCGTCGGGGGAAATCTCATCACACTCCTTGGCCAGTTGAGAAACATCATTATTCATTTGGGGACTATGGATGGGAGTTTAACTCTTTCATGATTTTGTTGGTAATTGTCAGGGAGCAGCACAGAGTTAGAGTTCAGTGGGGGAAGTCTGGCAGTCTTGGTATTGCTAACTTTCTCACGACTCACTAAATGTCTGCAAATGTTGCTGGTTTTTCCGTCGTCATGTTTGTCAGGATAAA
This sequence comes from Poeciliopsis retropinna, assembly GCA_010277075.1. Taxonomy (NCBI): domain Eukaryota; kingdom Metazoa; phylum Chordata; class Actinopteri; order Cyprinodontiformes; family Poeciliidae; genus Poeciliopsis; species Poeciliopsis retropinna. The sequence continues at coordinate 157,029 of VMRM01000030.1, read as the reverse complement.
CACCGTTATTCTTCCCAAAGAGGACTTGGAGCAACTTCTCCCTGGTCCTGCTGCTGGCAGAGTCTCCTGAACTTTGCCATAAACTGGCTGGTTGTGTTCCCAAGCTGGATTCTTTTGCTGCTTTCATCTCCACACACTCTTTTCAAATCATTTAAGGAAGTCATGTCTTTCCTTTCCATCTCCTGCCGTTTCCATTTTACCTGGGAATCCCACGTATCAGTCAGAGACTTGATGGCTGCAGCTTTTTCTCTTTCTCCAGTTTTTCACACTTTTGCTCTGCAGCTTCCCGAAGTTTCATTTCTTTCAATACCTTTTCCTCCATAAAAGCCCTTTTGTTCGCTTCTTCCTTCTTAATAAGGGACAGTTGGTCGAACACTTTTCTTGCGTATTTCACGACTTCTGTCTTTATCAGGAATGTTGCAGTCATCAAATGTGTTAGTAAGGGTCTTTTTCAAATTGCCTTTCTTTTCCCGCTCCTGTTCTTGTTGTAACTTTTGGCCGAACTGCTGCTGTTCTTGAGATGGGACCTTTTTAGGAAACCTCTTCTCACTCTTGTGTTGAACAAACACTGATGTGGACTGAAAGCCTTCTTTTGGGTCACCAACACTCTGAAATATTTCTTTCTGCCTTATAATTTCCTCCCTCACGATCGGTTCAATTTTGTCCGTTGTGCTGCTTTTCTGCTGCTTCCCTTTCTGTCTCTTCTTCTCCATTTCTTCCATTTGATGCAGCCGATCTAATTCCATCAAGTAGTAGGACTCTTGCTTTTTCATCTTGTCCATTTCAATCTTCTTCTGCCGTTTTTCCTCTACCTGTTCGTCCCATGCAGCAGTCAAAGACTTTTGCATTTGAACTGTCTTTTCCCTCTCCTGTTTGTCAACTAACCTTTGGGGAAACCTCTGCTGCTCCATTGTTTTATAAAACTTTTGCCCCTCTAAAGCGTCTTTGACAACTTTTTTCCTTTTCTCCTCCACTTTCTCAAAGGCCTCCTTGTTCCATTTCTCTGGAAATTTAATCTTTTTCTCCCTGTCTTGATGTGCTGACTGATTGTTTTCAATAATGCTCTTATACTGGACTTTTTCTGTGTTTTGTGTGAGCTTACCGACTGGTTTCTGTGTCTTAACCCATGAAAAAGTCTTTGTAAACGGTTTTTTCGTGTTTACTTTTTTCGCCAACCTCATTCGATTTTGTTCCGGTCGAATCTAAAACTTTTTGTGTTTTCTTCTCAAGTGGATCCAATATTTTTGTTTCCTGTCTTTTCATTTCTGCCATCATTAACTTCCACTGATCTTCTTTCCAATCTTTCAGTTCTTTTTCATACATGAATTTCTTTCCTGTCTTCTTGTTAAATTCCTCCGCTCGTCGTAGTTCAGCTTCTAATCTCTTTTTGTAGTCCAGTGCTCTCCTGAATTCGGTGTCTAGCTCAATTGCGTTGTCAATGTCTATACTATCGTCTGAAAAGCCACTTGAAAATGAGCTTTTGCTTGTGTCAGAGTCGGTAGTGGAGAACTGTGGCTTTGGCTTTTTCTGTTTCTGCTTCTTTTTTTTTTCTTTTTGCAGCAGTCGTTCTGTGTCTTTCCTTTGATTTTCTAAATAGTTTGGAACTTTGGGCAACTTTGACAATAAAAAATCCAAATTAGCGTCCTTCGGTAGAAATTGACTATGTTGATTCAAATTTGGGTTCCTGTTCTTCGTAGTTATAAAAGGGAGGAGCTTCTTGCTCAACTCGCGGATATCCAACTTCAGTCTTTGTGACATGTTGAAAAATCTTACTGTACGTCTCTTGGGTTCTGCACATATGAATCTAGAACACGCATAACTCTATTTAAGGGGCTTCAGAGGTGATATCATAGAATCTATGTCACAAAGCATGAGATCCTTGTGACATCATCAGTTAGGTAGAAGTGTAACGTTAGTTGCTATTGCTATGGTAACCAGGAAAAGCTCTGAAGTGATTCAAACTTTCTAGAGAAGGAGATGTTTCAAACTATCAAAACATTTCCAAATAAATTCATTCATATTCAGATGAATGTAACTTTTTCCAACAATTTAGACGAGCTTCAGCCAGTGTGGCTGTAATTGATAAAGGCTTAACAATGTGCAAAACACAATCACCCGGTTAAATCTGCTCAACAGCGTGTGGCGATACTAGATGATACTCAGAAATACTACGCAATTTCAATTTCTGAACCCAAATATTAAGTTGCTCAACAACGCCACCCAGGGAACGTTGCCTTCTCACCTTCTCTTTCAGGCACACAGGTTCAATTATGCACATAGAGACATCTTCTTTTTAAAACCAGTTCTTGATGACAACAACACCAAAAAACAAAACAAAACACAAAGGGAAACAAAAGAAGCCACACTAGTGGAGGTTACCAATGAGGATGGCAAGAACTCATATTTCCTCTTATAGTTGTCTTAGAATCAACAAACAGTCCAACATCTTTTTGAACTATAAAAAACCCCACAGAGGCATGAGGCAAACCCAGAAAAGTCCCACAGTTGAGATTTAAAAGAAAGATATATTGGGAAAATATGTCTTGTTTGACTGTCTGATTCATCTTTATTTGTTTTTTCTAAACATTGCCGGATTTGTAGATAACGAAAACAATCTCTGTTATCAAGACCATATTTTTCCTTAATGTCTTGAAAGGACCTCAGATATTCTTTATGATATAAATTGTTACATTTTACCTTTTCAATCCAGTTTTCTAAAGTATTATGTTTTATTTGGGGTAAAATCTTGGATCATATGCTATTCATCTGATTGGTAACAGTATTTTCTTTTACTAATTTTGACCAGGTCTTGAGTTCTGTTTCTGAACATGGATTTAGTTTTTTTTAGGTCATTTATTAAGTCTTTATTTCCAATTGCTGCTTGCAAGAGGACACCATTGCACCATTGCAATCTCCTTCCATTTTGCTTTGTAGGAGGAATCGCACATCTGCAACAAGGTACTTTTAGCTTGTATTTTTGTTTGTTTTGAGGTTTTTTTTTTTACAACAGGAAGAGACTTGCATCACAAAAGCTCCAACAACACCTGAACTTTGACGTCAAATTTCAGAGGAGTTGAAAAGGAGAAAGTTCAAACTACCTGCTCCATTGATTATATCCAAAACTTCAGACAGATTTACAGAGTCATATTTTATTGAACAACAAAATATTTATTGACAGCGAATAACAGTTCAGCAACAAATGGTGACAATGTTAGCTTGATGCATATTCTTTAAGTCCCTGGTCACAAGCTGAGGATGAAGCTGTCGACCTTCATCATGTACGCTGATTTCAGGTATTTCTGCAGCTCGCTCTTCTTCACCCAAAGCAGAGGCGCGGGCGGAGTGCCCCCCGGAACGCCGTCGGCCAGGAAGGCTTTGAAGAAGAACACCTTTCTTCCGACTGAGCCCTCAGTCCAAGCGGCCTTGTGCAGTTTGTACTTGTAAACTCCGCAGGGAGCGTTGCCAAGGAAAGTCGCCTTGACGCCGGTTGCTGTGGACGGGAGGACAGAGAGGCGGAGTTCGATCAGGGCGCCAAAGGGCATCAATCGGACTCTGCTTTGCGTTCTTTCTTGGTTGCTGCTTGAATTTGGACAACACTTTTTAAATTTCTAATCTCGCATCATGCAAATCCCCAGACGGCTCGAGATGAGAGCAAAGCACCAGCGCTGCCTTGTTATAGACGCGCCGCTCCCATACGAGCCCAGCTTTATTAAAAATTGTGCACATGTGCATATTTAAATTCTGTTTACGTTATTTTAGATTTTACAATGAGACAAAGTTCTCTACATTAAAAAAAAATCATTAAAATGTTGATAAAATCATTATGCATGACGTCGGAAAGCTTAAATCGTTTATATATACAAACTACTAGAATTGAATAGATTAAAGGGGCAGTATTATGTATCTTCCAGCCACATAGCATAATTTTTTAGCACAATCAAGTAACTATGTGATCTTAAGTTGTAATAAAAATACCATATACAGCAAATATGACTTTAATTAAATATTAGGCCTTTAAATTGGGCCTCTGTCACTTTAAAACCTCCTGCTCTTTCTGAAACTTAGTGAATAAACTATCAGCCCTTTAAAAACATCTTGCAAGTGTTTCAGAAGCTCAGGTGTTTTTTTGCCCAGCTGAATGGTTGCCATGGGAGATTAAAGGCTTTCTCAAACATGCATTAAAGAATCAAGGCAACGATTGTTTGATAAGGGAATAACATTATGATGTAAAGCTAAAAAAGAAACTGGCTTCACATAATAGTGCCCTTTTAAATTTGGGGACATGTCGGCGTTAGAGAAACTGAAAATGCTTTGTAAAGACGCAGTGCCTTTGTGGTACCTGTCGCGGAGTGGAGCGCTCTCTCCGCCGTCTGTCGCAGCGTTTCTCCCTCCCGCCACACAGCGTGAGGCAGCAGCCACAGCTTCTCTGCTCCCACCTGCTGCTCGGCCAGCAGCACCAGTGAGTCGGCCAGGCAGCGCTGCGCCGAGCTCAGGTCCTTATCCACGTCGGCTAAAGCAAGGATAAGGGAGAGAGATGGGAGACGTGTGAGTAGATTTTACTCCAACTTTCATGATGTCACAAGAAGGGAAATTCCTATTAATATATATATATATATATATATATATATATATATATATATATATATATATATATATAAATAAACCATCCGCCTCATAAAACTCCTTTACGTGACCTAATTTTCTTCCTCTTCTCCGTTAATAAATTATCAAACTTTTTTTTTTTTTCAGGAACATTCCAGGAGTGCTGCACACCTGACTTCCTGACTTTTACCACTGACCTCTGACCCTTGGAGCTGGCTGGAAGTTCTTTGACCTCTGCTCCCAAGTGTCCTCCAAGTCCTGAGTCATCATAATCTCTTGGTCACCACGATCCTCTTCGTCCGAGTCATAGTCGTCAGCCTGCCTCCGACTCATCCTCGCCGCGTCCTCCATGAGCCGCAGCTCGTGGTCTGACAGCAGGCTTTTCTCCAGCTCCATCTGGGGTGAACATTGTGTTTAGGATTGCTTTTGTTATTTCATGTTACCATTTTGTTTCTGTGCAAGCTCTGACACATATTTCAGAGAACCTATGTGGTCTATGGAACATCCTACAAAAAGAGGAAAAACTTCCTGTGTACATCACAGTGTAGTTTCCCTATCTTCCACAAGGTGTCGCTTCTTCATCCATCAAGTTACAGAATCCCCTGGACACGGTTCCAACCAGAACTCTGTCTTTAGGTCCCCAAACGGCTCACCTGCTGCAACATCTGCTTGAAGCGCTGCTCTATCGGACTGCAGTCCGCTGTAATGACGGGTAACCTCTGCAGACACACCGCGGCCATCAGAGACCAGGGAGAAGTCGCTCTGTCCGCCGCAGTTCTGGCCCCAGGAATCGCTCTGTCGATAGGAGTGACGGAAAACCGGCGACATGCTCCGCTTCCGACGGCTGTCCTACTAAAATAACACAAGAGCTGAGAGAAGGACGAGAAGGACCTCGCTGCAGCAAACAGAAAGGGGCGGGGACGGACCACTGTCAGTCCCATACCTTATTTGGAAATGGGACTATTGCATTCTGGAAATGAAGGGGGCGCAATTTACACAATCACTAGTATAAATACCTTAAAGAAGCGGGGTTAAGAGGTCGATTGGAAGAAATTTGAGAGGTTCTTCCACAAATGTTCGGCACATGATCCACAATCCAAAAAGGTATTTTCTACCTTCTTAAAACTTTTTTTGCATAGTAAACCGATACGCTTTTCTAGATTAGGTTGAAAATATAATTAACAGCTGTAAACGAGTGAAATTCGTAATTCGTGCAGGGTAAGGCTAATTTTAGCATGTAGCACAGCTAATTATTTGCCTGCAGGGTTAGGATTAGATAAAAATAGAAAAGTAGATAACATGTATAATTGAGAAATGTGTTTTGTGCTCAAACTTTGTTTTTTTATTGTCATTATACAGATCCACGTTTCTATTTGCAACATTCCGAACGGAGAGAACATTCTTCCGTATTGCATGAACGATAAATGTTGCTGTCCTCTTTGCTCATATAAGGCCGATGAGTCGCACAAGGTACAGAACCAGATAGCAAAAACTGCTATGGTTCAACATAGCGGTATGTAAACTACACTTGAAAAATATAACATATTCTTTTACATACGTACCAGTTTTCTAATGTTTTTCTTTTCTTTTTAAAGGTTCATCAGTTTTTTAATATATTTTTTGTACACCAATGTTACATTTCTGGAAAATCTAATATTTTTTACAAACTAACAGCTGCCATCATAAGTGGGTGTAGTACCCAGATGTGATACTCTAATGACGAGTAGCACTACTTCAATGTATTTTAGTAACTGTGCAATAAACTACACAAGTAAGAGCAACAAAGTGTTTGGTGAAATGGCTATTATTAAGGCCTGTTTTTATCTATGTATCATGTTTATTTTTTATGGATTAAAATGTGTTCTTCATTCAGTTAAGTTACTTGCATTAGGTTGCATATCAACAACATTTACTAAAGAGTATAATATATGGAAAAAATTGTCCTAATTTTATTTAATTTTTTTGTCAAAAGTTACAGAGTGATTGAGTAAATCTAATTAGTTAATCCCTGCCCTTGGCTGTGAAAAACCACAACAAAACATTAAGGTTTTATAGGAATAAGTTTGAAAGTGGCATGTGTTCAGTATGCTGTTCCGTTGTTCCACGGAGGCAAAGGTTCATTAATCTTCATATTTATGTAACAGTAAATATCCAAATTGAATTTGTGAATAACGTTTTAATGCCTGAAATCCGATAAGACATACATTTTCTAAGATTAGTTAAGTTAAATGAATTAAGACTTCTCTTTCTATCATCACAGAAATCTGTCTTTAAATGTCATCTGGACCACGGACAGAATTTGTTGGCAATAATGTTAAGGTGAGACGTTATGATGGGACACTTGTGGTTCTTCAGAGCTACAAGACTGCTTATTTACATCCATCCCTGCTTTAAATGTCTATAATAAATACTGTGGATAAGGCTGTTGTCCTTTACCTCAATTTGATTGTTATAGTACTTGCACATTAATTTTCTTCCCCCGTTTTGAATTTTCTCAAACACCACAGGGATTGCCTAAACAAGGACGTCCAACAACTGTGGAATGTTTGTAGTGATGGTAACATCCGCTTCCACCCACCATATGAGGTTGTATGGTTTGTATAGACGTAATAATCACATTTTTCTCAATAGTATGCACTGTACTTTGTGATGGGAGCATCCTTTGATTTTAGCGAGGTAAGGAAACAGTTTGCTTCCTGTTGGAGATTTTATTAAATGTGAACCTGTGATGTCCACAGAATGATATGACGATATGAAGATGGTGGTCTCTGACTCTAGAGAAACTTCTCTGTGAAGTAAGAACAATAATGGTGCACTGTACCACATCATGTTACACATATGTCAGTTTTTTTTTTAAAAAACCCTTCAATTTTTCCTTTTTAAAAGGTCCAGAGAGAAACTATAAAAGGAGAGAAAGCAGAAAAAAAGTTGAATGTATGAGCTGTAGCTAAAATTCATCACTTTGTATTTTCAAATCATGTAACTTGTATTATGTCCATTCACAGTGCACTTCCATAAGTCTGAAAGAAAGTCAGAATATAACAATTAAAAGGGTTGAAGCAGTTTTGATATTTGGACTTGCAGTCATCTTTCACTAAGGAAATATCTATATTTTTACAGACCACACTGTATTAATATTTTGATGACCACACCTATGCCAGAGCAACCGAGGCACAAATTGAGGTTAATTTTTAAAATTTACACATAACTAGTAATTTTGATTTGTATATCTTTATGTGCAAATGAGAATCTAAATTATATATTTTTTTTAAATTAACTCATAATTTGGAAAGCATTTTTTATACCATCAGAGATGGAAAGGATAAGATACCAAGTCTTATTGTTTAATGCTCTTCACCATGCAGGTACAAAGGATACCACCAATCTAAGAGTCTTTCTGTCATATAATGGTGGTGTTGTGGAGGTGGTGAGACAGACGCTGGAGACCCAGGTGAGGTGAGTTATGGCAGTTTAATAATAATAATAATGTCCAGAACAACAGTTGACAAACAGAAGTCCGTGGCCAGGCAGCACAGCTGAGCAGAAGCCAGGGCTCCCACCGGTAGCAACTGGTCATACAACAATGACGAAGACACAATGACCACAATTGACAGCAATAGACAAGGACCCGACGAGGAACAAAGGAGACAGGCGGGATTAAATATACAGAGGGTAATCACGGGAATGAGACACACCTGGGAGTAATCAAGGGGAAGACAGGACAACAAGGAGACTCAGGACACTCAAACACAACAAAAAAAACACGGATCATGACAGTACCCTCCCCTTAAAAGGCTGCTACTAGACGCCCAAAAAACAAAGTCCAAAACACAAACCAAGGGTGGGTGGAGGGGCGACAGAAGGAGGGCCAGAGTCCAGAAAACTACCCACAAAAGGTGGGCGGAAAACAAGGAGTCTGAGTCCAAAACTAAACGGAAAACTCCCCACAAAGTGGGCGGAGGCGACGAGGGAGGTCCAGGAGGTCCGGAGGGCGTCCCCGGCGCCAGAAACGGACCCTACGGGGAAGGTCCGGAGGGCGTCCACAGCGACGACGAGCTTTAGGGGACGCCAGGAGGTGACAGCGAGGAGTCTCGGGAGGAGCACTAGGGGGCAACGAGGAGGCACTAGGAATTAGCCCACTAACTGGAGCTTGAGCTGCTCCGGCTGGAGCGGCGAGCGGAGCTTGATCCGCGGCGGGAGCAGCGGAACGAGGTTCGGAGGCTGGCGGAGCAGCGGAACGAGGTTCGGAGGCTGGCGGAGCAGGATCTGCAGCGGCTGGAGCTGGGCTGGTGGAGCGGAAGTCTGGCTTTGGAGGCAGAGGGTTGCCAGCCATAACGGCAAAGGCTGTCTGGCGTTCCCACTCTGCCTCCCGCTGCAACTCCACCAAAACCGGGTGCTGAAGGCAGAGAACCCAGTAATCCAGCAGCAGTCCCAGGCGTATAGCGAACCCCAGCCGTCTCAGGGCGAAGTTGGGTGCTCGCTTGGCCTCCTCAAACTCACGAATAGTTCGGTTGAGTTCCTCTAAGCCCTCTGGGTCCATTATGTCAATGGTAAGCCTCACCTTATATCCTTTTGGTCGGGTCCTTCTGTCATATAATGGTGGAGGTGGTGAGACAGACGCTGGAGACCCAGGTGAGGTGAGTTGTGGCAGTTTAATAATAATAATAATGTCCAGAACAGTTGACAAACAGAAGTCCGTGGCCAGGCAGCACGGCTGAGCGGAAGCCAGGGCTCCCACCGGTAGCAACTGGTCATACAGGCAGAGTACAACAATGAGGACACTAGGACCACAATTGACAGCAATAGACAAGGAACAAAGGAGACAGGCGGGATTAAATACACAGAAGGTAATCAGGGAACTCACGGAATGAGACACACCTGGGAGTAATCAAGAGGAAGACAGGACAACAAGGAGACTCAGGACACTCAAACACAACAAAAAAACACGGATCATGACACTTTCATAATCATGTGTCATAACCATTCTTCCGGGATGACAGTCTTGCAATGCACCTGTTTTTTTATTATTATTTTCCAATGCCTTTGAATGTACTAGAATCTGTTCTCCAGCAGGTGCTTTGAAGCCATTGTGTTTGACCCAGTTTTCAGGAAGAAGACTCACATTGCTTGGCTGCATGGTAAGGACCTTTGACTTTTTTCAACTAAAACATGTGAAATTAGATTTCAACCACATAAAATCGGTTTTTCATGAACAGGTGAGATCAACTGGGCTAAATTTTCAGAGTCATTCAAGGCAGAAAACCGGATTCCTTTTGCGGTTCTAACGTGTTCCTCCTGCAACCGGCAATATAAAGACTGTGTGGGCTTCACTGGGAATGGGAGATGAGGAGAGAACCCTGGTTACTCTGATGGCTCCCTGGACACGGCCCTGACTGTCAGTACTGATTGCAAGGAGAATATTAGTTGTTTTCTACAGTCTTTCACACATTTCAGTTGTCACACATTGTTAATTTATCTTTTCTTTTTTTGTGACATGCCATTTTAAATAATTTCTGCTGAAGCACATTTGTCTGTTGACTTGTTCAGTCATCCTTTTTCATAATGTGTTCTTTCAGTATTATGTACATTTGTGAATGTTACTTTTGTTGCAGCTCAGTTGATTTACATTATTTAGTTATCATAGAAATGGTGTCGTTTCCACACAGTTGCATTGTGGCTGTATTTTGTTGGAGAGAGAGTAGAACCAATAAAGTAGTTGTAAATACATTGTAATTGTGTTTAGCAATTGGATAACTTTGTTTTAAACATTTGAAATACAAGCAAAGTTAATAACTTGCAATATTTTCTGTGTAAATACAATGTCTCCTATACTTTTTGAACAATGACTGGAATCAATACAAATTTTCTTTACAAACCTGACATACGGCCAAGTTATTTATGTTTTAACAGTCAGAATCAACTGTTGTGTTTTTTGTAATAAAGCAAGCACATACAGAAACATTGTTTGGTTACAAAGTCATAATACAAACACAAGATTAAAGGTAAGCTGAGTGAAGGAGGAGACCAGGTGGAGGTGATGGAAGCAGGTGAGGGGTAGTTGCACACATCAAGCCGGAGTTTATGAAGGTGAGGAGTTGAGACCGGCGCCGTTAGGCTGGACGGAGGCGCATGATCAGGTGAGATGAAGACAGTTATAGTTTGAATTTATACATTGGTTTAATTTATGTATCCAGTGACTTTATTCAAAAAGGTTTTTATATATATATATAAAAAAAAAAACTCATCCACGGCGGATCATTCTCTCTGGCGATTACCAGCCCAATGTCTACTGCCGGGATCCGAACGCCGAAGATTATTTCTTGTTAAATAAACTTTCTAAAACCTACTTTCTATGTGAGTCCTTCCAGGTTGAAGCTACATTTAAAGTTTTACATGAATCACTTTGGGTTTTACAACAATTGGATATTTAAGGTCTTTGGATCGCAGTTTATGAATCGATTGCAATTGGTAGAATTGATTTGGAGTTTCTAAACGGAATAGTGGGACACCAATCAGTTTACTGGTTTAGACATTATGGTAAACGATGATAGTTGAGCCAGCTCACCTGCAACCAATCATATTATAGTTTTCGGAATGGCACATGTTAGAAGTTCAAAAGTCCTTTGGTTTGTTTGTAAGTTATATTCACAATGTGAATAATAAGAAAAATATTTGGAAAACAAACCGAACAAAAGTGCATTGCGAATGGATTTACTAAGTTGGCCAAAATTATTGACGATTACCGACCAAACCTCTTTTCCATCGAGTCCCTATTAAATAAAGCAAAGGCGATTATAGTTTAGATTTTAATTTATGTAACTATTCTAAGAGTGCCATTCATAGCATAAAAATCTATAATTTGAACTTCAGCACCAGCAGGTATTTGTTTATATCTGTTTTCTTAATCTGCGATGGACTGGCGGGGTGTCCAGGGTCCACTGCAGCAGCCCTCACCACCCACTACACGGATAAGCCTGCGTGTATAATAATGGATGGCTAAATGTGTTCTTAGTAATGTACATTTATCTCAAAAGTATTAATTTGATTTGTTTTATGACTTTTGTTTAGGATATGCAGGATGTAAGGGTACATCAATACATCTCCATAATGATTCCTTATTATTGCTTATTTTAGATTGTTTGTTACTAATATAATTTTAACATCCGAAAACAATAAGGATTTAATAAAGATTTAAAAATAAAGAAAGGGACATTCCACGTGACGTAACACGTTTTGTAGCCATTTCTTTACTGTTTAATTTGTCATTTTAAATGTTGAAAGTGTTCTTGGGTGTTTTGAAAGGCGTTGTCAAATAAAATGCATTATTATAATTATTAAAACACGGCTGGTACAGGAAATAGTGTCACTAGCGCCCCCTTCATTTCCGGAATGCAATAGTCCCATTTCCATATAAGTATGAGACTGACAGTGGTCCGTCCCCGCACCTTTCTGTTTGCTGCAGCCAGGTGTACTTGGACCGACTTGCCATCTTTCTACAGGGCTCAGCCATCTTCTTTTGTTGGGTTCAGGGTGCGTTCGGAAAAACGGGATGTTAGCCGTTGCGCTACAAAACACTGAATTCCACATGTTGGCCTTTTGAAAATAATAACTTCATCGTGTCTTTCTTGAAATCAAATACTCTCAGTTAATATACAGTCATCACTATCACACTTAATTATTTTTAAACTCTCAAACAGTTGTTATGGTACAAGTGTTAACCGTTCCTGCTCAGTCCGCTGACCGTGGTCGGAAGACAGGGGAGATTTTCCTCCAGGGCCGAAGTTAACTCTTACTTCGGGGTTAACGCCCTCACACGCCTCGAACATGAACCACGCGGTGGCAAAGGGGTGCTTGGAAGTCAGCTTTAATAGCGCCAGTTAACAGTTAAAAGCTGCACAGACGTTTGTTAACCGCTGCTCCGGTCGTAGTCTTCACTCACTCCGCCACTCATACCGTCTCTCCCCCGCTCCTCAAAACATGCCGGTTTCAGCACGCAGCGCCCCCTTCTGACCGGAGGATGGCTGCCACACTTCACTCACCCACACTCAACATGCACGTCACTCACTGAGCTATTATCACATTCAGTGGAGGCACTTTCCGCAACACAAGGTACTTCCCCCCGCCCCATTCAATTTTTATTAAGGAACAACATGAAGAATGTGTTCCTTAACTAGAATGCTTCTAGTCTGTTCACAAAAGGTGGTATAGTCTTATACAATGTATGTTTTATAGAATCCCTTAGTTTGGTCGTTTGCCCAAGAACAGAGTCTCAAGGTTTAGAGCAACATTGTCCCCAATAACGGTCTCCACACTTTAATTATCCCCCAGTAAGAAGATAGCTGAGGACAGCTCCATGAAATATGAAGATGACCAGCTTGTTTTGACCCACATGACCTCCAGCATGTTCTATCTGCATTCTGCCCCTCTGAGCTGGTGTTTTGAACAAGAGTGTAACAATCTGCAAGCAAATTCCCAAAAGATAGATGTATCTATATATATCTATCGATAGCTAGATCTATCTGTCTATCCATATATCTATCGATAGATAGCTCTATCTCTCTATCTATATATCTATCTAGACAGATAGATCTATTTAGATAGATCCATTCTATCTAGATCTACAGACACATCTCCATAGATCTGTGTGTCTGTGTCTGCAGACACATCTCCATAGATGTGTCTGCAGACACATCTAGAGAGATTCTGTCTCACAGATCTATCTAGGGAGATAGATCTATCTATCTACTTAGATAGAATGGATCTAACTATATAGATCTGGACAGATCTATCGATATTCATAGATAGAGCTATTTATCTATAGATTTATCTATCTGGAGATATCTATATGTCTGTCTGTCTATCAAGCTAGATCTATCTATAGATATAGATAAATCTATTTTATAGATAGATCTATCTTTCTATAGATATCTATAGACAGATATCTATTGATCTGTCTAGATAGATCTCTTTAGATAGACCTATCTATCTGTAGATAGTTCTCTCCAGATCTATATAGGTTGATCTATAGATATCGATAGATATCTATTTACCTGTCCAGATATATCTATCGCTAGATAGATTTATCTAGATAGATCTATAGTTAGATCTAACTAGATAGATCTATCTACAGATATCTATAGATAGATCTAGTAAGAGCTAGCTGGATATAGCCAGCTAGCTAGATCTAGTAAGATCTAGCTGGATATAGCCAGCTAGCTAGATATAGCTAGATATAGCTAGCTAGCTAGTAAGATCTAGCTAGATATAGTCAGCTAGCTAGATATAGCTACATATAGCTATATCTAACTGTATCTAGATATAGCTAGATCTCACAGATATATCTAGCTATATCTAGATACAGCTATATATAGCTATGTAGCTATATATAGCTGTATATGTAGCTAATATATATATATATAATATATATATATATATATATATATATTTATATATTTATATATTTATATATTTATATATATATATCAAGCAAGCTAGCTACTGTTTTTGTAGGTAAACCGCAGTACCTGGAGAAAACCTGTTTAAAGTAGGATTATCTATCTGTCGAGCTAGCTAGCTAACTATCTACCATTTTTGTCTGTAAACCGGAGCACCCGGGGAAAAGCTTTGTTTATTTCAACGATGAGCCACTTGGGTCAGCTCGTCTGGGGAAATCTCATCACACTCCTTGGTCAGTTGAGAAACATCATTATTCATTTGGGGACTATGGATGGGAGTTTAACTCTTTCATGATTTTGTTGGTAATTGTCAGGGAGCAGCACAGAGTTAGAGTTCAGTGGGGGAAGTCTGGCAGTCTTGGTATTGCTAACTTTCTCACGACTCACTAAATGTCTGCAAATGTTGCTGGTTTTTCCGTCGTCATGTTTGTCAGGATAATACACCGTTATTCTTCCCAAAGAGGACTTGGAGCAACTTCTCCCTGGTCCTGCTGCTGGCAGAGTCTCCTGAACTTTGCCATAAACTGGCTGGTTGTGTTTCCCAAGCTGGATTCTTTTGCTGCTTTCATCTCCACACACTCTTTTCAAATCATTTAAGGAAGTCATGTCTTTCCTTTCCATCTCCTGCCGTTTCCATTTTACCTGGGAATCCCACGTATCAGTCAGAGACTTGATGGCTGCAGCTTTTTTCTCTTTCTCCAGTTTTTCACACTTTTGCTCTGCAGCTTCCCGAAGTTTCATTTCTTTCAATACCTTTTCCTCCATAAAAGCCCTTTTGTTCGCTTCTTCCTTCTTAATAAGGGACAATTGGTCGAACACTATTTTCTTGCGTATTTCACGACTTCTGTCTTTATCAGGAATGTTGCAGTCATCAAATGTGTTAGTAAGGGTCTTTTTCAAATTGCCTTTCTTTTCCCGCTCCTGTTCTTGTTGTAACTTTTGGCCGAACTGCTGCTGTTCTTGAGATGGGACCTTTTTAGGAAACCTCTTCTCACTCTTGTGTTGAACAAACACTGATGTGGACTGAAAGCCTTCTTTTGGGTCACCAACACTCTGAAATATTTCTTTCTGCCTTATAATTTCCTCCCTCACGATCGGTTCAGTTTTGTCCGTTGTGCTGCTTTTCTGCTGCTTCCCTTTCTGTCTCTTCTTCTCCATTTCTTCCATTTGGTGCAGCCGATCTAATTCCATCAAGTAGTAGGACTCTTGCTTTTTCATCTTGTCCATTTCAATCTTCTTCTGCCGTTTTTCCTCTACCTGTTCGTCCCATGCAGCAGTCAAAGACTTTTGCATTTGAACTGTCTTTTCCCTCTCCTGTTTGTCAACTAATCTTTGGGGAAACCTCTGCTGCTCCATTGTTTTATAAAACTTTTGCCCCTCTAAAGCGTCTTTGACAACTTTTCCCCTTTTCTCCTCCACTTTCTCAAAGGCCTCCTTGTTCCATTTCTCTGGAAATTTAATCTTTTTCTCCCTCTCTTGATGTGCTGACTGATTGTTTTCAATAATGCTCTTATACTGGACTTTTTCTGTGTTTTGTGTGAGCTTACCGACTGGTTTCTGTGTCTTAACCCATGAAAAAGTCTTTATAAACGGTTTTTCGTGTTTACTTTTTTCGCCAACCTCATTCGATTTTGTTCCGGTCGAATCTAAAACTTTTTGTGTTTTCTTCTCAAGTGGATCCAATATTTTTGTTTCCTGTCTTTTCATTTCTGCCATCATTAACTTCCACTGATCTTCTTTCCAATCTTTCAGTTCTTTTTCATACATGAATTTCTTTCCTGTCTTCTTGTTAAATTCCTCCGCTCATCGTAGTTCAGCTTCTAATCTCTTTTTGTAGTCCAGTGCTCTCCTGAATTCGGTGTCTAGCTCAATTGCGTTCTCAATGTTGATACTATCGTCTGAAAAGCCACTTGAAAATGAGCTTTTGCTTGTGTCAGAGTCGGTAGTGGAGAACTGTGGCTTTGGCTTTTTCTGTTTCTGCTTCTTTTTTTTTCTTTTTGCAGCAGTCGTTCTGTGTCTTTCCTTTGATGTTCTAAATAGTTTGGAACTTTGGGCAACTTTGACAATAAAAAATCCAAATTAGCGTCCTTCGGTAGAAATTGACTATGTTGGTTGAAATTTGGGTTCCTGTTCTTTGTAAGTTATAAAAGGGAGGAGCTTCTTGCTCAACTCGCAGATATCCATCTTCAGTCTTTGTGACATGTTGAAAAATCTTACTGTACGTCTCTTGGGTTCTGCACATATGAATCTAGAACACGCATAACTCTATTTAAGGGGCTCCCGAAGTCAAGACGGGCTTCAGCTTGTGTGAGGAAGGGATGGCCCAGCAGCACTTCCCTCCCTGCTATATCTGCTACAAGAAAATCCACATCCAGCTGACGGTTGTTGATGCTGACAGGTATCTGGGCGTCACCCAGCACTGGCACATCTACAGGTCCCACCTCAAGTAAAGTTGATGGACGCAGTTGAGCTCTCACGTCAGGGTGGATGGAATTATAGTAGCGCAACAGCAGCACATTTCTCCGCGCCCCACTGTCCAACACAGCACACACCTCCACTTCATAGATTTGCATTTGGATACTCATTTCTTGGCTTTGGCCTTTCAGGTGGAGCACAGTGGGTTCTTGGGTGTCACAGGAGGAGCTTCTAGATGTCAAATCTTTGGTGGTCTTGTGAGGAGAGGGGCACTGCTTCTGGACATGACCCCAACCTTGACAGTTATGGCAACGGACTTTCCCTTTTGTAGAATTTCTGCGGTTATTAAAGGCTGAGGGCATGTGTGTGGCAAACCAATTTGGTGAAGAACTTGTTACAGGTGTAGTTTTGATAACACTTTCATGTTTGTCATTGGCCCTGACCACAGCAGTTCTGGGCCGTCGTTCAACCATGCTGCAGGCTCCTGGCTGCATGGCACAGGTGACATAAGCTGCAGCCCTTTTGGTGGTTTCATGAGCATGAGCTATTTCATATGCACGGGCGAGTGTGGCTGGTCGTTGCTCTAATAGTTTCTGGACTATTTCTGCATCACCCAGACCGTTTGTGAAAACTTCAACAGCGATAGAGTCCTGTTCAACTTCTGCCCTGTCACCATAAGCCACCGCCACTTTCCCATAAATATCATCTCTGAATGCATGCAGGGCCTCACCATGTTTTCGTATTCGCTGCCTCAGTTCTACTGCAACAGCAGCGGCATGATCAGAGGATGGACCCTATGCAGTTTCCAGTTCGTCCACCAGGCGGCGGTAGTCCCACTTGGAAGAGCGAGGATTTCTGTAGACAATGGCCCCTGCTGCGCCAACCAGGCAGAATTTCAACTGCACTGTCATCGTCTTTTCAGACCAGTAGTTCGCTTCGGCGCAGCTCTCAAACTTGTGCAGAAATTCTTTCCATGGTGTGGTACCATCATATTGGCCCGGACGTAAAGTGGGGACCCTCTCTCTAGGATCACCATCCTCCTCACTGTCGGACAAGGGCTGCTGCAACATGACACGGGTTTTATTAGCTTTTAATCGGGGCTGGGGCCGTGCAGGGGTTTGTTTGTAGCTTATAGTTCCATCCAGTTTAGTGGTACATTGCACGGCGGTAAATGCCACAGGGTTAAAAGGGGCCGGCGGGCTGTGTACAAAGCTTCGATATGACGGATTGGAGTCGGTATAATTATCTTTCATTTGAAACGTGGGAGCTGGGTAGTAATGCATCTTGTTGTCTGCATGCCCCCCATGGGCATAACGTTGACATTCGGCAGCAACGAATGGGTTCGTAGAGCTAACCTGTGGCTGAGCGGGACCGTGGTGCGGTGCAAACAGGTCCCCTCCTTTAGCGTACGAGCTAAAACAGCGTTCATCACACAGAAAAGGGTTGTAATGTTCACATTTCCCCACCGTCACATCTTTAGTAGCCTTTCCATACTCTGCACCCTCGGACGACATATCCAATGTCATAAACGAGTTGGAATAATCTGTTTCGAGCCCATAGATTTCACGGGAGTGGCGAGCGGCGGCATCCATCTTGCGGTTGCTAAGCAACTGGCTAATGCAGTCTCTCGGCTTTATTGCTAGCCGCTATTATCTCTCTTCCTCAAAGCTCACCACTCGCCCAACAAGGCGAAGAGGTCCCTTCGTGGTCGCCAGTGTTAACCGTTCCTGCTCAGTCCGCTGACCGTGGTCGGAAGACACAGGGGAGATTTTCCTCCAGGGCCGTAGTTAAGTCTTACTTCGGGGTTAACTCCCTCACACGCCTCGAACATGAAGAATGTGTTCCTTAACTAGAATGCTTCTAGTCTGTTCACAAAAGGTGGTTTAGTCTTATACAATGTATGTTTTATAGAATCCCTTAGTTTGGTCGTTTGCCCAAGAACAGAGTGTCAAAGTTTAGAGCAACATTGTCCCCAATAACGGTCTCCACACTTTAATTATCCCCCAGTAAGAAGATAGCTGAGGACAGCTCCATGAAATATGAAGATGACCAGCTTGTTTTGACCCACATGACCTCCAGCATGTTCTATCTGCATTCTGCCCCTCTGAGCTGGTGTTTTAAACAAGAGTGTAACAATCTCCAAGCAAATTCCCAAAAGATAGATGTATCTATATATATCTATCGATAGCTAGATCTATCTGTCTATCCATATATCTATCGATAGCTAGATCTATCTGTCTATCCATATATCTATCGATAGCTAGATCTATCTGTCTATCCATATATCTATCGATAGCTAGATCTATCTGTATCCATATATCTATCGATAGCTAGATCTATCTGTCTATCCATATATCTATCGATAGCTAGATCTATCTGTCTATCCATATATCTATCGATAGATAGATCTACCTCTCTATCTATCTAGACAGATAGATCTATTTAGAAAGATCCATTCTATCAAGATAGATTTGGACAGATCTATTGATATTCATAGATAGATCTATTTATCTATAGATTTATCTATCTGGAGATATCTATATGTCTGTCTGTCTATCAAGCTAGATCTATATAGATATAGATATATAGATCAATATCTATTTTATAGATAGAGCTATCTTTCTATAGATATCTATAGACAGATATCTATTGATCTGTCTAGATAGATCTCTGTAGATAGACCTATCTAGATAGATCTATCCAGATCTATATAGGTTGATCTATAGATATCGATAGATATCTATTTACCTGTCCAGATATATCTATCAATAGATAATCTATAGTTAGATCTAACTAGATAGATCTGGATAGACCTAGCTAGATATAGCTAGCTAGCTGGTAAGATCTAGCTGGATTTAGCCAGCTAGCTAGATATAGCTAGCTAGTAAGATCTAGCTAGATATAGTCAGCTAGCTAGATATAGCTAGATATAGCTATAGCTAGAGATAGCTATATCTAGCTCTAGCTAGATATAGCTACATCTAGCTACATCTATAGCTATATCAAGCTACAGCTAGCTGTAGCTAGATATAGCTATAGCTATATCTAGCTATCTAAATATAGCTAGCTATAGCGAGCTAGATATCTAGCAAGCTAGATATAGCTAGCTATAGCTAGCTATATATATTTCTAGCAAGCTAGCTAGATATATCTAGCAAGCTAGATAACTAGCTATAACTAACTAGAGCTATAGCTAGCTAAATATAGCTAGCTATAGCTAGAGATAGGTATATCTAGCTATCTAAATATAGCTAGCTATAGCAAGCTAGATCTAGCTATCTAAATATAGCTAGCTATAGCAAGCTAGATCTAGCTATCTAAATATAGCTAGCTATTTATATCTCTAGAAACTAGCTAGATATATCTAGCAAGCTAGATAACTAGCTATAGCTAGCTAGACTATAGCTAGCTAGATATAGCTAGCTATAGCTAGAGATAGGTATATCTAGCTATCTAAATATAGCTAGCTATAGCAAGCTAGATCTAGCTATCTAAATATAGCTAGCTATAGCAAGCTAGATTTAGCTAGCTATAGCTAGCTAGAGCTATAGCTAGCTAGATATCTAGCAAGCTATATATAGCTATATCTAGCAAGCTATAGCTAGATGTAGCTAGCTAGCTAGATATAGCTAGCTATCTACCGTTTTTGTAGGTAAACCGGAGTACCCGGAGAAAACCTGTTTAGAGTCGGATTATCTATCTATCTATCTATCTATCTATCTATCTATCTATCTATCTATCTATCTATCTATCTATCTCTATATATATTATATATATATATATTTATTCATATATATCAAGTAAGCTAGCTACTGTTTTTGTAGGTAAACCGGAGTACCCGGAGAAAGCCTATGTTTAAAGTAGGATTATCTATCTGTTGAGCTAGCTAGCTAACTATCTACCATTTTTGTCTGTAAACCGGAGCACCCGGGGAAAAGCTTTGTTTATTTCAACGATGAGCCACTTGGGTCAGCTCGTCGGGGGAAATCTCATCACACTCCTTGGCCAGTTGAGAAACATCATTATTCATTTGGGGACTATGGATGGGAGTTTAACTCTTTCATGATTTTGTTGGTAATTGTCAGGGAGCAGCACAGAGTTAGAGTTCAGTGGGGGAAGTCTGGCAGTCTTGGTATTGCTAACTTTCTCACGACTCACTAAATGTCTGCAAATGTTGCTGGTTTTTCCGTCGTCATGTTTGTCAGGATAATACACCGTTATTCTTCCCAAAGAGGACTTGGAGCAACTTCTCCCTGGTCCTGCTGCTGGCAGAGTCTCCTGAACTTTGCCATAAACTGGCTGGTTGTGTTTCCCAAGCTGGATTCTTTTGCTGCTTTCATCTCCACACACTCTTTTCAAATCATTTAAGGAAGTCATGTCTTTCCTTTCCATCTCCTGCCGTTTCCATTTTACCTGGGAATCCCACGTATCAGTCAGAGACTTGATGGCTGCAGCTTTTTTCTCTTTCTCCAGTTTTTCACACTTTTGCTCTGCAGCTTCCCGAAGTTTCATTTCTTTCAATACCTTTTCCTCCATAAAAGCCCTTTTGTTCGCTTCTTCCTTCTTAATAAGGGACAGTTGGTCGAACACTATTTTCTTGCGTATTTCACGACTTCTGTCTTTATCAGGAATGTTGCAGTCATCAAATGTGTTAGTAAGGGTCTTTTTCAAATTGCCTTTCTTTTCCCGCTCCTGTTCTTGTTGTAACTTTTGGCCGAACTGCTGCTGTTCTTGAGTTGGGACCTTTTTAGGAAACCTCTTCTCACTCTTGTGTTGAACAAACACTGATGTGGACTGAAAGCCTTCTTTTGGGTCACCAACACTCTGAAATATTTCTTTCTGCCTTATAATTTCCTCCCTCACGATCGGTTCAGTTTTGTCCGTTGTGCTGCTTTTCTGCTGCTTCCCTTTCTGTCTCTTCTTCTCCATTTCTTCCATTTGATGCAGCCGATCTAATTCCATCAAGTAGTAGGACTCTTGCTTTTTCATCTTGTCCATTTCAATCTTCTTCTGCCGTTTTTCCTCTACCTGTTCGTCCCATGCAGCAGTCAAAGACTTTTGCATTTGAACTGTCTTTTCCCTCTCCTGTTTGTCAACTAACCTTTGGGGAAACCTCTGCTGCTCCATTGTTTTATAAAACTTTTGCCCCTCTAAAGCGTCTTTGACAACTTTTTTCCTTTTCTCCTCCACTTTCTCAAAGGCCTCCTTGTTCCATTTCTCTGGAAATTTAATCTTTTTCTCCCTCTCTTGATGTGCTGACTGATTGTTTTCAATAATTCTCTTATACTGGACTTTTTCTGTGTTTTGTGTGAGCTTACCGACTGGTTTCTGTGTCTTAACCCATGAAAAAGTCTTTGTAAACGGTTTTTCGTGTTTACTTTTTTCGCCAACCTCATTCGATTTTGTTCCGGTCGAATCTAAAACTTTTTGTGTTTTCTTCTCAAGTGGATCCAATATTTTTGTTTCCTGTCTTTTCATTTCTGCCATCATTAACTTCCACTGATCTTCTTTCCAATCTTTCAGTTCTTTTTCATACATGAATTTCTTTCCTGTCTTCTTGTTAAATTCCTCCGCTCTTCGTAGTTCAGCTTCTAATCTCTTTTTGTAGTCCAGTGCTCTCCTGAATTCGGTGTCTAGCTCAATTGCGTTCTCAATGTCTATACTATCGTCTGAAAAGCCACTTGAAAATGAGCTTTTGCTTGTGTCAGAGTCGGTAGTGGAGAACTGTGGCTTTGGTTTCTTTTGTTTCTGCTTCTTTTTTTTTTCTTTTTGCAGCAGTCGTTCTGTGTCTTTCCTTTGATTTTCTAAATAGTTTGGAACTTTGGGCAACTTTGACAACAAAAAATCCAAATTAGCGTCCTTCGGTATAAATTGACTATGTTGGTTCAAATTTGGGTTCCTGTTCTTCGTAGTTATAAAAGGGAGGAGCTTCTTGCTCAACTCGCGGATATCCAACTTCAGTCTTTGTGACATGTTGAAAAATCTTACTGTACGTCTCTCGGGTTCTGCACATATGAATCTAGAACACGCATAACTCTAATTAAGGGGCTTCAGAGGTGATATCATAGAATCTATGTCACAAAGCATGGGATCCTTGTGACATCATCAGTTAGGTAGAAGTGTAACGTTAGTTGCTATTGCTATGGTAACCAGGAAAAGCTCTGAAGTGATTCACACTTTCTAGAGAAGGAGATGTTTCAAACTATCAAAACATTTCCAAATAAATTCATTCATATTCAGATGAATGTAACTTTTTCCAACAATTTAGACGAGCTTCAGCCAGTGTGGCTGTAATTGATAAAGGCTTAACAATGTGCAAAACACAATCACCCGGTTAAATCTGCTCAACAGCGTGTGGCGATACTAGATGATACTCAGAAATACTACGCAATTTCAATTTCTGAACCCAAATATTAAGTTGCTCAACAACGCCACCCAGGGAACGTTGCCTTCTCACCTTCTCTTTCAGGCACACAGGTTCAATTATGCACATAGAGACATCTTCTTTTTAAAACCAGTTCTTGATGACAACACCAAAAAACAAAACAAAACACAAAGGGAAACAAAAGAAGCCACACTAGTGGAGGTTACCAATGAGGACGGCAAGAACTCATATTTCCTCTTATAGTTGTCTTAGAATCAACAAACAGTCCAACATCTTTTTGAACTATAAAAAACCCCACAGAGGCATGAGGCAAACCCAGAAAAGTCCCACAGTTGAGATTTAAAAGAAAGATATATTGGGAAAATATGTCTTGTTTGACTGTCTGATTCATCTTTATTTGTTTTTTCTAAACATTGCCGTATTTGTAGATAACGAAAACAATCTCTGTTATCAAGACCATATTTTTCCTTAATGTCTTGAAAGGACCTCAGATATTCTTTATGATATAAATTGTTACATTTTACCTTTTCAATCCATTTTTTAAAAGTATTATGTTTTATTTGGGGTAAAATCTTGGATCATATGCTATTCATCTGATTGGTAACAGTATTTTCTTTTACTAATTTTGACCAGGTCTTGAGTTCTGTTTCTGAACATGGATTTAGTTTTTTTTAGGTCATTTATTAAGTCTTTATTTCCAATTGCTGCTTGCAAGAGGACACCATTGCACCATTGCAATCTCCTTCCATTTTGCTTTGTAGGAGGAATCGCACATCTGCAACAAGGTACTTTTAGCTTGTGTTTTTGTTTGTTTTGAGGTTTTTTTTTTACAACAGGAAGAGACTTGCATCACAAAAGCTCCAACACCTGAACTTTGACGTCAAATTTCAGAGGAGTTGAAAAGGAGAAAGTTCAAACTACCTGCTCCATTGATTATATCCAAAACTTCAGACAGATTTACAGAGTCATATTTTATTGAACAACAAAATATTTATTGACAGCGAATAAAAGTTGAGCAACAAATTGTGACAATGTTAGCTTGATGCATATTCTTTAAGTCCCTGGTCACAAGCTGAGGATGAAGCTGTCGACCTTCATCATGTACGCTGGTTTCAGGTATTTCTGCAGCTCGCTCTTCTTCACCCAAAGCAGAGGCGCGGGCGGAGCGCCCCCCGGAACGCCGTCGGCCAGGATGGCTTTGAAGAAGAACACCTTTCTTCCGACTGAGCCCTCAGTCCGAGCGGCCTTGTGCAGTTTGTACTTGTAAACTCCGCAGGGAGCGTTGCCAAGGAAAGTCGCCTTGACGCCGGTTGCTGTGGACGGGAGGACAGAGAGGCGGAGTTCGATCAGGGCGCCAAAGGGCATCAATCGGACTCTGTTTTGCGTTCTTTCTTGGTTGCTGCTTGAATTTGGACAACACTTTTTAAATTTCTAATCTCGCATCATGCAAATCCCCAGACGGCTCGAGATGAGAGCAAAGCACCAGCGCTGCCTTGTTATAGACGCGCCGCTCCCATACGAGCCCAGCTTTATTAAAAATTGTGCACATGTGCATATTTAAATTCTGTTTACGTTATTTTAGATTTTACAATGAGACAAAGTTCTCTACATTAAAAAAAAATCATTAAAATGTTGATAAAATCATTATGCATGACGTCGGAAAGCTTAAATCGTTTATATATACAAACTACTAGAATTGAATAGATTAAAGGGGCAGTATTATGTATCTTCCAGCCACATAGCATAATTTTTTAGCACAATCAAGTAACTATGTGATCTTAAGTTGTAATAAAAATACCATATACAGCAAATATGACTTTAAATAAATGTTAGGCCTTGAAATTGGGCCTCTGTCACTTTAAAACCTCCTGCTCTTTCTGAAACTTAGTGAATAAACTATCAGCCCTTTAAAAACATCTTGCAAGTGTTTCAGAAGCTCAGGTGTTTTTTTGCCCAGCTGAATGGTTGCCATGGGAGATTAAAGGCTTTCTCAAACATGCATTAAAGAATCAAGGCAACGATTGTTTGATAAGGGAATAACATTATGATGTAAAGCTAAAAAAGAAACTGGCTTCACATAATAGTGCCCTTTTAAATTTGGGGACATGTCGGCGTTAGAGAAACTGAAAATGCTTTGTAAAGACGCAGTGCCTTTGTGGTACCTGTCGCGGAGTGGAGCGCTCTCTCCGCCGTCTGTCGCAGCGTTTCTCCCTCCCGCCACGCAGCGTGAGGCAGCAGCCACAGCTTCTCTGCTCCCACCTGCTGCTCGGCCAGCAGCACCAGTGAGTCGGCCAGGCAGCGCTGCGCCGAGCTCAGGTCCTTATCCACGTCGGCTAAAGCAAGGATAAGGGAGAGAGATGGGAGACGTGTGAGTAGATTTTACTCCAACTTTCATGATGTCACAAGAAGGGAAATTCCTATTAAAATATATATATATATATATATATATATATATATATATATATATATATAAATAAACCATCCGTCTCATAAAACTCCTTTACGTGACCTAATTTTCTTCCTCTTCTCCGTTAATAAATTATCAAACTTTTTTTTTTTTTTCAGGAACATTCCAAGAGTGCTGCACACCTGACTTCCTGACTTTTACCACTGACCTCTGACCCTTGGAGCTGGCTGGAAGTTCTTTGACCTCTGCTCCCAAGTGTCCTCCAAGTCCTGAGTCATCATAATCTCTTGGTCACCACGATCCTCTTCGTCCGAGTCATAGTCGTCAGCCTGCCTCCGACTCATCCTCGCCGCGTCCTCCATGAGCCGCAGCTCGTGGTCTGACAGCAGGCTTTTCTCCAGCTCCATCTGGGGTGAACATTGTGTTTAGGATTGCTTTTGTTATTTCATGTTACCATTTTGTTTCTGTGCAAGCTCTGACACATATTTCAGAGAACCTATGTGGTCTATGGAACATCCTACACAAAGAGGAAAAACTTCCTGTGTACATCACAGTGTAGTTTCCCTATCTTCCACAAGGTGTCGCTTCTTCATCCATCAAGTTACATAATCCCCTGGTCACGTTTCCAACCAGAACTCTGTCTTTAGGTCCCCAAACGGCTCACCTGCTGCAACATCTGCTTGAAGCGCTGCTCTATCGGACTGCAGTCCGCTGTAATGACGGGTAACCTCTGCAGACACACCGCGGCCATCAGAGACCAGGGAGAAGTCGCTCTGTCCGCCGCAGTTCTGGCCCCAGGAGTCGCTCTGTCGATAGGAGTGACGGAAAACCGGCGACATGCCCCGCTTCCGACGGCTGTCCTACTAAAATAACACAAGAGCTGAGAGAAGGACCGACTCGCCATCTTTCTAGAGGGCGCAGCCATCTTCTTTTGTTGGGTTCAGGGTGCGTTCGGACAAATGGCATGCTATCCGTTGCGCTACAAAACACTGAATTCCACATGTTGGCCTTTTGAAAATAATAACTTCGTCGTGTCTTTCTTGAAATCAAATACTCTCCGTTAATATACAGTCTCACTGTCATAGTTGTATGGCGCTCTCTGACTCTAAGCAAATATTAACAATGAAATGTTAATATTTCCGACTCTCCTTGATGAACCTGAAGGTTGTAGTTTCTTAAATTTACCCACAATTCCAAGCGCCACCTAGCTGCAGAAACGGTGGAGCTCCAGTGGTGAGAGGAAATCAGTGCAGCTCCTCAGTAAATCGGAAAGAAAATGTCATCTCCGGTTTTCAAATGAATTTATGATATTTATTTATTATTACTTATTATGGACCTACTCAAGACATAAAACTAATGATGACTTAGGAAAAAAGAGACGGCAAAATAGGCGTATGTGGTGACTATTAATAATAATTAAATCAGTCGATCAAACACGCTAGTAGTGGAAATAAATTATATTGATTTAATTAGTAAGTAGACTCAAAATTGTAAGCAATTGTATGACTAAATTCATGCTAAGAATGTATAAATAATTCCACAGAATTATAATTTTATGGGTTTGAAATTTGATCAGTGCTTCTTCTGTTTTGACATTTGCAGAAATGTGACGGAGTGCGCGCTCTTCGCAGCAAAGCTATCTTTTTCTCCGGTAACCTTGTCAACAAGAATCTTGTCAGTTAGCATAAAATTAACAACTCATCATGAACAGTTTGAATGTACTTCGATACGCTTTGTACCGTGGAAAATTGTAGTCTTTGTAAGTAAGTGTTTGTCGACATGTTGTTTTTTTCTTTTGTTGATAAAATGTGGAGCACGTACACGTAATCTTTGAGCGTTACATTAAGATATGTGTATTAGCTAAAATGCCTCCGATTCATCCTCTCCGCGTCCTCCATGAGCCGCAGCTCGTGGTCCGACAGCAGGCTTTCCTCCAGCTCCATCTGGGGTGAACATTATGGTTAGGATTGCTTTTGTCATTTCATGTTACCATTTTGTTTCTGTGCAAGCTCTGACACATATTTCCGAGAAACCTATGTGGTCTATGGAACATCCTACAAAAAGAGGAAAAATTTTCTGTGCATGGAACATTATCACAGTGTAGTTTCCCTATCTTCCACAAGGTGTCGCTTCTTCATCCATCAAGTCACAGAATCCCCTGGACACGTTTCCAACCAGAACTCTGTCTTTAGGTCCCCAAATATTTATAAAACCTCTTCAAACGCAAACCTTGCAGACTTTTTGTTAGTTGTTCGCTGTCTGTTGTGAGGATAGCACAACAAAGAACAATAATCATATATTTATTTTCACTTGAAATTTTTTTTGACACTTTAAAGTGGATCATAAATCCAATATGGTAAAAAAATAAAAATAAATAGGGGCAGGTGCCTGTTTAGCACTGCTGCATGGCAGTAAGGCCATCAAATGTTCTGTGAGTTTATATAAAACAATGAAATTAAATTTTTGGTCATGTGCTCTTTTTTTTTTAAATTGAAAAGTCTTTCCTGCTAACAGTGTTTTTGTCATACCTTGCCGTTCATTTTGGGTCAGGTCTGACGTTTGTTTGCCTTTAGAGCCTTCACGTTTCCTATTTGACGCAAAGCTACTTCCGCCACTCCTGGAGCTCCCGCCGGTGACGTCGCCTGCAGGTGCGCGTGAACCTGTCCTAGTAAATGCGGGCAGGCAGGCGCTCTTCCGTCCAGCTGTGACCTGTACGTCTGTCCTCTTCCAAACATGGCGGGTTACCTGCGAGCTCTGAGCACCGTGTTGAGGAGGAGCGCGGCCGCTGCGCTGTCGCCGAGCCCCGCGGCGCTTTCGCCGTCTGCCGTCTGCATTAAAAGGCAGCCGCAGAGGGACTGTAAGTCAGCTTTCCTACTGAAACTACAATATTTCGAAAAATACACAGCTTCTGTTTGCTCTTGTTGCTGAGGTTCATAGCATTACAGTGCACGTGGACATATTTGTGCCAGTTGTGTGATTTTTCTTTATTTTTTTATTTTTAAATGGTCCCAAGTTTGACTGGAAAAAAACAGAAAGTTTCTTCTTTTTGGCGACCAGCAATTGATGAATCACATAGAGGAGACTGCTAACATACAGTAGTTCACTAACACCGAATGGGTTCATTCATCACTTTAAGGAAAATAAAATAAAAAAATGAAAAGAACAAAACTAACCTGTCAGGTGCTTCGAAAAAGTCAAATTCTAGAATATTTTTAATCACTGCAAAAAATCTATTTTTCATATACTTAAATTAAGTGCAACCTGCCTTGTCTTTTCATCCACTTATGTAATAAACGCTATCATAGCCCTCATATAGCTGTAAGGTCTCAGCGTGTCTTACACACCCTGAGAGTTGCGTTTGAGTTATTTAAAAAGAAATGAAGTGAGTCGTCATCTTTGGTTCGGTATTTCCAACAGGTGTCACAGGATGTTAACTGCACGTCTTTGCATTTGGAACCTTTGGACTCCCCAAAGGCGGGGAAGGATTTATGATTCTCATGATTTTCAGAAATCTTCACTGCCAACCTAATGAGTGGCAGCAGTGACTGTGTGCAAACTTTGACCCTTGCTACCATTTCCCCTTCCTATGTCCTTGTGTAGCTTTAGACAACTTTCACTTGGATTTCTGTGGCTCAGATCAATGGTTTGATTTGAGGCCTCATAGTCTTAAAGTGGCTTTTCACAAATGTGATGATTGTTTCTATGCATTATTCTTTCGGTTAAGGAATTATGGTGTTATTACAATGTGACAAAATATAAGGCTCATGATTAGGAGAGCACCGATTGTATTTTTTCCTCCAATTCCAGTTTCAGCCGATTTTTTTATTTTTTTATTTCCCTAGTGACATTAAAAATTGGACTGCAGGTTAAGATTATCCATATTTCTTAATGAAAGCAAATGTTCCAAACCTTTACCTGAGCATATTAAAGTCACAGAGTTGATACATTTATGGAGTGAAAATGATCAGTGGGAAGACAGTGTTATGGAAGACTGATCCTGTCAAAATTGACAATAAGTAAGTAAATAAATGAGAAAATAAAACCGTAAATAAGCCCGTAAATGAGGAAATCCAATTGAAAATAAATAATTAAACATGGAAATAAACTGCTAAATATATGAGGAAATAAAATTGAAAATAAATACATACATTTAGAATAAAAAAAAAGTAGTGTTGTAATTATTTATTTTAAAATAATCAACTGCAAAAACTACAGAGTTGCAATGTATATTGATTTCAATGCAGTGTAACAAAATTTAAAGAAAATAACAACATGCAATTGAATTAAATTACTTGATGAGATTTGAGACTTTCTTTTATGTCCGCATTTCATAAAAATACTTTACCGAAGATAAACTGCTGGTTTAATGGTTTAAGTACACGTGTATGAAATGTTGTGCCTACAGGTAGGAAATGTATAAAGGGCTGAAATGGTAGCATATTGAGACAAATAGATCACTAATTTAAGATCAAGTCTTAAATTTTACCAACTGAACCTTAAGCGAGACTTCATTAACTCTCGATTTCTACTTTTCAGATTCAACGAAGCGCATCAAAGTGGACCAGCCGGTGGTGGAGATGGATGGAGATGAGATGACCCGCATCATATGGGAGATCATAAAAGAGAAGGTAGAGCTTGCTGTAGTGACTGATGTCAAACCTTTTCGATTAAATCTGTCTAAAAGCTGTTGTGATTTTGAGTTCTCTATGTTGCTTTTGACTCCGATGTGGGGAAACCAACACTTTTTTTAGCTCATCCTACCAAACGTGGAGGTAGAGCTGAAATATTTTGACCTGGGTCTTCCCTACCGTGACCAGACGGACGACCAGGTCACCATCGACTCGGCTCTGGCTACGAAGAAATACAGCGTGGCCATCAAGTGTGCCACAATCACGCCTGACGAGGACAGAGTTGAAGGTGAGTCTGAGCGTGTCGTTAAGTTGTTGACTCAACCGCCAGTTGTGCACAGCTGCATCTCTATTGACCATTAACCGCGCAAACTGAAATTACTAAATAAATTTGCTTAATGAAGACATGGCGATTTCAAAAAAAAAAAAAAAAACTTGTCTTTTGATCAAAAGTTTTTGCGCTAGGATGACTTATCTGATAAACCAACGTATTCAAGTGTGATTTTTAACTGCGTTTCGTATTTAAACAACGCATTTGTGAAATTATGTATTTTCGACAGCGTAATATTGACAAAGCTTTGCGCACATTTGCAATGGAAATGCAGCTTCTGATAAAGTTTTCTTTTTTTAAATCCTCGAACACATACTGCGTTTTCCTATTTTAGAGTTTCACCTTAAGAAGATGTGGAAGAGTCCAAACGGCACCATCAGGAACATTTTGGGTGGCACGGTTTTCCGTGAGCCAATCCTGTGTAAAAACATTCCCCGCCTCGTTCCTGGCTGGACACAACCTATAACCATTGGCAGGCATGCCTTTGGAGATCAGGTGTTTGTTTTTGTTTTTTTTTACATTTTTTAAAAAGATATTTGTATTATTTCTTCTCAAGAGGATAACAGTTAAATGCTTAAAATGTTGAAATGCTCTCAGTACAGGGCAACGGACTTTGTTGTGAACACTCCTGGGAAGTTCAAAATGGTATTCACTCCAGCCGACGGAAGTGACCCCCGGCAGTGGGAGGTCTATGACTTCCAGGCTGGAGGCTGTGGAATGGGAATGTACAACACGGATGAGGCGAGAGCACATTACAGGATCTGAAATGCGGCCAATCTCATCTCTGTATTTGGTATTTGATTGTTGATTTGTGATGATTCTGATGTCTTCATCACACAGTCCATCAGTGGCTTTGCTCACAGCTGCTTCCAGTACTCCATCCAGAAGAGGTGGCCTCTGTACTTGAGCACCAAGAACACCATCCTCAAGGCCTACGACGGCCGTTTCAAAGATATCTTCGAGAATATATATGAAAAGTAAAAGAAGCAGTTTCTCTGAGCATTTAACACAGACAGTATTCTGTCAGTGCAAATCGTGTATTTCTTTCCAAACCACTTTGCATCTGATCGTTACTCGATTTTATTTATTTCACCGTGTCCTCCTTCAGGTCGTACAAACCCCAGTTTGACAAGCTGAAGATTTGGTACGAGCACCGACTCATTGACGACATGGTGGCCCAGGTTCTGAAGTCCAGCGGAGGATTTGTTTGGGCCTGCAAAAATTATGACGGCGATGTGCAGTCAGACATTCTGGCTCAGGGTCGGTGTGCTGCAACATGAACATGAAGTCACGCAGCGCCGTTTCTTATTCCTCACAATGACTTTTATCTCTCTGTGTGTGACGTACAAAGGCTTTGGCTCTCTGGGTCTGATGACGTCGGTGCTGGTGTGTCCTGATGGCAAGACCATAGAGGCAGAAGCTGCTCATGGCACCGTCACCAGGCACTACCGAGATCACCAAATAGTAAGGCTTCCGGATCGGTCTGCTGGACGGGCTTTACCGTCCATCAGACTGGCTTTCTTATTTCCATTCAGATCTTGTTTAGATTCAGTCAGAAGTTTATAATAAAGATAGGACAAAGCCAAAAACACAGTCCATTAAATGGCATTTTCTTCAAAAAAAAAAAAGAAGAAAACCAGAGACTTCCATACATAGTATAAAAAAGAAGCATAACCCTTTTTCTTTCCTGTGCTCAAAAGAAATATTTCCTGTTTTAGGTCCAGCCAAAATTGTGCCAATAATTTGTCCAAAGGCTGGAATGATGGGAGATATTTAACTAACAACTGTTAAGTGTTCATCAAGTGGCCATGATGAACACCGTTACATTTGGGGGAATCAGGGAAACTCAAAACCATGTGTAGAGGGTCTGGTACACTTCGTCAGATAGATGATGTCACAAGGAAAGTGCATTCTGTGCAAATATTGAAGACCAATACATACTTGGCAAGGAAAGAGAAACTTATTCTCTTGAGTTATTTCTTTTCTTACCAAGACATTTCCCAAGAGCTCAGTCATAGAACCCCTAGGATGTTCTTCTGGATCTCTCAATGCAGCATCTCTTGGTAAACAACAGATAAAGGGTAAATGGACTGAACTTATCTATTGTTTTTCCAGTAATTTTAACCACTCAGAGCATTTTACACTTGAGTCACTTTCACCCATTCGCACACACATTTATCCTCTGATACAAAGATCGGTGGACAACTTGGGGTTAAGTGGGTAACTAGTCCTATGCTCCTTGGTTAGTTACAATGTGGCTCAAGGACAATGAAATCAGACACAAGAGTGGCCATCGCAAAGCCCAGCTATCAATCTCATTGAAAACATGCGAACAAGATGGCCTACCAACCTGGTTCAGTTGGGAGAAGCTTGTGGAAGGAAACCCAGAATTTTTGACCCAAGTCAGTGTGTGTTACTACAGTATGTAAACACGTGGTTTCTTAAGCTAATGCTATCTTTTGACGTATTGTTTTTCTTTGTAGGGCAAACCGACCAGTACCAATCCCATCGCTAGCATCTTTGCCTGGACTAGAGGACTAGAACACAGAGGAAAACTGGACGGAAACAAAGATTTAATAAAGTATGCCGTTTTCCCCACACTCATCTTCATGTAATTGTGCACCTTAACAGTTTTCTACAAACCACATCTTTGCTCCTAAGGTTCTGTCAGACGTTAGAGAAGGTGTGTGTGGAAACGGTGGAGAGCGGAGTGATGACCAAAGACCTTGCAGGCTGCATCCACGGCTTGGCTAAGTGAGTTTGGATTTTCATTTTCTTTCAAGAGTGCGTGTTGGTAAACTTTATTTATTGCCCCTATGATCACTTTTTTTTTTTTAAACTATAGTGTCAAGCTGAACGAACACTACGTCAACACAACCAACTTCCTGGATGCCATTAAAAACAACCTGGACAAAGCTCTGGCAAAGTAAACAGAGGATGTCATCAGATTTTGAAGAATTCTCCATATTTTTACCTTCTGCCTGTATGAATCTTTGTATATGAATGGATTGTATATTTTTGAAAAACAGTTGTGCCTTTTATTTTACTTCCTGCTCAGTGCCTGCACTCTTCCAGCTTTAAATGCTTTTGTGCTGTTTAAAGCAGATAAGGCTACGATAGAAATGAAGGTTAATGTTAACTAATACTGACTTTGACAGGAAAGTTTCAGGCTTATTTAACCAGTGGTAATGTCAGAGCAGAGCGCAAGTCTGAACTGTGTATCAATATTAATATGAAAAAACGTTAAGAACAAAATGGTGTTACGTTTCCTTTTTCTCTTATCCAGATTATCAGGGCAAAAATATCACAGACATGCAGACAGAAAATTTGACAAATTGCAGATGCAGCGTTTCACCAGCAGGTGTCGACATTACGAAGCTGGTGGACTTTCAGAAGCAGATTAAAACCAATGCTAGTAAAGCAGAATATATGGTTACCTTAAATCACTGACTCTTGCCTGATCCTCATATGACTTGAATTAAGGCGTGGTTCTTTCAAGGCCGTCTCAACGTACTTCTAAATGTAAGGCCAGCGCACTTCTCAGATATGAAACCAACTTTGGTTTTTTTTTTCAGTTCAGTTCTGTTATAGTCATTTGGAGCTGACTCGTCTCTAAACGTTCAAAACAACTGCTGACTCGGAGATAGGACGGTCTCTTTGTTTTAAATTAGACGTCAAAGAAAATGAAACGCCTGTATCAAAAATGAATAGAAATTAGCATTTAGACGACCTTCATTTCCAAATGTTTAATTTCCTCCTCCCAGAACGTTCCCCCCGGCGGATCCTGAACTCCGTCCTATCGTTTACAACCTTTAAGGGCAATTTTGAGATAAACGATCAAACCTCTTTTGGAAAATACTTTGTAAGGAAGGATAGAGTGATCTCTGAGAATGCAACGCCTCCATTAAAAAGTTCAAAACCAACCTGGAAGAGGACAGAAATAGTAAATTACAGAGGGTGTATGACAAATGTTCACCAACCAACCTGTCTAAACATCAGGGATAGAAACAGTACTGGAGTTAAATACCTTACCAGGTTCCCATGTAGTCTGGAAAAATATGGACTTCTATTTAGAGACTAGAAGAATATGAAATATTTTCATTATCACACATTATTCCATGTTCATGATTGGACTGTTGTATTTATCTGTTGAATGTCTATTTTTTAAAATAAAAGAACAATCAGTTATTGTCTGGAATTAACCAATTTCCTATTGACTAGCTCTGTTAATGTTCACAAAATTATACATATTTTTTCCTTGTTCTTGAAGCCGTAGGTGTCTAAAATGTGTTCGTCCTTGCATTGCCCTTGACTACATGTCAAGAATGGCACAAGATAGAAACTTATTTTGCTTGAGATTTTTATCCATTTATTTTTCTTGAATAGAAAATTTGAAGTGAACCACAAAGCATTCATATTTTATGAATCAAGCTTTTGGCTTCCGTTGTGATTTCAAAGTAAGGAGCGATTAGACCTGGGTTCACCCATTTGTTCAACTTAGATCAATCCATTTTCACCGATGCTATTCTTGTTCATTTGAATATCTGATTTTTCCAGAACCAGAAATCAGAAAATATTGGTTCTTTTGTTTCGGCTCTACAAAAGTTTAGAGAGCACATTTCTACTATAATCACTGTCATTACAAGACGTACAAATAAAAATCACATTAAATTTATTTTTGTGTTTTTAGTTGGACATTTGTTTAGTTTTTGTGGCTAGAAATCATTTTAAATGTGACAATTTTTGGTCTTTTGTAGGACGTGGTTTGGACACCACTGTACTAAATGAATCAAAATTAATAGTTTTTGCTCCATAAGTGCATGCACTTTAACTGTTTTTGAGTTACTAAAAAAAATCAAATGAAAAATAGGGACCAATACTTTTACATTGGAGTAAACTTAAAATTGGCATCAGCCAGGGAAGTTAACATTTTGATAGTTTTTTCTTTTTAATTCTTACTTAAAACCTAACCTCTTCAGAAATAGATGTAATAAATTCAATGTGAAGTTCTACATGAATACTCTAGAAATGTACTAAACTCTAAAAAAGTATGAAAAACTATAGAATATAGACATAAAAATGTTTTGGAACACATAGTTAAGTCACAAATGTCACAAGATTCAATACGTTTCTCACTTGTGTGTAAATAAGAGCGATGTTAGTATTCATAATGTTGGTTAAATTTAAATATTCCAGGTTGTCATGCTGTTTTAGTTAGATATTATATTGATAGCGCTACATAAACTGGAGCTGATTGTGGACCACCTACTTTGTTTTATTTTTTTTCCTGAATATTTTTCCCAAAAACATCCAAAGAAATTTAGATATCTTGAAAAGAAAATGAACGCAGCAGTAGAATCACAGAGTCCTGAAACTGAGACATCCAACAAACATCTCCGAGTTAAAATAACCCTACCAGTGAAGCAAAATCTGTTGTTTAATAATATAGTTTAATAATATTGCCATATTTGGGGTTGAAAGATTTCGCAATCTTATTTCCCCCGACAAAAAAAAAGAAGACAAAAAAAAAAGTGCTTCGTATCATTTACTCGGTAATTCAAAAACTAGAGTGATATATTCACTACACAGGATAGATTATTCATGTAAAGCTAGACCATGTGGAATAGAAATGGTGGGTAAACACGCTGCATGTCGCAGAAAACCTCTGTACACCGAAAGGGCTTTGACATGCCAGCAGTTTTTGACCTGAAATCTATAAATATGTGGCGACTATTTATCAAAACCTCAGTATTTAATGAGCGACAGGTGGACAGGGTGGAAGATGAGCCGTAAAATGTTTCTAGCTGGCACCGTCAGTCCAGAATACGATGCCGTGAGTTGGATGTGTGAACGAAGATGGCGGACGATGACTCTTCTTTTTTTTTTTTTAAATTACATCTGCAGTGTTTTCTTCTTTTTAAGTAACTGATACATACACACAACATAGACGCTTGACTGTCCGTCAGTGACAGTTTGTGAGTCAGTGAGTCTAGTTATTATGTGAAAGGAGCTTCCAGACCACAATCAGCAGCTTCAGAGTCTCTGCTGCAGGCGGGCGGGGGTTGAAACGGCTCCTTTGAAGCGCGCCTCCTTCCAGGCCTCCCATCATCGTCCGTCAGATTCTGGAAGGAGGCCCGAGCTAGAAAGGGATGAAAAAGAAGGAGGAGGAGGAGAAGAAGAAAAAACATTTTCCCCCAGAGTCTGTGAAAACAATTCTGTAATTCCCATCAGCTTTCAGAGGAAGAAGGGAGGTGGGGGGTGGGGAGTAGCATCTTCTCTGGTCCATTAACACTCATGGAGTGGTGTAGCTGCTTGTATCCTTCCCGAAATTGTAATATTCCTCCATGTCCTCCATGTTCGCCGTGGTGAGTTTTGTGAGGTTTTGGGAACCGCTGTTGTCCATATTGTCTGGTGATGTAAAGTTAAAGTTCTGGCCTTCGTATTCGCCCTGGCTTTCCATCTCTGGAAGAGTTTCTGCACGTTCAAAAGTAGAAAGGAAAGGAGAGTTTAATGACAAAGGGAAAGCAGGCTTATTTATAAGCCACGATAAATACACAGAACGATTTGAAGAAATACAAACAAAAGTGTTAAAAGGTTATTAGAACAATTTCAAGTCTGAAATATATTTAGGTTTAAGATCAATTTCAATCACTTAACCACACAGAGGTTTCTGTGGTTCAGTCCTGATTTCCAACTTCGGGACCAAAAACAAGGAAGCTGCTCTTCTCTGCATTGACCTGGGGACAACTGTGACCCAGCAACTCATCAGCTCTGTCTCCACTGCCTGCAGGTCCTCAAATCCAGGTTTTGAGGACCCATGTCCTGCAGCTTTTGATGATGAATGAAAGTGGCCCGAGAACGGAGCTTTGAGGAACCCCCAATGTAATCCTTTTGCACAGAGCTTTATAGCAAAGAAAAGTCGTCCATCTGACAAGTATTACCTGAACCAACCTAGCACAGTAACAGACACCGCCATGCACATTTCCAGGCCGTCAATCAGTAGGTCATGAACAGTGTCAAACATAGAACTGAGATACAGAGAGAAGGACATAACACATTATTGTCGTGACAAAACTACAAGTAAGCAAACCTGGCATTGTCGTAGCTCATTAAAGAGATGCAAATTACACAGAGCTCTGTAATAAAATACAAACCATACAATAAGAGGACAAAAACCAAAATTACAAATATAAACCTAAAAATAATAAATATCCAAAAGATTTATAAAATAGAAATGTATCACTAGAGGCTCGTCTGGATAAGAAGTCTTTATCCGCCTTTTAAAGGAACAAGAGGTTCTGAGTTGATGTCCAAGTCTTAATTAGGTTAAAGATGTCATTAACAAAGT
Organism: Poeciliopsis retropinna; assembly: GCA_010277075.1. Lineage (NCBI taxonomy): Eukaryota > Metazoa > Chordata > Actinopteri > Cyprinodontiformes > Poeciliidae > Poeciliopsis > Poeciliopsis retropinna. The sequence continues at coordinate 119,458 of VMRM01000030.1, read as the reverse complement.
ATGGATAATCATCATGACAAAGTTAGCATTCTGACTCAAACTTTCATTTTTAAACGGTATTCAGGCTAAAGAAACGATTGTAAAACTGCTACTGTTGAAATGCAACCCTCACGTTCCTCAGACCAGACTGAACCGCTACATCTAAATTTGTCGGCTGATTTTTGAAGCTCTGTTGTGCAGAAGAACAAGCGATCATGTTGTGTTTCTGGAAACAAAGTGAAGGTTTATTGAACCTCTGTTACTTCTTCATGCCTGACGAACAGTTCAGTAGGTGGAATTTACAACTCGTTCCCATTTGTCTTAGTACTGCGTTCTGGTCGACAGCCTGACCGTAGGTGGATATTTGTGGATAGACTGGCCCTTTAATGATCGTTGCCCAGAATCTTGGGTTTGCTAGTCCTGTAATTACTTATTATAGAGACAGAATGGTCTTCTTTAACAAAAACAGGACTGCAGCTATGATTGCTGGCCTTGGTGAAATCAATAAAGTTTCCCTGAAAGTATCATTTTGTAGCTTGGCGAAATCAGAAATCCAAGACAAAGATTTAAACAAACGGTAAGCAGCATCTATTAACCTCAGATGGACACTCTTAAGGATAGACTCTACATTGAAATGAAAAAGCAGCCCTGACCTTGACCTTCCGGTGAGACGTCCATTCCATGTTTGACCTTCATGTGCCTGCTGAGGTTCCCCTTCAGGTTGAACTTACTGGTGCAGTAAGGACACTTAAAGGGCTTATTGCCGGCATGGAGATGCATGTGGCCCAGCAGGTTGTACATTCTATTGAAGGACTTCCCACAGACCTGGCCCACAAAAAAAAAAAAACATCATCATAGCAATTTAGAAAAGTTGACATTAATAAAACATACACTAAACGAAAATCCACGATTAGGTGTCTCGTCGTCTTTGCATTAACTTTGTGTCACTGGAATCTTGTCGATCTTCCGCCACCGTGGGAGTCCAAATGCTCACCTTGCATTTGAAAGGTTTCACGGGCAGATGGACGATCATGTGGGTCTTCAGGGTCTGCTTCTGGATGAAGCTCTTGAAGCAGACGTGACACTGGAAGGGCCGGACGCTGTTGTGGATGAGCATGTGCCTCTTGAGGTTGGCGGACAGGGTGAACTCCCGGGAACACACCTCGCACTTGTGGCCCTTCATTCCCTGCGGAACACAAGGGACATCAACACGCGGCGAGGGCAGCAGGGAATGTATAAAAAGAAAAAAAAAAAGTTGTTTTGAACTTGTTTTCAGTGATCTGCACATTATTCAAACAATGCTAATTATTACGCCTGTCTTGGATTTAAAAAAAAAGAACAACAACAACAAAAAAAACCCCACCTTGCAGGTAATTACAATTTTTCTTGAATATGCTTTGAGGCAAACCCTTACGAATATAAAATCCTTACAACTGAGAAAATATTCCAGTAAAAGTTTTCTGTTTATCCCTCAAGATGAGTTACTAACAACTAAAGTAATATATTTTTTGCTTACAGGGAACAATGCAAGTAAAACAAAAGAACTACAAACCGATCAACAAATTAATTGTTGGTTTCCAGGTCTCAAGTTTTCCAGCACACCAATACTAAAGAGCAAGTCTAGAAGTTATCAAACGCTGCCTGTGGTATAACGCCGATTTTAATTCAATGTAGTTGAAAAAGATCCTTTTTTTTTTTTTTTCTTCTATCCCAGAGGGAAATTAAATGTTGCCCGGGATGAAATCGCTGCCCAAACATGCGGGTCAGAAAAGTGCATCGAAAAGAGATAACTAAAGAGAAACAAGCCCTTTTCTAGACATCTTTTATTTCTAGACAACAGGAGCAGCCTCAAGGCTCCTCTAAATGAATGTTCTGCTGCTTCATTTACTCTACTTTACTCTGTGTGGAGAGATTCAAAGTTGGGACCGAATGAGAACAAGTCAGTGCTTGTGGATTGAGAGACGGTGTTTGCGTGAAAAAACTGTCCATCTGCCCGACTGTTTGTCCACAAGGGGGAGCTCCAAACAGACAGCGGGGACAGAACCTACTGGAGTTAAAGAGTTTTTAAAGCATTTTAAAGAGACCCAATTTCAAGAAATTAAATTACGAAGTCAAATTTCTTTTAAGTCACATTTGATATATAGAGAGCATTTCATAGCAAGCAATTGTGTTGATTACTTGATTGTGTTATAAATTGGAACTATGTGCCTGGAAAAAATACAATTCTGCCCTTTCAAACCACATTCCTCCCATAGAATCCTGCACAGGATAATTGTTTGCAGGAAAACCTAGAGGTCACAAAAGATGGGAAGTGACTGGTAGGAGTACCTTATGAGTTAGCGAGTGCTGACGTAAGTGGTGGAGCTGCACAAACTCCAGGCCGCACTGGGAGCAGGTGTAAGGCCGCGGGCTCTGGTGCTTCAGCAGATGGTTCTGGAGCTGGCTCCGGTACGCAAAAGATTTGTTGCACTCAGTGCACTGGAAGGTGTGTGGGCCCTGGTGGCTGGTCTGGTGCCGCTTGAGGTGGGCATAGGTGGGGAATTCCATGCCGCACTGCGAGCAGACGTGGCAGCGGCCGCGCTCGTGCTTCACCTCGTGCGCCCGCAGCTCGCTGGGGTAGGCGAAGCCCCGGCGGCAGAACCGGCAGCTGTATGGCTTGACGTCGGTGTGCTGGAGCATGTGTCGCTTCAGGTGGCTGGTCTGGGTGAAGCCCTTCTTGCAGACAGTGCACTTGTGGGGCCGCGTTCCTTGGTGGGTCAGCAGATGAGTCTGGAGGTGACTGGGCTGCTTGAAGAGCTTCCCGCAGTGCGGGCAGGCATGTGGTTTGATGCCGTTGTGGCCCAGGATGTGCGTGACCAGGTTGTACTTGGACGTGTAGGACTTGTCGCACATGCGACACTTCCAGCGCTTGAGCCCGTCTCCAACATCCACGCAGTACGACTCGTCGATCTGGATGTTTATGTCCAGCCGGTCCACTCTGCGGCCACCATGTCGCCGGGGAGGCTGAGGGTGCGGGGGCTGTTGATGCTGCGCTCCGCCGCTCCCGTCCGTCCACATCATGCTCTGGCCGCCATCTTCGTACTCGCCGCCCATCCCCATTTCTGTAGAGTCATAGCTGCCCACCTCACTGGTCTGAAAGTAGCTGCTGATAGCTTCCTCCTGCTGATTGGGCTTCATCATAGTGTTGCCCGGGTGTTCTACCTCCTCTTCGTCCTCTCTAGCTCCTCGACAGTGGCCCCCCATAGGGCGCTGGGGCTGGAGTCCCCTGTGACCCTGCTCTGCCCCTCTATGTACCACTTGGGCAGGCGGAGGATGGACGTGAGTGTTTGCTTGCTGCTGGTTGGTGACTTCGCGCTCGCACTCTGCACAGTTCTTGTTGGGGCCTCTGAGAGTGGCTGGATCTACCTGAATTAATCCCCCTCTGGGCGCCATATTGTTCAGCATGTGGACGCAAGAGGGCATAGCAGAGGTCACCCCTTCCCCTTTCACATGGGAGGAGGTCACGTCACTGCCTTGGAGGGCGTGACGGTCAGGGAGGACCATTTTGGTGTCCACGTGTTGCGGTGGCGGTGCCGCCTGTTGCCACCGCCTCTGGCTGCAGCTGGGCTGCATCTGGCCGTCTTCTCCTAAGTTGTCTCCGAGGTAATCTCCGTTGGCACCGATAAGCTGGTCTGCGTACTCGTAGTCGACTCCGTCTACTGGCGGTGCAGGGGACTCTTTGGGTTCGCCGGTGTAGAAGCCATTGGGTGCGATGGTAGCTCCAAACACTTCATTCTGGGAGATGAGACCTAGCACGGCGGCCTGGGCCAAGGACAGCACAACTACGGGATCTGTCTGTGTGCTTATGTCCACCAGCCTGGCCATTACCTTGGGCTCACATCTACCCAGGCGCCGGCTCGCCTCCTCCTGGAACAGAAAGGGCCAGTTCATCTTTAGACATTGTTTGCATAGTCTAACCACATAGAGGCAAAGTTCCTTATGAATTTCTATGGTCAACATTCGTAAGTCCAACCTGGACAATAAACAAAAAAGCTGCAGAAACAATGACATCAGTATCCCGACTTATTAAGGACGAAAACCATACTACTAAATCCCATTCAATAAGAAGCTACTTTATTTACAAGTGAGTTGTTAGCATTTAACTCAAGATTCACTGCCACGCCTCTTCTACTGAGATCAACTAATCCCCAAAGCTACACTTCTATTAGCCTTTGACTGGAATCAGTCGATGTTTTGCTTGACCAGATTGGTTTTTTAAAAATCAGCAATTGGGCCACACATAAGGAAAATAACACTCTTTAGGTTGGGTGACTGAAGTAGACTCAGTGAGCTGGTTTCAGTATCAGAGTGGTACTGAATCCATTTTCTGCAGACGCATGTCAGTCGTTCATTCAGAATGCCACTTAGAAACCGAATAAGAGACTCGGTTAAAAGGTAGCTAAATGTATTACACCAACGTTTTTAGATTTCCCCCAAATAACTAATATAAATAGCTTGAGACTCTCTGCTGGACTTGGTTTGCAGTGTTTTGAAACCCTCACAGTTAAGGTACAAGCTACACACAGAGAGTGATAGTGCTAATCGCTAATTTAATATAGTTACACAACTATTGTTCAACATTGTGACAGTAACATCAGTTCAAAATTACACACCTTTTTTCCATCCTCACAATGTCTCTACCATTGTCCTTGATCTACAGCATCTCAGCTGCTACAAATATACTCAAAAATATATTTTAAGTACGCTAAAAATATACGTAGGAGTAACTAGGAGACCATGAAACTAGCCAATGATATTATTGGCCTGCAAAACATGAAGGTATGACACTTGAACAATCATATCCTGTAAAAATATCACCTCCAGGCAATCCTTGGAAATTATGATATTGCAGCTCTAGATTCCATCAAGTAAAACTTTTAATATACGGTCCTCTGTATTTTTTTTTTATTTGCTGTTTTGGGTACTATAATCTGTCAGGTCTTAACAAAGGAGGAAAAGCTACTTTCAGATTGCTAAAAGTATGCAGGTTCAAGTGATCAGTAATAACTTCCTTTCCCTGAAACACAGGAACATCAGTGATTTGTTTCAAACTTGGAAGTAAAAGGGCCAACAAAGACTAATACACTCGCTCCTGGCCAAATATTCTGTTATTAAGTTTATCAATGAATGAGTGAACTGCTAGAAACTCCAAAGCCAAAGTGATAAGTTGGACAAAGACTTAAGGTTAAAAGTAGCAAATAAACAGGGAATGTCGGAATCGAAATGTAAACCAATTTCAAAACAGTTTCTATTTTTAAAATAACATGGACATTTTTATTTCTTTCTAGGCTCAATTTTCATTTTTCATACTAATCTTTCTGCAAGTGCGAACCAGGAACCCTGTATATGTAAAAAATACCCAGCTATAAACTGATCTGACAGGAAGAATGTCGGTGCCAAGTGTCAACACTCTCTGGAACAAACTTCCAGAAAACTACAAAACTGCAGAAACACTGAGCTCCTTTAAATCAAGGCTAAAAACCCATTTGGGTTTTGATTGATAGCTGGAATATGACTATTCTTTATGATTTTGATGATGACATTTCACTTTATTATGTTTTTAGAGCACTTTGAACGGCCTTGTTGATGAAATGTGTGACACAAATAAACTTGGCTATGACTCGATAGATTTTCACGTGTGCTCTCATGTTGTCTTTATATCATATTATAGTAAAATCTTGGTTCTCTGCAGAGTTTAGTGTGGTCCTGATTTAAATAATTACCCACTTTTTGTCTACTATATATATACTTTTTGTCACAACAAAAAGTGTATTTTTTATTTGAAGGAAAGAAACAATGTTTTATCACCAGTATATGGAAGTGACGACAAATTAACAACACATGACCTCAAATCAGAGCTTTTCCACTTATCAAGATAAACAGACTGGTATAATCTTTTTATTTCGCCAAGTTCTTCTGATATGGGGCAGAACGCAGCAAGCTGCGTTCTGGTAAACGAGCAAGGGACATATAGTGATTTGTTATTTATTTCGGTAGGCTTTCTTAAAGGTAGAATCGGGCTAAAAATTGATGCAAGCAGAAATCGGTATCGGCAATAAGCCACAAAATCTCTGATATGTGTGTCTTGATTTTCTCTGTCATGAATGAAGGAAACCCTGAGATGTGGAGCACGAGCCACAGGAAGTATGAAAGACAGCATCTCGGTCCACCACGATAACTATGTATGGTGTGAGTGCTGAGGAGGATTAGATGGCCTACTGATCTGCACAACACACAGTGAAGTGCAGAGGAGGCTGTAGGGGCGGGGAGGGAAGACCTGAGCAAGATTAAGGGGGGGGGGGGGGGAAAGTGGAAAACAGCAAGAGAGCGGGGAAAAACAGTAGAAGAGGAAGAAGGAAAGAGGGAGGGGAAGCTTAGAGCATGCATGAGTCTAAAGCATGGGCAGGACGGGAGAGAGAGAAAGATAAATGAAAGGTCGAGGGACTGAGAGGCAGGAAGGTATTGGAGGAAGAAAGTAGGAAGCAGAGAGAATGAATAAGAGAGAGAACGAAAGATGTGTACAGACAGAGACAAGGATGGGAGGGAGAGGCAATGAGTAACCTGGAGACAGAGGAAGGAAAAAAAAAATCCAAAATGAAAGCCAGACTAAAGAGAAAAATGTCAGGTAAAGCAATTCAGAGAAAGAGAGCAAAAAAGGAAAGAGCTCTAATGAAGGAAGGTGGTAACAAGAGCACAGAAAGAAACCTACATGACTGACAATCATGTGAAGCAACTTTCCAAACAAATAAACAAAATCAGAACAGCATCACCGGATCCCCGAAGACGACCTCTGACCGCGTCTTTCCACCATGCTGAACGCGGCGGCCAGCGAACTCACCACGCTCCTCCTGCTGTGAAGTTTCAGGTGCTTTAAGGACCTCATTCTTCAGCGAGAGTGACACTCGGCTCCGTCTGCCTCTCTTTTTAAGCGTGAGGGACGGAGGGGAGGCGGGCACGAGCGCTACCCCGTCCTCCTATTCCTCCTCCCCCCCTCCCGTCGCATGCACAGTTTTAAAAGTGCTCGCAGCAGCGCTAACGACATACGGCAGAAACAAACGCTAACGTTCTTCCGCCGAGCGAGCATGTGGCTGAGGATAAACGAGCTCAGTCACCTCAAAGTCCCACCGTACGAGCTCAAGATGCCACAGAACAATAAAATCATATACGACTGAGATTATACTCTCCAACTCCTCCTCCATCCCAGTCGTTCTACTCATGTTTCTTTTTTCTTCATCTCCATCTTTTCTGTCCTTCATTAAGTGATTTCTACCAGATAAAGCAAAATAGTTGCGAGACTGTTTCAAGGACAGACTTTTACACGGAAGCGTCTGTCAGGGTTAGAGGACGAAGACGACGGAAAGAGGATGAGAATGAAAGAGATGGAAGGTGACTGACAAGGGGATGAGCAAATGGAAGAAAAGAGGGAGAGAGAGAGAAGGGAGATGAGAGTGGATGGAAAGAATACTCAAGAAAAAAAAAGAGAGGGGAGGGAACAGACGAAAGGGACGGAGGGGGATGGGAGAAGAATGCGACATGGACAACAGAGTTAAATGACAAAGCAAAAGATGTTTTTGTTTTTATTTTCTGTCTTTATGCGACGTCAACTTAATTCCCACGGTGACGAACTTTCCATCTCTTTTTAGCTCGACTCCTCCAGCAGAATTAGGGAGGAAGCAGAAACCCGTGAGTAGGTGAGGCCGCGGGCCCCAGGGCCCACCAGCGCCAAGCGAGTCGCATCTCCAGACAACGCAAGCATTCAACATGCCGCTTTGAACACATTCCTCATTGCAATTTTTTGTGTGGTTTTGCTCACAAAATTTACTACTTCATTCTCCTGGTTCATTCTGGTTGTCTTTTATTTGGTATTTAGTTTTTGAGATGGCAAACTTGCATTTTTGTGCCTTGTTGGATGTATTATGGTCTCAAAACGACATCATCATCATTTATGGCAATAACTAGTGTGACAATGTCTCGTCCTGTAAGATTTGTTATCGTGACGGGTCTGATGCAAAATATTAACATTTATTGGCTTCATTATTGCATACATATTTTATAATTTCATTTAAAAACTATTTATTAGTCACAGATTATTTATTTTGCACCTTTTTCCAAAAGCAAGACACAGCTGGACTCTGCGTGCATCATTTGCTGTGTGGGCAACAGCAGACCCGGTAGTCATCTGGTATGTTTCACTGTAACATTAACATAAATGAAACACAGACCGCCAGGCACAGAGCGCTCCTACGACAGCAAGAGGGTTCGTAAGAATCCCCACAGCATGATGCTGCCGCCACCGTGGGGGAAGACGCTCGGGAGGGCTTGCAGAGTTCAAGTTTCTGGCACAATTCACCGACTCCCAACGCGGACGGAGAGTCATTCTGATCGACGCCGCATGAACTTGCTGATGAAGAGGAGCAGCGGTGTGAAGAAGAAAAAATTGATTAGAAATATCTAGTTTATAAAAAAGTTTTTTGACACTAAAAGTGATATTGTAATCGAATTGCATTTTAATGTTTTCTTATTTGTAAAAAAAAAAAAAAAAAAAAAAGGAAGCAAATTGTTTTGCTTTGCAGTTTCTCTTTCATTACACACCTTTCTTTTGCCAGCTTAAGTAGCTATTACAGGACGACTAATCAATTATTTTTTTTATTCGATTGCTCAATTCATGTCTGAATAATCAATAGATTACTCAGTTACTAAAAGGCCTAACCTGCAGTGTTCCAGTTTCCTTTGTGTTTTTTCCCCCTTTTTCTCAAACCACACTGAACAAAAGTTTATGCCGCAGCCGAGAAAGTTGGCCTCTTGCTGAACATATCCAAACAAAGCGGCTGCGGCTTCATGAGAAACCACACGTTAAAGGCATCCGCACTGGTCGAGATGCACATTTTATTTAGAACAATGTGAGCAGGATGGGGGATTTGAACGGCACCGTGGACGGACGGGTTAAATTTAAAAAAAAAAAATAAAAAAAAAAAGCAAATGTGCTTTGGTGCAAATTTCATCTTCGAATCCAGATGCATGGATGTCTTGGTTCTGGTCAGGTTGAATTTTTCTTATATAAACAGCGTTTTAATAAAAGTTTGTGTCAGAAATCTCAGGAAGAAGTACGGCTAAACAACCAGATGGAGAGAACATGGAGGAAAGGGGGAAAGAGAGGGAAATGGCAGAAGACAAAATGGGGGGCGTAATGGAGCAAGCAGAGAGAAAGAGGGAGAGAGAACAGATGATTGCATGAAATGAAAGAGGGATTGAAGGGGGGAGAGAGGGGAGGAGAGATAAAGGGAGCAGGACGGGGAGGCGGGAGAGGACTGAGAGAGAAAGAGGGAAAGAGAAAATGAGAGGCTGCAGTGGGGGATGGGAGGATGCAGAGTGAGAGCAAAGAGAGACTGAGAGCGAGACAGCAAAAAGAAAGAAAAAAGGAGAGGGAGAGAGAGAGAGAGAGATGAGACGGGGAGCGACGTGAGAGCGACGTGAGAGCGACGTGAGAGCGAGACAGATGCAGGGAGGGGCACTGTGCAACGTGAGAGAGAAAGAAGGAGAGGAAGAGAGGACAGGGAGGGGTAAAATATGATGGAAACCGAGAGGAGGAAAAGAACAGAGAAACACGAAGGGAGGGAGAGTGAAAGAGGAAGAGAGGAGGAACAGAAAGAGGGGGAGGGGAAGAGAAAAATAAAGAGGTACAAAAAAAAAAAAAAAAAAAAAACAGGAGCAAGCGAGGGAGGAAGAGAGCACAGAACCCCTCGCTTTTTGTTTTTGAGGTTTTACAAACATGGCTGCAGCCGAAGAGGAAAAAGAAGAGTGGAAGTCCTCATTTTGAACACGAATACATTGTAGTACAGTGGTCTTCTTCCTTCTTCTTCTTCTGTCCTGCAAAAGCAGCTCATACATAGGCTACTATCTGGACTGGTTTTGGTGCATCATAGGAGTTCACAAACTGGGCCCACAGGAGAGAGGAGGCCATGACATGCTGACGAGACCAAACACTGCAGAGTCGGCGAAGAGACGCTTCAGGGCTTTATGTGGGAGAACCAGGCTTAAGAAGGCGCACCGATAAACCGGCCGATTTTTACCCAAATGATCAGCAATATCAACAGCAATAGACATCGAATGATGGAACAGACCAACAAAAAATATTTCACTACCAGTTTACATACTACCAAAACAAAAAAAAAAAAACAAACAAAAGAAAATCAGAAAATCACTCTGCAAAGTGCTTAAGATTTAAAGTTTGTTAATTGCAAATCTTTCTAGCAATTCCTTTGATTCAACAAAATAGAACAAACAAATAGAACATTTAAGATCTATAACTTAATTTACCAGTTACCTTAGCTGCATGGCTTTTTCTTAGATGAAAAAAATATTTCAGAATTACTGAAAATGTCATTTTTACAAAAAGCAGGCTAAAATCTACCTTTGAGTATTTTGAATCGATTCTGACATTCAAGGACTTTGGATCCAAACTCCGGATCCATCTAGCATCATACGCCAACGGTCACACAGCAAGTGAATGCCGCGCAAATCTGACCTTTTCATGGCAGTCTGAATAGCAGAAATTCAGATTTTTTTTTCAGGGACAAAAAAAAAAAGAGGATCTCTACTATTTCCGAATGTGTTACTAATTTAGATACGTACCATTAAGTTTTTTTCACATTTTATCTGACTTTCTAGTCTTTTACGCGAGATGCCTCGTAATTTTGCACCAGGCTCGGTAAACGACTGCAGAAGGAAGCGGTGTCGACATGTTGGATAGAACTTTTCAATGGAAAGCTTCCTTCACCCACTGCTCAACAATGTTAAATAAACTTTTGTCATGCATTATTATTATTACTTCTGTGAAGAGTTCCTTACTGTCTGATGTCTACTTTCGTCTTCTGCAAAAGCGGGTCGCAAAATGTTTCGTTCGCAAATATTGCAGTCTCATTCAATTAGTAGTCGCAACAACGGCAGCATAAAAAAAGATCGGATTTAAGATTGAAAATCATTGTGGAAACTTTTCCATCCCCATCCGTCCCTTTCTCAAGAATGAAATGGACAGAACCTCTAAAAAGTGCCCAGGTCCCCTGGGAAATGTTTTAGCCTGAACACTATATAAAAAAAGGAGACAATGGTAGGTTTTCTGCACCACGAATATTACCACATACTTAAAACATCAATCTGCTACAACTAAATACGAAGAGCTGTCAAAATATGACTTGTTAGCTTTATGCAACTATCCATTGAGTTAATTGTTTGGTTTGTTTACAGGACAGGTCTTTAAATAACAAAGACCTTTTATTCATTCCTTCTTTTCTGAAAAAATTTTTACTTTTTTCCTTCCTTCACATGTTGTAATACTTGAATGAGTCCAGCTCATTCAAAGTCAGAATTAGCAAGGCAGACCTCAAAGAACACCAGAAAAGCGATAAACATTTGCATTTTCTCACACCCGACTAGTGCAACTGCAGTTCAAGTGTTTCTCCTGTTCTTTTTCTTATTTCACATTTACAAACTGGACAAAGGAAAAGAAACACTTTCAGCACTTTGTTGAAGGAGAAGGAATTCATTGCATCTAGACTTTTACCCGCAAACACCCCAAATGCTCAGACAGCTTCCTTAACCCCCGTGTCTTCCAAGTTACCACAATCTCAACACTTCCGCTGCACAAATTTACACACACTGTAGAGTGGCACCGATTTCATTTCAGCATCTGTATCGGCCCAATTTTGAAAAAAAATCTAGATCAAGTATCACGACAATATGCCCGATCAACAAAGACAGATCTATGCAGTCTAATTCTATGCTTGGTGCTGTGAGTGAAGTCATGCGTTATTTATTTTACATTATATTTAGAATTCCTAATAAACGTTTTGATTTGCAGCAGTTTATTTTTTATATGTTTGACGAAAGTAGTCATTTGTCTTTATTTATTTTATATTGCCTGTTCTACTCCTAATTGCACTGACTGAGCAATTTAAAGTTGTTTTACATGTTTGACCTAGTTTGTGAAGAAGTGTGCCGTACCGGTGCAGAGATTTCAAATAAATTTGTAATAAAAGAACCATTTTAAATCAGTCTAGCACTGTTGTTCTGTATTAGATTGATGTCTGCCGATAAACCTCAGATATCAGTATCGGAAGTGAAAAAAAAACTGGTTAAAAAAGCTTCTCCTAAAGCATCATTATCTTCCTGAAAGCACCTAACACTGAATTGCTTTTTGGACTTCAGGTGACCAAATGCTTGTTTAATTATTTGGACATTTTCATTATGAAATCTTGAAAAATTCAAAGGCAATACATTTTCAAATTAAAAAGCGGAGAAAGAGATTATTTTTGCATCAAAGAAGATTTGAAGATTTGTAAAAAGGAGAGACAGGAAGACTCAGCATTTGTGATTAAAAGTGCCGTTTCAAAGCCGAGGACCCGAACACTGAGCATCAGCGAAGGCTTCCTGCACGGAGCCCTAAAGGCCAGTGAATTATAAAATGTCAAGAGGAACAGAGGGGTTTAGTTAAGAGTACGTCTTCTGACATTATATTCTTTGTTCACCAGAGGGCAGCGGACGGTTTGTTCTAACTTTGACTGATCCGGTGATGAACCATCAAATGCACAGAAAAAGTACAGCAATCCGATCATACTGAATCAGACTGAGCTGCCAGTAAGAAAAAAAAAAAAAAAAGACATTACACTGAGCGTGTTGATTGGCGCCGACTCACACCACGTTAAAACAAAAACGATTCCTTTGGGTTCACTGTGAACGACCCAGAGTTACCTCTTTCACAGTGTACTTGTTGTTTTTACTATAAATTGTGTAAAAAACTAAAAAGGACCACAAGTGTTACCCTACAAAGGCCTAATACTCTGAGCAATACACACATGCACTTAAACATAAGGTATCGTTTATGTTTTTGCTAGTCTGTCAAAATTGAAAGAACGATCAATACATTTTCATCACAACACGCCTTCAAATGAACATGTCTAATTAAACTAACATAGATTGTTTCATGTGAAAAGGTACAGCCATCACGGACGGAAATCATACATTTCAATCAGACAAGACAAATATGATAAATGCTCCTCTAGTGCATCAAAGCTTTTACTAGACGTTTGTAGGAGTCAGAGTTTACGTCTAATGTCATCACCCGATAATCAACAACATATTAAATATTAAGCACTTGACCCCACAGTGAAGCTTCTCTTTACCCACACAAACAGCCCAAGTAACCCTGGACCCTCCGAAGTAATCAGTGGTGAGATGCAGCCGTCATCCGGCATAAGCAGCCTAATTACGTCCATTAAAATGATCCCGGAAATCGATGTGATGAGCGCTGAAGTCCTGCCCTGCTGGCGAAGAGTCCAACCGCTCCAACCTGGAGTTCAGCCGCCCCGCTCTGGACTTCCACAAACTTCTCAGGATTAATGTCAGAGAGGAATCCCTGCTTCTTTTTTTTTTTTTTTTTAATGAGAAATGTATACCAACGACAACGCAGTTACACTGAGCTCAAAGTAACCAGTTAACGTCTTTACGTCTCCACAAACGCCGTCTCTCCTGATCTTTTCAAAGCCCTCCATTTTGTTCGTTTGTCTCTCCTTTCACTCCCATCCCTCTTTCTTTACGTTTCCATGGATACTCCATTCCTTTCCGCGTGTTTTATCTTTCCCTTCTTCCTGCACTATCCCTACTCTGACTTCATCACCCCTTACCAGCATCTCTTCCACAGTTGTCCTTTTAACACACAAATCGTACGGTGGGGTCGGGACCTCGCTGGATCCACCGACAGATGCAAACAAAAACTTAAAACATTTGTTCACGTTGACAAAATTTGTACTCAGGGATTTTACTCTGAGTGAAAAACCATATTTACATCAAACTTAGGCTTGCAGAGTGATGTTTAAGGAAGTACTTAAGTAAAAAAGATGATGTTCGTTCTCCAATTACTGAAGAGGCATTTTAACAAAATGTCTCGTCACATTAAAAACTGAATATATTTCAATTTATTCAGGCTGTACCCATATGTTTTGATATTTTTGACGTTTGCCTTGTCGTTCAGTTCGGAGGAGACTTTTAGGATTCAGAGACGAGATGTCATCTTTCGATCGCCGTAAAAGTAGCGAAGCGACAAAATGCGTCGTCAGGCGCAAAACTGCGACGGGCGGCTCAGTAGTACTGACCGGAGCGCCGACTGGACGGAGTGACATGCGTCACCCAGAGAGACGGAGACGTGAGGACAGGACGGAGAGGGGAAGAAGAGACGCAACCACAATGCACGTACGTTATGACACGCTGCTAAAATTACACCGAAGAGGGCATGAACTAGGCCACGGCTCTGCATTGTGCTGGGAGCTGGTAGTCAGCTGACTGAGTGGAGGGTTGCAGCAATCTCAAAGTCAAAGGCCAACAACTACTGCCGCTGCATAGAGCAGCGATGACTGATGGGCCAATTTGTTGGTGTGTGATCAGTATGAAAAAACAAGGCAGATGTCGTTCCATCGAGGAGTATTAAGAAGCTTAAATAAGCTCTAAAATAATTTGTGTATAAATGACATGTTTGGTGACCTGGACAAAATATTCTAAATAGGGATGCACCGATTGCAGTTTTCTGGCCGATCACCAATTTTTAAAAAGCCTGACCTAGCAATTCCGATTTTGGTCGATACAATTTTTTATTTTTTCTGTCAGAGAAGTCACTAAGTATAGAGACTTTTGAGGCCCTCAAAATGATTCTGATAGAAACTTAAACCACCAGAGCCAATAGTTTATGGAAATGGATGTTTTAAAAAAAAACAAAAGGATCTTTTGATACGTTCCTTGATCAACGAGCAAACAAAACAAAACCCTCTTAAAAAGAAACGTCTCATATGGAATACAAACATTTGTCAGTATTTGCTTTCATTCTAATTTGATTCGCCTTCTTCAAAAATGAGCAACCCATATCCTATTGTTGGTGATGAGAGTAGACCAAATTTATAAAAACTGGCACTAAAAACCTAAGACTCAATTTGCCACAGAGGCCAGATTTGAACGACGATGTTTGTTTTGTCAACATTAAACTACCAAACAAGTTTTTTTCCAGTCCACTTACTGACTAAACTTACATCGCAGGCCACATTCAAAGATCCAGTGTCCAGAGATCGTCAAATGCCAACAATTAGAGACCAACGATGCATCTTGAGCCAAGGAAAAAAGAAATAAAAAAACCTGCAATCCTGGCACCGTCAGTCTGGATGCTAAATTTACAGCACCCTTTGCTTGTGTGCCTCTAAAAATACAAATGGATATCTATCTACATGGAGGCAGGCCAACAGTGTGGCGAAGCCTCTTGTGATGACAACAACGGTTGACGAGACTGTTGTTTTTGTTCTAATAAATTCTCTCACTTTCAACCATGTGACCGGAACCGTTTGGATTACTGGCCCGGCGGTCACGTCTGCAAAACACTCAACCATTAGCAGGACCGTGGCACAATTCAAAACAGCACATTCAATTAAAAAACACAATGCCGAGGAACCTGCCGGCTCCTTTCTGAGTCTAAAAGAGAGAATAAATTATGAAAGAAAGATTTTTTTAAAAATTAAAATCTCCCGTTTGCAACCCGACCCACGTTCTAGTCTGAAGGATTTATCGCCGTGGCCACACGGTGCGCTTTTAAAACACAAACAAACCGGCGGTGCATGCTGGATATTGTTCGGCATGACTGTATCCAGCAGGCAGCACACATTAGGCCTTTGTGCTTTGAGAAACACTAGCTTTTCTTTCCCCCCCCTCTTTTTTTTTTAAAAGCCTGCCTGCAGCACAGCCATGCACTGCAATGTGCTGACACCATCACCAGCTTTTTCTAAACCCTTTTCAGCTTCATTCCCACTTCCTGATAAAGACGAAAAAGAGGCCATTTTTATTTAATTCGATTTACATGAACAAAAGTATCGCAAGTCACAAAAATCTCTCAGATTGTTTTTTTTTTTGTTTTTTTCATAAATATAAAATCAGGTCCTGCGCAGCACTCTTTTGCTGACTATAATCCATGAGCGACTGGCTCAGGCCTCTCTGAGCAGAATACAGATTGTATACCAGCAGCAGCAGTGTAATAACATATTATTGATCCAGACTCGGGCGATTTCATTTTTCCTTGTGGTAAATTAAAAAGAAAAAAAAAAAAAAAGTTAAAAAACAAAGGTGTAAATCCTGAAACTGAAAACGGATCAGGGTCCAACATACCAACCCAACCCGGTTGAGCTCCACGGTTGGTCCATCCATAGCTGGTGAGATCGCAGCGCCGTGGCGACCATTTTTAAACGATCTTTTAAAGGTCGCGGAATTTTAAAAAAAATCGTTTTAAAGTGCTTGAGTGAGTGCAAAACATTGGAAAGTAAAAGACGTAGTCACGAAGGGAAAGCGCATATTAGGGCTGATACTAATCGCAATGGATGACATTAATCATATTTATTTATTTATTAATAAATTATTGAAATAATTGTCAGATAATATAGAAAAGCATTTGCTGAAAGAACACCATCATCGGAGCGGTAATGAATCCAAAACTACAAAAAAAAAAAAAAAAAAAAAAAAAAAGAGTAAATTTTGCATTTAAGAATAATAATTAAAAAAAACTTCTTTGTATCTAAATACTTTCTATCTAGAATTCTTCAAGTGGCATAGTTTAGCTTCACCTGGTTAAAACTAAATCTATTAAGTATCTTTTGCTATCCAGTTATTAATTGGTTAGTCAAAAAAAACAAAAAAAAAACAAGTCAGCCCTACACTGAGCTGAGGTTAAGTTAAGCAGGAAACTTTTCACATGTTGATGTTAGAAGCATTTGTTTAGCTCCAGATGCATCCTTTGCAACAAGTGATCAAGCATTGACTAAATGCTTATTTTCTAATTTTAAAAAAGGAAGGAATTGAAATATTTATTTGCATTTTCTTATGTACGGTATTTCTAATATCGTACAAAATAAGCTTGAACGCTTTAATTGAAAAATCCGCAGGAAGTGCCAACTTTTTCTTATTTGATTATTTGATTAATCGTCAGAGTGACTGATCACTAAAATAACCATTAGCTGCAGCATGAAGTGTGTTGTGTTGCAGAATTAAGAGGCAACTTAAATTCGTGTTCACGATGTTTCCGACAAATCGCATTCGCGGAGAAGGTCAGAAGTGAAGGCGTAAGAGACGCGGAGGGGAAGACGTGCGATTTTTCAGTCTCCAACCTTCTCGTCACCCATCGTAGGAGAACTGGCCGTTTCCGATCTCTCTGGTAGATGCACAGAGAGATCTGTGACAAAACATCAGAGACAAAAACATCAAATCCACGGTGGTGTGTGGGAACCCCAAAAGCCTGAAAACGAAAGCAACTCACGTGACGGCAACAACACACTTTACCCCCAGGTGATGCAACAAACATCATTTTCGTCGTCTTCAGGATGTTAAATGACACAAGTGAGTCACCTTGTGCAACATGACTTCATAAACACAGCTGAATCACGCAGCTATATCCTTCTAAATGACATCTATCAAATGACCTGAGGGCCACAAGGAGGAGGAAGGTTGTTTTTTTTTTCTTTTAATTACTGCAATCCACTTAACTGCATCAGAGCACATCTTTAAGCCCCCCCAACCTGCCAACTGCTATGCTGGGTTTGCAGCTGGCTTGCTGCATGCAGTGCACCATCCTCATTACTGCATGGCAGGTATGTGTGTATGCAAAGGGTCAGCAGGGTGATCGCTCGCTCTCCTTCTCTGCAGTGCATTACATTGGGCAGAACTGAGGGTGCAAAGGCAAGGACGCCAATGCCAGAGCTGCAAGGCTGCGTTTGAAATGCACTGGCCTCATTAGTGCCGTCGAGGATACCTGCGTGGCCTATCAATTGATCTGCACAGCACTGGAGGACTCAGCCAGCTGGTGGAAGGCTGTCCTCCATGCAGCAGCTGCTGCAGCAGCAGCAGCAAGCAAGCAAGCAGGCCGGGCTACAGGTCATCTGCTGCAGTACATCTTCCAGGTGTCCAGAATATCAGCTTCGAGCCCGAAACTGTGGCCTCGGAGCCGAAGCACAGCTGTGTTGCCTCCAGATAAGAGATACTCCGGTCTGCTCAGAGCCGCAAAAACGGCAGCGAAACAACTTCTCGAGAAAAGGAATACGCGACAAGTCAAGAGCAAAAACTTTCTTGCAGGCAGGCCTGGCAGAAGCAGGCTGGCCTCCGGTGTGTCGGCATGAGGAGCTGCGTGGACGCACAGATTAGTGATGGGCCACCGTGGCCCGGTGTCGCCCCTGGTTCTGTCTGCGGCTGTTTGCCCACTCTCTCCATCCCCCCCACTCACCCCCGCTGCTCTGTGGACGCCATCTGTTCGTGGCAGGAGAGAATGTGGAAGTACAAAAAGAGAGAGAGAAGAAAAGACGACATTTTGACTGTAGTTGCTGACCTACATCGCCGTGTTTGCGCTGAGCGACGACGAGGAAAAGCCGCACCGAACAGGCGAGGCGGGAAAGCGAATAAAATGTTTAAAAAAAAAAAAAAAAAAAAAAATTAAAACGGTGCAAATATTTATGTGGGTCGACCGGGAGGAATTTGATAAGTTATGGCTGAAACGCCGCTGCTGCCGCCTCGCCGGCCCGGATAAGTGAACCCTATCAGCGGCAGAAATTGGCGCTGTGCACCGCCGCCGCGACGAGGGACGAAAAACCAGAGAAAAAGGCGCAACTCACCTGATTCCAAAAGCGGTTTATGGTGGCGACGTGTCCGTGGTGAGCATCAAAATGGGAAGAAACATTGAGCGCTGGGTCCCCCGTTGTGTAGCAGGAAGGAGGGAAGGGAAGGGAAAAGGGGCTGACGTGAATGAATAAACAAGCGAGCTCCTCCTCAGAGCCACAAGTAGAGGCCCGATGTGGCTCTTTAGAGGTGATACACACAACTAATTACGTCATTATTTAATTAAAAATAATAATAATAAAATAAACACACTCTTTAGTTTTACAAGTATTTACTTTCGCTTCATTCAACATCCAAGCTTTTACAATCTATGAAATGAAATTGTATTTATTAAATATGAAATCACTGATCATCTTCAATCCTGTAAAATTTCTACTTCAGTTTCATCCGATAAAATTATATCAGATCTTTAAAAAAAAAAAAAAGCTAAAAATATTATTTGTGCATTATTATTAAAATCCACCAGATGGCAGTGTGCTTGCATCCTGGCAGCAAGGCAATCAATACATCCTGATCAAGCATAACGATATATGACCACTGATTACTTAATTCAGTGATCTCTGAATTACTCTGAATTCAGAGGTTACTCTACTTTGTTTCATAAAGTAGTTTCTTTATGTAACAAATGCCATCTCAGGGCACAGACATGCGGCCCAAACCGATTCGTATTCATACGTGGAACAAATGTATCTACAAGGTATTCAGCCAAATAATAAAAACTAATTAAATTTAATCTCAATGTAACAGTCACCAGTTGTCTTGACCAATCATGTGGTCACGGTTGAAAGTAACAGGAAGAAACCTCCAGCAGGACTGGGCTCAGGAATGGCCAGTGTCACGGCTGACCTTGGTCCAATCCAACAGACGGTCTACTTTAAATTGGTGAAAAAGTTAACCTTGGTCATGCTGTTAAGGAGTAACAATGTACAGTTCATTACTTTAGTTGTGGCTTTCAAAGAGAGTCGAAGGTCATGTTGATTGCTGTGTGTGTTCATTACTTGGGAAACACTTGGCATCAGGTTGGACTATAATAAAGGTTTAATGCTTTGAGCAATGTTTTGTGGGAGACCTTGGGTTGTGACTTCCACGTGGACTTTCACACATCCCACCCACATAAGCATTGTTCGACAACACTTTGTTAATCCCAAACAGAAACTGATCGTTGTAACTCGTGTTCTGCGAGTCTCTTCAAAGTGTTGTAGATACTGATGGCTGTGGGCAGGGAGGATCTGTTGTGAATTACAGCACCTCTGGAGGAGCATTTGACTGAAGACGTTCTGTTGTTGTACAACAGTCTCATGAAGAGGATGTTCAGGGTTGTCCATAATGTTACTCATTTTGTAATTTTACGTAGGATCTTTACTTGCCTCTCCAGAGGTGCCAGAACAGTCCCTAGAGCAGAACCAGCCTTCTTCACCAGCTTGTTGAGCTTTTTTAAGTCAGTGGCTCTGATTCTGCAACCCCAATAGATAGACTTATAGAAGATTTGCAACATCTTGCTGGAACTTCCTGAAGAAGTACAGTCTGTTCTGTCCCTTCTTGTAGATGCTTTAATTGTTGTGTCTGTTGTTCAGGTGAACAGCAAGGTAGCTGTACTCCTCCACCACCTGAACTTTTTCTCCCATGATTGAAATAATGCTTGACCTATTCATATATCTCTTAAAACCTACAGTCGTCTGATGTAGTTTGTTTACATTCAAGTTGACATTCTTTTTTCTAAACCATGCCATCAAGCAGTCCATCAACTCTCTGTACTCAATCTCTTATTCATCTCTGATACACAACAGAGTCCTCTGAGTATTTCTGAAGCTGACAGGTCTGTCTTGTACAGGAAGTCTGAAGTACACCAAGTGAAAATGAATAGTGAGAGTACAGTCCCCTGGGGAGCTCCTGTGCTGCTGACCACCTGTTAGACACACAGCCCTTCATTCTCACACACTGTAAGCATGCACACTGCGTCATGAAAAACTGTATTCCCAGATGTCTGTGGCCCTAACAAGTTCCTCCTTCTCTTGCCTCACATAACTAATCACAGACCTAACATTCTTCCCCCTTTGTCCTGGGCAGAAAGATATATTTCTCATCTCAAAAACGGCCTCTGCCTCTGTACCACAACACAAAAGTCGTTCAGGGAACGGTTTGGGTGTTTGAGGAGTTGGCTTAGCCTTCAACTTCCCAAGATCTCAAACCAGTCTAGCGTCAGAGGGACGTGCTGAACATGTAAATCTGATCTATGAAGGCACCGCGCTTCATTCAGGGGTCTAGCGAAGCCATGGGTCGGAGATGTCAAGCACGCAAAACTCATCACGGTGGAGCAATGGCTTCTGGTGTCCCACAAAGTCTGTTCAGTCAGTTTGCTAGGTTCAGATATGCACTATTAATTATTTATTGCCCAGCAGTTTTGGATGATTATTGAAGAAGAAGAATAAAATTGGAGAATTACGTCTGAGTTTATTTAAATTCCCCACATCACACATTGCCTATTTGAGCATCACTAGCTATATTAGGGCCATATGTTGGTTTCTGTTATGCTGTGCTGTCATCATTCGCATCCTCCTGAAAGGGAATGTTTAGTGCAAGAAAATTAAAAAAAACCCCAATTAAATCCTCTTTTTTTCCAGAATCAAACACTGGTTCCTCATTCAGACATCTAATCTTCCAGCCCTTATGCAGTTTTATGAAAAGAAAGAAAATGATATTTCTCAGCTGATTTTACTCTGTAGGAATGTCTAATTATAGCCCAATGTTATCAGATTATGGAAGCATAATAATTATCTCCTCATGTGGTTTAATAGGGACTAATAAAACAGTATAATGACTCTTTTTTAAAATAATAATTATAATAGATAATTATATTATCTATTATTTTTTTTATTTTCTGAAATGAAAAATCAGTTTTGATCAAAATATTGAAATGTAACTAGTTACATTTTGAGTTGTGTTATTGCACCATACTTGCTCCTTTAATTGGAGTAACATCATTATACTCTTATTTTAGTACATATTTCGAGTAACTGAAGCAAATGAAGAAACAATGATTATACTAAAAATGCACCATTCACACACCTACAAATTATTTTAGTCTTCTGGTTTGTAGACAAGCTTCATGTTTCTAATGTTGTTTTCTATCTGCTGAGTTGGCTGCGCCATTTTAGAGGTCAAATGAAGGTACAGTGAATAGCAGAAGCCCATATTTGATCAAAACCTGAACCTTAATTATCTTTAATATGATTTTTTTTTTAAAACTGTTAATCTGTCTAATATTAAGAAACAGATGTTTGACACTAGAGGGCGCCATCCTTTCAATAAAGAGATTGAAAATCAACTGCGTTTCTGTTGTTCTGGTGGTTCACATCTAATTTGATCAACATTGTTTTACTAACTCGTTGCATGTGCAGGTGACAGGGCAGCATTTGGCCGTGCGCTCCACAGATCTGGCCAGACGAAGTCCAGTTTGCCGCAATCTTTACAGGAAACACAGGAAACATGGAGGACGAGGGGCTCTGGTCAGAGGAGACCAAAGCTGGATTTTGTGGCCACAAGTGGTTCTTTGGACGTTCTCTTTAAAGCTTTAGCTTAAAATGATAAAAAACTAAATATTGATATATATATATATAATATATATATATATTATATATATATATATATATATATATATACATTAGTTTTATAGTTGGGCAAAAATGACCTTTTGGACTGTTAGGGTTACAGACCTCTGGTCTAGACAATGCTGCGTGGTAGTGGCGGCATCATGCTGTTAGTGGGTGGAAATGAACTAAAGCGGTTTGCAGATTCGCCTTCTGGCAGGAGATTCACCCGAAGCGTACATCCAGAGAATTAAATGGTCTAGTCCATGTCCAAGCTAAAGATTTAGAAACTGAGTCTCAGTCCAATCAGACAACTCCACACAGAGGACAAGAAAATAATTCAGTTTCTAAACTTAGAAAGGTATATGCTGATATAACTGCAGCTGTTGTGTCAGCCAACAATGGTCGTACTAAACACCAGTACAAAAAGTGTGTATCATTACCTTCAACTTCACAATTACGCGCTACTTTGTTAAAGGGCTGTCTTATGTCATATGGACTTTTTTTTTTTTAACTTTACATCATGTTATAATGTTATTCCCTCACCAAAAACATACATGGTGTATGCTTAGATTTTTTTCCATACATGTTTAAGAAATCTTTTAATCTCCCGTGGCAACTGTTGAGCTGAACAGTTCAGCTTTAGCCTCACAGACTCCTCCCACTCGCCTCCTTCAGACTAGCTAGCAGCAATTAGCAAACACCTGACGGAAACATGAGTCTGCTTAGCTCATTGTACGAGCGACTTCTCTCTGACGTGGTAGTAACGTGATAACAGAGGAGCCATGTTGTGAGGACTTCCTGAAGGCGGAGCTTCGGGAAGGGCAGGAGTTGTCGACGAAACAGAGGTCCAGTCTCAAGGCGCTAAATTACAAAGTGATGTTTCTTTTGAATTATTTGATATACATAGCATTTTTATTACAACTAAATGTGATGTAGCTATAAAGTGGCATTATGTGACTGGAAACACCGCCCCTTTGATTTATCTCTTGAAATATCAAAAGAGAAGAAGAAAAAACACACCAAGGTTTGTGGTTAAAACGCCAGAAAACGTTCAATGGGTGTGAATATTTTTGGAAAACCCATTGGTGTGACAGTTACAGATACAAGCAATGCATCTATACTTTTCCTCCAGAGGGCAGTGAACAGCACACAATGCAGAGGTGTGTGGAAACCCAACTTGTTGGTCGGCGGGCGGGGAGCTCTGAGGGTCTCTCTCAAGGTTTTCGTCGCAGCATATGAAATTCCCGTCATCTGTTAATGGAGAGACTCACCGGAGAAACATTACGGTTATTTAGATTCGATGCTTGGGTACGGCTCTGACGATGCCACGGTGACACTCTCTCCGCGGCCTCTCGGAGACGTACCTGTGTGGGTGGTTATTCAGCCAGCGAGGCCCACCATCTCCTCGCTCCGCTAAGATTGTGATTACCATCTGCTTTATCGTTCAGGACCGTCCACTGTTTGCGTCTCTCTCTCTCTTTGACTCACATGAATGGCCACGCAAAAACCTAATAAAAAAAAAAAAAAGATCTATTACCCCGCTCCCGCTCTCATGGGGCAATCATGACTAATACAGTGTTTATCTTGCCCATTACCCTACGGACAAATGGAAGAGCCCTGTGATGAGTTCAGAGTTTATGGCCACTTTTTTGTTTCTCAGGACGAGAGAGAGATGGATTACACAATGACTATAATGTGAAACAGGCAATCTTTTAAATGGGAAAAAAAAAAAAAAAAGCTTACATCTGGGGAAGAATTGGTCTCAGCTGGCAGGGACTTGTTCTGTAATCAAGTACAATTTGGTTCTGAATCTGAACGCAGAGCCAGCGCTGAGGTCATCAGTGAGACTTGCATAACAAGTCCGAGAGAGAGAGAGAGAGAGAGAGAGAGAGAGAGAGAGAAAATAAAGAGGAGAAACATGAATTTGAGTCAGGATCAGTTTTTTTAATGTTGTTAGAATCCCATTAGCTGGAATCGCGTTAGAGACGCCATCCGACTCCGCGAGCATTTAGAAGAAGTCGGCGTTGATTAAATGATCCGCAGTCGTTTCTATTTCGCAAGTTCTTGCCGTTTGTTACAACGAAGGGCTTTTAATTTGCTGTTCGCTCCAGACAGAGATACACTTCATTGTCTTTTTTAAAATTTTTTTATTTTTTCCATTTCCTGTTTGTTTTTACTCATTCTTCTGCTGGGGTGTAACTGTATTACTTCATCTGTTCTCTAAAGGCCGGCTTTCCAGGGATGCACAAGCAGGGCGTGTCGGATGTTATGATCTTCTCAAAAACACTAAGAGTTATGTAAGAACTTGTGCAAAAAAAAAAAAAAAGAACAAAGAAGGATTTCAATATGAAAAATGTCCAGTTACAAGAAATGTCTCAGAGACGAGACTTGTGGGACTTTACGCAAAACAATACGTGTGGAGGAAAACAAAAACTGCTCATCAGCCACCATCTCATCGTCCCTCATGTGAAACATGGTGGTGGCTGTGTCATGCAGCAGAGAGGCTTCGCTTCAGCAGCAACAGGGAAGCTGGTGAGGGTTCATGGGAAGACGAATGATGCTAACTGTGAGGAAAAAAGACATTCAGCTGGGGTTGAGGTTCACCATCCAGCAGGAAAACCGACATACACATACAGCCGGAGTTACAATGGAGTGATTTAGATGGGAGACAGAAGGTGTTAGAATGGCCTAGTCAAAGTTCAGACCCAAACATAATTGAGAAATTGTGGCATGAGTTGGAAATTTGACGTGACGCACCCAATGCTTTTCTTCCATATCACAATAACCTTGTCAATATCAGGACGACGGTGAGGTTTTGTTCAGCATTGTAAATGTTTCAAAATTTGCACATCTTCATCGATTATTCAGCAAACAACACTCGAATGTCACCGAATGGGAAACTTGCAAAGAACAACATAGAAACTGTTGGATGCCAAACCCTCTGCAGTTAAACTGGGCCGAGAGTTCAACCCCATGTGCATCACGAATAATCCTGCAACAAACCCAACGCTGAGGATTTATTGTTCGAAAAGAGAAAAAAATAAATCAATCAATCTGACAATTCTCACGAATTGCTAAACAGCACAGGTCAGAACCTGTGAGCCGACAGAAAAACAGAGATGAACTTTAGCAACCTACTGGTTGGGTTTTTCTGCAAGCTGTGCGTTTTCCGACAGCCGTGACTCACCAGATCGTGTTTCTCAATTGTGTTTTTTCAAAGTTTTCGTGGCACATCCAGTTTTCTGCTTGTTTTGGAGATAAGATTAATATCTTTACAAACACACAGTAACGGGCGCTGGCTGAGCGCCACGGAGCAGGAGTGCTACACCTGACAGACAGCTGGTCGCTGAAGATTTTGTTTTTTTGTGAATGTTTCTTGATGTTGTTCCTTCGTTTTCAGGTTATCTCCAATTAGATGGATCCTGTTGGATAAAAAGATAAAAGTACTAGTTCCACATGCAGATTGTTTAACTTAAATACATTTTTCCCATGTTATTAGTGAAATAATCTGCCGGTGGAACTAGTATTTTTTCAGCAATATTATGGATTACTGACTTAAAACAAGCTCCTAATTCTTGCTGAAAAGTGACTTGTGAATTAGTTTGGTCTTATTTTAAGGGTACCATGATATTCGAAGTAGAAACTATAGCCCTAAACCAGTCGGTAACACTTTGTGTTTTTGCAGTGTCTCATTCAAAGCAAATATCCTAAGATATTTGTTGCTCAGTTACGCTCATTCATCTTACGCTGCTTTTGTTTTTGTTCACCTGGATCAAAGATAAAAATGACTCCTAGGGTTGTAAAGGCTGTCAGTGTAGCTGGGCGGTCATGTCCGGGTGTGTATGGGGGATGAATCCTGCACCTCTGCATTTGGTGGAAAAAAGAAAAAAAATGAAGGAGCACAAAGCTTGTAGATCCAGTGGAAGGGAGGATGTGAGGGATGCACCTGTTTGGACGTTCTCTGTCCTGCTTGAAACGGGGGCATTTTGTTGCCTCGGGGTGAAGAGGCCAGAACAGGTGCTGGCTATGTTTGATGTAGACGCTCCAACATGGGGAAATCCACCCACCTGTACCCATCCTGCTTTTTTTTCTCTTTTTTTTGGAAAACTCCCCCACTTCTTTGAATCTACAGTGGGTTTTTTTTTACCCCCAGCAGACATAAAGGACGAAGGTTTGGCACATGACAGAGAGGATGGAGACTTGAATTTTTAAAGTGAGGATGTTAACCCGAGGCCGTCCTTGGCGACTATGAATTAAGAGTTGCTCAGAGCTCATGGATTATAAGGCTCTCTCGGTCAAAATGGCATTTGAGTTTGATTACAGCATGAAAAACGTATTTTTCACGTTATAAATGCGCTATGTGTTCCCCGGCCGCATAGTGCCAGACGTTTGCCTGGCTGAATGGTTGGTATAGGTGATTCAAAACTGTCTCAAACATAAATGCATGACAGAGTCAATGCAACGCTGCAGATTTGGTTTTGATGACAGAATAACACAATGACATCATCTAAAGCTCAAAAAAGTAGATTTTACAAAATACTATGCCATTAAACGATAAATAACTTTAGGTCTGTTAGTATGTAACTATATGAAATTACACTTATCTTAAAGAAAAATTACCTCTAACAATTAGGTGCCATGACCAGTTATGACAATATGAGGGAATAATACGTTCACACATAAGTTAGTTGAGACACTATTTCCCCATTAAGGGGGCAGTATTACATAAATCCTGGTAAAAACGTTGTTAAAGGGTTAATAGAGGAGCCATGTCGTGATGACTTCCTGAAGTTTCAGAAAGAGTAGGAGTTTCTTAAAGAGACAGAGTTACATTACCAAGTCAAATTTCTTTGAAGTCATATTTGATGAATGCAGTATAAATATGTACAACATTTTTATAACAACTGAAGATAACATAGTTCCTTGATTGTGCTATTAAATGAGACTATGTGCATGAAAAATAAATAATACTGCCCCTCTAAGACATTAAATCACTACATTTTGTATCTGCTTTGCTAATAATCGAGCGACAAACAGAAAAAAACCCGTAAGGGGCAAATACATTTTCAGAACACGATATCCATGACATCACATCCTTGTCTCTTTCTCCCACATACCTGGGAAACAATTTGGACAACACAAAAAAAACGTGCATTTATTCTTTTCAGAGGAGTGACAGTAAAAGACTGCAGCTTGGTGGTAAAGCGTCAGTAAAGCTCGACTTACCAAGAACTGAGAGTGGATTTCCTTCTCAGTCTTTATTATGTAATAAGACAGAACAAGACGGAAACTCACGTGAGTCACGCTCTCACTCATATCATATGGTATATATTACTGCGAAACATGTCTGTCTTGTAGTTTCCCACATGATTTCACGCGCCGACTAAATCCAGCCAGCCAAAGGTTTCCTCTTGTCCCGCGTTCATCCGCGCGTTCTGCTACCACAAAGTCACTTGAACTCTCAAAGACCTGATCGTAGCGCATCATGAGAGAGAAGTAACAAAAAAAGGGAGAAAAAATAGTCCGACGTTACTGTGTCCACTGGTAGGCTATCACTCTTGCCTCAAAGGTACTCTGAGTTTTTTCTGTTTTAGAAGTGGTTTTAGGAGAAGTGAGATTTGAGCGTTTGATCCGAGAGGCTGTGTGAGGTCTTTAAAAGTCTTTAAAAGTCACTTTAGCCGCAGGGGAATTTCCTGGTCTAATCGGAGTGCTGACGTTCAGGCTCTGTTTTAGGTGAGCTGTGCACACATTTATGACTATTTGACTGTTTCAAGTCGTAATACAACGGGTAACGTTCACCATGTTAGCATCAGAGTTACAAAGCTCATCTAGCTAGTCCGTTTTACGTTAGCTTTAGTGCTGTCAGTAAGCTAGTTAAAATGGGACAAAAAAAAATCAAAAGTTTTGTTGTAATGGTGAAAATTGTGTTCATTTTTACTAAGTTAATCATTTCAGTCATAGTACAGCTAATATAAGCTACAGAACAGAAAATAGACAAAAGGAAAAAACCTACTGCTAGAATTTAGCCATCGTTGAAACTTACACTTAAAACCATGCTGGATTTAAATAAAAAAATAATTGTAGTGGGTCATTTTTTAAACCCTCCAAATGTCTTTTTTATGGTATCTTTGATGGCATCTTGTTTGCTCTGGTGAACGGGCAGAAGCAGAAACGCTGCGGCTGTTAAATCGTCGCTGATTCACTGAGAGCGGGAGCTGTCAGAAATCAAAGTGGAGGGAAGTGGCTGCAGAACACAGGATGTGATCAAAGTCTCTGGACAAAGAGTGTGCTTAATGTCATGAATTACCTCATATCCTTCATGGGCCGGGCCGGGCCGGGCCGGGCCCGGCGCTGATGACTCTGTCACTTCTCAGCAAGGTCAGGACTCATCGGTGGGAGGGTGCGTTTGTTGTCTGCTCTCTCCTGGCTCTCCTCCTGCGTCTCTTTGCTTCTTCCCTCTCAGATGCGTCAATCCATCAATGATTGATGTCTTCCCACAGGACTCGACTCATCTTTCACCTGGAGCCTGTCTCACAGCTGCTCGGCACCAGGCCCGCTCGCCGTCTCGCAGCGTTGAGCTGTATGGTTTTTCTTTTTTTGTGTCTTTCTGAAAGTCCAAAACCTGATGCATCTGCATCCAGTGTTTTCCTTTCTACTAAATTTTCTCCTCTGCCTGTTTCTTTCTTTTGTTACGGTGAAAGGGAAGGTTTCGGAGCGACAGATCAGTCCAGATGCTGTTTTGTATGAGAATCTGTGCTTTCATTCGGCGTGCCCCGCCCTTTATTGCCGTTCCCCGGAGCACGGGAATAAAAAAGCTACTTTTTAGCTGCAGAGGCTGTAATTCCATGTTGTCAGGGCCCTTTGTACTGCAGAAGCTGCATCTGCTCTCGCCCTCCATTGTCTATTGTCGACGCGGGAGCAGAAGCCTCAACGGGCACAATTATGCATCTTCGCAAACAAGTGAAACTGCATTTCACTGCTACCAATGGGTCAGCGTTTTCTGAAAGCCAAAGGTGAGGGAAGACTGCGTAAATACGTTTATCTTCCTTAGCAACAGGAAGCTTTTCCACTAACACTCAATGCCCACTGTGACACATTCGTGGAAAACGAGCGGGTCCACATGCCCTCGGCACCGGCTTAGCAGCGGCGCTTGTTTGGCCTTGGCTCTCGGTTTGAAGCGGAGATTATGCTGCAGAAAGTTTCTCTCCTTCAAGCACAACAGATCTGCAGGTCTGTAGAGACGCCAGCACAGCTTCTGGGTTGGACTGTATCTTTGAATTAAAAGAAGCAACAGAGAAATCATTTGGAGGACTGCAGACTATAAAATGTTTTGGTCTGAAACGGCGAAACATTGTCATTACGACATGGCTGAGCTCTGGGAAATTTAAATTTCATTATATTAACATTTGAACGTGACACTACAGTGCCTGCTAAAGTTTTCACACCCCTTGAAATGTTTCTGCATTTCCAAATTTAAGTGATGGATGAACACAGGATTTTGAAGTTGAAGAAAAAGAAACTTTTTTTTTTTTTTTACATGTTTTTAACAAATTAAAATGTGAAAAAATGTGGTATGCAGGTATAAATACTTAAAAGGGCAGAATTATATATTTTCCAGTCACATAGTATAATTTTACTCTATGTATAAAATTATTAAAAAAATAGTTTTATAGCAAGTAACTATTTTACCTTCAGTTTTTGTAAAAATTATATATATATCAAATAAGACTTAAAAAAATTTGACTTTGCAAGATAAGAAAGATAAGATTGAAATTGGGCCTCTGTCTCTTTAAAACTCCTGGTGTTTCTGAAACCCCACCTTCAGGAAGTCAGCGCAACACGGCTCCTCTGTTAACCCTTTCACAACATTTCTACTAGCATTGCACTGAGATGCTCTTATTATGAGCTCAGCAGATGTTCGGTTCCACCAGGTGTTTGCTAATTGCTGCTGGCTAGTCTGAAGGAGCTGAGTGGAAAAGTGGAGGGCTGCTCTGTGAGGCGGGAGCTCCGAGAAGGCCGACTTCGAAACGATTTGTGCCTCGACTACCTCCTCATGTGTCGTGAGGTAGTTTTATTGTAGTTTTATTAAATTGCCTTGCTATTAAACAGAACTTTGATTTGGTTCTGTCATTCTGTTTAAGTCACTCCAATAGAGTGTCCAAAAATAAATACACTCAGCTTGAAACTTGAACTTGAAAGTTGAGATAATTATAGAAGAATGAAGCTTTCTCAAGAGTGACTTAGAATTAAAAACGTGACTTTCCTTTCTGGTACTCATTTAAAGACACGTG
Source organism: Poeciliopsis retropinna (assembly GCA_010277075.1). Classification (NCBI taxonomy): domain Eukaryota; kingdom Metazoa; phylum Chordata; class Actinopteri; order Cyprinodontiformes; family Poeciliidae; genus Poeciliopsis; species Poeciliopsis retropinna. The sequence continues at coordinate 88,878 of VMRM01000030.1, read as the reverse complement.
TCAGAGCTCTAAGCAGCCGGTGGTCCTGAATCCAACGCTTCCTGGAAAAATGGCCAAATCCTCGCGGTCCGGTCAGGAAGAAATGTTCTCCTGGGGCTGCTCTCAATTCTCAGAAACTTGTAAAGCCAAACAGATAAGTGAATCGCTGCAGCACAGCTTCACGCTCCCACAGCACATGTCCTTCCGATGTGCTGTTTTCAATTCACGCTCCACCTTTAGCTTCAGAGTGTGAAAGGAGGTGAAATGCGTCCCAAAGGATGGCTCCGGCTCTCCTGGCGGCCAGTTTCACAATCTGCAGAGTCCCAGTGGACAATGTTGCAGCTGATTTTATAAGTTGGTTAAAATGATGCAACGCCCGATGCCTGAGTGTAATATGTTTTGTGTACGCTTTTTTTTCCCCTGCCTCACTGTTTGACGAACAATTGGAACAAAAATGTATGACATCAGAATGTGAAGCCTTGCAAAGTAGAATCATGCCCTTTGAACTTTTTCATGCTTGGTCAAATTACGGCCTTACAATTGTTGTTCGATCTCTCATCCAACAATGGAAACAATACGGCACAATGTAACCCTACCAAGATGTCATGGTTCACATGAAGAGGTAACTGTATTGTGAGACAAGGGTTAACTGAGACCAACATGGATACCGGCGCGCACACGCAGTAGGTATTCAAATATCAAAACACTAAGCCGGTTTGCACAATTATTTTGTCAATGGAAACGCAGCTAGTGGCGAAAGAATAGACTTGAGAACAGAAGAATCTGACAAGGAGTAACCGACACAGAACATCATGGCGGCATGAAGAGGTTGTGACTGGAGAAACTCTGGACGAAACCCTACAAAGTTTGACTTTCTATCAAAATTCCATGTTTCTCGAGCTCAACCTTGAGTGAAAATCCCTTCCCACTAATAAAATCATAACTCTCTGGTCCTGTACTTTAAAAAAATAAAAGTACAAACAGCTTCCCTTTTTATCATTTGAAACATTTTGGAGCATCTTGAGAAACACGGTGGTAAAACTTCCTGGCTTTCAAAGGCTGATGCCAGATGAACTGTCCTTCTTCATGTGTTCAGTGGTGCAGAAAGACCTTCGTTTTTCAACGTGGAAGTAAAGAGAACGGCTCTTAAGAACATCCACTTCTTGTCAAACACAAATTCTGCACATACATTCCTTCCTGTTCCACCGGAACGTGTTTTACTGAGCTAACCAAACAATGTGGCGTTTAAAGACATATTTGGAAATTCCTGACATATTGAGAAATAATATGTTTCCAGGGTCAAGCTCTTTGAGTATTTTGTGTTTTTTCTAAAAAACAGAGCAGAACATAAACACTGACTGTAAGACCTTTTCTTGAGCACATGCAATCTAGAACCACAACAATGTTCACAATCTGTTCCCAGGAAGCTGGCCTCATCAAAGACAAGATGGCTGACATCACCGGGATGCCATCCGTGACACTGACGATGACCCAGCCACATCTGAGAAAAGCTTCGTCACCCCCTCCCTTTGCTAGTGTGTGTGTGTGTGTGTGTGTGTGTGTGTGTGTGTGTGTGTGTGTGTGTGTGTGTGGGGATCGCCCCCTGATCCGACACAAAGCTTGACGGTGCCTTGCAAAAAAAAAAAAAGGTGCTAACACATTCTTTCCACTGACTATCTGTCTCATGCCGTACTCTTATGACACGGTGACAGTTTTAACAAACATGGGGGGGAAAAAACCCACATTTTTGTAAAAGTTACACACTGCACCTTTAAAGGCCCCGCCCGATATTGTCCCCACAACTAAGAGAAAAACACAAACCATCAACGCAACGAGGAGAACGGTGAATTCTTCGTGGTGGCTGAGCAGCATCTTTCTTCTCGTTTGTCAGCAAAGAGTGAAGAAAATCCACAGAAGGGAAAAACCAGTTCAGATTTTCCGACACTTTTTAACCAAAGAGGAATTAATCAGCACTCAAAATTGATCCGTTCAGTCACTCTCTCATTTAAAAGCGGTCGATCCGTGGCCCTCTGCGGCCCCGCTGAACTGTGTAAAGTGCTCCGCGTCTGCGACAATATTAGCTGTCACCGAAAGGAATGCTTTCGTCAGCTTCCCCCCCTCACGGACCCCCGTTTCCCTCATGTTCCCATCATGCCATCAGTCTTGCGGATGGCGGGCTGCCAAGCTGATTAATTGGCTGGCTGGTTGTTTGGCCGGCCGGAGTGCTTTCTGAAGAGGGACGGCGCAGGCTGCACTCGCTGTCGCTTTCAGGAAGGAGTGTACTGTTTAGCTGACCTCTGACCCCGGTGATTGGCCAGCCGATTGATTCAGGCCGTTGCGTCAACGAGCGTCTTAAATAACGAGGCGTTCTGCGGCTTGCTCGTCTTCCATATGTCTCCTGAAAAATGGAGATCTACGGGTTCGAGCTATTGAAATGAAATTTGACATGGGTTTGTTGTTTAGTTCGCTGAATAAATCTTAAACTGCCTGTATTTATTTCCTGTATTTGTGTCCTTTTCAATGATATGGTAGCTGTTATTATTATACATTATTATCGTTTGTTGTTGCGGTTTCTCTGTTTTGTTTTTCTCTCTCTCTCTCTTTCTGCAGGTTTAGAGGCAGACCTCTAGGGTGATGACTATCTCTTGGCTGTTTTGTCTCCTTTCCGTTTAAACCTTTTCTCCTTTATTTTTCACCTCTGTGTGCATTGCATTTGAAAAAACCCGAAGCAATTTCTAGTAAAGTCTCATGCAGATATTAAGTTTGAGCGTGACGGTCCGCTGGTGAAAGACTGAGAAAGAGTCGCCTTCACTAGTAGACGGCAATTCTGAGTGGCCCATGATAAAAAAAAACCCCCAACAAAGATCCATGTTGCCATTAATTAAATTTAATTGTTTATTCTTTGGAGCCGTGTGACTGAATGATGAGAAGTGGAGCTTAAATACAGGACAATACTGGAAATTCACATGTAAATGGAACTCAGAATGCAGACACCAATACAAGCCACACTTTTCAGATTTTTATCTGCAACACACGTTGAGAGGCGTCGTTTGTTTCCTTTCACTTCCCAGTTGCTGCGCACTTTGCATTCGCGTCAAATCCCACTAAAACGATGACGTAAGAGGAAAAATAACATAAATAAATACAGGCAGTATAAATATCTGCACGGCTTCTGTTTACTTTGACTTAAACAGTGAATCCCTTGCAAGTAGCATCAGCTCATTTCGTGTGGACGTTTTAAAGCTTGGAGAGGCTTCTGTTGTTTTTAAAAAATCAACCAGATGGAAACGGACGAAAGAAGACCCGGCGGAGAACATTACCTTGTTCTCATAAAACCTAAACGCAGCACTTTTTCGAATTACGATATAATAGCTGTTTTAATTTGGATATCAGGATGATTTGTGTCTGGAATGCGAAAGCAACTTTTCCCCACAGCTCAGTCTCCTTTATCAGTGTGTAAACCTGGTAGTTACTGCATGCAAACTGGGTTAACGGTGATTTAAACAAGCAAAATTTCATGTCATTCTACAAACAGCACCGGTTTTGAAACGTAATTCGTCAACAGAAAAATGTTTGTAGTCAAAGTCTCATTACGAAACCCTTTCAGCATTAAGGCTGTTTGTTTCCCCGAGAAGCTCTGCCGCAGAGCCAGAACCTCAGACCGCACCTGCCTTTCCTTATTCTCCTTCCTCCTGCGAGTCTGAAGAGGCCCTTGACCGGAGAGTCAAGGAGATCTCGTTACGGAACGGAACAGCTCGTCCCGGCGAAGTGAAAGCCAAACATTTGCGCTCTGAGAGCCGTCTCCTGCGAGAGACAGAACCGGGCAATTAAAGCTGATGAGCTTCAGCCGACGTGACAAAGTCATAGCCACTTCCCCCCGCACTTTGATTAAGACGGAGCGTGAGATAGCAGGCCCTCTTGGCCTGCTTGCGTCATCGCCGTGTTGATGTTAAAGGTGAACGGGAACAAGGAGCTCCAAACAACAGCTGTGGAGATGAAAACACATTTGCTTCAAAGCTAACAAAACTGGTCATATATATATATATATATATATATATATATATATATATATATATATATATATATATATATATGTATTCTGATGGAGGAAACATGAGCTATGAACATAGCTCATGTTATAATATTATTACCTTATAACAGGTAATAATACACGTTTGTCATAATACACAGCTGTACAACGTAACACGTAATCAGTTTTATGTGTAATTATAATGCATGTATAAGTGCATTATAATTACACGTGTAGTGTATTGTAGCTATTTCCTCGAATGATGGGAGCTCCTGGTTGTATCCTGGTTGACTCCAAATTGTCCTGTCACAGTACAATATTTGCGTTTCAGGGCATTTGTCGCACATCTGTGACAGCACTGCTAATAAACTTAGTCAGCATCTGAGCACAACAAGGGGCCTGATAGTCAGAAAAAAACGGCAGCACGTTATTTGAAGGGGTGTGCATAACACTGACACAACACTCTCATAAGCATAACACCTGTTATGAACGTGAAGGAGTCCTCATTATTAACATTTATGACTGTCGACACGAAGTGTCATTCGATAAATAATGACATTTTTAACACAAAGTTGATGCTTTTAATGGAGTTTTAATGCAAATTTTAATAGATCTTTGTATTAAAAGGGTAATTTGTGAGGATTTGAGTTTTCTTTGTGTTTATCTTGGTTTCTGTATCTATTCAGTCTCCATGTTGTCCAGTCTACCCCTTGATTGGCTACACCTGTTCCTTGTTTCCCCTGATTGTCTGATTTAATTACCGCATTTTCATGACACAACTGCTGACAGAATAATGTAAAAGTTGACACTTTTAATGGACTTTTACTGCAACTTTCAGTGCAACTCTGCATTAAAAGTGCCATTATTTACCAAATGACACAGTCATAGACGTTCATGAAGACTCGTTCGTGTTCGTGACAGATGTTATGTCATGTTTATGACAATGTCATGTTGTTTTATGCACACCCCTTCAAACAAAGTGTTACCAAAAAACCAGATGAATTTCAAAATGGGTGTGCATAAAAAGCTCTTTGACTCTTCCCTGTTTTTGCTTGTTTGTTTGTTTACTACAGTAAAAAAATAAAATAAATAAAATCTGTGCCAGTGTGTAATTATGTTAGAGATAGGGTTAGAAACTAGACACAAAATCTGTGTGTCGTGATGGACTCTGAGCTGAACCTTCAGAGTCACATAAATACAGTTACAAAGTCAGTCTTCTGTCACCTGAAGGACATTTCCAGGAATAAAATGTGTCAGTAAGATCTGGAGAAAGTAGTGTCTTCATAGGCGGCGTTCCCACTAAAACCAGGCAGATGGAGGACATCAGCCCAGTTTTAAAGTCCCTCCATTGGCTCCCTGTAGCTCAGAGAATAAAATACTGTTGTTAGTCTACAAATCACTGAACGGTTTAGTTAAAGATGCTGCTGTTGTAGTTTCAACCTTCCAGACCTCTCAGCTCCAGACTAGTGGAACATTGATCAACATATTTGATTCTATATTTGCTACATCAAATGTGTTGATTTTGACAAAATGGAACGTTTGTCGATGGTTTCACAGTCGGCCCTCTATGATGTTACAGCGTAAAACATTTTGAGCTGCCTTGTCGCTGCACAAATAAACTCAGACTGAATCTCATTTGTTCATCGGTTCGACGTACACGTGATCCGTATTTCTAATACATGTGACTCATGTTCGATGATGTTACAGTTTCAGAGATTTCGCAGAGCCGTCACGGTTTTTTTGTTGGTTTTTTTTTTTCCAAAGAGAGGAGATCTCAGTCTCAGGCGACTGATGGCTCAAGAGGAAAGGAAAACTAGTGAGGGGTTATCTGCTCCCTCACCTTCACTGCTAAACACTCGCTCAGAGGTTCAGCGTCACGCAGAATAAAAACGCTCACAGGAATAGAAGGCGCTGCAGCTCCTGTGGGGGTGGGGGGGTAAACTGTGTTAAACGTATTTTCACCGAACCTAAACATTCAGCCTCTCCTGCCTGCAAAGCACCGACAGATTGAGCGAAGAAGATAATGCAGTTGCATTTTGCTATGCAAACGTAAGCCTTCCCAAAATACCACAGCATTCTCTACGGAGTGTTTTCCTCTGCCACACTTAACTGCTGTGGATCGTCAAATTAATGTAGTTGGTAGAAAAGAATCAGAATGAAGGAAAGACAATGTCGATTTTTAAATGAATGTTTCATTTATTCAAAGGGTAGAAAAAGTCCAACCTATAACCCACCTGAGATGATCCTCACATTGAAGACCGCACATCCTTTACGAAGAACAACGTCCCACAGGAGCAGCTGGTCATTGTCTACGCTGCCAATTGTTCAGTCTGTCCTGTTCCCGTCCGTCGCCGTGTGGTTCGGCTTGTTTTCCACAAAACGTGGCGGGTCCAAACAATGACGAGCAAATTAGGCCTGCAGAGACGATTACCGGGTCCGCCCAGCGCCTCCACAGAGCAGCTGAAATCTGCAGACCGCACACAAACTGTAAACAAGCTAAATTTCACCACATTTTATAACACAATTAAAAATACAAGGTCCAGGGTTCGAATCCCGGCCCGGGGTCTTTCTGCGTGGAGTTTGCATGTTCTCCCTGTGCATGCTGTGGGTTCTCTCTCGGTACTCCGGCTTCCTCCCACAGTCCAAAAACCGTGACTGTCAGGTTAATTGAGCTCTCTCAATTCTCCTCAGCTGTGTGCGTGTGTGTGATTGTTTGTCCTGTCTCTGTGTTGCCCTGCGATGGACTGGCGACCTGTCCAGGGTGAACCCCGCCTCTCCAAGGAAGCCTGTAGACAAACTATTAAAAAGAAAACAAACAATGATTCATAATCAAACCTCATTGTGTTTGTTTTTTTGTATATTTGTATATTTTTGTATATTTATATGTATTTCTTTTATTATTTAAAGTGTAAGAAACATGTTTTTAACTCGTCAAAAGCAATTAATCCACCCTTGAATCCCAGTGTGGAATAGTTATCAGACACAGACGAGTTAACTTTCCGGTTAATTCCAGCTAATTTTCTTAATCTACTGGAAACAGAAATGTCTGAACTGCAGTAGAAGTAAGTATTTTACAACCACACCGTTCATCCCAGATAACGGCTAACGCCGTTCACTGGAGCTGCATCGTCACGCTGTGCTGGTAATCTATTGCACTCAGTCCCTATTCTCTAACACGGCACACGGCTATTTCCATTTTAAAAAGCCCTCTTGCTGTTGGGCACGATTTTCTCTTTCAGACCAAAAAAAAAAAAAAAAATCCCAGTTGAACCTCCACAGAGTTCTGTTTTCACCTCCTGCGCTGCATGCAGAGAGAGGTCAGCGCGGCTCCCTCTCTGCTCGAGAGTGCAGCTACTTTCTGGTCAGTGGATCACTGCTGGGGTAGGAAAGTTAAAAAAAAAAAAAGAAAAATGAAAAGTGGGGGCTGCGTGTGCATGCACCTTTCTCCTCTGCAGCACCTAGCAGTGAATCCTCCATCAGCTGCGTGAGGTTGGGGACAGGAGTCACTGTGTATCCCAGAGAGCGAGGCAGCGAGCAGAGAGATGCCTGGCTGTCCGTAAGGTTGCCACAGCAACAGCGAACATTGCAGGCATAGTTGTGAAAAAAGAGGGGAGGCTTTGTGGTGGCGGCAGAGCGGAGGGGCTGGTCTTGGCTGATTGGGATAACGGAGACGCCAGCGGACACCTTTTGTGAATTAAGATACAAACGCACCAGTTTGAAGGAGGAAAACACTATAAGTCAGACCTTTAACGCTCTTTTTCTCTAGGGGACAACACATCATGTTTTTACAGTGCCCAAACATTTTTTTTTTTTCTTTCTTTCTTTTTGCATGGCGTGTTACGACCCGTGGAAAACGAACCCAAGTGGCAAAGTGCGTTTTCAGGAAGATGAATGAACGCGAGGAGGAATGTGTGTCAAGGACGTCCCTGAGTGTGGTGCAGGATGGGGAGAGCGTAGGAACTAAGTGGAGGCACAGAAGGCCCCATTTCTTTGACAACGAGTCCACAGGGAGCACCTGCAACCAGCGGCGGAAAAAAATAAAAATAAACAGATCAGCTGATTCTCCTCTTTCCAGGGGACCGAAAGCGGCCTCTTTGTGCAGCATGTCGGAGGCGTCTGTTTCCGGTTCAACGCGGTGCTTGAAAGGGAAAGCTGAAAAAGATACCAACCACAGTGCTTTGTAAAAACACATCCCCTGATTTCCCCCCAAATCAAGTCTTCTTCTGAACTCAAACAGGATTTTCTGTCTAACTCGTTTTCAGTTTGGATTGAGCCGTACCAAGATATTTAATGTTCTCAAAGGGCCAGTGGTGCCAGAAAGTACTGATAGAACCCATTAGCAAACTTAAAATATTAGTAAATGACTGCTGCGTTCAATAAGTACGTCTTAAAGGGGCAGTGTTATGTGTTTTCTAGGCACATGGTGCCATTTTGTAGCACAATCAACAACTACGTGACGTTCAGTTGCTATAAAAATGCTGCATATATTAAAGATGACTCAAAAGAAATTTGACGTTGTAATTTAACATCTCTGTCACTTTAAGAAGCTCCTCCTCTTTCTGAAACCTTCAGGAAGCCAGCACGACATGGCTCCTCTATTAGCCCTTTAACAACATTTTTCACTGAGAAGTAGCTGGTATAATGAGCTCAGCAGGTCCACCAGGTGTTTGCTAATTGTTGCTGGTTAGTCTGAAGGAGCGGAGTAGAGGAAACTGTAGCTCGGAGGAGGAGCTTTGTCTCAGCGCTCAGTTGAACCAAGTGTTTTTCAGAGCTGAACGGTTTCCATTGGAGATTAAAGGATTTGTCAAACAGGCATGAAAGAATCAAGCCAACAATCCAGGTGTGTTTTTCACTGAGGAATAACATAATTATAATGTTATAATGTGACACAAAGTTCACAAAAGCCGATTTCACATAATACTGCCCCTTTAAAATGAAATAATATTGAACATTTTTGACATTGATATAATTTGGTTGTATACAGATAAAAACTGATTTGCACACAAAAGGTTCTTTTTATGTGGGCCTCCGGACTCCAGGTGGCCACCTGAAAAGCACTGGTGGGCCAGATTTGGCCCCCGGGCCTTTAGTTTGACACGTGTTCTAGACCAGCACAAAGTTGTAACAGTGCAAGAGTGCAACAAATAAGATGCATAATTTTGATTTGAGATGAAAAAGGAGACCCCGATCAAAGCATATGTAAAGGCCCAGTCAAAGTCCAGACCTCAATCCTGGCCAGTCTGTCAGGAAACTTCAAAAAGGCAATCTGAGCAGGAGGTTTTTCACCGAGAACCATTCAGCCTTGAGTAACTTGGAAGAAATCGGGAGTAAACAACAGAGAATCCAGCAAGGATTTACGATATTCAGAACATATTCATAAAAAAAGAGAAAGCAAATATACCTTAACAGGGAGTGAAATAAAAAAAAGTAAGTATCTGACCTGCGACGATGGAACGAAGCTTTTCAGCTAAAGGTTTTGGTTTATGGAAATAATAAGACAATCTAAGCCTCTTTCTCCATTTAACAGAAATGTGAAAATGATTATGATGGCACGATCATGGCATTGAATAATCTGATACTTGGTTGTGTGTTTGAAATATGTCTGTAATATCCAGCTGATATTGTCTCTGCATGAACAGAGACGTTCTAAGCTTCTTTCTGCTCTTTTTCATAAATGGTTTATTTGGTTTTTACATGAGCTTCTCATATTTATTGAGTGAATGAAGTAGAAAAAAAAATGAAAATGAAAATGACCAAAACTTCAAGTGCTTTCAGCACCAGGGAGGAGTGGAAACTGGGCGAGTAAATAAACAGAATAAATGGCAGATGTGAGGATGAAGAACACAAGCCGACACGGGATAATAATCTAGTAAACATAAAATGAATAGAAGTGCAACTAAAAATAAATAAATGGAACTAAATAATCATTAAAAAAAACCAACAACACAAGAACGAGAACACAAAACTCAAACACGGTACAAAGTCACGTTTCTCTGTCAGATTCAGTCACAACCACAACAAACATTTCCCATAATTAAAGATTTAATTAGGAAAGAAAAAAATAAAAAATAATAAAAAACAAGGCTGTAACATTCATTAAAGCCAGTGGGACTCTTTCTAATTAGTTCATACCACGCTGCCGTATTGATATTCCATCCTGCAGCTCGGCCATCAGATGTCAGCAGTCCTGATTACGCCTTTAATTTCCAAAGCCTGGGACTTTCGATGCGGCCGCTTCCCGTCGGAGCACGGCTGTGTTTTTGTGGAGGAAGCAGCTCCACTGGGACTCGGTGACGACGGTGCTGGTCAGACAGAGTCAAGGCAGGCGAAGCAGCAGAAACAGCTTCAGGCTGCTGTTTTAGTTTATATAGAGACACATGTGTTTCCTTTTTTTATGGAGGAAATTTTTGGTCTCAAAACTGCAGCTAATATTGTGGATCTGTGGGCTGAGAGAAAGTTAAACTGCTCCAAAACGAAACAGACACATGAGATGTTTTGCTGGCTTTTTATTTGTCTTTGTATCGAAAACATGAAGGTAAATCTCACAAAGATTATTTAGTACAAAGGGAAAGAGCTTGTTCTCGTGCAGTACTTTTATTTTCTGATTCCAGCCATTGGTGCTGCAGCTATTTTTACACCTTTTGTATAAACCAGTACTTCGGCTTTGCTTTTATCCTGCAACCATTGTCCCAGGCGAAGCGCTTCTTGCAGCTTTTCTCTTTTTCTGCTTTTGTTTGGCCGAGCCAATAAGCGCTGCACTTCTAAATGTCAAACTGAGTTTTTATTTGCTGTGGCGACACGCAAGACTATTCACATCCTTTGGCTTTTTGTTGTGCTACGTCCGCAAACTTCCATGCACCTCATTAGGATTTTAATGAGATACACCAAGACAGTCTGGTGGGTAGCTATGTATAAATTTTTTTTTTTTTTGGTGTAAAATTGTTTTTGCCCCTCATTATTCAACTGTTTGTGGAGCAAACGTCTGGAGTCATTCTGCGTCTGACTCCAACAGCTTTACAGACACAGTGGCATTTTCTCAGTCTCTTTTCTACTGATTCGATGGCGGACGTCTGCGGACCTCAACCAGTCTTCAAGTTTTGCCACAGATTCTCAATTGGATCGACGCCTTGATCCGATGTGCTAGGATGGCACATGACTCGGCCATCCTAGCACACCAATATGCTCTCGGTTAAAGTTCGGGGTTGTTGTTGGTCCACTCAGTTCGATTTGGGACCAAAATCTGGTTATAGCATTAAAACAATTTTAAAAAATGTGGAAAACAGTTCATATGACCTCAATATTTCAAGGCGCTGTCCTTAGTTTTCCGTTAAATTTTCCATAACATTCTGCTGGTTTATGTTTCAACCTTCAGGACTCAATATGTTTTCTTTTAGCTTCGCTGGACGCGCCACAAAGATCCAAAACACTAAGCAAACTGCTGTGCCGATACGCCCCGTACGTCTGATCCGGCAGGCTGATATCCTGATACTTGCACTCTGATTGCATCACCGCCCCTCCCCTCTCTAATCTCTCATTTGTAATGTTGCAATAACAAATTTGATGTCACTTTCATTCTTGAGGCACCAGAGCAGGAAGTGGATCAGAACATTTTCTTTCCTAAATCATCCAACTCAACAGGACCGTTCATCTTGATCACATTTCATATGCCGATACAAAATGATTTATTGTGGCTTCTGACAAGTGAGAGATCACTGCAGTTAAGGAAAGGTAACAGAGTAGGAAGCGCTAAATCAATGATTCGTGCAACACATTTCAGCATAACAAGATATGTTTTAAAAAATGGGGAAATGCTTCATTTTAGGCTTCTCTGAGTAAAATTAACACTTTCACAAATACTTTAAGGTTCATCTTTGACTAGTGAGATAGAAAATGACAAATAAAGAGTAAAAAGTCTACATAATGATGTTAAAGTGCCAGGATTTGGTGATATATGTTACATCCATCCAACTAAAAATAAAAAGCAAAACTGTCAGACTGGAAAATTTAAAAGTGCAGTTATTGGGTCGCATAACACATTTTAACTAAGGGTGTTTTCACATCTGACCGTCTGGTAGACTTGGTGCGATTTGGGACCAAAATCACAATATTTGTTACATTTCCAGCTGCTGCCGTTCTCTTTCAGACTGCACTGTGTCAAATGAGCCAAACCCTTTGTTCCTCCCCTCACCTGGAGGGGCGCTGCACCACAAACAACTGAAAGAAACTTCACCAAAATCTCTGAAAAAGACATGAGCCCAACTTCCTTCTTTGCAAAATGTAAACAAAAATGGAGTAGTGTCAGATTGTAGCACTAGCATCTCGTCCAATGCTAGCAGGAGTCATTTCGCCTGCTAGCATTGACTAGTTTGTTTTGGTTTATTTACCCAGAATGCCCTGTGCTTTAATCTGCTTTGTTCAACCCAAACCAAGACCTGGGTTGGTAAAGACAGAGTTCGATTTATTTGGGGCAGCATCAGAGTTTGGTTGAGCATTCACACGTCCCCAAACGAATCAGACTTTCTAGGCAAATGAATTAGAGATGAACTAAAACGGACTAACCAGGGCTGGTATGAATACACCCTAAGACGCAACTGAACGCCCTCAGTTTTCTTTAGCAGGAGTCTGCTGGCAGGCCACCTCTTGACACGTTGTACTCCAGATCAACTTGGGAGAACATCTTTTGTCCACAGATCAACCCAACGAGTCTTATCTACAGGGCATTGTGTCCTAACTAAAGTCCTAGCTAAAGCTTTTATTGTCATGTTAAGATGTTATTCTTATGTGGATTTTGGCGAATTCTTGGACATACTGCGATGCTGCTACATAAAACACCCGGTTTAGAGTCCAACTGGTTAGAAATCACCATTCTGCCTTCTGGCCAGGTAGACCCTGCCATTGGCTGATCCACACTTACCTTGACAGTAAATACGGGGAGGTTAGTGACAGAAACAAACACACTCAAGAGCTGGAGACCAGCTTAACTTCTGAAATGTAACCAAGACAAAGGAGTCTCCTTCATCCTTGTACTCCCGACATCACTTTCCCTGCTGCCTCGTTTCCTCTGGATCGAGTTGACACACACAGACCAGTGATGTGAGGATATGACCCCGAGCTGTCATTGTTTTCCTGCAAACTCCTTCCCTCTCCCTCCTCGCTCGTCCTTGGGGATATCAGGCAGCATACAACGGGTGATTTTAAAAAAAAAAGTATTTATTTAATTTTTTTTTTACCATAAGTGCATGTACCGCGTCTTCAATTTTTGTTTTGCTTTTTTTCCCTTCTGAAAAGCCAGCAGAAAGTGTTTGGGATAACTCACCTGAAATGCCTGTCCTTCACTGAGTTTTCAAAGTGACAGGGGAGCCATTAGCCCGGCTCAGAGTGTGTGTAATGGGGATGAAAATGGTTGCGCTTGTGATGTTTTGAGTGCGTCTTCTATCATCTTTGCACTTGAAAGATGCATGAGAACTTACTCATAGAGAGACCTTATGGTTTAGGTGCACAACACAACATGTATTTGTATGTGTGTGTGTGCGATATTCGTAGTTCATAGGTGAGCGGATCCGAATTCATCCGGTGGTCTGCTGCATAGGGACACACACACTCACCTTCCCCCCACCTCGTAGCTCACCCTCTGCAAAACCTGCCATTCCCAGGTCCATGATGTAATGCTAGCACACACCCCCATCCTCTCAGACCCTCCGTCTCTCACACACTCCTCTCCTCTCCTTCCGTCCCCTTCTTTCGATTGGTTGCTTTCGTCTGCATCTGCTGGATCAGCTCTGACTCCTTTGCACACACACACACATTTACACATACACTAGCAAACGGGGGATTCCTCCGCCACTGCAGCCTCTGCTCCAAGTCTCCACCTGGCTCTGGCAGAAGAAGAAGAAGAAGAAGAAAAAAAAACCACACGGTGAGTGCATCCTTCTTCCCTTTCAGACAGCAGGTGATTGTGGCTCTCAGTAAAAGAGAAAAAGAAAAAACGGTGAGAAAATGCTGATTTTTCATCGCTGCAGCCTGGGAGTTACGAGGTGGAGGGAGGTTTGGTGGGGGTGGGGGGAAGCCGCTCAGTTACTACAGACCCCGGTCATCTCGCAGTGCGCTGCTCGGGGTTGTTCGGCTCCGCGGATGTATCCCGAGCAGGTAAGGAGCGCCGGGGCGCACGTGCGCGAGGTGAGGAAACCGCTTTTTCACGTTTCGCCTGGAATGGGAAGCCACAATGTCCTCCGGGGTGTTGAGTGAGGTGTCAGTCACCTTGCTGTGGAGGCGAGGAGGGGAGGAGAAGAGCTGCGGCGGCGGTAAGTTGCTCGCTGCAGTGTGTGTGTTTTTTTTGTGGTGGACCGGCTCGGATAAAATCCCTGACAGTCCCGTCATGTTGCCTGAAGAAACAGGGTGTGTACATGTGAACCAGTGACATTTGCTCTCTCTCTCTTTTCTTATTATATTCGCTCTTCTCTTTTACTGTTGGACTCTGTCACACTGAGCATAATAGGAAAAGTAATTCTATTATCGCCTGGGCTTTTCACTGCTGAATGACACATTAATGATAATGGAGGTGGGCGGCAGGAAACCACTGGTCCATTTCTCTCTTCTCTGCTCATTCTCACCAATTTGAAACGTTTGTGCGATGAAATGTTAATATTTTAAAGTGCTGCTTCTCTTGACATTTGGAAGCTCCCTTCATGATTTCATTGAGATGCGTTTCCATTTTCTTCCATACACCGAGTTAGATGTAAGAAAATGTTCTGCTTAGAACATTTTCTAAGTTCTAAGTGCTTTGCAAGATCAGTTATACCTTAAAGCTGTCTCATGTTGCAAACGCAAACTTCTGTTTCCATACTTTTATTATGTTAACAAATTAAAGTTTGAAAAGTGTGACTTGAACTTGCTCTCGGTTCTTCTGAGCTTTAAAAAGGGATTTCAGGGACATTCAGCCCAGGGCTTCAAGTGCTTGGGGGGCGGATGTAGTTTTCTATGCTATTTTATTTGCAATTGCAAGTTTAGCAAACAGACTCAGAAAATTTGCAGACCCATATCTAGAAAGGTATTTTAATATAGTTGGGTTAAATCAAGTCGTTAAATCAGTAGATTTGGAAGATTATGAGACTGTTCACACTAACAATTCATTCATTAGTGCCAACCGAAGCGTTTTGTCCACCTATCCATGTACTGTAATTGTCTGCAGTGATTCACGTCTGGAGACTAAACTTGCCGATTACTTTGTTTGCAACATAGTACGATTTGATGGAGCGCTTGTGTGAAACAGCAATTTTTACCCCAACGTTAAAAAAAATCCCATAAAACTCACGTTTTCGAATGTGGTTCCCACTGTTCACACATAATCAGGTGTTTTGTTCACGTCTTCCATTTTCCATCCAACGTGTGATTACATGTGTAAACATGTGGAGGTATATGTGATGCACATGTTTTTTCTTAGCTTTTTTTTTTTCTTTCTACCAATAAACGTCTCGAATCCACACGCAAGCACACGGTTTTCACATGTGAAATCCGTGGGATTGTTTTGCAAGTGTAAGTTTTGACCCAGATTCTCAATTGTTTGATTCTGGACTTTGATTGGACCGTCATAACGCATGAATACGCTTTGATCTGGACGTTTTGCGCGGCCTTGAAACAAAACGGTGTTTCCTTCAGGATTGTGCTGTATTTAGGTCGCTCCACTTGCCATTAAATCTATCCCCACAACACAATATGAAGTGAAAACACCATTTCACCTCACATTATTCAGGGGGAGCACATTTAACGGTCCTGAATATGTATGCATGCCACACGTTCTGGATGTGTAATTGGTGAAACAACAAATAAATAAAACCGTGAACGGCGGTAGCGCGAATCCACAAGACGCCAACAACTCATTGGCTGCAGGCAGCACAAAAGCAAACGCACATCTCGCCCTCCATCATCTGCGTGCCATTTCTTTCATTACTCAATAAACCAATCAGCTCTGCTATGCCTTTCAACAAACTCGTTATTTATTGGGACAGCTGTTATAACCGCCCCGCACCCCCTTCATTAAAGGTCTTCAGACTCAGCAGGCCTGATTTGAATAAGGCCCCTCATGAAACTATGAGCAAATATGTGTGTTGATTTTTTTTTTTTTTTTTCCAAATCAATAATTAGCACACAAAAAGGCTCTTCCTGGAGGCTATTTAACTCTGACATGGACTCTGTGGGGGTAAATGGAGAGTAATTATGATTGTGGCCTCAACAAAAAAAAAAGCTAATTGAGGAAAAGGAGCTACATCTTCAGCTCCAACTGGCTGTTGGGCAGTATTTGGGCGTTTAGAGGGTTAGCGAGTGGTCATACTGAGATAGTTTATTGATTTCTTGCTGTTTCAACCTCATTACATTTGACAACAGACAGCAGTGTCACCTTTCTGCCCCACAAACCTTTAAAAGTGACTCCAGAATGTTGTATTAAACTCATTTGCCGTTGATTTTACTTGTTTTTACATCAAATCCGAGTCTCACGTCTGCAGGGCTGCGTTTGGTACCCATTTCTTGCTAAATGAAATGGTTGGGTCTGCCCTGAAGTGATGTGAGAGCCATAGTTTATTTATTTATTCATTTTAAATGAACATGAACAGCCTCACTATGAAGTCTTGACAGATATTACAAGTGGAAAAGACAGACTATATTTCAAATCAGGACCCATCAGTGTGTTCCGGTCTGTGCAGGCTCTTCTTCCAAATCAGCTGTTTATTTCTCCTCATTTTATCTAAAGATTTACTCGCTTACTTCCACCTGACCTCGGCTTTGACCCTCATCAGAACGTCTCCAAGAGAAAAATCGTGCAGATTGCAAGGCCTCTGCATTTGTCTGGTACTTCCATTCCCAAGTGGCGTTCTATAAAAAGTCCTTTTTCTCCGAAGCTGTTCTCGCAAATCTCATTCATCTTTGTTTTCATAAAATGCTGTCAAAGGGAAGAAAAAAAAAAATCTCGAGCATTCAAGTGCGCTGAGTTCATTTATTTATTTTTTTATTACATCACATTTAACTTTGGATGAGCTGATTGCAGATTTTGTCAAGCCGACATCTGTTTCTGTTTTGGAACTACAAATTACAAAACAGCTTTTAATAAACTATTCTAATGGGGGACAATTAGAGCCATTTTATAGCAAGAGCATGAAAATATGTCACCTTAAGTTGTTATAAAAATCAAATATAACTTAAAAGAAATGTTCCTTCCTAAAATTCCTTGAAATTGGGCTTGAAACTGTCCCTTTAAAAACTCCTGCTCTTTCTCAAACTCCTCCCTCAGGAAGTCATCACAGAATGGCTCCTCTGTTAACCCTTTAACAATGTTTTCACTGAGAAATGGCTCCTATAATGAGCTCATCAGATGCTCAGATCTACCAGGTATTTGCTAATTGCTGCTGGCTAGTCTGAAGGAGCTTAATGGGGGAGATGCTCTGTGAGGCGGAAGCTTGGAAATGGCAGCTCAGAGGAGGAGCTGTGTCTTGAAGGTGGAGCTAGGTCCTCTCAGGTGTTTTGTATCGCTGAACGTTGCCATGGAGATTAAAGGATTTAAGAATCAAAGCAGCACTCCAGGTGTGTTTTGATGAGGGAATAACATTAAAACATGATGTAAAACTTTAAAAAGTAGATTTTTTTTTTCATAATACTCTCAAAATCTGCACAAAGTTTCATAGACATTTATTAATAAAAGTCTGTAAATATGCTCAAATCCAGATTATGACAAGGAGGATTTTTTTGTAGCGTTAAAAACCAGCTAAACCGAACTAGAGCACCTATAAAAAAGTCAGAGTATAGCTCACCAGCTGTCTTTTTCTTTGTTTAGCACAGCTTAAAATGTTTACCATGTCAGTGTCATGTGTACAAACAAAAGCTGTGTCCGAGAGGAAAAAGCTCTGAATCGCCATTCATATGTTATATTGTTGAATAATTTATTCGTTTATTGTAACTGTATGTGAGCTCGAGGAATCCATTCTGTCACGGCTGATTAATAACTCTGTGTTTTGGGAGCAGAGGCAGGGATCGGAGTAAATGGAAGAGGCGAGGAGCTAAGAATAACCGCCATTCTGTTTCTGATCCACAAACCCACCTTCAAGTGGAACCCAACAGGTTCTGATTTTCAGGACTGTTGCAAAGAACTGCAATGGCTTGCAAGAAATTCAAAGGCAAGAATGCATTCATAGCACACATTCAATTTGATGCACTCTTTCTTTTGATGCTCTGCAGAGCTCAATATGTGGATTAACTGAGTTTATTTGCACTGTAAAGGGCTAAATTCATTATTTCCTCCTCGCCGCCTGAGGCGTTTCCTCAAAGCCCTCTTCCCCCTCCTTCTGCTCTGCAGCTGTGTAGGACCTTCACCTATGCCCTCCTGCTGGGTAGCCCACAGCCTCCCATCTTCTTTACCCCTGTAAAGAAAGACGCGGGCGAACAACATCGGCTGTGCAAACACACTGACGAACGTCTTCATTTGAGCGGCACGGGCCACCAGACATCACCGCCAAACTCTCGAGGGGGAAACGGAACCAAATTTAGCTGCATTAATCTCATAACCACTCCCAGAGTTCACATCATCGCCACATCTCAGCCCTTCCCCCAGAACAGAGTGTCTTTCATTCATCAGGGGAGACGGAGAGGTGTGCAGAAGTCCGTCGTGCTGCATGTCAGAGTGCCTCCTCGTGCTTGTTTTACTGATTACTGACCTCAGGAGGAGAAGCTGGATAATCTACAGACACCTGCTTGTTTTTTTTCTGATTCTTATCCTCCCCGTTCAAACATTGTTGCTGGGTTTTTTTTTTTAAGACTGACGCAATGAATCGGATTGATCGTGACAAATCAATTGTTGAAATAATCGTCAGCTAATTCAGTAATTGATTAATCGCTAACTCAAGTATACAGACTAAAACAAAAAGCAATTAGCTGAAACAAACCAACAAAGTCAGAGCAGCAGTTGAGCCAAAACTGTACAGACACACACACACACATATATGTATTTATATATATGTATGTATTTTGCACTTAAAGATAAAAACATCTTGGTCTGTAAATATGTTTTACCCAGAACTCCTTAAATGCTACGGTTTTAGCTTCACCTGCTTTATAATGCTATGTTATTACATTTTAGGTAATAAGTTATTTTATTATTAAGAAATGTAATTTAATTATTTGTATTTTGGCATATTTTAATGGGTCTCTAATGTATTAAAGCCCTTTTTTCCCCCTTCTGATTAATCGATTAATCGTTACAATAATTGATTCCTCAGATAATCATGAGTTTTCAGTCTATTTCTGGACCTTTCCTACAAGCTAAAAGAACAAACAGTTGGTTCCATCATCACATCTGACCCACTGTGCTGCCCCAACAGTAAAACGAGGATGCTTTATTTGCTCTGAAGTCTTCCACTGAGACCGCTTTCTGCGTGAAGAAGTGGGGATGATTAGATACAAGTTAACCAAGGACCTTGAAGGAAAACACTCCGGGATAACCAAACATGAACGTTAGCACCAATTAAACTGGGTGACACGATTTGCATCCGTTTTTTTTTAATTGTCTTTCATGTCGCTGTAAAGACAGACCATCCTCTGACGCGTGTGTGTGTGGCAGAGGAAGAAAGGTAGCCACGACGAGGCAGCAGGGAGGGATGGGAGAGCAAAATAAAAACAGGGGAAGCCACTTCCAGTGTCTTTGATATGGACATGAGCTGCCATCTGCTGCAGCTGAGTGATTTTTACTGTCTCTGTGAGCAGCAGGTCGTGCTAGCTTGTACCAACAGCCTAGCAGGCGCTGGCTGTTGCACAGAGTGTTAGATCACTTAACTGAAGGAAGAAAAGAAAGAAAGTCACGTTTAGCGTGATAACAGAGGAGCTGAAGCCTGTAATTTCAGCCTACACAAGATGTTTCTATAGTCTGGATTTGTGCAATACTTGGAGAAAATGGGAGTTAATTTGATTCATATTTTATATGCCCTCCCACAGAGTATTTCTTTGACAAAGATACACCTAAACAATGCCTAAATGCTCCTTGGTCATTACCATAAAATGTACACTGTCGCAAGTAATCCATACATTTCATGCGAGTCTGCAAATTAAGTTCCTGGTAAATAAAGACAACAAAACAGGAAATACTGTTTGTGTTTCTTCTGACCACATGAAGAGATTGTTGAGCAAAAAGCCAAGAGACTGTCTGAACTTTAGTATTTCTGCTGCAATGTGAAAATCGGCTTCAGTTGGTTTTATATTAAATAAAAGCCTAAAAAGGAGGAGATCACTTCCTTTCTTTGCGCTTGGCAAACAAATAATGCTCTTTACGGCAATGGTGTCTCAGTATGCTAACTACACAAGACTCCACTGCTGAAGAGCAAGCATGTTAGCGTGTTGGCATGTTGGACTTTAATGTTTAGTGCAGTGTATTTTGTTTTTTTTTTTAAAGTTTTTTACAAGCCCAGACGCATTGTCTAGCTAAGTGTGCAGGTTGGGATATAATGATGTGGGCTGTCTTACTGGATGTGGTACTGGTAGACTTTAAACCAGTACCATAGGAAGGAAGAAATGTACTGGGATGTTCTTGGTAGGAATTTGAAGATGAAACGTGTGGATTTCCAAACAAGACAGTAGTTCCTAACACACTGGCAAGAAAAATCTTAATTGGTTTGAGAGAATGTAAAACTGCTTGAAAGGCCCAGTCAATCACTTCACTGATTGAGCTGAAAATCTGTTGAAATACTCAAAGACCAGAATCAACAGAAAGGATCCCCTGAACAATCGCAGAAGAATTGGACCTTCTCAAAACGGCGTGTGAAAGTAACTGTAACTTGGTAGCGTAAAAGGACCTTGTTTTCGTTCAGGATCACCGGTGGTCTCCAACTACACATCAGCTACAGCTAGCTAGCTTGATGAAATGCTATGAGACAGCGACAGTATGTTCTGTGGTGGCCAAAGTTTTATTTTTAGGTTTTAAAACAACTGTCTTTGTTTCCTTATGTTTTTTTGTTGGGTGACTAAATCCTCTCCAAACAACGGATTTCCAAACCTGCTGTTTGTCTGATACTTAACCTCAATAAAGGCTCTGCAGGGGGCCTGGACCCGGATACGCACAGGCATTGGATGGTGCCTTGATGACAGTAAGACATTAGTGGAGATCAGCATCAGATCAAGGGAGATGTGTTCAATATTAACAAAATAATAGAGTACGCTCCAAATAAACGCAGATAGACTTTTAGAAACATACAATATTCAATCAAATGTTTTGTTAAAATCTACTGGAGTTGCAGAGTCTGCAGCTGACCAAAAATATGATTTTCTCATTTGTTAGATTGTAACCACAAATGTAACCTCTCACACAATAGTGCATAATTGTGAAATTGAAGGACAATATTACCAATATACACAGATTTTTTGAGTAAATACTTTGATTCTTCATGGCAAAATAGTTCAAACTCTGTGAGACTGGAAGAGGACCCTCAGTGAAAATCAGTTTTTAAGTCTCAACAAGTTTTAGATCTGGACTTTGACTGACCCCGTGCTGACCACGAGGCTAACCGATGTTAGCAATCTGATCCTTTTCTCTCCACGTTTTAGTTTTGTTCTTGTTTGTGTTGGTCTGTCACCATAACATACAGCGACATTTTTGACTGTACTGTGATTAAATGTGAAAACACTCATAAATGTTTTGCATATCTGCTGAATATGTGACCACCTCCAGCTGCTTAAAGCTTGTTTTCAACAAATCGGACGACTCCAATCTCAGAAGTAAATCCCTGTTTGTACTTGAAGGATTACCAAGCGTCCCCGCAGATAAGGAAGAGGAACTTTGAGTCAGTGCCGGCCGACCGGGAGGAAAATGTGGCGTTCCCTTTTTAAAAGGGAAAACCAAAGCAGGTGTGGGACAGAAAGCCAGCAAGAGTTGTCGACAGGTTAACCCCTTCCTGTTCAGTCTGTACAATGCAGCAGGTACAGACATCTACCTCGACCTACTCTTAACAGGAAAACTGCCACACAAAAACCTGGCAGAGAGAGACAACATTTTCAGAACGAGCCTTCACTCCTCCGTCAAGCCGAGCCATTAGGATGCAGCCCGGAGCATTCTGCGCCTGCTTTTAGTAGTCATCACATTTCTCAAAATATCTGACAAATTCCCATGTTGCTTACAGTTGCTGAAAGCACAAAGCTGGAGATTAATTATAAGACTATCTCCCTTGCAGGTCTTCTGTGTTACACTTGAGCCGAATAAAATCGTCTCTTCTGGATTTTCTACGAAAAGCAGAAACAGCAGAGAGGCCAGGACTTGCTGTTGCATTCAGTTATTAAAGGGAAACTAGACAACTTAACTTTCACGGTTCTCTTTATTCCTCCAACAAGCCAAAAAGAGATTACATGAATGGCTGAGTCTGAACGTGCCCAGGTCGTTGCCTTTGTACATAATCCTCCCTAATTCTCTTTGTAGTGGACACGCTCAGCTGTCAGTCATTGTTTGAAGCCTGCAAGGAAGAACCAGGAACAAAGAGGATAATTGATATCAACGGCGACAGAGAAAGAGGAGTTTGAGTCTGGAAAAAAAAAAAGAAATCGGAGCTCCTTCTTTGTGTTTTGTTGCTTCGTGCTGCGAAAAATGCATTGCGTACGCCGCGTTGTTCGGAAATGAGCACAGCTTGTCCATCTTTGATTGATGCATAAAATTCAACACCAGACCATTAAACATTGTTTCACAAAATCTGTGGTTTGTGTTTAAACTATGTCACAATTTCACTGCATTTAATAACATATTTATTATGTAGTCTTGACACAACAAAATGTGCTATTTTCTTTTTGATAAAAATAAATAGCATGAGGAACATTTGTATTACTGTACTCTGAAGTTTGGCATTTATCGTATCGTTTGTCATTTATCGTGATAGATTTGTTATCGCGAATCTATTACAGCATTAGGCTGTAATGGAAACAGCAGCCATTTTGAAACGCAAAGTCGGCCTTAGGGATCTTAACTGGGAGTGGTCAGAGTTTGAAACCTATATTAAGTCGCAACAAACAGCCTCGGTTATAACATGAAGCTGAATGATTGTTATAGTAATAATCAGAAAAGCCACAATAAAATTGATAAAATTATTATTCCTGAAACAAACGTAAGTTTGTCTATATCTTTACTGCACTGTTTATAATTAAATAAAGATAATTAATAAGGAAACTTACCACCAGAGAGCAACACGTTAGCAGCCTTCGTTCTTTCTTGACCCACATTTCATTTCCATCGGTTCGATGGAAATGAAATGTGGGTCATTTCATTTGTGAAATGTCCAATTGTGTTGTCGTCTAACTTGGACTAGGACGTCACCAGCTTGAATTTACCAAAACTACTAACTATTATCAAAGCCCTCTACTTTTCATTCAATATTATGTGAGTAAACATTACGAATTTGAACAGCGTTTGTTATCTTCTCAGGCTTCAGGGCTTTTCTTCGTTTTATGGTGCTTTAAAAAAAACTGAAAGTGTGCAACACCGCCACCATCTGGTCTGGAGTGTGAACTGGCACTAATGCTGTTCAATAATAGATCTTATATCATACATCTGAAATGGATTGGGTAAAGACCGCTTCCGTGTTTTAGATAAAAAACTGAAAACAACAGATCATATTTGGAGAGATGCAGAACATACGATACCTGCTACGTTTATCGTTCAGGACAAGTATGGTTTTTGTTGTAGCACCTCTGTCACTAAAGTTTGATATTTTGGTATGAACACATTAGTTACTTTGTTAACATTACATTAAGTTACACTGAAAGGACTATTATTTTTTTATTCTTTGCCATTTTAACAAAAATAGCCTAAAGTATACACTGAGATGTAATTTAGAACATCCTGAAATTAATAATTTAAAGTAAGCGTTAAGTGAATTTTAAACATTTTTTATTTTGAGCATATATTTTAAAATGCACACAAAATATCTTTGACAGATATTTTAAATATCTTTTAGATATACACTTAAGTGTATATTTACTCTTGGGCAAATACATATTGTGTTCACTTAAAGTATACTTTTATTTAATTCTTAAAAGTGTATTTTGGTACAATTATATTGAAGTGTGTTTAAAGTAATGTCAAAATTGGTAGAAGCATACTTTTAGTATACCTCATATATATTTATAGGTAGTACACTTAATACTTAGTATACTGAAATGTACTTTCACAAATGTAAGTATGTTTGAAATATATTCAAGTATTTTTTTTCACTAGGGGTACTGTCCCTTTAATTGTCGGTAGGGCTTTCAGTGTTTGTTGAGGTGTCCATCAGTTCTTCCTCGTGGTTCGGGTGATGAGCAGCAGCCGGTGCTGTGGGCCCGGCGCCCTGCTGGGTTCTGTCGGACCCAGGCAGCGCGCGCTGAGGGCGGAGCCAAAGTTCGGAGGCTTGAAAAGGGAACAGAGTTCAGTTCGTATCGCAGGAGATTTGCTTTCACACGCTGGGAGGATGTGCGCCGCTTCTCTTGTCAGCGCCGGGCGTATTTTGAGGATTTAGTCTTTAACTTTCGGTCCGTTTTTTTTTTTTAACTCTTTATTTTTTTGGCACTTTGACCAACCGGGGACCGGGCGTTGTTCTCTGCGGAAGGTAAGCAGCTCTCTGCCTCCGCTTGGTTACAGTTTTATTACCCGCACAGTCTCCACGTTTTTGTGCTTAAAAAAAGGTCTAAGAAGCAGGAATTAGATATTTTATAAATTTCGAAGTCCGAACAACAACAACAAAAAAAATGTAGACATGAACAATTATTTACATTCGTTTTATCATCATTATATTTGACAAGCTGTCCAGTCTGCTCACCTCCAGCCAGGGTTCTCCGTCTCCATTCATGTCTGGCTGCTTTCTGACTAAATTACAGCTGCTAGTTCAGAAGAAAGGAGCAATAGGACTGAGATGATCAGCCCTGCCGTGCTAATGGTGCAGGTGGAGGGAGAGCCTGATAGACTTGTCCTCCTATGCTCTTCTTCTGGAGAAACAGCTGCTGTTTGCATCCAGCCCCGAACAAAACAACAAACGTCTCCTCCTCTGCTGCCAGACAAAAAAAACAAAACAAAAAGAAAAAACAAAAGAAACCAGGGTAATTGCTGCAGGAGCCATAATAATTCACATGTCAGAGCACAGGTCAGGTTTGATTCTGCTCAACCTTTTCTCTTTTTCAGCAGCATCTTTAAATGTCACATCTACAATTTATTTATTCTTTTAATTGCTGACCAGTTTTTTGCATGTTCCCACTGGTATTCAATCATTTATTTCTAAGTTTTTGAGACTGGAAGACATTTAGCTTCTTCTGTCCGGACTCTTCACAAAAATGTTAATACTCCTCCCAGTCACAAGAAGCGGATGAGTGAAGTTATCAATATAATTATGCAGTAGTTTTGCCACATCTGCGTCCATTCTCCTCAAAACCAGCCGTCACTTGCTGGAAATCGGTAGGAGGGAACAGCATCTGCTTTACTGGAGAATTTATGATCTAAATCACTGGCTTCTAGTCGTCCTCAGTACAACATGATCTTTTTGTAAAAACATATTCCCACTTGGAGTTGTAAATAGATATTTCCTTTGGCCAGCTTGCAACGAATGTGGAATATTTCCCAAATGTTCCGATGTTTTACAGTGATCCTTTTTTTAAAAAAAATGTATAAATGACATCATAATGTTTATCTGCACAAGC
Source organism: Poeciliopsis retropinna (assembly GCA_010277075.1). NCBI lineage: Eukaryota > Metazoa > Chordata > Actinopteri > Cyprinodontiformes > Poeciliidae > Poeciliopsis > Poeciliopsis retropinna. The sequence continues at coordinate 63,194 of VMRM01000030.1, read as the reverse complement.
AGCTCTGAAAGTCATTCCTTAGTGTTCTTCTCTGTTTTTATTCCTTCAGAATGTCCTTCCAAGCAGTGTGGCTTTATTGTGCTATTTTAAATCAGATCTTTTGGTGCTTGGTTTGCTGTTTTAACGGTGGAGACGTTGTTAAAATTTGATTGATCATTGATGATTTCAGTGACACGAGAAGTGTACACTTGTATTTAACCACTGCATGATTGAATAATTCAAAATATTGTATTGCTGACAGAATACCTTTTTATACATTTGGATTCATATCTGATTCTGTTCAAAACAACAAACAAACACTTTAGCATTGAGACATGTCATCACTTTATCCCCATCAAATGACTTTATTACGCTAAAATCTCTCCCAGCGTACGAGTTGTTGCACATTTTAAGTATTTATTGTTCATAAAGATGATTTCTGAGCGGATGTGCCTTTTAAATAAAAATTATTTGTCATTAGCAGCTGCAAAGTTGCGTAAGTCGGACTCATATTTGTAGTTAGCTGTTTTCTCTGTTAGTACAGTTCGCACATGTTGTCATGCTAAGCTACATAGCTCAGTACGGCTAACGCAAGTGATTTTATATAGTAGCCAGTTAAATATTGCACATTTTATGCAATTTATGAAATTCATTGTAGTGTTTACAACCACACTTTGATTTTTTTAAATGTATTTATTTTCTGGTTTGACAGGCAAAGGTCTCTGAGTGTATATTGCTTGTGTTTTTTTTTTCTTTTTTCTTTTAAATATCTACAGCGGCGACCGCATTTGACATTACATTCACAGGCAACCACAAAATAAAGTTTTTATAATTTTATACCGACCATCAACATGCGCATGGCGTGTTTTCTCAGCTCCGCCACACAGTAATGGTGCTGGCTTTGGTTCGCGAAACCTATGAAACTATATTGATGCCAAACGTTTTGAATATTTCAGTTGGATCCTGACCTTCTGCTCTGTGGGTTTGTTTTGGTTTGTTGAGTCTGACGCGTATCACTCCAGTTGTGTGAAAGATAACTCAGCATGACCCTGGATAAAGCATCACTTTTGCTCAGGATCTGGTCTCTGCAGATGACTTCTGCAGAGACCAGAAGTCATCTGCATGAAATGAGCTTCTTACTACTTTTTTTATTTTTTTTTATCCTGAGCTTTTGGAGTTAAATCTGCTGATTGTGCTCCCTGCCTTGTGTTTTCGTTGGGCTGATACGCCTTCTTGGGCTCAGACTTTAAACGACTCCGGCTTTCTTGTCATAAACAGATTTTGAGGGACATATTTTGTTTCTTTCTTGTAATTCAAGGCTCAACTCGTTCTCCCTCCCTTTTTTTTTCTTTTTTGTAATTACGCGGACCCCCACCCACATGTTGAAGCACTCAAAACAAACAACCAGTCTCCACCCACAGCTTCAGAGGAATGGTCAGCATGTGGGGAAGTTGTGGTAAAAAGTCGGAGTCGTGGAGAGAGACCCTAAAGAACTGTGTGTCCAGAGGGATTTGAATCACTCAGGAGGGGGACAAACTGATGGGAACTTGCTTGTTTAGAGTCCCCTAGCAGCCTCTCCATCGAGGCTGGGATGTGGGAAAACGGTCGTTTTTCTGGGACGGGTCCAGGTCACACCCAGGGACAGAACAGCCGTGAACTATGCCGCCTCTCCAGTATGTAAACAGAAGTTCTCCTTTCAAACAATGGCTTCTGACCATCCATGGCAGAAAAAGTTGTTTTTTCTTTCTTTTTAGGGCATGTGGGGTTTTGTTTTTGTCTTCAGGTTTGACTAAAACATCTGGCAGCGACGGCTCCTCATGATGGCCGAGGAATTTGTGAGAAGTCACACTTAAGTCTTTCGCACTCTGGCGAGAAGGTTTGACGCTTGCATTTGCATCCAGTGACTCTGCCGCTCTCTGTCTGCAGTGCTGATGCATAGCTTTTGTCTGCCGGCTGTTCGGTCATTCATATTCGGCATAAACCTACAGATCCTGTTGAGAACACCCCCCCCCTCCCCACCTGCCTCCAGGCCCTGCAGGGGGTTTTGGTGCCGGGCCAGAGTGGGATTCTGAATGCAGATGACTTTCCAGGTGGTTCTGCTGGAGATGCTGAATTTTATATGCAAATGTGATGCTCTGAATTTCATTATGGTTGCATTGATATTCCCCTGCAAAAGTATTCATACCCAGTAAACTCCAGCCACATTTTGTTTTTATGTGCTGTAGCAGCACTAATCAATGTTCAGGTTTGAAGAAAAGAGCATGACTGGTTTTTGCAACTTTTAAAAAAAATGTTTTTGTGAACTTAAATACCTTCGAATAAAAGGAATCAGTTGCAGATTTAACTTAAGTAGAATCTGTGGTAATTTAATTTGAATATGTTCTCAGACAAAACCATTTTTATTTGTTTAACTTTTTTTTAAATGGCTTAGCCAAAGAAAAATGAGACTGGGGTGGAGGTTCACCTTCCAGATGGAGAACAACCCTAAAAACCACAACAGGATTGTTTATAGCATGTTCAAAGTGCAGACTACAATTTGAGAATCTGTGACAATGCTTTAAAGAAATGCTTTTTAAAAATGTTTTCTGACTATAAATTCATGCTATAAACCATTCATTTTATTCTCTTGTCTCAGTATGCCACAGGAAATCCTAAAAAGTTCAAGAGGCTTACACACTCTTGCGGTGCGCTGTGGTGTTTGAGCTTTCTGCTGCACTTTGACGCACATCGAAATCGTCATGACGAATTTTAATTCCGAGGCAATTACAATGTGTTCATGTCTGTAACACATTTTCCCATTTGAATGGTCTCTACTTATTGTCCATATGATCTAGAGAGCAGGAGGGATACTCCTGTGATGATAAAGGGAGACAAACTGGAAAATGAAGGTTAATAATGATCCATATTGTTGTGATTTACAGCACAAGTTTTGCAATTAAATATTTTGCATCATAGCTTGGCTACTCTTGGAGTGTTTTCACCCCTGTTACGCATTCACACCTTCCCAAATGAACCGGACTTTCTAGATGAACTAACTGGAGTTTAATTAGAGCGGACTCAGTGGGGCTGGTGTGGATGCAACCCAAGAAAACTGCAGCAACAAATCCTCCATTTACCTGGCTTAGTGCGATGGTATTGTTTTTTACTAATGTCTGTTTTGCACTTTATTTGTTTTAAACTGTAAAATCAGTGATCTTAACATTAGTTCTTAATCTTACCTGTTTCAGTTCTGTTGCTTTTCTTCAGTTGCTCCATGCTAGTCTTTAGCAATGGGGGCTTTTTGTTGATGAAGCTGCGAATTGACAGCTGCTGCTGCTGTGGTTAGGATCTCGGTTCCATACTTCACCTAAACGCTCCCTGTAGGTCTCCAGTGGAAGTGGGCTCGTACCACCGCCGTTTATTTGTATCAAAGGTTAGACAAAGTGCACTCAGCTGCGGCTCGCAGGAGATCCTGACTGAGGTGGCTATCGGTGGATGGAAACGTGTTGCGTAACGAGCTCCTCTCCAGAGAGAAATGTAACTTTTCCTCTGCTCTCCTTCAGTTTTGAAGGAAAGCAGAGGAAAAGAGAGCATGACTTTTTGGAATGAAAACACACCTGCTTTATGTCTGGAATGTTTTTTTTTTCTTGAGAATCGGAAGTTTGCCCGTTTTCCTGGAAATTTGCAGCTAAAAAAATTTTAGAAATCTGGAATTCTCCTGAGTGTTTGTGTGTGTAGTTGATCTGTCAGAGGTTTGACTCGCCTCCTTCGTCCAGCGATTTGCAGAAGTATTCATGCTATCGGTGGGCCATATGGACTTGAAAGTTTCATCACAATATTTTGGGGTATTATTGTGACATGAGCTATTTATTACCACTTTGTTAGCTGACTGTGTGTCACGGCAATTATAGCCCCACAAAAACAAATACTGCTCTTCAAAAACATTCCCATTTGTAAAATGATTTTTTTAAATTATGTCAACCTCATAAAGAAGTGTGATTTGTATCACTGAAATGCACAGTAACTGCATTTTATCAGATGTTTTTTTTTTGTTAGTTGATGCTCTCGAACAGTGGAGAGAAATGGTAAAGCTCACAATCCATTGTCACAACACGTTGGAATTTATTCTTATAAGAAATTGATCGATGATAAACGATACAATAAATGTGGCGTTCTGCTGACTTCATATCCATTTTTGTTGCTGCTTGGTGAAGACCAGATGTGTGGTTTACAGAAAATACATGGAAATTGGAAAGCTTTGAACGCTGTTGTAAAGCGCTCCATTCAGTTTCCTGCTTGGCTTCATGCTGGATGACATGAAATCATTTTTTGAAAGGTTAGCATGAGGGCTTTTGGTAGAGCAGCAGAGGATCTTCTTACACTGGTTCCTTTTAATTTCTTTTAGCTAGTTTTTGGTTTGGCAAAGAAAGAAGAAAAAAGAAAGCATGTTCCATTTTTAATCCACCTTTTATAAAGCAGGCTTTGGTGAGGGTTTGGCAACAAAGTGCCCCTCTGTCTGACTTCTCCAGCATAGAAAATAGGATGTTGAGGTTTTTATGATCTATATCTCCTGGTAGTCCTTTAAGCTTTTGGATTGGCTCCATGCTAAGATTACAGTGCTGAAAAAATTGCTCAAATTGCACCTGTTGGCACAGCAAAACTTGGATCTAGTTGAAGGATTTCACCTGCACATATGAAATGACTCACAGCAGAACAGGCCTGTGCTGCCACAGTGAGTAGGTGGATATGCAATCAGGCTTGCAGTTTCTCCGGAAATCTGATTTTAAAAACACAGAAGAGAAGTTTCAATTTTACTAAGGGGAAAAGAGCAAGAAAAGATGGGGAATTTCCTGAGAAGTAAATGTGGCCTAATTGTTTCCCAAACTTCAGTTCTATTTTCTTTTCTCTCCCCACAGGTGGCTAGTTGGGAAAAAAATGTTTCTACTGTATTTCTCTGTGGAAAAACATCCATCCCCATCTTCACTATTCAGGAACAGATGGGACACGTTTGTCATTGTGGACAGGGTTACGGAGACATTCCTAGGATTTTAAATCTCCAGGGAACCGCAGTGAGGACCGTGATCCACACACAGAGAAACCATGAAACAGTGGTGAACCTTCCCACTCCCAAAATTACTCCCAGAGCAAGGTTTCTCCAGGAGGTCACAAAAGACCCAGTTAAGAAAAAAAAAAAAGTAAAGTGTGCAAAAAGGGCATCTTTTTGCACAATGCCTGTCTTATGTTTGTCCAAAACAATCTTGACTTTTCCAACAGCAGCTTTTGGCAAAATATTCAGTGAACTGATGAGGCAAAGTTGTAATTTATTTTTTGGAATGTTGTCGTCCTGGTGCATCTCCTGCACAATATTTCATGAAAAGATCATGCGATTAAGCTTTGGTGCTTCGTGACCTGGACCTCTTGCCGTACTTGATGGAGCCATAAATTCTGCTGTCTACCAAAAAATCCTGAAGGAAAATGTCTGACCATCTTTAAGCTGAAGGGTGCTGCAGGAAAACGATCTAAATCACACAAAGTCTGCATCGAAAGGGTGACAAGAAAACAAACTAATGTAAAACAAAAGTTTTTTTTTTTTTTTAGACTGAGCTTTGCTAAAGCCCAGATTCTGATCCGATTCAGATGGTTTGTCGATCTCTTAAACAGGCCGGTAATGCTGTAAAACTCTACAATGTGGCAGGACTGAAAAACAGTGATGTAAAAGACTGATTGCCAGTTTGCACAAACGTTTGCTGGCAGCTGCTGCACCACCAGTTATTAGGCTGAGGTGGGGGAAAGCTTTTACTCCACATCTAACTTGGAGGTTGGCTTGGAAAAAAAAAAAAAAAACTAAAAACGGCATTTGTATTGGCTCATTTGTCTTCCGAATTAATTTTGATCTTACACAAATCTGAAAAAACTGTCAGGGTAGAAAACACTTTCACATCACAGCATCTGATGCTTCGGACTAACAGCTCAAAGTCCCAACCGCTGACCTCTATGCACCTTTTTTTTTTTTTTAAAGCTGAAGTTAAACCAACAACTGGCTTGGAGCGTCAAAGCTGTCGAATGACTCATCCAGCCCATATGGTGTTCCCACCTGGAGCGAACTTTACGTGAATAGACTTGCAGTCGCAATCATGGAGATTTCTACCTGAACGCTGAGGTGGTTTGTAAATCTTGGAGCCCAACAAGGTGAAACGGGGGGCCAGAATCACAATACAGTCATCTGATACGCTTTTAAATCCCATTGCACTGCTTGTCAGATCACATAAAGAAATGAGTCGTCATGTCGGTTTAGCCACAGGGATTAATCCTGCAGAGGTACCCCCCCTCTCCAAACTTGTAAGTCATGAGATGACTGGTTCGTTACAGATGGCCAACCTCCTTTAGGTTTGACGTTGTAATTAGCAGATGAATTGTGATGCTGACGTGTTTTGGGCCGTCACAAATGCCTTCGTTGTGCGATTATTCGACTATAAATCATCTACTGTCTATTGTCACGCAAAAGAGTTGGTCCAGAGCGTTCCCGGACGTCATGACCTGCCATGTGGACGACTGACATGTTGTCTTGTTGCTCATAAAGCAACAGTTCGTTGACATCTTTGACCGTCGGAGCCTGAAGCTATATGATTTTTAGTTCCTTGCGTTTCTTTTGTGTAGGATGTTCCCACCCAAAGCGAAATGTTGAGTTCTTATCAGAGGGATTTCCTGATTGGTCAGTGAACTTCGTTGGACTCAAGTAGGTCATTGGGTTGGAAGTGTGGAAAGCTTCTAAACCCAGAAGAACAGAATGAAAACAAAGGGAGATTAGTGTAATCTTGGTGTAGACTTGTACAGTGGGCTAATAGCCATTATATCTTATAGCCGTAAATGTAGCTTCTTTTACATCAAAAGAGGCTTCTACAGTTTCTGTAACGGGGCTTTGAGTCTGACGCGCGGCTCATAATTGACGCTTTAAAAGTTCCTCAAGCAGCGGCGTCCTGCTGTTCCCCCGTCAGGCTTGAATAATTTGAGGCGAGGGCACGTCTGTATTAGAGGGAAAAAGGTGACCCCGGCTCTCCTTCCGGCACTTATCTCCTCCGCCAGCTCCGTTTCACTCGCTCTTTCTGAAACGATAATTGCCACTTCCTGCGTGGCGGTGCCGGGCTCTGATCTTGAATGTTCCTCTGAGCCCATTGGACAGTAGATTACAGTAAGAGCAGAGCGCCTTTTGGGGTTTGTCACAACTTGCAAAAAGGAGACTCTCTGGAAGTCCTGCTGCTAAGTTTGAAGAGGCACTCCTGCAGCGGTTAACCATTTCACTCAGAGCTGTTTGGTCATCTCGGGTCATGCGAAGCATATTTATTGTCTGGTATCATAAAAGAAGGCCTTATAAGGCAAACCAGTAGATGCATTTATGTGCTTTCCTAAGGGAAGGAAATGGACTTCAGACTGCATTAGAGGATCTTGTGCTGTGTTCTCAGAAGTGTATTTTAATTAGCCTGTGGACTGAGGACTCACTAATGAAGCATAACATTATGACTACCTGCCTACTAGAGTGATGCTCGCCCTTTTCTTTTTACTGTAAAGGCAAGAAAGGGTGAGTTGCTCTCTGGTTGAAGTTGGGTGGTTGGGGCTGTTTTCAGCAAAAATAAACACACACACACACACACACAAAATTCAGGTCAATCACACAATAGTTTCGTACACAGAAGGAGGTGAAAAAAATTGCCAGGGATGTTGTGACAAGAAGGTTGAGAACAAAATGACGCAATTTTCATCAGGCATGTGCGACAATGAGAACTGATTTCAACAGTTTGGTCCAACAATGTAGCTTCATTAACATGGCATTGGCCCATCAAAGGATAGACTCTGATTGAAGAAATGCTGTAATGTCTGCCTCCAGCTTATTGAAGCTGATCTTCATCCTCCTTGGATCAGATTTGTTTATCCACCTGTAGGTGAAACAAATGCCCAGACGTGTTCTCCTCGAAGCATTTCTAAACCATATTTAGCTGTGGTAGAAACTTTGTCCTTTTAAAGGGCCAGAAACAGAGATTCCCATGAAACAATGTGAACATGGCCTGCAACAAGGCTTATGTAGGTGATCCGTTTCCAAGTAATATCCATATGGAGAGCAGAACCCAATGTTTTCAGGCAGAACATTGCCAGCACCATTCCTGTACCTCCGCCGGCTTGCTTGCTTTATGTGCCCAACGTTGCTGCTTTTGGCTTTGGGCTGGATTCAGCACGGGGACCCTGTCCGGTCTGGCAACAGACCGCAAGAACAAACCTCTGGTTCTGTTGAACTTTGGCAAGCAGTGAGAGCTAGCTTGTCTGCTGGCTCAAACCACACAGGCCAGGCTTTGCTCCCCCTGTGACTCCATTCCCCGGCTAACAGCTGGTCCTTCCTTGGACCGCTTCTGATTGATATTGTCTGCTGCGGTCAACTTTTCGAGATGCATGTCCACTTCCAGGACAAACTCTCCTCTTGCTGCCCATTATACTCCACTAAAGAAGAGACGCTCTGAGTTTTTCCACTTTGCCTGTCAGTGGTCATAACGTCATTCCTGACTGATGGAAATTCACTGCAAGTATTTGTATTTGTGGCTCTGCTTCGACTAATCGTGTTTCCGTCGTCCAAACGGATTCCATGGATTTGCCCAACTTTGTGATTCAATCCTGGACAGAAATTGAAGTTTGAAAAACTCCAAAGCATTTAGTGACAATTTAGGAAATAATCTTTAAATTGAAGTCTGCTGAGCAGCAAGATGAGCCGCCACGGAGTGTTTCATCACACATTCAGGTTAGTACTTGGCACTATTCTTCATCATCAGAACCAGTCTAATGGAACCTCATCATCATCATCGTGTGCTGAAATGTTCCAGGGACATGCCGCAGCAGGATGCAATACAGCAGGCGATCATCACTCAGATAACTGTGTGAATAATTAATGGTACATGCATGAAAAGTCACCTTCCTCGTGTGATCAATCTGGCATCACACGCATTAATAATTGATTATATAAATGAATTTCAAACTTCTGGGTTTTATTTTTTATTATTATTATGAATAGTTATAATTATTATTATTATGAATAAATAGCCTGCTGTTAGTTGTCAAGGAACTAACAGCAAGATTAACTAAGGTCCCAATAAATTGAAGGATAAAAGATGAAATGTAGTGTATTAAATAATTGGCCATTGATTAGTCTGGAACAATTAGTGATTATTATTGTAATTCACTGGTTTTTTTTAGTTTTGCCTTTGGGCCTCAGGATCCTGAACCTTCAGCCTGCATCTGTTCAGAGTTGCACCCATTAAAGTTGACGCGTGCATACTGGTTTCTGTGTTATCCTGGTTAAACTCTATTTGCTGCGTGCCGACACAGATGCCGCTGTCGGCTTCAGATCCAAGACGAAGCGGTACCTGCAGGGTGAAAGTGAAATTGGAGAGTCAATATTTTTCTCCGGCTATATTACATCTTGGGTTTTTTTCTCGTGCGGTGTAATGAAGGAGCGCCATTGAAACTAGATTGTCGGTGATTCTATTCTTTGTTGTTCTAACTATGAGTATTTACTTTAAAAGGGAATTTAATTTCCTGCAATGTGGGATGTGTTTTGTTTTTTTTAAGTGAAAACTGTTTTCTTTTTCTCCCTTGTCTTTGTTGTGGTCTGTTTTTATGAATGTAGGCCACATTAAAAAGCACCCAAGGACTCCGGTTGGAGGATATCCTGGAGATTTGGGTCTGATGTACCTGTCAGCAAAGAAAGCAAAGAACCCATTTAGCACCGCCGCACTCAAGAAGCATAACTCAGAGTGGACTTCCTGTTTTCTAAAGTTCCACAGACCCTTTTTCTAACCCGTCTTGCAGATTTACTGTTCAAAGTGCTAACTTTTAAAATGCCGCATATTTGGGTCATTTGGTTCAGTCGGAGAACGCCAGCATGCAGATGTAGACAGCCCTGGTAAAGAAAGGCCTTAAACTAAATGCATTTATTACTGCAGCATAGTCTCACAAAATTCTATAAAAATCCAAAAAGAAGCAGACTGTTAACATTCAATTATGCAAAATAACTCCTTAGACACCTTCAAAACAAACTTCTAGGATTCCTTAACAACCCCTTCCTCAAAATCCAATATGGCTGCTCTGACTATAAAGTATAGTTATAGCTAGAGTAAAAGTTTAACACTTCCAATATCTACCTCTGAGGGTAGTTAGCATTTCTGTTCGGATGTTTGTGGTTATTCACTCTGCATCAAAGTTAATTTGTTAGAACTAACTTTGGTCATAATCATAATGCCAAACTTTCTTTTCCAAGTTTTTGCCAAACTCTTTACCCAGTTCTCATAATACAGTTAAAAATAAACATTTCCAAGCAGTTTTTTTTTTTCTTTTTGTATTAATAAAGACTAAATTAAAGGCTGGCATTTTCTTTTTAAGTCATAAAAGATCAAAGTGAGATTGTGCTACGACAGCAGAAAAAAGCCAGACAAGCATTGTTTTTATTTTTTATACACACATCTTTTAGGCTGCCAATAAACTCGTCCACATCTGTAGTGTGACTCAGGGATCATAGTGAGCAACATCTACGTGCAGGTGTGTACCGCATCTGCAACCGGTTACGTCACTCCAGTCATCTGTTCCTCATCATTGTCTTCTCTCTCTCTCTCTCTCTCTCTGCTCCATCCATTCTTCCGGACGTGCTGATTCATGCTCGGGTGTCGGGTAAACTCGGAGTCACTCGTTCGCTGTGATGATGAATTTACGATGAGCCCTGCCAGCTCGGGGAAACAATCGCTGCAGTCTCAGCTGCTGCACGGGGGCCCTTTGGAGTTTATTTTTAACCCAGACGTGATTTATTTAAGTCTGCTTTCTTGGTTTGTGCGAGCAGTCTGCCGAGCTCAAACCTGCGCTGTGTTGCTCCGGCTCATCTGTCCCTCCGCTGTTATGGTTCATTGTTTGTGTGCTGCGGCCGTCAGCCAGCCACTTAATTTTGTTTTCCATCGTCCGGGACCCATATGGCTGCTTCCTTATAACTGCTTTACAGCAAATAATGTCCTGTGCCACATTAACCATCTGTGAATGCATTTACCAAATTGGTGTCATTTTTCATTAGGCCTAGATATTTAAAACTGAACTACTTTTGAGTGAAAATAACTTTATTCACCCCATTTGCTTTATTTTTATTTGTACTTTTTTAATACTGTGCCCCCATATGTGCGGATAGAAGTCTGATTTATGTTTTTTATTTCATTTTCTGCTGCATTTTTAGCTGTGCAGTGCAAATTAATGCTGGTCAAAATTTGTCAACACAATGACAAACTAAGCATGGGCTGAATCCCAACACCAAGCTATGCCAGACTTTTAAAATGACACTTCAGCAGCTAAGATTTCTCACACAAAGAGCTTTTTTCTTCTCCCTTCTGTTTAACATCTCCTTCACCAGTCAGTGTTGCCAGGCAGGACGGCATGTTTTTGTGTTGACGCCAAATTCTGACCCCACGATCAGATTTTTCACTGTCCTGGCCATCACCTTCTTATGCAATTCAAGTCTCACTGTGTGGGCTTTCTCCCATTGATCTGGATTCCCTCTGGTAAATTTTCAACCTGGCCAATCAGCGAACAGAAGTTGTGGATGTCCGCCTGTAGCTTTAGCCATGGCGGCAGAGGAATTGAACAAAGCCGTCGAGTCCACGTGTCTTCCAAATATTGAAGTATCATTGACAGCCATTTTGTTCAGTTGGACACTTCTCTCTTTGCTGTGGAGGAGGGGTGTTTACAGATCAGGCAATTTCTGGTAAGCTTCATAGTGCTGAACCGGCGCATTACATATGCCACAGACAAATATTAGCGATTGGGTAAAATTTAATACGTCAACACAGGCCACGTTTCCAGGAAGTAATCATTTCTCAATAGCCAAGAGTTCAGACCTTCTGGGCGAAGTGAATCGCAGGACAAGCGGCTGGTTCTTACAGATTTTCACAGCTGAGGTTGAGATTTGTCGTATCAGGCAGTCTTTGCAGTCTGTTTTTGTCCAGTTTTGGTGAACCTGTGCAAATTGTAGGACTTAAATTGTCGTTCTTAGATGTGCAGACTTTCAGACTGCATGTGTCTTTTGCATGTGTTGCTCATCGCAGGGCTTTATTTGAGCTGCATCACCATGTCTAGATGCATGAATGGATTAAATTCTTTTCAGAGATGTGAAGTTTTTGACGGGCTAGTCAAAGTCAAGTCTCATTGTGTTTTGGTTCTCTTGGCTTTTTTAAAAAAATTTTTGTTAAATATGGCAAGATCCTTGATTTCCAGGTGGATTTTTATAGGACGAACTTCAAGCCTACAGCACTGAATTGTATTCTCAATAAAATTAAAACAGTTAAGAGACCCATCACCACCAATCATGCATTGATTGGAAATTTCGTACCCTTCCCCACCTCCCCCTTGCTGATTCCTGAACCAAGCAAGGACTGCCGCCCGCACTAAGCAGCCTGGCATAAGTGTGAATTATAATGACAAACACAGCAAGGCATCTCTGTCTTGTCAGGCTCCCACTGAGGTCTTTTCTGCTTGGTATAATGGCTCTATAAATCTCATTGAACAGCCAGCTGAACCCAAGACATAATGTCGTTTTAAGGGTCAGACACCGAAACAGTTGAATTTCACAGTTCTGCAACATCGGAGCATTTATCTGGTCCAACGGAACAGATTTTTCTTTTGAGTTTTCTTTTTTTTATTCTCTTTTATCGTGGTGTAAATTGCTGACGGGTGTGTTAAATCAAGTTTATTTGTGCAGCGCATTTCAGTCACAAGGCAGTTCAAAGAGCTTTAAACCATTAAAAACATAAACAAATTATGGAACAAGCACTGAATGTAACATTGTGTCAAATCCCAACATCAAAATCAAACATGTTGATCAAGGTTCCATTTTTATTAAATAAAAGGTGATAATAAGCTGGTGAGGTTTTAACCTTATTTTAAAGGAACTCGGTGTTTGTAGTTTTCTGAAAGTTTGCAATGCATAGAAACTGAAAGCTGCTTGTGCATGCTTGGTTCTGGGAACACAGAGCAGACGAGAACCAGGAGACCCGAGTGATCTGTAAGACAAAACAACAATGTGTCTGATTTCAGAGATGCTGATTAATTGAATTAAAGTTGATCTATAAATGAGGAAAATATTGGAATCTTAATCAAGAAGCTAAGACTCTAAAGAAAACCTAATATTGCTATTGGCTTGGGGGGCCTTATTGGTGCGTCTCTTTCCCTGATGGCTTTGCAGACATTGCTTACACGATGCCCAGTCCTGCATATGGAGCTGGCCTCGTCACATGAACGCACGCTGTTCCCCGTCCTCTGAACTCGACGCGACCCGGCGGAGTGTGTCGTCCAGCATGTCCGTCACATCTCGTCCGTTTCTGAACAGATGCAGATATTAATGGGGAGTCTCCTGAGAGGTTTAGAAGGTTAATGAATCTGTGGCTTCAGGCAATATGGCAGCAGCATCAACCCTCACATACAGGGAGCAGCAGACTCTCGCCTAAACAAACAGATGGGTCCTCTTGGACCGAGCATAGCTGGTCACTTGAGCTGTATCGGGAACAGAGACGTTTAATGTGATTGTATGGTTTAGCTGTTTAGAGTAGAAATGCAAAACGCATGGCTTTATATTTCATTTGCTCTTGCAGTGTGGAGATTCTCTGTGGATCTCTATCCAAGTCTGAGGATTCCCTCTGAACAACATCCTGTAGTATTTCATTAAAATTTTAAAAGACCTGAGGAGTTGCGTAAGGAACCCTGGGAACATTGCGACCTGCAGATTTCTGTCGCACGTTCAGCTGCTGTGCATGTCGTCCCAGCAGGCATGAGGGGGACGACAGGAGGTGGGGATGCAGCCTGCGGAGGCTGAGCGAGCTTCACTGAAGCTCCGTAAAACAAAGAGCCTGGGAATTTAGAGTTGAGAGCAGCGGCGTTCGCAGGCGCTTTTTTTTGTTTTGTTTTTTTTTTGTTAAGATCTCGTGTCTGTCTATGGTTAAGAGTAACACATGTTTGACAGTTTTCCTTTTCTTGGCAGGGATCATCGGCTTTTCATTGAATGTATTAAATTTAAGGACAGCCACCATTTCAGCCTAACTAGCCCAACTAACAATTATTTTAGTCTTTGATTAATCTATCGGTTATTCTACCGATTGATTGACAATAAAATTTGCACATTCTTCAGATTTTTTATTTAACCACTTCAGTCCTTTTTATACATTTGAAATGCATAACAAATAATTGAATTTGTTTATTTAAATAAGAGAATAAACATTTATTTTACTAAAATGAGGTAAAAGCAGACCTTTAGTAAATTTGAAACGGGTGAAGTTGAAACTGCCATTTGAGGAGTTTTAGCTAAAACATATTAGCATATATACAGACACAAGTCTGTAAATATGGAGAAGCAGCCTGCAGAGGCTGAGCTAGCTTCACTGAGGCCTCGTAAAACAAAGACGCAAGTGCAATATGTTTGTTTATTTATTCATTTATTTGCAGTTTTAACAACTAATCAATTTAATAAATGAGTTGACAATTATTTCAGTTGATTAATCCAATTGTCTCTCTTCTGTTAGTTAAATAATTTGTCTTGGATTCCAAACTACTACCTTTTATAAAATAATCTGCAGTATTTTTTTTTTTTTTCCATATTGGTGATAAGACCTGCTGATTGATTCACCTCTAGGTTTCCTTCCCAAGCAATAGATTTATTACGTGGCATTCGCTCTACATATCTTTCCAGACAGTGTTGTTTTAGCATATGTTCAATCTGATTGTATGTCTAAAGTGGGGAAAAGCTCAGTGGGAGCCCGTCTGACCACGCCCTCGCCTTGTTCTGTCGGAGGATTTATTAGCTACCGTAAATATTTGAAGGAGGTCACCTGGGAGTCGCTGTAATGATGCAGGAGACACCATGTTCTCCTCTGTGTTTATGTTTTAAACTCTACCGCCTTTTGCTAATGTGCTGCTCCAGCAACCTGCGCGGGGGAGTAGCGAGTTATCATCATAGAAGAAGAATCCTCTGGTCTGTTCACTCAGTGCAAGTGTGTGTGTGGTCATTGCCTCATATTTGTAGATTAATAATGGAAAAAAACAAAAAACCTTTTTTTATCGAACGGTGTGCAGCGGGTGGGGGACGGGAGAGAGCTACTTCACTACCTTTATACAACCTGGTCACTTTGGTACTTTCTCTAATAACTTGGTCACTTTAAAATACATTAACTTTACTCTTACATCCCCAAACTATTTATTCAATTGTATATATGTGTGTATTTGTAAATTCCTGACCTGCTTGTTCCAACTCTTTTTTTTCATAAGACACAAATTCAACTACATAATTTTTACTGGACTTCCACTCTGTCCAACAACCTTTTTGTCTCCATCTACATTGTAGAAGGCTGGATTTGGAAGTTGGCTTGTGCAGCGTCTTACTAAAGCATCTTCTCATATCCAACATAAACGTTTCCTCTCCTTTCTCCCCACAGATCCAAAACGATTATCACTAGATGGCCACTCGTGTGAGTTTATCACTGACCCATCAGAAGGAGCTTTAAGTACAAGAAAACAAGCAGCCGTTGAGCCAGAAAGGATTCCTTTTCTCCGGGCTAACTCTGCGTGTGCGGACCTCTGGGAACGCAAGAATCCAGTCAAGGACACGTTCACTCCCTCCTTCGCCTGCCTTTCTCAGCCTGCAGCAAGATGGGAGTGAAAACATAGCTGTGCGGATTCAAGAGGAGCTCTTAATGAATTCCGGGGAATCCTAAAAACAAACTGAGCATTTGTCGGTGTGTAAGAACTTGGCGGCCATGTGCTCGGTTGCTGTGACCATCCGGCGTCTTTTGGCTGCCGCGCTGCTATTGGCTGCAGGCCTGGAGTCGGCGAGCGAAACCGAGGAGGACGTCACGCCACGCATCAGCTTTCCGTACAGTGAGTAAATGCATCCACCTGCTGCGCTGATCGTCCTTGAGGTTGGACAGCTGTCCAGTAAAGCATAATGGTTTATTATTTCAAATTTTAGTTCTTATTGATGATAAAACATGAATTGGACAGCACAAGTTGTATTCTCATAATAGGTGAAGTCATTAATTTATAAATTTTAATTGACACATTTTTCTGCTCCTTTTCTGACTAATGTACAACAACTTCAGTGAGTCTTAAATACAATTTAATTTTGGTCAGGTTGGGTTTTTTAAAAAATAAAAATTTATCAAAGGTACTGCAGTTCATTTAAATTTGGGACATGCATTTAGGTCAAGTATTTAAGCATGCCTGCTGGAGAACGACAAATGCTTACTTTTCCAACAAATTCTTCTTTTTAAAATTTATTTTAACTAAATTTTTATCGCATAATTCTAAAAAGAGACTTTTTCAAGTGAATCACTGACTATTTTAAAAAAAATTGCCATTCTTACTGATGTGTACTTGGTACTATAACTGTTTACATCCTTAAAAGCTGTTTTTTATATATATTTTACTGAAAACAAAAAAAAAACAAAGGGTGTTTTTTTTTTTTCTCTATCAGTGGATGGAAAAAAAAACTCAAAATAAAAAGTGAAATAATTAGCTCTCTCTGCTTGTTTAAACACATCGACATGAATAGTTCGAGTGGATGTAAGCTGGAAATGAAAACGTAGAGCCATGTAAAACTGAAACAACAGGAAGAGTTGGGATCTCAGGTTTAAACTGCGTTTGTTTTTTAGTTCTCTAGATGTCAGGTCGGTAATATGGGTCCAAACAAGTCGACAGCTGTAGACTAAAGTCACAGGGACCTGGGGGAGAGTTCAGCAAAGGTCCAGGTCTTCCCAAAATGAAAGCAATCAGGTTTGAGGCTGGCAGGAGGAGTGTTGAAGGATACCACAAGGCCTGGGGGCTATGCATGCCAACTCAAAAATCAACCAAGGAACAAACACCACATGTTCATAAATACATGCAGGTGCAGGTTCTGTGTTTGTACTGTGCATAAGATCTGTTGCCTCGGTTTCATTTTGAGCTTTTGATGGAAAGACTGGAGGGGCTTCCAGAAAAGCCTGGAAGCTTTTCTGCAGGTTCAGTTCACTGTTGAAGTGTTTACACACCTGAAATTTTGATTTGTCTCCTCAGAACAACAAACTTAAATTTATTATATTGAGATTCGATGTGCTAAAACAACACAGTGGTGCTTCGTTGTCATGTTAAAGGAAAACGATGCAGTATTAAACTTTGGATATATAATAACATTCAACACAAATTTCCACTGCACATTGACATAAAAACAAACTAACTACGCCAAAAGTGAATGTTTAAGATTGATGCATCTTCTTAAGTTGGCATGGTCTAGTCAAAGCCCATATCTAAATTTAATGGAGATGTGATGAGACCTGAAAATTGCTGTTTACAAACACACGCTGTCCAATCTGACTGAGCTTGAGCCATTTTACAAAGAGAGAGGGGGATCATAACCCACTGAAAACCAGAGATCACTTCACAACTGTGCTTTGCCTTGGCTTGTGACCAAATGTGAAAAATGTAGGAATAGTATGCTACAGAGCGTGTGGTAAGTGTGAATAGATTAACACATGGTGTTGCTGTTGTAGCTGGTATGGCACTTATTTCTGAGGAGACACGACTCGGTCGGCTCGCTGTAAGGTTCTGTACGTCCAAAAGACGTTTGGTTCTTCCTCTGTTTTCCCTCCAGTTGTCCTTTTTTTAGTAATACGCAGCCATCTGCAACCAAGGAACTTAACATCTCCCACATCTAGCTGCTGATTTTAAACAGAAAGCCTTTTCGCAGCTGACTGCGTCATTAAATGCAATCACTCTACATACACTATATATGAAGTGTGGATTAAGCTGTATAACCTAACAGCAGGCTGCTGTGTTTTCAGCATTCGTTCAGCTGACAGCCTTTTAGTAATGGATTGATGCTCTGTGGGAGCTTTTGACAAACAAGGACGCTGTTCAGATGTGGCTGCCGAGGGAAATTGACTGTTTTGTTTTTTTTTTTTCCAGGAAAGCCTCTCCTGACAAACTCTTTATTTGTGAAGCAGACAGTTGCTGGTAAGCAACAGGTTGCTCCTTAAAATCGCCTCCTTTCTTTTCAACGTTTCTTTATTCTCATGCTTGGAGACACTCCGGTCCAACAATAGCCTAACTATAGGCGCGACAGCGACACACCGGTTCGCTTCTCGGCCAACTGCGTGAGGTGTCAAATGTACCACCCTACTTGGCATCATCCACCATTAAGAGGAAACCATTCTCCTTCTTCAGCGTGAAGGGACTCCATTGATGAAACTGACTGGTTCCCAGCAAATCAGTATTTTTTCCACTCCCCAAAGTTTTCCTTCCTCTGCTCTAGTGATCCAAATTCCATCTGCTGTGACACAAAACACGTGTAAGGCAGCACATTTTTATTATATGAGTATAAAATGTCTTTGGCACACATTGCACATTTTTAATAAACAAAGTGTTCAACTTTACTGCCTTGCTGAAAGTTCCTCCTAAAAACCAGGATCTCTATTTTTGGTGTGTGCTGCCTGTAAGAACAAGGGGTCCCTGGATATTTTTCTGAGGGGGGATCCTTGCCCTTTTCCTAGAAAAGCATCCTTTTACTTTATTTTTTTTTCCTTCCCCCCTCCATTCCTCTTTTCTTGCTCCTTCCTTCTCTCCTAATGAGCAGGCTAATCTCAGATGTGCAGTGAATGAAAGGGTTTTGTGGCAGAAGGAGGGCTTGTCTGTTTTCCATTATGCCTTACAGGCTTCAAGGCAGTACATGGAGTATCAAGAGGCTTGAAGCTGTAAGTGTTGGTTAGGCAACCATGCAGCACACATCCCCGCTGGTTGTCAGAAACCTCTTTGGCAGCTTGTCGTCCTACAAAGATTCCCAGAGAAAGTTTTGTCTTCTTTAAACCTGCTTTTGCCTTGAGAAAATGGACATTGACAGATTATGCATTAAAACCAAACTATGATGCAGGAAAGAGATTCGTCTAAACCCCCAGCTCTGTCGGTCACACACCCAAGCTTAACAGAATTTATCAGGAGGGGTCTACCTTTAGGATAACACCTGGCTCAGAAAGCCAATGCTCAATCATCAGGGCTCCTCACTGAAGGGTCCAGTATGGTCAGTCCAATGTGTCGAAAGCAGTTCTCATTGTCGCAGTTGCATGACGAAAATGTCCGCCTCGTGTTGTGCACCCCTTGTCACAACCTCTCCTTTTCACCTTCTATGCATGCAACACTACTGTTCATTCATGGCAGTCTTCATTGGACCAAAACACTGAGCTCCTCATCTGGGTTCTGGTTCGATGCAGCAGGCGAACGCCCCACAGATGATTTTATGGAAACTGACATTTTTTGTGTTGTCCGTGTTCCAGCCGTCGTTTCCTCCTCCTTGAAAATTGAGTCGTTTCTCTTGGACATGATCGCTGAAAACACCATTCCATGGTTTTAGGAACTTGGCACGGTGTTTCCTCTGGACTTTGACAGTTGTGTGCGAAAACAAACGTCACACAATCGCATGACCTGGTGTCGACTATTTGAATTTGGCCCAATCGTACTGGGCCTTTGAGTCTTCCCAAGTGAGGCGTGGCTAGAGAGAAGTGTACTGTAGGCTCCCTTCTCCAGGTGAGCCACTGTTTTATGTAATCCTGTGCTGTCAATGACTTTGAATCACTCATTGTTTGATGATTCTGCCAGGACCATAAGTCTTGACCAATACAGCCCCCAGAAAACCAGATGAGATGATAATGTGTTCCCCTTGGTCAGAGGCCCAGGTTCACTATAGCAGACAGGTTGACTGCTTCCTCTGGGTTCAGGTTGAGTCTCTGCCTCAAGCAAAGGAATGCAAGTATGTTGGTGTGTTGTTTACAAAGAATGACGGGGTGGACCATCATGGACACAGGGTCTTTACTCCTCAATCAGAACACAAAGTTCTCCAGTTTCTGATCCATCTACATTCCAACTCTGGTGTACAGGACAGGAAGAGATGCTTCTGCCTGTCATCAAGGCTCTATCTTAGAGCCGGGCTCTTTCCCCTGTCAACTGGAGAGAAAGCTCAGAGCAGACTGGCTGCTCCTCTGTGTCAAACGGAGGCAGCTCAGGTGGATCAGGAAGCCTCTCGTGCCTCGTTTCTACCCACGCAAGTGTCAGTTTTTATTTCTTTTCATTGTAAAGCCAGCCCATACAACAGACCCGTACCACACCATTTCTGGCCCCTCTTCAGTTGCAGGTGTGTAGGACAATTAGGGTGGAGCTCACATAATGGTGTTTTTACTGAGTGACAGAAATATGTCCCCACTTGCGACAAGCGTAAGACATTCTAGCTCATCATGTTGTTGCACTTTAAGACTCCACATAAGCTGTTTGGGTTCAACCCTGCCTTCCCAGTAGGAGTAAAATGGAGTGGAAATGCTCTCCTGAATGCGCCAGACCATAAAATAGGGTACCGAACCGTTCACTGTAAGTGAAACTTTATTTTTTTTCTGGTGAAAACCCTGGGTAGACCCAGAACTCTCTGCGGAGGTTGATGATGGCAAAGCAGGTATGATCTGAAAATAACTCTGTTGTATTAGTGTTTACTTTTAATTGAGGTCTTGGCAGGAGATGCACAGACTTTTCCTTCAAAAAGGAAGAATATCGGTCAGTTCTGCTATAACGACTTTCACATCGACGTCCTGCAGGAAACAGATGATGATTGGTGATGATTAATGGATGCCCGGTGTACACCGTGTCCTTTCTAGTCTCTGCTAAGTTAATGTTTAACGGATATTGTGCGCCCTCTCTCATGCATGCTAATCTTTTGACCTTGGCAATGTGTGGACAGCAATTCAGCAACCAACAGGGGAGGAGTTGAAAAAAATGTGGGGGGAGAGTGTAGCGTTGGCTGGGGTCAAATAAAATGCTCATGGGGTTTTAGACATGCTCCGATGCCCACCTAAATCCGGGCAGAGGACACGCCCACCGATCCTGAAAGAAAAGCAGCCTGTGGCTTCCAGCAGAGGTGGCACTCACAAGTGCCTGCACATAAAACCGCAACGGGTGCAACAATGGAGTGTAATTACAGCACATCAGCGCCGTTTGTTTCAGACATTTTAATGACTTTGTTGCTTGCACGCTCCAGGGAATGTATAGAAGCGCTCGGTCTGCACAGATTTCCATCAGCAGGCTTTTGATTTAAAGAAAATGGCAGGCGGCGAGAAGTCTTTGTGTTGCTGTTAATCGAGGAGGACGGAGAGGAATGTGAGGTTAGAGTGTCATCTGGTGATTTTTTTTTTTTTTTTTTTTGTATTGCAGCGATGAAGGGTCCAAGAAAAATGTAGTTTATTTTCCACCCATTTAAAGAAATTTAGTTTTCTTTTGTTTGATATGGGTTGGATGGTGCTGGGTGTTCATCACCCTGGTTGCTTGAGTCTCTCCTCTGTCAGATTTGTTGCATTCATGTGGATGTCAAGCAGGATGTTTGCTTTTTTTCTACCTCAACATTACAACTGAATAGAATATGCTCAATTTATCCCAGTGTGAAGCATGTTTTTGTCTGACAGGCCATTTATGATCTTGCCAATGTTGTATATAATCAGTTTATGCCAGGTTTAAAATCAGCTCTGCTGTGTAAGTAAATCCTGGAACGTGCTGATCCCATGTATCCTTCAGCTGTTGTAGTTATGTGCACTAAGTATGTAAAACAAATAAAATAAAAATAAAATCAAACAGAATATGGAAACCAGCTCCCCAACTTCTGTATTTTGTCAGCAAAGGCAAAATGAAGAAGCCTTTTTTTGAGTTGGCAGTATGCAGCAACAAGTGGGGGAGGGGCAGAACTGCATTACTTTGAGTACTCTAGTTATGACACAATTTCTTGTGCACATTTTCGACCACGCTTTTTTTTCTGTTTTTTTTTTCCACTGAACTTTCCATGAATTCTTGGATGCAGCTCTTTGTGAACAACTTACATTTTCCATTCAGGGTGTGAATTCAGCAGTTTCCACCATGGTTGTTTAGGCCATAACATAACACATGTTTGGAAAGGCTTCAGGTTTTTTATTTTTAGATTTTAAATAAATATTTTTAGTTAAATATTCAAATTTTCAGAGATATTGGGTTTAGGGTTTCGTCAGCAATAATGATAGATTAAAATGTGGTAAAAGAAACTCTTGAATTGCACCAGCCAGTTTTCTTTTCTTTTCTTTTTTTTTTTTATTAAATCACTTTAACAAATTAACTTTCAATAATAAGCTGAAAAGACACACTTGTCTTAACAGTCCAGTGCATTACAATTTGGACATTTGACACCATTTTTAAGATTTAAATCTTTATTTTATCAGGATAAACGTGCACTGAGATTAAAAACCTCTTTTTCAAAGAAGTTCTGGCCAGCAAGCAGCAACAAATACAATAAAAAAAAGATTTACAGTTGGTAGAAAAAGTCAAGCTATAAAAAAAAAAAAAAAACCAGGTACACGTCATAGAATCCACCTCAAAAACTTTTAGTTTAGATTTAAAAGCACTAAGTGAGATGAATTCAGTCAATCATAATGATACAATCAATCAGTTTTATTTGTGAAGCACCCTTCAGACTAAAAGCAGCTCAAAGCGCCATACAATGTTTCCCATAGCGGTGTGCTCCAGTACCAGAATGTTTATGCACTAGAAGAAACTTAACATTTGATTTGAGTCACATCTGGAAGGGCAGCACCAGGCTTCTCATGCGTCCCTCATTAAAACTTTCTTGATCCTGTTCCAGGATGTTGACACGCTCCACACGCCTCGTTCTGAGGAACACGCATGCAGAAACGGTCTGTAGCTGTTCTTTCTGGGCTTGCCTGAGAATACTGGAGATGTATCCAAAAGACCCCATTAACGGGGCGATTTTTCTTTTAAGTGGCAGCAACTGGCCTTCCCTTGGAGAAGTTTTGCTGCCATAATCCACAAATACATTAACTAATCCAATGATCCTTCACTCGTTTGGGTTCTCATAGCTTCATGACCACAGGAATTAAGTGTAGCAGGGAAAGGGCAAGAGTTAAAGCAGCCATTTAGCTAAAGCTGCGTGTAAGACGAGGTAAACCGTCAGCAAAGAATATAAATCCATATGTTGGGACACTTCTCCTCAGTTAACGCTGTGGGTGAGTGGAGAGATGGAGCAACTTCAGGCTGCTCTTCTCATCAAGAGCCTCTCCAGGGACTTCACATACAGATGGAAACATGGCAGAGGACTGTGTTTGGATGATGTGGCACCACTTCAAAGACCTTTAACATGCCAGTCCAAAAGTGAGGGTCTCTTCACAAACTGGAAGCCGAAAAGTCAACAAGTGGACTTTGGCTTGTCGAGTACAACGAGGAGAGTCCATGGCTGCAGAGAAACCGTCTGTATCGATGTTTAAGCCAGCTGGGATTTTGGTAGCATCCAGACATATGGCTTCATTTTCCTGCTCTGAAACACTTGGCTGAGCTGTAGAAATACTATAATGTAATTCATTAAGCACAATTCTCAAGTGTCCTCAGTCATGCTAATGGCATTTTCCTCTGCACATGCTGCTGGTAAAACAATGAATTTGCGCTAGACATACTTCCTCAATTGTAGAATATGTTTTAGGATGCATTATTTATTTATTGAGTGAGTCTTTAAGTGTCCTCTTGTGTTTCCATCTCTGCCTTGTTGTTGTGTGGACATTTCAGACGGGGTGGTGTGACAGGGCTGTTCTGGGACTGACCCTGGCAGGTGATCCATTTCCTTAACAGAAACATGCTTAGCTGCCGCGTTATCAGTCTTACCCTGGCGGCCTTCCTGCTTAGTGAGAGTCAGTCGCACCGGAGGGGGGGATAGATGGCGCTGGCTATGACCGGACAAAATAAAAGCTAGTCATAAACCATTTGCTACACTTACAAAATAAAGAAAAATAAACTTTCTTGGAGCGTCCAAATGAATACTGGCAGCCTTGGATTTTTAAATAACATCAAGGAAATGACTTCATGACTGGAGTGGAGTCCAGTCAG
This sequence comes from Poeciliopsis retropinna, assembly GCA_010277075.1. Lineage (NCBI taxonomy): Eukaryota > Metazoa > Chordata > Actinopteri > Cyprinodontiformes > Poeciliidae > Poeciliopsis > Poeciliopsis retropinna. The sequence continues at coordinate 39,263 of VMRM01000030.1, read as the reverse complement.
GCCAGTAGTTGGTCCTTTAGTGTTTGCCTGCTCAATAAATCTAGATAATTGTCAAAGACCACCAGTGAGGGTGTTCTTGTTCCACTATGAGCACAACCCAAGTTGGCATCTTGGTGCCAGGTCCAAACAGCTTCTATGTGGCTTCAGATCAGATTTTTTTTTTTTTTGGACATTTATCTAACGCTATGTTCATCACCAGTTGCCTTCTTCCGAAGTCTCCTTTCAGCAAACATTGCATTCTTCAATTGGTCCCATTCACTCCAGTTGACGCAGTGTGTTCTTGGCTTCACAAAGGATGGAACAGTTTGTGCCGACTGCCATAACTGTAAAGCAGGACTTTCATTGAGGTAAACAAACCTTTCAGGACAATATTTACCAGCCCCTGCGAAAAGATTTGACAAAAGTAAAGAGTCTGAGGAGTTTCCCGACACACAAGTGCAGACGTGTTTGTTATGCGTTGCTAGTGAGAAAATTATACCATCTATCCGTCTTTGTGTCTTTAGGGTCGCCATATTTGTTTAAACAGCTCACCCAAGACAACACAGAGTGACTTGCTGTCTCACCAATGTTTCATCAAGGATTTTGTAAGCTTTCAGGTGCAGTGTCGCGTGGCTGCACGCCATCTTAGGGTGCATGAGTGAGACCTGAAAGCCTTTAATTACAGAATACCACACCACATGCAGGATGTGTCTTCCCCTTGTTTTGATGAAGCACTGACTTCATGCTCACTTTAGGCTTTAGGTCTCTAAGCCATAACATTTTCATCAAAACCGACTTCATGTTTTTTTTTTTTTTTTTTTTTTTTTCCAGTGGTTGCCTTGATGGGGTTTCTACCGTGTTGCCCTTTGGCACCATTAACACATTTCTGAAGTATAATCCTGTTAGGAATCACTGGACACAGCTCGCCCTTGCTTATTATCTTCAAGTTGCATAACTGTAAAGCAGGACTCTTTATTATGACTGGCGTAAATTGACATGCTATAGCACATAAACAGAATGGAAACAATCTTACATTTTTTCATATTGCAAACACAAGCGTCAACATACTTTATTAGCTTTTAAAACTAACATAGTTGTGGATTATTGTAAAGTGGAAGGAGTTTGATGCAAAGTTTTTTTTTTTTTTTTTGCTTATTAACAAGAAGAAAACTTTAGCTGTCATTAGTATTCAGCCTCCGAGAGTCGAAGACTAGATTTTATCTTCGTCATACAAAAGCACAAAAAAATTTATTTCATCATAGCCCATCCAAAAAAACAAACATGGGACATGGGTAGATGGGTGCCTGAGGCTGCAGCCTGGGGAAGCGCTGCCGTTTCCTTAAAGAAAAAGAGCCTGCCTTCAGAGAGCAGGAACATCTTTGCTCATCTGATTGATTTTTTTTTTTTGTTTAGTTTTGTTTTTGTTGGGGGGTTTTTTAACCCATGTTCTTTTTAAAGTAGCTTAATCTCTTTCAGGCGAGATGGAGACGGTTCTTCCCAACATTTAGATTTTGCAGCCTCCTACACGTTTTCTTCCAGGATTTATTCCCATCAATCACATCATCAAGTCTGACCATAGATCAAAGTACAGACATTTGACTTAAGTCTTTTGTTTTTTTTGTTTTTTTTTAGCATCTGTTAGATTTTATTTAGGGGTGTCAGACTCACTGGGGCCAGTACAAAATATACATAAGAGACCATGTATGATTTTTCTTCCTTTTCACTTAAATCATGATAAAATAAATGTGAAGCTGACTTTTTTATGCCGACTTTATCTGTTTTTGCATTCTGTTTTTAAGTCAAGAGGAATGAAAATGCACACCTAAAACAATTCTTCTTTGTATCGTTTTCCAATACGCCCTTGATTCATACTATGACTGATCTCTCTCCCTGTCTCCTGCGCTCCCCAACAAATGATAACAATGACTTGATGGCCTTGATGTTGGCTTTGTTCGTCAGTGCTGTTGTCAGATCATCATCAGCCTGAGCCTGTGTAGGCCATTGTAGCCTTGGATCACAGATTACCAATTCTAGTTTGTTTTTGTTTGTATATTTTCTGTCTTCCCATCTGAAGGAGTTCTGGTTTTGGTTTTCACAACCTGGCTTGAAGTGAACCTCTTTGCCCTTGTTACCCAGTTGCCTTGTGACTCAGCTCACTCTGCCCTAGTAAATCTGGGGCATGTTTACACTGGGCCCTTAGAGTCCTGGCAAGAGTAACACCTATCATGCTGCCAAGCCATCACCCCGCCTTTTATGCGCTGTTAAACTCTGGAAAAGGAGGGGGGGGGGTCGGGGAGGGAGAATTATCCTGCTCCCTTTTTTACAATTTTTTTTATTTTATCCTCACTCTGCCGTGTGTTTGCATGCTTTTCTCTGCAAACTGGCACTCTTTTATGAGATGCCAGTTCACCTTCACGTTGACACTCCAAGAGGCTTAGAGATAAAGTGGGCAAACGCAACGGGTCAGATCATCTCCCAAACCAAACCTCTGGAGCGTTTCTGGTCGACAGCGTATTGGGGTTTTGTAACCTTGAAATTTTATCCCAAATTTCTAAAACTAATTATGTAATTCGTAGGACTGGTGGGGCCTGCCAGTTTACTACATAAACACAGACAATAAGGCAGCCGTGCTTCTGCCAGGGTGCGATGATCCCTGGCAGAAACTGAGAGCCTGACCTGCTGACAACCAGCTGACTAAACCACTGGGTGATGAATGGAAATCGAGTTTGAGTGTGAAACTGTTCATATCCGTTGATGCTACATTTTATAGCATGGAAAAAACTCAAACGATAACCTCCTGAAATGGCTGCATCTTGACATTTGTTACTGCCTGACATTCTGGGGGTTTTTTTCCTTCTTGGATTCCCTTTTTGTCCGGTGTGCATACTCTGTTTTTCATAGGTCAAGCTCTCAGTCCAATCATCCCGGTTACCACAACTCCCTCAGACCCATCCACCCCCTGATAAACACTCTTTGTCTGCCCTCTGAGTAAAAGTTTCATGAGTTGCTCTCCAGTGCTCGTTATTCCATTGTCTGTCTGAAAGACTGTCACCGTGATTTATGTCAGAGAGTTTTAATATGCCGAGGAGAGGCTGCCTTTTGGTTCCAGCGAATGTCCCAACCTTGGGAGCCCTGACAGTCGGGCCATGATATGTCCCCATGTTGGGAGGAGAGATGGCCCTCCTTTGTCTGCAGAGTGTCCACAAAGTCTTAGGATACGCATCTTTATGAGCATTTACGAACACTTTAATCGGATTACCTTTACCTTTTTACCTTTCTCCATGCAGGAAGACTTGTGTCCTGAAGGACCCACCAGTGACAAGAGGTTTTTTTTGTTGTTGTTTTTTTTTCCTCTCTGCGCCTTGATTTTTAGTGGCAGGCCCCAGTCCTGATTGACTCCAGATGTCACTGCGATTTTAAAAGAGAATAAGGGTTTGTTGATGTGGAAAGGGCCCAGCGTTTTGAATCTGGACGAGATGTGGCTCGCACAGCTGGCTTTCACTCCCACAAAGGGAAGGATGATCATCTGCCAAACTGCCTCGAGTGCAAGATGAACCATTTGTGAGCACGTTGAGAAGTTTACGTCGCAGGCTGTAAACATGTATTGCGGTTTTCTGCCTCTATTTGCATTACGGCCCAATTCATCACCTGGGGCGTTGACGATAAACGTGGGGCTTGGTTCCTTTTTTTTGTTTTTGCTTTTTCTTTGTTGCCATCATGATAGTTGAGATGTGAACTGGTTTTCTGGCTGTTCACTGGGAGTTTGGGGGCGGTGGGTGGGAGGATTGTAAGTGGCTTAATTGTGGCAGATATTAGCTTTTACAGCCCTGGGTAGAAGCTCGTAATCTTATGTGGATAAACACGTGGAGGTTGTGACCACCACTTTTTTTTTTTTTTTTTGGCACAGAGAGGCCATGGAGTGCGTTTTGAATGTTTGGAATAAGCTAGAAGAGACAAACATTTACAAAGACAGCCCTAAATTGCAAACAGTTTAGAAGTATGACAAACAATAGCTGGAGAGACGTAGCGTCCTGCTCATTTAATGCCTGAATGACTAAAGTCACCCAGTGCAACTCTTGGACAAAGAATGTTTTAGGACTCTTGTGACACCATGTTGGTCTTTTTATTTAGTCTTGTTGGAAAACCGCTTGCACATTAAATGTGACGGGATGTAATCTAAAGGTAAACTGCCTCCTTTCAGCAAAACAAAAAAACAATGTGGTTCAGAAATGGGGCTGGAAATGTCACATATGGTTTAAAGTGTGGAAGAAGAAAAATATAGAAGTTGTTTTACTTCTTAAATTCAGAATGTGGACTTTGAATTTATTGGCAGTGCAAGTAAAATTGTGTAAAAAAAAAAAAAAAAGTCTTAAGACAACTTTATCTTTAATTGCACTGACACTCACAGAATAATTCAACAAAATCACTGGTTGCACCGGTTGTTGGTGCCACTAACTATCTCTTAAAAATAAAGTTTACCAGAGTTTCTAGTAACTTATAATTGGTGGTTCCTGGTTGCCCGGGGTATGTTTATTACGCCATTGGGGACCCAGTTCTTTGAGCTGCTTATGATTGGTACTTATTCGGCTCCCTAGCGCTGTTGGCAGGATGGAGAGGGAGCTGAAAAAAACACAACAAAGGGGAGATCACTTTTGGAGAACTATTGTTAAAGATCGTGATGTCACCAGGTCTCCATAACAACCAGGTTTTATTTGTTGTTTTTAAGACACTACTTTCTTTTTTGGAGTGTGGGGACATTTTAAAATAGCGGTAAATTTTTATTGCATTCTTATGCTGAGGTTTTTTCAGGTGGTGTAAACTTTGGCAAACTACAAGGTTCTGTAAAAGCCCTGAGAAAACAATACAGCGATGTGCTAATATTAGAAAATCTAAGTTGTACTTTTGAACACTTAAGTATGCTCAAAAGTAAGTACTTTGGTATTTTAACTTTGAGTTGTGACTGAGCAACTTTTACTCATAGTTGAGTAAGGTTTGGCCATCGTCATCAGTACTTTTACTCAAGAACTGGGGTTGAGTACTTTGTCCAGAGTGGTCTTTTACCCAGCAAGTTACCAAAACACATTCATTAGTCAATCCTAAATTAACTCAGGGCTAGAGACCCATACTGCCGTCTACGAGAACAGATGGAAACAAAAGGAGACGTGCTTCCATGGACCTACAGTGAAACATGATGCTCTGACTCTGTTGTGCTTCCTAGATGGAAAAACAAGTGGTTTTATCAAAATAGAGCAACAAGTTCAAGGAGATTTAAGCCGTTTTCTCTCAGGTGTGTCTCTCCATTCAGATTTGAGGTCATTTGATGGTTGCTGGTGGGTGGAACAGATGGGTATTATCATGCAATAATGAGCACATAAGATTAAAACTCGTCAAAGGAAGGAAGCGGATGGAAATCTTTAATCCTTTATCCCCTCTGAAGAACAATAAAACTGACAGCGTTTGAGTTCTGGTTGTACTTTGAGCATCAGGACATGTTCTGTACCCTTCTGTTACTTTTCGTTCTGCCCTTCTCTCTGATCATAATCTGCTGTCTCCTCCTCTGTTTGTGTGTGTGTGTGTGTGTGTGTCTGCTTTCTTCTCTGTCCAGATGCAAAGGAGAGATCGGCCAAGAGATTTTCGGTGGGCGGCGTCTTCAATTACACCTCTCTGCTGCTGAGCCAGGAGGACGACATGCTGTACGTCGGAGCCAGGGAGGCGCTGTTCGCCCTCAGCCTCTCGGACATCAGCAAGACCAAGCTGCAAAAGAACGTAAGAGTAAAACGGCGAACCAAACGGGTTAACAGTCAAAACGAGAAATTCACCAATCAGGCCTTTCCTGGTCAGTTAAGATTTGTCTATTTTTTTCCCCCTAATTGACTAAAACAATGGGCATTTACTGCTCTAAAAGTTTTTTTGTCTCTAGTTTGTAGGTTACAGGCTCAGGCCATTTGATTGGTCCATTTTTAGTAGAGTCTTAAAACAGTCTTAAATTAAGACTTTTTAAAGATGCACAAACACATAAGACTTAAAATAAGCCTTTAATTTAAGACTTAAATTAATTAAAGTATTAATTTAAGACTACAAGTTTTAAAGTAAGTTTCAGACTTAAAATGTATTAATTTTAGATAAAACAGTTTAAGGCCTTATATAAAACTAAGGCCTTAACATTTGAAGTTAATCTAGAATATGTTAATCAGTGTTTTTAATTTAATCTTGTCTGTATTTTTTTTCTGTCAGACAAAAGTGCGAGTCACACTCAGTCATCACTGTTTTCTGTGACTCAAGTGTAACTCACTGCTAGCATAACTAGCTAGCTCTTTTGCCTCTATCAAGCTAAAATGTATGGCCAGTCGGCTGGACGAAATTGTATGTTTAAAATTTGTGAAGAAATGAGTCTTAAATCTCTTTCATAATGGTCTTAAATAGTCTTTAGGTTTGAGTTGGTGAAACCTGCACTCTCCCTGTTTAGTCAAAACCTCCTACTTAAGTTTTTTTTTTTTTTAAAGAAACTGCTGAATATGTGTCCTGCAGATGAGCCAAAGTTCAGTCCACTTGGTCCATCCATCTGTTATCTCTGGTTACCTATTATTTTATTTTACTTACTCAGCTTTTCCTCCCTTTTTTTCCCGTCTCAGCTGACGTGGGGAACTCCTGCTGGAAAAAGAGACGAGTGCAGCTTTAAAGGAAAGAACTTGGAGGTAAGAAAATCAGTCACAATTAACTATTTCTTTTTGTACCCTTCACTATGTGTTTGGTCTCCTCTTGCTATTTGTTTCACATGTGAGGCAATAACATGAGCAGAGAGCTGACAAACCTTTCCAGCAGATACAAACAGATTCATCAAGTCTGCAGGCTCCCCAGGGGAACAGCTTCTTCTTCTTCTTCAGTCTGTCCGTTAGCTTGTTGTCATGCCAGCTGTTGTGTCCCTGGGTGAGAAGCCTCTGTAATCCTCCTGCTGCAGTGCACAGCTCTGTCTGTATTACACAAAGCTCTGCAGGCAAACTGCTCTGTACAGCAGACAGGTTTTCCCAGCAGCGATTGAGGAACGGTTTCTGTCAAACGGTCTGTGAAAGCACCGGCTGGAATAGAGAAAGTCTGCAGAAGTGCAGAATTCAAGTCTTCTGGGTTTGGATTTGCATGGGAAGTCATTAGCATTTAATCTGTTCATTCATCATTCTTTCTTTGTTCAGACTGTCTGATGGCACATTGTCCGGATGTCAATTTATCCATCCATCCACGTAATTTCTGTCTATCGCTTTTTTTATCCATTGATTGATTGATGATTGATCACTCATTTTTATACATCGTTGTCCATCCATCCATGCCTCTTTTATCCATTCCTTCATACTTGCATCCCTTTTTTATGCATTCATCCATCCAGCCCTCTCTTTTTCATCCACCCGCCACTAAACTGTTCAGTATCTATCTATTGGAGTTTTTTTCTTCTCTGTAAGTTATCTGTCCTTCCATTTATTATCTGTATATTCATCCATCCTTACTCCATCCTTTCTTCCCTGCCTCATCATAATAGCTTGCAGTTTTTGTGGGTTCCATGTTTAAAGCCTGTTTGCTGTACAAATACATTTAACAATCAGACTGATCAGGAATGGAAACATGTCTCTGTAAAAGCGTAGAATACAGATGTAAAGTTGCCGTGTGTGAAACATGGCCGTATCGTCCACACCTGCTCTCAGACGGCAACGTGACCATCTAATTTTTCAGCCTCTTCAGCGTCTTGTTGAAATGTCTTTTGGCTTTCTGCATTTCCCACTCTCTCTGTTTTGTTTTCATCCAGACCGATTGCTTCAATTACATCAAAATTCTCCTGCGGCTCAATAGCACTCATCTCTATGTGTGTGGTACCTACGCCTTCAGTCCCGTCTGTGCCTACATAGTAAGTATCTATCTCTCAGTCTGTGTTCACATCCAGAAGTTAACACATCTGTCGTATAGCAAAAAAACCAAACCCAACTTTTTCCTCCTTTTACTATAGCACACTTGAAGTTGGACTTTTTTTTTTAAGATAAATTCAGTCCCTTTTATCCTCTGAGTCCTTGTTGGGATTTTTCTCCACATAAAAGTAAATCCTGCTGAGCTTCACAAGCTCCCAGAAAGAAAGAAATAGATTTATCAAGTACGGCAGGAGTCAAGACGGCTATCAGAAGACATGACATTTACTGTTAGCGCTTCAGCTAAGTTTGGAGACTGCTCTGCTTTTAAACAAGAGGGAATTATCCTCCCGGCTTTGACGTCAAAGTGGAGGAAAAACACAGCATGGCTCGGATTGGAGGTGACTTGGCAGGACATTGGGCCCTGAACTGGGATTCCAACAGCAAGTATGTCCTCTTTGGGTCTACAGAAGCACTCTGTGTGTGTTTGTGTGTCTCCGTCTAATCATTTCTAACGATATCGTCCCCGAGATGCCGGATATTATCACTGATAAATAGTTTGTTCTTGAAGGCGCTCGTCCAGACGGACACGGGGGACTTTAGGAGAAATGTAACAGGACACTGAGACACTAAACAATCAGGATGTCGGACACAAACTAAAATATTCAGCTCAGAGTAAAACATTTGATATGGAAGAGACGGGAGAGGGCCGACCCGAGGCAGAGGCGCCGCTTGTATGTTCCTGTCGGACCCGATCATGGGAACAAGTTGTCGTTACTGCAACTTACCCACAACTAAGTGCTGCTTAGATGTTACCGTAACCCTTCCTCAGTTTGCTGGATTTTCTGTTTCGTTCCACAGCTGAATGAGGTTCTCACATTCAGATGCGATTGGTGATTTAATGTCCCATCGGATTTCTGACTGAGCGCCTTTTAATCCATTCCGTTGTGATTTTGTAGATTTGTTGGTGTGAGTGACTTGGCTTTAAATTATTTTTGAAATAAAATGAGCTTCTTGGGGGGTTTTGCTAGAAAATCTTTTGTGCAAGCCACCTACAGATGCACTTAGCAGAACAATAATCTCATTTTGTTTTTTATGGGTGCTCACTTTAATCTTACCATTTACTATGAAATGGAAAAAAAAATGTGTTCCTCAAGTGGGGTTTGAGCTTTGGACCCAAAAAATGTGAAGCGATTGAACGATTCCCAACATTTACGCGTCTCTAACCAGAGTTATTGTTACTGAACTCAAGACAAAGTTCATTAAAGAACATGCAGTTTAATGCCTAAAAAACAAAATAAATTGCCATCAAAGGGTCCTGAGATCAAACATCCAGTTTTAAAGAAATTGAGAAAATCTGGAGGGAAAGAACTGAATCATGATCAAGCTAGTTAGCTGTGTGTTCAACCATCAGAAGTTTAGTCTTTTATCTGTCTGTGAACTGTGTCCAAGACCACCGGCAGCGTGCTTCGAGCTGTCGAACCGTATGCAGACAAGAGCCGACCGTAACGCAGCGCTGCCCCTCCCATACCTGTTGCTGCACGCTGTTGTTGACATGGTGAAAGAGGGGAGCTATTTATCAATACTGAAAGAATGCCAACTATGACTGTAACTCTGTAAAATATACGTGAAATATGTGTTGCTACATAAACAACAAGGCGGCAAAGATCAATTGCAAAATAGTTAAACTGAACAGGTGCGAGTAGCAAAAATAGAAAAAGAAAAATGTCCAATTGGGTCACGAAGGAAAATGTGCAGCTTTTTAAATAACGAATGAACATCTGATGATTTAAAGATTTAAATGGATTCTTCTTGGGATTTGTTGATATGAGTTTAGAAAATGAGTCCGGCATGAGCGAGTATGAAATGTTCGCACTATAACAGCCATGGTAAACCGTAATAAATGGGGAAAAACTACAACTAACTGGGATTGTATTGTCTGCTTATAAAACCAACTAGAATATATTGAAACTAGAGCTATATCCTTTGTTTTTCTGTTCCTAAACCTATTAGCCTTTCGAAATGATGTGAAATGAATTTATTTTTCTTTCCCCAAACAAGCTGTTTACATCAGCAGTCAACAAATTATGGCACTCAATACTTCACCTAGCGGCACTTGAGCCGTTCTGCAACATGGCGACAGCAAAAGTTGAGAGAAAACGCCAGAGTCAGTTGGTTGGTCAACAATAGTTGAATCAATTTTCTGCACCTAAAAATTGAACAAAGTATAAAAGAAACTAAAACTTTCACTATAACTAATAAAACCTAAACTGAAACTGGCTAGTAACTACTAGAAACTGATTAAAATTAACAAATTGGACCAAAAACAAAACTGATTTATAATAAAAAATCTAAACTACTATAACCCTGCATAGTTCCTAGAAAGCTGAAGCCGAACACTGAGCCAAAGTGTGTAAAATGTGCAGATTTCCACTCTGCCGGGGGTGTACGGTGTGTGTCCTACTGGAGGAAATGAGCTGGACGCCTGCGGCCCCACCTCACCTCGCTCATTTCGCTGCCTCTCTCTGATCGCGACTTTCTTTCCCCCCCTCCATTCGTCCCCAGAACACGTCCACCTTTACGCTGGCGAGAGATGAAGCGGGCGAGGTCGTGACGGAGGACGGGCGGAGCCGCTGCCCTTTTAACCCGGAGTACAAATCCACCGCCATCATCGTGGGTATGTAGTAAGACTCTCGCTTCTCATGAACGGCTTCCTCCCGGGAGCAGACAGGAAGCGGCTTTGATGTGAGCGTCGTCATTTTGACTCACCCATGAGTCGCGACGTGGCGGCTAATGTCTGCCTGCGTCAGAGCGTCTTAAGTAGCCGAAAGTAAAGAGTAAGAGGGTTTTTTTTTAGTTTTTGTTTGTAACAAGTGTTTAGTGAATAATTAACCCTGATGCTGTGGGAGTGGGTTTTATTCCCTCACTCCCTGCTCTGTTACAGAGCTTACAGTGACTTAAAGCACTTAGTCTGTTAAACTGTGCATGGCAGACATGTTCATCTCTGAAATGGTTATCTTTGCACCAGAAAAATGCATGTCTGGGACAAAGGAGACAAGCATCAGGTTCTTTAACATCTGAGGAATCTCGCCAAGCTAATCGCCATTGAACTGGAAATAATTATTCATGTTTTTGTTTCCTCACATCCAGATTACTGCACTCACGTCAGATCGTTCTGTTTATTGGTGCCGAGACTCTGGAAATCCATTTCTTTGGACGTAAAGTCTTGTTTTTCTAAGTTTTGGTACCTTTTTGGTCTTTAAAGGTACTATATAAAATAAAGTTTTACTTTAAAGTTTAGTAACGGTGGTTATGAAGCTTGAACATCGCTGTTAAATACTTAAATCCCAAAAAATGAGACCAAAATGAATACATTTTCGACATTTAATTTGGAGTTTTAATAATCAGCTAATCTTTTGGGAATGATGGTTAAAAAGAAAAACTACACTAACATGGTTACATAAGTGTGCACACCTTTTCTAGTGCTTTGTTTTCATGTGCAGTGCTCAATAGACCACTACAATATATGTCACAGTATATGTGGGACATGTTTCTAGTTGACTATCCTGAAAAACCTGCACTTTTGAGAGCCTCTTCCAATCAGGACGAAACTGGTCGGTTCTGATCACTTGCTGATTGATTGGCCCATGAATCAGGTAATTTCCCTTCAATGCTTTGTTTGTTCTCCCCTTCCAGACGGGGAGTTGTACACCGGTACCGTCAGCAACTTCCAAGGGAACGAGCTGGTAGTTTACAAAAGCCTGGGTCAGGGAACGGCACTGAAGACGGAGAACTCTTTAAAATGGCTTCAAGGTGAGTGTGTGTTTCTCATTCCCCCCTGCATGTCCTCCATTAAGTAGCAGCCGCAGCAGATAAGCTCTGAGAAGCAGCCGTCATTAGTGAGGCAAAGTCACTAATGGGAGCAAAGACGAGCCTCAGTAGATCGGTCCTATCGGCAGCAGCACTTGCACATCAAAACGGCATCAGCCGACCGCTGCTGGAGTTTTTTTTTTTTTTTTTTCTTTCTTTCTTTTTTTTTTCCTGAACGCTGCGCACAATTAGGATGGCTCTTGTCTTTTGATCTCCTGGTAATCTGTGCAGAGTGGTCCTGATGAGGCATCTGAGTGCAATTACACAGAGCATCCTGTTTCCTCTACTTTGTCCGGACTCTGAGATATGACTTTCCAAACTTTCCTGTTTTTTTCTTTTTATTCCCCTCCAGCTTAAAGCAAATATTCCATGTTAGTCTGTAAGCGACAAAGGCAGAACCCGTTTGTGTGACTAAATATTTGTCTGTCGTTTCTGTCGTGGACAGATCCCGTCTTTGTTGGGTCGGCCTTCATCGAGGAGAGCCAGCCGGCGGGGAACCCCGTGGGCGACGACGACAAGATCTACTTCTTCTTCAGCGAGGCGGGGAAAGAGTTCGACTTCTTCGACAACACCATCGTGTCGCGGATCGCTCGCGTGTGCAAGGTAAGGCGCGAGAGTATCACACGACTTTAAAAAAACAAACAAACACAAAGACTCAAACTTTCTGCCTGTAATCCTCGAAACAAGCCGGGTCCGCTCCCGTGTCGGAGCACGTCCGTCCACATTTAACAAGACGTCACGCTGGTGTGACATCTTGGATGTGGCGGTGGGGGAAAAAGACAATTGTTGGTGCGTTGAAGCTTTTTCTGTACAAACATGTTTTCAGCAGATTTCTGTTCCTTCTTGTCTGAATCATCATCGCCACCCCTCTCCTCCTCCTCCGTCTTTCCAGTTTCTCTGCAATGTCATCTTCCCCTCTCCTTCCATCTCCCTCGCAATGTCAGCTGCACTCGTCCATCCCACTAGGCTCCTCGCCTTTCACCAGCAGCCCTTTGAGCTTTGCAGGAGTTATTAGTATTCAGGGTTGCTTGCTGAAAAATGAAATGGGTTTTTCTGATTTTTTTCCCCTTCTTTCTGTTGCAAGGAAAACATATAAACTGGTTAACAGTTTGCCCCCCAACCTTGTCTTTTCTTTAGCTGCTTCTTCTCCCTCAATATGTTTATCTGTCCACCTGGACAGACTTTGACCTCTTTTCTCCATCCTCAGGGATGCAAAACCGCTTGATAAACATCTGTTCAGCATCCCTTTTTCTGACTGATGCCTCTTTTTCTTTTTTGGCGGAGGCGGTAATGTGAGGAATCATGGAAACAGCATGTAATCTCAAGTGACAGCCTAATGACTTAGTCCTGCAAGGCTCTGGTAGTCAGGGGCTGCGACACCTCCAGCAGCAGAGCACCTCCCAGCTTCTATATATGGAAATCATTGGCAGACTGTGGCGACTCGCTGCAGCTCAACTGTGCGACGCAGAGAGAAGAGTAGCTTTCTCTGCTCTGTGAAGCACCTTTGATTTTGCTGGAATGCAGCTACTGTCTTTTTCCTTTGGCGTCTTTTCAGATGCCGTTTTATAGCCGTACAGTCGGCCTGCTTGGTTTGCTCACACGTCTACGACTGTTTAAAAAAGATGAGTCGTAAAAATTAATGTGTTTTTGTCAACTTTTCTCACTGCCTCCAAAGGCTCAGCTGGGTAATAAAGCATACATGTTCAGTCTTTGTAAAATATAATAAAGACACTCAAGGAAAACGGCTGATTCTGATTTGTGTGTATTTGGGGTGACGTCACAAGAGGCAAAACGATGGTGGAGCACCGACTCCCAACAGAATTTGATAGATTCTGAAGCATACAAAGGAAATCTATGTGATAAGAAGTTAATCTAAAGATAAATGATCTTATAGATCAACTAACGATTCATAACTTAAAGAGATGGTCGAGTCAAAACAGAACCGCATAAAATGTATGTTGCATCCCACACCGGACTCCGTTTGGCCCCGCCATCTTTATTTCTGTATCGATTGTTGCGGTTTAAGGATGACTGCAACACTAAAGGAAAGTTTAAGCAGATGCAAGCCTATCACAATGATAAATTGTCCCAGAAGTTATTGCGATAAACCATAGTAATGTTGTTTTTAGACCATTTTTAATAGTATAATGGTTATGGAATAATAATGGAAGTTTGTCGATCTCAAAGATCAATAGACATTAAATTCTAATGAACATTTTAACACAGGAACTAGAAGACATTTTAAATATCCAAAAATAAACAAAACAGAAACAATAAACAAAAAAGAAGTCTGCCAAAAAGGGCTGCCTTAAAAAAAAAACAACAAATTATATAAATAAAAATTATGGGGCTCATTTTAACTTATCATGCAGTTAATTAATTTATCATTAGTTGTGACAGTATTTTGTTTTGTAGCTAACAAACTGTCTGAAGTGCGTTTGATTTTTAAAGACATGTCCAGTTGCATTAAACATAAAAATAATTTATTTAGATATTTTAATTCAGATTGCCAGGTGAATTACTTCCTAATGCCGAGCTAATCCAGATTAACTAATCATGAAAGTTGGTGATGACATTTCTTCTCAGATCTCCAAAACTACACACAGATTAACAGTTTTTTGGGGATTTTATTCCTAATTTCAGATTCAGGTTATGTCCGTCTCAGTCGTTGGTGCAGCAGACGTTTGCATCGCTCTTCTGTGAACAAGCAGAAAGCATAACAATCCTCCATCTCTCTCCGTTTATTAGACCCAGCTTGGTTGGAACCTGGTTTTATACGTCGTCTCACTTGCGTCAGCACGAAAGAAGATGGGCTTCTTGTCGGGTTGCATAAACAAAAAGGGAACTTCTACTACTTTTTTGATTGTAGTTATTCTAACTACCATTCTAGCAGCAAACTTTGCAGCCCACAGTCGGTTGTTTTCTCTCTCTTTCCCCAGCTGTTCCCCTCCCTTCTCCCTCCTCCGCGTGTTTATTCAGGTGCGTTCGCTCAGGAACTCTGGGGCGGGGGGAGAGCAGGCTTGTGCCGGGGAGCATTTCCTTACGATATGGAGGTGTTGAACACGCCTTCGTTTATTAGAACTTTTCGAAGTTGGATAACGCAGTGCTTTTTTTTTCATTTCTCTGTTTGTTTTTGGAGGGGAGCTGCCAGAAGGGCATGGCTGAAACGAATGACGTAACAACAGCTGAGGGAAGGGATGCAGTCGACTGGTTAGATGGACGGCCTCCTGATTGGCTGCCGGGTTCTGCAGCTGCCAGATGGATGTTGTAGTGTTTTTTTTTTTTCCTTTGCGTTTTATTATCTCATCTCAGGTGGTTTACTCCTTGTAGCCGTCACGCAGGAGTAGTTTCTCGGATTTCAAGGCGATTGCTCATATGTTCTCCCTGCTGGCCGTGTTTGTGGAGGAGTGTCCTTCAGGCTCATGTTTACAAGCCGAATCTGAGAAGTGCCTATAGGAGTGTTTCATGTCAAACTAAGAGGGAATGAGTGTTTCATCTCAGTGGAGGAGGAGTGGTAAGGAAAAACACCCAATCGCTTTCAGAGCTGTAAATATTAACTGCGTTTTTTTTCTGTCCTCCCCAAGAAAAATAAATACTAATTTTTCAGCATGACACCGTACTCCTTCTTTTTTTTAAATATGTTTTGTAACTTTGGTTTCCACTTATTAAATTCCACGAACCTCTAATCCATGTTTTTAATTGCCGGCCGTCCCTTTTATTTCATTAAAGAGCCCACAGTAACCAACGTCTTCAATCATTTGACCTCAGCAGCACCCGCTAAAGGAAAGAGGATGACTTGCACGGATTTGATCCAAATGTTGTTATAATCATTTTCCTAGTGACGGTTTTTCAGTGGGAGGGGCTTTCCGATAAAAATCCAAATGTCTAAAAATGCAACTACAAATCTCTCAAAGCAGCTGAAGGATTGTGGAAAATACAGAGGCAGGGGCTGGAAGCACCTGCATGTCTCACCTTGTGTTTCTCTCCGAGGTTTAGCTGCACTGCAGTAAATTAGCTGTAACAATATAAGACTGAAGGTGGTCTGTCAAACTCTGAATGTCTTCCAACTACAGCTGCTTATCTGGTGGATGGAAAGGAAGTTGTCATGTTTGTCGTTGCTGTGACGTTAACTGTGTTGTCCTCTAACTTTGGTTTTGAAAAGTGAAGTCCCAGACTTTCTCATTTTTACTTGGTGATATAAAATCCATTGTCTCTGTGTACTTTCACAAAGGTCATCTGTGCTCACTTCATTCCTTTTTTCCCTCTTTTGCCAATAATGCATTCAGCACATTTTAAACGTTTTTGTTTTTTTTCATGGTTTAGCTGCAGTACCGTGAATTTTTAGTACCGGCTTTCTGCTTTTGAGGCCTAAATGTTAGAAATGAACAGATTGTGATTCATTTGACTTTTAGATTTATGCCTCAACATTGTTTTTGTGGGGTTTTTTTGCCTGTGTTTAGTGTGGACTTTATCATATAAACTGTATTGGTGGTCCAAGGAAGGATTTTGTTCTCGAGACCGTTGTAGAAAAAATGTCTTCAGTTAGAGGCTTCTTCAAGTTGGTTGTAGTACAGACTGCTACAGGATATTTTTCCTGCCCACACTCATCACCATCCACATTAACTCTTTAATTAAATGAGTTACAACATTTAATTTCCCTTTGGGATCAATAAAGTTTTATTGAATTTGAACCATTCCTAAATTGTTTACACCTCGTGATAAACTATAAAGTAATTTTGTTCATGATTGACAAATATCCCTTTTAACTTGTTTCTTTCCCTCCTATAAACGGTTTCATATTGTACTTTGATTTCCAACTGCATTTCCTAAACCTGAAATCACCTAAAGCTCTTTAGCCTCTGCTAACTGAGCTAATGAAAAAACAGCCCACACCTGTTCATACAGCTACTTTTAAGTCAAGTGTTGAATTATTTTTAATCTCCTGAAGAGCTGTAATTGCTAACCTTTAAACTCTTAGCTCTTTAGAGTTTGCAGCTTAAGCCCAAATTCAGCAGATTCAGAGGTGAAGACCTGCTGCTCCGACCACGGCAGCTACACCTCTTCCTGCTGGTATCTGATGAGTTAAACTCTAAGCCTGACACGACCTCTCTCCTCTTGACCTCCATCCCGTCTTATCGCCGACGGCGCCGCAGAGATTAGGCGCTCTCCGCATTAATGAACCTCCACTGATATGCCGCAACTTTTCCTTCCAGGGCGACAGGGGAGGTGAGCGGGTTCTGCAGAAGAAGTGGACCACCTTCCTGAAGGCCCAGCTCCTGTGCTCGCTCCCTGACGACGGCTTCCCCTTCAACATCATTCAGGACATGTTTGTCCTGAAGCCCACCGGAGACAGCTGGGAGAGCACGGTCTTCTATGGCGTCTTCACTTCGCAGTGGTGAGACTCGTGATGCGTTCAGTGGTTCTGTGGTATTACGTAAAGTTGACAGGCTTTTTTTTTTTTTTTTTTAGCTTTACATCATGTTATTCCCTCATCAAAACACGATTCTTTTGTGCAAGTTTAAGAAATTCTTTAACGTGACCAAACCCCTGGATGGATCCAGCTCCGCCTTTTAGGACGAAGCTCCGCCTCACGGAGCAGTCATCCACCTGCTCAGCTCCTTCAGACTAGCCAGCTCCAATTAGCAAACACCTGGTGGAACTGCCCTTCTGCTGAGCTCATTATACGAGCTACGTCTCAGTCTAAATCTGTTATAAACATTGTTAGAGGGTTAATAAAGGAGCTGTGTTATGACTACTTCCTGAAGGCGGAGTTTCAGAAAGAGCAGGAGTTTTTAAAGACACAGAGGTCCAATTTTAATGCATTATATTATGAAGTCTAATTTCTTTTTAAGTCATGCTTCATATATGTAGCATTTGTATAATAACTGAATTTAAAAGAATCAACTTGATTGTGCTATAGATTGGCTCTATGTGCCTGGAAAAAGTATCGTACTGCTTCTTTACGTCTCAGGTATAAGGGGGCGTCGGGCAGCTCTGCGGTGTGTGCCTTCAGCATGGCTCAGGTGGAAGCTGCCTTCAACGGCCGCTACAGAGAGGTCAACAGGGAGACCCAGCAGTGGTACACCTACAACCACCCGGTACCTGAGCCGCGGCCCGGAGCGGTGAGTCATTTTAGTTTTAGAAACCTTTTAAAATCGCAGCAGTAATGATGCACAAAAAGGCAAAAAAGCTGTGGTACTAAATGACTCAAACGTACAAAATGTTGACTTTCCAGACCACTTTCTTTAGGCAATCAGTAGCTACAGGCTCAAAAGGAGCACCAAATGGTTGAATTGGCTGCTTTTTAAAATGTAATTAATGGCACCAAAATGGTTGAATGCAACCAAAAGCCACAGGCTAATATATTTTTAGCGTCTCTCTGTTATAAAGAGTTATTTGTGGTCGGGCCTTTAGCTTTTTCACATTCTGTCCCATTGCAACCACAAATTCAAATGCCACCATGTATAATTAGGAAGTGAGGAGGACGATGCATCGTCTATAAATATGATTTGTGTTTGTATTAAGTTCTCAGCCAGATCTTTTTTTTTTTTTTTTTTGCCTTTGCAAACCAGACAAAACTAAATTGACTGGACAGTTAACAATCTGAAGGCTCACCAATCCATCAGTTTCATCAAATGAAATGAATTCTGAGATACTTGAAGTTTTAATTTTGTTCATAACCTAAACTCTGAGGCCTTTGAAGTCTATTTATGAATTAGCAGCTGTTAGCACAGCTGGCTGAAGTTAGTTGTGCTAACCCTGACTAATGACTGAAAAGTCAGTCATTAGTTCTGCTAACGCTAAAACGCTACACCAACACTGTGTGGCGGAAGCTAATGCTAAAGTACCAAAATTCAAATTATATCTGCCCTTGAAAGACGACAACCCTGGAGCTCATATTTAATGTTGACTGTGTAATTTTGTGTTATACATTGCCCTTAGATATTGGATCTTGTTCTCTACTGTCTTTTATGTTGGTCTTGTATGTTTCTTATTGTAGTTTGAAATAAAAATGGAGAGAGCCCGAGAGGAAATGGAGCTACGACGCAAACAGTCTTCACCCTCTTCAAAATAAGAGCATGAATATAAACGTCCAACTACTTTTGAATTAAGTCGGTGACCAAAACTTCGACACAGACGTCAACCTTTATTCAACCGCAAGTTTACAAAACAGCCAAATAAAATTGTGCTTCAGAATTTACCTGCAAAGCTTAATTTAGGGAAAGCTAAATTAAGTTTTAGCAAAAGTGCTAGACGAAAAATTAGCTGTACTGTTAGTGGGTTAGTGGGGCTATTTAGGGGCGTCAAAATAGAGGGGGATAGATAATTAAAAAGTGTATCCTCATCCTGTTTCATAACTATGCACTACTTTGTGTTGAATTGTCTTACAAGTCATGTTTCTAGTTGCAACATGACAAAATTTGAAGGCGTATGAATGCTTTTGCAAATCACTCATGACTTTTAACTTCTCACATTTCCTTCCATAAAGTGCGTGACGAACCACGCCAGGCAAATGGGCATCCAGTCGTCCTTGCACATGCCCGACAAAGTCCTCAACTTCGTGAAGGACCACTTCCTGATGGACAGCGTGATCCGCAGCGCCCCCCTGCTGCTGAAACGCAGCGTGCGCTACACCCAAATTGCCGTGCACAAGATCCAGGGGATGGAGAGGGCTTACGACGTCCTCTTCATCGGAACAGGTGCTGCTTGGAGAGGAGAAAATAAACGACCTGGTTCGAAACCATCTCCGCTTAACGCCTTCTGTTCTCCTCCTCCTGCTCTTCTCTTCCAGATGATGGAAAGCTTCACAAGGCCATCAACGTTAACGATAAGATGCACATCATAGAGGAGATGGTTCTGTTCGCAGAGCCGCAGCCCGTGCAGCACATCGAGCTGGACTCTCAGAGGGTACGTCACGTCGCTGATATGAACGAATGAAGAAACTGGGTAAAATTAAACCGTAATAGACTGAGATAAATCTCTATCTGTTTATATAAAATGTTTAGTAATGTTTTTGTTTAAACTGATAAGAAGGTGGAGTGACTCCAGATATGTGCCCATCACAGCAGCCTTTCCCATTGAATTTGCTGTAAGCTGAAGCACCAGCTGGAGGAGAGTTTGTTACACTCTGAGCTAAATTTCATTACTTCTACTCTCCTTATTGCATAAAGACGTCTCTCCGGGTCGTAGCTGCCAAACTGCAATCTTATCTGCAATTCTATAATTCTAATAAAACCAAGAATATTTATCATGAGCACAAATGCTCAGCTGAGATGGAAAAGCTGGACTGTAAGGAGCGTGAAGTGAGTTGGACTGAGGGAAATTCATTTGTTTTCCATTGCTGATATGAAAACTGTCGCTGCTGCGAACAAAGAGCTTTCCAGCCCCGACAACGCGAACAGGCATGTCTGGAAACACGATCGCGGTGTTGTGAAAACTGAAACCAGCTGGCCAGACTTGATTCGTTAGCCAGATTAGACTCTTCTGTTTATCCGGAGTAATTGTTTCAGTACGATGTTCCTTTTTGGGAATCAGAAACCCATAACCAAAAGCAGATTGCCTCCTCTGCCCTGCGTTTAACTTTCTTGTGTCACGCACGCTCTTAAAGCTCTCCTTTTCTTCTCTCCCCTCCTCTGTAGGGTCTGCTGTTTGTGTCGTCGTACTCGGGCCTGGTGGAGGTTCCTGTGGCGAACTGCTCCAACTACCTGAGCTGCGGCGAGTGCGTGTTGTCCAGAGATCCGTACTGCGCCTGGACGGGGCGGCTGTGCCGGGACGTCAGGATGGCGCCGCCCGACAGGTGAGAAGTCCCACACAGACGGTCACTTTAAAAGAGGAAAAAGATGGAAGTATGTGGTGTCAACTTTCTGTGTTTCACCAAAAATTTTAATCACCAAAAAAAAAAGAAGCAATGAACAGGCATTCCAGGAAGTTGCGATTGCGACTATTTTAAGTTCAGTCATAAGTTACAAATTTTGACCAATCATCTTAGCCCCCTTCTAATTTAACTTCATGCTTCATGACACCTGACGGATGAATCTGTAAGATAAAAGTGTGTGTAATGGTAAATATTTTCACTTTTTGTGGTGTTTCGTTGTGTTTTTATTTATTTAAAAATAGTATTTTTGCAGTGATTGCAAAATTCTCGCACACAGTGTGACATTTTGTGGCTAAAACAATCATTATTTTGACATCAACTTATAAGTTATGTGAAACTTCTGTTGAAATTATTTGAAGGCTCAGAATCAGTCCAGTACCGGTACCGGTCCACATTCTCAGGGGAGAAAAACTCACCTGGTATAAATTAAATTTTTAGCTATTGGAGTAACGCTTAAGAGAAATTTATTTAATCAAAGAATGTCATGAGTATGTTGTAGAGCTGCACCGATTGCAATTTTCTGGCCGATCCCTTGTTACCGATCTTTAAAATGCCTGACCTGCTGATTTTGATTTTGGTTGATATGAATTGTTTTTTGTCTGAAATGTTGCTAAATGTAGCAAGAAAGTCGGTGAGTTGGCAACAGTGGGGTGAATATTGTTAACTGTAAATGTTCTGATCTGACCTGGTGGGTCGTCTCAGTCATACCTCTCACTGCAGAGCAGCAAAGGACAGAGGCTGATTTTTAACCCTTTGCTGACTAATATAAGATTAGGGGATGAGATGGGCTTCACATGCAAGTATCGGCCGATCACGATCCCTCAAAATGAAGGAAATCGGCGCCCAGAAATCATTTGGTCGATAAATCAGTTGGCCAATAAATGTATCCTATTATACATGTACATAATGTAAACAGCACTGCCAGAGATGCAGTACGTTTACAGCAGGTGTGTGAATGATCTAATGATCAGAGTACTGATTTCAGCCAGCCCACATTTTGAGTAGGACCCCATGGAGGCTTGGGCCGGCCCTGGACTTAAGCATCAAATGTTCAGTCATATGCTTGGAAAAAAAGCTGCTTATAGAAGAACATTGTGCTCCGAGTCGTGATGACAAAGCTATAAACATGGCTCTTAAATTGAAAGACTTGGCGATAAAAGGTTGCCTGCCCTCACCTTGTTGTTTTTTTTTTTGTTGGTATGTTTTCTCCCAGCCACTGGCAGCAGGACGTGGAGGAGGCGGACACATCAGTGATTTGTAACTCAACCGTTCCCTTCATCAGATCTGCCAGACCAGCAGCTTCCCGTGAGTGTGCTCTGCCCCGACCAGACGGTCTCTAATTTAAGTCCTGCCAGTCACTTCGCAAATTCGACAAACAACCAGCACTTGGATCTGAAATAACGTGTCAGTCCTGAGAACAAAGACGGCTAACAAGCCTCGCACGAGTCAACAAATGCTGCACTTGTGAGCAAATATATCAGCAGAATAATTTAGCATTTGGAAAATATTGCCGAGTTCAGGTTTCAGACTCCAGTTGCCAGAAAAAAACAAAATGAGTAATTAATTACTTCCATTTTAAGATTTTTTTTTTCCCAACTCGTCAAAATGTAAAGTTAATCACTGGTTTTCTCAAGTGTTGACTGCATGTTGTTTTTGTAACTCATCATTCTCATGTTTTTATGATTTAAAGCACTATAAACTAGCTTTTTGCTTAAATACTCAATATAAATAAACTTGATTGATTGATTAGGCCAAGATTAATTAATTAATTAATTAACTTTTAAGCAAATTTTGGAAACTTGTGCAACAGGAAAAAAAACTCTTATGAAACACGACATGGAATGATATCAAAGTTTTAGTTTTTCGATTGATTTACTGAAATAAGTTGGTCATCTCAGCAGTATTTTATAATTTATTGAAAAGAGCCTGAAGTCTTTTGAACATTACTATTATAAATCAACCTCCTCCTTCCTTTTTACCAGGTGCATTCCGCTGTAAGACCATCACGGTCGCAGCCAACACGTTTCGCGTCCTGCCCTGCAAGTTGCGGTCCAACTTGGCTCAGAGGAAGTGGCATTACAGCAAAGACGCCAGCCAGTTCCTGTATGAGACCCCGGAGGGGAACCTGGTGGTGGTGGCCCAGTCGGGCCGCACCGAGACCTACGAGTGCTGGTCGGAGGAGGAGGGCTTCCGCCAGCTCCTGGCCAACTATTGCGTCAGGGCGGAGCCCCACCAGGAAAGCACCACCCTGATTGGTCACTCGCGCACGCCTCACGTGGCGCCGGACGAGACCATCATCCTGCCCGGCGAGTCCCGCGCCGAGCAGGCCCATACCAAGACGTACTGGAACGAGCTGATCGTGGTGTGCGCCCTGCTGGCCTTCTCCCTCGTCGTCTTCTCGCTGTTCGTCATCTACAGGAACCGAGATCACATGAAGTCCATGCTGAAGCAAGGCGAGTGTCCCAACATGCAGCAGAAGAAGGCCCGCATGGTGGGGAAGCCCACGGAGAGCTTGCCCCTGAATGGGAACACCATCCCCGTCTCCACTTCGGACCACAAGGGCTACCAGACGCTAAACGACAACTACATCTGCAGCACGCCCACGCACGAGTCGTCGCCGGAAAACAGCAAGAGCTTCTCGGAGGCGTCCGACCGGCGGCCGCTCAACACCAAGGAGAGCCACGTGGAGTACTCCCCGACCTGCCCACGACCCCGAGTCAGGCTGGGCTCGGAAATCAAGGACTCCATCGTATGAGGAGCGCCTCTTCTCTGTGTGTTTTCTTTTGTTTGTTTATTTCCCCAAAAACGACGACATCCTGCATCTCCCTTGAGGGCCACCGAGGGACGGAGAGACGACCCTGACTTCCTCCTTGCATCACAGCACATCCTTTTACTTTCAGCCATCTTGGTTCTGTGATCAGTCGCGGAGGTCATTTCATTTTCCGCTCCGGTCTGGTTTGCTGCGGAGGGCACACTCCAGGTTTCCACAAGGATAACAAACCATGGCAGCTGCTAGGATCATACACCATCGTATCTGTTGAGCCTTTTCTGATGGACGCTCTCAAATTACGAGTGTGCAGGCTAAGGAGTGAGGTAACACGGGGAAAGCAGTTTTAAAAACAACGGCATCTTTTCTGGTACGCGTCGTTGGTCATCATCGATAGTTGCCCCGCCTTGCGCAACTCTTATTATGCACACAGAACCAAGCTACAGCTACACGGAGACCAAGAGTTCAGGGTAAGGTGGATATTATATACAAGTTCTTCATTGTCTTTAAGTTCACCGCGCATTCTGTTCCCTTTCTGCCGAATTGAAATGTTAATGACTGTTTGAGGAGAATCCACTACATGACGAACAAGAAGAGGGATCAAACAGAAACGTCGGCTTTGATACCCAAATGCTGTCGTTCACCTCCTGAATGTACGTAGCGGTGAAAACGTGGTCCGACTCTTCTGGAACGGCTATTTCTTTACAGTCTTAAGTCAGAAAAGTTTCATATGTGGGTGAATGAATGGACCTAGATGCTCAGTGTTTCAGACTTTATTTTGAGAGGCTAGTGGCAAAGCGAAACGGGGAACATCTGCACCTCTCCATACATTCAGGGCAGCACTGAAACCATCATGTGTACTGTGCCAAAAAACAGAAACACCAACCCAGAAATAACTTGATTGTCTTATCTAAATGCAATAGTGCCATCTTGTCATGACCATCTCATGGTTCCAGTTAGCATTGATCAATGTCAAAGAGCACATGGTGACGAACCCAGGGGTCGGGGTTCCACTGGAAGTATCGCGGCACTATTGATAAATAAATGTGAAGATCCACATATTTTTTGGGGAGAATTTTTCTCTAAGACTGTTAGCTCATAGCAAACTGTGAAGAATGTGTTGAGCAGAATAACCCATCTTCATGTGAGGGGGGCCAAAGGATTTGACGCGCCGTGTGGTCGTCAGTCTTTTCCGTTTTCCTTCTGCCTTCGTTCTGACAATACACATGTTAGCCACAGCTAAGCTTAGCTAACAATACAAACTTTTGGGTTGGTTTTAGTTTTATGCCAATGGCTTCAAAAATGACGGTCCTGAAGAGAGATATTGAATCTGGCGCCCTACTGGTCTGAATGTAACTACATGATTTTAGGCCCCTTGAACTCTGTCATGCTTTTTCGCGTTACAACCAGAAATTAGATATTTTGGGGGATTTTTACCCGACTTGTCAACACAATGTAGCACAAAATAGCTTAAGCTATGTAAGTGGACAGAGTATCTGAATAGAAGATTTAAAGCCTTGCCACAGATTTGTGAAAAACATTCGGAAACCGAGGTATCATTTTTTGAGTTTCACAGCTACGTACTTGCCTGGGGTTTCACAAACTAATCCCAGTAAATTTCAGTCAGGTTTGTAGTTGTAGCATGGCGTGACAAAGTCCAAGAGGCACAGCTACTTCTCTAAGGCACTGTAATGATGTAGATGCAAGGTTTATACACCCCTAATTTTCCAGGTTACATGTCTTATCCACATGGCATTCACCACACTCATTCAAAAGCCAAGGTAATGCTAATGTGAAAGCACAGGTAATCAGGGTTAAAGATTTGCACATTTCACTTCACTTAAATCACATGGATGTAAATCCAACTACTGCAATTAGAACTGCAGCTGCTAAAGACAATAACTATTTTTTTGGGGGGGAGGGGGATATCAGATGAAACAGGGACCAGTGCAACCATCTATAAGCACTTGGACCTTTTGAGACTTATAAAAAAAAAACATAACATGAAAAATGTCCAAAGAAATTGAAAGCTGATAACGTTGCCAGTCTGAGTGTGAATCATTTACGATGTGGCAAAGTGTCTTAGAATACACAATGACTTTAATATGTTGAACAAATAAGAATACAATATATATTCCAGTATTAAATGGCTATTTTCAACGCTAAGCAGATCAGAAGCTGCTCCAGGTTGACAAAGTAACGGCACAGCATACTGCACAGCAATGGTCAGCGTTTCCTCTTCTCCAGGTCGTTTCTTGTGTAAATACAGTGCCTGTGCTAAATATTGTGTGTCGTTACGGGACGTTGTGCAAGATGTGTCGTAGAGGTAGTCTTAAACTAGAGAGTGAACACTGCTGAGTATTTTATTTTTATGTTCTTCTGTTTTTTGGGGGGGCTTTTTCAACATTGTGCTTTACTGCCGACTTGAGCAAACACACGTTTCACCACACTATCCGTTCAGCACCTTACCTGGTTCTAATCAAGCACCTCAAAACAGGATACTTAGTTTTAAAAAAAAGGTTTAATTTTTTTTATCATCTATATAATTGGCTTTTAATTAGCCTCCAGAATTGTTAAACAACAATCCTTTATTGTTTAAAATGGGAATTTTTGAACGGCTAAAAAGAAAACGGTTAAAATGTACAAATTAGTAACTGTAGCTAGCTTCTACCTGTGCTAGCTAGTGAAGCTAAAACAAAAACTTAAAAAGTCAAATAATATTTTACATTGTATTGAGTTACTAAAAATGTCATTTTAATGTTTGAGTTCTGGTTGTAGTTCTAAATTTTATTACTTTTCTGTTTAGTTGCGATTGCTAAAGTAATTTAAACACCCACAAATTAACATAGTTGCTACTTAGCTTAGATTCCTAGCCGTCTGTCAACAAATTAAAATTTAGGCCAGAAAGAAGTCTTTATTCTTTTGTTTTTATATTTAACACTTCACTACACAACTGAAAATGCAGATTGTGGCCATTACGTTCATTTTTATGCTTTCCCCCCCCCCCCCATATTATTTAGTTGAACTACAAAAGTATCTCTAATTAGCTCATGGATGCTGCTTAGCGTGGTTTGCTAGGCTTCTATAAACAAATTTACAGGGCAAAGAAATTATTTTTTTATATTTAATATTTTACTTGGTGACTAAAAAGTAAATATTTTAATATTTGTGTTCTACTGGTATATATATTCTATTTAATTTATTTCAATAATCACTACAAAAATATTTAGCTAATTAGCTCTGAGCTGTTTTGCATGGTTTTCTAGCTTTTCCCAGTTTGAATCAAAGCTTCTTTTTCTTTTCTATTTATACATGCATTTTGTTCTTAACCTTCTTGACATGGTGGTTGGGCCTGTAGCTATCTAGGGTATCCATGACAACTGCTGGCCTGAAAACATCATTTTATTGTAATTATTTCTTAAGCTTAAATTAAGCCTAATAGTAACTTTTACACTTGCCAAGCAAACACTGTATATTTAAAACTGTAGTGTAGAAACAGAAGCTAGATATTTGCAGTTGTTAACAAATAAGTTACTCTCTCAAACATTGTGTAATGCTAGCTGAAACTCAACCAATTAAAAAAAACCAAAAGATTTTATCAGAGGTACACAGTAAAATTAATTCTACAAACAAATTGTCTCTGTAACCTGTGTTGAAGTGCTTGATGGTTAATGCCGCCACACAACGAAATGCTTTTAGCATTTAGATGTGAAGATTTTCTGCCTTCAGCTGTGTGCTACACTGTACACTACCCAGCAGTGACCTTGTCAACAGAAATGTGGTCAATGGCGTGATTGTAGCCCCGGCGGGCACACTTAACTCCACTACGCAACACGGGTCGGTTGCAGATTTACATAATCACCCATGCCGCTTTTATGTTTGCCTACAAACGGAACCGAGAGCTGCTCCGTTCTGCAGCCTTGGGTTATGTCAAAAAAAAAAAAAAGTTAAAAATACAAATATTAAACAAGGAGACAGTCAACAGCATCTTAAGCAATCAGTGTTTTTACTATACAGATTGTTAAGCTGCATTACAAAAAGCTACAAACTCTTTGACTTCACTGGGTCCTATATGATAAACCTGTGACATTAATGTGCAAAACACACTTCCTCAGTAATGAAACTACTGGATTTGAATGTAGTCTGTTATCTACAGCAGTCTTATTTTCCTAAAAATCCAGGTAATATATAACTCCCATTTTTATTTTATTTTATTTTCAGGATTTACCTAAAAAAAAATGTCTGAACTACAAAAAGAAACCACTTTAGGAGCACTGGATCCTTTGTGCTGCATGATGTAGTACAGCAGAAAAACGTTGCAAAGCACAACTCCAAAACCCTCAACCATGAGACGAAGCATTGGCTCAGCATACTGAACACCGGAAGCTTAGTTGACTGAATAATTAGTAGACAAATGTGGTCTTGCCTGCATGATTTTTTTTTTTTTTTTTTTTTTAACTGTGTACAAATTTGTGAACTGTATTTTTTTGTATTATCGAGATTGTGATTGTTGTTTTTATTGTATATAAAAGGCACTTTATTTTAATTTTTTAAGATAAATGAATAAATTACATGTTTTTGACATAAATGTTGAAACGTCTTTTATTCTGGGAAATTACTGAATGCGGTCTGGCGAGTCTCTAAGGTCACCAGATCTGAATAAGTAAGCCTAGAAAAATTAAAGTTAACTAATTGAATGGTTGAGATGTTCAAGGAGCTTACAAGTACGGCCTTCACTCGTCTAGTGACACAAATCCAAGGGCCAGTCAACGAATGAAGTCTGCTGCCAATCAAATCACCTAAAAATGGGGGTGTGGGGGGTAGGACGTTGCAGGAGCTACAAATGGAGACGAATCTGCCTGGAACCGACTGGGGAAGAACCGATTGTTCCAATGCCTTTAAGTCGGGCTAGCTAAACTCTTTCCATCACCGTTTCACCAAGCAAGTGATCTGAGGTCTACAGGATTTGCTTCTGTTACAGTTTAATCCTAGATATCACAAACCATCGTTGATACCCAATGCTTTAATGTGTTAGGAGTGTCTTTTATGGCATAAAGGGTTAGACAAAAGTGATGATCAAAGCACACGAAGACTCGGCACCAACATGCATCTCTACAGATACTCAAGGTTCTTGAAATGTTACAGGCAATTTTTGAACTCATGTCATTCTTTCTATCTAAGCCTTTGTCTGCATTTCTCCTTGACATCCCATTTCACATCGAACACTGGATTATCTGGCGTCACGATGGACAAGAAGAGTAATCTGCCATTCAACGTTAACGCATCACTGGCCATTGGGAATAAACAGCATTTCAGTTGTGATTATGGTGCAAAATTCACTAAGCAGAGTTTATATTCAGTCAGCTGAGGGAAACTGTCCTCTGTAACACGTGAAGATTTACTCGGCCCACGATAACTCTGGAGGATCAGTTGAGCGGGGAAAAGGAAATTCTGGTGGAAAATAATACAAATTATTTTTAAGGAATGTATTTGAAATTCCTCAAAAATAATTTTGAGACAAAAACCAAAACCAGGCCACGTTTTTATCACCCAGAATGTTTCAGCTGTAAAAGCAGGAACACTTGTATTATATCAAACCGGCTAACATTGCTTGAAGTCTGATATCAGGCACACACATTAAAGTTCTACCAAAAACAAAGTATTTTCTGCACTTTTAAGAGGTTAGAAAATGAAATGAAGGAAAACACTTGATGAGAGAAGTCTGTTTTTGATTTTAATCAGACTGACTGCAGCTTTTCTTTGCACTCTACAAAGATCTCATGATCACAGAGTTTCTCGCTTGATGCGTCAAGAAAAACAAAAGAAAAACACACACACACACCAGGCCAGAACCCACACGCTGCTGCTTGTCTTCCTGACGCTTGAATTTAAATGAGATCTTATGCAAAAGCGCTGAGCAGAGAGCAGCGGATGATAGCGGATCAGATTTGAGTTTTCTCCCATTTACGCTGGTGGCTGATGCTGCATTTTGTCTCTCATCACTATTCAGATCCTCACCTGCGCTCTCTGCTTGAGATTGAGAGCAGACACATTTTTCACTCTGTAATCTGAAAACGAAGGACACAAACATGCTGGAGAAGGGATTCATATCTTGTTTTGTTTTTTTTTCCTGAGCAAACCTGATGCTTTAATCACATGTTCTTAAGATTAATCTTTAGATACTAAATTTGCCTGTAGCTGTTCCTGCTGTGTGTTATTTATTATGTATGCACAGAATGAGTGGTTTGACTTCTGCAGGAGAGCATTTAATAAATATCAACCAGCTTGCTGTTAAAACGTGTTTATTGCAGCGTTTGTCTCCACCTAGTGGCCATGTGTTGCCGCTTCAGCTTTATTCTAATGATCTACTTTAAAACTCCCTCACTTACAGTAAAATAGATGACCTCAAACCCTAATTGGTATTGAATATTTCTACTACTGTTATTCTAAACTTATCTGGTCCCACATTCATAATTATTACATCGTTTTGTTGTTAGAGTTGAATCTGAGTCCATCTTCAACATGAAAATACCATGTCCATTACCCAGCATGCACCACGCTGGCGTCTGAATGATAGTGGACCCATTCACCCCGTTTTTGTTTTTTTTTTATTACTATTAATCTTTCTTGCGATGTTGTTGAACTGCTGGCAATAAAACATAAATGCCTTTGATATGATCTGACATTTCCAATGTTTTGGAAAATCTTTTTGCAATTTTTGGCCTGAAAAATGAAAATAAATAAATGTACACGTTTCTATGGGCTGTTGGATCATCCTAAACTGCACAATCCTTTCACTACATGGAAACACAACCTGATATGTGTAATCCCAGTGTTTTCATGCGTTTAATGCAGCTTGGAGATGGTCCATACACTTAAGCCTAAAAATTAATGTGTTATTTGTACTACTTCAGATCAACCTAATTATATTTGATAAACATTTATTTGTATTAAAAAAAAGTTAAATGTTCAGTGATTTTATATCACAAAAAACAACAAATAACAGAAACAGAACAAACGACCATGCATACACACACTCACTCAAAGGAGAATTTAAGAGTTGGTATGTTTATTTAAATTATGTATATGAAAGAATAGTTGAAGAGAAATGGGTTTTCTCTAAATGCAGCTGATCTCCAGGTACATGTTCATTATATTATATTAATGAGCTTAAGTGCTACACAAACTCCAACCACAAACATTCGGAAGAAGTAAGCATGAACTAAAAAGATACACTTTATTTGAAATCAGAAAGGGACACTTTTTTTGTACAAAAATACACAACTGTTACACATATGCTTTTACATCAAGAGTTGCTCCACTTCATCCTGCTTACGCCGCTGATGGTGCTCTGCACGCAGCACCGCGTCGGGGGGGTAAGGCTTAACCCATACGTTTGTTTAATTTAACCATGTAAAGTGACTCCAACAAGCAATTGTTTTGCCACAGGTAGATTTGGTGGATCCTGGATTCTCGAAGTCTAGACAAAACTGACGGATGCATTCTTATAAATATCAGGAAAGAATGCTGAACGAGTGATGTTCTCAAAACCAGTGAGTTTAATTCTTATTCCGTGTCATTTTTCACTTGGACTTCTCGCCTGCTTTCCCTGCTTCATTTGCTTTTTTCTGCTTCTGTTGCATGATTTCTGCATCCCTACGACAGAAAAAAAACATCTCCAATATTAGTTGAGGTTGCTAAGAGAACTGCAATACATGAATCAAACAACAACAACAAGCTCTTTCCAACTGTTTAAATCTGTGCTTTTAAAGCCAGAATTTATTAAACATACAAGTCAGAGTTAAGTTTAAGGCAAATGTCTGGATTTCAGGAAATCCAAACTAAAAATAATCCCATATCAAGAAAGTAATTGGCAAGTCAAATACAAAACAGAACAAAAACAAAACATCTGTAAAAGAATGTGCAGCACATTCTGTTAGAAAAATACATATCTGGATAAATAAAGGTAAGATAAAAAAATAAATGTGTTGTTTATTTTGTTCTATAAGTTGGAACTGAGATAGTTTAATTCATCTAACAATGAGTTTTCAACATGCCATTATACCCAAACTCTTTAACCAGAACAATAACATACAAAACACTGTTGCAAAAGTGCATTTCTATCATCCAAATACTGAAATTCCCAACAAAACATAATTCTCCACATTTTGCAGATTCAATTATTATTTTAGTTGACTTGAACACCAAAACATTGACAGTGTGGATGAATCTACGGAAACAGGTGGTTGTGATGGCGTTTCTTAGAAAACTACAACAATAAAAAAAAGAAACAAAAGAAGCAACTCACTTCCAAATTTAGAACATCACTAAAGTAAATCAACAACCTACACTCATTTTGCGAAACATACATAAAGTCCCGAAAGTGCTGTTCCCGGCGCTCACCGTTGTTTTCTGGCAGCAGCGGAGAGCCCGTCTTCGTTCCGCTTGCCTTTGCTCTGCTCGGTCTGCTTCTTGGCAGCCTTCTGGCGTGCAAGCTCGCGCTGGTTGCCTCCTGCGGGACGGACAAAAAGCAGCGGCACATCATTAACAAACACCTCCGGACGTACGGTCCTTTAACAGGCTAAAACAACAAAAATACATTGTGCCCTAGAACTCGTTATGTAATAATTTGTTTGTATAGCATAGAAAATAGAAATTGATAGATAAAATATGTAATGGGACTTCAAGTTAAAGCAGCCGACGTGGCAGAGCGGCGCTGCGGAGCAGCAGCCAAAGAACAGCGCCTAAGGAAGAAATGCATCCAGCAGCGCTTTGTCGCAAAGAGTGGGGTTATTAACGAAGGGTGACAGTGGTAGAACCACTATAGCGCGGTTTCAAGATCACCTCTACTCACATTGCTGACGTCCTGTTCTCTATTCACGCCACCTGCTTCTAATTAAGCGAGGAAACGTTAAACGAAACCTGTTCGTGCTGGAAGCTCGGGCTCAGGCTAACAACCGGAACAGACATTCCACTGACCCACAGACAATGAAAGACGCCTCTTATGTAACACACGGTCAGGTGGAAGACACTTTAAATCAAGACTCGCTTTAAGCAAGCTAATCATAGACAGCACGGCATTGGCTTTAAATTGAAATAAAACGTTCAAACACATTCCGTGACAGAACGTTAGATACACTGATTCGGGTACGTCTATTTTCTGAAATAGACGGAACCAAGGTCGATTAGTAGCCAACAGAGACCACACGAAGTCCAAAAATTTGCCTAAAAGTGGAATTACTTGTCGATACTCACTGGTCATTTTAGCACCCTATGTTTCTTTCGCCCAATATCCAGATAAGCTCAGCCAAAGGGCCGCCAGCTCCCTTGTCTTCGTCCACTGGCTTCCTCCGATGTGGTTGCGCCTCACTGTGGATGCTAACTGTCGCACAGGCACCAGAACGTTCCATACAAACACGACCGCTGCGCATGCGCCAAATCTGTACTCGTGTGGGTGCGCATCATTTGTCCTCCGGAGAGGTAATCGGTGCGCTGAGGGTGGCAGGATTTGAAACAACCATATTGATCCTTTAACTCGGTGACACCGTCCTGTGGGTGTTATTCTTATCTTACCCATTCATTTTCTAAGACATGACCATCTTTAATGCGACCGGATTGAACCCTTCCCCCATCCTGCGCCTTTTAATACTACTAACAGGGGCGATTCTAGAATCTGATTTTTAGGGGTGCTTAGCCACCAGCAGGGATAAGACCCATGAGAAGATATTCATTTGTGCAGTTTTCTGAATCTAACTGCTTATTTACGTACACTCACAAACAAAATTAAGAGACATGTTGTCAGTAATTCATAGAATTAAAAAAAAATGTTCATTTTACTCAAACACATACCTATAAAGAATAAAATCAGAGAAACTTTTAATTTTTTCCAGAGGTGTATATACTCAGTTTGAAACAGAATCTTAAGACTACATCATATCTGTCAACATCTGCTAACAGTAATGAGAGACAAGCAGCTATGGAGTGACAGAGCCAGACCTGCAGCCTAGGGGCGGTTCTAGAACGGTGGTTCTAGACAGTCCAAGTGTGGTCTGCTCCCCAGAAAATTAAAATAAAATCGCCTCAAAACTGATTACTTAAAACTTTTACTAAATTCATAGGATTAATAAACCCAAAACTAGTTAACGACTAGTCTTTACTAGTTGTTACCCTGAACGTTATTTGAAAATCATACTTACAAACTGCATTACCCTTATTTTTATCTGGACGTTATGTGGCTGTTGGGCTTTTTTCTTTAAACAAGAATATATGTCCATTTATGGAAAAGTGGACATTATGAGTCAGGTTTTTATTATTTAAGCTCACAGCTTCATGAAGTGGGCCAATCATAGTTTAAGTACCTAACACCTTTCTATTCACAAAGAAACATCCTAACCCTAACATTCTGTGCTGTTCTTTAGTTTTAGCTTATTTAAGTGACTCCAGACTTGGTGTCAATTACAAAACAGTCACTAATCAAACTTCAAAAAAGGACTATAAGAGTAATTAATTAACAATTAATGGACTCCATGCCCCTTTAAAATGGGCATGGAGTCTATTTTATCACTGGTGAAAATAATTAATAAACCAATTGATAATTAGCTTATTAATGATACCCTTGTTCACTAGTGAACATTACGTTTGTCCAGAATCCTTGATGGATTTATATGTTGCAGATGTAAATATAAACTAAACAATAATAAGTTTAAATATAAACTAAACTACTTAGAAATAATACAAGAGAAATATATATCTAAAAACTTTTCTAATATTCAAGTATTAAGGTTTTATTTCAAGCTATGTAACCAAGGAGACCAAATGTGTTATTGAGGCATTTTCTGAAACCTAGAGCAGGCACTGATTTCTTATTCCAAAGATCTTCAAAACAGATCTTCTAAAACCACTAGTAACTTTTTAAACCACATAAACAGTGTTAAACTCCTGCAATCCCCCCAAGATTTTAACTAATAATTGAATAACAACTGTGCCAACTGAAATTGAGATCATTGTTTTTCTAATGAATTTTAACATTCACTGTTAACATTCAAGTAACTTCTGAAAATGATATGTCACTAAAATGCAATGGAACAAAAGACTGTTTTGGTCTTGCGTACCAGTAATTACAATAAACTAAATAATTTAGTTACTTTGTGAAATCATCAGACACACATTGATTGTTCTGTAATGAGTTTTTATAAGAATAAAGTTCTGTGTTGTTATTTAATCAATGTATCCATGGAGACGACTTATATCACATTTTTCAAAAAGCTGGTTCCAAAACTTGTTTCAAACCAAAACAACTAGTCAGCATTGCTGACATTTTCCAAAATGTCAAATAACTGGCATATAAATCACAATACAAATTCAATTAACTCACAAATATGTTGCAGTCCAAAAAATGTAAATTATACCTTCCTAAACAAAGAGTTGGAATTTCCAAAAACTGAACACCAAAGGGGCTGCACAGTGGCGCAGATGGTAGCACTGCCTTGCAGCAAGAAGGTTCTGGGTTCGATTCCCAGCCCGGGGTCCTTCTGCACGGAGTTTGCATGTTCTCCCTGTGCATGCGTGGGTTCTCTCCGGGTCCTCCGGGTTCCCTCCGGGTCCTCCAGCTTCCTCCCACAGTCCAAAAACATGACTGTCAGGTTAATTGGTCTTTCCAAATTCTCCCTAGGTGTGAGTGTGTGTGTGCATGGTTGTTTGTCCTGTTTGTTTCTGTGTTGCCCTGGCGACCTGTCCAGGGTGTACCCCGCCTCTCACCCGGCTGGAGATCGGCACCAGCAACTCCCGACCCCATTAGGGACAAGGGTGGAAGAAAATGGATGGATGGACACCAAAGTCATCAAAGCTGATTTTAACTAACTCAAAATATTATTTTTTTCTTTTAAAATTAGTTCACCCATGTAGTAAAACCTAAACACACATATTAAAGTATCTCATTAGGTAGGAGAAGGTGCATTTTTGCAAAGTGTTTCTTAATCTTTTATTGAAGTAAATCATGTCACCAATGTATCCATGGAAACTAAATATGTTTAGGCATTTTAAAAAACAAACAAACAAAAAAAACCATCCAGTTTACCAAGAATTGGACTCCAAAGACATCAAAGCTGATTTTCACAAAGAAATCAACCTTTTGTTTGTGAAAAATAGCTTTGATTGATGATCACTGCGACTATACACGATTCATTGCCTATTAATGGTCTATCATTAACGTAAACACACTTATAATGCTTATTACTGGGGCGACAGTGGTAGGAGTTTGCCCTGCAATGATCCGTCTCTCTTGTTGTGTCCTTGAGCAAGACACTTTTCTCACCTTTAGCTGGAGTTTATTGCTGGTGGGATATAACATCTGTGGCTACAATCCATTAGCTTATTATTATCAGTGTGTGAATGTGTACATGAATGGAAATTTTATGTAAAGTGTCCTCGAGTGTCCTAATAAACCGCTAGTCTGATGTGATTGCCATGGAAGCAAAGTATGTTTGTCAGGGCATTTTTCAAAAACAACAACAACAAAAAAAGTAAAGCCCAAGAATTGGACATAAATCTGGCTGTTTTTTCAAACCAGCATAACAATTTCTCTCAAACACTAGTGTTAATATACTAGACCAGGGGTGGCCAACCAGACAAAGACCAAGAGCCACATTTTTTTTACCAAGTTACCGCAAAGAGCCACATCATATGCATGGGCACACATGAACATCAACCCATCCCTTCCTCATACTCACATACTTTTGCTCAGCCAGATTTATTGCAAATTTCACATACTATTTTAACACTACAAAGACCACAGGCCAGACATTTTCAACATTGAACACTGTGCACTTTCTCATGCAACAAACTCTGTTTAACCAAAAAAACAATAATAGAACAATTTACAATACATTTTTCCTTTTATTATGTGCATTACATGTGTTATTTAATGGGACTTCTGGCATTCCTTGTCTTGAACAATCATGTTCAGATCTGGCTTGTACTCCTTTGTTGTCACTCGAAGCAATTCTTTGACATGGATGTCGGTCAGAACAGACCGATGCTTCGATTTCACATGTTTCAGGGTAGAAAACACAGACTCGCAGACATATGTTGACCCAAACATTGACAGTATCTTAAGTGCAGCTCGTTTGACATTGGGATATTTTTCCATTGGCACATGTTTCCAGAACTCAATGGTCCCTTCCTTTAAAGCAGGTTTCAGTTGGTCCTCCTCACGAAGATCAATCATCTCCAACTCAGCCGCACCCTCATCTATAACTAGCGGGGCCTTCAAACAGTCTGTCTCAGCATTAAATGGGTCGACAAGGAATGTAATCTGTGGCCTTTTCAGTTGTAGATCACGGAACCGGGCCACAAAGCTTTCGTGCAGGTTTTCAACCAGTGTTGCATATCTGGCTCTTTGCTTGTTCAGGGTGGCGCTGGTGACCTGCCCGCTGGCTTTTAGTAGAGTGGGAAAATGTGTTAAATTTCCCTTTTGAATGTGCGCCTTGAACAAATTCAGTTTGTTGACAAATGCAAACACACTTTGCACCAGGTCAGGCAGCATTTTTAATTTACCCTGCAAGGTCAGGTTCAGTTTGTCCAAGTGACACAGCATGTCAACCAAAAAGGCCAGATCCATAACCCACTTGAGGTCTGAGAGCTCAGGATAGACCTTGTTCTTCTCTTCCATGAATGCTTTCACATCATCCAAAAGCTGGAAGAAGCGAGAGAGTACCTGGCCTTTTGATAGCCACCTTACAGTGCAGTGTAGTGGCAGATCACCTGGAAGCCCTTGTCATCAGCGATGAGATTCTTGAATTGTCGGTGGTGAAGCGCATGTGTGCGGATGTAGTTGACGATTTCCATCACAGGCTTCATGACACTGTCTAAATTCAATGATTCAGACACAAGTTGCTCCCTGTGTATGATGCAGTGGAAATTCCAAAACTCTGGAACTGTTTGGTCAGCTTTGCACAGCCCCACAAGCCCATTCACAGATCCGATCATGGCTGGCGCTCCATCTGTGGCTATTGCAGTTAGTTTCGCTATGGGCAGATTTGCTTTCACAAATGCATCCATCATTGAATCTTTCACATCTATGCCACGAGTTCTGTCTTTTAATGGCATGATATCAAGGAGTTCCTCTTTGATCAAACAATTGTTTGACACAGACCGTACAAATATTGCCAACTGAGCCTTGTCTTGTATGTCAACTCTCATCCAATGCAACACTAAAATACTCACAAGCTTGAAGATCAGAGTGCAACTGTGACTGAATAGCCATGTTAATGTCTGATAGTCTGTGCTCAACAGTGTGGCGGGACAGTTGGACGTCTGATACCATTCGTTTTAGTTGATCGTTTTCAGGAGTCAAGATTTCAACAATGTCACAGAGGCATTTTTTAATGAACTCCCCTTCATTGTATGGCTTTTTGGCCCGTGCAATGTTCCAAGCCAGTTGATATGATGCAAGCGTTACAGTCTCTGAGTGCTTTGTAAATTTTTGGAAAAACTTTGCCTGCTTTTCTGTCTGACTTTTCAAGGTAACCAACTTGTGCTTGCGAAGTTCAGTCCCTTTTGGAAATTCCTGGTCGATGTTAGCATGGAGTGAGCTGAAGTGGCGCTGAAGGTTTGAAGCCTTAAAATGCGACAAGGACACCTGACATATAAGGCAGAATGGCTTTCCACTACGTTCAACAAAAAAATATAAATTCTCCCACTCTGTCAAAAACGTCCTGTGTTCATCTTCCTATTTTCGTTTACTGTGCATTTTTCCCCTGCCATTTTGAGCGCGAAAGGTTTACTCAAATGATTTTACTCTTACTGAAAAACTGCGCACATGCGCATTTGACGAAAATACCGTATTGAACTCAAGTGAAGCGAAACTTGGATATTATAGCGACCCTACAGTATGTGCTAAATATTACTGGATGTTACGCTGTTTAGAGATTTAAATTAGCGTGTATGATTTCCCATTGTCCGCGAATGCATCAGGATGGATGCGCGAGCGAGGGGGCGGGGGAGTGAGAGTGAGGGGTGAGCGGAGGTTTGTGTGAGAGCAGATGGCGAACGACTGGAAAGAGTAAGGCTGCAAGAGAAACAAAGACTGTTTTTTGTTTGTGTTGTTTTGGCGTGGTTACGGCCAACAGTAATGGCGTGCTGCTATTGTCAATAAGTGACAGTTCATTTGACTACTTCTCGTCATTATTGCACGTCTGGCAGAATGCGACTATGAACGTAAGAGCCGCATGGAACCGGTCAAGGAGCCGCATGCGGCTCCCGAGCCGCGGGTTGGCCATCCCTGAAGTAGTAGGACTCTTGCTTTTTCATCTTGTCCATTTCAATCTTCTTCTGCCGTTTTTCCTCTACCTGTTCGTCCCATGCAGCAGTCAAAGACTTTTGCATTTGAACTGTCTTTTCCCTCTCCTGTTTGTCAACTAACCTTTGGGGAAACCTCTGCTGCTCCATTGTTTTATAAAACTTTTGCCCCTCTAAAGCGTCTTTGACAACTTTTTTCCTTTTCTCCTCCACTTTCTCAAAGGCCTCCTTGTTCCATTTCTCTGGAAATTTAATCTTTTTCTCCCTCTCTTGATGTGCTGACTGATTGTTTTCAATAATGCTCTTATACTGGACTTTTTCTGTGTTTTGTGTGAGCTTACCGACTGGTTTCTGTGTCTTAACCCATGAAAAAGTCTTTATAAACGGTTTTTCGTGTTTACTTTTTTCGCCAACCTCATTCGATTTCGTTCCGGTCGAATCTAAAACTTTTTGTGTTTTCTTCTCAAGTGGCTCTGATATTTTCGTTTCCTGTCTTTTCCTTTCTGCCATCATTAACTTCCACTGATCTTCTTTCCAATCTTTCAGTTCTTTTTCATACATGAATTTCTTTCCTGTCTTCTTGTTAAAT